>CM029925.1:35416468-36666468 GCA_017639245.1 Myiopsitta monachus | reverse complement strand
AATAGGATAAAATGCCCTTGGTAATGTTTCTACGTGTAACTATGGACAGATCATATCCTTACTTACCTTCTACACATGCCACTGGTGTGACTGTTGCACAAACAGATCTCTATTTGCTCATTTCATTTTTGCACCCAGTGAGAGGTCACCTATTGAAATACTAAAGTAAAATTTACCTTTTCAATTCAGCTGCTGAGCTGAGAGAAAGACACCTACTTAGATGCTTGAATTCAAGCAGACAGTATCTCCCTCTGGAGCACTTGAGAGTTCCATTCATTTGACAAGGAATGCATGTGCTTATTTTAGGAGGTCCTTCTTCACTAGACATCTAAAATTCAGATCCACGCTAGACAGTCAGATGCAGAGTTGCAATACCGAGATGTAAGCTGGGTAGGCAGATTGGATCTTATCTCACGTGATTAACATTTCGTGAAAGTAGGATGGCCTTAAAGTGAAAACCCTCCCAGTGGTCTTTCTGCCTTCAAATATGGCCATTAAAATCCTGAGCTATTTTATATATATATGATTTATTAAGTATTAAACATTTAAGTAGGTAAGGAAAATTACTGTGCATTGCTGTCAACCTGAGAAACAGCTTGATACAAAAAGTTTTGGAGACTGGAATTCAGAGCTATATTTGGATCAACGCAAGCAAAATAATGAGACAACTTCATCTTGGAACTACAGACAGTAAAAGGAGGTCAAGAAGCATAAATACCCAAATGAATGAAGGAGCATACACTCTGAAGCTCAGAGAAAGAGAATGACAATGAGAAAGAGAATAATTTCAAAATATGAATTTTGAGCTGAAATAGGAAAGCAACTAAATGATACAAAATTTGGATGAAACACTCCCATCGCTCAAGCATAAAATACCATCACTGTAGTAAAAAATACACTAAACTTAAAGTCTAATACAGCAAAATCAAAGGAAACACTTCATTAACCAACAATGGTTAATATCGTAAATTAAAATAAAATAATATCGTAAATTAAAATAAAAAAAAATATCGTAAACCAATATTTTCACTCACAATAAAAGTACATATATTCTGCGTGTTGCATAAAACTGTTTCTTTTTGCAATAGGAAATGTTTGTATCAGAGGTTTTCAGCTGACCAGCTACTATTTAGGTGGCAGCAGATGACTGGATTGTTGTTCAGACCCCCGCTATATCCCAGCTCTTGTTCTGCAAATGCTCCTCAAGAGGTTGCACTTCCCACACATTCCCATTTCTCTTAGATGTTATGTTGTACACTTAGGCTGAATTTATGCTCATGGGGCCACAGAAAGAAGGGCTATGCCTCTTTAAAAAGGACAGTTAAATGGTAACATTGCTATCTGTATTTTATATTGTTAAAAAGCCCTCAAGATTTCAAGTAAAATGAAGCAATAGAGTGCTGAAATATCTTTCGAAGCACTGGAAAGAAGTACTTGGAAGTCTCATTTACAACAATTGATTAGAGTCAGAGGAGCAACAGTGCTTTGCAGATAGCTTTGTCAAGCAAAAGCTGCTATCCTGAGAATACATCTGAACATGCTTGACATTGGTGGTGAGTTTAATTACGATAAATTGTGGGAGATATAAAAACACAACTAATCACTCTGTGATTATGAAGCACTACTCACCAAAAATTAATGCATATTCTGGGAAGTAAATTAATTTCTGCTTTCCTTTCTGAATTATATATTACTAGACTTACTAATTTTGAAAGTGACTTTACCAAGGTATAGTGCTCAAACACATTAAGTATTTGCTAGTGATCTCTCATAACAACAGGTGAAACCTTTAAATATGGCATAAATTTTATCACTGAAATAATCCATTGTTGTAAACTTTTAAAACTTAAACCACTTGGGAAGGGTTTTTTTAGAAAGCAGTTGTCTTTGTGGAAGTAAGTAGTCACAATCTAAATTTCAAAGAGTTATTCTATGTCATTCGCATGTCTTTTATTTTTACATCTGTAATCCTTTGGTTTGAGTGAAGTCTGCTCCTCCCCATGCTTTCAAGGACAGCGCTCACTCTGGAAGCTTCATCTGCTGCCTAACACTTCACACACATCTGGCAGCGCATCACATGCCTGCAGTGGAGACTGCAGAACCAGAGCACAGACGTTGCCTTGGTTTTTGAGATCCTTCAGAGGTCACTTCTGTATCTCCTAGTGCCCTAACACAGTTGAAGGCCCACCAGGAAACCCCTAAGTAGTCCACAGCACATAAGCTGTCAACACCACAAACTCATCACTAAGTATGCAACAGGGTGTAAAACCTGTCCTTACACCTACAAATAAACACACACAGCTGAGGGCAGAACACAGAAGGTGCACAAGATGCCCACTCTTGGGGGAAAATGTTTGGCTACCGTAGTGCTTACCTAACTGAGTCTGCTTTGTGAATACATCCAGGTGGCTTACCCCTCAGAGATCCTGATCTGTGGAGAAAGAGCTCTTCAAGATCTGTGAGCGTGAGCTCCACTGCACCCAGCAGTAAAAGAATAATGAGAACAGTTTGACATAAGACAAGCCTTCTAAATATGACGTGATGAGGGGAAGGGAATATTTGAGGGAATGAATCAATATTAACAAAAATATTTAAATAGTGCAAATTAGGTGATACGGAAAGGGTAATGATTAATAAGAACAAGAGTAGTATGACGCTAAAAGGGCTAACATTTTACCTACTTAACCAAATAATCTTTTAAGGAAGATTGTGAAAGAAGAGAAAACAAATCCAAGAAACTCAAAGAGAAAACTCTCTTTGGAAAGCTTCTGAAGAGTTTCTTTAGAAGGCTTCCTCAGAGTTTCTAATTCACATTCTTTTACTCTGCCACACCTCCTCTCAACTCAATATTTTGAAGATTAAAGCAAATATACGGGAACAACTGCCAACAGGATCCTGCTCTTTAAAATGATCAACCAAAAAGCATACACTGCACTCTAGCTGCTGAAGGTGCAGATGTTTTGTCCCCTCTAATATCTTTCTCCTTTCTCTCTTTTCTTTATTACTTTACCTTCCCAGTTGCCTGTTATGGGCCAGTTCCTCAAAACACAGTCTTCAGCTCCATGTCAGTAACAGTTAAGATATTGTAGTATTGCTCTGTGTACTTTGGAAAACCTGAATAAACTTAATATGACAAGCACATTTGAAGAACTACTTCTCCCTGCCAACTGAGATGGAATAATCAGATCTGCGTACATGCTCCTCTTTCATTACAATTCAATTGGGCCTAGACAACTAGTATACAAATACAGCAATTTGTGTGCTTAACCCATCATGAATGGTGAAAAAAGATTTATACTTGAAAGTGAACATAAAGTAGGATGCCAATGTCTTGGGAGCAAAAAAGAGTTGGATGATTAAAATCTAATCTTAAAACACAGGGATGCCGAAATGCCTTAAGTCTGCAAAATTTAACTCCTTAATAATGAAAGATTCTTGTGCATAAGTCACTACATTCAGGACATCAATATCAAGAAGATAAAAAAGTTTCTAACAGTATCTATAGGGATTCTTTGGGCCATCAGAATAGGATGACACTGCTAGAAGAAGCCAATAACTGTCAGACCTTCATGAAGAGCTCATTACTGTAGTTACTAAAGCCCCCAGATGTTTCTAACAACATTTTTCCTTGCTCACCCACCATACCCATTTGCAGCTGATCTTCCTGTGATAAGGTGTTGCAGTTCATAGGTTTTACTAGATCAATACAATAGATACCTGTCTGACATACATACTTTAGCTGCCACTTTACGAATAAGTCAAGCATTCTCCCTTTGTAAACAGAGCTTGCTGAAAACCATGTTTCTATTGTTGCTCATAAAATACACACAATGGACAGTTGCTACTAAAGTGGGCTTCGTAACTACCACTACCCATATCTGGGGTGTTCTTCCAGCTGATGAGAAAGTTGTTGAAAGGGCAGTGATAAATACTGACACTGTCAAAGCAGCCAAGTCAAAGGCTACTTACTACCAAAAAATTGTTAGCAAAGCAGAAAACTAAGTTTCAAAGACCTTAGAATGGAAAGGAAGAGGTCTGCAATGCCCTAAGGAATGTAGGGCAAAGAATAGGAGCATTATTCCCTTTTTCCAGATGAAATCTACCCTTGCTTTTGTGAGAGGTGAGTGACTATCAGAAAGAAAGAGGAAGATGATTCTCCTCACTTTTCAGAACCTGAAAAGTTCAGAGGACTGTTTGACTGCTTCAGAACCAAATCGACTGTAATATCACAGCTACCCACTTCAGTGCTACGGCAGTTGTGTGAACAAAATCTTAAATGTTTCCAACAGGTATTACATTTCATCACAAATTTTCTTCTGGCCAAAGTTCCCCCTCTTGAATTAATTGATCAAATGAGCATTTCAAGATTTTGCAACAAAAATGTTTATAAACCATAATGGTGGAAAAAAAGGCTTGAAACCACAATCAAAGCATAATTTTATGTCCTTAGAAACCTGTATCAAAAAAAACATAGAACATTTAGGCTCGGGACTGTAAGAAGAAATCAGCATATAGGGTTTAGTGAGATAATGCCTTAACTGAGAAAGGTAACTCATGGCTTCTGTGGCTGCTCTACCAATCAGAGCAGTATGCATGAAAACCTTGAGAAAAAATACTGGACACCCAGCCCAAATGCTGCATGTGCATGTACATTTTATGCCATCCAACAAGGAAAACAGTGACCAGATGTGTTCCCATAAGCATCACATGACACAGCAATGAAAGAATGAGAAGCTCTTCAGAAAATCAGCTGCAAAGTCAATAGAACATCTTGTCCCACTACATTTCCAACCAAGGAGATCTGAAATCACCAGACCCAAGTTGGCAATAAAGTAAGTTTTCTTAAACTTATAAATTTTTAACTGCCTATCAAAGACTTGCTTATATGTCGTCCTTGAGATAAACTTGGTGAGACTGGCAACAGCTATAATAATAGATCTTCACTTGCGACTGGTGTCTATTTTAACAGCTGCTGGAAGTCCTATCACATATTGGACAGCACTGTGAAGTATTATAGAAAGCAGAATGAAGACAATGTCATTGGCCCAGTGATCTTACACTTTATGTGCAGGGTAAATCAAAACAGAGAGGAACAGGAGATGGATAATAAAGAGCATGAAAACAAGTCCATCTTATCAAGTCAGTAAGTTAGTCAACACCTGGATGCTCCTCAATCTCTACGATTTCACACTTTTGTAAACATCAAAGACAGAAAGAGAGTTCTCAGGATGGGGAATTTGCATTGAGATGGTTCAGACTTCTCAGAGCAAAATTAGAGCCTGTGATCAGCTAAACCATGTGGCTGCGGTTGATTCCTATTCATTTTACAGTAAATATGCCCATACCAATTCCCGAAAACACAGATCTGAAAGCAAGAATTATCTCTGTGTGCCCATTAAAAGCGCCACAAAAAGCATTAACTCAGAAAATTAATTAAGGAGTATCAAATTAATTCCTGCACTGCCACCTTGTGTTCAGATACAATTGATAATCCTAACAACCTCTCAAACTTTGTGCCAAAGAGGCTTTCCAGCCCTGGAAACTGATTCATCCTAAGATAAGTTTTAGCAAGTAGAGCATCCTCTTGGGCATCAGAGAAGCTGCTCTTCACACTTTTTAGCATTAACCTCCTTCCTGGAACTTCCTGGAGTCCCAGGGACCTTGGTTCGGAGATCAGATTTTTCTAGAGCTGAGAAAGATCTCAAGCCACGGCAGTACCACACAGTCAGGACACTCCATGATAAACTAGGAAGTGGGAAAACTCCTTGGAGAATAGATGAACTTGCCGGATTTTAGAATTTCCAAGAAAAGGATTTTGCAGAAAACATTTAAGCAAATTATGTTAATCTGATTGCAATAGGTCACAAAGTTCTATGTACGAGCACAGATCCAGATTTAATCTCTTTCCACACAGAGGAGCATTGGAATTTATAAACAACTCATTTCTAACTGCCAAAAATCTGGTGAGAAAAGGCAAGCAGTCACTCTCTATGCAGTACGACACTAAAGTAGGACACTTTTATTCCACACTGGAAAACTTGCAGAATTCTAGGCCAGCCCAGTGGGGAAAGTGGAGGAAATAATTATCCAAAAACCCCTGAAAAATGTTCCCAAACTAGTAACACAACTGAGAGAATTCCATTGAAGTTCAGCATTTGATGATCATTTCATCAGCGTCATAAGCAACTAGATGCCCTTCTCAAACCCACAAAGCAGATTTATTTATTTATGTATTTATGTTATTTACATTTAGATATATTTTTAAAGAAGTTTAATCACCACAGCTCATGGACTTCCTGAGCACATATGGTTTCCATAGACAGCACAGACATCAATGATGCACCTAAGCTAGAGCTTATGGATAGAAGATGCATCTATAAGGAGCTATGGAAAGTTGAGGGTGTGCACAGGGTTTAGCTGGACATGGGGCTCCATTTTGTTCTTTGTAGTTATGAATATCAAACATGCAGCACCACTTGGTACTCATCTAGGATTTGAGAAGCTTAAATGCTTCAGTTAATTGCTCTGCCGCACTCTAAGGCATGCCAACAGGCAGTTCTCACTCCTGCAGTGCTTTCAGGCTGCTCTGGAGAAAGGACCTAACAAGAGTATCCATTCCAAAGTGTCGAAGTTATATGGTCACTGTCCTGAAAAACAACTCATGCAACATGAGGCATTGATTCTTAAAAGCTGTATTTAATCCAACTCAGGATCACCTCCCCTAGCACTGACCTTCCAAAAAGCACACATACAATGTCTATGACCTGTTAGCATCCTCACTGACATTACTGGTCTCAGTTACTATGACATGCTGTGATTTAGTGCAGGTGAGGAAGGACAGAAGGGCAAGCAGGAGGTTTCAGGTAGCTGAGGCAGGAGGAGTCATGGAATTGCTATTCCAGGAGATGGTACCATCATGCAGAATCATGAGCAGCCCCAACACCTGCCATGCCTTGGCTGTTACCAGGTGCTGAATGTTGTTGTTGGACACTGTTAAGTTCTGACCTGTTGTGTCTCAGCACTTCTGGGCCCATATAATGTCCTCACTCTGGTGTCAGTCTGCTGGATGCCATTTCCAGCCAGGCAGTTGGATGATGACAGGCCACTTTCATCAGACTGACAGAAGGGCTGTGGTAGGATGGGACATCTGGAGATGATCTAGTCCAACTCTTGCTCAAGTAGGGTCAGCTAGAGTCAGTTGCTCAGGACCACATACAGATGTCATTTGAAAATCTTCAAGGATGGAGACACCACAAATTCTCTGGGCAACCTATGCCAGTGTTCCACCATCCTCACCATAAAGCCCCAGTGTGGCTCTCCAAGGCTTTTGCCAACTCTGCCAGAGAAGTCAGAGCATTCCCAGCCCAAGCAGCTAGATAACACACAGCACTTGGCAGTTATTATTCCCCCCTCCACTCTGGAGTGCAACTTTATTAAGTTTTAGAGGACTTCAAGTATTTGAAGTGTGAACGTGTGAGCCCTTCCTTCACCAAACAGCATGGTTATTTTAAAGAACTGTGAGATTCAAAAAAGCACAAAAAAGCAAGACGGGAAGGAGACCAAATGTAAGATAAAAGATTCAGACAATTCAGCTGCTTTAAGGTTGTGCTTGCTTACTCCTGTTGCAACTGACAGAATTTCAGTTGTATTTGCCCACCTGGATATGTTGAACTAAACATATGTATATACTGACTACTCTTTTAGCAGATCAAGCACTGGGTCATTTGCCAAGGTAACTGCAGAGAGGAAGCCTTCAACACCTGTGAGAGAGTATGGAACTCTGTCTGGGGACAGGTGAGCAGTCAACAGAGAGTTTGTGGGTCAGGGTCAAAGGGAGAACAGCGATAGGGACATTACTGTTGGGATCTGTTACAGATCACCTGATCAGGAGGACTCTGTGGATGAAGCTCTCTATAGACATATAGGAACAGCCTCATCTTCACAGGCACTTGTCCTCATGGAGGACTTCAACCATCCTGATATCTGCTGGAGGGATGGTACAGCCTGGTACAAGCAATCCAAAAGGTTCCTCAATTGTGTGGAAGTCAACTTCCTCTTGCAAGCAATAGAGGGGCCAACAAAGAGAGGTGCCATGCTTGACCTTGTCCTCACCAACAGGGAAGGGCTGGTTGGAAACGTGACGCTCCAGGGCAGCCTTGGTTGCACCGATCCTGAGATGGTTGAGTTTGAGATCCTCAGCACAGTGAGAAGAGCGTGCAGCAAGCTCACTGCCCTGGACTTCAAGAGAGCAGACTTTGGCCTCTTCAGGAACCTCCTTAGTAAGTTTCCATGGGATAAAGCCCTAGAGAGCAGGGGGCCAAAGACAGCCCAAAACTGGAGAGACATCAGTTTGATGGATGGACCACTCAGTGGATAAAGAATTGCTGGACAGCTGCACACAAAATGCTCAACGTCCAAGTGGAGATCAGTAACGAGTGGCGTCCCTCAGGGATCAGCATTGGGACTGTCCTTGTTCAACATCTTTGTTGGTGACATGGACAGTGGGATTGAGTGCACCCTCAGCAAGTTTGATGACAACACTAAACTGTGTGGTTTGGTTGATACCCTGGAGAGAAGGAATGCCATCCAGAGGGACCTGGACATGCTTGAGAGGTGGGCTAGTGCAAATCTTATGAAGTTTGACCAAGCCAAGTGCAAGGTCCTGCACCTGGGTTGGGGCAATCCCAGGCACAGCTACAGGCTGGGCAGAGAAGAGATTCAGAGCAGCCCTGCAGAGAAGGACTTGGGGTGTTGATGATGAGAAAATGAACATGAGCCGGCTCCAGTGTGCGCTCACAGCCCAGAAAGCCAACCGTATCCTGGGCTGCATCAAAAGGAGCGTGACCAGCAGGTCAAGGGAGGTGATCTGCCCCTCTACTCTGCTCTTGTGAGACCTCGATTGGAGTACTGTGTGCAGTTCTGGTGTCCTCAACATAAAAAGGACATGGAACTGTTGGAACAAGTCCAGAGGAGGGCCACGAGGATGATCAGGGGACTGGAGCACCTCCCATATGATGATAGGCTGAGAAAGTTGGGGCTTTTCAGCCTGGAGAAGAGAAGGCTGAGTGGAGACCTCATAGCAGCCTTCCAGTATCTGAAGGGGGCCTATAAGGATGCTGGGGAGGAACTCTTCATTAGGGACTGTAGTGATAGGACAAGGGGTAATGGGTTCAAACTTAAACAGGGGAAGTTTAGATTGGATATAAGGAGGAAGCTCTTTCCTGTGAGGGTGTTGAGGCACTGGAATGGGTTTCCCAGGGAAGTTGTGAATACTCCATCACTGGTGGTGTTCAAGGCCAGGATGGACAGAGCCTTTGGTGGCATGGTTTAGTGTGAGGTGTCCCTGTCCATGGCAGGAGGGTTGGAACTAGGTGATCTTAAGGTCCTTTCCAACCCTAACTATTCTATGATTCTATGATTCAATCCAAATGCTAGCAAACTCTTTGCAAGAAAGCTGCCATCTTCTCTCTTTCTAACCTCAGACTGTGGCTGCAAAAGAAAGCTTTACTCCTGAAGTTTGAGAAGTCTCTTGATATGTGGACACCCGTCAGCATTCAGTCGTGTCAAAGATTATGCCATCCTGAGTTTTGGGATGTTTTGACCGGTCATTTCCGCGGCATGGCCTGAAGAGGGAGCACAAACCCCTTCGTTTTTCTTCACGGGGCTCCATCATCAGCAGAGATGCTCTGTTTATTTCCTTTTAGGTTTTTTTTTAGCGTGCCATGTTCGGCTCTAAATAATTTATGGAAGCTGTCTGGAAACTCAGAACACTCCTCAGCACATAATGCATGAGATCTGAAGATAAATGTATGACGATTTGGGGCCTGAGAGAGATCAAAATCAGGCAGGATTTATGGTTGCTTCAGAAACACACAACAAAAAAACAACCCCTAAAACATGGAGTTATGACTTCCAGTCCTTAAGCAAAATAAAACCTGGAGTACTAGACACGCTGTGCATAAACATATGTATGTAAATATATGTATTCATGCATACCTATGTTTTCCCACATCTAATAGTAGAATGAACATTTCTACCCCTTTATGAAGAAGGAAGGAATTCTTCTTTTTGCAGGTGAGAACACTCAGACACTGAAGATACAGCAGTGACCCCTGGCCAGACAGCAGCAGGAGAATCTCAGGGTTTATGCTCAGGGCTGTGTGCTTACCACTGTGCATCCGCTGAAGGGCTCAGCTCTGCTGAACATGGTTACAGTTTACAGACTGAGCCATCTTCCATTTGCTAGGCTCTGAGCCCAGGCAGACCAGCTACATGGCTGTTTGAATTGCTCTGGGCTGCTATAATCTGTAATGCTTGACTCCCATGCTGTTGTCATAGCCTAAAAACCATATTGTCTCAGTGATGAGAAGGCATTAAACTGTCTTGTCTGTTCAGGAAGTAGACAGGCAGGGTATATTACAGCAAGAAGAGCATCCTATGGAGATGATCACTCTTACAGTATGTGGGGGCCTGTGAGATGTACCTTTGGAAGTCTCAGGGTTTCAAAATAAAATTAAACCAGCTACCCACTAGCTAGTATACAAAGGAGAGGGAAGCATCAATGCATCTATTGGTATTGTGACACAGTACCAAAAAAGAAGCATGTGCTTTTGGCTGCAAAAAATCCCAGTGCAGCAATAAACACAATGAAATCTTTGTGCAAAGAATCATATCAGTTTCATTAAACTCAGACTTTGAGGGAAATCTATAGCGTTGTCAATTCTCCCAGTTTCATGGAGATTCTCAAGACACCTGCTATTCTGCTTCCACCACAATTGTGAATGTGTCCTTGTGAGAATCTGAAATACCTTTAAAAACATTCCTACTGCTATTGGTTAGGGGGGAAAGGTTAAAAACTTGATATACATGCACTCTGGGATTCAGCTATAAGATGACAAAATGAATAAAGAGCAATAAAATGTTATTTTATTATTATATCCACCGATTTTCAAGCCCTCCTTCTCGCAGGATTTCTGATTGGTAGCTCTGGGTAGCTTAGTGATTAAAACACTACACATCCAAGAAAGTAATAGATAATAGGTACTGAATTTACTAGCACAGTATGAAGTGAAATATAGGCTTAGGCATGTAGTCCCAAAAATCTGTGCCTGTGGAAACAACTGACCAGAAAGGCTTCTGCCCTGCGACAGAGAGGAGTAAAGAAAAATCTACATCTCCACTTTCACCACAAGCTGAAAGGTGTGAGAGCCTCAAGCTCCCCAGAGAACCAGTTAGCCAAAACTGGAAATGAAAGACAGAGCTTCCAAGCAGTATGCAGGCCTTCTCATTAGTGGTCTTCCCAGCACCCAAGCTAGTAAGTAGCAAAAAATGGCAATCGCAGGATAGCAAGGTCTCTCACTAAGACTCAGACTTCAAGACGATGCTAACAAATCCCAGTCCTCCTCACTCCCCCATTAATTTGTCATCTCTCATCCTAGTCAGCTCATTCAGTTCTACAGCTTGAAGTTACCTGGAAAATATATACAAATTCTGCATCACCACCTGCATAAGTCTTACAGTATACGTACTAACCCATTTCTTCATTTACTTTGACTGGGAAGGTGATTATTAATAGAAACTATGCAGCAATCCCACTGCGAGGAGCATCAGGGAGTTAGCAAGAGCATTGTCACAAAGCATCACCAACAGCCAGTTTTCTAAGAATGAAAGAAAGGATTTGGGAGGGCATAATACTTTGCTCCTGTATTGCACAGTAATGTTTGCCAGTATTCAGTGCTGCTGTCCTCAGAAGAAAGCAAAAGTCCCTTTTTCCCCAGATGGTGTCCAGGGATAGAAACAGGAACCCATACAGTTCATGACAGGTTATACATGACCCATTTAGCTGCCCACTTTAGGTATGAAGAAACATACTTGATCCTGAGTAATAGAGTTCATTTCCAAGTGCTCTGGTTGGGTGAAGAAGTATAACAATGAACAAGAACAATATTTCCATCAATTTTAAGGAGTTCTTGAAACTGCTAGGATGCTGTAAAGACATTTCAGCATAAATCTCAATGGGCTATATCAAACTACTTTTCCTGGAACCTCTGAGTCTTAGGTTTATCCACCTTTCAATGTTAAAGCAACAAACTCAATACCACAGAACAGAAATGTGCTGAAAAATGCATCATTATTTCCTCTTAAGCACAGCCTTCAAGCCACTTCTTACTTGCTTCTCCACTCCCTACTGCTGCTACTTCTGTCCTTCCTGCCACCACCTTGTACAGCTGTGTCCCAGCAGTTCAGAATGCTGGTCTGCAGCAGTGGCCAACTTCCAGCCCCTGCAGCTGCCTCACCAGCTTCCAAAGTCCTTACAGGAAACATGCAAGTAAGAGGCTTGAAAACAGAAGAAATTTTTTCCTCAACACTGCCTCTGCCATCTCTTTGGAGTAAGCAGCTTGAGCTCCCAACTTATCTTTAGGATGGCAGAATCTAGTAAGTCAGTACTAGTGCTCTATGTTGGTCTATGGAGCCTTATGCTCACCTTGAAACATTTTTCCACTGAAAATCTTAATTACATTCATGCCAGCTCCCTTCATCCTTTTATATTTATCTGGGTACAAACCATATGTAAAAAATATCTTCTAGTATTTCTTCACATGGCTGGAATTACAGAATGAGGTTTTAATGCAAATGAGAACAACACTCAAGCTGCCTAAAACGTTATAGGTGCCTTTTGAGAGGACATAATACACCTTGTCCTGAATTCATATCTTTCATATGACCACCACATACCAGTAACTCCACTCATTTTGAGAACAATACTATGAGATTACATGGTAAAACAGAAATTAAAGATCAAAGAGATATGAAACAAATCTATGAATTCCAGCATAATCTTCAAAGCATTGTAACCCTGTACTCTTGTCACCTGCCCCTGCTCATCTTCCAATTTATCTACTAGTAGATTGTGTGTACCACTTCCTTGCAAACACTGCACTTGGAAAGCCAGAAGAAAATCTTCTAATGAGACATCACGCATGATAACAGACCACCCATTATGCACTGCTTTGCTGTGTGGATGGTAAAGGAGTAACTTGAAAGACCTCTGTGGGTGTATCTCAACAGAGTGGCTAACACTGTTTCGGGAATACCCACGTGGGCCAGTAACTCTATACAAATAACAGGGACTTCTGCAGAGACAGTTATCTGATGAGACGAAAGAGTATTTCATCAATACGCTGATTATCACCTCCATCCCTCGATAAGGTCATATTGACTGAACCTGGCATTCTGCTAAAATGATTTCAGAGCCTCTAGCTCTGAAGCAGACTCTTTCAGGGCTACTGTGCAGCCCTCTGCAAGGTAATGCATCGCCCCGCATAACTTCCCCGGTATGCTTCAAGGTACTGAGTATACCTTCACAAACTTTTGTCCCTTTTCTCTCTTGCTGATCAAGTGTATGTTGCCAAGACTAAGGTGTACTAACACAGTTTTATTTTCAGACTGGATGTAATATTCCTAAACTTCAGATCACGTCCAGTCACATCAGGAAGCATAAATGGCAAAAGAAAAAGGTAAGAAAATTGAAAACAGACTTCTAGGAAAGCTATGAATTTTACGGATTTCTGTGAAGGAAGTAGGAAAAGCAATTCAGAATTGAGTCATGGTGGAAAAATTGCTACCATTAGCTGACATCAAAAGGCAGGTTTGAGATATTTAATACAGTATGAAAATCCCAAGGCAAATGTCATTAATATTACTGGAGAGAAAGTAATGCTTTTCACCTGTGAAACAGCTGTACTTAGTAAGAAAGTCTCTACTGTTAATTTGGATAGTGACAATGTTTCTCAGGAGTCCTCAGGAAGCACAGAACATTAATCTCCAGATAAAAGACAAAAGCGTCATCCTTTTGAGAGAACATTATTTCTTTTCAGGTCCATCAAACATATTGCCCTCCTACATGCTGCGGCTAGGAACATGTGCTTAAAAGGAGAACTGTAGGACTGTAGAGTGGGTGACTACTTCATAATCTTGACCCTGCTAGTCTGTATCTACAATTAAAATCTCCAGCCAGGCAGAGGCAGTGGTAATTAAGCGTAACACATAACCTGCTGGCCTCTAAAAGCAGCAGTTATTAACAAATCTAAACAACTTCCTTCTCATGCAAGTGCCATTACTAAAGCCATTCATTGCCAGGAAGGAACACAAAGGTCAAAACCATCTAATAATCTTGAGGGATAGGAAACATATGAACAAAACACATTACTTATCAACTTGTGATTCTTCCTCATGACAGAAAACTTTCAAATCAGAGGTACTCATTGGCTTGAAGATTCATGCTTCCAGAGCCTACACTAAACTGGGCACATACGAACAATTTGTTTAAACCTGAATAGATATTATCTGATGTGTGCACCAGTGTGCCAGCAGCAGTGACCTGAGACCCTGGAAAGCAAACATGTCAGCCAGTGACAGAGTAAGACTTTTGTCAGATAATCCCTCTGCTTCAAACTAAGAGGTGAAGAAAACACAGCTAAAAGTTGTAATTGCTGTAGTTCCCCAAGTATTCCCTGGGGCACTGTGTTCTGAAGCCTGGAATAAAAGCTATCAGCATCCTGAATGGAACTGTCAAGCTATACTTGTTAGCAAAATTGGTTGAGAAGATGAAAAATCCCTTTTCACTTACAATTGATAGAGCCACTAGTTCAGGCTTGCCAGGAGAAGCCTCTAACAGTAATGATGTCTGAGGCAATTTGAAACCATCTAGAACTCCCTGTTGGGTTTCTGTGAATGTGGCTCCCAAGGGAAGCTCAGAGATAAGCAGAGCCTTGTATAAAAATATTTCCATGGATGAATGTTTATATGACACAGAACAGTATGTCCTCATTGACAGGTATTCTGTAGAAAAGCAAAGACGCTGGATGTGGAAGACCTTGATGGTCAACACTCATCTGTTTGCCCAAAGTCCCAAGTCTCCATAGTTTTTTCTTTTAAAACAGTGTGTGTTGGGATGATTCTCAAGAAAATATTTGAAAGCCCCCCCCCCCCGACAAAACCAGGGAATTCAGGGTTTATACCACTATAAAAAGCTCCTTGTCATTCAGCATATGGCAGTAAAGATTAAAAACTGTATGGCTTTGCTCTGCTAGGAAGAGGGTTTCCTGCTGTTTTTTCTGACTAGACATTAAAAGATCCCAGCAGAGGCATTTACCCCTACTGAATGTACAGAATGTATTTCTGTAGACAAGAGAAATGCGTTCTTACCTCTTCAAGTCATGAATACAAAAGCACCTAAGAGCCCTAAAGGAGGCTGGGGAACTTGGATTTTCAGTAAAGCCACAGATAAGTAAGCTCTCATCTGATCTCTAAACCATGAAGAATCTTTCTCCTTGATGACAGGCTACTCACATATGTATCACCATCACAGGACGCAGATGCCACTTGCAAATATTTACACCTTTTCTAATGGTGTTGCAGCTTTTCTTGTAGAAGCTGACGGTTCTGCTTGTGAGCTGCCACTGCTACTGAACCTAGTTCTATACCATTTAGTCTAGAGACAGGTCTTAAAGATCAGGAAACATTCAAAGCACATAAACATTGTTCTCAGTGGAGCAATTTATAGCTTTTCTAGAGGGATGGAGACTCAAGATATTCTTAAGAGAAGACAAAGTACCTGAAATGCTCAAGGTCAGAAGAATTGCAGGATGTTCACGTCATGCTTCCCCCCCTCCCCCACCAAAGGCTGTTGATCCATGCATTGGGTGCAACCTATTTGTCTCAAGGCTGATAGTAGCTGCAAGGCTTATTCATACATATTCTTCCTGCAACACAAGCACAGAGACAATCTTTTTTTTAAAGAAATACATAAAATTATGAATCATACTAAGAAAATGAATGCACCCTCCGCTTGTCATGAGAACAACCACAAGCAACATTGCTGGAAATCTCTTCTGAAGTCAGCCCAAAAAATGGGCACAGAACCCAAAAGTTCACCTGAATATCCACTTATCAATATTGCATCTAGTTAACAGTTGTCTTGAGTCCCTGGGAATAATTACAGCTTTGCTGGGTTCAGTCCAAATTAAGATCTAGGTATGAGGCAAGAAGCAACAGAAGGTTACGGACGATGCTCAGTGTGCCGTTGGTTAGCAAGATAAGGAGTAGCTACACAAACTATCCACTGATGACTTTGCAGATTGACAAAAATCGAAAGTATAAAGGATGATAGAATGAATGTAATGAGGCACTTTGAACCTTGGAAGCACAGCAAGAACAATGTGTTTGTCTGAAAGATGTAAGGAGTGGGCAGATGGCTGGCATCTCCAGCTGACTTGGGGCAGAAAAATGGAGAAGCACTTGGGAGATTTTTCATTGTGATCACCATTCTCCCTTAATATATTGACCTTATAGAGATGCCCCATTGTCAAGACAGTTCCAACAATGATTGACTCTGGATATTACATTAAATATGTTTGTATTTTTACTTGCATTCGTTAACTGTGGGGTTTACTATTTCACAATAAAAAACTAAGCTGACCTAATAAATGGCTCATCTCTGTTCAAGTGCTAGGCAAAGCTGGGGGCTGAAACTGGGCAGCTCTGCAGTAGTGGTTTTGCAGGAATTCTGGGAAGAGTGTTTGCTAAATATAGCAAATTTAGATACCAGCCTTTTTTTTTCCATTAAGGAAAACTGGCATCTGGAATAGTTGTATTTTAAGGAAGGCAGCCTAAGGCAATTCATTCTTTTAAAAGCAGCCCAATCCAACACATGAAGCAGCTGGGTTTCAGTGCAAAATTAGATCTCAAACATCACAATTGAGCTCTTCAGGCATAAGAAATGAAGAACTCCAGTCAGAAAACTTCTTTGTCTGGAGAGGCCCTTGACCTCACCGGGACCCTTGAAATCTACTAAACTGCAAGATAATCTTTGTAAAACTTCTCTTGGGTGACCCTCAACATCACAAGATCATTATGAGATTTCTCATTTATTTTCTCACATATTTTCTCACATATTTCACACAGGTTTTTCTTTACTGACTGACATCATTTGAGGTGTGGTTTCTAGGATAATATCTGTGACTTCATTTCCAGAGAAGCTGGTCCAAAATGTGATTGATAAACTTGCAGCTATTATGACCAAATGCTGACTATGAATTAAAGATACGCATTTCTTTTCCCAATAGACCTTTCATCTTATCAGATTCAGCACAGATTCTCCTTTCTAATGACGAGAAACTAATCTCCATCTGACAGAAGATCTTTAGTTGGAGATCCAGAACGTACACCAGCCAGGCCATTTTCTCCAGCACCAGCTCCACATGACAGTTGAGCTCCACATGAGAGTTGAGTGTGTGAGAAGTGCAGACTAGTAAGTAAATTCTGAGGGTAAAAGCCACCCATTCACTGGCCTGAAGCACTGAATGCAATTCTTAATCTGGTTTGGTTTGCTTCAGCAAGACTCCTTGGGTCTCAGAATCATCTCTTTGTAATCTGAAAAGACAGATTCTAGCCAGTCAGAGCAACTTCATTTTAAGTCTACTGCAGCACATTATCTCAGTGGAATCGTGCTAAAATCAAGGCCACGCGCAATTAGTTTCCTCCTTCGAATTTGAGTTATTGCATTAAAAAGTAAACATGTGCATAGTGCAGTGTTGAAGTTCCTCCTGCATTGAAAACCTGCAGCCATTCTGTTGGTCTTCTGGAATGGCATTTTACCAGCTTTCGGTACCCCCTTAATTGCCTGATGTGAAATCTAGTATACGATTTATAAGATGCAAAATATCCTTTCTGCACTCAAGAATTGAACACAAGTTAACAAGACACCTCATTTTAACAGGTATTCGGTCTGCTTAGGTGATCATAACACATAACCCAAACAAGGACGAAATGGTATTACATCCCCCTTAAGGTAATTCTCAGCATTTCTTCTTGAATGCTTCCTCTTGGGCTATTCATAACCAGATTCTAAGACGTTATTCAGCATAGTGAGGACATGGTGAGAGGAATCACCACTACAGCAGGTTTCCAAGTGGGGCAAGTTGATAGATAATGTCATCTAGGCTCCCTTTCTCATGAAAGGCTGGACCAGATGATCTTTTGAGGCCCCTTCCAATTAGAGCTGTTCTATGATTGTGTCTCACATCCAGCGGTTTTCACACTGAAAAGTGTGAAGTTTTCCAAAATTAATTGACCACAGCCTTTGTATACTTTTTAGTTCCTTTATTCTGGAGAATGTGGTACACATGTTGTATTATGCAGAAGGTATGAGTGCAAAAGTGCAAAAGCACCACTGAAGTTCTTCAGCAGGGACTACATGCATCAGGATATTCATCAAATGTAGATCTCATTAGTATATTGCCAAATTTTACGTAATCATTTACATCTTCATTGCTTGTGCACTATGAGGCTCAAAAAAAGGAAACAACCCAATTTTTCTGGTTTTGAGTTATTCACATTGGAAGTTCCAGATGAAGATTGATAGTTCTGCATGCTGTTTAACAATGCAATTTTCTAAATAGGGGCCTGCAAGTGATGAGACCTACTCTTTTTACTACTCCCACAGTAGACTCAAGTTCTCAGAGAGTGCAGGAGACCTTCTAAAAGACTGTGATTTACAGATTCATGGTCTTTTGAGAAGAACAGAAAATGAGATATACAGCTCCTTAGCTGACACATGAAAAAAAGCAAAGATAAATGCAAGGCAATTTGCAAAAGGCCCTGGCTTCAGAGGTGGTGCTTTGTTTGCTTAAATGTTTTCAAATCCCAGTGGTGCTTGCTCCCTGGCCCTAAATGGGTTTAAGTACCTTTTGCAAATATAGCCCAGCCTTCACAAAAGATTGAAAAGGTAGAGCCATCCTGGTCAGCCAGAAAATGCTTTTGGCACTATCTGATAGAAGCAGCCAGGACCCTTTTATCTAGCAGTTTTAGCAAACTAAATGATGTAAAAGCCCAGCACATATCATACAAAACCCTTGCATGGAGTTGTCATAGACCATGTCCTTGGGTTTGTGGCCACATCTCTGTAGTATGGCCCCCTCCTCATATGCAACCTGCAATTCTGCTTTAGCTGTGGAGCTGCCCAAATCAGGGTATTTCATACTGCCAAAGAGTTTGTTTCTTACTCATTTCCAGAATTATATACATACATGTGATAAAAACATATTGTGAATTATGGAACCTTTATACTTATTATTTCAGATAGTTGAAAAACAGTAGATAAATATGATATACCTATAAAGACAGATAAAATAAACCTACAAATCAGGGTAATGCCAGGAAGGAAACAAGCTGTCATTATGCCTTTTCTTAAAAAAAATAAAAAAATAAATAAAAAAAATAATGAAAAAAAATCAAAACCAAACCAACCAAACCCCAACAAACAACAAACCAAACTAAAGAATTCCCCAAACCCAGTATTTTTGAATGTATGACTTTGGACACCGTTCTTTAAAACTCATTTACCATTCCCATTTCACATTTCACTGTTCCCTGACTCAAGCCTGTGTGAAAAACCCTGTAGCTCAGTAATTACTACCTATGCTAGCTCTTCTATCAACCGATTTTTTTGTTCCCTTATTGGAGCAATGACTGCTTTCCTGTTTCCTTCCCTCTTCTTTCTCCTTTCTGTTCTTCCTCCTGAATGCCCTTTATTATGCCACCAGAGCTTCTTTTTAAAATTGCTTCTAGAATGACCCTGTGTGGAACAACGTCTTAAAGTTTTCCTGTCAATGTATTAGGCTGCTGTGCTTCAGGTAGTGCAGAGGTAAGTACCAAATACATACATACATACATACATACATACATATATATATAAATCAACAACATAATGTTTTTTATAGGTGTGACATCATGGTTAAGGAATAATTCACAGCATGCCAGACCTTTAGGTTAAAAGAATGTGAGAAGAATAGTATCTGAAGTGGTAACAACCAGTGACCTGGCAGACCCTGATTAGCAAGAAATGAATGCACAGTGTAAGGGTTAGGAGTCAAGGAATCCCTGAAGATGAAGACATGGCACATGCAGTTCAGTGAATGTAGCATGGTCACATTTAGAAAAGACTTTCTGTTTTTAAAAATATTTCTGGCTCCGGCATTACTCCCAAGAGGAAGTGTCTTTCAACACAGAATCACCTTGATCTACATGCATACTTGGCTAATTGCTTTCACTGTAGTTGCCAGATTTCTAAGTTCTGATTCTTGATGCTTTTCTGCTTAGACCGTAGGAAGCAGTTTATATCCACTTTGAAAAGTGAACATAAGATTCATGTTATATTCTCAATCCCCTCTTTTTTTGCAGATGTGTAAAGTAAGATGTAGTTTCTTTCTCTTTGTGCATACAGTGTAGAAACATTGTAGTATCCTTAATGTTTAACAGGGAAGAAAACCAGGGTAGAATCTTCCTATTCACGCTCCATACTAGACTCAAAGTATGTTCTCCCACCAATTCAGGGAGCACAAAGGACTTGGGAAATGCCGTTGAAAAAAAGGAAAGCAAGGTCAGTAGCTCCCAAGTATCTCACAGAATCAATAAAATACTGTTATGGCTGTTGTTTAAATTGAAAAGACTGATGCAAATCCTCTCCCTCTCATATCCTCCCTGCTAGGGAAGGAGAATGCCAGCTATGAACTTGTCTACCCAGGTAGTTCATCTTTGCAGTCAGTGTAGATGCAGTACCTAATGTGAATTAGACAGTAAGGTACAGTCATTTCCAACCAGTCAGCTGGCTCTCACCCTGGTACGACTCAGCTTCTATAAGGCTTTCCTTTTCATTAAGTTTGCTGCAAATTATGGGGGCAAGCATCCCACATTGCTCTGTCCGCTTCTGGGTCCTATATAGTGAACTAAAGAAGGGGAGCCATCTAGAGGCACTTGAAGTTCAAGTAACCAGAATCTATAATAAAGTATGCAAGGTCCAGAATTCAAATCCTGAAAATAAGTGTGTGACATCCATGCATACGATTATTAAAAACCAAAACAAAACGAAACCAAAAACAAAACCACAAATAAAAAAACCAAACCAAACAAAACCAAAACAAACACCACCAAACACCTTTTCCTTTTTCTTAAAATCTTGGACAATAAAAAATGAGCATGAATTTCACACCAGCGTCAGTAACCATAGCAGCATCTGGGCACAAGAGCCGTGCCTCACAGTGATTGACTAGGTTCAGTGAACTGCTTCTGTCTCCTAACCCACATACATATGCATGTTTCCTTGTAGGGCACACTAGGTTCAGTGACCAGCTGTGTCCTAATACACATGCAAGCTTTCTTCTAGTGCATATGCCCAGGCATGACTTTGTGACACATTCACAGTGCCTGTCAAAGGCAGCCAAATACAAGTATACACTACATTACATCAGAAAGTCCCTAAGTTACAAATCTGAGGAGCTGAGGAGCTACAGCTGCATGCTTGCCCTGTCTGCCACTCTGCCCTGACAGTCTGCTGCTGGCACTATTTGAGATAAGATACTGGGCTGGATAGACCTCTGGTCTGAACTGGCACAGCTATTCTTGCACCCTAATGCCCTGTTGACAGCTTCCTATGTTCCATGCTCACTAATCCATTTTGACAAGGACTTGTTCTAAAACTTACACCAGAATTTTTTTAAGAGATGCTTGAAGCCAGGAAAATATTCCTCCTCTGAGATCTGTCTGATTTTAATGCTGCAATTGTTAGGAAAGAGACTTCATTTTAAAATTTTATTTCCATCTTTCCAATGACCCAGTTTGATGTGGTGGATGCCCAGATAAAAATCACAAAAGAAAAAGGCAGAAACAGGGTTTTGGAAGTTTAGTCCTAAACAATGAACACTTCAGAATTTTCCATAGGATAGTTTATAGGGACACTGCCTAGGTAAACCAGACCATAGGTGTCAGTAATGCTCCATCCATAGCAGGACAGATCAAGATTAACAGCCCTCATCTTCTCTCCTAACTTCAAAACAGCACATACACATACATAAAACCTAAAAAGGAGAAGTTTAGATGGGATATAAGGAGGAAGTTCTTTACTGTAAGGGTGGTGAGGCACTGGAATGGGTTGCGCAAGGAAGTTGCGAATGCTCCACCCCTGGCGGTGTTCAAGGCCAGGTTGGACAGAGCCTTGGGTGGCATGGTTTACTGTGAGGTACTCCTGCCCATGGCAGGGGGGGGTGAACTAGATGATCGCAATGTCCTTTCCAACCGTAACTATTGTATGATTCTGCGCACAGAAATATAGTGCTGAAGCCGGAACTACAGCCACAAACTTGCTCACCACAATGACTATTACTGCCACTGCAAAGGCCAGACCTTCTGTGCCACATGGCCACTAAAGAAACCACATTTTTGAGATTAAGAAGCCTACTAAATCACCAGCCTGAGTAAAAAAAGAACCACAAACCTTCAGTTTTTCATTCCAAAGGTACAGTGTAATTTCCACTGCAATTTCTACAGCCAAGAGTTATCACCTAAGTACCTTTCAGATTAGGATATAGACAGCTTCTCCTACCCAAAGAACAAGGTTAAGCAAGATTTAGTTATCCCATGGATTATTAAGATGTCTTCTTTATTTTCATAACTAATAACTGGATAAAGGTTGGGACATACATGGAAATATTTATCTAAGTTTATCAGACACCCAATTCCCTAATATTAGAATCATAGAATAGTTAAGGTTGGAAAGGACCTTATGATCATCTAGTTCCAACCTCCCTTCCATGGGCAGGGACACCTCACACTAAACCATGCCACCCAAGGCTCTGTTCATCCTGGCCTTGAACACCGCCAGCAATGGAGCATTCACAACTTCCCTGGGAAACCCATTCCAGTGCCTCACCACCCTAACAGTAAAGAATTTCTTCCTCAGATCCAACCTAAACTTCCCCTGTTTAAGTTTGAACCCATTACCCCTTGTTCTATCACCACAGTCCCTAATGAAGAGTCCCTCCCCAGCCTCCCTACAGGCCCCCTTCAGATACTGGAAGGCTGCTATGAGGTCTCCATGAAGCCTTCTGTTCTCCAGGCTGAGTAGCCCCAACTCTCTCATCCTATTTTCATACAGGAGGTCTAAGACATATGATTTATGCACAAACACTGTTCAAAGAGGCTGAAAGTGGATAACATACATCGGTTTGGATGCTGACAGCTTAACCGTTTATGTGACCTAGAAAAATTATGCTGTTTGATATTAAGCCAACTCACTGGCAGGCTGTACCTCCTCGACTCCCATTTCAGAACACTAATTTCACTAACAAATTCATTTTAATGTAACCTTGAAATGCATATCTGTTGAATAACATTGTAAATCAAGAGATGGTTCTTTGCTACTTCAGCGTGCTATGAAATAAAACTTCTGAAGGCTGTTTGACATAGAAGTTAATGGGCTGGACCCTCAGCTACTATACACTGTCACAGAGTGAAGGGGAGAAGGAATCGGCATTCTCCACACCTCCACTTTGAACTTCATGTCTCTACTTTCATCTTCAGCTATTCACCCCTTCAGTATACTCAGGTGCAGCACATAAGGAATTTCCTAACATGGATGGCACTTACAGGTAAACCATGCATCAATATATTCAAATCATAGATTGGAATTGTCACGACTCTAAGTTTGAAGAGACTGGTGATAAAATAGCCAGGCTAAGTTTAAGGGATTTGAAATCTGACCTAAACTAAGAAAACTACAAGGTGATAAATTCATTCATGTTAAAAAAGAGGGATTTTTTCCTGTCAAAAGACTGTTAAAAGCTACGCCATCATGTAGAGCAGGTACATCCTGTTCTACATGAAGGGTTACTTCATGGATGTCATTTCACTTACAGGTGGAATAGCTTTGGTTGTCTGTCTGAGTCTGAAATTTTTAGACCAAATTAACTTTCGTAAGAAACCTTTCGCCATGTTGTTCAGGTACAAAATTGAGACGGGATAAATTTCATGGTCTCACCAGATCCATTAATGAATAGCTCTCTTTTCTGTAATCTCAAAGTTGAAATTCAGTGACCAATACCTGAAGCACACTTCTGACTTCAAGAATCCACTCCTGGGTAGGAGATTAAAGGGTATTTACTCTTGTGCTAAGGGCACTTGACTACTACTCCTGCACACATAAAAGATACAGATTCCTTCCAAGGGAAGAAAAGGAGTGTGCAGATTAAATATCTTTTTGTTAAAAATCATGCTGTGAAGAGTCAGCTCACCAAATGCCAGCTGTATCTCTCCTCAATGTGTTTAAATGAATATTTAAAATGGCAAAATACAGGACAAAGGCAAAAAAAATCTTCCCATAATGTGTTTATAATAACAAAAGTATATAAAATAAACCCAAGATCTGGCACTTAGATCGGCCGAGAATTACAAACTTCTACCTTCTCTGTCTGATAAGAAACAGGTTAGTGTAAATATCAGTGTATCCTCAGACAGAGACGCCGTTGACACAAAAAACGCCGGAAGAGCATGCCAGGAAATTACCTTGACCCATACTAGAGAAATAAGGAGAAAAAGAAAAATCAAGGTTGTTTGTTTGTTTTTATAATTTCCAGTCATTTTTCAGTCTGAACTGAACGACTGAAAGTAAAGATAAGGAAGATCAATGGATTATGTTATCACTGACTGCTGAAACAGCAGCAGAAACTTGAAGACACATTCCTAATTGCAAACAAGAGACTATGACAACCCAAGGAGAAGATGGAGGCCACTGAGAGGTAGACTATAGCAAGTTCTAGCTTGGGGGTTGTGTTTTAGGCTTTTTTAATCACCATACTACTTTTCAAATTTACTAAAAATTCCAGCAATAGCATGAAGATCAATACTAAGAGAATATACACAGCCTACATTAACAATTACATTGCTGTTATCTTAACTGCTGCAATTTAAAAGAAGAGCACACTCAAGAGGAAGCCCGTCACATGTTTTATATGTTTCTCTGCAGCACTGCAGGGAAAACACAGGACAATAATCCAGTGAAGAAGTTTCTTTATCAAAATGATCCTGAAACCAGCATCATCTAGCTAACTATTAGAAGCACACTGAGGAATAGCTTTATAAACAGCACAGAGGTAGGATCTCCTGAATTATAAAACCATGAATAACCTGCTCTAAAAAAGGGAATGAGACCACTGGTGTAAGATGTGCACTGTGATTTAACTTGCATGGTTAAGTAGAGATAGCTACACATTTATTGTAAATCACAATTATCAAGACAACTCTAATGAAAGGTTGTTTGGTGGTTTTTAATTACTTTTAGTGATAAAAATTCAGCTGTCTGTAGAAGATGGTTTTCCACAGTTAAATGACATTGAAACTGTCAGTAATGTATGATTATGTCATTTTTAGTGTAGTTAAAATGATGCTATTGTGGATGAAACCTGTTTTCATAGTGTTCATGGCATTCAGAATTAAGACGTTCACGCAGGTATCTACAGGCAATACAGTCCTGGCTGTACTTTTGGAAAATATCTAAAGTAAATTGATCTACATGTAACATTTAGAAACAAATATTAGAGATTATTCTGAATCTAAAACCACAAAATTGACAACCTCTGTGCTTATAGAACAATTGTTTCAACTTTATGACATTGTCAGAAGTTAATCATGTTTCACTCTTTCACTGAGGATGGCTGCCCATGGAGGTGTAAGACAGACTTCTGTAGACTTCAATGAAGGAAGCAATGAACCCAGGCTTAGTAAGAACTTTACTGTATCAGCTAGGAAGGAGTACAATTTTACGATATATAAAGTTATATGTAGAACAGGTTCTTGCTGTTATCAGTTCGATGAAGCTGTTTATTTCATGTGGAAATGACACTAAGAACATTTTCAAGAAACTGAAGCAGTAGCTCCCAGGGCCTTACTTCCCTGGGAGGGAATTCTGTGGCCAGGATATACTAAAGGGCACTAAAGAGGTCTGTAAGTGCACACAACATAGTTTCTCCTGTTTTGACTAAACTCCCCAAGCACTTGTCTAAATATAAATTGTTCAGATTTTTTAAACAATTATACTGCCTAGTAAAGCTACTTAGTTATAATTTAATTATGTCTTAATTTTCATTCTTTTTACCTGTATTCAAACACCTTTAATTGTGGTGCTGAGCATGCCTCACAAAAAAGCTACCTAAGGGTAATTTTTGGTGCTTTGCTTCTGGAAACACAGTATGGCACACAACAGAGAAATTGGGAACCAAATGGGTTAAGGACACGTTGGGGCCCTTTTAATGCTGCTAAAGGGCCATAAAGAACTCTTGAAATAACTGACAGTGTTGGAAACTTGGAATTTGAGCCAGGGATGTCATCACCAGGTTCTCTGTAATACAGCCCAGAAATCACAGTGGGGTTCCATGCTGCCTTCTGTCCTGGGTGAGATATCCTGAAAAGCCTCCACTTCATTCCTCCTACCTGGTACAAGCATGCTAGAGAGGAGAAGCTCAGCTCACCTCACATTGGTACGCAATACTGTAACACAGCTGTTAGTTCACTATCTTTTAAAGACCACACTGTATTCTCAGTCTAACTGGAAATACCTTGGTGCAAACAAGTATTTGACTACTTTTCTGCCTGTGCAGCTGATGTGCTTATGATTTGGAGGTTCACATTACGTATTGTTTCAAATGATGAACACATCCACTTTACTGCTGGAGTAGTGGTACTCGCTCAAGAAAACCAGTACAAAGAAAAGACAATCAAGTGGGTGAGATATGGATGCTTACTAAGTTTTTTTCATGCATAATGAAAAGGCTGCACCTTATTTTTGATTCCTGGAAATTTGAATGAATGAGTTGTCTGAATTTTTTTGGTGCCTTTATTGTCTACATGCACGAGATACATTTTGTTCTAGTAGAGTTCATGGCTCATCCCTAAGAATTACAAAAGAATAAATCTCTGTGAGAAACCTACAGAGTACAGATTGTCCATTATTGGCTATTTGAATGATTTATGAGATACCAAAAGTTAGCACAAATATTCCTGCTTAACCTCCTAACAACTACATGAGTCTGACATGACAAGGTGCCTTTAAAATGTCTTTAGCTTGCACTTCTCTGCTTTCAGAGTTTAAAATGTAGTTAGGGTAGGCCTCACAAAAGGATGTTAGATATGATGATGCTGGGCTTTCAGAGCAGAATCCAGCCCATGTCCATAAAGGCGGGGGAGGAGTGTCAGAATGAAACACACAGATTAGCGCTGGCCCCAAAATCAGGTAGTTAAGCCACTGACAGGGAGAAGAGGACACAGTAGAAGCTGGTGCTGGCTCCAGTGACACAGTCATTACTGCACTTAACACAGCCAGAGTGAGATTCCTTCCCAGTGCACAGACCAGTAGAGTGCCTTGACTTTGATTTACAGAAAGTCTTGGAATCAAGGTGAGTATTTTCCATTCCTACTTGTAAAATGTTAACAGGCTGTGGAAAACAACCATGTATCCCTGGGACACAGAAAAGGGAGCATAAGCTAGAGAAGCCAGTGCACTCACATTGGAGGACAGATACATGGATTCTAGAAACTATTCAGATTCACTTTCTTGTTCTTCTTTCCAAATATATAAAAAAATCCAATCAAGGCTGGCCATGTTATTGCATAGCAACCAATGGAGACTTAAAAAAGATACTCAGACAATAGATCTGTCAAGATGCAGACAGGTGGCTCAGAACAGGTCATTGTTAGCTAACTTGTTTTCCCCACTAGCGATGACCTGAGCTTGATCTTCTTCCTCGTTCAGATGCAGGTTAGTACCTTTTTCCTAGCCAGCTGAGGCATGTATTTTAGAGAATGTCCAGTCAATCCTAACTACTTAAAGTTTTCATTTTCACTATCCTAAGGTGATCGGTAAAATGAGATAAAAAGTAGCCAACTCCAAACTCATTTTAATAATCTAGGCAAACACACAGGATATCTACAGGGGACTGAACTTGTAAAAGCTCACGTGTATTCATGTACATTAGTGGTGCACATGCCAAACAACAATCCTAGCTTCACACATTAAATGGAAGACTCTGTACTGATCATTATCAGCCACAAGTGAGATCCTTGAGACCATGACAGATCATGAAAACAGCTCAATGCTCAGCAACAGGCAAAAAAGGCAATACAATATTTGGAATTATTAGCAAGGGAATAGATGAACACATCACTATGCCTTTATGGAAATTTGTGGTTGCTGTGCCCTGAATACTGGATGCAGTATTCATCCCTTTATCTGAGAATGGAAATGGCAGTACTGGAAAAGGTTTAGAGAAGGGCAAAAAGGGATATTGATGCTAGAGAATTCTACAGAAAAAATAAATGTGTAAGGTACACCTCTTCAGCCAGGAATAGAAATTACTCTGGGGAATGTGAAAAGAATCTACCCAAATCATAAATGTCATGAAAAGACTGGAGACGGGGATTGGTGTTCACAGTCTCTTCTGTGGAAGAGCTAGCAGGAATCAAATTAAGCTAGTAGGAACCAAGTTCACCACAAACAAAAGCAAGTGGTTTGTCACAGACTGTGTAGTAGATACGTAGAAATCCTTGCCAAAGGATTTTGTGGGATGCACAAAGCTTACGAGAATTAAAGGAGAAATTTGGCAAGCTCACAGAAAAGCTCATTAGGTATAATAAACAACATCTTGCCCTGGAAGTTGCTGAGATGAAGACACTGAATGCTGGCAGAGTCTTAGAAAGAGGTGTCAATATGGGCTTGTCTTGATCTTACTTGTCAGGAATTTGTATACTGTCTTTGATGGAGTGAAGATACTGAAGGAAATGGACCATTGATACGACCTAGTATAACTCTTCTTGTGCACAAAATACCTACTCAGGGGGGATTACACAACACATTCTATGCACATGCTTTCACTCCCTCAGATCTGGGCAGAAACAGAACCACAGAATGTAAAAAAAAAAAGAAAAAGAAGAAAGAGGAGGTACAGACAACGTTAAAGAAGTGAGTCTTCTGTCAGGTATTGTACATACAGACATATCCTACATAGTGAAGTAGTGACAGTTTTTGTGCTTTTCCCTGAAGCTAAGTTTTGGGTTTCTTTGTTTTATCCCCTCATATACATTCGATATCCAGCAGCATTTACATCTAATATCTACAGCTTTCGAGAGACTATTTCCTGGTGAGATGTAACTAGTCCTGTACAGCTACAATACAGAGAGAAGCAATTATATATTTTCAAGACATCAGTTAGGCTTTTGCCTTCACCTAAGATATGGAAGCTATAGCATATAAGAGGTACGAAGTTATGGAAGGAAGACAACAACTTAATTTAAGAATATAATGTTCTAAAAAGAATGCATAGGCCCGAAAGCATTACATATAAAATACTGTCTATATCATTTAGATAGGGCACTGCCTATTGTCGCAGAAAAGTAACTGTGCTTTTTGTGCAGATAGTTCTGTAAAGAAAACAAAAAATATGACTATAAAATGCATCAGTACACTTGTGGTAATTCGCCTGGGCAGCAGTAGGGTCCCTGTTAATTTGTGCTCAAGTTGTCTTTGCCCTGTCATTAACTGTTCTGAGCCTCATCTGTGAACCACCTTAAGCACAGGAGGTCTCCAAGCAGGGAAGAGGCACAGCATTCAACAATCTCTGGGACTGACCTATGCTCAGAAGGGTTCTGCTATCATGACGTTTTACCCAGCAGCTGCTGCCCATAGCCATTTCTCCCTTTTCATGTAGTCAGGCTGCTTTCTTTCTCTTCTCCCACTTATATAACCTGAGGTATTGGTATATTCTTCTTCTCTGCACAAACCCAAGACCATAAGCAGGAAATCCCTTTTATATGTGTCCCATTCTTGCCTTGTTCTCAAAATACCTGATAATGGCCATTCTGAGAAACAACACACTTAGGTGCATCTGCGATCTGTCATTTCCTACAGCGTTCATAGATTGGGTCAGAAAACATTTGACAGGTTTGCAGAGACTAAAACATTCCCCTCCATATTGCTCTGGAGACACAGTTTCAGAGTTATGGCAAATGGTTGAACAAAGATTGCCAAAGTATCCTGACAGATCAGCTTTCAAAAGAAAGAACTCAAAAGACAACATATACACAAGATGATTGCAAATGTTGAGGAGGACCAAAAATTTTATATAAGTAGCTGAGAAACACCATCAGAAAGATGCTAAACCTCTGTTGAAAAAATAGTTTGTTCTTGAAAAATTTATCATTCGTGTATGCTCACGTTTAAACATACCTATTACTATCAGGTCTTGAAAAATCTCATTTACTTAGACTTATCGGAAAATGGAACAATTATATATAATAGCATACAAGAAGACTGAAGCTACCTATGATACCATGCTAGAATTCTTCAGTTATTCAAACAAATGGTATTTTTCATTCAACATCTCAAGATTTCAGCGAAATGTTAAAATCAGCTGTCTTACTAAAAATGAAAATACACATCAAACCTTCCATAATTTATAAACAGTTTTTTTCCTGTTGAGTAAAACAGAGAAGTAGACTCTATCTGCACAGAGAAGTCTGTTTTCCCGTGCAGAACAGTTCACTAAAGACACATTAAAACAGATTCAGAGATTTCTGGCTCTTTTAAACTTACTTTAAGTCTCTCTAGAGAACATTAGCAGACCTCTCTGAAACATCTGTGAATTAACGGCCATTGTGTTACAGTGGTTATCATGACTCAGTCTAATTGTAGTCATATATATAATAACAAAAACTTGTTGGTTTCTTTTCTCCCCCAAATTTTACTGAAATAGCACAAAATGTGTTTTAGAATGTATTCAGCCACCAGACATAAATACAGAAAGATGCCTGAAGTAAGAGATGTGTTCTTTCATTTAATTTTAACATAGAGTTTGTGTTTATTAATCCCCACCCTTTGCATATAGGATCTATTTCTAAAATGTGACACAAGCTGGGAGAACAGATTCGCCTTAGTGGCAACTACCAGTTATGAATCATGCTAATGTATTATTCCTGACTGGAAACATGTTACTTAGACCTCAGCTTTACAGACATATTACTCACTGAGAAATGCCTGTGGCACTTCATGGAGATGGAGGAGAAATAACCTGTTGAGCTTAAAGATAATGTAAACACCAATCCAAAAGACAAATCATTATTTGCCATTATTAATAAATCACATTCAAAATAATCCCAACAAGGGTATAATTTGAATTAATCTCTGATTCACTGAACCAAAAGAATTGGGCCTCTGAATTCCAAGAGGTACGTTTAGTAGCCTAGTTTCTGAACTCCCGGGATAAAACTGAAATCTCTGATTCTCCCTTGAAATTATGCTTCTATATGCATGACATGGTTTGCTTTAGGCCACATACAGATGCATCAAGTGAGAAACAAGGGGTGTACATGACCTTGCAGTCAGGAAGAGAACAGTGGCAAGGAGCATACTGCGTCTCTGTCTCTTTTCCAAGGTTCTGCTGGCGAAGTCTGAGCGACACTGGAATTGTACAATCTCCTTGTTTTTACCTCATACAGTTTGAGGGGGTTTCTGAGCCATCAACTGAAGGTTCAGTGGAAAGAGGGGGTTTGTAGAAGAAAAAGAAAATGAATGACGTATTTATGACAATGATGGACAGAATGTATACCTGCTCTATTCTGTGCAGACTCTATAATGCAAGCAGGAATAACAAAAATTGAGAATATGCTTTGACTTCTAAAATGAAAACCCACGGCCATACTTCTCTGAGCTACATATTCGTTTTTCAGTGTAGGACTACACCAAAAGCCTTGGGTTTTTCCAAGTATGAATATGGCAGCAGTTCAAGTTCCTGAGCTGAAAAACCTCCCACAGATAGGCTTTAAGTAGCTGATGGAAAGTTGTCTGATGAACAAATGCAAAGTATAAACACAAGGATTTCCAGGCTTTATTCTGTCCTTAGGTAGCTAGAGATGAGATGAACACCAAGGGCCAAATCCTAGTTCCGCTTAGCTAGTTGGAGTTTTGCCACTGACTATAGTTGAGCTGCGTTTCCCCCTGAAGTCAGAATTCATCTTTTTTGCAGGCAGAAGGCTGACACACTTGCCTAATGTTTACACTAAATGGAAGTTTCACTGGAGGGTGAGATGAGATGTACAATATAGGTCTGTTACTCTTAAAAAAATATTTGTTGGAGAATGCTATAAATGGAGATATTTATGAAGGTGTGTGCAAGAGAAGAGTTAGACCCAGTGTGGGTGGGGTGCTGTGTAAAGAGAGGTTTCACACTGGAACCATAACCCCCAGTTCCTTCACAGCACTGTCTGTGATGGTCACACAGTGGATCTAAAGACTGGGTTTGTTTTTGAAGCTTTCCAGAGGGAAAGCTTTTTCCAGCTTTCTGCAAACAGAACATAAATATATTGCAGTCTGTACTGCCTTTGCGACACGTGGGGAGGCTTAGGCAATACTGAGAGCACCAAACTCCCTTCAGTTATGATTTACTCCAGACTGAATGCCAGGCATGAAAATGGGAGCATCTGGAGCATAAACTCTGCATTTACAGTAATCCAGTATGTCTGCACTCATCACTCACAGATTTTAAAAAATAGTAGTAATATTTTCCTCATAAAACATCAAAATACCTGTAATCTAGAAAAATATTCTTAATACTTTCCTTGCCTAAAGAGGTCATAATAGCTTCTGATTAATGCAATGTATTTGCAGATGTGCTCATGAGACTACTCCTTAATCTCTCCTGATAAATTTGAGCTTCAAACTCATTCATTTTCAAATTTCTCATTATATTAGCATGCATTTTTCAAAGAGGATTTTGTTTTTACACTCCCGTCAAATTTTCTCTCCTCAAAGTCATTCGTAGCTGTATATTACATGTAAGCTTCACAGGCATAGTATTTACTCTCTTATTCAGCAAGATATTCAAGTTTCACCTCTTTAAAAATGTCCTCAATTTCTGTATTATCTTTTTTTTGATACTCCTTTTGTGACAAGAAAACCTAAGAAATTTGTCTGCAAAGTGAAATAAGCAAATTGAAAAAGAGGGATACATTTCTTGGATTTTTTTTTTTTATTCTCATTTATTCTATATCCCTGGAAAAAGCAATTATTCAGCATATGGCAAGTTAAGAAGAGCAGTGATTTTGTCTTTAAATACAAAAACATATGCCATTGTGAATTCAGTCACTTTTCAGTGACAGCCTCAGCCTTCAGAAATTGAAAATTGTTCCAAATATCACTCAACTATTGCACTTCTAGAATAATTACTACTTTGACAATCTTAAGGCAGGAAGAAACCTCAGTTTAAAAAGTCTTCTGAAGAACTGTGCCTTCAAGTCTGCAAATATGACTGGTCACACACTTCTTCTGACTCGTACACAAAGGCTCATTACACACTTCTATTCCTAACAGGGTCATATGGAGTATCGGGATTTCTGAATTCTACCTGTGGTCTTAAACTGAAATAATCTCTAACCACAACAAACTTGTAACAAACCTAGTCAGATTTGGACAACCGCTAGCTTGACTGTGAAGAAGACAACAAAGCAGCGCAGTTCTAAAATTTCCTGCCGAAGGAGAATTAAAAAACTGAATGATCAACATTTGGTTCATCTGCAAGATACTAATATTCTTATGAACATATTAGATTACATAAAGCTTCAAACTGGCTTTACACACAAAGCTATGTAAATAAGAAAGCATGCTCCTCTGCGTAAGTATGTCTATTTATAAAGAAAGCATGTATTCATGGATTAAAAAAACCCCACAACAACAAACAAAGAAAAACTATGGCACTCAGTACAGGGATGTAAGCAAGCTGCAGGGCATGCATGCCTAAGAAATGCTAAGATGTGGCTTTATTTCTTTTTCATTGCTTTCATGCTCTAGCAGCCTTTCATTAAAGGAGATGGTCAGGACTCTCTCTGTAATACCCAGCCCAGCATGTGCCTTTTAAATAAATTCTGCATTTAGTTCACCTGCTCAAAACTCTATTTTGCTACAATGAATGACTCTGCAGCAACAGCTCTATCTGTACCATATAAACAAGAGAAGTATATAAAACAGACCATAGAAGGATGCTGATTAAAGCCTGCAGTATCAGCTCTTTCCAGAGCTCATCATAGTAGCACCTTGAGACATAGGTATGAATCTGTATCCATTGCTGTATAAATACTCTGAGCCTCCTTCTGAATACAGACCTGCAGGCTCTACATAGCTGCTCAGCTTTCTATCCTGCAGGTAGCTGAGTGGGTGGTACAGAAATCTAGCACCTCTTCAATACGTATAACAGCACTGTTGTACTTGCTTCCTGGAGCACATGCAATAGCAGCTGCAGTTTATTCTGTCATGGAGCAATGGAGAGATGTAATAAACAACCGTGAGGTAGTTACAGACAGAGCAGTGCTCAGATTGCTACAGGAGAATTGCAACATTTCTGTAGATGGCTGCTGACATTTGTTTGCATCATATTTATGTCACTTTCATCAATTCTATGAGTTCTTCCTAGTTAGCTGATAGTTTTCCTCTTGTCAAGTATAACATGATTTTCTCCCATTTCCTCTGAGATTGGTTATAGACAGAAACATGTATATAGCTGGGTATAGCACAGGCATTGCCAGCAACATTCAGATCTCTCATGTACCTGACTGATGTGTCTTATATGCCACACACTGGGCCCAGAATATCAAGACTGTTTTCTCCCTCCTTTGTGGTGTGGTGTACGGGAAATTTAATTTACGGTTTTTCAGCAAGTGCAGGACCTAAAACATGAGCAGTGTCCTGCACCAGGACAATAGTGTTCTACTGGCACATTTCTTGGTCCTTTTCAATATCTAAAGTTTATTGGAAGGTGATTACAAAATCAAAAGTATTTTATGGCCAGTGATGAGTAAAAGCAAATGGAAAAGATGTAAGGCGTACTGCTGTGACATAACCAGCTGCTGACTGGCCATCCGTGCCTGCAGTGGCCTGGATTCAGGGACCCTGATGACTCCACATACACATAATGGATCACATCCAGGTTGTACAGGCAACTTATTTTCTGGCATTTGCAAATTAGAAAAGTGGAGTATCTCAGCTGTTTCAAGTTGAATGAACATTTCTTTGTATTTTGCTGCTTCTAAAGGGAAAGCAGGGTGGGCAAAAAAACTAATCTCACAGCATCCTACTGAAACCTTACTCACCAAGCCAGCTGAAATCTTCTGGATATACTATCTTTCTATAACTTGAACTAGTGGAAGAAGTGACACCAGGTCCATAACTAGCACAGGCAAGCTAACATTAGCCACACACAGATTTTCATAGTTACTTGCTAACTTTGAGGAATGCTGAGATTCATAAATCCTGGACCACATTTCCAGATCATTTTACCAGAACCAGACTTCTCTACTGGGTTTTATCTTGTTTTGGTTTCTTTTTATGCTGAGAACTGTCTTCATGTCTGACTTTCACGGCCATGTATGAGACATTCATTCATTGCTCCAGACCGCAGACTCATTCTTAACTGTGCTATCTCAGTTACAGGTCTGCTAGCTTGTTTTATGGATCCTAGTCTTTCATTTTCCTCCAAATAGCAATAAGAGACATTATTAGAAAGTAAGCTCCTAAGTCCATCTCCCATCAAAATCAATAGAATTGTTCATGAATCAAGGAGGTTTTTTTTTTTGTCCTGTCAGATTATTTAAAAGAAACCTTCAGCTGGTAAATGGAAGCAAACATTTAGCAGCACGTCCCATTTTAAACATTTATTTCCTTGAGAATAGCCAAGGACTTTTTATAACGAAAAGATAAAGGAGAATGTCAGAATCAGGGAAAATGGAATAACACTGTACTAAAATAATAATTCTGGGCTGATCATTCGAGTCTCAGTAATAATGTTGATAAGAAAAAGTGTTAAAAACAAATGAAAAACATTTCAGACAACCTTTCAAAAACTGACGTAGATAATGCCAGTCACTCAGAGGATGAACACAGAGTCTGTATCACTGATCCATCCTAACAAATCTAGCAGCAGTCACAAGAAAGACCAGGAAAACAACTTGACCTAGCTGAATACAAATCTGGTATTTGTCAGAATCCATACGGACAATTGTCCTTGGGTTGTTCCTTATTGCATCTCTGAGAACTTTTCTAAAGAAAAAGTTTACAGTGGAGTACAGAGATACAACATTCCTGAGACTTTCTTGGGCTTCTTTTCTCCCAATAGACTTAGTTACTAAAAGCTTCTATTCACCAGATGTTGTTATTGCTATCAAAATTAATCATACTTTTTCTGTGTCTAAAGAGGAATAAAATACTGTATTAGGCACTCTCTATGCAATGAGTAGAAGGAGTGTCTTTGCCCATAGGTGATGCCTCCAATACCCATTACTGATGAAAACATTGTTTGCATTCAGCAGCTGCGGCCATCGCCTACTGAAAATAATTGGGGTCATCTACTGAAAAGCTCTTGCTGAAGCGTCTGGTTGCATCCCTTTTCCAGTTCTGTATGCTCAGGAGCAACACAACAATGCATTCTACAGAGCTGCAGCTTAACAACAGACTATTCTTTTAAAAGCTACGAAATATTTCGTGTTTTCCAATGTTTTCTTCTTGAAGGAGAAGAGGGAAAAGGAGGATCCTTCAAAGTGCTGGGATTATGAATTCTCAGATCACAAATCCAGTTCTCCCCCCCAGCAAACAGTATCAGAAACCATTTCTAAACAAACACACTTTAACTAGATTTATAGCCCTTTGTAAGAACTGCAGGCAAATTACAGTGCAAGAATTCATTTTTCAGCAAGATTAGTCAGTATCATTATTGAACTTGGCATTCTGCCACCACCTGAAGATCAGGATTACTTATTTTTGTTGTTTGGTCACATGCAGTTTCCTGTCCCCATAATGGGGAACCATTATGTATCTCACCTCAGCTCTTCCTTTTCCAATGAGTGCAGTCAATTCAGATAATAAACAGTAACAATTTAAGATGACAGAGTTCACTTTGAATAAAAGAATTACCTATTGCAAACTGTTGCTAATTTCCTGCTTTTGAATGTTTTGCAAGCTTTCATGGAGGTTTTAAGCTTAAATCTCCTCCATAAACTCTGTAAAGCTATAATTGGCTTTTTGACCATAAAATCCCTGCCAGTTATTTTTTTTTCTTCTGGCTTGCTGGATTTGCTGGCTTTTAAGTCTAATTCAGGCTGCATTCTGCATTTTGTATGATTGCTGGTTTTATGCACATGGGGGTAGCTCAAAATTACCTTCGTATTCGAATATATAAATCAGTACAGCTTTTCTGTATCAACCAAGGAATTACTTAAACTTCCTTGAATTAGTTCTTGCAAGGTGCTACCTCTTCAAAGCACCTCTGATCCCCTCTGGACAAATGGCTATTGCTCTGTATTTCCTGCAGCAAAGGTCAGTTCTGCAGGAATCATCAAGCCACACCAGCTGGAGATGAATTGGATGGCAGTCCCGCTCCAATTACCTTGCAGTAGGACTACCTGACCAATTCTGTTGAATCAAAATGTTTTAAGCCACCAAGAGTCTGTGCATTCCCTGTTGTAGACACCTTCAGTATTACCATCATTATTAATTCTGAAAGCAAAGGCACAGCAAGAGGGAGCTAGCCTGAATAAATATTTATATTCAGGATGATAGAAAAAGATATTTTCTTTACCTCACATTCCCTCCTAATGGCTCATCTTCTAGGGAGAGGCCTTCGGACCTCTTGGAAGAAAGACAGTAGATGCCTCACCCCTTCTCACATAGGAAAAGAGCATCTAGCATGGCTCTTTCTGCTCTCCAGCATATTGGTTTGCCTGGCCTTCCTCTTTCTTGCACATCCACAGAACCACTGTGGCCTGATGGGCAGAGACAAGTCCTGGTCAACTTCTGGTCTCTGACAGATAATGGGTTACCCTGACCTATGTCACCTGCTTTCTCTCAGAACCAAGGCAAAGGGGATGTGCTGGGAGATGGTGCAGTTTCTGCTGTGTGCTGGTTTTTTCATTCACCTTGAATTCCCTGTGAGCTTTCTGACAACGTTATTAAAATTACCAGGGCAACTGCTCTGACTGAAAAGTAGCAGCAGCACCCCAGGTATGTCTGCACTACTGTGGATGTGAACAGATAATCTCTGCTCCTGGAACACTTCCACCACAATTGGGAAAAGCACTATTAATTACATCTGCTATTCAACATACAAGATCACCAATTAAAAACCACCTATGAATAATCTCATGAACTGATGCAGGTCTTGCTTATCCCTGAATCACTTTCCGGAGAGCAGATGCCAGACACTTCATAGAAGAGTTTATGAGTATACAGATTGAAGTCTAGAGGAAAATTCTTGCTGACCAGTCATAAAAGATAACACGCCACAGCTGCTGAGCAGCGTGTCCTTAAAATATTTTCTACCCTTGATGCTGAAGGACAATGGGGCCTTGGGCAGGTCCCACACTTTCTATCAAAGCTGCAGCAGACAGGTACTGCTTTTGCAGTACAGTTTGTTTAAGTAAACCAAAGGAGCTGGCAATGCTGCATCAGCCAGTAAATGAAGATAAGAAATAACACAGCAAGTGGGGAATGGGTTGACAAGAAAAAAGATGGCCTCAGGGAACTGAACAGAAAACAAAGAAAAGGCGGTAGAGGAGGGAAATGACTGAAAAAGACATAGAGCAGTGATTGCACCTAGCCAGCTCCATTTTTCTTTTTTTATTACTGCAATCTAAAAAAAAATAATTGATCTATTTTTTTTTCAAAGCCTTAAATCATCTGAACAATTGCAGTGCTCTAATTCTAGCTAAACACCTCTAATGAAGGAAACTAAAGAGAGACCAATAACCCAACGCTGTGGGCAAACCAGACACTACTGAAATGTTACTCACATAGTTATTCCCAAAGTCTTCCACAGACTGCTTCTGTACTTAAAATTAAGTATGTGTATAATTACTGCAGCATCAGGAGCTAAGTTTTATATTTTTAAACTTCACAAGATTTAGTTCCATCGCAACAAAACAGCGCAGCCTTGAGAAAGGAAAGTAATCTTGATTTTCAGCCTTTGAGCTGCTATGGTTAACTTCTAAAATACAGGCAGAACAGATTTGTCTAAGAGCCTTTGAGAGGCTGCTGAGCTCATACTCAGACATCTCGATGAAAATTTCAAAAAGCATTCAAGTTACATGGAAACACAAGCCCCAAAGTTCTCACCTGCAGATCTTGCTGGAGAGCTGTAAATCATCAGCTTCCCTGACATGCAGAAGTGCAGGGTACAGCATAACAACTAGTAGCTACAAATACTGCTCATGCCATTTACTTCCCGTCTTTGTGCCATTTCTGTGATGTGGGTATCAATGAAGCCCTGGAATTGTATTTTATACCTTAGACATGCATTTTAAACCAAACGTTAGTAGGAAAAGAAAAAGCAACATGATCTGAAATTCTAGAAAGTTCTATACAATTTGATGCTTTGACAATTAGAAAACTTAATATACAGAGATTATGCACTTCAGTGTATAAAACACAGAAAATACTGAGCCTGCAAGATTCTCTATCAGTTTTATCCAGACTGTAAAAGCATGTGGAAGGAATTCACTGGGAAAATGTAGGCTAATTATGAAGCACAGGCTTATGAGAATGACTGCATTGGGGGGATAAGTACCCACTTGAGAAGCTGGTTATTAATATTAGGGAAGTTATACTGCCCCTGTGTATTTTCCCTTCTTAGCAGCAGCAGAACCCTACTAAGGAAAAAAACCACAATGATATGTTTTTTGTCTTACTCTACCATGAAAAAGGTAAAATTAAACTGAACAGATTTTTAAAAGCAAAGAAGGAAGGGGTGATCACCACATCAAATATAAAAGTACATTAGTCAACCAAAGCCTTTCTGCACATATTTCAGACATACAGGCCACCCTGACAACTACAGCAAGGTGCATGGGGCATTAAGCAGGCAAACCCCATATTTTCAATACTCTATTTCACAGAATTGTTGAATGGTTGGATTGGAAGGGACCTTAACAATCATTTAGTTCCAAACCCCTGCTGTGGGCAAGGACATTCCACTAGACTAGGCTGCTCAAAGTCACATCCACCCTCACCCTGAACACTTCCAGGGATGGGGCAAGAATTTCCCTACATATTTGATTTTCATTTCTTTGAGAATATTATTCTAATTCTCCATTATTTTTTCACAATGTCAGCCCTCAAGCTGCTATTTGGGCTTAAAGCCAGAGCAGAGGAATCTGGTGTTACTCCTCTGAATCACTAGGTATCTGTTATACAGTTCACTCTCTCCCCTTCCCTATGCAGTTGCATAATTTCTCTGGGTGATTATGCACTTCTCTTTCCTGGTTCACTTGGTACCCAGTATATAATTTCTACATGAGGGAAGGCAGAAACAGCTGTCCAAACACCAACTTAATTTGTGCTTCTTGCCAATCCCTTGATGGGAAGGCTAGATGCTGTTCAACAATCTTAAATGCAAGGTCCTGAGTATTGGTGGGAAAACCCAGTAACACTAACACAAAATAAGCTTAATTTCTGTAGAAATGTGGGCTGCTATGGATCATAAGGAGAACAGAAGTCATTGAGACCACACTGTTTGTTGTCTGGGATGTATAAAGAGAAGGACAGTGATGAAATAGAGACCTGGAGACATACTGGGTACATCTCAGACTGCTTTCCCCCACAGCAAGGCTACGGCCAAGTGGGTGGACCCAGACTCATTGAGTGACCCACCTGCAGTGTCCTGCAGCCCTACATGTGAGGTGTGAGCCTAGGCATAGCAACCAACAACCACTTCACTGCTGAAGAGCCATGCAATCTCAGCAGACTGCAGCAGGCTCCTCTTTGCACTGCAGCAGCTGGGAAATGAGCTGCACACATTCAGTGCAGGTAAGGTCATAGCTGGACTAGCTATCAATAACAATGCCGACCATCTGGACAGAATCCAGAAGAAAACACAGAGAGTAATAGCAGAGAGCTACAAAGAGAAGTCAAAGGGATGCAAAAAACATGGAGAGGAAGCAGAGGTGACAAAGTTAACAGTTTATCAAAACACAAAAAGTTGCTGCAAGGGGGAAGAGGATAATGGTCTGCAATCCATGGGGGGAAGGATAAAAGAACTGAGCTTTAGTCACAGCTAGGCAGGTCCAGGTTTGGTGTTTGTGATGAACCGTTCATCACCCTGACAGGTGGCTATGTGACAACAGCCTAGGTATATGCATGGGTATAGCCCAGTTAAAAGTTTAGAACACTGGCAGTGCTCAGAGTCCAATGAACTTCTCACAGATGTGACTCCCCTTCCATGTATTCTACTTAGAAAGGATGGCTACACAACTAGCAATTTGTGCAAGAGCTTCTATGGCCAAATGACCTTTTAGCTAATCATGCCTGCCTCCAGCGAAGACAGGTAAAGCCAGAAGGAGGTGGATATGCTCATCTGAGCAGAAGCCTATATTAGTAGAGGTGGCCTTCCATTTCAGTCTACTGCTAGTCATGATGAAGCACTGATGCTCCCCACCACTAGTGAAGAGCAGCGTTCCCTGTTTGCTTTTACTTCCCTGGTTGCTGGGCAACCACAGAATCTTTCACATCTGTAAATGCAGCAAATATCTTATTTTGAGCTATTTTAATATTCAGCCTGGTGAAGAGCTGATTCATCGGCACTTTTATTCAGATGAGTATAATTAAACTTTGAACTCTAGTGTAAGCCCCTGAAGTTGGTAGTAGGTTGAAATTACAGGACATGAAAAAACAGTAGGAAAAAGCACAGGTTGAGCATTGTTTGTAACGGGACCAACAACATTGCTCATTCTGTATCCTCACATGGACCAGGCTTGTATCACAATGGCACTTTACAGAATGAGATTTCTCAGATATATAAATGATTTTTTTTGCATGTGCAAGTATTTCTGTCTGGAAAACTTGTGCAAGAGATGAAGAAACATAAAAAGTACATGACTGAGGTAACATTCATGACTACATTAATCAACAGTGTAAACCATGCATAATTTCAATCCTGTTTATAGTCTCTCAATCCTGTTTATAATCTCTTGAAAAAAATTGGACACCACTTCAATGCATACTTCTACCACAACATGGCACCAATTGTGTGATCAGCTGCAGTGTTATGCACTGTCAATATTCTCACCTACAATTCAGTAAATAAGCCAGCTCTGTCAGAACTCATCCCCAAAGTATTAGCAGATGTTTTGTGGTAATCTTGCCGCAGTGGTTGTAAGATTTCACTCTTTCCAGTTCTTTTTTTCTACTGTGCTGCCTGCCCTACCACACAGCAGTAGAGAATGCACACTTATAGCCAAAACTCTCATGCGAAGGTCTGGTTTTAAGCATCTAAACTGAAACTGCCAGTGACACTGGCTTTGAGTAAAGAAAGTGCACTGCAAATGGGAATGTGCTGCAGAGGTTTACTAACAACTCTTAACAAGTCTGCCACAGGGCAGGAAGCTACGGATGACAACATCTAAAACTTCTGCACAAGATATGTCTAAGATATGCCCTAAACCTCTCACAACTGCTCAGTAAAAGTTACAACAGTCACTGATTTGAAAAGCTGAATGGAAGATAGCGATCACTGGTTTTGTTTGCTTGTTTTAAAAAAAACATTTAAGCCATCACCACTTCCCTCAGGTACACTGGGCACTTGGCTGATAAATTTGTGTTATGCAGTGCTTTTGAAAACCCCTTTCTACACAATCATAGCCCTTGGTGTTGGCTGCTCTGCAAACCATGGGAATTCTACCACTGATGTTTACAGGAACAAAACTAGATCAAGGCAAGAAGCTGTAAGAAACATTCTTTTCCCTTTTATTTTTAAGTCTTCCAAGATGATGCAGAACACTAAAGTTTCTTGACATTTTTCCTGTGATGTTGCATACTATGTGTCAGGCCTTCTTCGTACAAGCCCACTTTAATGAAAGATTAAGTCAGATCCAGACAATCCACAAAAACATGAGAAAATGTTTCAAAATACCTCATATAAGAAAATTAAAAAAATACTCAAAAAAGAAAAAAAGAGGAAAAAAATGTATTTAAGATTTCAGGTTGTGACATCATTAACCTACATGAAACATAGAATCATAGAATAGTTCGGGTTGGAAAGGACCTTAAGATCATCTAGTTCCAACCCCCCCTGCCATGGGCAGGGACACCTCACACTAAACCATGTCACCCAAGGCTCTGTCCAACCCGGCCTTGAACACCACCAGGGATGGAGCATTCTCACCTTCCTTGGGCAACCCATTCCAGTGCCTCACCACCATCACAGTAAAGAACTTCCTCCTTATATCCCATCTAAACTTCCCCTGTTTAAGTTTGAACCCATTACCCCTTGCCCTGTCAGTACAGTCCATAATGAAGAGTCCCTCCCCAGCATCCTTATAGGCTCCCTTCAGATATTAGAAGGCTACTAGAAGGTCTCCATGCAGCCTTCTCTTCTCCAGAAGCACATGAAGTACACCAAAACCTTACCAAAGGAAGATTTATGCTGCTGACCTTGGGATAAAGAGAAACAAATAGAATAAGATTCAAGCAAAATATTCCTAAAAATTATTTCCAGATAGATTTTTAAAATAGAAAATCCAAGTTCCCCAACAAATAGCAAGATAAAAAATAGCCACATGTAATGATTGCACTAAGAAGCTGGAGTTTTATAAGTAATCTCAGTTGGTTGACCTAAGAATATTACATTATTGCATTTCATTCTAACAATTACCACCCAGAAGATTCTCCTTTAACACAAAGTTGACATCTTAAAACATAACTACAAGTGCATATTTGAAATTGCAGTAAGAACTAAAGACATTGATTAGAAATACATTTCAGCTAAAACCTGAGCATGTTATTTTAAATATCCTTCTTCAGAAAGTGGCAAGTCTACTCGAAGCAGAGATTGCCTCAAAAAAACCCAAACACGTGTTTTTGACAACATACTTAATTTTTCCAAGTGGTGATTTCTCATGAAACTCACAAGCTCAGAGGTTATGACCTTTTCCATAGGAAGCTTGAATACTTAAGCATGACTGGACAGCCTAGTAAATACAGCAGTATCTTTCTCTTTGTCCTTTGTCATATCTATGTCTGAAGTAAAATATCAATAATGCTATTATAGAATGATGGCATAAATAACCCATGTTGACAGTTGTGAGGAAAAAAATAATTAAGACAAGCATTCAGGCACACAAACTCTCTAGGTCTCAAATAAGAGTAACAATATCAAGCTAAATGCAGATTAGTTGTTATGAGTTACTAGTCTAGGTTAACTGGATATATATACTGGATATATATATTGGCTGGTGACAACAGAGGACGGTGTTCACAGATGAGGCTGCTGTAGAAATCAATACTTGTAGGGGACACAAGAGACAGAGACAATCACTGTTGCTAGAGTCTAGTGTACTAAGAGGCTAGTTGGGGCAGTTTGAGGTGAAGCCCAGTGAAGAGACATTATTTGTTTTAACCCAGTGAAGAGACAAAGATTTATGTCCCAAACTTGTCTTCTGAAGCTATTTCAATGTCTCCAGTCCACTCTCCTCCTCTCTTTGACAGGAATCCTTTGTATCATTTTGTAAATGGCAAAGAGGCAGATCTAAAATACAAGCAACATCAAGCAAAAACTGAATCATTGGAATTTTTGACTTTCATGCCCATAGCTGCAAGGAGAGTCCTACTCCTGAAATAGTATCACATTTTTTCAGGATCTCCTGACAAAAGCATGCTTTTCCACACTCTCACCATGCTAGACAGGAAACAGCCTTTTGGCATGTGGCCTCCAACTCTCAGACACAACCAGCAGAAGAGAGGTCTCCAGGTTTGTACAAGGGTAGCTATCCAGGTCCTGCCCCATATGGCAGAAATCGGGGAATATACTATACCACTTGTCTTCTCTGATCTTTGAAAGAAAGGTCACTGATACGAAACACAGAACCGCGCTTTGCCATCTCTATGTTTCCCACTGTTCCTTTTACATATTTTTTCATAGTACTGAAACTAAGCCACAGCAGAGGCTCTTGCATATTATACTGCAATATTTAGAGGCCTAATTTACAGCAGAAATGACTTGATTATTAGTTTGGAAGTGAACTAAAGTAACAGGGAACCTCTGCAAGCTTGCAGTAAGAATAACATCTGGTCTCAACCAAGACAAAGAGGTATGCCATCAGTCATGATTATGGGTAAAAAGTCATTATTCATTAAATTAAATGGCCTGGAAAACAAAGCAAGCTTGGCTATTTGCAGCCAATGTGTAGGGAGGCTCACTCTTCCCTTGAGTTGCTCAGGCTTTCAATGTCCTTGATCCATTTGCTTTGTGTCAGCCTATGCCACCTGGATATAAATCTTTTCTAGCTTCTACTCCTGACGCTGCCTTTTAATAACTTATAAGACTCTGCGGAAAGGCACAACTTACTTATATGCCTGCAAAAGTGCAGGATCTATTTTTTAATCATGCCATTGGTATTACACATCAACTCCTCCTCAAGGAACTTCCCTGCACAATGCAGGGCTCAGTTGCATTACAAAGGATGTGGTGACTGCCAGCAGACCAAAGATGTACAACTCTAACAAGCATTTCCTTCCCATAGGTGTGATGGTTCATAGGCAGAAAGAAACATGAAATATCCTCCTGAATGTGTTTCTCTCAGGCAACATTGATTCTGATAATCTATGTGGAAAACATCAGAATCAGAGCTCTTTTACTGTTTCCAGAGATACGAATGCAAAACTAAGAGCACATCAGTGTTGTATTTTTGTCTTTATTTTATTTCTTAATTAAGATAAATAACATTTAAGCAAATGTTCATTTCTGTTACAAGCTGGTCCCCTCTAGCCACCTACCAACTACTACAAATACATTTTTTCCTTTGGGCTCACTCAAGTTTGACAATATAACACAGAAATGGTGTCCAGAACCAAGCAAAGTATATATTCAGTTCAATTCAATCATTGCATCAATTGCCTTATTCCCAGGCTGGGCTGATGATGAAGGAACAGTCACATTTTTCCCCATCAGTATATTCCATTGTAAATTCATGTCTAGTATTACTCCTACTCACAAACCACCCTCAATCCTGCTGAGTCTCAGGATATTCCTTTCTAACAAATATTTACGTAGAAAAGCACTTTTCCGAAGCTGTACTAAGTAAAATTCTTACAGGCGTGGATGTAACCTAGCATTTTTCCAAATACAACTTTTTTTGCTGCTCATATTTCTAAATGGTTTTGGTCCTTTCATATTACTTTACTACCCCTGCTGATGTTCTGTAGATTTAGTGTTAAATGTGTAACTGCAGCAGCAGCAGCATACTCGCTCCAATGATTCTTCTCCCCATTTAAATGGAGGTGCTGTTCTAAATTTCATTTTGATGATAATATATCATTCCTTTTAAATCAGGATTTCCTATTATTTGATAGCAACCAGAGAACAACTTGAGCACTTTTGCAGACAGTGCCCTTTGAAAATATTGGCCCTTGCATCAGTAACCATTTTGTGTTACCTAATTAGATCACCCTCACAAGTACCAATGACTCTGCAATAAGATTAGAAAAAACCCCAACCAATGAATAAAAAACCCCAAACGAACAAACAAAAGACACCAAGCAAACAACAAAACACCAACCAACCAACCAAAACAACCCTACCAAGTTCCAGCAAAACCCAATTTGGCAATAATGTAATCTGATTGCACTGCAGAACTACATCTTCCGCATCCCCTTGACCCGTTCATAATAAAAATATGTTAAGTCATGAAAAATAAACAATTCCTTCATACTATTTGCAAGTAGATGAATTCATCATTCTAAAACTTAATTACAGAAGTTCTACACAATAGTTTGGGTTGGCACCTGATAAATATTTAATTAAGCAATGATATTAAAGCTTGAAATTACATGTAAAGAATAGTACTGCTGGGAAAGCATAATGGTACAAACACTTCTATGTGGCAAAGAAGTAATTTAGAATCCAGCACTTGACATGCAGGTCAGACCTTCTGGTTGCATGAGTAGCACAGATGTACTGAAACTAAAGATCAGCAACATCATCAGACAGTTTCTGGTGCCCGAAGCTTGTGAGACAGAAGCAGGAAGACTGCAACAGAAGAGCGATCATAATGCACAAGATCCACTAGGATCAAGAGGACACGTATGTATGTGCTTTTCTGAAAACAGACAGATTTAGGTGCATACGTAACTGCCACAAGAAAATTGCTCTATGAATATACCATTGCCTGCAGAAGAAAATAGAATTAAAAAAATCAAACAAAAATCCTATACAGTAAGCCTTAAGATTTAAGACATTAAAGGAAACAAAGAAGGACGAACAATGATTAGGAAAGCAATAGACAGGAACTTCCAGGCGAAAGCCTAAATGAAATTTTATTTTATTTTGTTTCAGTAATTAAATAGATCACCTAAAAAGTCTGTTAGAATTAGATATGACCCTGTCTTTTCCTGCTAATTTAGAAAAGACCTTACATCCCAGGTGCCCCATGTGCCTTAATGAAAATGAAACTACCTATGCTTTACACAAGATGGAAACAGGAAGAGGCAGACAAACAAAGTGCTAGGAAAGATGCAAAATACAGCAACAGAGAAAAATATCTAAAAAGGAAAAAGAACAAAACCACTGTCAGATAAACACATACAGTCAATTTATTGTAATGACAAAGGGAACAAAAGGCAAAGAATTCAATGAGAAATGACAGAAGTTAATTGTTCCATTGAATTTTTTTCTTTTCTTATTACATCAAATAATGTTACAATTTATCTTTGAGCAGCATGGAAAACTGGAGATGAGCCACATAGTTAAATATATTTAAAAAATCACCAGAAATGTTGATATTCCTATTCAAACTCTAACACTCCTTTCAACCAAACTTTTCTCACTGTTCACAAAGCATTGCAGTGATGTGGCCAAATATGGTCATCTCTGAGTTCATGAAGGATATTTCTCATTTGCATTAAATATAGCTCTAGATTCCTCACGTTTTGCTGGATAACTGGTAAATAATAAGAGCATGAAATCATGAGAAAATAAATCACAGTGGCTTCTGACAACAGATGGGATAGTGTCTCACTGTAAACAAATTCTTGCAGCGCTTCTGAGGGTCCTTCAAACAAAACAATCGTTGAATGATCTTCCCGATCATTCTTACAGAGAGCAAGAAAAAAAAAAATCAAACCTGACAAAAAACCAGAAACGAACAAACAGAAACCAAACACAAAACCAAACATCCCCAAAGAAAAAAAACAAAACACAAAACCAGCCCCCACACGAAATTAAACTAAAGAAGCAAACCAAAAAAAGAAGATGATGATGATGAAGGAGAAGTGATTCTTTTTCCACGTTTCCAGTCCTTCAAGGGTAGCTACAAGGAGGGCAGAGGCTCTCTCTTCAGCTGGTTCCAGTCCCCCTGCCAGGGGCAGGGACACCTCCCATGAGAGCAGGTTGCTCCAAGCCCTGTCCAAGCTGGCCATGAGCACAGCCAGGGATGGGGCAGCCACAACATCTCTGGGCAACCTGTGCCAGCACCTCACCACCCTCACAGAGAAGAACTGCTGCCTAATGTCTAATCTAAATCCCCCCAGAGGCAGGCCTCACAGTAGAAAAAGATGTGTGCAATACCATGGAAGTGTTGGGACAGACTTCCTCTCTTAGCTGGTACATCAGAAGGCTTCTGAATTACAGCACTATCTCATCACTGCACAGCTCTTTATAAATTGCCTCAGGAGGCATATTCCTTACCCTAAAAAAGAATAAAATCGTAGAACAAACGGTGAAAAGTATGTTTCACCTAAATATTTAAGCCTGACACAGTACAAGAGAGACACCTTCCTTGCAGATTCCATCATATTGCAGAGGCATAAGCACCAAGAGATTTTCCAAGAAGTTAATTCCTGGTGCAGTGTGCTCTGTTCCCCATGCAATGCATAAATTTAGTTATGGGATAAATCATACAGGAGGGAGGCATCATCAGGAATATCCAGAGATGGAGGAGACCATCACACAAGCTGTTTACTTCCCTTGCTGGGCTGCTGCTGTTTCCTGCACATACCTGTTTGCAGGCCAACTTACCAGGTGTTAAGAAAAAACACTGTCAAGAATATCATTGAATGTGGTTCCCGTTCTCTTGAACTTTTATTCACGCAGAATACAGAGATGGCTTTAGTTTGCTCATAAAAGGAATAAGACTCTTGTCTATCCTGTCACTAGTCACTTTCTATCTCAAAGTCTGAACTGCACAAGGCTTGACGCTATTGATTTATATTCCTGCACTTCACGCTTCCACTCTGGGAAAGAATACAACTTTGTCAAATACTTTTTGGTAATTAACATGATATAAAACCTTTCTGAATGCACTGGCCACCTTGGAACCAGTGAAACAAAATGAAATAAAAAGGTCTGTAGAAGAGCCAGGTTGCAGAGCAGTGCGCAGGTGAAAGATACAGATTGCTGCCTGCTTTGAAATTGCTCAGAACGTGATCATCACATCTCCCCAGAGCTGGCATTTAAAAGTCCAAAACTACCCTGCAGGACAGATGAAAAGAGAACAGTGTTCTTCTGCTAGTCATTATCTAATAAACTTCTATGGTAAATCCAAACACCCCATCTCATATTTATAGATGTTATAAACAGGAAAGTTCTCTCAATAACCTTTTTCTGTTAGAGAAAGAGAAACATTTACACAACTGCTACAGATGTCTTTTTTCCAGCAAAATCAGGAGAACCCAAATGCTTTCTTTGTCTGATTCTGTGAGCTAGTACCTCTTAAATATTAAACTACACATAGTCCATCCTTCCCAGCCATGTTACAAAATATGCCATTTGGCTGGTTTGCAAGTGTGCATCCTCCCAGTGTCAAGCAAGAACTACACTCACCCTTGGCAGTACCATCAGTGGTCATAATTTATTAATATTTATCATAGAATCATAGAAGCATAGCATTGTTTGGGTTGGAAGGGACCTTAAAGGTCATCTAGTTCCAAACCCCTTGCCATGGGCAGGGACAACTTCCACTAAACCAGATTGCTCAAAGCCCCATGCAACCTGGCCTTGAACACTTCCAGGGACGGGGCATCCACAGTTTCTCTGGGCAACCTGTGCCAGTGTCTCAGTACCCTCATACTGAATAATTTTTCCTAATATCTCATCTAAATCTCTCCTCTGCCAGTTTAAAGCCATTCCTCCTTGGCCTGTAACTATACACCCTTGCAAAAAGTCCCTCTTCAGATTTCTAGTAGGCCCCTTCTAGGTATTGGGGGAGCTATTACCCCCCAATTTATCTATTACCATAATTCATATTGTAGTAATATTCAGAATCCAGTTATTATATCCAGTATTACATACAGTAAAAGCATTATTATTTAGAGCACTTTCCACCGATAGCATACAAGCTAAACAGGATAAAAGGAGTGTAAAACAGGAGGACAGACAGAACAGGACTGGGGAGAAAATACAGTGGCAAAAATCACTGTATATACACAATTCCTGGCCCAGCTGGGAGTGATATTCAATACTTATTCCTTTTATCAGGTCATAGGGATTTTTTACAGATGGCACATAGGAGAAGTTTTGAAGAGGTGCTTCCAGTATGTGAAAAAAACTAGCATGGAGAAAGGGTTTAGGTATAACATGCTGCAAATACATCTGAAAACATAACAATAACAGGAGTTTAAGCTGTACGATTCCATTTAAAAAGAAGATTCAACAGTGCACAAATACATTTAAAACCAATGCAATTCTAAATTACCTTAATAAAACTTTGAGTAAGAGAAATACTAGAGAACTCCATTGGTGCTAGAATAATTAGCCTCTTCTTGTCCTCGTCACACAACTCTTCAACTCTTCCTGTACTGGGAAATTTATTGTGGAAAACGTTTTTATTTAGATTCCCTCATTTAATCTGCTTTAAGAAATCTTTATAACACATAAGAAACACACATCTGATCTGGTAACATTCCTTGTAGTTTATGATCGACTTACGTCTGTCTTTAATAGGCACTAAATACGTACATATTAGAGTCAATAAGGTTGAGACCTTTTTCCATTTTTTTTAAATTTTACTGCTACACATTCAGTGGCTTGGCTATGACTTCTTTTTGATGGATTATTTTTATGTCAATAAAATTAATTATATTAATATTAATGTGCAATGAAATGTATCTGCATATCTAAATGTATTATCACACTTTAGATTTCCTTGCACTATCTTAAAGTAATTTTTTTACCATGACTAAAGGAATTCCTGGCCAATGCACGGTGGTAAAACTTGGGATAGGAAGGCATGACTGGGAACATGTCTCAAGATAAGCCAAAAGCCATTTTACTGCTCACTTTTTGGTGTGTTACAGAGTCCTCATGATGATGCACATGATTCACATAACCTGAGTCATTCACACCAGTACAGGTGCTCTAATGTTGGGGGAAAAAAGTGTTTCCAGTTAACATTAATAATGTTAAGTTCTTCATATTTCCTTCTTAATTGTTTTTGATCTGGTCTTTTTAAAAAGCATCTCAGTTTTATTTGAATTAAATACTTCAGCAAAGAATTTTGAACTGCTAACATATTACAAGCATCATAAAAACAAGTGTCCTTGCCTAACTAACCGCACTTGCTATTGGCATGTCATTTTGTACTGATACTTTTATCCCACCAAGTATCAACATGTGCATACGGCTTCATGTCAGTCTCAGTTAAGAAGGTACCTACCTCTGCTAGAAGGTAGATCTTATTTATTTCCTTTTTCAGTTGCTATAGTCTTGAAGCATGTTGTAAGTCTGTTGAACTTGTGAAATCTGTCTAAATAATTTACTCAGTTCCTGTACTGAAAATACAAGTAAGACTGAAGTGAGACAATTCACTTTTGACTTCATCATCAGAGGCAGAAACTTTGTTTTTAAGCAGCTGCCACATTTCACTTTTTCAAAACCCTAAAGCACAGTGTGTCACTGGTTAGGAACAATCCTATAAGACAAGGAGTTCAAACACACCTTCAGAGAACTAAAAATCTAAACTCCATCAAAGCCAAGCTTGTAAAACGATAATACAGTGAGACAGAATAAGTAAAATTTTTGCTTACACTTTACATTCAAAGATTCTATCTGCACTTTTCAACAGCTTAAGTATGTACCAGTTTGGTTTTTACTTAACGGAGATGAATACCCATGTGATTGGAATATACATTCTTGCACAGGCATCCCACTTTCAGAAAAACACAGGCATTTTAATTTAATTTGAGACATAGACCAAGATCAAAATAAGTCTGTCTTCTGCTGATACTTTTGAAAATTAGAAGTCTCCATCTTCCTATACGGGACAACTATATGGGATGTCTAGTATCAGTATTAGTTACTCTTTACATTTTCAAGATACAGAAATACTTTAGGTTAAACTCCTTAACCTGGATCACCTGCTTGCGTTCCTATTTCAGACAAGTTTGATATATATAAGGCATAAAGGGGGATGACATCATGTTCTGATATTTTTTCATTGATACTTTAGTAGCTAAGCTTTGCACGCTGCTCAGCAAAACATTATTTCATTATCAGCTTGTTGTTATTATCTAATCCTGTTCTATCTTCTCAGTTATGTGAGAATTCTGAAGTAAATCAATGACAATCTTATCAACAAAGTCCATTGATATTTGCATGGCCAAATATAATTATTCCATATCATTTATCATAACTGGCACGGTATTTTTTATCTTGCAGTTTTAATACACAGAGGCAAGCCGCTGAACTATTTCAAGGCTATATCTGAACCCATAAGACATCAGCTGCCAAGATATTCAAACCCAGAATTTAAATACATTAACTCCAATTTTTACCAGCAAACTCTCAGGCACCAGAAAATAAAACAAAACCAAACCAACAACTTTCTAAAGAGGTTTTCTCGTAACACCTTCTCAAAGGTAACTTTGCTTTCTCTTAAAGACTGAGTAACAATTAGATGGATCACAACTCATAGCAATCATGACAACTTCTATGCTTCTATCCCCAAGGAACACCACTGCAAGGAGTACTGTAAGTAGTAATAAGCTATGTCTTACTGTTAGTAAGTTTAAATTAGCAGGAGTACAAGCTGAGATCAAGCATATGTGATCTGGGCTTTGGAAAATGCACCAGTTGAAGTGGTGTCTTGAAGTTACAATATCCTGCTGTGGATCCCAGATCTTACTGAATAAATAAGTCATTTTAAAAAACTCAAACTTTCTCATTATAAATGTATTGTTACATTATTTCAAATTATACTTTCCTCCATCACCTGCTCAATATCATGCATCATGAATGTCACAGAAACTTATTCAGTATTTTGAAATAATTTTGAATGCACATTCCCATTTCTGCATTAAAAAGATGCGCCTCTGAATTTTGTTGAGTACCCAAGCCAGTAATCTTAATACATTGTGGGCGCTTACAGACTTCTTAGAACAACAGCTAAAGATGACTAAGGTTTAGTCATAGGAAAATAGCGCTAATTTCTTTCCCTATGCCTTCTCTCTGTTTTTCTCTACATAGGTTTACCTTATCTCTTCTGCCCAGGTGAAAAGCATACTATATAGAGTTTTATATCAAACTCCCTTTCTCGTTTTTCCATTTCTCTGTGAACACCATTCAAGGAGTGCTATATGCAGTTCGAAATAACTGATTGTCTAACTACATTATTCACTGCTGCAACAGTAGAAAGGACTGAATTAAGACTTTTGTAAAACGCCTTAGATGAACAAATCCATAGCTGTGATATAGACAAAAAATTCAGTGCAAAAATGATGGGCTTTTGCAAGTGAGTGAATTAAATTATTAGAAAGGGAGGGGAGAAATGAGCTGTAAGAACAATCAGTCAATGCAAAGAAACCATCCAAACATGTCAGTGCGGATCATTACATAATGTTCTCCCAGGGTACTTGTTACAAGAAAACTTAACTGGTTTTGTTCAAGGATACAGTTTTCTCAAAGGTAACACTAAAATCCCAACAATGTGGACTAACACTGTGCGCACATACATTTGGTTTGCATGTGTGGGAATTGTGTTTATATTAAAAGCAATGAAAAAGTACAGAGCAGTTCAACATCAGCATTACAATCTTGATTTGTGTATATGTGATTCTGCATGCATATAGGCTCAGTCACTAAGCAAAGGAAAGAGAGAGGACGGTGGATTCCAGTGTTACCTGGTCAAGCAGAGTTTATCTGGAAAGGAGAGGGGAGAAAAAAGCATACCTTTCTCAGCCACATTCACAGTACATAGCATATCTGGAGATGGCACAGACTGCATCAGTATGTTACTCCATCCTCTCTATTCCGGTGATCCTGGGCTGATACAGTACTGGGCAAGTCTAAACAATGTCAGTAGAAAATAACATGCAGGGACTTCCTGCTTGTACAAAGATCACCCAATTGTATCTCATTTTCCTGCCCACAAAATCTACTTTCTGTGGAACAGCTATCTCTTCTCTGTCCCTTATCAGGAATATCTGAGTTTGCTGGCCAAAGAATCTTCAAGTCAGGGAAAAACTCAAACACCAATTTAATGTCCATTACTGTTAGGGGAGCAAAAAAGCATAACCAAGATCTGGCCACTATTTTCACTTATTATAGATGCTTAGGACACAGTACAGAGAGAAGGAAATATTTAATAAGAAGGATTCTTCTTGCCATTCTTTTTAGCATTTGTATAGTTATAGGCAAAGGTAATTTCTGACTGATATTAGGCTGCCTGAGTTTTTTGGTTTGGTTATTTCAGATGAAGTGCTTTCTCCTCTCTGCCTATTCATGAAACAATACAACAATTACAACATAGCTCAGCTAGCACTCACCTCTTAACAAAACACGTTGGGAGTACAGTCAATGAGTTAATGTTTGAGTTCATAAACTATTTAAATAGGTCTATGAGAAATGTATGAAGATACCATAAACCTGACACTTCTTAGATTTTCAACAGAAGAGAAACCTAGTTTTCTTCCCAGTTCTAGCCCTTTAGACCTGTTTGAAGGTTTCATGACCTCTCCTATGCCTTTGCTAGTCTTCAGTGTCTGTCCTATGCTATTTATTTCCCTACAAGTTTCCACAGAGCTCCCATCAGATGGGAATTTGGCTGCCTGCAATCCAGTGGTCCATATGGCATTCTCACCCACATAATCTTGCACTTCCACAGCAACCTCATTTACTTTGTGTTTTATTTTGCTTTGTATTTTTTATTTACTAAATTGATTCAAAATGCTTTCCTTTATTTCCATATTTTATCCCTGTTGCTTTGTTACCACCAAAATATATTTTGTTAATTGCCCTGTCATACATGTACATGGATACTTCAGCACATCACAACTATCAAAACCATAACTCAGGTGAGTTATGTGTTACTTGCTTTGTGAACTGACAATTTCATATTTTACAGGCAGGAGCACTGAGAGAAGGCCCAAGAAGGTTGCCCAGGCCCTTCAGAAAAAACTAGCTTAAAGGAGCAGAGAACTTCAATGTAATTTACTAACATTTCATTCTTAAAGATGACTGACTGCACACAGAGTTGGAAATATATTCCTCTGCAGGACCAATACTACTTTATATTCATAGTATTTGTATCGGTGCCCAGGAGTTGTACAGATCCTGTCACAAGGCATAAAACCAGATCTGACTTACAGCTTGGGGTGAAAGAATGACCTAAAAGTTACAGATCAAACATGGTACCAAACCAGACAACAAAGTCCCTCGCAGAAAATAATGACATGCAGGTAGTCCCAGATACCAGGCTACACCTTAGAAACTCCACTAACAAGAAAATGAAGACTGAGGCAGTAGGACGAATCTAAGGTGCAGCCCTTACATTTGAGCATCTAACTCTCACTGAAGTTAATTAAACTCAGACTCACCAAAACTTTTGGGGATCTCAGCCTACTGCCCAGCCATACAGAACTTGAAAATTAGTCTAGGTAACTGAAGCCTAATTATTTCTAGCTTTCCAGACTACTGCTGGCTGACACTTATTACCTGGAACACTGATAAATCAAGTATGTTTGATCTAAGAATAAAAACCAATACCCTTCCTTTTCTTGCCTTTGCCAATTTCCCCTCCTTGCCAAAATCTACAACAGGAAGGCCATTAGATGGCTACCCCAGCCACACTGTAGTGTAATTCCATTAGGAAGACTGGTTATTTGCTTACAGTTGTATATGATGATCAGGTAACAACATATCCACAGAGGACTTTAAGCGCACATCACATTAATGAAGGGATTTGAATTTAGGAAGGAAAAAGAAAAAAGAAAGTTGTATAGGGCATTTTATCATGATGTTCCTGGGACATAATTTTCATTAGAGAACCCATCACACAACCTAGTACACAGACAAAAAGGGCAGATGTTGGAGAACAGAAAGCAGCGGTTACAACTTTACGCATAACTACTTCCCTGGAGCTAAGATTAATTTCCCTCCCTCTCCTTCCGTTCTTCTTGTTCAAATCACAGATAATCACTTGCAAATAATGTGTAGTTAATAGTGGCTCCTTAAAGATGGCAGTTCCTTAGGTGAGAATTATACAGAACACTGTCGTGGTTTAAGCCTCTAACCCCCCCCCCCCCCACGCAGTTTTCTCTCTCACTCACTCACTTCCCTCTCTTTCTTCCCCCAGTCCCGGGGGAATGGGAAGGAGAATCAAAAGAATGCAACTCACACAGGTTGAGATAAGAACAGTTTAGTAACTAAGGTATAACACAAACCACTACTGCTACCACCAATAATAATACAAGAGAAATACAAGGAAAGAGAATACAACTGCTCACCAAGCCCGACCCAGCCACTGCACCCCCCAGCAGCGAACCCCCCAGTCCACCACCACACCCTTCCGGGTCTCTGCCGTCCATTTTTACATCCTGGGCATGACGTGCTGTGGTATGGAATAACCTCTTTGGTCAGTTTGGGTCAGGTGTCCTGTCTCTGCTTCCTCCCGGCTCCCCCTCCTCCCTGGCATAGCATGAGACTCAGAAAGTCCTTGGTCAGACCAAAGCACTACCAAGCAGTACCTGAAAACACTGGTGTTATCAGCACTGTTCCCAGGCCCAAAATCAAAACCACAGCACTGCACCAGCTACCAAGAAGGAGAAAAATGACTGCTACTGCTGAACCCATGACAAACACACAGAGACTTGTGTTCTGTATAAGAGACTGCAAGTCCCTTACAGTCTACAAATCTATGTTAAGACTTGTGCATGACAAAACTTTTCCTGTTTCCAGGAACTTGACCCTGAGATAAAATTGATCACAAAAAAATATGGTAACTAAAGTTTCTTGTCACATGCCACATATGGGATCCAGAACAGACAGATACTTGAAACTGCTAACACTATTTCCCCCAAACTCTACAACTGATAGATGCCTTCACTCTTCTTTCCAGGCTATTTATTTTAAGCTGGATTCTACCAGCTTGTGCTGCTGAAGCACTACTTATCTCCACCAAAATCAGCAGAGAACCAATTTAAATAAAATGAATGGTGTACTTGGTTTGAAGAGGGGTTTATGTTTAAGGAAATGGTGCTTCTTGCAAACAAGGTTATCAAAGACAATTTCACAACATGGTGCTATAATGTTTAATTGGTAACTCAGAAATGTTACCAGGAGAAATAAATTTTCTCAAATAAATCAAACATTAATTAAATATTAATAGTATATTTATATTTATTAAATACAATATTATTTATTAATAAAAATAATTTAATATTAATATTATATTTATATTTATCATATATATTAATATTATTTATTAATAATAAAAATCAAAACACTAATGTGTACATTTTACAATTTACATTAAATAAACCCCAAAGAAACCCTGCCAGAAGGATGTTTCCTTATAGACAGGCCATTGTGGCAAAGTTAATTGCTCAAGACGTGAATTACTTTGGATTATATTACATTCTGGAAAAACTACAAGAGCAGACTGATGAAAGGAATTGAAACAGAGATCAATGTTTATGTTGGAAAGGATAAAATTATGAAGAGAACTGAAGTATTTTGACACTCAATGGAATGATTTCTGATTACACAGAAAAATTATTTGGTTTATTCACACACAGATTGACTTACTTACAGTGTCTCTATAACAGCAATGATGAAATCTTCTAGATTGTTATAATTTGCATGGACAAAAGTTATATTTTATGTTGTGAAGAATATTAAATTAGTATTTTCAAAAAAATTTACACAGCCAGTAGAAACCAGCTATTTGGGGCAATCCTAATAATTAACATCCTAAAAGGTAATATATAAAATTGAATCATTTTAGTCACACAGCCACTGCACAGTTTAAGTTACTCATATATAATCCTGCAGGCTTGAAACTTGTGTATCAAATAGTTGCAGAAATATTTCCATGCAACTATAGCTCCTTTGTCATTTAACTCAATAAAAACCATTGAAGACCTATCTTTTCATTATAAACAGATGAATGACTCTTCACTTGCCATGGGCTTTTTCAGATATTATTTTAATTATTATACAGGTCCTTACTATTTTAATGTTCTAAAATTAACATTATAAAAATGAGAGAGATGAAGAGTAGAATAGAATAGTTTCAGTTGGAAAGGATCGACAATAATTACCTAGTCCAACTGGCTGACCACTTCAGGGCTGATCAAAAGTTAAAGCACATGATTAAGGGCATTGTAAAAATGACTCTTTAATACCAACAAGTTTAAAGCATTATCTTACAGCAATTACTGTAAAGATCAAACTTCATTTGTTAGTTAGTCCCAAAAGCTTATAAATGCAAAATTATTTGAGAAATACTATTTAAAGTAGGGAATGGTTTAGAACTGCTCTATTTTTAACCCTAAAAAATAAATCTGATGAAACCATCCTTAGGAGATGACAGAATAATTCAGCCTATTAGGAACATATCAACAGCAACAAAAAAGTGAGAAAGATCGGGAATTGCAAGGCTGGTTATTGTCAGAGAAATTTTCCAGCTTCAACACCAAACCAAGATTTATATGATCAATTTTCTTTTAATAAAATTAGCTGCTGTTGCACAAAGCAGATTGCAGTGTGACTGGTTTAACCTTGTACTAGCTGAGAGCTGTATATCTCAAGTGAAAGAAGCCTTTCTGCAATGTATTGATGTTTTTGTACCTTCCAGTTATTCTTCAATGCACAGAAATTCAGCTAGAGCAGTTAATATCCAAGGCATTAACTAATATTTAATCTCTTTATCTACATCCCTCTTACTACTCCAGAACAATTCCTACAACTTTGGCTAAGGTTCTATAAGTCTCCTTCCAAAAATGTGTTTCAAGATCCAAATTGTCTCAACATCTGAGATTGTTTTACCTCCTCCTGTTTCAAACTGCTCCATAGAAAGGCAGTTTCATTCCTCCCATGCTGTCCTCACCTAGCATAAGTAAGCAGGATCCTTTTCTTATAAATAATCGGAGGATCACAAATACCTGCTGTCTAATTGCCTTCTGCATGGAAACAGAGTAAAGTAAACCAAGGAATTCACTAGACATTCACAAGGGGAATGCTCTTAGCTAGAAATGAATTTACTATACATCTTTACATCAACAGATAGCTACAACAGGTATGCTCTCAGCTGGATGCTGGGACCAAATCCAGCCTGCACTTGCATTTGAAAAGTGCAGAAAGCATTAGAATAGGAAAAGAGACGCCGGCCTTGTGATAGCATGTTGTGTTTGCAAAAATACTTTGGCTAGTTTACTCCTGGTAGTCTCTGGAGGTTTATGAGTGTCCAAGCCTGCCAAACTGCACAGCTTTCATAGACCTATTACAAACACAGACCAGAACCCCCACTTCCCTTCAGGGCTGCAGTATTCCTTCACACCATTAGCTGCAAGTTTTAGTTGGGCAAAGTTCCTCTTTCTTCTATCAGAGTTTTACCAACATTAAGATTGAATGATTTCAGACTCTGAAAATAAAGAGATAAGAGGTTAACGCACTAATCCAATCAACTAGTTTCATTAGATGGATTTAAAACTTTATCTAGAAGTTTCTCCAAGCTGCATCCCATCCATCACTCATAGAGCTTGTGGGTTAGTTTAACAATGATTAAAAAAAAACTAGGTTTCATGTACAACACTTATCTTTAGCATTTAAAACTTCTTGAGGAACCCTGTGATTCTATCCCACTGCACACTGTCCTTTGTCTACATTCGCGAAGGGTCTGTTTTTTATGTTCTTATTCCTCAGCTGACTGAATGAAGGCTGTCAAATCCTACCTGGGTTCCAAGTTAGACATTGTAATTCATCATTTATATTTCTGTTATTGTTTTAAAAGGCTCTTGTCTCAGACCCATTCAGCATCCACCATACTAGTTTAGGTGTATTCTTTGTCCTCACATGAAGTGAAAAGACATGAACAATGGTTTGGCATTTAGCAAAAATTAGTGACTTTGTGCTTAAAGAAATGCAGTTTGCTGTTGGTAACAGACCTCTTTGAGGACCTTGGACTCCTATCCCAGTGCTCCTATTAGCATGCCCTGTTAGAGGTCTCATTCCTGAACTCCTAACCTAAAACTGCAAATGACTGTACATATGTTCTTTCTCCTTTCAGCACTTGGGCTCTGAGTAGACAGCTTTCTAGCCAATGGGAAGAGTGGTCTCTTCTTAATTGCTGTAGATGCTTTCTACCCATGTTGGGACAAACTATTAAGTACTAATTAAATACCAAGTTCAAGATGAAAGAAAATTAAAACTGCACATCTATTATAAGAAATAATTCTTCTGTAATTTAAATAGAGCTCCTCAATAGTGCTCAGGAACATATAATGAAGACCATTTATGGGTAGGTGTAATTGGATGCAGTTGCCTTAGGAACAGATGTTCAGCATATAAAGCAGGAAGCCTGTTTAAAAGGCAAACTCAAAGATTTAAGCATGGTGGGTGAAACCTGGCTTGACTGAAGTTACTGCCAAAAGTGCCATGGGCTTGATTTGAGTCAGGGGTTCATTCCAACACCTCTTCTAATTCTCTCCTATTTGCAACATTATTATGACTGCCAAGCTGAATAATATATTACTTTGAGCAAGAAGTGTTCTACTGGATGTGCATTTCCCAGCTTCCTTTGCTCAATAAAGTCATCAAGAAATGAAAAGTACTTAGGGAGTCATAAGAGAGTCTAGGTTTGCACTCTAGAGATTCTGCTATCATCCCCACTTCCAGTGTATTTTTATTATGTAGAAGAGATATTGTGCTTTTACAGAAGTGTTACTGTAGGATGTAAAAGAATCTGACATGCAGAAAGAAAACACTGTCTGGTATATGAGTGTCATTTTAAAGTAATACGAATAGCAAAGATACCTATAAAGATGTGAGGCAAAAATCTTTGCATTTTCTGAGTTTTCTAGAAATACAGAATGACTAATATTGTTTGCCAGAATGATTTCCAGTGAGATTCAACTTCTATTATGCACATAGCAGAAAAAAAAGGTCCAAAGTATTGCTCCTAATACAAGGTTCAAGACATGGGTTTTGTCCATACATTTCTCTACAAAGAATATAACTGTTATGCTTCTATGATTTACTGCTCATCTTTGTTTCCATTTGGAGAAATATTACAGAACACAAAACCACTCACCTTGTATGAAGTCAGAACACATATACAGCCCTCTACCTCTTGAAGTCACTATTTGCAAAAGATAAAGAATTTCCTACAGATACTGAACTACACATTACTAAGGTGTAAAGTTTGAAATAAAAAAAAAAAAAATAGTATCTTTTGTTGTTTGAAACAAGAAAAGCAAATAAAGGAGTTGTTTATTGAATAAGTTATTCATTAAATAATATTTCCCAAAGACTGAGGAATAATTTTATGGGCAGGGACCAGAGGTCACATTCAACAGCGCACTTACAAGCCAATTGTGGGAATGCAGTGATTTAAGATGAGATGCCTTTGTGCACTCTTCATGTATTCTCCCAGGGTAACTTGACAAGCTGGAGAAACCATCCAGGAGTCAGATAGTCTCCTGAAATCCACAAAGCAATGCATACAGCAGCTCTATTCCTCCATTTTAATCTTGTTTTTCATTCCAACTCAGGTATTTTCTCAGGCTGAAAAAGAGAGTCTTTGGAGAAAGGGCTATAAATCCAACGTATTGGGAGAAAGTTCACGTGGCCGAATGCAGGAGTCACACTATATACTTACAACGCTAATTAAACGTGGGCTTATTGTCATTCTTAAGACCCACCTTCACTCCCATGACTATAGAGACACATTAAACTGTTTCTGAACTCTGATTGCATCACAATTCACCTTGTCTGGGCAAAATCTTTGGCTTGAATGAAACCTGAGTTCTTAAATTACAATATATGTAAATTTGCAATGCATGTAAGAAATAGCTGAAATAGAAGTCCTTAAGAACAGAGGCCTGTAGTCCCCGCACTCATAGAAGCATCAGGAAGCCAAATCTGTAGGGAAAAAAAAAAAAAAAAAAAAAAAAAAGGCATTTTCTGGCCTTTTCTCACTCCTCTTGCTCAACTTGAAAGTGATCCAAACTCCTAATTTTGATTACAGACATTTTTCCTGGCTCTACTGACTACCAGGGTTTTATTTGTTGCCTGCCTTTTTCTACTTTTATATTATTTTGTAACTTGTCCTTTTTAACTAGCCTCTGAAAATCAAGCCTAAACATATCTTTAATTTATAAATGCCTTGTTTCTGAAAGGAAGAAACATCCACAACTGAGAAGTTAGCAGGCTAGTGGTACACTGTAGAACTAAATGCTATACAGCAAAAAATAATTTCAGTAAAAAAACAAGCAACAATATGCTTTTATTGCTAATTTCTGTTCCATTGAAAGTGATACCCAAAACCATAAGCAGTAGCTAATGTCTAAGCTGGAAAATTAAATACAATTACCATAAGAATATTACCATTTTAGTTTGCCCAAACAAATACTAGTACAGATGGCCAAATATTTTATTAAATCAGTCTCAAAGCTTTCAAAAGACGTTGCATAAAGTGAGCATGAGAGCCAACAGAATGATAAAGCCATGAAGATGTATTTCCTGTTTCATGGTGCAAATACTGCATGGTTGATGTTAATCCTGACACTGAGTATTTCAGCTAGGGCAAAAACTGGCAAGCAGGTAATCTCTACAGAACACCCAATAAACCACATTGTCTAGATACAAGTTACTGTTTGAAAAAGTCAACTCCAAGCTTTCAGGACATGATCATGAAGAAAACATTATCATCCACACAGAAGCACAGCATCTCTGAAGAGGCAGATTCTTGGTTCACTTCCCATCTGAGCACAAGCCTGTGCTCTGTTCATACAACCCCATTGATCCGGCAAAGCTAAAGCGAGATACTCTGGATGAGGCAGAGGCCTCAGACTGCTATAGGGCTCACAAACAGAACGACTACCAGCTTAAGAATCAAATGACTTGGCCTTCTCTAGCATACATGAACAGTGTACAAGCTCCTCTTTCATGCTACTTTGGCACCTTAGCCAATGTGAAGAAAGATAAGGAGGAAAAGTATCCAACCTGTGCTATTTCTAATATAAATGCAAGGGAAAAAATGGTAAAACTCTTTGGGTTGTCACTATCAGATTACCTCTCCCACCTATCCTTTATATTGCAGTGGGACTAGCAGAACTTTGCACCACTCTTCAAAACTGAAAATATGGTTGCTGCCTTTAGACACATAAGGCCCCATTTCACAAACTATTGCACGGGGACCAGTTGCAGCAAGGCAAAAAGTATATTTAATTGCAAGATCAAAGCCTTGTTATTTCACTGGCAGTCAGTTCCAGGCCCTTGTCTTGAAGAAACTCAAAGATTCAAATTTCCTTGCCTCATATGACTGGATTGCTGAGTTAGTATATCCTGTTGGCTAAGTGATGTCATCCTTATTTTTCTAAATGTGAGGCCACCTAAATTCTTACACTCGTGAAACAGCTCTTCTCAGGAAAAGGAAAAAAAAAAAAAGCCCAATACTTACATTTGCTGGGTACATTCATGAAAACAAAATGACAGGAAGCAAAATAAGGCATATTTGGTACAAAAATGAACATCACAAGGCCCTCAAGTTCAAGAGAAAAATAGAGGTGTTTGAAACCACTCAGATGCACTTTTTTTATAAGGGGAGCTGGCTAAGTGCAGCACAAGCTTGACAAAGTTGAAAGAAAATTAAATCAGGGAACACCACCCCCACATGCCTCCTATCTATGGCATGTTTCAAGGAGCGGCTCATAAATACTTCTCTGTGGCCTTCCATCAATCACAGCATCTTTTCTCTTCCACAAATGTGCTGAGGAGTGAAATAACATGTTAAGTGAAGATAATCAGGTAATCAAAAATGCTCAGGGAGGCAGGTTCCACAAGATATATGGCATGAAGGCTGTTCTGGACCTTGTTCTCACCAACAAGGATGGCTTGATGGGGAACGTGGAGACCAGTGACAAGTAGAACAAGTACCAAGTTCCTCAGGGATCATTATTGGCACTGGCACTGTATAACATCTTTGTCAGCCACAAAGACAGCCATGGATAGTGGGATTGAGTGCACCCTCAGCAAGTTTGATGACAACACTAAACTGTGTGGTTTGGTTGATACCCTGGAGAGAAGGAATGCCATCCAGAGGGACCTGGACATGCTTGAGAGGTGGGCTAGTGCAAATCTTATGGAGTTTGACCAAGCCAAGTGCAAGGTCCTGCACCTGGGTTGGGGCAATCCCAGGCACAGCTATAGGCTGGGCAGAGAAGAGATTCAGAGCAGCCCTGCAGAGAAGGACTTGGGGGTGTTGATGATGAGAAAACGAACATGAGCCGGCTCCAGTGTGCGCTCACAGCCCAGAAAGCCAACCGTATCCTGGGCTGCATCAAAAGGAGCGTGACCAGCAGGCCAAGGGAGGTGATTCTCCATCTCTATTCCACTCTTGAGGCCCCACCTGGAGACCTGCATCCAGCTCTGTGGCCCCCAGTATAAGAAGGCTGCTGACCTGTTTGACTGGGTCCAGAGTAGGGCCACAAAGATGATCAGAGGACTGGAGCACTTCTCCTGTGAAGACAGGCTGAGAGAATTGGGATTGTTCAGTCTGCTGAAGAGAAGGCTCAGGGGAGACCTTACAGCAGTCTTCCTGTACTTTGTAGCACCTCCAATGTGTAAACCCTACAAGAAACCTAGAGAGGAACTTTTTACAAGGGCATGTAGGGATAGGAAAAAGGGGAATAGTTTTAAACTGTCAGAGGGGAAACTTAGATATTAGGAAAAGTTATTTACTGTGAGGGTGTTGAGGCGCTGGCACAGGTTGCCCAGAGAAGTTGTGGGTGCCCCATTCGTGAAGTGTTCAAGGCCAGGCTGGACAGGGCTTTGAGCAACTTCGCCTAGTGGAAGGTGTCCCTGCCCATGGCATGGGGGTTTGAACTAGATGATTTTTAAGGTCCCTTCCAACCCTAACCATTTTATGATTCTATGTCTAGCTATTTCCTAGGTAGAAACCATGATTTACAGGTAAATTTCTTTCTCCAAACATAAATGCTTGTTGCATTACTGTTCTTCAGAGTAGTCATAATTCACTAGCAATAGTGGAAAATCTGTGGTTTTGGCTTCCATAAGAAAGAAAGCAACAGAACCACAACCTCAGTTGCTTCAGAGAAGGCTATTTTGGCAAAGGGCTAAAGTTGCCTGTATGTAACTTTTCCAACCCTCTCTTTAGAAGCTTAGCTGACCTCAAGTAAATGGCATCAATTATCAACAGCTTCTGATTTGCATGAGGAATATGAAACACAAACACCTTATCATATTAAAGAGAAATTAAGGAAGAAAACCTCACTTTGAAGATAGCCCTGACATGAATCAGAACCTGATAATATTAGCTATTAGGCAAATGAGCTTTGCTGGTGATGCACTAAGCAATTTCAAGGGGGACAAACATCTGGGACCACGAGTCTTTGTCCTTTTGTGGCTTTGTGTTTCAGTAATGCTACAGTTACGCAACAGCATCTGATACTGTGGTAGACCAGCAAAGACTTTGCAGTCAGATTCCAATGCCATTATCTTATGCAACTAATTGCTCTTATTAAACAGATCACTGATTTAAGTTGCAAATATACACCCCACAGTACACTCCAGAAGTATTACAGAAATTTACCCTGATGAAGGGCTTCTTCATTATTCCATATCAATACAGAGTAATTTGTGAGTTTAGCCACAACCCATTCTTATGGATTCAACGCATCGATTAGTGAACGCATTCACATTTCTATTTAAAAAAACTCCAATACAGTTCACCAGTGAAAGGAGTTTCAAATGCTAGGTAACACTCTCCTTCAAAACCGTTAATGTGGGCCCTAACTTTATAAGGTCATACAACTAACTTTAATAGTAGGTTTTCACTATGGAGACTTCGGTGGTATATTCTCCCAAAACAAAAACATTCAATGATAAAGTTTGTGAAGGGTATAAAATAAACGCTGGAATCCAACAAACCCCTAAATGCTGTCCCATGGACTGTTTTGCATAAATGGTGCACAGCAGATTAAAGCTGCACTGAAAAAAAAAAAAGTTGAAAGCAACCAATTAGTTCGTTTAAACAGGAAACAAACAAAAAAAAGAGGGACTATTTCTAGGTGGTTATTTTTAGTTTCTTCACTGCGAAAACTAGATACAAACTATGAAATACCTCACCAGCTGCCTAGTTAAAAGTGGTGGTTACTTAAGCCTACACAGTTGATTAGTTTAGTAAACAAGTTACTATATGTTCACTAAGCATAGTTTACTAAATATTTACCAAACAATTCAAAAGGTTTAGCAAAGCAGTTTAAATTACAATTTGCGTGGCTTTCCAGCAAGCAATTTCAGACTCAAAATTCGTGATTAATGAAGCTCTGTATTGTAACAGGAACCAGGTTTCTGCTTAGCATTGTCCAAACAATACTTTTCTTTCCACCTGCCAAAAACCAAAGAACTCTCTTGTCTCTTCTCCATTGGAATTGTCTTGAAAAAGAAACTTCTGAAAGGCTCGCTGTATTTCAATTTCCCTATTTCTTTAAATATTCACGAGGTACCTTTGCAGCTGACTCGTATTCCAAACCTGTACTCCTCTGCACTGTCTCCCATGGTCAGATTGTACTACTCCATACTCATTCTCAGTTGTAAGACAAGACAGGGTTCAAGACCACAGGGGCCAGTGGGGTCCCTTTCCAACGAGAAACATCTCCTGCAATATTCTGGGACATCCACTGCAGGTTTATGATTAGGTCTCTGAAATATTTTAAAAGACTGTTTCTGAGGACAGCTCTTCTGTTACAATGAGTATACGAGGAAATGACTTTACAAATTTTTGTGTGAGTTGTCCTCTGGATGTAAATCAGTAGCGTCCCTAGTTTGTGCACAACCACGTGTAAGTTTATGTTGCAGCAGACAATTATAGCTGATGTGTGAACCAATAATGCTACAGAACTTCCAATTCTGTTATGCAATTCATTGAAACTCTTTATTTCACCTGTAGGAGTTACCAAGTTTTCTTAGCTTTTCTTGCTAGCATAACAATTAGTAATGTTGGTATTGCCAATGAAGAGCATGAAAAAAAATTAATTAGGCCTATTAATGAGGCACATATTTTCACTTGTCTTCTAAGCTTTGGGGGGTAGAGAGCAAGAATGGGGGGGTGACCTATAGATTGACCCTGGGCAGCTATCCGAGTTTCTTTCCCAGAATAAGACATCTAGAAGTTACTTCATGTGTTCACCTGAAAAGCAAGATTCTCAATTTGCAAGATAATCATTTGACCACCGGAACAGCAACATTAATACCACCAAGTCTTGCATTAGTTATAACAGCATTACATTCAGTATTTATGTATTAGAAAGCAAGTAATCAGTTTCAAATTAATTGCTTACAGCTGGTCTGAAAATGGCTTTCTGGGGGAAACCAACACTCTTCAATTTCTGGCTTTGAACTTCCGAAGATTCCAGTATATCACCTCAAAAAACTAAGTTAAATTCTTGCTCAGATGCAAATATGCAAATTTACATCAATTTCAAGCATTTTACGCTGATTCATATCCCCACTGGATTTGCTTTTAGTCAGTGTGAAAGTTACAACATTCAATGGCATATTAAAAGCAGATCACAAGAAGGAGCACCGAGGGTCAGCAGGAAACACTTGTCTTTAGCTGTATAACTAACGCTCCAACATTTACAAGGGTACAGTGCTCAGACTTTTAATTAGCTAAAACCGGCACTGAACTATTACCTTGAAAGGCTATCAAAGTTCAGTCACTGGGACATTTTCATACTCAAGACAATTATGCTTTCTGAGCAATGCCCAGGCTATTTGTAAGCCAGTGTATTCCATGTCCAGGTCAAGACCCACTATGTGACATGCTGGATAAGTACTACATTGAAATTCTGGACACTACAACTGTTGGGTTTATTTTATTACAGTTGAAATAACTATGAAGAAACATTAAAAATAGGAAGCTAACATTTAAAGTAGCAGGGAGGAGAAAAGGCAGTGAACTTTAGTTACTGGATATCATCTTTCCCTTTCACATGAGCAACAGCATGTCAACTTAAAAGTCATCACTGGAACAACCTGGAGTTATTCATAAGGTCAAAGTCTCATAGAAATGCATGCTCACAAGCCAGTGTACCACAGAATGCGGTCAATTCCTATGAAATAGAACTGAGAGGATTTAAAATACTTTTTTTGCAGGTAGAGTAACATCTGTAAGCACACAAAGAAAGTACGTGAATAAAAGTGGAAGGCCAGGTGGTCTCTGGGACATCTAAAAGGAGGGAGGGACCCATGTAATCATGATTTATCCATAACAAGACTGTATTTAGGAACAGATGCTACAGGTATTTTGAAGTCCCTGTTTAGAAGAAAAATCCTATTCTTAAAAAAGGAGTAGAAGCCGGTGATCTGTAGGAAGAGGCAAAGATGATTGTAAAAAAGGGGTAGTTGGCTCAAGCCCACATGAATGCCTTTAAAATACTAATCACATAATGACAGACTGTGACATTGAATCACCACAAAATAGACCTAGTTAATGTAGAGAAAAATGAACGTTTGGCAAAGGTGCTAGCTGTGCACATTTCATGTGAAACAAGGGCCCTACCACTTGCTACAATAATTAAAATAGACAAGTCTTCTATACTGATCAGCAAGACAATTCAAGAGTTTAGTGGCACCTGTACTTCTCAAGTACAGTAAAACTTCCAGGGAATACACTTCTAAAAACATTTAGAAATCTAATTCCTTCTGATAACGGCGTGAAATGGAAACTTAAAATATGTCTGTTCACCTCCAAACTTGTCTCTATTATTACAGTGAAATCACAAGCTTTTGAGGCAGAAATCATGATAATTTACTTAACCTTCATGGAAGAGAACAGCAGTGCTAATACAGCCTTAATAATGGTTTCATCTCCATGAAAAAAATAAAGGCTGTCACTGGAGTCTACAGATTTTGTGGGGTTTCATGTTTGGGTTTTTTCTTTTTTTTTTTTTTTTAATTTATTTATTTTTGTTTTTTCTAATTAAGTTCTTTAATCCCTATGTGTTAATTAAAAAATTTTGAAAGTCAATACCTCTTGTTGACAACTAGGATTTCACAAATATTAAGCTCTGTTATTAACGTAGCTGCGTCAGAGTATGACTCTACAATCTGACTGCATCTTACATGTGTTTCTTCTCCTCTGCCTTTGCATTTGAGAAATCAAATCAGATGCTGCAGGATAGTCCCCATGGGACAAATACGAATATTGGATTTAGACCAGAGAGCAGTTATTCACATAATTAGTTACCCTGAAAATCAATAGTTAGAATTCCAGAAAAATAAGAACTGCCAGACTGGATCAGGATAAACACAATCCTATCCCTCTTTCTAAAGGTAGGCAGATGCTACAGAGGGAAGCACAACAAACCCTCAAGAATCAGCCCCCTCCCAGCCTAATTATGAATAACGAAGTTTTGAATTCTGAATATTTTTCTGAATAATTCTGAATTCTGAATATTCTCTCCAGTATGTTCAGCAATTTATTACAGTCACTGCTATCAAATACAAGCGCTTGAATTCCCAATCTCAAGAATGAACTTTGTGTTTTCTTAAAAACTGTTTCTTTTTCCATCAGTTTTTAATTAATGGCTTTTCACCTTCACTGACTGTCCACCTGTTTCTCTCTTATGACACAATAAGAAGGAAAACTCTCTATTTGCCTCAGCAATATGTGCCAGTACCTTCCATACTTTTGTTTCAACCTCTTTAAGGTAAACAACTGAACTCTTGAGACTCCTTATAGAATGTCTGTACTATTTCTCCTTACTCATCCAAGAGCCTTCTGTAATCTTTTTTGAAAGACAACCAATATTACACAGTATTTCACTAGGCCGAACCACTAAATTCTCTGAAGGCATCATAACATAGGCAGTATGTTAAATTATTCCAGTTCCCTAAAATCTAGTTTGCAAGTGCAGTCAAACAGCAGAGGTCTTCCCTGAGCTGTGTACAGTCACAAACTATTCCCTCTTAGCAGCTGATGTGATAATGTGAAAATCCGCAGGTAATTTCAGCATTTTCTGGAAACATGAGGCTTTTATTTGTAATAATTGAATGCAATCTGCTGATATCTAGCCTATTCACCTTGCTGGGTCGGGTCTCTCTTGAGTAATGACGAGTCTTTTCTCCTTCTGTCCAATCCATATCAGTTTATGTCTTCAGCAGGTTTTCACTTTTTCCTCCTCTCTTTCCATCTAATTTATAAGTATATTAAACACTGACTTGCTACATACCCTTGAGGTGTCCCAGTATGTTTTAAATGCTCAAGTTTTTAGCACAGCAAAACTAGTCTCCAAGCAAGTTTGGAGGTCATGGCATGGGGTCAACAATATCTCTGACTATCTCCAGTAGTTTCCATCATGGAGTTTTGTTAAAAAAAAAAAAAAAAAAAAAATCAAAAAATGTCCTGAATGTCTTAAACAATTTTGTACATACATAGATAGACACATATACACATATACATACATATATATAAATGTACAGTCTACAGAAAGTATGACAGAAATACACTTCAGCTTGAAAAAAAAAAACCCAGCAACCAGATCTTGCCCTACAGGTGATATAGTTACAATAAAAAGAATGTCACTGAGAGAGACCAACTCTAGATCAGACTAGATTGCAGACTTATTTTCCAGAAAGCAGGTCCATTGTTAATGAGTACCGTAATTACACTCATAGTGCCAACAGCACCTAAATGTCTACTGGCATACACAATAAGATAACAAGAAGTATCCAGGGTGCAATCTGAACTTAATAAAAATTGTTTGCTCACACTTCTTGGGCTAATTTCTAACCTGGAAAGTCACATGGAAAGTCCATACCCCAAAACTGGGCTTAAAGCCAGCTTGAAGGAGTATTCAAGGAGGTTTCAAAGTAGCTGTTACAGACTTGACTTTCCTACTTTTGATGATCATGCATTCACATGCATGCAGTCAGCTACTCAGCTGATGCAGACCAACACAGCTCTGCTTCAGCCATGCCTTATTATCCCAGCTAGAGAGATGGGTCTTTTCTTCTGTGTGTTCTTTTGCATTCCTAGCAACTTAGATTTTAAATTGGCAATAACTTCACATAACCTCTTATTCTTAGACACACATTTATGAAACTCAAACACTTTGTATATTTATCCCCCACCATTACAACTCCAGTATGTAATTTGGTTATTCAGAACGAGTTACAAGAGAAAAATGCAGCTAGACTAGCAGGCTTAAGCTTGCAATTAACTTTTGCGGACACAGTTATAAATTTCAACAAATAGGATATAATTGAGGAGCCAGCATGACCTTTATTATTTCAGACAGTTCAGCCATAGCAGCTCAGTGTGACTTCAGCTGGGCTGTTAGTCACTCTGTCAGACAGAAGCACTAAAATTCAACTCAGTCTGGCATCAGCATATGAACTGATCCTGAAAACTGACTTGAATAAGCATTACTCTCAAGAACGATCCCAATCCAGGCAATGGAATTGCTCTTAGAGAAATCCCATATTCCCTGTGAGTAAAGCAGCAAATAAGAGATATTTCTGCCACAACTGCAATCAAAAAAGAAAAAAAAATATAAAAAGTCTCTTAGAGAAGAAGTCTTAGAATATTTATTAGAAAAGTCTTATTATCAGGCAACCAGGAGTGGCTCTTCTTCACAGGAAAACTGAACTAGTACTGTGTACCATGCTTTCTTGTATCATTTTCTTCCCTTATAAGCACACTGACAAACAGATAATCCAAGAGATGTATTTCAGAATGCTTACACTAAATACTTAGGAAAGAACAGCATAAAAGCAATCACTTTATCAGAGCCAGTCTTCCTTGTAAAGCAATTATTCCTTTTACAGCAGAATCCTTACAGGAAACCCCCCTATGATGCTGCAAACGACATTAAGACAACCAAAATATTTTTGTGACTTCAGTTAATTGGTAAATTACACTTATAACTTGTTAATTCATGCAGATGCCATTGTGGCAATTAATGATGGGCAAGAAAGAGCGTTACACACAAACGCACTAGTTGATATATTATAGCCACTCAAGGTATCACTTCCTTTGTAGATCATGTGGAGGAATATAGCTCCACTGTCTCTCTTCATATTGATATCATAGGAAGTTTCTTTCTCAAGTGCAAGCATAAGGAAGAAACAGTTCCACTTGATGTAAGAAAAGGCATAATATCAGATCAAGCGCTGTGAAAATCTGACAGATCCCTAAAACAACAGAAAGATGCTCTGAACTCATTACCTGGGAAAACAGTATGTGCATGAATGCACTGGGGCTTTTACGCAGCTGTCACAAACACTGTAATCAGCATCACTAAGTGTGTCTCCAACACTAAGACAAATATTTGACCTATTTTCTTAACAGAATTTAGCTGTCGTGATTCTTTAGCACTCCACTCTAGTGAGCCAGCAACTGCCTAAGGACTAACACATCACGGGCACGGCATTCTTCGCAGAGTGAGAGCACTCCCATGGGGCTAGTTGCTCCCAGGGGCAAAGCGACCAGCCCCTCGAACCCGCGCTCATCAGTCGCCTCCGGGCCGGGGTGACCCCCTGCAAAACCCCGGTGCCAGTCCCGCTCCTAGCAGCCCCCCACGCCCGGCCGCGCCACAGACTCACGTTTGCAGCTGGCGGCCCAGGGCTGGTAGCCGTAGTAGCCGGTGATGCGGAGGATCCTCTCCTCAATGGAGGTGAGCCCCACGGACGCGCTGGTGAGGTCCTCCACGGAGCGGGACCACTTCAAGTCCTCTTTGATGGCCTCGTCCACCACCAGGTACTTCAGCTGCCGCAGCTGCGGACTGATGTCGGACAGCCGCCGGGGGCTGACGTCGGGGGAGCGCCGCATGCCGCTGCGGGCCGGGAGAGGGGCGTCAGCGGGGGAACGGGGAACCGCAGCTGCCAGCGCCGCCGCCCGGCCCCGGCCCGAGGCGAAGTTGGCGGCGGGACCTTCGCCGGCAGATGAGCGGGACCGGCGGCGGCGGCACCGCAAACTTTCCTTGCCGCTCTCCACCGGAGCGACCCCCGGGAACGGGGGGCGGTGCCGCCGGCTAAGGTGGGGTAAGGTGGGGTGGGGTGGGGTGGGGGGGTGTCCCCGTCCCTCCCCGCCCGTCTGGCCCCGCAGCGGTACTCACAGGGTGGCGGCTTTGCCCCTCGCGGAGCCGTTGGGGAACTCCCGGATCCCCATCGGGAGCAGCAGCGATGGCTGGGGGGCGCCCAGACTTCACGGTGGGGAGAGCCGGCGGCGCTCACCGGCCGAAGAAGAGGTGGAAAGGAAGGAGGGAGAGTAGGGAGAGGAGAGAGAGACGAGGCGGCCGGCCGCCGTGGCAGAAGGTGCCCGGGTTGGCTCTGGCTCCCCGCTGTAGAGGCGGACAGGGAGCCGAGCTGCTGCCGCTGCCGCCTCCGAGGCGCTGCCGCCTGCGAAGCGCCAGCGGCGGGGGCCGGGCCGGGCTCGGCTCGCTCCGCGCCCCCCACCCAGCGCGTTGCCGCCGGCCGCCAGTAGGGGGAGCCCCACGGCCCCGCCGCCGCCGTCGGCCGCCCGTAGCAATCGCCCCCTGGCGGGCAGATGTGAGGCGGGGCCGGGGCGGGCCTCGCCTCCCCCAGCGGACCCCCTCCGGTCCCTGCTCGGGCGAGGAGCGGTCCGCGCCCGCTCTCGTGCTGCTTCGCGCCGCCGCTGGGGCGGCCTCCGGTTGGGTGTCCGGAGCGTGGCCGCCCGAAGGCAGCGGGGCTCTGGCGGAGGGTGCGTCGTTTGTGGCGGCGTCCCCTCCGAAGGAGCGATGGAACGGGGCTGCTGAGCGCAGACCACAGGCACCCGGCCTCGAATCAAGCAACGTTTTTTGCCTATTTGTTTTCAAACGCACCCTCTAACTTAGGTGGAAAAGATGCAGTTAAGCATAAATAAATGTGGAAGCATGGATGTGTACGTTGTGCGAACGCTTCACAGACAAAAAAAATAAATCTGACAAACTAGACAAAATTTGATGACGTGCAAGTAGTGTTAGTTGAAGTTAAAGGAATTTTTGTGTACATCTATGTGTCTCAGGGAAAAAGATGAAGAAGTTCTAGGAGAAAGGACTGTTCCCTTTCAGCACTTCAGCAGTGCACTAGCTGTTTAGCTGGACCATTATAACACCAAGGAATTGAAGGTGCAAGCAAGCAGACATCAGTTAAATGCAACCTTTCATTACCACTGAAGGTGATGTTACAGGATTGCTGCACTGGTAACAGAAAGAGAAAGCAAAAAAGCTCCAGCAGATGACAGCCAAACTAATTACCATCTAAAATATACATGTACTAAATCAGACAATAAATCTATTTATTTCCAATGCAACCCTTAATTTGAGCCTGCGAAATTGAAAATGTTTGTGGCTGAGGAGGTCAGTTCCAAAGTGTCGTACAGGTGAACAGCAGCGGACAAGCAGAGAGCAGCTGCTAGCCTTTGATGCTGCCAACCTGCAAAGTGACAGAGATCCTTGCGGGGTATACAAACCAATGCAGGAGGATTATTTAGGTTGAGAGGATGAAAACACAATGCTCACAAAATCTATGGATATTGGTTACTATCTTGATTTAAGTCTCTTCAAGGCATTCAGGGCAGGAGGAGAGAGAACAACAGGCATGAATGGGATTAAACTTCTCAGTCAGACCTCTGAAGTCCAGCATCATTCCATATGCAGAGCCCATGCTTTGTCTGGCTTTAACTGATTGACAAGGATAGGATTTAATCTGAGAATTGCCTGTAATACTGCATGTACCTATCTAGTGTCAAATTCCTCCACTGTCACAGGTAAACATTTTTGAAGAGTACTAAACCCAACGTAACACAGATCCAGAAACATAAGTCTGTGCTCCATACAGGACTAAGTCACATTGGCATAAGAAAACAGTTAGTATAAAGTTCTGACTCCTAGAGCAACCAAAGGTTCCAAGAACCAAGCAAGCAGCACTGTTGACCAACCAACTAGTGACACCTGCCCAGTGCTCACTTGCCTCTGGGCATGGGCTGATGCAAGCTAGTAGAGGGTTGGTCAGCCCTGCTAGAAATTTTGCCTCCATCACTGATATATTTAGCTGCCCATATTACACACATCTCCCCTTTAATACACCAGAACCATCTCATTCCTCTGTCCAATAGAGATTGTTTTCCTCCTGTTTTATTCTTTCCCAGCTGCTGACATTTCCAGGTGTAAATGAAATGATGGATGGGTGTTAGTACTTTCTCCTGTCATGCAGGCAAGTGACTCGGGACAGCTTGCTTGCAGTGCTGACAAACTTGATCTGAGCATGCATCTTTGTGAGAGAGGAAAAAAAAGCATGGGGGTGAAAATTGTAAAGTTCACTGAAACATTTAATTAAGATGACATTTCAAATGCGTAGTAAGAGGCAACATCAACATAAATAGTGCCTAGGATCTCATAAAACCTTGCTGTAAGTGATGTTTCTTCATAAGAACTAGTAACTGCTGGAGACATACAAGTAAAAATTTGTGTGTATATATTATTTTAATTATGTTTAAGCATTGTAGCCAAAACTGAGGCATTACAATATGGCAGTCAGACATTAAAAAAATAAAGTATAGGTCCAGTGATTTGGAATTTGTGAATTTATGGAGCTACTTAAGATTTTTAACAGGAGAGAATATATTGTGGTATACTAACAATGCTACCAAGAAAAAAGTATGAAAGAAAACACTTGCTAAATAGTATGCACTTATTTAAGGAATCACAGGCAAAATGGAGGGGGATTTGACTCAGAGTTTAGGTTTGAGCCATGAAGCATGGTCTGCAACACCAAGCTGGAGACACTGTAAGCATATTTTCTGAACCTCTTACTAATCCATTGCTTTAACAAAACACCTACAACCATCCAAACACAGAACAGTTAGGAAACAGTGGATCTTTTAAAATGGCAGATTCCTATAAGCAAAAGAAAAATCAGTACTGATTCCAGGGTGCAGTGACTTAGTTCTGTCCTGTTAGATACACTTTTTAATTTTTTTCCAGATGACATGAAATTGTATGCTTCACCGATGTCAGCTCTTAAAAGCACAACCATTAAGATATATTAGTGTTATGTTGTCTACAACGTGATGCCGTGTCAGAGGAAAATATAATTTAAATGGTATTTATTTTCACTTCCCTCCAAGAGTAGCTTGCCAAAAGTTTCTCAGGGATGGAAATTTACACTACAGTAAAATAATACTCATCTCATGAGAAAGGTAAGTGAATTCTTCAATTTTTCCCACCCTCCTAAAGATCAGAATTTTATGTTTGAAGGGTACACTGACAGTAGAAACATAAGATAACAAAAATATTCAATTGGGCAACAAAATAATCACAACCTCAGAAACTACAGCATGAAGTTGATGTGTTCCCTTTTCTCCAGCTCATAAAAGTCATCCCCGGGAGCCAAGTCTTCACCGGAAAACCCAACTCCTTCCTTAAGGAAATCCTCTTCCAACTGCATTTTCTGTAGCTGACCCATGTTCTTGCTTCTTAGTATTTTTATGCTTAGCATTGAAGGTGTATACCCAATCCATTTATCACATGTTCCTGTCCCAAGAGCTTTTGGACATTAGACAGAAATACAATATACATGATAAAAGTTCTATATAATATATGGAAATGCTTGCATGAGAAAGCTATTCATTTTCTCTATCTGAGGTCAAATTTGACATCCACAGGAATACAGTGCTACTGTATCCACAGTGGCTCCAGCTCAATCATTGTGACTAATTGTGGTATGGTATTCAGACTGAATAACAGTGAAACTTTGAACATATTGTCACATGCAAAATATTTTGAATCAGCTACCCAAAAAACTATATATATAGCTGGAAACTTTTTAGTCTATCCTGTGTAATCTTTGCTTGCATTTGTGCTTTAAAATATTCAGAACCACCTTTAAATTGTTCAAATAAATCAGAGAACCAAAACCCAATACAGCAGGTAAGGAATGGCAAAATACAGAACTGAATAGGAAGCAAAAATCAGCCTGATCACCTTCAACAGACCCACATTTGCTCTCTCGAGTGGAGACAGAGGCTGTGCTTGAGAGCAGACCGATGAATTTAAGACAAGTTATAGCATATTTTTCACTTGAGCTCCCATGTTGTTCTGAGACCCCTGCAATGCACAGGCAAAACCAAACAAGCACCAGAATTTCTGACATGACTCCTTCCTGAAAGCAACTGGAAAGCTCTGGAAAATACAATGTACCTGCCCTGCTGTAGTTGGGAAGGGACACATGGAGTCAGTGTCCCAGTTCTGGGGAGGTATGCAGCTTTATAGAAAGCTGATGTCAGTGCCCCAGTTCTGGGGAGGTTTGCTGCTTTACAGAAAGCTGATTTTAATCTGCTACTTTGAAGCAATAGAATATAAACTGTTCAGTTTCTTCTTTGCCAGACAGTGGAAAATAGGAGTCCTTTATATTTGGATTTGAAGATAGGCCTGCTCTTTGTTTTGCTACCCATTGTTAGATGATAAGTGCAGAAAAAATACAATTTAGGACATCTTATCACATCTTAGTGGTGTACGAGCCCTGCCATTGCCTCTCTTCCCAGTTCAAATCAAAAAGATGAAATGGAAAGAGCAGAAAAATAGTGACATTACCTTCCTCCAGCAAGAAACTCAAAGAGACTTAGGAGGTATCAATGACAGAAAATACAGAACAGCAGACCTCTTAAATATCCTGTATTTTTGAGAAATACCAGAGGCTTTAATCTCAAGGTCCATCTGTGCTCTACAGAGCCTCGGCATCCCTTCATGTTCTGCCATTCAGAGTAATTTGTGCCAGAAATAATGGACTACAAAACAGAGGTTAAGGAAACAGTAGATACTGGTCTTGCAAGTTTTCTGTATTTTTTCTGTGTATCATTACTAGCTTGTCCTTTTTGCATCAGTTTGGCTGAAAGGCACGCCAAAGAACCAGGGAATTAAGGAAGAGGGTGAAATCATAGTAACAGCTACCCTGGCTAGCCCATGAAAACCCATGGTGGGAAGGAGGGAAGAAGGAGGGAAGGCGGAAAGAAGGAGGAAAGGCAGAAAGAAGGAGGAAGGCGGAAAGAAAATAGCCACAAAGATGGGGGGGGAAGGGAAGAAGAAGGGCTCTGAAGAGAATAGAAAGAAAACTTTTAATGGATTTGTACTGAGGGAAGGCAGTTGCTTTAGTGAATTAGAGCACTGTATTAGTGTAATGTTTAAAGTTGCTTATTGGAAAGGTATGCCAGCCCCAAGAAAAATTTGACAATTCTTACCCTCACGACAAACTTCTGTTTTTATTTTTTTTCTGGGTTCGAAGGTATTTTTAAAGTTGACATCTTTTTGATGTAGAAAATATGTCACTAGCCTTGGACTGCATAGCTTTCTCAGCAGGAGAGGATTCTGAAGAGAAAGGAGCACTTAGAGACTGATTTGACAGGCAATTTTTAATGTATCAAATTAATGGCAGTTGTTTGAAGCTGCTCACATGTCTGAAACATTAAAAATCCCACAGCTGAATTTTTAATCTGGGAGCATAGAAGATCAAGGAGCATTATACTTTTGCCATATGGTTCTACAGTGTAGGGCATAGCCACTTGCTTCCTTGTATGCATTTTGAACCCTCTTCATAAGTTAACCACATTTCTGTCTCCAGATCTTCTGGAAATAATTTTGGAAGCTACTATAACTATTCTGCTGCACCAGCTGAGAGCCCACTTCTCCTCACAATTTACACAAAGGTGTCCTCTCTTCACCCTTTGTCACCTACAATGGATATATTTTATCATACCATAAAGAGAGTTACTACACTTTTTTTTCCAGCTGTTTTTTTGAAATTAAAAAGCTTCATTAAAAAAATCTGTTCATGATACAAATGTTTTGTATAAATAGCAGTAAGAACCATAGGTAGGCAATTTTCAGAGGTGCTATGCAGATTCCTCCTGTAGACAGCAGCACCCCTATATACTGTATACCCACACAGGGCAGAGGTTAGCACTACTGTTATCCTCAAGGCTGCACTACTTCTTAGTATAAAATGATATTGCATTAAAAAATTGGTTCTTGCATCTTGTATTTCTTTAGTAGATTCTTTTATTGTGGTAATAAATTTGGAACAATAAGATTATTTGATTAAACTTCCTCAGTCCCTGCTGAATGAACTACCCTGCTTGTAGAATTCATAAAAAGGCCAAAACACCTCATTAACATGCTTGGTATTGAGCTGGATTGGCAGCAGTGCAGTTTAATCCTGCCAAAGGGCATTTTCTGAACAAAGTCAGAAAGCTTTTAAATCATATTCTTAAAGGTTGAGTCAGGAGAAGACCTTGCAAAAACTGAAGTCCTAAATTGTCCAGACTTCCCCCCAGCCCATTCATGTTAGAACTGCACAGAACAATATGTTAAATAATATGGCTTCTCCTTGTGTAATTCAATGCATCAAGCTTCATTTTGCTGTGCATGCTGATTGGAAAGCTAGGCACAAAAGCTTAGTTTGGAAAAAGCTGCATGCACTAGCATCCTCTTTCTTTTAGTATCTGAAAGTTCACTAGCATCACCTGACCATCTAAAGATAAACTTTCATTTACAATAATTGATACAGACCCACCACACCACTTTGAGCAGCACCTTACATTATTTGTAAGCAATTACAGTTCTGAAAGACATGGAGAAAGTGGAAGAAAAGCACCAGTTGTGCATAATCATGCCTATCAAAACATCACAAAGATCAAGATGAATGTCATAACTGTTTAAATTCATGCACCTATGCCACAAATAACTACAGAAAGTTATATTGTCAAGTAAATTGCACCATAAGTCTCGTACACAGCAACCTATCTAACAGCCTACCTGTGAATTCAGCAGTGGTGTGATTTGTGTGATCAGGTTTTCAAGAAAAATGTGATTGCAGTAAAATTTTTAAACTAAGCAAATGAAAACCTCTTAAAAAAAATCGGTAGGTCCTTGTGTTCCTGTGTTTGTCTGAAGTGAATTTCCATATTCCTTTTTCTAAGATACCTTCAGTGGTTTTGAACTTAAGGTTTTCCTCTATGTATTTTCCTTTGTTGGTCCTTGCAGAATTCCCATTCAAGTAAAAATGGGGGAATGCGAGAAAATCCAGCAAAGATAAATTAAACCATATTAGCAACATGACAATCATGAGGCAGTATGTGGAAGACAAACTAAAAAACATACACAAAGGTAAGGAAGAGATCACATTATGCTTAGATACCTTCATTAGGAAAGGGGCACTCACCTTGACAGTCTTGAAATACCAATATTTTCCTTGAAACAGTAATCCAGAGACAAAAATAACAAAGTTTTCTTAGGCTATAGGAGTCCATGGCACTTCAGGAAATGACAGTGCTGTGTGAGACTGAGGACCTGTGAGAAAGACTGGAAGAGAGAAACATTCTTCAGGCCACTGTGGAGTTTTTGAGTATTTGGCTATGAAAGTAAGCCAAAATGCTAGCCTTGGTAGTCTTCGGTTACTATCTGTCATAAATCAAAAAAGAAAAAAACCACAACCCAAGGATATTGAATACTTCCCTAATAGGATTTTTTTCAATGCCTGCCAGAATTATCAATGTTAGTTGTATCAAATAACTAAAAAATTAGAATAATTCATTTTTATTTCTTCTCCAGCTACACAATGCAGGATGAAGTGGTTGAGATTTCACACATAAGTTTGAAAAGTGGAAGCATTTTATGCTTTACTATGCAGTGAAGAGGTAATATGCACCCTTTGTACCTCACATGGGATTTTTATATTGCCTTCAGTGTATTTTCTGTAAACGTTGAAATGGAATTAAAATAGCCCCCATAAAACACAGCCATTATTACTACCTGAGCCGCAGCTAGTGCTTTGCCATTGTCCAATACTAACATACATATATACTAAGAGTTTTATCTCTTAGCAGCTGCTAAAATTAATGTCTTGTAACCTTAAATATGGTGTTTCTCTACAAAACCAAAACAAATCCTCATCACAACTGTATTTAGTCTGCATTTTGGCACCAATTATGGATCAATATTGTTACTTAAAAGTAATACAATTACTTTCGTTGTCATAAGTAAAAGGTCTTCTTTTTTGTGCTTTCTCCCATTTTCTCTATTGTCAATTCCTATGATACCATTCAAGACAAAAGCCCACTCACACTGTGCAACTACTGAGGTGGTCATATCATTCCCCATGCCTCAAGTTCACTTTGCGCTGCATTAATGCATAAACCACTACTTTGTCCTTCTCTCTGTTCTCTAATGGTTGTGGATATTCTCTGCTGTATTAGGTATAACATTCCTTACTGTTATAAAAAAGCAGAGATATTGTAGTGCACAGAAGCCTTTTTAAGCCTAATCTTATCAGTTAAATTAAAAAACTTCAACAAAAATACTCAGCTCTGCTCATGAAGTTGAAGAGATATGAAACAAACGTAAGTTATAAATGGCAATTTTTCTGACATTGGAATAATCTGTGGGCTAGCACAGTAATGCTAGGCTCTGGTATATCTCCCACTAAAGAGTAAATATTCATCTTTCTTCTGTGATCAGTAATTTTGTAGCAGGTGCTTATTTTAGTATTGAGGTATTTTGTGATAGTAGGACAAGTAAAACAAAATATCTACAAAAAGACTGATGAAACATTTCCATTGACTGAAACAAGATCTTTAAATTAAGCTGATGGAAAAAATTCATGCTTATTTCACAATTCTGCTTGTTAGTAAATCCAAGTGGTGACTTTATTAGACCATTGTACAATTAGTAACTATATCTTGCAAAACAGAACAACAGAAACAAGAACATCTGCTCTAGGAGAAAATACACAAAAATCCTAGCTGCTTTCCAATTCATCCAGAGTGCACTTATACACCAAAGAGAAAATCTTCATGGCATTAAGGGGACCTGCATTTATTATGAGAGCACACACCTGATCATATGCAAAGGTTTATGAAAAACCCACCCACACACCCCATGAGGCGGCCTAGGGATGAAAGGTGTTTTTCAGACTTGTGCATTGGCAGCATAAGCAAAGGTTCACCATTTAGGAGACACTTAACTGCTTTAGGAACAGAGAAAAAGGGGGAATTGCTTTTACTTTCTCTCCTACTTCATTCTCATGGGGCAACAGGACTCCATAGGAGTGAAGTTAGCAGATCAGAGTATAAACAGACTGGAGGTGGCAAGAAAATGCCATCTCTATAGTCTCATTGTAGTTTTTAGACTGGGCATAGAGTGAAGACTAGCACAAATCCCTTAAGGCCATTTGTTGTGATAAAGAGGCAACACATTCTTCTTCCTATAGCCTGGGACAGGTGAAGTGGCTTGCATGTCAGCAAAAAACCCTCACAGTTTAGATACTGAGCAAATATGTGTTTTGGTAAGGATAGTTACCAAAGTAGAAGTGCCCTGCTTAGGAAATTTGCTGGAGTCACCATTGCCCAGACACATCTGTCAAGGGATGAACACCATACTGTTTATTTCTGCTCTCCCCACAGGGGAGGAGTGGAGGCCTCAATCTTAATTGATCACTGGCAGCAGCCATTTCATGTGCCAGGCCAGAATCATGCCAGAAAGAACACAGACTGTATATTAGATTTCTAGAGAAGTGTTGCTGCAGTTGCTCTTACTATGCCATTTAATGTTTTGTATTGCATAAGTCAATAGCTACCTCATTATTTGCAGCCTCCTTGTTTTTTCCATTTTATTACATTTTGGTTGTCAAACAATATTGAAAAGACATAAATCCCGGGTAATGGCTTGTTTTTCCTTTTCTGAATGCTCATTCTCTGGTTCAGAATGAACCCCTTTTCCACCCCTGTCCTGCTCCCCCCAGAATTAAGCTATCATTTCATCTGACAAAATTCAGTTTCTCCTGTTTCTCATGCCTTACCCATAGGTACTCATCAGCTCTACTGTGCATGAACCAGCACAGAGCTCCGGAGAGTGCTATCAGTGTCATGCCTTCCAGAAATGCAGTTTGTATCGCTGACTTTTGAAAAGATTCTTTGGTGATATTTTGTAAAGATACAAATGAAACACAAAAGATTCTTCCCTGAAGCCTGCAAAGAGGGTGAGTGAGAGGGGAAAGCTGCTTGCCTGCTTCCCTGGCTCAGATTTCACCACATGCAAGAGGCAGTCATCAAAATGACAAAAGAGAAGCACCAAATCGCAAAGGAGAAGCACAGAGGAATAACTAAAATGCAGAACCTCCTCCCACTACTCAGCAGCAGGAAAAGAAGCTTTGGGAGGAGAAAAACCCTGAACATCCTTAAGAGCTCAGATTACCATGGAATCTAAATTGCTGAGCATCAAGCCAGAAGGATTTCAGTTGACTACTAGTGGTAACAGTTATCAGCACACCGCTTTCTTACAAAGTTCAGCCTACCCTCTGTTACCTTGTTCTGGAATAGGCAAGATGACTGCAGAGCACCATTCATTACTTTGAGGTCCAGCTGACTGCAGAGGTTTTCATCTAATGCCAACTGTGTTGCGGTATTGCTTGACACCGACCAACAAGACAAGCACATATACAGTGTGGGAGACTAAACTGATTTACAGAAAGTGCATGTGATACAAAGGAGGAAAGTAAGGCTTCTCATATATTTTGATTATTTCTTACTAGGGTTAAAAAGGTAATGTGCAATTATACTGTTCACCTAAACATATCAATTGTTTTCTTCACTTGTGTTTTAAAAAGTTCACCCTTCCACTTTATTTCTATATCTTTCCTAGGCACCAGTTGATATTTAAGGTACTTACCTACACCAACACAGTTGCTCCAGTATTAAGCGAAGCGCAGTAAGAACTGAAAAGAGGGATAGGAAAATATCCCTGAGAGCGATCTGTGCCATTCTGGAGTGTGAAACTGCCTGGTATCAGTATATATGTGCTCTTACTCTCCATTAGTGCCTTTCCGACAAGATGCGAGTGTCTGCATGCGTATTCTAGACACCTGGAGGTCATTGCTCCCATATGACCACTGATCAGCTCATTCTCCAAGCCGCTGTACCAGCTGTGTGCCCCACTGGAAGCTGCTTACATGGAGCTAGGGCATTTTTGCAGTCTTCTGCAGGAACATGACCAGGCCCTAGATCAGCAAAGGATCTAGCTGTACAGGTGCACAAAGAGACATCCACCCTCCCTTTCACCACCTGGGATCATACTCAAGCATTAAATTTTTAATAGAAGGATAGTTTTGTAGTCTCTCTCCTCTTTGATCATTGAGGAGGTTTTGAAAAACAACCCATTGGTTCCCTTCCTTTTGAAGTTGTACGCAGCAGGATCCTTAGCAGCAGATAAGCAGCCAGATGCAGTGTTCAGTGTTAGATCTCTGCAGTCACCATAACAACATTTAGTAGGGATGCTGAGCTGCCATCATTTGAAGTGAGACCAACAAGTGCTGCAGAGCTGTGGGCAGGTGACATGACTTTCATTTTGAGGCTGTTCTCTCCAGCAGCAAGACAAGGACCTGGAGAAGGGCTTGTTCCTTCTGCACAAGAGGCCAGGGAGTCTCTGTGCCTCATAGAACAATTGGAAACTTTGGTCTCTGCTTGTCATTTGAGAGTAGATGAAGCTTTGCAGGCTTTGGTAATTCACAGTGCAGCTCCTCATTCTGCCTTGTTTGCAGCTCCTGCTCTATTTGTCAAGCTATAGAGAAGCTTCTGGAAATGGTTGCCTTCTTCCCCTCTCTCCCTCTCTGCTATTCCAACTCTATGGACCATCATTAGTAACAAACATAACAAGCTCACTTCAAAATTTGAGAGTCATTTATGCATAAACACTTCTTTTAGATTTTCCTTTTCTAAACATAGTATTGGTGGAAGGTGATGGCTGAAAAGTAATATAAGAAAAGTTTCCTTTCTCTCCAGAAGCCAGAATTTAAACTGTGATTAAATAATTTCTAGGCAATTACAAGCATTATCCACATGAATTAACAGTCTTATCTGCAACAAGATAACACCTCGTGGGGCTAATTAAAGTCATAGCTCCATCCCAGGTGCAGCTCTTCCATTGTGAAGTGCCATAATCTTTCATATTGGTTGCTTAATTCTAGATTGGCAGGCAATATATACATGGGTTATTAAAGACCTGGTTAAAACTTCAAAAGCATTGTTGGAATATGTGCTTTAAGGTGAGCTAAAGTGATTTCTAAATTTCTTTTGTATATGAAGACAAACAAGAAATCCCCGAGGTGTGACTCTGGATGTTTTGTGTCAGAAGGTAGTGGAAATTGGCAGCAACCTGCATGTCACCAGTAGTTCCATGGCAGTTTCTAGCCAAGAATCACTTCTATGAAAACAGCAATTCTCTGTGCTGTAAATAGCTTCAACTGTCTTTTAGATTGTGACAGTACGGCATAAAAGAGCTGACGCTTATCCTGCACTATAGGATCACCTTGTGTAACTTGTCCATACTGAAAAAAAATCCAAACCCACCAAACAATCCATAAGTAAGTCTCCTTAGGTGAGCTCACCTAATGTCTTGGAGGTAACACTTGGAGGTAAGAATAGTTTGACGTTCAAACAATAACCCAAGAGTTTGTTGTCAGGAAGAACAGAAGGGAAATAAATTAGGACCTTAATTTAGGACTTGCTTGCAATGCTATGCTGAGCTTCTGTAAAGCAAAATTTCTAGTGACAATGGGCACAGGCAGCAAAAAAGAATCCCAGTGGAACAAGTTTTGGTGCCATACAGCAGCAAGTCACTAGGCTGTCTCAGTAGAGACAAGTGAAAAACCACATTCTCTCAGTTTGGAGAGGTTCATTTCAGAGAAGCCTACAGCCCCCAGGCAGTGCAAAAGCAGGGCTGTCCACAGATGAATTTAGCACAGCACTCCATGCAGAAGGTCCTGCTTCTGCCATACTTCCCCACACTAAATTACTGGCACTTTCAGCTGTTTCCCCTGGTGGCTCTACTGTTCATCTACTTTTTTCCTTCCTCAGAAGAATTTCTTGTCCTTTAAACAAGCTTCAAGATGTGATAAATTACTATGGCTTTTTTCAAAATATATTTTGCCTTGTCTGTATAATGAACCCTATTGATCCATTTATAATGTTATAATATTAGTTCTGTTAAACATATTTACAAATTTCAGGTTTAGAGTGAAAATGAATACCACACTAACACAGACCTCTTCATCAGGTACACATTTGTTAGAATAATACCAAGTTTGTTTTCCATTGCTCATGCATCTATAGTTTTCCACTGCTTTGCTGATTATAATGAGTGTATTGATTTTCTCATGTGCATACATACAAAATTCTGCAAAAGAGCTCTGCAGTGAAAAATATCCTGCATACTAATATCCCAGCTGGTACGTTAAAGGACTGCTTGTGGGCAGTAATGTCTACTTAGAGCTTAAAGAAACAGAGCCTTCATTTTAGAGTAAATTAGGAACAGGACAGAGGCTGCTCGACCAAATACAAGCATTTAGATCAAATTACTCCCTCAGCAGTAAAAGCCAGCAGTCTGTGCTTACACCAAGGCTAACTCTGAGCTCACTGATTGAGCAATTTCTACCTCTGGTACTGTGAGAACTTGCAGGAATTAGAAGCCTCAGAGCAAGCACTCTGGAGTAGAATGACAAAACAGTGTATTTGTGCATCCCAGTACACAGCCTTTGATCAGAATAATCTCCTGAAACAGCAATATCATTTGGCCCAGTGGCCTACATAATGCAGTAGGTGTAACTGCCAGTGCCCCTAGGCATACCAGTTGTTTGTAACTTTAATCACATGGACGTCATATGCTTTCATTAGAGTTTTTTTTGTAGGCTGAAACCTACCACACACAACTTAGAAGGTTTTGAGAGAGGAAATGCTGGTGCATGCTGGCCTTTGATTTGGTGAACATGAAACCTAGATGCAGATGCCGTAGCAAAGATAGAAGTAGTGAAGAAGAAAGACAATGCAACTAAAGAGAGAAACCATTTTCCAGGTTAAATTAGATGACTTGGCTCATATTAATAAGGGTAATACGTGTGCCACTTGATCTATCATAGTAAAAGGAACAAGAAATACAGAAACAGGAATTTAGACTGCTGTTATCCTTACAAATACTATAGAGGAATTTATTGGCCTGCATCCACACACTTTCGCATTTCATGAAATTAACTCTGTAGTGAACTCTGTACTTCAGGGCCCTCTGATTACTAGTTGCAGAGTGTTCATTACAAGCATGATCATCTGAGTACAAAACAGTTCAAAGGGGATAGATGAAGGTAAATTCTAAACATAAAACCAAAGAAGCAGAACAAAGATGACAGATAAAAGCCCTAAGAAAGGAAGGCAAAGACTGCAGAAGGCAGACAAAACCCTTGGATTCCAGGCTGGCTAGAACTGGTCATGTTCAAGCAGGTGGTAGTATTCATCTGCTATGTCCAGCACTGTTAGAAAAAAAGCACACAAGAGCTTTCTTATGGACACAGTGGTGTAAACAATTATATCTTCTGCTCTGTTTCTTGAGTGGAAGAGGCAGTTTTATTTTTGCACCCCTTACCCAAAGCAATGAAACCCCAATAATAGAGCAGAATACCTCATGCCTCCATTCTGCCATGAAGACAGTGCTTTTAAAATATGTACTGAATATGCCCTTAATCAATGCTTCACATTTACGTATCATAGCAGTGAGCTGTATTTAGCCCCTTTACTGAGGACCCTGCCTGTAGCTTTCCCTATTTTTTCAACATTTCACAATCAAAAAGAACAGGACACAGATGTCTATCTGTCCATTCACAGAAGGCAGAGTGAACAGCTGAGATTTATGACCAAAGGAACACATTAGCTCAATGAAGGCAGTTTCTAGAACACTGCCATCCAATGTCTGTTTTTCTTGCATATTCAAGACTTTAATCACCATCTTTATCCATCACAGAAATGTAGCAAGAGCTTCAGAACTTATCCTTGATCAGATTATAGATCTAAAGTCAATGGGAGGTGGGAGTTGGGAGAAAAGTGTTTTAAGATTTAAGTTTTTGTTTTCTCATTACCCTTTTCTGTTTTGGTTAGTAGCAAATTAATTTTCCCCAAGTTGAGTCTGTTTTACCCATGACAGTAATTGGTGAGTGATCTCTCCCCATCCTTATCTCCACTCACAAGCCTGTCATATTTTCTCTCCCCTGTCCAGCTGAGGAGGGGGAGAGCATTAGTGGGTACCTAGTGCCCAGCCAGGGTCAATCCACACTTGTCTACTCAGCCACCAACACGAAAGAATTTTAGTATTGAAGAGTACTGAGCTACCTGAATGCTAAGAATTGTTTTGCTTGATAAAAGACAGATATTGGCACATGCATGCTCTTTTCATTAACAGGGAGAAAATACATTTAAACAGCAGCAAAAGCAGATCTGACTTAGCAGTACTTTCCTGAATACCATTCACTTGCCTAAGCTAAATGAGGTCTTATCAAATAAAATTAAAAAAAAACCCAAACAAACACAAAACCACCACCAAATAAACAAACAAGATTTCCAACCAAACCCAAAACCGAACAGGACTTCTCTCTTTTCTTGCATGCTTTGATCACCCGTGAGAAAATTAAAAAGGCTGTCACTGTGAGACTTTAGCACTAAAATCCTACTGAGATCAATGGTGTAATTAACACCTCTGAAAGCATTTACTTGACCATTCATAAAGTCCAGAACATCATCTTTCTCAAAGTAACTTTTTTTTTTATAGTTGGCATTTATAAAAATTGATAAATGTCAGAGACATTAAGTAGAAACCTTACTGTAATGCACAAAAACGGTTTTTTTTCCCTGACAGGACCACATAGCTTTTTGCTATCCTGGCTGAGTTGGAAGCTCAAATATTATCACTCTGGAGCTAGAAAAATCACATCCAAATCTTGATTTTCAAAGCATATTTGCTTGAAAATAAATTTAAAAAAAACCAAACACCAACCCACAACAAAACCCCAACTTTGCCTTACTGTTCAATTGTTAATTTTAATTTAAAAGCCCTGTTACAGTGTCTTCTTGTATTAAAGTTTTGACTACTTTTCATATTCAACAGAAGATGCACAAATACGGAGAAGAATTTAGGCAGGTACTGCAGTTATGTATGAGTTAATGCTTGTTTAGGTCTTTGGTAGCTTTTGGAAAAGCAGGATCAGTTACAACTAAAGGTGTTTGTCTCAATCTTTCAGAAATAATGTATTTATAAATATTTAATATATCTTTTCCCAAGATAAAAAGTTCAGAAAATATAAAGTCCGCTGGTTTTTTTTGCCTGTACACCTACTAATACTTATTTAGGACTACTTTAGAAGATGAACTACTGTATTCAGCAGTAGTCACCTACTGCAGTTTACCATTCAGAAAGGGACATGGGGAAGAGCTCAGTACTCGGATACTGTCTGGAGTCCTGAGGGGCTGAGGGTGTTGCAGCATACCCAGTGACAGATAGAATTGCTGGGATTTGAAGTCAAGCATATCCTTTGAGATGTCTGAGAATGCAATTCAGTTCTGACTCATTCAATGGGCTTCACTGGGCTTTCAGAATATATTTCTATGATTATCTGTCTTCAGGAGCAAGGAAAAGAACTATAAAGCAACATCAAAGAGGTTTGGCAATTTTACCTCCTGCTTTTCTTCAAGCATAGGGAGAGAGGGCACCCTGAGAAACCAGTATGCACAGGAAAATACAAGCAAACTGCTTAGAGAGGTTCCCTTTATTGAGCTTTCTTGAAGGCTTTCATAGCTCCACAAGACAGATCTCTCACTTTTGCAGTTCCATCAGGTCAGATTTCACTAGTGCAGAGAACTCACTGACTTTATACTGCAGCTTTTAAGACACAGAAACAATGCTTAGCTTCCAGCCAAGCTAAAGATCAAATACAGTTTACCCAGATGTTTTGAATTAGAATAGGTTAGGCTCAAATGGTTCCCTCAACTATGATAATAGAAACCTATAGCATCTACAGTCAAAGCCTTACTAACAGCTTTATGTTACTCCTCCAGCTCACTCCAGGTACCAGTAGAAGTTCCAACAATACGCTGCCAATGTCACTGAGTTATATACCACTCTCTCAGACCCACTTTTCCTCTCTGAATATCAAATCCTCTCATGCAAAGAGGAAGCAAGCAGGACTTCGGAGTACGTAAGAGGAGACCTGTAGTCTGTTCACATTTGCAATACAATTGAGATGTCTGGAAGGTTCCTTTACTAACACAGATCACACAATTTCTATTTTCCACATTAAACATCCGTACTTCAATATTCCATTGTTATTCTTTAAAGGAAAGTATGCTTCAGAAGGTATCATTGTCATGAAGAGCATGTTATCCTATAGGCACAATTCTGAAGTGCATTTGCTCCAATACCTATTATTGGAGAAATATATATATGTATTACTATATATAGTAACATACTATATTATAGTTATAGGTTCTATGAACATTAATAGAAAAAATAGGATATTTATATTACTTGTTAAGACAGTTAAAACCTGTTAATATATTCCTCCTATTAAACCAAATAAACCATAACACTAGCAGCAGTGTAACACAGAATGTAAATGTTAGAGATCACTGATTCAGAAGCTTTTATAGCTCAGTTATGCATTATTCATGGGATAAGTGACTTCCCCTTCCAGCTTAATCAAGATCAACTATTTGAACCACAAATACTCTCTGTTCTCATATTACTGAAAACAATCATACAAGTACAAGGAAATTTCATATAATACTTATTTAACTGGAAAGAGGAATCATCATTGATCCACTTAATGTTGAAGCACTGCAGTTCTGTAGTAGAAACCAGAGAGCTAGAAGTGTGCCTGAAAGGCATGAGCTTCTGAAGACAGAGGTTGGTAAAAGCACCTCTTTATAAGGGCTGCTTTAAAAAGAAGACAGAGTCATGGTTCTGCTAGCAGTTAACTGAGTTTTTGTACATCGCATGAGAAGTCCCTGACCTATATTCCTTATCAGTATCTCTCAGCATATGTCTAACAGAGGTTTAGCATAAAATTCCCAGCCATATCCCAGAAGCTGACATTTTCAGTGAACGGTTCTTCTGGCAGCTCAGTCTTTCCTTGCCAGCAGCCTCTTTCCAGCCCTGAGCCCACTGGAGCTCCACCCCCAGTAAACCTTCACCAGCAAAGACCTTGTTCATTTGTTCTCCCATCTGTCTCTGTTCACATTTAGATGATCAGAAAGGTAACCACATATTACTTCAGCTGAAACAGAATTCCTAGTAAGAGTATTTAGACACAGCTCTTCCTACTCTGAAGATGATTGCCTTTGATAGTAAGTGTTCATACAGATGCAATAAATCCTGAGTATATTCTGTGGAAACAAAGCTAACTTATTCTTTAAAGGAAAATCGATTTCAGAGAGTATCATTGTTAGGAAAAGTGCATTATACTGTAGGTACAATTCTTATTAGATGTGTTTTCTTCAAAATAGGAATCAATCCTTTACACATTAAGTATCAATTAGGTTTTCTTTTAGCCTTACTTTCCATAAAATATTTCATTAAAAAGACTTAGATGAAACTGGTATTATCATATTCTCTCAGTATCAGTACTGAATTTTGTAAACCACACTTTCATAATAAACTTCTCAATGAGAAAATTTAAAATGAGCCGACAGTGTGTGCTTGCAGCCCAGAAAGCCAACCGTATCCTGGGCTGCATCAAAAGGAGTGTGACCAGCAGGTCGAGGGAGGTGATCCTGCCCCTCTACTCTGCCCTTGTGAGACCTCACTTGGAGCATTGTGTGCAGTTCTGGTGTCCTCAACATCAAAAGGACATGGAACTGTTGGAACAAGTGCAGAGGAGGGCCACGAGGATGATCAGGGGACTGGAGCACCTCCCATATGAAGATAGGCTGAGAAAATTGGGGCTGTTCAGCCTGGAGAAGAGAAGAGAAGGCTGCGTGGAGACCTCCTAGCAGCCTTCCAGTATCTGAAGGGGGTCTATAGGGATGCTGGGGAGGAAGTGTTCATTAGGGGCTGTAGTGATAGGACAAGGGGTAACGGGTTAAAACTTAAACAGGGGAAGTTTAGATTGGACATAAGGAAGAAGTTCTTTACTGTAAGGGTGGTGAGGCACTGGAATGGGTTGTCCAGGGAAGTTGTGAATGCTCCATTGGTGGCGATGTTCAAGGCCGGGTTGGACATAGCCTTGGGTGGCATGGTTTAGTGTGAACTGTCCCTGCCCATGGCAGGGGGGTCGGAACTTGATGATCTTAAGGTGTTTCCAGCCCTAACTATTCTATGATTCTATAATTAAGCAACATGAAAGGCTCTACATATTTACCCTCTTTACTTACAATTTGAAGTCCTGGCTGGTGTGGTACAGGAAGGGTTGTAGAGTTTGTTGTTTCCCATCTCACAAGTATATCTTCCAGCATGACTGCACCCGAGAACAGGGCAGATCCCAAAATTAGGTTAAAATGGTCCATGTTGAGGGGTGCTTTACTGTTACTAAAATATGTGATTGTGTCCTAAATGACCTTACATTTGAGTGAGGGAGCATGCGACCCTGCTGCTCACCAGCACTGGAGCCAGATACCCCTGGCTATGATGCACTGTTCAGAAGTCTCTAAATTACCAGTTTCTCAGTGGATTCTCACCAGAAATCTGTTTTGAGCTACATGAAGGAAGAATGGGCTAAGGTCATGTTTGCTGACAGTAGACCTAAAAAAAGAAAAGACTAAATTCCAATTTCACTTCTCTGATTTAATGTTGTCACGTAATTGCAGAGCTTAATTTCCTGCCTATAAATTGAAAAGCTCATTGCAATACATTTTTGCAAGCATAATCTCATACCCATGTAATTCAATCCTTCCTGCATTTCATACCATGTATTAAATGAGTTGCATTAGAAAACAAACTCAACGGTTGTCAGTTGTTAACACATTTGGGGAATTAAATCAAGCTTAAAACCATTGCTGAAGCATTTGACACAAATCTCAAGGGCAAGTCTTAATACAAATCTCTATTATGTACCCTGTTTTGTAGTTCCTTATTAGCTCTTTAGGTAGGAGAGGGAGTGCGTGCCAATTTACTTACGTGCCAATTTACTTACACTAACAACAGCTTCCAAGAGTTGTGCACCCCTCATAAACAATGTTTTGCATGTACTTGAGTAAATGTGTGTGGGGAGGCAGATAAAAGCCTCTTCTCCAAGGAATCAATTGGGTGTAATTCCAAAGATGGCTTTGTCTTCGTTTACCCCAGAACAGCAGGAACTGACCAAGGTACTCTGCACATCCAGAATCCTCCTCTCCAGGCATTCTGGGTCTACAGACTGTGCAACAGAAGGCCATGAAGTTCCAGCCACCTCTAGTCTGAATTTCAAAGGAAGCACATGCTGCCTGTGGTCTGACAGACTATTCAGAAAAATGCCTGACTGGGAAAACAGTTTAACTGAAGCAAAGGGCTGTGGAGGTTGTACATGCAGCATGCAGGCAAAGCCTTGAATTCGCACTCAGCTTCAATATACGGTTAACCATGTATCCGACCCACATTCTTCCACCAGCAGCACCCCTTTCAGACATGATCTTTGTTTCCTGTGAAATATACACTCAGACAAGAATATTTATTCTTTACTGCCTGAGCGTACGCAGATGTCTTCCTCAAAACTTCATCAGACCAATTCTTTCTTTCACACTATTTCAAAATTTCACTCTACTGTTTCTTGCTATGCAAGGGAGGTGCAAACACAAGAAGAGGGGCCCAAACCTCAGGGTGTTACACAGTCAAGTCGGTACAACTTAGTTATTTCCTTTCTGGTTCCTTACAGGTTTTGGCTTATTGTCTTCTACTGGTCTAAGTGGGTTTATAGACACATTCATTACTGGCAGACACATCTTTTTTATCTCTGGTATGACTACCATAAAATGATAGAATACTAACAAACTTAGCAAGAGCAGTTGGCATTCTCCAATCTAGCCAATGGGAAGATACTTTGCTTAAATCATTTTGTACAACACTCAGAAAATATCTGGTGTTATCCTGATAAAATTTGCTTCCCTGTTGAAAGAAAGAGTTCTGTCTTTGTTCCTAGGTCTGCCCAGTTCTTTGTAAGCTGGATCATTATTAAAGCGTTATGAAAAACAAAAGAAAAAAAAGCAAACTATAGCACTTAACATACGCCATGTCCCAACAGATGAGTTCAGGTCTCTGTGATCCATGCAATCACTTTCTGCAAGTTTCACAGCCTAACACTTCCAGAAGCACAAATGTCTTTCTGACAAAAAAAAAAAACAACCAAACAACAGTCTCCCTGGTGAAAACAAAAATAATGCTTTTTATTTTTTAAGTCTCCATATTAAAGAAAAAGATCTATATAACAAATAGTGCAATATTTCTTTAAAAGACAGTTTGAGAAATTGTTTGTTCTGATTATTTCAAAATTGAGTATTTTTTAATTAGCAACTAAAATTAGTGGATGAAACTTGCAATAACAGGATTGCATAGGAAACAGGATTCATAACAAAGCATCACTTCCAACTGATAATTGCTGCAAGTCATTTCTTTTCATATCCAGCCTTTCACAGTTGTGTTTCTAATATCCAGAACCCAAGGAGCAAAGTTCATTTTGTACATTTTAAACAGACAAACTAGCGCAAGGAAACCACAGGTCCTCACACACTAAACAGTGTGCCAGCTACCAAGTTTTGGGAGGAGATGGGGTAGAGAGTTTCTCTGGACTACTAGACCAAACTAGAGGAAGTGATTATATGCAAGGGCGGGCTGAAGGACCCATGCTAGTAATTATTCTGTACTCTCTAGTTGTCACTAGATTAGCAACTGGCAGCTTCCTGAAACACAATTCTAATGATTACACTGCTTCTAAGGAGGGACATCGAGCCAAAAGCTCCCACCTGTGATCACACTGCACTTCCTTCAGGAGCTACAATCTGCTGCCTAGCATGATCATAGGGTCATAGAATAGTTAGGGTTGGAAAGGACCTTAAGATCATCTAGTTCCAGATCTCCTGCCATGGACAGGGGCAACTTACACTAAACCATGTCACCCAAGGCTCCATCCAACCTGGCCCCTCTTAGAAGATCCAAACAAGGGCTCATTGTGGATCAGTCTATCTCCCCCACGTTGTCTGCATGCAGACATCCACCGTCCCACCACCTAGCCCTAAACAAGACTCCACAAGTTAGCACAAGACACTGGCAGATACTAGAGGAAGAATGCCTGGGAATTTTACACCAGCAGCAGGACCTCTGGAAGCTGCAGCCCATAGTCTGTTGGGTTTGCTGATATGAGGCACATGGGGAGTTGATTTTAGAAGTCGCACCATTGAGATATGCACACCAGCGCCCTTAAACTGCTGAGAACCAAAGAAGTAATTTGCTGTGGCCCCGGACGATTGATCTTCCAAGCATAGGTGGGAGACAAGAAAGACAAAAGACCAGAGGGCCTGCATCCCCCATCCTCCATATTGCACACCATTACTCCTGCTCATCTACTACTTGTACAGCCCTCTCTCTGCTTACAGCACATGGGTGTGAAAGTGTAAGCAATACTTACATGTCTGAAAACATGGGTGAGCAAGATCAGTTTTGCTTAAAATAATATCACTTGCCCCTCCCACAAGAGCCTGCAACGGAGGGTTCTGTTACAGTCATTTCCTACATGCAGACCCCATATGAACCCTTTTCATTTCTCGCCATTCTCCAAGACTGCTTTCCTTCCACATCCAAGAGCCTTCAAGCGGCTTCTCTCTGCTGCCCTCTACTGGCTCTCCAGGGAAAAGTCTAGCAACTTCACCCCCTGCCCATACATGCCTGGGGAGCTCCCTCTTGGAACAGTTGTGCCCGTTTAGCAATTCTGACAAGAAGAGGAAGCAGGAGCCCCTTAACTGCGTTTGTATCTCCATATGGGTTACTACGTGCTAAACCTGAGCCCTTACTGTAATTGTATGGTAAAGGGGGCTGGTCTGACTACTGGGGTAAAGAACACAGGAAGCAGGAGAGCTTCTCCATGGGCTGGTGAGGCTGATATGGCAATACAATGTTGAACTACACTATTAGAATATATACTTATTAAACACAGAAGAGTGAGGTAGGAACGTGAGCATGGTTGGTTGACTTTGGCAGAAAATTAATTTTTAGTATCGTTTCCAGAAAGGACTGTAAGTTTCTAAAGAGATTTTAGAACTAAGAGGTGGGGAGGGATAGAAACAAGCTTCTTCCCAGGGGAAATAGGAAAAGCTACATACTTTCCCACTTGAATGTTAATCAGTTTATGGGAGATTCCTAGAGAGTCTGATGAAATAGTCAGTGGGTTTTCTCCCTGGCAGAAAGTCTACTGTATATCCATGGGGAATGATCATTACAAGTGCATTTTTAAATTGATGTTCTTGAACTATTCAGTAGACAAGGTATTCTGTATTAACTTATGTAGTTATGACAATAGTTTCTCAAGCAGTCGACTGGATTAATCTTCATTAAACCCTGTAAAGATTTTTCCAAGACACCTTAACTGTGGTTGAAATATTGTCAGCGTTTGCATAATTTTACATAGTTTTACCTTCTTCATGATGTGCCAGGAGGAGTCGGCAGTTCGTTTGCCTCCCACTGCTCATTGTACATCATGGCACAGGAGACACCCAGGGTGGGATGTGCCTTGAGGGAGAAGGTCTGTGGTGAGCCCTGGCCTCCTGCACAGCCAGGCGGAGGACATGACTGGATGGAGCGCAGTGCAGAGATCTTCCAGGACACATGCTGGAGTGGTCCTGTCTTTGAAATGAAGTCATAAATATGGGGATGTGGCTGGGTGACAGGCCTGGATGTCTGGGAGATCCCCAGGTTAGAAATAGCCATCGCAAGCAGCCTCTCTCTTCTAATTCGGCCCTAGGGACCTGTACTTAAAGGTCTTTTCTGCTCTTACACAAGATTTTCCGTATTACTTTGCAGGAAGCATGTAAAATGTTTAATGTGGAGTTCAGCAGGTGCATTTTTGGGTGCTCCTACTTCCTCCCTGGCTTCCAAATCCAACTAACTCCAGCAAAATGGATGTGCTTGCCAGAGAGAGCACGGCTGTCACCCCAGCAAGCCAGCCTTGCTCCCAGCAAGAGATGCCATGGGTGCAAACACTGCCACTGTTCATCTTGGCATGACCCTGCTTCTGGAAGCTGCCCTGGAGAGACAGAAGCAAGAACACTGCAGCTCTCCACATCACCTTTGGCACATCCGTGATCTGCCTTTCTGTATTCTGTTTGGCCAACAACCTGGCTCATTACCTGTTCTTTTGTAACAAAATCACTGAAGTGCTACCTATAGGAAATAACAGGCCAGCTCTGGGTCCTGGAGGGGTTTTGCCTCTGTAGAGGACTGCCTTTGATGGCTCTTGGGAAAATGACAACAGGCAAGATGAAAGCATATGTGCAATGCTATTAAAACCTAAAAGACAGCAGCAGTGGAGTGGCAGAGGAAAGCACCCATACTCTCTGGAGGCTGGGATTTAGCTGCAGCTTTGCCTTTGCTCCTATATTAGATAGAGCTTTCGTAATACTTCTGTCCATTCACTTCCAAAATTCATACTGAAGTACTTGCCCCAGTGACCTCCTGCAGCAGCGCAACCCACCAAATAATGAAAAATTTCATAAACAAACATCAAATACAGAAAAATGGACTGAGGATGCCAGAAAACAGGGTTGTGACAGCACTGCAGGTTTGCAAGGTGTTCAGGCTCACATTTTTAATCTTGAAGTAATAACTACAAAGTTGCAGCTGTCATCTTATTCATCTTACAGTGAGTAAGAGGTTTTGGAGTTAGATTATGTGACAGAAACCTGGTGGCTGAAGAAAAGGCCCACTCAGCCACAGCTCTGAAGAGCAACTTGCATCTCTGTCAGTCTGCTTTTAATGGAGGGAGCTGGAGATGCTTTTATACCTCTGTGACTCTGCACTGTTTTTACCAAAGTCCCCATCGACCAAGTAATGACAGGAGAGCTCTGGATTTAGGCATGTTTCTATAGTAACAATAATGTCATCAGAAGAATTTGTTGGTTATCTCCTGGACTAATTCTATGGGGTCTTTCAATATTTGGAATTTAGAGCATCCTTCTGCTCCACAGAAAGATTGTTTTTTCCCTCATAAAGAACAACCACCATTAAACATTTCGACTGACATTTAGTGTTGACTAAAATAGGACATTTTTACAATTCTGCAATGCCAACAAACACCCCAGACCAACCCTCCCCACCCCAAAATAACTAAGCATGGGAGGAATATCTGTGACATATGCCTGTAAGAATGGGGGGACGGACTGGTCTTTTTCCTTTGGTAGAGTATGGCAGTGGCTCATGACAAGAAAAAATGAGAAGTTGCTTTTTCTAAAATGCAGTGACTTCAGTTCATAATTAAACTATTCTACCTGATCTAGCTGAAGATGTCCCTGCTCATTGTAGGGGGAGTGGACTAGATGACCTTTGAAGGTCCCTTCTAACCCGTACTATTCTACAATTCTATACATTCCAGAATACCATATAGTATCCTTTCATAAGATGCATGTTCTTGTTTGCAGGTGCATTCATACAGACTTTAAGGAGCATGTATTTTTATGTCGATGTGAGATAAAAACTGCTTGCATTTCCAGAAACACTTTGTCATTCTTTCACATTGCCCTGACAGCAGGGGATCACACAATACAGTTCCTTCACACTGGCTGTTTGCAAAAGGTCCGTCTCACTTTCAGGAGAATCAGCATATTTCAGTCAGATTCTGCATTGTGGTGAAATTACTTTGTGGAGCAGAGGTTAATGCTTTCAATTCGCTTTATTATATTTTAAAAGAACAAAGATATATTTTTGTAAATACAAGCTCTGTGGTTTTTTCCCTGTCTGGAGAGATCTTCAGGGCAAAATGTGCAATAAACCATGCCTTTTTTAGGCAAGTTTTACGCTAAAGCTCCTTCCAGTCCTTTGACTATGAACATGAAGGGTCAGTGCAGTTTATCTGCCCAGAACAGATGAGTATGATCTATGCGACATCCTGTCCTTGCAGGGCAAGGAGATTATTCTGGCCTTTATTTTTAAAACTGCACCAAATCTAGACATGGCCCTGGGCAACCTGCTGTAGCAAAACCTGGTTGAGCAGGAAGACTGAACTAGATGATCTCTGGAGGTGCCTTTCAACCTCAGTGTCATGGGTTCAGCAGCAGCAGTCATTTTTCTCCTTCTTGGTAGCTGGTGCAGTGCTGTGGTTTTGATTTTGGGCCTGGGAACAGTGCTGATAACACCAGTGTTTTCAGGTACTGCTTGGTAATGTTTTGGTCTGACCAAGGACTGTCTGAGCCTCATGCTCTGCCAGGGAGGAGGGGGAGCCGGGAGGAAGCAGAGACAGGACACCTGACCCAAACTGACCAAAGAGGTTATTCCATACCACAGCACGTCATGCCCAGGATGGGAAACCGGAGAGCAGAGACCCGGAAGGGTGTGGTGGTGGACTGGGGGGTTCACTGCTGGGGGGTGCAGTGGCTGGGTCGGGCTTGGTGAGCAGTTGTATTCTCTTTCCTTGTATTTCTCTTGTATTATTACTGGTGGTAGCAGCAGTGATTTGTGTTATACCTTAGTTACTAAACTGTTCTTATCTCAACCTGTGCGACTTGCATTTTTTTTGTCGATTCTCCTCCCCATCCCCCCGGGACTGGGGGAAAAAGAGAGAGGAGTGAGTGAGTGAGTGAGTGAGTGAGAAAAACTTCGTGGTTGACTGGACTTAAACCATTACACTCAGCTATTGTGTGATAGAAGGGGTTTGTTTTCTGCCTTGTCTGCTGCTTTCTGCAGTTCCCAAGCAGCTCAAAGCTGTGAGACTTGTTGTTACACATGCTCATTTTGTGCAATGCTGGCCACAGGGGACAGAAGCTTGTCAGCTAGCTGGAGGCAAGGACAGACACATAAAGACATTACAAAGGATGTGCAGAAGTCGTCCACCAGGGGAATTCATAACTCTTCTCATTATCTGGGAGAAGGTAACACCTAGCAGGCTGCAAGGTGAGCAGCAGATGTGATGCGTGCTACCATGGGACCTCACACCTGCTCTCTTCTGCTCCTGCAGGGATCTGAAACAGATTGTGTGGGTTTAGGATGCCTGCCAGTAAGGTGCAGAGTCCTATATCCCCCTAAAACACTGCTAAGCCTTTCTCAGTCTCCAGTTCTTAGTATCACGTAGCTGTTGGCTGATCCACCTAGACACATACATACACAGATAAACATACACATTTTTACAAACTTGAAAAAAAATATGGTCAAATTGGCGCATAAAACCTAGGAATAAGCATTACTAAATGACCTAATGGAATATTAACACACACCCCCTTTTCACTATCACTTATCAAGTGTATTAAACTTGCAAAGAAGTCAAAAAGGTGTAATTTCTAAACACAGTCAACAAGCAACAGTGCCTTAACACAGGGAAATCCCGAGCCATGTGAAAGGAGCAGCTCCAAGTGCATTTTGTACTTTGTACTTATGTTCTAACAATAGTGTCAATCTGGGGAAGCAAAACTTGTCACAATGAGCATTAAGAAACCAGTAACCCGGGGGAAAAATAAATTGGTTCTCTTCCTGGGAACACTTGTAGATATGACAGATGTCAATGTCATGGCTCCTACGCACGCAGCCAGATACCTTTGCACGGGTGATTTTACAGCCATACAATCTTGAGAACAACTCTATAAGAGAACTTGGAACTATTTGTCCTGGGTTTAAGTATTTTATTCTATAGAGTTTTCAGGATAATGCTCAGAGACTGCCAATGACATTTAGATCATCACACAGAAAACAGAACTTCAGCCACGATTTTGATTATTACTTCCAAATATGCTCAGATCCATGCTTTCGGTATTCGAACCAAATTATGTAATACCTGAAAACTTATGAAGGCTGAACACCAGCTGAAAACTGGTGTGAAGCCTGAAGCCTACCATGTCCATCTGCTTCTTCACACAGTTTGAGTGATATGTCCCAAGACTTTGGATTTTCCAGCCTCAGCATCTTTTGTATCGTGGTCCATAAAATAGGCTGAAGAATTTAATTTATTATTAGCATTTTTACTGAACTGGAATACACTTGAAATGCTATAATCTCCTAAAAGAAAGGCATTATAGAAAGTGTGTGTTATTTTTCTATGTGTAAGAAACATTTCAATAGCTATATTACACTTTTGATAAAAAAACTAAGTTGGATGAGTGGAGGGCCAACTTCACAACTGTGCATAATATGTTACTCATACAGATATGGATAGAAACCTTCAGTATCTGTGAAATCCTGGGAAATAGAGGTCACATTTCTTCCTGAGAAAACTGTCTGGTTTTAATGAAGACTGTTATTTGTTTTTACTAGTACTTATAAGAGTATTTAAGTGCTCGCAGTTCAATACACGTTCTCTATCTTATCTCCTTACTGCCTGAAATAAAATCGGTGCTCTCCAAATGAATGGGTTGCGATTAGGTGTGCAAACAAAGACAAAGTGCTAATAATACCTGTTAAAATATCTCTGTGCATATCTGTGGGATGAATCAGAACAGATGCGGGCAGTAAGAATTTTTTATGCAAAGTCCCCATTTCCGCTTAGACCAAATGTTAGTTACTTCAGCCAGAAGTCCTGCTTTTCAGCACTTTTCTACAGGTCCATCTGAAACTTTATGAAAAGCAACTTTTTTTCCCCTTAAGACTATTCTACCTGAGTGCTGGGTCAAGCAAGCATGTCGGAAGGGTATCCCAGCTGCTCTCCTACGAGTGAGCATCCCAAGCCACTTTCTCCTGAAATCTGTTGGATCTGGCTTTGAGTCTGGCTCTATCTGAGCTGTCACCAGCCTCTTAGGAGCAGTAAGCTGAGCAATTCTGTCTATTTTAATATATTAGAAAGCAAAACACTGGGATTTTTAAGCCACAAAGCAAGCCACTTCCAAAGTGTATGACCATCTCAATTCATCTTTGAACTGCCAACATCACATGCAAAATAAAAAACTGTGCTGCCTTTCTGTTACCGGTGTCATTTTAATACATAACTTTTCCCTGTCACAAGACTTTACATAGAAACAACGCTCTATTCAAATAGCATTATCTGAGGGAGGATGAAGTTAGAGCTGCAACAGACTGAGGTAAAAGAAAAAAAGAGTCATTATCAAAAGGAGTCGTGTGACTTATTCAGTTATTTCATGCCTATGTAAGCCCATATGTGCATCACATGTTTTCACTGGTTTTCATCATATAAAAATAATAATTTTAAGTGTAATGCGTTCTGTATAAAGACAGAAAACATTTAAATATATAATGGTTATCATCTGCCTATAGCACAGAATATTATACCTGGATGCATTTTATTGCCTTCCATCATGGCACTCCCTAAAGAAGCAGCAGGTATTCAGAGAGACAATGAATCCTCCAAGCAACAAATAGATTAAGCAGTTGGCTGGCATATTCCTAGACAGTGCAGGTTTCATTTTCGAGTTAAGCACAACTTAATTCATTTTTGGACTATTCATGTGGCAGTGACTCTTCTGTATGGGAAGGTGAGACATTGCACTTAAAATTATTATACAGCAGAGAGTATATAAGAATAGAGGGTTGGAAAGAAAAGTGGAATTTGAGAAAATTGATATTGCCCTTGCAGCCTTACCATGGTGTGCTTATATACAAGCTTTACTGTGGGCTGTGGCATGTGTTCATAGACAGCATTTTGCACAGGACCTTCCTCCTTCAAATCACACGATAGAGCTTCTCCTGGAGGGAACCAAGGCTGTGAAAGAAAAAGGACTAAAAACAGCTCCTGTGCCTGTTGTAGGAACTGGAAAGCACACGGTAGATGAGTCAGAAAGGATGAGCTCATGGTTAAGGCAGATTAATGCTGCCCAGGATACAATTCTGTCACTGCCTGAGCCACAGATGACTCCATGAAGTTCCACAAGTCACCTGCTGTAACTCTTTGTGTGTGCTAATAAGATACGCTTGATGTGATTCAGGGGCCAATTTGTCCAAGTGCTGAGCTGCAAAGGGCATTAGCAGCCATGACTCCATGTGCTCCTAAAAAGCCAGCCTGGTTATGCCAACCTAGGCACTCTTTACGACTGGAAACATCCTAAGTGTAATAATGTGCAGAGGTCCCTCTATATCCAGGATTGCCTTTCTACGTGCTTCAGTGGGCTAGGATTGAGAACATGAAGACAACAGAGTTTAAGGACTAGAGGTCTCTAACCCACAAGAATATGAGTTTCCCCTTTGAAAGCACTGATGTGAGCAGCTTGGAGGAGCTGCTACAGCAGCTAAAAAAAAATTCACCTGCTATCTTGTTCTGTCCAAACAAACTAGCAGGTGAATGAAACTACCCTTAAGGTAATTTAATTCATTTCATATTAGTTCATTTTATTCAGCTGTTTTCCAGCATCAGTAGCCTCTGTGCTGCTAGAAGAATGAATTCAGATAGTGTTAGCTTTGCAAGCCGAACACCGACATATAAGAAGCCTTGGCATTGTGGCAGATTGTGAAATTGTAATATTGTTGTATTGCCTATGGATGCCTTAACAGTCTTTATTCAAATAGTATTTGGGGGGAAAATGTGGGGACAGTACAATAACAAATTGCACTCAGATTTTCAAGCTATGAGATCCATACTACTCAGCTGGCAGACACGTCCCAGGTACTACTGTTTCTTCCATGATCCCCTGATCCACACAAGCTCTGCTCCAGCCTCTACTGACTTCAATAAGCTTTAACTCACGTTGCAGAGGGTAAGGCAGTTTCATACACACTGTAAGTCAAACTGGCATCTAGGTAAAGACAAACTGTGTTTAAAGCTTTTTGATTAGCCTGAACCTGAATCAGAAAGGAAAGATTACACCTTCATACGTACCTTTTCCTAGTACTGCTCTCTCATAAGCCTTTTTCAGACTGCGTTCTCCAGCTTTCCTGACTGCAATCCTTCATATTTCTAAGACCAGTGAGTGTTTTAAGCCAATGGGAGGTAATGATCTTATTTTATGGACAAGAAGACAGAGGAAGAAATGAAAGCTGACTGAAAACCTGGTTACGCAGACAGAGCTCACAGTTCTTTACTTATTTCTTTGGACCTACGTACTTAATGTTAACTTGATTTCTACTTTAATTTAGTAAACAGAATTCATATAAATAAAAAAAAATGAACTGTTAAATACAAACAACAAAAGAATACTTTGAGTCCAAGGTGAAAATACTGGCAGCGTTCTTTTGGTAACAATCACAAATTTGTGAAGCATTTTTGTTTCAGCAGGACAATCCTATCCGTTTCAAATCAAAATCTTTTTATAATGTTTTCCTTGAGCTTACCAACCATTCAAAACCCTGCTCAGTGCAGTCTCTTTGACATTTCTCAAGCAGCCAAACAGGTCAAATATGCTGGCCAGAATGCATTGTCTGGCACACAGAGTTGAAACCCGAGCCTGGTGTGCTCAGAGCACTACATCTGGCAGCAGGAGATAAGACAATCTCTGGGGCATAAAAAGTCCTTTACACCCAGGTGTCAGAAAAGTCATTCTGTGTTGAACTTTGCCTGTTTCCCTAGTCGAGGTTCTGATAGGCAAGCAGAGATTAAGCTGATTTTTCTCAATCAAATGCTGTCACCATATCATATACTGCCTTCAAGTGCAAAAGTTCTCATTGCAGCAATAGTTTTGCTTCTCTGGATGTCCTGGTATCACCTGCCCATCTGGACCACCCCACATTCCTATGAAGCGACCTCCCATGTTACCTACACCGCAGGAAGGGAGGTATCTGTTTTCATGATTCCATCAGTATCATATGATGTTAGAGCCAATTTGGACCCTACTGCAGCAAATTCATGTACAAGACTGTACAGTGCAGCTGTAGCTAGGACTAAATGGGACAGATCTTTCTAGATACATCTATTACATTACAAGCTCGGAATTTGATCATTTACATTACCTTGAATTAAATCTACCAAACACAAAATGCTCATTAATAACAGTTTGTAGCTAATCAGGGTTGACAAGCAAAGGATCTTAGTCACTGAAAAGAGAGTATGCCATGGCAAGCTCTGCACAGAGTATGAGAAGAGCAATTTTGACCTTCATGAATATGCTGGCCAAAAGAAATATCCATCCCAGAAGACATACTACCCGAGAGAAGACAACAACGTGTATAACACTGCATCAAAATACCAGTGCAACTCACTAGAGAGAAATACCTCAGCTGTGGCAGAACAGCACCGTATCTGCAGCTCAGGCAACAACAGCAGCATAACATTTAGCAGAGACACACTAAGCCTAAGGCAAAGCTAAATGTAGAGAGATGTCATTTTGCCATGCATTGATAGAGGGAAAACCACAGCAAAGTTGGGCTTGCCAGGAGATTTTGATCAAGCAGTGACTTGTTGATCAGTGGCTGTGTTGACTGAGTAATGAGCCCAGATGCTAGGCTTTTAATTACTTCCTGGCCACCAGTATAGGGTCCTGAAGTGTAAGATCTAACATCATGGGGAGACTTTGCAGGACTTCCTGGCAGGAGGATTTCACTCAGCTGGTAAGGTTTTCCTACAAAACATCACAGAGCCACACTGTATTACTCTATGTGTGGCCTGAGTTCTTCTGTAAAACTGTTCAAGATGCATATATCCAGGTGAGCTTAGATTAATACATTTTACTCTCTTACAGCTGTTTATAGTTGCTGAGGCTAGAGGCAAGTATAGGATAACAGAGACTGAAGATCTGAAATATGGTAGGCAGCCACGACTGCCTCTGGTGGGGGTTAGAGCTGCTTTGTACAGAGACACTCTATCTGTACAGTATTTATTTGTGCACAGTGGGTGTTAATACAACTCCAAGCCATCTTCACAAGCTGCATGAAAGTCTTAGCACACAGGATACTATTAGGAAGCCATTAGTCTCTCAAAGCAACTCCCATTAGTTTCCATAGGAAGATCCAAGCTGATATCACAGGAGGTCAGAGATCCATTAAAAATTGCAAATGAAAACCATTGCTTCCCGTGAATGAAACACTTCTACAAAAATGCCCAGCAAATTTAGACAAAGTTTAGTGTATTCAAGCCTGCTCTGAGATTACAGGAAGTGAGAATAGTTACCATTTTTAAATCAATTGTAGCTTTCATGAGCTAGGTGCAATTTTCAGAGCAATCATATCAATTCCACACATAACCATTGTGCAAGTTAAGAATATAAATTGTATGATATAAAATAAAGAGAAAAAGCCAATTCCTTTTGAGTTCACATGATTGCAAATGAAAGACAGCAAGAAATAACATGGAGTCACTTTCCACAGAAGCACGAATAACAGGGGCTTAATTACCATCAGATCATATACATCAGACTGAAAGTGTGTAATGAATAGCTAGCACTTTCACATGAGACAATGCTGATAATCTGCTCTATTCTTTCAGGAAACATTTATGTATGTAGAGTAATGATCTTGGCCACAAATAATCACACTGCTGTAGACCTGCCAAAAGGCTGACTTCGAGCTTAAAACACCTAAAAATGAGCCTTACAATGTATATTCAATGAGGCTGTAGTTTGTACATGGCAGAAACAGAACTTCTTGCCAGACACAGCCACAGCAGAGATGTACAGTTTACCTTTCATGAAAAGTACTTACAGTGATCTTTTGAGTTGCTTGGATATATTTTCCTTGACTCTTGACTAAGATGAAGTGCCATGTTTAGGATCTATACTGGGACATTTTTAGGACAAATCTGTAGAGCTGTATTAACTGTTACAGGTTTTTAAGTTACTTGAATTTCTGCACCGAGATGACAAAAAATAGAGTAAATGGGTTGAGCGCAGTATAGAGAAGCTGCTGGTATCAGGGGGAGTTAAATGTATAAAAGCAATCCAATTTGTAGACAAATGAGACACAAGTTAGGGAACACACTTGCATTACTCCTTCATCCAGATGTTACAGAGTCTATCAGCATGTCTCTCTTTTCAGCCTCCAGCTTGCATGCCTGGCCACACGGACCAGTATTTAATAACCATTCCCTCTTGAGTCAGTCAAGTTTCTCCTCAGCAAAGTCTTCTACTTGCAGGCTCCTGCTAATGGCTCTCTGGTGACAATATTTAATGAGGCCCTGGCTGCCCCTGTTCCTCCAAGCCGTCTCTGCAGACCCACTCTGCAAAGTGAGCCCAGCCCTGGACAAGTATATGTCTATAATAAACAAAAATGTGAGGCCTCTATGTTGCAGGCTCTTGCTCTTCTTCAAGAGCACTGCTGAGCGACCTGTCTTGCTCTGTCACGGTTTCAGCATTTGACATTTCCAATAATGCTTCTCCCCCCTCCTTGCTTTCCACTTGTTGCTGTGGCTCCTGCTGCACAGCCAGAACAATGAGGGCTCTGCCAAATCTATCATGTCCAGTTTGCTCACCAATCTGTCTGCTTGTGTTTCCCTAATATCATGGGAAATAATCCTTCACGCCTCATCGCTGTTAGTTTTCAAGGCCAAAGGATGGGGGCTTTGAGCAGTACGGTCTAATGGTAGGTGCCCCTGCTCATGGCAGGGGGTTGTAATTAGAATGATCTTTAAGGTCCATTCCAACCCAAAGCATTCTACGACTCTCTGATTTACTAGTATGTTTCTTCACACAGCACAGCAGAGTGTAGCTCTGAACATTGTTAATTCCTTCCACAGTCCTGCAAGAGCTCATTTAAATAATTAGACAGAAAATAGTACAAGAATGTTTAATAAGAATGCTATCTATTATCACACTTTTCTTACTTCACACTGATTTATCTTTTTTTTTGTTCCACACCTGCAGATATTGACTCCACAGGGAGCAAGACTCAATACTTCACAACAGGAGAATGAAAAATTCAGATTTTCATCTGTACGCTGTTAGTTTTCCTACATAGCTTCAAAGGAGACATTAAGCAAGAAGTTTTAATGACTCAAAGAGATCTCAGAAATCCTCCTTATTGATGGAGTTTACGAATTGACTTGCACCTTTTTTATACCTGCATTCCCTCCTGCCTCAGATATTTCCCATAAATCCCTGAAATGGAGTTTTTAAAGGTACAGGGAAACACTTCAGACAGATAATGACAGCTTGACTTTGCCCAGAACTGAGACTGATTTATAATGTTTGAGCAAGACCAAGAATTAAAGCATGGTGTATGGAGACTCTGCTCTAAACTAGATACATAAATCCCCTTTATACTTGGATGCTTCTGTTTACTTAATTCATGACACTTTTACTTTAACAGCCTAATATTTCTGTGAACAATCATGAGATAGATCCTATGATTCAGAATTGCTTCCTGTCTGTATTAGTAAATTACAGGCTAAATTGCAGAAGTTGCCTGAGTTCAAACTGACCAGGGAATATAGAGATGTGGTAGTTTACCACCAAAGTACTGAAGATTTCTTTTTATGCTTTTCTCCCTAAACATTCAAATCCCTCTCTTATTCACGTACATGTGGTCCCGGGTCAAGTCACCTCTTAACTTTCAACTGAAGTAAGTGAATAGATTAAATTTTATGTTTTTTCCTCCCATTTCAAAATCTTTTTGAATCCTTTCACACAAAGCATTCTAAGACAGACCATTAGCCCTACAGCAAGTCATTAGATTCCTGCTCATGTGATATTTCTCTGCTTGTATATCCTTTACACAGTTCTAGGCAGATACCTTATTGTCACAATAGGTACTTGAATAGTGCTACAGTGCATATAAGAGCAGCATACTGCATGATTCCCTTTTGCTCAGGAGGTTAAATACAAATCTGTTAATTAATCAGATTTCAATCCCTCTCTTTGTCTGTGATATTGATTTACCATAGACTGTTGTTGGTAGTGGGTTCTTTTTATTAAATACTGTTTATAGAACACAAGACAGGTTCATATCTATACCTGCCAGTTTATATCTTGTCTAAATACTCCCTCTGTTCATGCTTCCATTATGCAGATGTCTTTAAAATGGAAGTAAAAAATAGCAATGACAAATATATACATGCACAAGTATAAAATAGATATTAAGAGGTACATTAATATATGTTAAATACATACTTGTAGGCACAACACCAATCTGAAATAATTATACTTTTTAGATATCAAAAGAATGATTTAAAAAATCTTTATCAACATCTCTATTTTGTGACATAACCCTCCTGCACTCAGTTTCCCTGAAGCACATTCACATTTTAGCATTACCCCTGAGCTTTTCCTGTTTGTTCCAGAGCCGCATACTTTTCCTCCATGAAGCTGTACTCTGATCACGCTTTGCTCATAGGTTGCTGTAGGAATTGTTAAACTAGAAACATTTGTTGGAGATAATTCTATCTACCAGACACAGAATAGTCCTGAGCCTGTGGTGATAACTTGTTTGGAAAAATTGTATTTAGAGACTTGACAGGTATTTTGCCGTTGGCAGGGATAGCCCTATGGTATGTGTCTTTAGACGTGAAATTACCCATGATAACGCAGATCCTTTCTGCATATAAAGGAGCTGCTTCCCTAACTCATTATGTTGATTTGGGCAGGGTTGAAGACTCCGTGGCAGCAAGTCCCATCACTGAACCACGGTTACTCTATGCCCTGTCTTCCAAATTGTTAATAACTACAGCAGATAACATCACACGCTGTGCCAGTCCCTTCTGCCTTTCATCAGATGATGGTTTACTGGAGGCCTATCTTCTTCTTTTTTAGCTTATAGAGTGTACATTTAAAAAAAGAAATCCTAATACATAGAATCATAGAATAATTAGGGTTGGAAAGGACCTTAAGATCATCTAGTTCCAACTCCCCTGCCATGGGCAGGGACACCTCACACTAAACCATGCCACCCAAGGCTCTGTCCAACCCAGCCTTGAACACCGCCAACCATGGAGCATTCACAACTTCCCTGGGCAACCCATTCCAGTGCCTCACCTACCATCACAGGAAAGAATTTCTTCCTCAGATCCAATCTAAACTTCCCTCTTTAAGTTTGAACCCATTACCCCTTGTCCTATCACTACAGCCCCTAATGAACACTCCCTCCCCAGCATCTCTATAGAACCCCTTCAGATACTGGAAGGCTGCTATGAGGTCTCCATGCAGCCTTCTCTTCTCCAGGCTGAAAAGCCCCAACTTTCTCAGCCTATCTTCATATGGGAGGTGCTCCAGTCCCCTGATCATCCTCGTGGCCCTCCTTTGGACTTGTTCCAACAGTTCCATGTCCTTTTGATGTTGAGGACACCAGAACTGCACACAATACTCCAAGTGAGCTCTCACAAGAGCAGAATAGAGGGGCAGAATCACCTCCCTCAACCTGCTGGTCACTGCTCCTTTTGATGCAGCCCAGGATACAGTTGGCTTTCTGGGCTGCGAGCGCACACTGCCGGCTCATGCTCATTTTCTCATTGACCAACACCCCAAGTCCTTCTCTGCAGGGCTGCTCTCAATCTCTTCCCTGTCCAACCTGTAGCTGTGCCTGGGATTGCTCTGACCCAGGTGTAGGACCCTGCACTTGGCATGTGAACTACAGACCAGTCAGTCCCACTTCTGCGCCTGGCAAAATCTTGGAGCGGATTCTCCTGGAAGGCATGCTGAGGCATATGAAAACAACAAGGTGGCTGGTGACAGCCAGCATGGCTTCACTAAGGGGAAATCCTGCCTGCCCAATCCGGTGGCCTTCTATGATGGAACTGATGGAGAGGGGTAGAGCAGCTGATCCATTTTATTTCAACCTGAAGATGATATCCCAACATGTTAGGACTTTATGGAAACTGTTTGCATGCAAGTGTTTTGAAAGAGTTTCCACATATTATTATACAGAGTAACTTGTTAATCTGAGTTTGTTATTCAAAATCTTCATTAGACACTCAACAGCTACTTTAGACTTCTGAAAAACACAAGTGGTCTGCAGCTTCTGAACTTCAGGCTACTTTCTCACTTGAGGCACTTGAAAACTTGTTTATGTGAGATATATATATATATGGAAAATGAAGTTTGCAATGAAAACTGATCTTCCTTTCAAGAGCTAATGGGATTTATAAATCTTATTTCCTGGATGGTTTCACCTCTATTTCCCCCTCCCCCCAGTAGAGCCTCTCTGTGCTTATTAAGTAGATGGACCTAACCTATTAGTATAAAGTAAGGCAGAAAACAAGTAGAGATAATATATGACTTCTACTGGTCTCCATCAAAACTAGTGCTTTATGGTACATCAATATTCCATAGGCTTTGAGCTGTGCTCTTCTCAAAAAAGAAAATAAAGGCAGCTGCTCAGCCTGCCTATAAGCAATGGGAGGTGGTGATGGTGCTGGAGTTTGTGTACATGCCAGAAAGCCTCAGCCTGAGAACAGAGCCTCTTAGCTGTGACTAAAAGAGAGAAACACCAGCTAGCAGGTCAAACTGGGTACAAAATCCTGTTAAAAATGAAAAGAAGCACAGAGATACATGACCTGAGCAGCAGAATGACAGAGAGCCTGTGATAGTAAAACCAGGACAGTGCTGGCTTGGGGATGATCTTCTAGTGATGTATAGGGCAATCAGTGAGCAGACAGCCATCATTTTAGCAAGAATCATCCTTCTGAAGTTTAAATTAAAAGGGAACATATTTGACTGGTGAAGAGCAACAGGATAAGAGCATCAGAAAAGTGCAGCCTCTCTATTACTTGAGGAGAAAAACACATTTTATGTAGGAAGATGTGTACAACACTTGGGCGAAGTGAAGTTGGTGAGGAGAGCATAACTGTTCTTTTCATAAATAAGTAAAAACGCCTGCCTGGGTGCCTGGGAAGCAAGTTCTGGCAACAGAGAATCATAGAATAATTAGGGTTGGAAAGGACCTTAAGATCATCAAGTTCCGACCCCCCTGCCATGGGCAGGGACACCTCACACTAAACCATGCCACCCAAGGCTCTGTCCAACCCAGCCTTGAACACCGCCAACCATGGAGCATTCACAGCTTCCCTGGGCAACCCATTCCAGTGCCTCACTACCATCACAGGAAAGAATTTCTTCCTCAGATCCAATCTAAACTTCCCTCTTTAAGTTTGAACCCATTACCCCTTGTCCTATCACTACAGCCCCTAATGAACACTCCCTCCCCAGCATCTCTATAGACCCCCTTCAGATACTGGAAGGCTGCTATGAGGTCTCCACGCAGCCTTCTCTTCTCCAGGCTGAAAAGCCCCAACTTTCTCAGCCTATCTTCATATGGGAGGTGCTCCAGTCCCCTGATCATCCTCGTGGCCCTCCTTTGGACTTGTTCCAACAGTTCCATGTCCTTTTGATGTTGAGGACACCAGAACTGCACACAATACTCCAAGTGAGCTCTCACAAGAGCAGAATAGAGGGGCAGAATCACCTCCCTCAACCTGCTGGTCACGCTCCTTTCCATGCAGCCCAGGATACAGTTGGCTTTCTGGGCTGCGAGCACACACTGCCAGCTCATGTTCATTTTCTCATCGATCAACACCCCCAAGTACTTCTCTGCAGGGCTGCTCTCAATCTCTTCCCTGCCCAACCTGGAGCTGTGCTTGGGATTGCTCCGACCCAGGTGTAGGACCTTGCACTTGTCATGGTTAAACTTCATCAGGTTGGCATCAGCCCACCTCACAAGCGTGTCAAGGTCCCTCTGGATGGCATTCCTTCCCTCCAGTGTATCAACCCAACCACACAGCTTGGTGTCATCGGCAAACTTGCTGAGGGCGCACTCAATCCCACTGTCCATGTCACCAACAAAGATGTTGAACAAGACCGGTCCCAACACCGATCCCTGAGGGACACCACTCGTTACAGGTCTCCAGCTGCACATTGAGCTATTGAGCACTACTCTTTACCTGCAGCCATCCAGCCAGTTCTTTATCCACCAAGTGGTCCACCTATCAAATTGATGTCTCTCCAACTTAGAGACAAGGATGTCATGTGGGACAGTGTCAAACACTTTGCACAAGTCCAGGTAGGTGACATCAACTGCTCTACCCCTCTCCATCAGTTCTGTAGCCCCATCATAGAAGGCCACCAGACTGGTCAGGCAGGATTTCCCCTTAGTGAAGCCATGCTGGCTGTCACCAACCACCTTGTTGTTTCTCATGTGCCTCAGCATGCCTTCCAGGAGAATCCGCTCCAAGATTTTGCCAGGCACAGAGGTGAGACTGACTGGCCTCCCTTCCCATGGGCTCTGTCTGGGTGCCTACGCTGCCACCGCCGCGCAGCCAGAGCAGAGCTCCCAGACCGAGCCCTGCTCATACGGCGGGTGCTCACCATCCCGCGCAAACTGCCCCGAACCCGCCCCGCTCGCCGCACCCCTGGTGGCTCGCGCTGCCTGGGGCAGGTTTTCACCCAGTCAGGGCGGTGCCGCTCCTCCCGGCACCGCCCCCTCTGAGTCGGCTCCTCGCGTGTGCTGAGCTGCCGGCTCCTGGGCAGGCCCTGTCGGGGACTTGAGGGTCCCTCGGTGCCTGTTGCTGCTCCGAGGTGAAGCTCCCAGACGCTGAGCCTCCCCTTGATCAGGCGCTGCAGGCGTCCCCTCTCGAGACGGTTACCTCACTACAGTCCCTCATGAAGAGTCCCTCCCCAGCATCCCTGTAGGCACTCCTGACTCTTCCTTGCCTCTTCCCCTACCCCCTCTATTGATCAGCTCCTGTTGCTCAAACCGTATGCTTTCCCACGCCAGAAGCAGCTTCCAAAATGCTGTTTAGTTGTTGCTTCAGCTGTATCACTTTCATTTACAGCCTTTCTTTTAACTGTTGTGCCAAATACATAGCATACTGCACAAAATTGGTAACGCTGATAATCTTCAGTCCTTCAGTCCTACAGTCCTAGGGGGCAAGCTGTAACTTTAAGATGGGCCACATCCTGGCATGGCAACATTTACCTTTGGAGAGAATTTGTACTGAACACGCCCATGACAAATCTCTTTTCCCCTTTCCCTTTTCCTGGATTATGACTATAATAAAACACACCCCATGACAATAATGGTCTTGTAATATTGGTTGAACTATTTGGATGCTAGGAGACACCACAACTGGGTCATTTGTTCAAACAATGTGTTGGATTACAGGATTCTTTATGTTTTGCTTTTCTCTGCAGGACCCATGTTGCGACACTGAAAGAAGTAGGAACTTGTTCAATACAGCCATTCAGTATTTTATTCACCTTCATTGCCTTGTCTAACCACATGGTATTTATGTTCTTGTGTGACAGAGAATTGTCATTTCTACGCTTTCTGCACACTCACTATAATGTGTGAATACATAATAAAGAAGTATACATTTACTGTCACAGCAATCTGATGTTGGGGGATGTTTAATTTCTCTCCCTTTTTACAGGCGGAGAATCAAGAAATTGAAATGTCAGACCAACCATTCATTGCATGGTCAGCTTCAGATGGGTATGATTTCTCATTTTAGAGCTCTTCTATTATAGGAACTTGCTATATGTGATAAGTACATAGCTCTGTAACAACAAATGTGCTGGCCACAAGGTGACACTTGAACTAGTTCAGGTGTTCTGTAATGCTGGGAGACCCACAAATGATTGCAGTATTTGCATTACGCAAGTGAGCGCCATCCCTCTGAGCCCAGTGCCACATCATCTGGTCATGATCTAGCTTTGAAGCCCAGTTCCTAGCTATTTAAAAATGGTACGTTGGAGAGTTCAGTGCTTTTGTAAGTCTTACATCAGAAAATAGGGGGTACAAATTAAAGGATTTGTCTGCACAGCAAAATGAGTTGCATCAGCTTTTGCACAAAAAGACGAGTACAGCTAATGCCATGGGTGAAGGAGACTTTAGTAGGCTTTGGAATATGTCACCAGGGGAAGGACTCAGGTGACTGTGGGTGCTCGCTAGTTATGACCCATACACACAAGCAAAGCTTTTTACTAATGGTTCTGTTTATGGCTTGCAGGAGCAAATACACCACATCCACTAAGTAATGGTAATTCTAAAATGAGGCCACTCTTGTCAGTTCCTAAGAACTGGCATAGTCACAAAGAAGCAATCCAGGTGGGAGCTCAGAGCTTGGAGGCATCTGCTTGCCTGATGTCAGTGTTTTATTACCAGCGAACTCCCTCTCACAGAGGCTTAGAACATTGGGTTTGCCAGAGTTGCCCCTCAAAACTGTTATCTTCCCACTACGAAAAGCAACATGATTTATGGACTTTTCTTCCAGAAGCTGTCACTGGCAACAGTCTTTCTCTTCATGTCACTTACAAGAGGTCAAATCACGCCCCTTCTCTACATGACTTACTTCTCCTTTTGGTACAGTCCCTGTCTCTAGGCTTTCTACCCTTGGTGTCCCATCCAGTCCCATATTTCTCCTTTCCTGCTTCCCTCAGGCACATGCGCAGTGTTTGAAGGCTTTTGCTCACTGGATGCTCCCATAGGACCTCACCCCTGCTCTGCCAACACTGTGTAACATTTGCGCCCAAACACATTAGAAAGTAAATGAACATTTCAATTTGCTACAGACTTGGGCAGAAAGCCCAGAGAGAGTGGTTTCTTTCTTACTGCCTCCAAGATCAAAAATCAAAACTATTGCTTGTGCTGCAAACAGCGCCTGAGAGCCCCAGCGATCTCTCTGATAAGGTGAGGTACAAATAGTCCCACAGCAAACGCAGGGCACAGGCAGCAAGTAAGGCCACATAGTGTACAAAAAGCAGACAGCCCAACTGCTGACATGATGAAAGGTCACAGCTGAGAGTGCCTTACTTCTTCCATTGAACACCAGCAATTTATTATGAAGACTGATCTGGGTTTGAAGGCAAGTATTCTCTTTATCCAAAAAAATTACAGGTGTGTGAAGCCTTGAACTTCTGTACTGCTCATGCCAGCTGAACAGCTTGGGAGAGTCTGGCTTTATACATGTGAAATTCAGGGGATTCGGAATTTCTTTGCCTTTTTGCCTTTCACTCAGCCTTTATTTTTGGTAAAACAGAGAACGCAAATCACCATTTTTGAAAGCAACAAACCTGAGTACATCCATAAAGGGTTTATACTCTGCAGGTTTCAGAAGGAAGTATTAGCTGTTAAGGTCTCCATACAGGTAGCTAGACCTGATAGGAAAACCATGCAGAAAAGACGCAAACATTGCAGAGGATAAGCAGCTGGCCAACCACACCCAGGACTGAACTTATCAAACAGGAGCTGGTAAAAACAATCAGGCATTTCAGAGTGAAATAGGAGCATTGGGAACTCCCTTTAGGCAAAATCTGAAGAGATAGGGAGGTTCTGGTTTATTGGTTGTCACTGAAGCCAAAACAGCAAAGCTGAAGCCCATGGGGAAAGACTGAATAGGTGCAGGTAGGTTATTTGGGAATGGAAAAGGTGCGAAAAGGGACTTCTAGGTAAAACAACTCATATGATTTGGGGTCTGTGGGTTACCTGGCAAACATCCATGCAGCTGATCAACACAGCCTGGAGCAGTAAACCTGGTTTTGTAACCATGTTCTCTGTACCTAGCTTGCTTCCCTTTTCAGAGGGCTCCAGAGGGTGTTCTCAGATGTCAAGCTGGAAGGGGTTGGAGGATGGACTGAGCACCACTTTAACATCTGAACATCTTAATCAATCTTCCTAGCATACACCCACCTTCATATTGCTTATTTATTTTCATTTTAATGAAGATTTAGTGCAAGAAGAAGTGTTTAGAAGTAGTTCATCTTATTGCAGACCATTGGTCTAAGCCCATTTACACTCTTCTGCCGCATTCTCCTTTGCGGCAGACCTTTGCTGAGCACAGCCATGGGCAATGTCTGTTTCCCAGCAACACCTTGGTGTTCTGGCTGTACCATATCCTGCTTGTTTTCCTTCATTAATATGCTGCTCAGGGAAAGTTGAGGAACCTGCCAAAACTGGGCACTTCTGGAGTCATTTCCCTTAGTAAAGCAGCACACAGGAGCTTGTGTCAGTCTGTCTTGTGTCTGTATCTTTGTCCTCTTCCCCATTTGTGTGCTTCTCTCTGTATTACTCCCCATCAAATACTTTGCCTGGTTAGCAGGCCAGAAACGAAACTTCAGCAACACAGAGAACTCCTGGGGGCACAGGCAATGATAACCCTCTGCTTGAGCCAATGGATCACTCTGTTAATTCACCCCTGAAAAAAGTTTGGGAGAGGAAAAAATAATTCATTTCATTTCCACTTGATAGATTGATGCATTTGTAGCTGACTGGCAGCTAAGGGTAAATTGAGAAGCAAAAGCTGCAGCAGGCTGCAGCTATGCAGTTCGATCATTTCCCAGTCCAGTCATGCAAAGGGTGTTTTGACAAATCAAAAGCACAAAAGCTGCAATTCCACAAGTCTCGGGCAATTCCTTCAGTGAAGTCTGGCACAATAGTAAAACAAGAAAACAACCCCCAACTCCCTTGGAAGGCATGCCTGGTGCCAACCGGAGCATCCTGGTCTTGTGGGCAGAGGAGAGCCTTGCCAACAGCACAGCTTCCTTCAAGCCATAGCTACCCTCAGCTGAGGCCATGTGAGATGCAGGGAGAGCATGAGCCCCCCTTAAGGGAAACACACCAAAGAAGTGCTGCAGGCAGCTGGAGGCCTGCAATTGCAACTACAAGTCCACAGACCCTACTTCTATACAAGGCATCTCCAAAAAGGCCAAGACCCCTATTTCACGTGGACTTTTCCATCATGTCCTGTGTTGGGCCCTCAGGAGCAGCACAAGAGTCTGGAGTTGGCACTTTCCCTTGAGAAGACAGCCCTCAGCCAGGATGCTGTGATAAATCAAGCACCTTGGGCTGAGACACACACTTTCTCTAGGAAACAAGAGAAGGGTTCTGTCCACAGCTCAAGCTTACCTGGAGTGCTCAGGTCCTGTGCTCCCCCCTATAGCTGTGGGGTCAAGCAGAGACTCAGCACATGTCCTTGCACTCCACAAGCTACTGCATGGATGAAGTTTTCATATCAGCTCAGAATCAAAGTGGGTGGGGTGTCTGCTCTTTTGTACACTCTTATATCTCATCCCTAGATGATCACCTTCTCACAGGCTCTGCACACATACCATGGTTTCTCACGTCCTGCTTTGACAGGTTAGCACCAAGTGGGAAATGCATTTGAATTGCTGCATATAGGAAATACATTCGTTATGCAAGATTTAACTCAGACTAAATCAAGCCAAGCACTAGCCTTATGAGGAGATCAAATGGAGGTCATACCATTAACAGGTGTGTTTTAGTGCATCAGCATGTACCTCCACCTCCCCACAGGCTTAAGGGGATGTCCCCATACAAAAATCTCTTCTAAATGAACACAGTGGGGTCATATCAGACTCACAGTCTTTAGCAGCCTACATGTTACTGAAAGTTGCTTCATTTTTTGGAATTTCCATCAGTATTCATCCCTAAGCCCAGCCTTCAGATGTTTGGCATTCACTTGGCACAATGGGGAGATTCCTTGTGAAGGAATCTGAGCAAGTGCCCTGAGCAGCTGGGTTTCTAAGGTGCCAGAGACCCACCACAAAGACACTTCCGCATATCGATGTGGCTTAAAGCAGCCATTCACTTGATGAACTGAGAAAGGAATCAGGAGCCATGGGGTCCCCAGAAAGGGAAAGTGTGGCAGGAGGTGGTCAGAGGAGAGGGAGGACAAGGGTGAAGGAAAGACTGGGAGGAGAAAGCAGTGAACAATTGAGTAGCAAGTGAGGAGGACTTACTGCAGTTATGGACAGGGGACAGGGATATGGAGGACAGTGATATGGGTGACAGCTGTGATTTTATGAAGCATATGAAATAGTGACATGCTTTTAGGCACTTAGAGACTTTTCCTCTTGCTCTGTGATAAGGGAAATGCAGCTGCAAGAAGGCATATGGCTCAGATAAGAGGCTAATAAACATATGGATGAAGCTTAAACCCAGCTAGATCAAAGGAATATATTTGGCTATTCTCATAAGAAGGGTTTTATCCTTGCCTCGCTATTTTCCCCTCAGAGAGGAAACTCATCCTTTAGTCCCAGGGCAGTATTCCTCTAGGTTTCCAAACAGCACTTACGACAGTCTAAAAACAAAATTGGCTCACACTTGCTCCCAGCACAGCCCTCTGATTTCTCTTTAGTTGCAGCTTCTCACTCCCCAGCATCACCCTCAGTCCTCTACAACTGCACCCACCCCAAGCAGGGGTGCATCCCTACATCAGGCTAGGATGCTCCACAGCTCTGGCCCTGGGCTAAGGAAAGGTGCAGAGAGCAAGAGACACATGGTTGGTTCTTACCTTTCTCTAGGACTGAAGCCGAAGGCATTGCACATACATGGATGCACTGACCTAGATAGGTTGCCTGCAAGGCTGCTAACACCTCCTGCACCCGCCAGCACTGATAAAAGCCCCCACCACTCTCTGCTGGAAGTCCTCATTCCATAGCTAAAGCTGTTTTACAAGGTGTTTTTCCTGGGCACATTGCTTAGATTTCTACAATATTCCTTTTTAGCTAATCTGACCCTCTGCAGAGGAGGAGCTCTTGCCCCTCAAACCACAGACCTTTCCCTCCCCAGCCGCTGATTGCTGTTACCTACCCCAGCTACCTGGTGTTGGTTAAAGGGAGAGCTGCTTGAACCCCAGGCACTTTTTCCTGTGAGGAGCTCAGCAGATCATCCTGTGCCTGTTCACTCACATTTAATCCAGTAAAGCTAGCAAACGTGTTTAGCTAAAAGAAAATGACAACATCTTAAAGATAGCATTGAGTGTGATTTTTGGGGCAGCATTTGGTCCATTGAGGATTAATTACTCCCCTTTAAGGTAATATCTACTTTATCTGTTGTAAAAAAATACAGCTATGTTTATTCTCCATTGGTATTTGCCCAACAGACAATATTGTCTAGTTTTGAAAACACATGAGGCCACACAAAAGAGCTGCCAGATTCTTACTGAGTTGATGATTCCCTTTGTATCCTCGTTTTCTTTATCTTGGGATCCAGGCTGTCGTATCTTAAAATGACTGCCACATCTTATCTCTTTTAGAATATTTTATCCTCTCTTCACTCTTGTATCTCTTCCTTATTCACAACACTGAAAGGAAAGGATTGCGATTCTTCTTCCTTGATTATTAGTGGTTCAGCTCTTTGCTTCTTAAATTCTTAAACTTAAAAAAAAACACCCTAATTTGCATTCAGGTTTCCTATTCTGGTATTCTGGTGTGAGTGTCCTTCCCAGCTGCTCAGCTCTTCCCAGCAGACTTTTCTCCTATGCTGGATGATGAAATGTGACATCCTCCAGTTTGCCTGGAACAAACCAGCTATGTGATGTTGAAGAAGGATTCCTAGAGACTAGAATAAGCGGTAGATGAACCCGCTTGCTCTGTCTGCATTAGTGCACTTCTCCTGCCACGTTAACCATGGATGATTAGCTACATTGTGACTACTATGCCCCTCTCTGCCAGCTCAACCACCATGGCCCTTTCCACCCTTCTTGACACAGTTTTTAGCAATAACTGGCTGTATATCTAGGCACAAATAGATTTGCATATGGGGTTTGCAGACTCCAGGCTATAATTCATACCAAAGATATACAGTATTTCGCAGCTGTGCTTTACTTTGCAAGAAGGAGTAAATATTCCTATCGGTGTACATGAGTACAACTATCAGCATCCATCACTGCCATAGAGTTTGGATGTGGTCTGGGGAGTCAGGACAAACACCAAAGGAAGTGGCATTTAGGATAAAATTTTTATCACTTTTGTTGGAGTGGCATGGAGGGACTGAGGATCTTTTTTAGATGTTTGAAGTGTTTGTGAGGTGGCCATACAAGCCTTCTTATCCCCTTAGCATCTAATTATTCTTAGTTCTCCAGGACTTCCACCTGCTGTGACAGGTTGTGACAGGGTGGAGAGGAGGAATTGTGATGCTCATAAACCAAGTTTTCTTTAGGATTATTTTAAATGTGGCCTCCTACAAAAATCAAAACCTGATTTACACAATCGAATCCCACCATAGCACAGACAATATGCTGATAAATGTCTAGGTAGCTACATTTCTATTTCTTCAGCACAAAACATGCTTCTAGTGATCGATGAAACATGAATTTAGAAAAGTGTGGATTGAGAGAAATAGGGTTTTAGCATTTTGATTATCAGATGCAGAATGTAATGAAGTAGATTTATGCCAAAACACTGGCATCTTATAATGCATGACTGTGCCTGTCAGGAACTATTTAGTTAATATTTTATCATATTAGGCTTAAAATTAAGAAATATTCTGTACAGAATTACAATGACATGAGCCTGCAAATACAAGAGAGTAGGTAAAAGCTGGGACACAGATACAGAGGAGACGTGAACCAAGTATATGAATTAAGAAGAAGTGAGGATGCGACACTGCACAACAAGCTGCACTGGATGATGTCCATAATATGGACACGGAAATAATTAGAAGAGGCCCCAAGAGTGGTGTACAGCACCCAGCAAAGCAATCAGAGCTCTACTCTGGAGAGCAGAACAGTAACTGGTATCAGAGCAGAAGCTGAAATGAAAGCTGACAGTGGAACAAATGTTGGTCGGTGAAACACAGGCTGATTATATACCAGTTAGCATTGACTCGGATGCCAAGAATAACAGCAGGCACTGGAACAGAGTAGGGGAGCTCGAGGCACGGAGAAAGAGCTCAGCACAATAGGGCAGGAGATGATTAAAACAACAAACAACACTCCACCCCAAGGAGGAAGTTATTAAAGCAGCACAAACAGGGAGCTGCAGCTGCCTTCTGGGGGAAGCAAATACTGCAGCGAGCTGGCAGACTTGGAGAGCCAGCAAATGGCAACTTTAAATTACTGGAGGGGACTGAATAGGTGTTACCTGCTAGCCAGTGTGTGACCTTGCTGGGGAAACCAGCATAAATGCTTTTATTAATGACCATGGCAGGGAGATAGCGCGGTGTGGAAGGAGGTTTGATTTCCGGACCATCTGCAATCCTGCCTGCCAGGCGATGGAAAGGCAGGTGGCCACCAGCCAGCCCTGGCCCAAGGCTGTGTCCCTTCTCACAGGCAAGGGAAGGTGAGACCTGCCCATCCACACTTCTCTTATGCAGGGGTCTCATTTAAATCTTGAGCACTGGTATTTGGATTTGGGGACCTGATGGAAGTTATTGTGCAAACAAAAGGCACTGCTTGCCTGGAGAATCGCAAGTTCAGGCTCTGTGTGGCCATCTCTTGCCAGGAGAAACGGGAAGATAATAAGAAGAAACACTTAATAGGTTAAACCAGGTCCTGTATTTCATGATACATAAAGCTAGTGTTTCTGTATCTATCAAGCCATTTTCTTCTTTCAAGCATGCATGGCAAGTATTTTTCATTTGCTTTGTCACATTTTATCAGTGAGCAGGGGTAAATTTAGGCAGGTAACAAAAGCCATCATGTTCACTGAAAAGAATTAGAAAATGTGATCATAGAATCAGCTGGTTATTATGTACAAATGCATACTGATGGAGAGTGCTGCGAAAAGGTTATTCCAGTTAATAGCATAGATTGGCTGGCCTCATCTCTACAGAAGAATTTATTATAGTTTCTCAGAAGGATTTATTTGTAAACCTGAGATGTACTGCAAGAATCAGAAACAGCACAAGAACGTGGGTAAAGAGGACAGTATAAGAAGATTAATTGGCAGGGGTGTTACTAGCACATAAAGATACCTCAAATCACAAATTGGCCCATTTCCCTTAACGCCTACAGTGCAAGACAAAGCCTGTGTTTATAATGCATGGGTGGATTATTTAATAGGAAGAATTAGGTAGCCCTGGAGCTAGTAAAAGTAGTAATGTGGTAGAAAAAACTGTTGCATAATTCACCTGGGCTGAGAGAAGGTGGTCTGTTGCCATGTGCTGAGATGCTAAGAAGGGATGCTGAGAAGGAGGGTGATCTGGGTGCACTGCTGTTCAGCCTCCTGCCCTCAACAGCCAGGGAAGAATGACAGGAGATCCAGTAGGTATCAGGTGAGATGTTTTCCACAGTGGCAGGGAAGGCCCTGGTGCTGGCTCAGGCACTACAACAGCCTCATTGACCTGTCAGTGTGCTGACCTCTCATCACCTGCCTTTCAAACAGGTGATTTTAAACAGAAGAGTGGGCAAAGTGCTACCCAGAAACAAGAGATGATTCTCTCTGTTTCTTAAGGGTAGATTAAATAGCCTGTCTTGTGTAGCTGTGTTAACAGAAGGCTGAGAGAGGGTTAGGTTACATTTGAGCAATACATACAGGAAGGGAGAGGAATTATTTCTGTTCAGATAAAAGCTGCTACAAGATCAACCAGGTGTACACTGTCCCTGAAAGAATTTGTGTTGGAAAGAAGAAGATATTTAAGAAATAAAGTGACAGAGCAGTCTCCTTTGAACAGGGATGCTGGGAGAGGGCATCTGTCTGTTACAAGATAATATTAGATTAGTTTACGGAAGAGATTGCGGGAGCCCAGAGATGGTTCTTAGTTTTGGAAGTGATGGTGTAAGATACGGGGTTTCAATTCCTTTAGTATTATAGAGTTCCACTTGAAAGGAGACTTAGTCACGTGTGCTTGTGACTTAGCCATTCAATTCCATGCTAAGCCAGTTTGCCAGTTATCCCCAGGCTCCAAGATAGATTTTGTTTCTTGCTTGAGACTGTTGATTTTGACTTTTAGTCTTCTTTGGGATACTACAGCTGTTATAAGCAGCAACAGGGTGTTGGTCCAGGTACGTGGATGCTTCAGTAGCACAGGGACCACTTTTAGGCACCCCATCAGTTTGTGTCCCCCTGATCCCAGAACAATCCGGGTCAGCCAAGACAATCTTACTTGCTCTTTTCCATGAAATTTTAAGTGACATTAGATATGATGGGGGAAGACTCTCATATTTGGCTGTTGACAGAACATGAAACTGAAGGAAAGAATACGGTGAAGAAAGGAATGGCCATCTGCAATTGAGAAGTCCTTACCACTGATGGACTTTTTCCTCTGACCTGGACGGAGTCTGGTCATGCAAACATTTCCACATGTCTGTGCATCTGGCTGGGGAGAGACTCTCTGATTTTGGGGGAAACCTAACTTTAGAAACCACGAATATTTGTAAAGTGAGGCTTTTGGCCTTTACCTTCCCATAGCTGTTTGTTAATCTACTTCATTGTTTAATTGGAACAGAGGAATCAAATCCTATTAAGTGACAACAAATAGAAAACATTGCATTTAAATACCCCAAGAGGTAAGAAACCATATAAATTGTTACCTCTTGGGGTATTCTCTTGCCAGTACCCAGGGTGGCACTTCTGCAGAGGGGCTGAGCTGTGGCCGTGGAACAGAAAGGGAAGATGGCAGGCGCGTGGCATCCTGTTTTCAGTGCTGCATGAAAAATGCATGTTGAAAAACTGAAACAGGAATTAACTGAGCTTTTGACAAGATGCTTGCATTCAGCACTCAGAGGAGCTCAGCCTGCTTTGCTTATTAAGAGGACGTTGAGGGATGCTCATCTCCTCAGAGCAAGCTGACAGCTAATGTAATGTGGTCCATCACCTAGCAGACAAAACATAACAAAGCCCTACAGAAATGCTGCTTTTGGAACAATTCATTACAAATTGTGCAGCCAGAAAAACGAAACAGGAAATTTTTAACGAAGAAGATAATTAGTGTCTGGGATAGGGGAGGAGAGCTAAGACAGAGTTTCTGTCAGACCTGGAAATCTCATCTAATACAGCTACCTCTGATGTATCTTGGGTCCTGTAAGAGGTCAGGGAAGGGCATCACAAGGGTTCTCTCTGCCTTTGAAAGACAGAAAAACATCTTTTCCCTCAACACCTAATTGTTACAGATTCACTAGCTCCTACTTCTGTTTCTTTGCAATACACTTCAAAGTCCTCCACAACTCAGATTAAAAGCTAAGTAACTCCAAAAAGCACCCTTCTCCCCTTCCTCTCCTTCCCCCCCTTGTAATCCTGATATAAAATCATTTCATTCCGTTTTTCATGCTGCTACAGGTGCAGCTCCTTCCCCACAGGCAGGAGCAGGCTGTCTGCTCCTGCCTCCTCCAAGTCCATCATCTCCCTTCCCTCACTATCCCTCTTTGCTGCTTACCTTCAGCCTCAGAGCTGATGTGGTCACTTCTCTTGCAGGTCCCATGGAGCCTGCTGCTCTCCTCTTGGTGCTCCCCAAGACAGCCCTTTCTTCTCAAGGCTGGGGATGTTGCTTGCAAGCCTTCCTGGGGCAAAGGCTGCCTGCCTCCATGTTCTGTGTGGGACTGGAAAGCCAGGGGATTTTCTCAGCTGCGGGCATGGATCAGCAGCAGCAGGTCAAGCTCCCTGGGAGGTGGGGTATAAAGTAAGGTCATCTTCTTCTTTCATATTGACTTTTTCTTTTCTCTGAATATGCAATTGAGTTAAATGGAGTGTGGATTTTAATTTTTGCATACTAAATTTCAAACAAGGCCTTGCTACTCCATGCAAATAGGATTAATCTGCAAAAACAGCTAACTAAATATTTGGGGGCCTTAATCCCAAAGGTGATATTGTACTTTATTACTGGATAGCAACATTTTTTTGCATTTCTGTTCAGAAAGCATGCTTCAAATCATAGCTGCCAGTTCCTGAAGAAATTTAACAAATCTTTGCTCCTAATCAGGAAACCAGCCCAGGAAAGCAGAATAAGAGTTGCTAATTCCCACTTAAACTGTTACTACAGTTTGCTGTCTTCTGTTTATGCAAAGATGCATAAATTAATTTTTGCCCATGCGTGACTGAGACAGAAGCTTTACAGTTGTAGGATAACACAGCATTGCAGGCCAGAATTAACATCGGAGTCTAAATAATGCCCAGAAGCACAACAACAACGCAATAATTTTTTATTCTGGATGAGCTGTTAGTTTTTATACTCATTATGCTACTAGCAGCATGAACTTCGGCTGACATACAGTGCACAGCCAGGTGAATTATACAGTCCTTATATGCCAGATGTTGTAACCAGATTTAGAAGTAACTGGTACCCTTAGTGGTGGCTACAGTTGAAGTTAACATGTTCTCATGGGCGGAGATGGGTTTTCCCCAGTGACTGCCTGTCCCCTCGCCTATTCACATCACCGCTCCTCCTTAGGGCAGATGGTATACAATTTCCTTCTGCTCTCTTAATCTCACCTTGCTGCCTGCTGAAGTGGCCCAGATAGGCACCTGTGAGTGCTTAGAGATGGTCAGTGAATAGTGCATCACATTCTTGAATGGGGAAGAAAAATTCAGAAGGCTGAGTGGGTTGACTGATCTCAATAAATTAGGTACAGAGAATCCGAGTTGTAGTTCTATGTGCTACTTTGGATACTTCTGCATATATACTATATGCTCAAAACTGCAAGACCTCTGGGATTAGCACAAAATGGGTTTAGGGAGCTTTGAGCCTCCCAGGAGAGTTGGTTTCTCACATTTTAGGATAGAGGGTTCCCTTTTCTCTTTCCAAATGGCCTGAAGCCTAAAAAGGGAGGCAGTCCCAGGGTCAGGCAGTGCCCCCCAAAAGTTTCAGCAGTGATGCTTACTGCTCACAGCTCTGAACACTCAGTGAGCTTAATGCAGGAAAACTTGTTATAATAAGCATAATGCACTTCAGGGAGCCAGGGACCATTGACACTGGGGAAAAGCCAGACTGTTTTCCTGATCTGTACTGTATCTGGTATAACTGAAGTAACAGAGCCACAGACTATAGACAAATTGTGAAAAAGGCAAATCCATTGAATTTTGTGTCAGATTAATTTTGGCAGTGTCCTTCATAGAATCATGTAATGGTTTGGGTTGGAAGGGACATTAAGATCATCCAGTTCCAACCCCCTGCCATGGGCAGGGACACCTTCCACCAGACCAGGTTGCTCAAAGCCCCATCCAGCCTGGCCTTGAACACTGTCAGAGATGGGGCATCCACAGCTTCTCAGGACAACCTGTTGACTGCAACTCTTTGAGCACAACCATCCATCCAATTTCTTATCCACCAAGTGGTCCATCCATCAAATTCATCTCTCTCCAGTTTAGAGACAAGGATATTGTGTGGGGCAGCATCAAACACTTTGCACAAGTCCAGGCAGATGATGTCAGTTACTCTTCCCTTATCCACTAGTGCTATCATCCCTTTGTAGGCCAACAAACCTGCCAAGCATGATTTGCCCTTAGTGAAGCCATGCTGGCTGTCACAAATCACCTCCTTATTTTCCATCTGCCTTGGCATAGCCTCCAGGAGGATCTGCTGCATGATCTCACCAAGCATCTGGGTGAGACTGACTGGCCTGTAGCTCCCAAGGTCTGCATTTTATCCCTTTTAAAAAACGTGGGTTATGTTTCCCCTTTTCCAGTCAGTGGGAACTTCACCAGACTGCCATGACTTTTTAAATATGATGGACAGTGGCTTAGCCACTTCATCTGCCACTTCCCTCAGGACTCACAGATGCATTTTATGAGGTTCCATGGATGTGTGCACCTTCATATTCCTTAAATGTTCTTGAATCTGATCTTCCCCTTACAGCAGGTGGTTCTTCATTCTCCCAGTACCTGCATTCTGCAACACAGGTGGTGTGGCTGAAGCTCTTGCCAGTGAAGACTGAGGCAAAAAAGTCGCTAAGTACCTCAGCCTTCTCCGTGTCCCAGGCAACAAGTCCCATATTTCCTTCCAGCAAGGGCCCACATTCCCCCTAGTCTTCCTTTTATCCCAACTTTCATCTTTCTCCTACCTTCCTCTGGAAGCATTTTCCTCTTAGTCCTAGTGAAAGGCAATGAAGCCTGGTGAAAACTATGTGGTCATTTAGCAGATGGTTTTGTTCTGACATTGGCTGTCTGCCCATGCACCTGCTCCCAAACACACTGTCCCTGCTCATTACTTAAATCTATCATTTGGCCCCAACTGCCACACATGAGGTAGTCTCGTGAGCTAAAGCAACGGCTTTGCCAGACCTACATCAACACCAGCAAAATAACTGCATCACAGCTCTCATAATCAGTGGCAATGTGATGACCTTTGAAGATAATTGAGACAAGAAATCTGTCATAAAAAGCAAGTATATCATTACTTAGGAAGTGATGAGGCATTAAAAATGACATACATTGAGTACTTAATATGCATTAGCAAGTATATGAATTTCCATACCTAATCACTGTGATTTCAAAAATGACTGTTTCTGTCTGAACAAGCAACATGAAGATACACACTTCCTTTTTTTGCCATCTAGGAGCTTCTCAATACACACTACAATAATGACAGTTACTAAGGCAGAGAAGAGAAACCACATTCTTTTGTACTGGGTCACGTCTGGAGTAACACTGCTTCCAGTTATATTAACTTTCTTTTGCTACAAACCTGGTTACTGCAAAGCACCCGGGAAAGTAATAGGTAATTTTCATTTGATCCTGCGTGGGACAGTCTCTTACTGACCTTAACAGGAAGCATGCGCACCAGTGTAGTATGTCTTCTGCACATCATACCTGCACCAACTTTCCATACCTCCTAGATCATAGATCCAGAACTACCCATTACTGGGAGCTAGGGGAATATTCCAGGGAACTAAGCATTTTTTAACATGCTTATGCTTGCCCTCTCCTTACACAAATATCACATGTTTGATCTTGGCCAACGACAGAGACAAGATACTGGGCTAGACCAAAATTTAGTGTAATCCAGACCTGCTGCCCTTAAGCAACTATTCTGACATAAACACCCAAGTAGGTAACTTTTGTAGCGTGGCATTAAAGCTGCAAACCACTCAAGTCTCTGAAGTTACCTACTTTGAAAATTACTCATTTCAGCCTTCAGCAGGTCTTGTGTTCACTCACACTGTGCCATTGCTGAACCTTGGGAAGAAATTCTTAGGGAAGAGGACATGTTGTCAAAGGGACTGTCACTCAGCTCCAAGATCAAAACTGAAGTGGGTTCTTCCATTTTCTTTCTTCCAACACAACCAAGTGGCCTGCCAGTTCTTTCACTTGAAACAATAATAAAACATTTATATTTAATGACTAAAAGAAAAGATGGCAAATGTAGATATAGCATGCTAGATGCAGCATGCTAATAAAGCTAGTCATAGAATATATGCTCGGATTAATTGATGAGAGGAGAGTGAGGATAGGACCCAGGCAATTCTTTTCTGTGTACATGTAATTTGCTAACGTTTCAAACTCCTCTTGCACCTTTTTTTTCAGCACCATTGTATTATTACCCTGTGCTCCATTTGGGTTTATATGCACCCTCTTCCCAGTTTGCTTCTAGGAAAGATACACACGTTGTACTATGGTTCCTGCACAATAATCCTTCTCCTTCTAATCTGGATTCCAGTCTGATCTTGTGTGTTGTCTTCACACAAAGATTTAAAAGCTGTAGGAAATGAAGGCCATTCTTTTCATCAGTAGTACTGTTAAGCTGCAATGACAGTTTTTCAGATTTCCTCAAATATTGGAGTAGTTAGCTTATAAAGACAAGATAAACGTCATGCCACTATTTTTTATTTGCTATAATCAGTCAGCATCTGAAACAAAACCAAACACACTTTGGAATGCCTTTTTTCTATAGGAATAATCAACATAGTACTAAGCTACAATTAATATCAAGGGTAGCTAACACACTCTGACATTAATGGTCCCACCTTGAGCAGAGGAGGGCTAACTAAAGGATGCGCAATCTTGACAAACACAGGAAGGATTTTTCTACAGTATGTGCTCGCACACCCCACTAAAGAAAACTATCTCCACTTCATAGGGCAGGCAGGCAAAAGCCAGACTTTTTATTAAAGTTTAAAGTAACAAATACTCACCTACATCACAGTATACTGCTTAGTTTATCACTTCTGCTTTGAATTCTGTGCTTTCATTTCATGTGTCTACATTTAGCAATTGTGTACACACTGCAAAATTAACTTTGTATATTTAGCATCTGTGCATATCCTTTAGAGCTTAATATTACACTGAAATAAAAAGAAATCTTGAATTTTAAGGTACCGAAAACAATCAATAAAATTCCACTGGAAAAAAAACAGTACAAATGTTTCTTGTAGCACAGTACTCTTAATTTTATGTGTCATTTTAATGCCATAATTTTCAATTATTGACTGTATAAAGAGATGCTTAAGGAAAAAAATATCTAGAATGCCATTCCTAAGTCTGTTAAACTCTGGTGATTTATGATATATGTACAGTATATAAATATATTTATGTATATATGTACATATATATTGGTTAACATTCATTATAAATAGAATTGTGTTCACTTAAGCAGTATAAAAATAGCCACTTTCCTGGGAACATGCAAAGACAGTATGCTCTCTCACCTAATCTATAAAACCCAAAACAAACAAAACCTTTAGCTCTGTTTTTCTATAAATACAATTTTTAATTGAAGACTTTCAGCTGATTTAACCACAAAGTAAGTTTTTCCAGTAAAGATATAAAATCTGTTTGATGCAAGCTATAATTAAGCTCAAACACAGTATATTCTGGGTTATTTACTTTCAAGTATTTTTCCCATGTGCGCTAAATCTGGACACACTGATTTTTTTTTTCCTGTACAGTAATATATTCAGCTCTAAACACTAAAAGCCAAATTACACACAATCTGGCATGCTTGCATTGCAGAGAAAAGGCTCTCCTCTACACTACACCTATGTGGGAGGCTGTTCTAATATGGCTATCCGTGCTCCAGATCTTTTGTTCATTGCAAAGCATTATCAGGACTCCCATATTGTAGATACTTAAGGCCAGAAGAGAGAGTACTACAACCACTGAAGTCTCATCTCCTGCTCACTGAAAATTCCCTCTGAGGTACCTGCATTCAGCACAGTGACTGGTAGCTGGACTAAAATACCTCTCTTGTTACAGCCAAAGAGGTTCCAGCTTTGGAAGCTGAGCAAGATCTTGACTTTTTAGTGACTTTTCCCAAGGGGAAAAAAAATCGGTTCCATCTGAACCAAATGTAACATTTTTCCTTTTTTCTTGCCATATGAAAAACTGAAAAATTGTTTTGCCCTGAAGCATTCCTTTTTCCTCTTAAGTGCTTTAGTACCAGTTAGAAAAGCAAAAGAAGAAAAAGGGCTACATTCAAAGGTGACACTATTTCTGTTCCTTCATTTACCTATCAGCTCAGCAAAGAGTACACGCTGGGTCGGACTGTAGAAGAAACAGTGTTGAGTCCTTCTGCCGAACAGATTTCAATCATCTACTAGGAGAATGGCGTAAGGACATGACTATGCCAACTGTGGCATATGCTGACCTTTTTTCATCCCATTTCACATAGCTAAAAATGCAGTCCTGCCCAGTTTCAGAGAACAGAGGACTGAAATGCAGCTGTCTCCCTTCCCTATAACCCCATCTCACCCAGCACTTTGAACTGGTCTTGCTATCTCTCAGTTTACAAAAGTATTTCATACAAACAGCATGGAAGACTCAAGGCACACTCTCTTCAGGACAATATTTTTCTTGTGATTAAGTGACCTTTTAACAAAGTAGGAAATTTGAATATAAATGGCATGGGCAAAGAAGGGACCAGAGCCTTGTTTTTTCATTCCTAGAATTATTATCTGCACCTGCAAGTTACTGGGTAATAGAGGGATGATCTAGATACTCCCACCTCCAGGAGATCCATAGATACTACTCTGAAAATGTTTTCCAGATTAAGATATTTGGTGTTTGGATTAAATCTGTGCCTACACTTTGGATAATCAAAAGTGCACATCCCAAAATTTGCTCTGTCCCCCAGTTGCAAGATGGGGTGTGCAATTAAATGACTTGCATGTCAGTGAAGGCCTACGCTCCTAAAGATGTTGGATGAAGGTGCTTGTGCAAACCTTTCTCTCTGGCACCTCTGAAAGCAGTACACCTAACTCCTTATCCCTCAAGAAAAATGGCCTTATGTTCTCAGCCACATCCTACATTTTTTTCCCTATTCCCAGGGTGGCTCCCGCATTTTTCCCAGAAGTCTTTTCTATGTCAGAAATGATGAGTCCTTGTTAAAGTAGCACAGTCTTCCAGCTTTTATATTTTCAGAAAAAAAATATGAGGCATTCTATTTCTTATGGTAAGTAGCATAAATGCACCAAACATTGGTTTGGATATCCCTGTATTAATTGTTTAGAGAGCTGTCATTGGAAGTTGGGGACTGGGAAGTCACAAAGGGCTCATTTGCCTTCTGATCGTCCTTCATGGAGGCTGCTTGGTCTGAGATGGAAGAGAAGGAGAGCTGGTCATGTTCCATTATATTCACTTGGTCCTCTTCCTTGTCCTTCTTCACATAAAACAACTTCCTAAACTTTTTGAGCTCATGAAGTTCACAGAAAGTCTCAAGAACCACCAACATTGCAATAAGGCCCAGCAACAGATAACCTAGGTGCAAAAAAAAGAAAGAAAGAAAAAAAGTGTTTCAAATATTAGCAAATTAAGTGGTGCTGGAACGCTTTAACCCTGAAACTTTCCCCATCCCTGTCATCTCCAAACAGTATGTTAATTTCCTTTATGACCAGTTTCAGAGCTCTGTAATGCACTTTAGACTGTCAAATAAAGTTTTTTCAATTTTCATTCTACATTCAACAAGAACCCACATAAAACCCCCAAAAAGTAACACTAATGGCTTTAAGTTTTGTTACAACTGTACAAGGGTAAAGACATTAAATGAAACAGAATACTAAAATTCATCACATGTACGCTCCCCCACTCATTTACTACCTTCACGGTTAAGTGCTCTTCAAAAGATTTTCCCTTAACATCCCTACATGTTACAAATAGAAGGAACAATGCGGCAGCTAAATATGGTTATTTGTTGTTTGTACCAGTTTAGCAGGACAAATCACTTATATTTCATGAAAACTTTTGAATTCTTTTCCTTGGAAATTATAAGAAGGTATCCAATACCCTGAAATGAACAGGAGAACAAAGCAACCAGAAATATGTGCAAACCCAATAAAATAAAAATAAAACCACTATAAAATTACTGTTATTTTAAAAACCCAATGAAGTTGCTATATCTGATAACACCTTGAAGATTATTTGGAATGTTTTTTACTAATACACATAAACCATCCAAACCTGGAAGTGTTACTTGAATTGTATTACTGATGACTTTGGTCTTGTACCAACTGATTTTTAAAGGTAACAGCTCTCACAGACTGAGACTTTTGGAAATGGAGCTTCATACGGTTAATAGCCTGCTGTGCTTCCTTTTTTTTTTCCTCTCCAAACATATGCTTCTTTTTCCTTTTAGCATTTCCTGAAATTTATTTCCTAAGTGTTTTAAATTTTGAAAAAGGATAATCTGAGCCATAATTTTTCTTCTGACTTTGAGTCTTCAGAATGACTAGAATATTTACATAGCCATTACTATGTGTGATTTTCTCCATTCACTTCATCATTTAGCATCCCCATATCTACTCTGCTGATCAATAGGGTAATGATTAAAAGCTACTGCTGGTAAGTTAAACACAATGGGTAGAAGGGGAAATCTCCAGCAATGAAGGCAGGAGAATAAAGTGTTCTGTTGGCTAGTTCAAAGCCCTGCTTCACAGAATGAAAATTCAAGGCCCAATCTCTCTTCAGATAAAACACAAAACCAAGTTCATGGACACTTTACCTACGTTAAGATTGTACATAGGCAGAGACAAATGCATACCAGCCTAAGAAGGGTACCTGACAGGAAAGGTTTGGTTTGGCCGTTCAGCTCTTTTAGGTGGTGCGTCTGATGAGCCAGGATTGCACAGACTGAAGCTGTATCAGAAGCTGGGATGCTTCAAAGCACTGTCACTGGAGACTACTGCCCTCAGCATACATTAATTCAGAATGCCAATACAAAGATAATTTGCTGAGCTCTGCTTTGATAAAATCACTGATCAATGTGCCTTTCCTTCTGTGTCAAATGTAATGAAACAATTTTAATATAACATTTGTGGTCTTGCTTTGCTATCATCTTTGTCTACTTGTCTCTGACAGCTGGTATGTACCAGTCCCAGCTTCGGCTACCTTCTGTGACAACTGGAGTCAGAAACCTTCCTATTCTGCCTCATTTCCTATTGCTTCTCCATTCATGTCTGTCCACCTCTCATCTCACCTTATGAGATCATCTTCCTGGCTCTGTGATGCACTGAAATTTTAGACCAAGATGCTCATAACCATTTTCATAACAATAATGTGAGAATCTTTTTCTACTAGTAATAAAAGAGTAATTAGCTATGATTTAGCACAACAGAATTCTGGCCTTAGCTTTTTCTTTCTTAACTAAGAAAACTAACCTTATTTAAAGGTTTTCTCCTTGCGCAGCTACCTACAAATGCCCACTTAGCTAGCTGACAACTCAAAATCACCATCTGCAGAATGGAGAGGGAAAGTCTCTTTTTTTTTAAATTTTAATTATTATTATAACATGCCTTTTATTTAGCTGGTTAGTTAGACACTTACATGTAATTCCAATTTTATATAGCTCCCGGAATTTTTGATTGTAGCCTTCTCCTGGCACATAGTCTCCAAGGCCAATAGTGCTCAGGGAAATGAAACAAAAGTAAAAAGATTCCAAAAAATTCCAGTCATCTTCCAGAACAGAAAATATTGCTGCTGGGATTAAGAAGAAGCACGAGACAGTGATGAACCCAAGGACTATAGCATGGATGATTGCAACAATCTGCTTGGAGAAGCCCCAGCGAATGTGGAAATAAAGGACAGGCCGCCTGGTGACATATACAATTATGCGCTGTACCACTGCTGTCAGGAAAAGCAGTGTAAACGGGATCCCAATGACTGAGTAGATGATGCAGAAGGCCTTTCCTCCATCAGACAAAGGCACTGTGTGTCCATAACCTGGAAGAAAGCAGAGGAGGCACAGGTTGAGCTGAAGCTGTCAGCTCACATACCAATTTGATATTGGCTATACTGTGTGAGAAACCCTTGCTTCCCTTCTCATAAATGCTTCACTAATGCTAATTCTGAATTCTGCTACTCTTCACAAACGCCATTCAAAGGTCTGTTTTCAGCAGGCAAACAAAGCCTAAGTACTAGCAATAAGAAAGTAAACAAATAAATTTATATTTCAGAATTATGAAGGTAGTTGTATAAATGCTTATTTTGGAGAAGGAAGTAATGCCTCGTCAGGAGTGGGAGCCTATGTCAGGAAATCTGTGTTTTATTCTGGGGTTTCCTGCTGACTTTTTCATTTAGTTTTACAAAATAATGTAGCTTTTTTTACGCACCTTGCTAAGTGGAATAATCCATGCTTCAGCAAAAAGTTCCTACTTCTACTTTGTAGCAACCTTATGTGAAAATCATTTAAATTACATTGAAGTATTACAATCAGCATCCATGCTACATAATTCCATGCTTCTGCAGGGTGTTTAGATGATGATCCAACAAAGATATCTAAAAGCAGAACAAATATCTTCACAGCAAAACTCCTGGGATCTAACCACTGTGGCTGCATTTTGTAAATGGCTAGCCATTTACACACCAGAGATATCAACAGTGATCTGTTCAGAGTGCAGGAATGCATCTACTGGTGTACAGGCTTATAATGGCCAGCAATCTCAATTCCACAAAAGCATGCAATATACTTGTAGCCAGCACAAGCAGCTATTCTGCCAAAGCACACTCTGCGAGTCAGCCTGGTTCTAAATGTAAATCACAGGCACACAAAAGAACAGTAAATCCAGCATAAACCAGGAATGTTTTCTTCTGTTTACCAACCAAAAAAGTATTTTGTTTTCACTGCAGCAAGGAAGAGGAAATTTCTTGAGATCTAGTTTGGGCACTCTTTACACTGATATCCAGCCAAGCAAGTGCAGACAGGCCCTAGTAATTCTGCAGCCCCAAATCTGCCAGCTCATTCAGGTTATGTTAGTGCTGTACAACAAGGCATTTTCCAGAGCTACTGCAACTAGCTATCTTGAGGAGCCCAGTGCACACAGGGTTATGCTGCTTCTACTCTCAACAGGGGTCACTCTGCACTCACCCAGTCTACCCAGTACAACACTGGACCAAGTAGGTATTTCCCAAGGTCTCCTGGGAACCCCCTACCTGCTCCCCTGTGAAACCAGCTGCTCTGCAAGCACCTTCAGGTTTTTAAGAAGGCAAGAGATTTCCCCTCTACATTAATGAATTTTATAGTAGAAGTGTTACTCTTTTAAGTTTTCCAGTGGAGTAAGAAAAGCAAATGTTCTTTTTATTTAAGATGCACAGAGACACTTCCAGACAAGGAAGGGTGGGCAAAATGTCTTATCACTATGACATACAAAGTCTTAGAAAAGAAACACGAGGCAGTTTCTCCATGTTAGCTACTCAACAGAAAACTTCAGTTTTATTTGAATTTTAATGTCATTATGAATAATTTACCCAAACTCAGTCTTTTGAACCACGGAACTGTGTACTAATTAATGGCTTTTTTCCTTGCTCACCTTCTGCTTGCTTTCTTTGCTTTGAGATAAGAGAAAGAACTGCACAGGGCTCACCAGATGCAGCTGAATCAGATTTATGAAGATGTAGAAATTTCTTACCTTGTGTTCTACTCCAATCCTAATAATGCTGGACTTTTGACTGGCATTTCTGGCTGCCACTGACCTGACGCTTTCTTTGCCCAGAATCTTGCCCCTCAGAAGTATGCAGGGATTCCACTTCCTACGTGCAGGGATCCCACTTCATAAGTGCAGAGCTCACCACTTCATATGTGAAACTATGACTGGTTTTGCATGACTTAACATTTTACCCGCACTCATTTTCAAGTGCCATTTTACTGCCCTGTTGCCCTGCGGCTCACCCTTACTGCCTTAAATAATTTTGTGTCTTTAGTAAACTTTGTTACCTCCCTCTTCCAGGTCATTTACGAGTTTGTTGAACTGCACAAGCTTCAACACAGGCCTCCAAGGAAGAAGCCTTGTGACATTCCCCTCCTTCCAAGAACTAACCATTTTCTCCTATTCTGTTTTCTATCTTTCCCTATTGTCCCATCCATAAAGAGGGCCAGCCCCAGTTGCTTCTGTTCCTGAAAGCATTTTGCAACTACCAAGTTTAGAAGAGAAGAAAGATGTTTGCTTTGAGTAGATCACAGGGTATCTAAAGCTGATGCATGCAACACAAAGGAAAAAAAGGCAACTGCAATGCTTCTTCACATCAAGGTGTCTTCTTTAAGCAGAACTATAGGTGTGTTATTTGAGTAATATGCAGATCAGATCTCATCTGGACTATCTACCTCATTCTGTATATCTATATTTAAAGAATTACACTGGAAGAAGAGCAGAGAAAGGTTATAGAAACCATCAGGGGAATAAAGACTATTTTATGAGAGGAAGATAAAAGTGGTGGCTTCCTTGGCACAGCTGAATGGAGGCTGAAAAGTGATACAGTATCTCCCTGTTAATGCATCAGCATACAAGTACTACCAAGGGAAAAGAAATGCTTTAGATGAAGAATAATATTGCCACACAAACAAATAGTTTTGATATAGCATGAATAAATTAAGTTTGGAAATTAGCAAAAGGCTTTTAAGCTTCAGATAAGAGTTCTGGAGCAGCCATCCACTTTCGGTACTGGGGAAAGAACACAGCTATATTTCAAATGGGCTAGATGAAGCTTGGTAACTTTATGGATGATGCAGTATAATGAGGCTATACATGACAAGCAGAAACTGAGCTTGCAGACCTAGAAAGTCTCCTGCAAATTCACTTCAGGAATAGCTGAGGAGATTATGTATCTGCTCCTCAGCTCCTAACAGTTACAGGAACTATAGTACTAAAGAGCATTAACAGTTTCTGACTGAGGAGAGAATCCACTCAACCACCAGCAGCAGCAAGACAAAGACATTTTCCAAAAGAAATGGAAGAATGATCAATGTTTGCTTGCTACTCAAGATACAGAGTCACTGCTTAGGAATTATTATACTGAAAAGCTTGAGCTAAACCATTCACAATTTATAAGGCTATGGCAAGTGAGGAGGAAAAAGATCCATTTTTCCCCGCATATGAAATTGCCTTTATGTGACTTTTCCTAACAATCCCTATAATCTTAGTCATCACTGTGCAAAACTCAGTAAAAAAGCTCACCATAGCCATACACTAAAAGAGAGGAAATTACAGATCAGAGGCAGGAGATACTCCATGTTTGCTTTTAGACACTTGAGCTCTATTGCCTCCCATCTCTGCTCCTGAACCAGTCTGTAGCTTCTTTGCACTGTAATCTCTTCAGGGAAATTCCCTTCTATAATCTCTCCATAAAGTGCCTAGCACACACTAGTTCTGCATAAATGATTGGTAATAAAAAGTATGCCAATTTGCCTTTTCCAGTGAAAACTGCAACATGCAAATGCATTACAATTGCAATTCTGATACTCTTTTTGTTAGGAAAAAGGGATGCTCACAAAAAGAGGATCACTTATGAAGATATTTCTTTATTCTGCCAAGGAGACTTGCTATGGGTGACTAGAATTAAATTGCCCATGTAGCATGTCTGATAACTGCATTACTGATTATGAAGACAGACAAGAGTTACTGAATGCTGTATTTTCATATGTATAATGCAAATATCAGATAACAATCACCCAGTTAAAAGCACTGACCTTTGAAAAATCAGACCCTCAGACAACATGCCAAGACTTAGAAGCAAAGCAACACCAGAGATAAAAGGATATTACTCACATACAATCCCTTGTATTGTCTATTCATTGTTTAGTGGTACCATTCCTTAAGAAAAGCTCACAGAAAAAAAACAACCAACCCACATGCAAGACCAGCAGGATTTGCCAAATTCAGTAAGATCAATGCTCCACCTAGTTCAGTGTATTGAGACAAAGCATGTTCAATTGATCATACAAAGAGCAAAACCCCACAAGATCTAGACAATTGAGTTTCAGTTCTGTTTTTATACAGGGATTTTTTCCTTAAAAGTAATTTACTCTCTTATGACTTGGAGGACTTCTACTGCCATAAGTTTACATATATATGTACAGAAGTGTCTTTATCTGCTCTGATGTAATTTGGTTGTCATCACAGTCTACAGAAGTGCTGATTTAAAAAATAATTTAAAATGCTTAAATTTTTTTACATTGATCTTGTTGCTGCAAGTTATACAAGTCAATTATTTGTTCAATAAAATACCTACTCTTCCATTTGCTGTCTTTCAAGTTAGTCTTTTGTTCCTATACCTTTCTAAAAAGACTTGGTCATGACTTCTCTGTACTTTTCAGTGGTTTGTGTCCCTCTTGTGCAAGTTCCTTTAGTTATTTTCTCTTCTGTCTTACCTGTGTCTAATTGTTCCTGTTTGATCACTTTGTAAAGAAATATGAAGAACTGATCATTGTATTTCAGGCAAGATATCTTTTATACACCATCACATTTTGTTTTTCAGAGCCTCTAGGGAGCTCACAAGAATGTCCAACTCTTAACAGCCTATGTCAATCCCAGCATTGCGTACTAGTATTTCACACTAGTCTTCCATCTGGAGCATCTCCCATATGAGAATAGGATGAGAAAGTTGGGGCTTTTCATCCTGGAGAAGAGAAGAGAAGGCTGCGTGGAGACCTCATAGCAGCCTTCCAGTATCTGAAGGGGGCCTATAGGGATGCTGGGGAGGGACTCCTCATGAGGGACTGTAGTGAGAGGACAAGGGGTAACGGGTTCAAACTTCAACAGGGGAAGTTTAGATTGGATACGAGGAAGAAATCCTTTACTGTAAGGGTGGTGAGGCACTGGAATGGGTTGCCCAGGGAAGTTGTGAATGCCCCATCGCTAGTGGTGCTCAAGCCCGGGTTGGACATAGCCTTGGGTGGCATGGTTTAGTGTGAGGTGTCCCTGCCCATGGCAGGGGGGGTGGAACTAGATGATCTTAAGGTCCTTTCCAACCCTAACTATTCTATGATCCTGTGTTAGCTTGGTACTTGTTGGCACTAGGTGTTCTCTCCTTTCATCCTTCTGAGATACTGCTTTGACCAGCAAGCAGTTTGATATCATAGAATCACAGAATAGTTAGGGTTGGAAAGCACCTTAAGATCATCTAGTTCCAACCCCATTACTGCTTTGCCTCTTCATAGTTCGGTCCTTCCTGTAGCTCATTAATTGGTCGTCTCTGTTAAGAGACAGTGGCCTTACAGGTATTTTGGGACCCCAAATCGACCATTTAGTGCCACAGTGCAGGCGTGCTACAGTTCTGTGTTCTGATAACCCAGCCGGGACTTCCACACAGAAGTTCCCAGAGGCTGCTTTGAAGGGTGAATGTTTGAATATGTAAGTGGATCTGGCATCAGGTGAGGCAACAGACAATCAGAGGTGTCACAGTATTGGAAAAGTTTCCCCACAGACAGCCTCTCTTAGGCTATGGTGATTAAGCCTGAAAGTATGGAGGCTGCAGCACTGGCTCCTTCTCTTACCCCTGTTACCCTCCCAGGGTATCTGCTGTCCACGATTGTTCTCATGGGCTGATCCCATGAAGGGGAACCACCATCCACAGCATTAAAGCTCATTTCTCTCCCTTCATGAATTAAACATGAATTTTTGTGTTCATGTTTACATGAACATGGTTTTGTGTTGTCAGTTTTCTCCTACCAGGCGCTGTTCTCCCTCTCTCAGATTTTGTCAAGCCATTGCTCCCTCTGGTCCCCCTAGGCCCAGATGACCCTGCTGCAACACCACCAGCCCTATGTGGCACCACCAAGTTTCTCAGGGTGTGGAAGGGGTTATCTTCAGCAGACCCAGTGTCCTCCCCAACAAACCCATTCAGATGGCAGTCATAACACACAATCCCAAGGCAGCAGCACAACATGACAAGCATGCTCATCCCTTTGCTGGTTTGAGTCAGTGTCTCTGAAGAGAAGCCAACCTTTTAAGGCTGCTCATAATCTGAAAATGCCCCATAGATTAAGTGAATCATGTGCTACGTATTAAAAGTAATGCAAAAATCTTCCATTCATCCCAAGTGTAACATGACTCACTGGAATATGATGATGACGACAATGAAGGTCAATGACAACAATTACATAATTTATACATTCATTTTTATAAACTTTTGACATTTTCTTCTGTGTTTAACAGTGAAATACATCCCTATTCATAACTGGTCTATGATCTCCTAAGATAAAAAGAACTGTCAGGTGATGGTAGATCCGTATTGTAAGAGATCACAAGGAAGTCTCAGTATTTTTTCCTGCTGCAAGGAAGAGCATAGCAGCAATCAAATTAATCAGTAACTTGCCCTACAGAGTTCAAACCAACAACATTATGATTGAAGTAGTTGATTAGGAAGTTTATGTCAAGTATAGCAGCTGACCAGGCCATAAATTTGAAGGCAAAAGGTCACCTACCATACAATAAGACATCGATTATAAAAATATATGCAGCATACCTACATGCGCCAAAGCATCTGCCCAGAATCAAATGATTTCAGAAAAGGTATTTTGCTGTTTTTACTTCTAGGGTGTGCTCTGGCAAGGACCAGTTTTAAAGATAGCCGATAGGCAGGTAGTTAAACCAGCCTGTTAGCACACTGTTGCACATAAGCCTTTCTTCCCTACAATAGAGAGAAAAAGGAATGTAAAGGTCTGTAGACAGACATACAAACTGGTCCATAGCTAAAAATGTGCAAAACAGTTGCACTGTACTGCTAGAAAAGACTCCAGAACTCAGTCAGAGGTTTGAGACAAAGCAATACCATTAAAACCAGATATTAAAACAGAGTTATATGTTAAAAAGCAGTGAAAATTCACCCACACAGTTTTGTTAAACAGACCTGATAAGTTCGTATTCCAGCCAGGCTGAGATAAACTTCCCTATATGGCAGAAAGGAGGAGGAAAAAAACCCACTGATAGGCACTTTTAAGCAGAAGTACATTCCAATGTTACATTTTTGTTACCTACACAGCTGGCTCCTGGAACTGGGTTCGTGAGCATTGGAAAGGAGGAAGGAAGAGGCACTGTAAACTGAACTGATGAAATCATCTGGGTTTAAAAACAAACAAACAAAAAACCCCAACAACCCAAACAAAAAAAAAAAACTCCAAACAAACAAAGCAACAACAACAAAGAGGGAAAGTGATGAGGGGCAGATTTGTTGGAGACCTAGTTCATTTCACTGACAAAAGCTTACAGCACAGCACATAATGAGGGAGCTGATGAAGGGTGTGGCAGAGACCTCTTAAACCAGTTTTGCCACTAAAAATATCCATTCATTAGGTTCATCCTCACACAGCACCAATAAGGGTGATTTAAACTTGCAGCTGGGGTGATTTAGTATGGTGCTATTCCAGCTCCCTTCAATAATAGTATGTCCCTCAAACCTCACTAGAAGTTGTAAAAATGTATTTAGACAATTAAATTAACCATGAGTATTAGTTCTTTGCTACAATGATTTCTCACATAATCACTTCGCAGAATAAAATTGTTTTGTTTTGTCAATTTCTAGCATCTGCCCTACCAGATATTTGCAAATATCTGGTAAGGACTTCCTCCCCTAAATGAACAAACCCCAACAGAGATTCCAACACACTGATTTGCATGCACCTACTAATGGTACATGGTTTCAGTTCTTTCTGAAGACTGTCCTTTGCTGCCACTAGTTATCAAAGCCAGACTGCTAATTTCACAGAGTCAATGTCCTACTAGCTGTATTTGGAGTTGCCTTGTAAAGGACCAGGTTCTTACAATCAGCTCACGAATGTCACCTGCTGCACCAAGAAAGCCTGAAATGGCTTTGAACTTAGTCTAGTAATAAGGTTGTAGGAATAATTTGGCTGGCTGTCAGCAACATCTGAACCCAAGAACCAAGCCAACGGCATGGATATATTGGCTGCCATGTTAAAAAAAAAGTTTCAAAACCAGAACAGCTGCACATCAGAACATTTATATCTTGCAAAGTGTATGAAGTCTGCCACATCTGCTCCTGCACAGGAAGCAGTATTTCACCTGCCCAAATAAACCAAGCTAGAAACTGCATCCACATATGCTGGGAAAAGGGGACACTGATGAATGAAACAGGGGAAAATGTTTGTATGAGGACAACGGATATTTCCACACTATTTATGTGAATACATTGATATAAACAGCTTACTTTATGGTCTTATATCTGGTATTGTTTAAACTGTCCAAGGATTTGTACCAGTGCAGGCAAAACACTGATGTTTAGCTCCTGTTATGACTAACACTATCCGGGTCAGACTTAAATAACTGATGTGACAGTGATATAGCTACATGATGACATGTAACACATGCACATTCAGAAAGCATGGTGACTGTTAATCATAAATAAACAAAACAAACTTCTCATGCTGGGAGCAGGAGTAATGACTCTAATTTCCTACTGAGCATGTTCTTAGCACTCTGAAAAGTTATCCCCTTTCTTGCAGTAAACACAATCTCAACTCCATCTGGGAGTCCCACATGAAAAGCAAGCAAAAGCTCTTACTGACCGATACCTATGTGCAGGGTGGCACTTCTGGTGGAAAAGCACTTATATAGAAATAAATAATTATCCATATAAAAATATACGAAAAAAAATCAGTACTTAATAAATAATGTGTGCAACAATGTAATAATCATTTAGAACTTAATACAGCAATAAATATTTAGAACTAAACTATCAAATTGTTTATTTTCTTTTAGTTATTGTATACTTACTGTGCTACCAAACCAGGATAAAAATATTTCCTTGTCCTCAAAACATACAACTTCAGTATAAAATGCAAGGCAGCCAGTGAACACAAATGGAAAGGTGGTAAAGAATGAGATGATACTGGAACAGTGTGCAGCACAACAGCATCCATACACCACCTGCATCACCTCTACTAAACCCCACTCTTTCAAATATTCATATACACTGATGAGCTCCTCCCAGGCCTTCTCTTCTCCAGGCTGAACAGCCCCCAGTCCCTCCCACCCCTCACAGGAGAGACTCTCCAGTCCATTCATCACCTTAGCAGTCCTTTGCTGGACTCTCTTCAGTAGCTCCATACCTTTTTGTTCCAACCTAGTTGCTGATACTGGAGAATTATCTGTTTGATGAGCTATTTCTGTACCCTGTACTATATTAAGGTTGCTGCACACTTTTATATATGTGAGATACAAAAAGCTGGAATATTGATGTTGTGGACTGGACAAGTCTTTCCAATCCTATTTTTTATTGAATTATGCAGCAGGAGGTACACTGTCATCTTTAATATCCAGGAAAAATGACAACAAAGCACAAATCTTTTATTCCTTTCTTCAAATTCTGACATACTTCCATATGACTCAAAAATGTTTTCTCTCACGTAAAGATTAAAATATAGACATGTTTTTTCAAGCTAGGAAAAAACCCCATGTTCTTGAACTTAGCTGCTCTTGTGACCCACAAACAGTCGCATAAAAATGCACATTAAAAACATTTTTCAATCAAATTTGACAAAGCATAAAGCAATGCAAGTACCCTGTTGTCATTTCATTTTTGTTGTCATTATTTGGACCCCTGTAAATTGGATATTTAAAGAAGATGACTTTCCATTTTATAAAATGATCATTTTTGATACTCTTCATGTCCCACGGAGGCAACAGGAGAAATTACAAGATAAAATGATGAAAATGTTTTTCTGTTGTTGGGCTTGTCAGCAAAACAGTCCTTTAAAACAGCCAAATAGTTTCGTTTCAGCAGATGAGATCTTATTCTAAAAACCTCATGTGAATGCAATGAAAAAAGGCAACATTTAGATCATACTACTTAAAGGATCAAGTATCTGCCAAATCCTGTCCAGAACGTATTATTCTGACTATTGGAATGTAAAATATAGCAACAGGAAACAAGAAAACAGAATTGTTAGAATTGCATTGTCACCTTGTTTACATTAGTATTGCAGAATGTTAGATGTGGATCTGTAGAGTGGAAAACTTCATAGTATGGACCTAAATTCATCATTATATTTAGGGAAGCCAGGGTTTATTTCAGATTTGCTCTACTTTGTTTGCAAAGACTGGATGCTCAGTCATAGCTGAGGTGTGTTCCACTGCTCTCATAGAGTGCCTGTTTCAGGTAGTTGAACTGAAAAGAATTCCAGTCTGCACACTCCAAAACTGCTCCACAAGTCTGAAACGAAAGTGGGAAGTGGGAATGATCTGGAGATTTGTTTCAGCAGTGCACTCTTCAGAGCTGAACCAAAACACTACTGTAGGGCCAGGAAAGCTGGCATACTTCAGAGTTTGAAGCTGAAGTTCACAGCCCTCCTCAAGCATTAGCTCCTGCACTTGCGTTCAGCAGGGCAATGCCAGAGTGCCTTAAAAGCACAGTTTCCAGTATGTGAAGCATTTTCACTTCTCTAAAGGGCTTCAGATTTTTTGTAGGAAAGACTTTCACTTACAGTTTCTGAATTGTTGCCATGACTCAATAATATGATTGACAACATTATTAACACTCTATGAGGCTACCTGAAGCACAGGTCACTTGAGAACAAGCAAGGATGCTCCATGAAGTGAAGGGAATCTAGATATAACCCTGGGCCAAATCAAAGAAACACTAATATTTTCTAATTCCAACCCAGACATTCTATGCTTCCTTTTAATCAGAAAGTTCATCCATGTCTTGCTTACACCACCATGCAAGACAATGCACATCAGACGCAGACATGTCTGATGGGCATATGGAATGGCTAGCAATCCAGCAACTGCTGTTTTAAACAGTATTTACCCACAGTTACTATTTAATGAAGTGAAAAACATTCCAACTGTATAGCCATAATGCTAATGATGAAGTCATTCCCATGACAGCAGTTAAGATCCCTATGGGGGGGGTTATAAGGAAGTGCTCAGTACAGATACTGCAGAGTAGGAGGATGAGTTATACTAGAGCAGCGTAACAATAGATGGAATTCACTGCACAGCAGTCAAATGTAGACAAAAGAGTAAGTACAGAAATTAGCATGTCCCTCCCACATTTGAGATGATTATTATTGAGTGTTTGGTGAAACACTATCTCTTCTTGACAAAAGCATCAGAGAGAAATACAACCCCAAAATAACAACTTTGAATGGAAAATGATAGCATTCTTTCATGTGATACTGCCTGACACCAGATCTTGCTAATCTTGCCTGGATACATCATGTACAAGTAAAACAGAGCTCATCAACCCAAGACAACTGTTAGACCCTTCCACCACAGACTACGTGAAAGCACGCATTGCTTGTCACCATAACGGGACCTACCATGCGTGCGACAAGGGTGGCAGGACTTCAGGTAAAGGCACATACTCCATTTGAGGACAACTAAACAAGCCTTTAGAAAAGGACATGCTGTCTGCAGGAAGACACTTCTTCACACACTCGGATGGCAAACCTTTCCCACTTCTGTGAGAGCCAAGTTTTCAAACCCTAGCTGTAAGCAGCACAGGTCCTATCAAACTGTACATTAAGAAACTCTTTTTTGTTGTGACACGCTAAACCTTCAGCCTGACATGAGGTTCTTGAGGGCTAGACCTGTGCTCCTACAGAGCCCTGACAACTTCAGTCATGTTTTTTGAATTGACATGTCATTAAAAAAGACTTCATGCCCTGCCATATACTTCACATAGTGCTGGGCGCCGGAACAAAGACTAAACATGACAGTGTCTTCTGCAGACAGAGGTCTGCTAAACCCCTGTGGCAAAAGCATTCAGGCTTCACTTCTGTCAAGAGACAGACAGGCATTTCTGGGTTTGTTGTTTGGGTTTGGGGTTTTTATCTTGTTTTTTTTTTTTTTTTTTAATTTGACAGGATTTTTATTTTTAAACCCAAAGTCTTTATACTGGAAATCAGTTCTGCTTAGTGCTTTCCTGGATTTAAGAACCTGAAAAGGCTAAAACACAATCCAAGCAGGATCCATCTGGTGTTGGGATATTCTTCCCGACACAGATGTAACAATAACAGCACAATTCTAGAAATGCATATCCAAAAACCCAGTCACAACTTTAGATCTACATCTAGCAAAGATTTAGCACAAGAAACCTGTATCTTGTTTCAACAGTTATTTTCCCTGTTATCTCATATTCATTTTTCCATAGAGAAAAAAAATTATGAAAGTCTGCTGAATAAAATGCAACTAACAGGACAAAAGTAAGGTGAGATTTCCTGAGGGCTCTTCTCAGAATTCAGCCAGGAAAATTCCAATTATTCTTTTATTGCTTTACTTGCCTGCTAGGAAACAGATGGTCAAAAATCTGTATCAAAGTAGCCCCCCCTCCCCCCCACTTTATTATGAATGTTTCCTGATGGAAAAAACTGTAAGGCTCCAAAATTTAAATTTGATAATTTAAATATTTTGCTTTACTTGCAGTCCGCAGAAATGTGAGAAAATATGATGAGATTTTGTGCTGGTCTTTTATTAAGGGTTTTGCACTGTTATATTCAGCAGCACACATGCAGCAGCATTCCCACAATAATGGATTTTTAAAGCCACTGATCACAGAGATTAACATGCAGCCAAAGAAACAGGTTCATTAAGAACTTCAGCACCAACTTCAAGGTATTGAAAGGCATACAAGCCTTTTTTGCAGTTCTTCCTGGAAATTACATCCTGAAATATTCAAAGTAGGAAAAAAGAAATCTTAACAAGGACAATGTTTTTGGACACCAGGAAAGAGAAAACAATGCTGCAGACTAGATTTAGCCATTAGCTTGTTCATGACAGTGATCTTTTCATTTCTCATGTTAATGTGGTAAAAAACATGACAAGCCTTTCACCTTGACTGCAGCATAAAGGTGGTATGTCTTACACAACACTAATACTTCCACATTTTGTCTCTAGATATGGCAGTGTCTACCTGGGAGGAAAACTCATTCTAGAAGCTAAAACGCATTTAGCATCTAACTGGCAGTAAAGCTGAGAAGATACACAGCTTCTGAAGAGACTGGTAGGAGATGGAGATTTTTCTTTCTGGAAAAGGTCTGGAACCATGGTTTCATTTCACACTGCAACCTTCTCTTTCCCCATCCCCTCTAATTTTCCTGTAACAGGTTTTACAATTCTACAAACTACTTGAGCCTTGCACTTGAAAGACCTCGTTTATGCATGGTGTACCACAGGGATGTGCCAGCTGCTGCTGAGCCCAGCACCTGTGCAGTATGATACTCTGCTTAAAGCCTGGTGCAGTTCACTGGGAAGAGGTTTCTAAAAACTGGCAATTTGCATCTGTTACCATCCCAAATGCACACTAGGATATGTCAGAAACTTTGAATGCACTGCAAATGAACATGGGGGTTGGAACTAGATGATCTTAAGGTCCTTTCCAGCCCTAACTATTCTATGATTAAAGCACTGCACTAAGTATCAAATTAGTGAAGAATACTTATCTGGTCTCACTAAGTTACCATTTCTTGCACTGAAATGAGCCACAGTTGTTCTTCCTACCATCTGGGAACAAAAAGAAAGAACCAGCTGCAAATTAGTATGCTTCCCACCTCTACTTCTGAAACAAAAATTGCTTTATTGCACCACCAGAAAGAACAGAACATGAAAACAGTGAATGAAACTGGTATTGTTGGCAGTAAGGAGTTATCACACAGTATTAAAAAATTAAGCCATTTCACGCTGTGGAGTTAAAATCAAATCTGTAAGCAGCATCTATGCATTAAAATGCAACCTCACATAGAAGAAAATGTTATCTACTAGATACAGCAGTGGAAAAGGAATTTATACTCCTAATCTTGTTATCTACTTAAAATGCAGAACTCTGGGAAATTACTAGCATCAGCTCTCTTGTTTGGCAGAGGAAGACACAGTCCTTACCCACCTTCATGAGATATTTCAGTGAATCAATCAGACATCATAATGCATTTGCATACAAATGAATCCTGTTTCTGTTTTCTGTTTTAATAGTTATTTCTCAGAAATACAAAGAATTCAACAGCACATAAAACAAAACAGAAGGCAATCAATTTAACACAAATAGCAAAAATTACTAAAGCAACTTAACAAAACCCTATAGAGCTCAGTGCATCAGTCTCCACTTTCACATGCAGCATATTGTACCTGGATTATTCATATCCAACTTGAAAAAAATAAAAGAAATAAAATAAAGAGAAATTGAGACAATATCTACACAAGGGCCAAAGTAAGATACTTTTTCAGGTAAGACAGCTTATTCTAACCTTTAAATCACAGTCCAAAATGTGACGCTTGATGGTACTCTGACATCTGAATACACTAGCTGAATATACTCACAGTTTCACGCTCAAAATAAAACCTTAACTTACAAGGCCAAATGGGGAAATACTTCAACTGTTATGAGAACCAGCTTACTGAACCATAAGCAAATCTTATAGATACATTAGTCCTATTGAATCATTCACATGTTTAGGACATCCACATAGCAAACACTAGTTGTGGTAACCATAAAATTGATTAGTTTCACTGGAATCAGGATAACCCCAACTGTATGCCCTACCAATAAATAAAGGGAAAGGAAAAGAACAGCACCGTAGTTGCACATACCATTTATACTAATAAGAGGATGAAATGCAGACTTTTTTGCCTATTTAAAAGAGGTTATTTAGAAATAAATAGTAATGTAGCATTTAGAAAGGCAATCTACAGATACAAGACATTTAGCCAGCAGTGTGAAGACACAGACAAAACAATTTAAATGCTGCACGGTTTATCAAAAACTATATTGCCTGTTTTAATTAACAGGCAATTTGTTTTGAAACTGCGAGCCTCTCCAGTTGGTTAGAGAATGTCTCTTGATGTGGTACTTGCTGTTTCCAGAAATTCCTACAACTATGGGATAATTTCCTAATGAAAATATGTCATTCTGACACCTCAGGGACAGAATAAGGTAGCCCTGCATATACAGAAAGCAGGCAACATTAGATCAGTAGCACAATTCACAAAAAATACTTCAACTGCCAAATCAGAATTCTGGACCCAGCATGTCATAGAATCATAGAATAGTTAGGGTTGGAAAGGACCTTAAGATCATCAAGTTCCAACTCCCCTGCCACAGGCAGGGACACCTCACACTAAACCAGGCCATCCAAGGCTATGTCCAACCCAGCCTTGAACACCGCCAGCGATGGAGCATTCACAACTTCCCTGGGCAACCCATTTCAGTGCCTCACCACCCTTACAGGAAAGAATTTTTTCCTCAGATCCAATCTAAACTTCCCCTCTTTAAGTTTGAACCCGTTACCCCTTGTCCTATCACTACAGTCCCTCATGAAGCGTCCCTCCCCAGCATCCCTATAGGCCCCCTCCAGATAATGGAAGGTTGCTATGAGGTCTCCACGTAGCCTTCTCTTCTCCAGGCTGAAGAGCCCCAACTTTCTCAGCCTATCTTCATATGGGAGGTGCTCCAGTCCCCTCATCATCCCCGTGGCCCTCCTTTGGACTTGTTCCAACAGTTCCATGTCCTTTTTATGTTGAGGACACCAGAACTGCACACAATACTCCAAGTGAGGTCTCACAAGGGCAGAGTAGAGGAGCAGGATCACCTCCCTTGACCTGCTGGTCACGCTCCTTTCCATGCAACCCAGGATACAGTTGGCTTTCTGGGCTGCGAGTGCACACTGCAGCCAGCTCATGTTCATTTTCTCATTGACCAACACCCCCAAGTACTTCTCTGCAGGGCTGCTCTCAATCTCTTCTCTGCCCAACCTGGAGCTGTGCTTGGGATTGCTCTGACCCAGGTATAGGACCTTGCACTTGCCATGGTTAAACTCCATCAGGTTGACATCAGCCCACCTCACAAGCATGTCAAGGTCCCTCTGGATGGCATCCCTTCCCTCCAGTGTATCAACCAAACCACACAGATTGGTGTCATTGGCAAACTTGCTAAGGGCACACTCAATCCCACTGTCCATGCCACCGACAAAAATGTTGACCAAGACCAGTCAAAGACGTTAAAACTGACCAGTGATTTTAAGTCCCATGTCCTTAAATCCCATTACATTCAGGTAGCACACATAGTAGAAACACTTAGCTATCACCCAGGCTGAAGACTGAATCACTACAAAGGTTTCTCATGTTCAGCACCTTCCTGCCAATGCTTGCATTTGCTAACTGTGGCAAACATGAGAAAGGCTGGATTGATAAAACCTGTGACTCTCTGTCATGGGTACAGCAGCAGCAGTCATTTTTCTCCTCCTTGGTAGCTGGTGCAGCGCTGTGGTTTTGATTTTGGGCCTGGGAACTGCGCTGATAACACCAGTGTTTTCAGGTACTGCTTGGTAATGTTTTGGTCTGACCAACGACTGTCTGAGCCTCATGCTCTGCCAGGGAGGAGGGGAAGCCAGGAGGAAGCAGAGACAGGACACCTGACCCAAACTGACCAAAGAGGTTATTCCATACCACAGCACGTCATGTCCAGGATGTGAAAATGCAGGGCAGAGACCCGGAAGGGTGTGGTGGTGCACTGGGGGATTCGCTGCTGGGGGGTGCAGTGGCTGGGTCGGGCTTGGTGAGCAGTTGTATTCTCTTTCCTTGTATTTCTCTTGTATTATTACTGGTGGTAGCAGTAGTGATTTGTGTTATACCTTAGTTACTAAACTGTTCTTATCTCAACCTGTGGGAGTTGCATTTTTTTGATTCTCCTCCCCATCCCCCTGGGACTAGGGGAAGAAAGAGAGGCGAGTGAGTGACAGAGAAAACTTCCTGGTTGACTGGGCTTAAACCATGACACTCTCTAAGGAAAGCAGGATGCTGTAAGCGGCATCTCTCAGACCTCAGTATAAAGGAAAGGGGAATACAAAACGGTTGGTAATTCAAAAATAAAGGCCTAGCATTGAAGAGCAATATGTGAATTGATAGTTACATCTTTTCAAGGGAGAAATTTCTTTGCAAGTGTCTGGCCCTACGAATGCATCCAGCTTCTTGTGATTGTCAGTGATCAGAATTTGTAAACTAATTACAGAAACTAAACACAAGAGCATGACTGCATTACTTCCATACTAGTTGCAAAGACAATGCAATTTATCACATAACAATACCACCCAGTGGGAAAAAAAAAAGCTCTCCTTGAGATTCATGTACCTGAGGTGTATCAGACGGAAGTATTTTAGTGGTGGCATCTGTATTAAAAAAGATGAGTCTTGTAAGTTTCTTTCAGCCTTGTTAGCTGCCAGTTCAATCTTGCTTGAAATAATGCTGCTTTACAAGGGGCAGCCAGCAACTGTCAGATACATTATCATTACAGGAAACACATTCTTAGGTTACCAGTTCCTTTCTTACATCTGCTGTTAATTTGGCCATGCATTTTTGACTCTTTCTGTGCTTTCATCAAGTTGTTACATGAAATGTCTAATGTAACGCCTGAGTTACTACTGAGAAAGATCCTTTTCTCCAAGTGGGTCTACCCCCTCTTGCACTGGTTATAGTTTACCTGACTGCAATAACTTAGAGCAAACTAATCCTGCAGAAAGTGAGTATGTTTCTTCCAGTCAGACAAAATGACTTGGCTTACTGCTGTGATCCAGTGGGCAACAGTCCAAGCACAGGGAGCACATCTGGATCATAGGATGGGAAGCTGGAGTCCATGACATCTTCCTTCCACAGGCAAAGCTGTTAAGTACACTCAGCCTATTTTGCTTTACATCAACCTGAGCAAACATTTTACTATGTATAAGGAGAGGCAACCAGCATGTTAAAGCAGAAAAACAGTGCCTTCTTCCCACAAAGGTTACTCACACATTTGGTAAGTCATGTGGGCTGCATTAACTGATGTTTAGCTTGTTTTCTGCACACAATACACAACTGAACAACTTCCTAGAAGGGTGTACAATGTTTCTTCTCCAAAGAAAAGATACAGAAATGTGTATTGCACACTTTAATACGGCTTCTGTAAGTTCGTATTCAAGTAGCTGCAATTTCCTTTAATATAAGTAAGAAAAAAACTATTACTAAAGCAAAAGAAAAAGAGCTGAAGCACATCCACAGGATGGGAAATCAGCTTACTGTATGGGAATGTGGCCTAGCAGTGGAAGTAAAGATCTGAAAGACAAAAGTCACAAGCTCCTAATCTCAACCATGCTAATATATCTTACATGATCTTTTAAAACTCTTTTTCCTCTTTGTCTTAGTTCATCCTTTTGCAAAATACATACGGAAATATGACTATTTTCACAAGATGCAGAACATAACAGAAGTGCTCTAATCAGTAAAGCACATGGTAAGTACATGGTGCAAGATCTACTGATAAAAGGTGGTTCAGAAACATGAAAGATTAGAAGTTGTAACGGAAATGGTGATTGTGGTATTATGCAAAGCTAAAACCTGGAACTCAAACTTCTGTTTGAGATGTTAAGAGAGTTTTTATCTTTTGTGTTGGATGAGCTTCATGTCTAATAATAACTTTCAGTGTAAACGCCATTTTCCTTGAAGCAGTATATAAAATTCTGCTTGACTTGAACATTCAGCTGGCTTCACTTAGTACAAATAGCTGTACTAAAAGATATAACTGAAAGATCAAGATTTATCTTTGCACTACAGCTATGCAGAATGTAAATGCATAACAACTTTAATAATGAACTAAGGCAGGCACTTGCCCTTGTATTTACTCTTATCAATATGAATTGTTGATTCACACAGTGCAACATCACGGCCCATGGTTCTTTACTTGCCCAACTTGAGTTGCAGCAGTGGACCAGAAGGCAGGCTGGGGGCCTGGATTTCTCAACAGACATGCAAATGCATACAGGTAAATAAAAACTCTCTCTTACCCTCACATAAGAGAGCTTTGTTGAGACCTATTAATCATTCATAAGATTTACAGCATTTTGCATTTATTTTTGTGCATCACTCAGAGTTTACAGTAGCTAGGACTTTCAAATAGTAACACAATTATACATCTTTGGACATTTTTGCTATGCTAGTCACTTTTGCTATACTGCTGAGTCAGCATTCCAATACTAAATAAAAATATAGCCATGAAAATAAGTAACAAGACATGCTGTGAAATGTTTAACATTTAATTGCCCGTTAGTAAATTACACAGCCTTGAGCTTCCAGAACTCTTTATATGAGATAGAAGTTCTCTGGTTTGCTTTAGGGTTTTCTGATTTCCTTTAGGCTGTAAGCTTCAAAGGGAAAGGTCTATGCTATTCTTGTACAACAGACAGTTATAAAGAGTAAAAAACTACTTAAATAACACAGAGTAGAGATTTCATGGCCTTCTTACATTAGCCTTAAACACAATGAGCAATTTTCAGTAAAATTTTCATGAAGTGATTCTATTTAGGATTGTACAATGAAATCCCCAAGAGTTAAACATCCAAGCTATTTAATTTTTCAACAGATCTCTGAACACGTTGCTACTTTCTGAACATAAGGGGTTTTTTTCTCTACAACTTTCTTTAAAGCCATGTATAGTACAATCCCATTCTGTTGGGGAAGAGGCAAAAATCAGAATTTTTGCCTTGCCTTTGCATTCAATGACTCTAAAGTAATAAGCCCATTTTCAAACTATATTGTAAACAAAACAGAATACCTACTCTAGCTTTCCTCTGGACGTTGGCACTACTACTGCATGTTGCAATGTCTAAGCCTGCCCATCACATTTTAAAAGTTCAACTGAGCAAAATAAGAGTTCATAGCATGCTGTGTAGGTTTAAAATAACAAAGAAAGTAAAAAGTAAGAGTCAACACAGTACAGGTTTTTTTAAAAAAAAAAAAAAAAACAAACATGTATAAGCCCCATTCCAGCCAGAGCTGCCATCATTTGAAGTCTTCGGAAGGAATACTTTTGCCTCTTAATGCAGAGAAATCGTCTCACATTTTAAAATACTCATAGGTTTAGTATGCATTTAAACCCTGTGTGTAGGAAAAAAAAAATGGAGGAGAACTTTCTGAAACAATAGTAAATTTTACAATCCTTGTTGAGCTGGCTGCTTCCTTCTCCCTTGATGCATGAGACCTTTTCCCTACAATTCTGGGTTTAGCTTAGCTTCAGGATACTTGTGAGTCACCTTCAGGCACATTACTACAGAAAAGATGCAAAAGCAGATGTGCACTTCTGACGGAATTCCCAGCAGGCTTTATAATTGTATAATTTTCTGCAGGGCAGACTATTATTCTTTCTTCAACAGAGCACATGTTTATCCTTTAAGTCTCACTGCATATTTCTATATGAAAAGCCTGGTACACAGCTTTAACCAACATTGCAGGAAACACACTGAAGTAAATGTGTAACTTCTTTGCTATTTTAATGGCATACAGTTATACCAACTAAACACAGTGCCTTTACTGTAAACATTGAAGGAAGAATATTTGACCTCTACATAAAACATTTTCAGTAAAGTTGAGGAAAGGATTCCTTCAGAAAATACATTCGGTGTATGGAACATGAAACACACAAGGAGCAAAAGAGATGACAAAACCCCACTCTCATGGTACCAGATCTTCCAATAGCTGCATTTGAAATGGTATTAAATTATGCTTGAAAACATTCTGTATAGAAGTTCTGGCTCCTCCAGAAGTTTTCACTTCATATTAGAGGACAGTAAAAAGACGGAGAAAGCCTGTGAGCATAACAACAATTTGGACTCACAATTTTCAGGAGAAAGATGGAAAACTGCTGTTACAGTTCCTACTGGCAAATAGCATGCAACTTTGCCAGAGGGCACAGCCTCACTTTCTGGAACACAAGCAGTACAGTACTCCATGGACTACTGGGTTGGCTTGTTCCACTGGCAAAACTTGTTTTCCAGCCCAACCTCCTCCCTTACTTACTGCCAGGGAATACTGTTTAAGTGATCTCCTTGCTTCTGTATCTGCATTCCCCCCATTCCTCAAAGATGCTGTGAAGCTGCTTAAGCTACTGGCACAGAATCAGTTCAGAGCAGAGACTATGGTACTACTTAGGAAGCATCAGCTAGTAAATGTTTGGGGTCTGGTGACAGCTGGTGTACCACTTCAATTCATATGTGCTTTTCCTTCAAGGAAGTGTTCATACTCTGTTTTCAGAGATGAATGCGTATCTTTTTTCTTTCCAGGGAAGATGAAATCCATATGTTCTTGCAAAAACCCTTCTGATACTTCTCCAAAGCACAGCCACTTGAAAAGCTTTGCTCCATTCATTACTTTCAGTCGTAGTCCTAACCAGGATCACATCGCTGATTTGTCCTCATAAGAAACACAGTCTCTTTAAGGTTTCAGCTAGGTTCTTAAGTGACAAAGCAAACCGACACATTATCTTAGGGTCTTCGGCTTCACCATCAGTAACTACTCTAGGACTTTGGTAAAATTTTGTACAAATATCATAACTTTCAAGCAACTGAGGTTAGATCCAGAGAGAGTAGGAATTTAGTCAGCTAATTCCCAAGAAACTTCTTATTGCTATTCTTTAATCCTGAAGGCATCAAAACTCTCATACGTATCTGATTTTTTCTCAAATTGCTAAAATTCCACTTCTGTACATGCCAAGAAGTGTCCTGGTCTCATATGGTTTAGCAGCTTGTGGCCTACTTAATAATTAACCTGGAGCAATAGCTAAAGTAGACATTTCTCCATAGATGATGATGTTCTTCTGTCCAAAAACCCCACAGATTATTAAAATGATGACACAGTGGGACAGAGTTAAACAAAGAAAGAACAAAAACCAGTCAACAAGTGAAAGATGAGAAACTACAGATTTGAAAGGAGACTTACTTTAAATTATATTCACATGAAACGAAAATCCTACTCAGCAATGTTCAGGAACTGCAGGAATCGATTGTTAATTTTAGAAGTCGCCCTCTGAAAGTGTACATAACTTTTAGCTTAGAATTTGAATTCGAGATGTCAGTAGAATGGTAATAAAAAATTCCAGCTTTGCAAAAGGATTACAAACAGAAACTTTTTAATGAAAGGCAATTTTTTTGGAGATTATTCTCCTCCTTTCAATAAAAATGTAAATATCAGAGAATAAAATACAGCCAAATGGAGTAATAATTAGAAATAATAATAGAGCAATGGGAGGCCACATAATCCATCTATGACAAACAGCAAATAATTTTAACATGACTAAATTCAGCCAAAAAAAAACCAAAATAGCAAAGGTGACATTTACAAAAATGAGTCAATTAATAAGCCCAGGGTAGAACACCAGTAACTCAGCCCTGACCCCAGTTATACTCTGTGTATCATACTAAGTTCAATGGATCTGTTTGTGAATACTTCCTGCCTTCCCTCCCCCCCCCCCGCCCCAGTATTTCAGCAGAGGAGGAATGACCCTGGACCTGACATACAAGGATTTCAGAGGCAGCCATTGCAGTCCTTCACCTGTCAAAAGCTGCTGGGCTGGCTCCTCATTACTGGTAATTTAGCAAGGCAGGTGGAACAGCAGGATACACAGTGGAGACAGAGCTTGTAAGAGACACCCCATCCGTCAGCAGCCAGCACTGCTGCAAACAATGATACAGTCATGCTACCCCACAGCTTCTCTGCTTTCTGCCAGGTGATGGTTTTTACTACTCATTGGCCCATAAAGCATAAACACTGGATTAGAGCAACTCTTGCTACCCTTCATTTCAGCAAGTACAAGCAGGAGTTTGGCACAGCTGACTGCTGTGATCTCATGAAAAACCCAGAACTGCCACCCGGCCTGGAACACAAGACAGGACAGACCCGTATTTCCTCTACACTACTACAGTGGAGAAAACAAGAACTTTGTCCCTTTGTCCTGGACACATAAGAGATAATGTGACTAGTCTATTGGCTGTAACTTGTAACTAAATTGTGGCTTGCATCCCAAAGCAGAGAGCCTAATATCCTTCCCAAAAAATTTATTATTAGTACTTTTGACAAATACAGGTATTTCAGAGCTATTCATACAAGAGATTTTTGGTTTGTGGGGCTTTTTTGTGTTTGGGGTTTTTCTGTTGTTGCACTGTTTTGTTTCATTTTAAGAAACAAAACTTATTAATTCCCTTCTTTCATCATTTTTTTTTCTTTCATTGAATGTTCCCATATGTTTTGTATTGATAAACAGGGAGACCACAAACATCCAATCTACTTTCTCAGTATTAGTCTATCCATATTCATCTTCCCTCCTCTTGCAGCTTCCCTAGATGGAAGTCTTCTTTTATTCGCTTCCTAAAGACCACTAGAAAATCGTAGTTCAAATCCTTGCTCTGAGACTGGCATTAAGCAGAACTCAAATGAAACCTCCCACATCCTCAGAGACAGCATCTTAACCCTGGGGCCAGACTAGAATATGGCAGCAGTAAGTGTGAAGCTGCTCTGTGGTGTATAAAACACAAGAATTTTCCCTGAGAGGAGACCAGACACACAGGCAGACAGAATTACTCTTTCATTTTGTGTTTATACTACTTAATTGGAGAGGCTGGGAGGCCTGGTTCCAGGACAGTCTAGTGATCTATCTGGAAGTGGACAGCAGCTACAATTACCCTGTCCCAGAACACACTGCAGCATTCAACTGCTCTGCTGGGGTGTGGCTTCAAATCCCTCCAGACGGATGAGGGAAAAGAGTATGGCTTCTCACATCCTAAATCAGTGCCCAAACAGTTGGCCTATTGAATGTAATCCTTTTCCTTTGGCATTTCTCAACCTCACTCTTTCATTTCCTTTGCTTTTCCTAAAAGAACTCTAGTATAAAAAAAAACACTGTCGCAGAGTGCAGTACAACCTCGCTTTTTCTCCCAGATCATGCAGAGCAAATTACCTTTTTCTGCAATTTCACTGCTAAGCAACAAACAACACCCAAAAGAGAAACAAAGTTCCTTCCCAAAGTTTGACATCCCCGCCCTGGTGAATAGCTGCAATTTATCACACCCATTTACATAATCTGAGCGCAACACTCAGAGCAGTAGTACAAGGAAGCTTCAGTATTCTGCTGGAGTGAGAGGTGACTACTAGTGAGACTGATCCAAGTTTAAACCATCACAAAGTTTGTACATTTGCATACAGGAGACATCAGAGAAATTTACAACAGGTCTCTAGACATACATTTGGTATAAATTATGAAATGTATTATTACAAATGTATTATTCAGTGTGTATTAATGAGCTAATATAAGCATACTCTGGGACATAAACCACATATTCTGATGCCAGCAAAATAAAATATGCATCTTACACTAAATATCAGTATGGGACAAAAAAAAAAAAAAAAAAAAATTTCTTTCCCTAATGTCTCTGTGAGCTATACTCTAATTAAGTTAAATTCACTTTCCTCCATAAGGTAGGAAAAACCCAATTAGTCTCTTCCACCTAAGGGCTCTAATGTAAGAGCATAGAATCTTACAATGGAGTGTTACAAAGACAGCACAAGCTTTCATAGCATTCCCTAATCTCCCATGGTGTTGTTAAGATCTGTACTCCACACTAACTATGCACTGGATATGGGGTCTCTGCCCCTGAGGGAGCTGAAAAACGAGAAAGTCTGCTTCTGGACAGAAGAATGTGGAAAAAATGAGGGAGACTGATGGGTTTCTTTCTCCCGGATCTCCTCATACAGGTTGCTCCTTCTTCTGTAGCAATCTACTGACTCCAGCACAATCTCCCAGCCTGTTACCTTTCATAAACATAGCCACAGTTTATTTCCACTTGCAACTCATCAGTAGCAAGGCTTATGAGACCTAACAAAGAACACCCTTATGAATTCAATGAATTATTAATTCAGTAAAAACATTAATTCCTCATACCATTTGCCAGCAGGACCATACAAGCTATTTAACTTGAATGCAAAACTTTCAGTGAAGGCCATGTTGTTTCTTTACTAGTCCTTCTGGCAAGCAGTTTCAAGGTAAAAGCCACTGTCAGCATTTAGCTACAACTGCTGCAAGGATGTTCCTTACTCTCTTCAGAATGCAGTGCCTGAATTCAGTACATCATGGATCTTGGGTGCCACACCTTGCAATGCAGTGGAATACACCCATTCTCAGCGCCCACACTGAAACCAGTACAGGCTAAATTCTGGAGAACTGATAGCACTAACCACCTTGCACACAACTACATTATGGGCTTCAGAAGCAGCTGAATACTAACAGCCCTATCCTCCCTTCTCTTACTGTCTTAACTCACGTGGCTCAGATGAGAGTCCAGCCTGATCTTAATCAAAAAATGAAAAACATGCATTGCCATCATAGAAGATGCAACCTCTTGTCGCCCTTGCTCTGCACATCCCTATATCAGGACAAAGCTATCCTAGCTTTCCTGTAATGTGTATCTTGACAACTCTGCCACAACAGAGAATGATATAAAGAAGCTCTTTCTCAGCATCTCTCTGCTTTCCAAGTGTTAAATGAAATCCACAGGGATGTTTGTGATGGAGGCAAAAATACTTAAAGCTGGACAGTCAGAATAAGACTGACAGTCCTTTTGCATAAAACACCATGGGACAGAGTTATATGGAGAAGACTCCAAAAACAAACATAAAAATACAGGCCAAAGGTCCTAAATGGTCATCTCCTTTCCTTCAACAAACAGAAGCCACATTACTCCTCATATCTTGCAACACAAGCAGTACCAATTACTTTTTTACTCCATCCTGCTTACAATTCATGTAGTGCAGTATTCCCATATTGCACCAATACAAGATAAGATCATAGAGCCTAACCGCATGCCAAGAACAGCAAAAACACAATACCTGGGAGAGAAAGCACAGAAAATTAATTCATTTTTATTATTAGAAATGAAACACATATTTGTGCATATGGCCTCACAAGAAAATCAACCAGAAAAAACTGCTTCAGCAAGATCACTCATGGCATCTAACATCAAGACAACTGATGATCACAGATATGCATAAGGTCATAATTACAGAGTTTCCAAGACAGGTGCTATTTAATGCACACAACTGTATATTCTTAGTATTTATGTTGTCAATGATTAATGACCAAATTGCTTCCTCTTACACACTGTTCATGTGGCATTCTGCATGACTGCTTAAGTTGCATAGGAAGACATAAAGTTGTTAGAAGAAAAACCTGCTACCAGTCACCGCTACAATCTGCTGAAGCTTCACCCTATTTCAGTCAGACAGTCTATTTCACTGTCCTTTGTTTGCCCGTCCTTCAGACAGCTTGTGACTGTCCATGTGTACAGCAATATAAATTGCTTTCAAACAACAATTTGCCTTACTATGTTTATTCCACAAACTCCCTCTATTTAATAATTTTTCCAAATTCTCTGTGAGCTTTACAATTTTATTAAAGTATTTTCTCTGGTGAGTAAGAAGCTAAATAATATAATGAGGATGGAAGGGAAAAAGAAGTGGAATGGGGATGCTAAAATAAAACACTTTCCCCGCATACTTCATATAGAAAACTAAGAGGCTATGAAACAAGCCTCATCCTCTGTGCAAGAGGTAGGTGTGCATTTATTTACACGACGAATTACAAACTTGGTCAGCTGAACATATAGAACAAATCCAGTGCTCCCTGAAATTTCACTTATGCACAAAAGCAACCCTCAGTTGGTACCATCAGCACCAGGGATCTCTGTTCTGCATTTGACCTTACTGTACTTGGCAAAGAGAGGGCATTTCAGGTGTACAGTTTGTAATAATACAGTGGTTTTTGAACTTTAAACACTTCCAAACAGATCTTTGAGATGACCAGGCAGGTTCTGCTTCTTGCTCACCTTTCATTTTAATGACCGTTTCAAAAGAGTTGAAAGATTCATTGCGCAGGTGCAGAGTAAATTAGGAAGGAAAAATGCACCTTGCCAGAAATCTGTGCATTCTAGCAAGTATTTGAGCAAGTTCTGGACGTACTATATTGGTCTGGATTCATACCTGTACAAGTTCTTATTTATATTATGTAGGAAACAAGTAAAGCCAAAGGCCACCACATGAAACATGTATTTTAGTAAATGGAGCCCAACCCAAAAGAGTATTGGACACAGAAGGAAATACACCATTTGATGCCTGGCCTGTTACATCAATGATAACTAGATGAACTTCAGTTTCTGGAATTCACAGAAATAATGGCAACACATGCATTTCAGCCCTCTGTGCTTCCTTAGTGCGTGCTATTTGACTTTTCTAACAGGCTTTCAATTTGGACAATGGTACCTTGTCTTCTCAGTACTTTCTTTGTAGGGCCTCTGTGATCAAATCAGCTAAACATGCAGGGACAGATTATGCCTTGCCCTTAACCAGATGTGCAGTGGGAAAGAGAGATATTTGCCGGAACTGTACTACTGAATACAAACACCCTGTATCTGGGTCTGAGCAGGCAGTACTTAAGAGCTGCCGACTCAGTTCCAATTCCAGTGTCCTGATCATGAAGGTTTTTTGATTGATTTATCTCTGAAATCAATATTGCCAGATCTAAAAATAATAAACTGCAGGGATTGTGGATTAGATTCTTTTTTTTTTTAATGTGGGTTATTGTTTTATAGAAAAATTAATTCAAATGCAAAATAAGCTCCTGGACAAAATAATTTACATTTTGTAGTACCAGACAGTGTAATTGATTATGAATGGAAACAGGTATCATAAGGTTAACACGGCATCTGAAGTTTAAAGTGTTTTATAGCTTTACTGAAAGAAAAAGAAAATAAAAAAAAATTAAGTGCCATTGTACTGTCACAATTCCATGCTTTTCTTACCAATAGTGTTACTACTACATATTGATCAATGCTTAGAAGCTTCTTCACTGAAAGCATGTAGTTTTCCCAAGCATATCACTTTCTCTCTTCTTGTAAACTTTAACTCTAGTTATTAAGACGGGGGTAGGAGGTGATCCAGGGACACACATAACCCTATTTTACTTCAAAAAGGAAAAAAAAAAGGAACAAACAAAAGACCCACAGCAACCTCCTTATAACAAGAAGACAAACCTGATCAGTATGCTCAATGACAACTATTTTTAGGACAAGCATTGCCTGTTTGAAATCAGTCGGGAAGCATCAAAATAAGATCAAGCAGGTTAATAATTAAGTCCCATTATTGATATCAGCTGATTATATTTCCTATAATAGAAATATTCCCCCCCTTCACTTAGGGGCAGGGGAAAAAAAAAGAAAAAAAAAAAAAAGGCATTGCATCTTTTAGTATCAATGTACTGCCAAGATTAAAAGCCTTCTCGTTGCACTACTTTTAGGGTGATTCTTTTAAAACTTTTCTTATTCGACAAGCCTTTGCTATTTATTTCAGTGAGCCACATTCAAATCACCTCAGCTAGATTCCCAGCACAAATGCCTTCACTCATCCTTTACAAGAAGGCTGGCCACTACAGTCTTCCATGACATGAGACTGCTGTAAAAATTATAGCATCAACTAGGTTGGAAAAGACGCCCAATCATTACTCCTGGACTGCCAAGTCCACCACTGAACCATGTCACTGAGGGCCTCATCTGCACATTGGCCAAAAGAATGTTTTGAGCTTTCTGAAATACCAGTGAAAATTGCTATTTGGAAGCAAACAAGCATTATCTTTCAACCTTTGACATGCAAATATTCAACCGAAATTGACAGTACAATATGAAACTGAAATATAAACTTCAGTATTACACCCAGGTTAGCAGTGTGTCCCCCAACTGATGCTGAAAGAAACACAAAAGACCAAGAGCTTGAGGAGACAACCCTAAAGGCATTTAAAAGTTCAAAGAAAGAGATGGGTATTTTCAAAAGCACCAACATTTGGGGGGGGGGGGGGGGGGGGAGGGAGAGGGGGTGAAGCTGGCAACCTGGCTCTTAAAGCTGAACAGTGTGGGTCCAAAATGCGGGTGATGCACCTTACATAAAACACTCCCCGCACACAAGGGAGTTAGGGAAGTAACGAGTACTCCAGCACTCAACGGCCGGCAGCCACCGGCCCCGCGCCATCCCCGCGGCCCTGGGGCGCGAGGGGGGCGGCGGCAGGCTCGACCCCTCAGCCACAGGCCCGGCTGCCGAGGAAGGCGGCCCCACACCAGCCCCATCGCCCCCCCCCCCCGGTGGCCCAGAGGGGGTCCGGGCCTCCCCGGAAGGCCTCTGTTTGCCTGCCGTTCGCTTACCGGTGGTGGAGAGGACGGTGCTGGCGAAGAAGAGTGAGGAGGTGAAGTCCCAGTTCCAGTTGCCCGAGGCGTTGCTGAGCACCGAGACGCCGTAGTTGCTGGCCTCCAGCACCCGCAGCAAGAACTGCTCCAGCTGCTGCTCCGAGAGGCAAGCGTGCTCCTCCAGGAAGCGCTGCTTCAGCTTGCCCAGCTCCTGGCGCAGCAGGTCCTCGTAGGGCAGCTCCACCGAAGAGAACACCACGGCGCCGAACACCAGGTAGAGCAGGTAACCCAGCACCAGCAGGGCGAAGCACCAAGCGGAGCGGTGCTGCTCCACCAGACGCACACAGGAGCTGCCCGCCAGCGACTGCAGCATCTTACCGAGCCGGGGGCCGGCTGCTCCCTGGGCCGGGAGGTTGAGGGGGATACGGGGGGAGCGCGGCCGATGCGGCCACCGGCTGCCCTGTGCCTCTGCGACCGCCTTGAGGCGCAGAGCGGCTCTGATGTGGCGCTCACGTGGCCGGGCGGCGCAGGTACCCGCGGCTGAGGGACGGCCTGCTGCCGCCAACCGACCGGCCACACGCTTACGTGAGAACGGCGTTTTCTCTCCTCTTTACGTTTCTTGTCACCCAGCCGCGCGTGACTGGGCCCAGCTAGCGTTCAGTGAAGCCGAGCGAGACTGCCCCTTAAGACAAAAGTGTCTGGAGGCTGCCTTGCCTCGCTGCTTCCTCCCCCGAGAGAAACCCCCAAACAGCAATTCCTTCCACTGATCCTTTTTATTTTATTTTTCACATTTCTGAAGGTGCCGGGTGAAGCAGAAGAAGGTAACGCCACAGACGCAGTGGTGTGAGGTATGGGGCTGAATTCTGGATTGGGGATGTGATGCATTTAAGGAGGAATCCTGATGGCAGGCAGTAATGTATTCCTTCAGGCCCTCTGGGACATAACTTCAAAATGAGGCGTGTTTAGGAGGCACAGTTAGAACCAGGTGGCCACCAGAAATCTCATCCAAGCTAAATGAGCCTTTGCTTCTGTGCTGGGCTCCTAGAGATACTTACTTTTAATGATACTTTACTTTTTTTTGGTGCTCAGGGCAGTGTCCACAATGAATTCAAATGCACTGTCCAGCCAGGTCTCTGTATGGTCCAAACCAGCGATCTTCTGCAATTCCACTTCAAATGCTTCTTTCTTCATCCCTCTCAAGCTCTGGCCAGCAATCATACAGTTAACCTGCAGAGAAGTTCCACTACCACATGAAAAAGAGCAGTGAAAATTGTAGCCTCCCAAAGTGGCCCTTAAAGTGACTAAAGGCAGCTTCCTTGGGTAAAGAGAGAGAGGAGATTCCCTAGCCACATCCTGCAGGGCTCTGCCACTTCCCTTTCACCTCTCAGCTGATGGCAACTTGTACAATCACAGAAACAAAAGTAGTGGGTTGTAAATTAGAAACTAACTGGGGCTGAGCCAGTGAATTCAGACAGAGTAAATCATATCCCACAACCTGTGTTAAGCTGTGAGGTACACTGTAGGGACTATCATGGGAAAAGGACAGAAAAACAAAAGGCACAAAGCAATTTTTTTGTGCTGGAAACTTAAACCCAATGTGTTAACATTTCCTTTTATAGGAAATTAGGCTGTGGGATGGATCTGGCCTGGCAGTGCAGCTCATCCAGTCCCTGGCCCATTCCCCACTGCTAGCCACAGCTGAGTTGTTCCAGGGGCTTAACGCCTCCCCATTCCCCTTGTTTCACAATCAAAGTGTAAATGTGTTCATGCATGCAAAAAGCAGCTGCTTAAATGCTTGGTCAAATAGCGCGCTTGGGGGATGTGGTAGATACGTCTGAGACAGGCCAAGCAAACAGACTCTCAGTGCTGTGCCAAGAGGACATGTGTGTTCTGGCCTACAGATGCACATCTGTCATGTGTGTGCATGTGCACCTTTTGCATGCACGTTCAATCACACAAATGGGGAGAAGACTCCCTGTCTACCTAGGTGTTCTGATAGGAAGACACTTTCCCCCCCTGGCTGAACCTCTGAACTGTTGCAAGGTAAGTAAGTGGTTCCAAACTATTCATACATATAAATTGTAGCACTGAACAGAGGTGCGGCACAGTGAAATTAGGGGAGGGGCTTGAAACAACCAGCTGAAGAAAATCCATGGTATATATCATGAAGTTAATTGACAGGACAGACATAGGCAGAGATGTCACATCCTGTCAACACCTTTCATGAGTGTCAGTGTACTTCTAAAATGTTTTTTTTTTTTTTTGCTGTACACCAGTGATGTGTAGGAAAAACACAATCTAAATCAATAGCAATGACAATTAATAATGGATACTGTCTGAAAAAAAATATGTAACACTTTTGAAGGGAGTATTCCAAACAAATGTTTTATTGCATCACACTAAGGCAGCATGCATTAAAGCATCATTACAGAAAAAGAGGTCAAGGAACCTCAATTTGGTATGCTTGGTTAATTCCATCCAATTATTTAATCACTTGGCCCCTCAAATTCCAAATGACTGAGTACCTCTATCTATAATATAAAAGCCATTAAAAACAATAAGTATGATATATGGGGCTACATACAAACAAATATACTCGGTTTGCCAGATAAAATAGGTTTCATAATACTATCTAATTTATGACAACATCCAGTATGTACAGTTGCATTCATGATAGGGAATGGGCATATATTTGCTATAAAACAATATTTTCCCAACCTTCAAGCCAAATATTTATTTAAAGGTTAGAAAATGTTTGCCTTAGAGCACACCTCTCTTCAGTGGTGATAGGAAACTGTGGCTGGGCAGCTGAACAGTTTTATTTACTGGCCGCCTTCAGTTTTCCATTTTTATGAATCACTCATTCTCTATTTTTAGAAGTCTGTCACACTTGGAGGTTTGCTGGGCTAGAGAGAAAAGGAGGACTCAGCTGAACAGAACTTGCACTGCTCTTATAACTTGATTTTCTCAGGTTTGGAGGCATGGGCCAGGGGGAACAATGGCAAAGCAGTACAGCTGTGTCACCAAAGCGTTTACATTCTTGATTCCAAAGCAAATGTCTGGACAGTGAATTCCAGCCAGCATTGTTTCGTTCTACTGTGATCATCCCTCTTAATAAAATGTGAATCCAGTTAATAAAGTGTACCACATCATGGCATCATTCATATACTAGCTACCCTCAGTGATTACTGGGCTCCTTACTGCTGGAAGGTCCAGCTGTTAGCAGAGTATGGAAACCCACTATTGGTAGCTACTGATGCTCTCCATTGCACCAAACTCCCCTCTGAACTACAGAAAATGCAAGTACAAGCTCCCTATCCACAAGTGTAGAAAAGAACAGACAGTAATTCATCCATGGAGCTGAGAGAGAAACCATGTTTGTGTCCTGGGGTGCTTGAAAAGTGTGAAGGAAGTGACTAGTCTCTCTAACTCTGCTGCCTGGGAAGACAGGGCAACTCCCTTGTCAAATCACTGGGCTGGCAGCTTCTCTAGTGTAGTCCAGAGGCTGAGAAAATCCTGTCTCATACAAAAGAAATGTAAGGCATTTCTCAGAGCTGTGTGAATCACTGACATTTTCTGTTAGGAGAGGTGAAATTGAAATAAAGAGGGTTTGGGTTGTGTTTGTGGCAGCTTATATATTCAGTGAGCTTTTTGATTAACTGAAAAAAATGTTTTATTACTAATACATTTCTATTGAAATGCTGTAGTGCTCCAAACATGGGAAGACAAGGAGAGACCTCATAGCAGCCTTTCAAAATCTCAAGGGGGCCTATAGGGATGCTGGGGAGGGACTCTTCATTAGGGACTGTAGTGAGAGGACAAGGGGTAACTGGTTCAAACTTAAACAAGGGAAGTTTAGATTAGATATGAGGAAGAAATTCTTTACTGTAAGGGTGGTGAGGCACTGGAATGGGTTGCCCAGGGAAGTTGTGAATGCTCCATCGCTGGCAGTATTCAAGGCCGGGTTGGACAGAGCCTTGGGTGGCATGGTTTAGTGTGAGGTGTCCCTGCCTGTGGCAGGTGGGTTGGAACTAGATGATCTTAAGGTCCTTTCTAACCCTAACTATTCTATGATTCTATGGTGGCAGGCTGGAGGAAAATGTCAGCCTGGTGGCAGCAGTGACCAGAGAGGGGGACCACTTTTGTTCAGTGAATATAAATGACATCAGACAAAAACAATAGCTCAAATGAAAATCAAGAATGGCTAATAACAGTGCCCAGAGACTGACATATGCTGAGCAGCATATGGCAGAGGAGATTCAATGCTGGGACTCTGCTGCTCTGAGCACTGAGCTCTAGACCCTGAGTGGGGGATGAGTCTGAGGAAACACCCACATTTGGCACTATTACTGGTATCAAGACTATAAAATATTTTCATCATCAAAAAGAAAACCAGAAAGTGACTCAAATATACAGAAAGTTTCAAGCTGACTGAAAGCTTTGTTAGTTTTGGGTTTGGTTTTTTTTTTTTTGCTTGCTTGTTTGTTGCAAAAGAATAATTTCATGGCAAAATTACAAAACATTTTGACATCAGTCTTAGAAGAAAATGTTGCTTCTCTCAAAAAAAGTACAATTTCACTGAATAACATGAAGTTCTGAGAAGCAGTGTAAATAAAATCAGTTACTAGGCAATACTTGTCCTGACAAACCTGTTCTGCTCTGTAGCATGAGCTCATGGTACAGTGAACAGAGGAGGAGGTGGTAGTGGGGAGGAGTGGGATGATCCAGGACAGTGTGGGAGCCAGTAAACAGTTATATGTGGAGAACATGAAATAGTATCATAGCTGTGACACCATGACAGCTGAATATTGAATAGCAATAGGGAACAGATTTGTCCTTCAGGATTTTTCTTCAAATTTGACATGAGTATAAATTCAGTGATTATAGCAAGTCTAAAGTCTGAATTATCTGTCCTAAATTATATGTACATGAAAGAAGATAGCCATAACTGTAAGATTCTCTGAATTCATTTGCATTAAAGATTCTGCCACATTTAACTGTTCCTGTTAATATTTTTTCAATGAAACTGAGAAGTAGAATCCTTCATAATTTGCTGTATGTGTTAAATGAAGGCTGGATCATCACACATTTCCTGTTTCAGAAGAAAATACATCCAAATGGTTGTTTCTGAACACTCGGTTTATGGGCTTTTGCAGAAGTTAATATAAGGTTGTCTAGTGGCTCTGATTGAATGTAGTCCCCCTGTGTGGGCAAGCAGGATGTGGAATTATACGAGTCACATCCTCACAGACACCAACACAAATGTAGATAAGCTGAGAAGCAGTCAGATGGGTTGCCATGTGTTCTGTTTCTGATGGATAAGGAGTTCTATTTCAGCTAAAGGGAATCATCTAGATTTGGGTCAAATAATGTGAATGCTATGAAAACTGAAACAACACAGCCTGACTTTATAGAAAAATGTAATCTTTGAAGAGGGGATTCATTCCCATCTTAATGTGGGAGGAGGATAGAGATGCAGTAGGAGTACAGACATATTTAGGTCTTTAAAATTTATGACCAAGCAAACTGGTGACAGTAGAAATATTGCTGTGGAAGAAAGAGTCAGTGAAGTCTGTGTCGGTGCCATTTCCAACATCCTGCCTGGCTGCGTTTTACTTGAGACGAGGGAAGAAAGCTTGAGATTTAGTAGCTTCCTCAAAAAATCGTTTTATGCCATTAACTTAATGGTGCAATACTGTCCACAGAGGTTAAGACCACTGATCTGTGATAGCAAAAGAATGAATGTGTCTGGTTTGGGGGCTATATTTAGGGGAATGTTTACATCGTGGAGTAGTAATATTTAGAACGAAGAAAGTTTATACGCATGATGAGGCACAATTTCTTGAGTGAGTCATGCCTTGTTCAGCATAAATGTAATTTTCCTTAGAGTTGCAATAAGTATTCATATTTAACCAACAATCTCAGTGTCTGAGTGGAATAACTGAGAGATAACTGTTATAATAGGATAAGAATTGTATGTAATGGAAAAAGTAATTTTATGTATACTTGCTATCCAGGTTTACCCAATGGCATTGCCTGAAATGAAAAGGAACTTGGTCGCTCTAAGAGGTACAGGTCCAATGAGGATGTGAGCTGCATATATGTGCATAAATACAGTCATGTATACACACATATGTTTTTATATAGTTATGTATATAGTGTGCTTCCTCAAGCTTTTCTTTGTTACATTCTAAGTTGTGCCATATCTTTGTAGAAAGGTAATTACCCATGATTTGTAGGAATGTGTTAATGCTGAAGGAATGTAATAGCTCAGAGCATACAGGGTGTCAACATGACCTTATTAGAGTGTTACATTAAATAAAATTCAGTGTTTTAAATAAAGCGACCTTGCCTTCCTAAGTCCTGTGGTGTTCAGCCAGCAGAATCTCTCCTTTTAAACTTGTTCAAGATGCTGAAAAGAGGAAGACCAGCTAAGATACTTAATAATTTGTACTGAAAATAAGAGTTCACAAGACACTTTGTATCTCTTCCTTCCACCTGGTAGAATTTTTACTATACCTTCACCCGTGTTGACAGCCTGGTGTTAAAAATGGTTACGGAGAGAGAAAAAAGAATGCAGTAGCTGTGGTGGACCCAAACAGCTATGGGTGTCCCAGCCTCCTTCCTGATCTTGCCACCTCTGGGACCGATCTTGATTTTATCTCAGAGCATTGTGCTGGTTCTGGGGCACTCAGGAAATTATAGTGCCAGCAAAGCCCACCAGCTTTCTCTGGGTTACTTTCAAAACACACAGCCTGAGAAAGGGTTACACACTAAATGGTGTCTCTGTATTTACTTTTTTCATGAGTTGGGCTGCATTTCTGTGATTCCTGTTTTTGGTGAATTGAGGCCCAGCCCCAGTCTCTGAGTTTAATGCTGCCACTGGGGATTGCTGGTAGGTCCTTTTGCCTGTTTTAATTCAGTCTGCATTGCCTTAGCATTTGTGTACTCATAGAATCAATTTTATGCAACAGGCTGAGTTGGACTTGTGTTACAGTGGGGTATGTATACGTAAACCAGCAGTGGTGACGTTTTCACTGACAGCCAACACACCCTTTTGCCTGTTCACGGAAAGGTCACATTAACTTGACAAAACAGCTTTCAGCTTCAGCTCCGTTTGCCTCTGTTTTGCCAGCCCCAATGTGTGTACACAGTACAGCACTACTTGCCAAGGACTCCCTGACATGTGTAATCAGTACAGACTGAACAGTGTGTGTGCGCACTTGGACTTTATGCATTTGAGTTGGTGTGCTGGAGCCTGGTCCTGACACTGACTGCTCTTTTACTTTGCATTTGACAGATGGGCTCAAATGGCTGGCAATGTTTTTGAAGCTGTTGTCATTTGTAACAGTGAACTTCTGGATGCCTGCAACCATCCTGGCCCCAAATGAGACCATGTGGCAACTACGCATCGTTTTGCTACAATAGGGAAGTCTGGTGCTGGATGTGGCTGCCTGTGTGTGGAACATAGAGGCGTCACAAGGCAGGTTCTTAGGATGACTTTCAGATTCTGCCTAGATGCTACCCAAGAAGTAAGGGAACCTGAAAGGAGCAGGGTTGCAGCTCTGGGAAAGAATCTCTCCGTCCTGCTGCAGCCACAGCTGATAGCTAGGATGTACAGCAACTTCGTTTTTCAGATTTACGGACTCCTGAAGAATTTAAATTCTAAAAAGAGACCCATCTTACAGATAATTTGATCATTGCCAGTCTCTAATACATACAACACAGATGCTTGGCTACGCCTGAAAAAAACCCTTGCATCTGACCTTGGATATTTCCTATGCCGGATGGATCTTACAGTTTGAAGGAGTTTAATGTTTATCTGTTTGTCTGCACAAGCTCCAATAATTTCCTACAACTGTCCTAGTGGGATGGAGAACCCAGGTGTCGTGGTTTAAGCTCAGTCAGCCACGTAGCCTCTCTCTCACTCCCCCCCTTTCCTCCCCCTCGCTCCTGGAGGGATCAGGAGGAGAATCGAAAGAATGTAACTCTCACAGGTTGAGATAAGAACACTCCAGTAACTAAGGTATAACACAAACACTGCTGCTACCACCAATAATAACAATGATATGGGAAATAACAAGGGAAGAGAATACAACTGCTCACCAGCCGCCGACCGATACCCAGCCCGACCCCCAGCAGTGATCTAACCCTTCCAGGTAACTGCCTCCAGTTTATATAGTGGGCATGACATGCTGTGGTATGGAATACCTCTTCAGTTAGTTTGGGTCAGGTGTCCTGTCTCTGCTTCTCCCAGCTTCCCCTCCTCCCTGGTAGAGCATGAGACTCAGAATGTCCTTGGTCAGACTAAACATAACTGAGCAGCAACTAAAACCATTGGTGTTATCAGTGCTGTTCCCAGACTGAAAGTCAAAAACACAGCACTGCACCAGCTACTAAGAAGGAGAAAAATGACTGCTACTGCTGAACCCAGGACACTAGGGAACCCTCTTCCCTGGGCAACAGGTTTATAGCTACCACATGGTTGGAGTGAGCGTTGAAACGGGCACACTCCCCTCATCATTCCTGCAGAGCAAATGCATCTCTTTCTATGGCCAGTCCTGATAGCTCTGAGGCCTAATACCTCTTCACTGGGAGTGCAGCACAAACCCTATACATATATAGTGTGTACACACACATATATAAAAACACACACACATATGTATTTATACCCTATAAAAACACTGTACCAGAAACCCTTAGGCATGGTGTTTATTCATCATTGCTGAAGGCCCACAATACTGCAATGAAGTAAGCAGGAGTTACAATTCATAGATAAGGAAATACAATCAAAACCATCTAATTTGTGATACTCCCACCTAGCCATGTTGTTTGGACAGGTTCATTTTCCAGGCAACCCTTCTGCCTCAGCAGAGTTAAATTTTAAGAAGTCCAATTCATTGCCTCACTGAACCAACGTCTGGAACAGCCCATGGCTACTACTGCCACATGCACCTGCTATAATGATATCAAAGCTTGCTTCAGTGACCTGAATCTTTTGAAAATTTAGTCCTTTATTTTTATCTACTTAGAGGGAACACAAGCTGCAGTGTCCTACTTTTTCTCAACTGTGTCATCTGACTCATCAATCATAACTGAATTTGAATCCTGTTATCACCTACTGACTTTCAATCAACCTAACAAATGTACCAGAAGTACAAAAGGACAATGTTGTCACTTGGCCCAAGATAGGTTTGCAAGTCTTGAGTCATGTGAGGTAGTTTAAGAAAATTACAATTTCAGCAAGGTCAAATTCTACACCTTCCCTGAAAAGATACACCTAGATAGAAAACATCACAGGACAAGAGAAAACATTCTGTGAAGTAAGACAACTTTACTATGAGATTTTATGCTACTGTGTTGATTTTTAATACAATAGTATTATTGTTTTACCCACTTCAGATAGAATGCACTGTATGCTCCTGTACTGTTTACCAGATGTTCAAGAGAGCATGTGTACTGAGAACGAAATACAATAAATGTCTGGCTACCATCTGTTAAAGAAATGGCTTAAAACGTAGGTCTATCCAGAAAGGCCTCGGTTTAAAATCTAACAGGTTTTTTTGCTCTGTACTTTCAGAAATGCATGAAGTGATTAAAACCAGCAACACACTCCCCACCACCAAAATCTGGGGTTTTTTTTTTGCTGTTATGTCAAAAAACAATGCTCAGGATCATTGTGTGTCAAAAAGAAGGATATGTGGCCAGAAGGCCAGGAGGCCTCCATGGATGGATAAGGTGTTGCTAAGAATACTCAGACGAAAAAAAAGCTTACAGAAGGTGGAAGTGAGGACAGGCGTCTTGGGAAGAATACAGGGACATTGTCCAGGAGGGATCAGGTCAGGAAAGCTAAGGGCCAGTTAGAATTGAGCCTGGCAAGGGATGTGAAAGATAACAGGAAGGGCTTCTATAGGTACGTCTCTGCCAAAAGACAGACTACGGATAGTGTGGGCCCTCTCCGGAAGCTGTCAGGAGAACTGGCTACCCTGGATTTGGAGGCTGAGCTTCTCAATGACTCAATGTAGCCAGGCTGCTCAAGTCCTGGAAAGCAAGTGCTGGGACTGTGAGAATGAAGACCTTAGGCCCACAGTAGGAGAGGATCATCTTAGGAACCTGAATGTGCACAAGTCCATGGGACTGGATGAAATCCATCTGCGGGTCCTGAAGGAGCCGGTGAATGAAGTTGCTGAGCCACTGTCCATTGTATTTGAAAAATCATGGCAGTCAGGTGAAGTTCCCGATGACTGGAAAAAGGGAAATATAACCCCCATTTTCAAGAAGGGGAAAATGGATGAGCTGGGGAACTACAGACCAGTCAGCCTCACCTCTGTGCCTGGCAAATCTTGGAGCGGATTCTCCTGGAAGGCATGCTGAGGCACATGAAAAACAACAAGGTGGTTGGTGACAGCCAGCATGGCTTCACTAAGGGGAAATCCTGTCTGCATGAGTCCCTGCTCACCTGAGCAACGCTGCCACTTCCTGGGCAAGGCCTGGTGAGGGCTTGAGGCTCTCTGGGTGGCTATCACTGTTCAGAACTGAGGCTCCTGAATGCTGCATTTCCCCTTGCTCCAGTGTTGAAGGCTCCTCTCTGAAGCAAGAAAGAGCAGTTGTTTTCAGTTTAAATATCAATGGATGAAAAATCCTTTTAGTGTGAAATTCTTACTTTCCAGGATAACACATTTTGCAAAACTGGCCCTTAGTGACTTACTGTGGTGTCCAGGCTGTGGTGGAATATGCAACATACCCCAAGGACACCCCCAGCTGCAGGCAGGGTGCCTCCTCCCATATGTGGCCCATGTATGACATTCCACAGGCAAAGGGGATGACAAACCTGAAAGAGCATTACAGAAAAGGACTTGTAACAGCTTAGGAAAGCCAAGTGGCTTGTGGTTAGTTTCCTAAACCAATTAAGAAACTTGAAGGTAGGCGCTCCAGAATTTTTAGCCAGCGGCTCTGTCTGCTTAGACATTCCCATTCATATTTCGTGATAGATAGGCAGACATTTTCTTAGGAGGACAAAATGTACTATTACCACAGGATCGCATAAATCCTGCCTGTCTTCTGGGAAGTTCAGATTGAAAGAAAATCTGACCGTAACCATCCTAAAGCATTAAATATTTATGAAAAATATATATCACCGCATTTTACGTACAATTGTGCAATATATTTTCGTGAGGTTGCTCCCAAGGTACTTCTTTTATATCTTAAGTTGTTGACAAATGGCATGATGCTTTGCAGCAGGAAAGTATCTCTCCTCCAGCCCCCTAAATGAACTTCCTAAGATGTATTTCTTCTGCTGGATATTAAAGCAGAAAACTGAATTTTCACTTCATCATTTTATATTGAAACGGTTTTGGTTATGAAAGTAGAATAATCAAGAAAACTATTTTAAATATAGCTTCACTAAACTACAAAGGAAATTACATTGTCTGCTGAGTTTGAAAATCTGTCTACAGTTAGACTTAAACATCACTCCTTCCAGTGCATTTTAACATTTCTGCAGACTATAGTCCTTATGTAGTATACAGCTTTCAGTGTAGTCTTCTTGTGAAAATTATAACCCTCTGGCATGCTTTCAGGAGAGTATGTCTCTATATTAGCTATTAAACATAATATAATAGTTGATGTAGTTGTTGACTAGTTTCCTGTTGTTCCTGTAGCATAATCTGTACTCATTTGCTTTTCTCTATGTATTGTTGCATACTGTAAATTTGGGAAGAAAATGATTCATCTGTAGCTTAGGATAGTACAGAATTTTACTGTGTCTCTGTTTCATATTTTACAAACAATGCTTGTATATACAAGGTGCTATTTACTCCGTATAAACAGCAGTGGAATTTCAGCAATTGCAGTATTTTCTTTTGCTCTGTGGTCTTACCATAGAAAGGAAGAAAAAAGATTAGCAGTATAAAAGATATTTACGTGGTTGTGTTTTTGTAGGGAAGATGCAAACTGACCAGATGCTGGGTTGGGTTTTTTTGTTTCATTGTCTGTAATATTACAATAAGACCATCACTTACAAGGTTCAGTTTTCTACTTGAGCGCTTGTGATAGCTGTCTACAAATTGAAGCTTGTTTTTTGAAAAAGAAACTGAAGAGTAAAGCATGAATCTTAAAGAAGCTGTTGACATCATACTGATATTTCATCTAGTTATTAAGACATTGCTGTGCCTTAATGCCCTCTGGGTACACCTACAACATGCAGTGTGTGAACAGGGTGGAGAGATGGGGAGAGGGGAGAGACATGAAGGAGCTGTTGTATCCCCTGGCAACCTCAGCTCTCCCACCATGTCTCCTGGTGATGTACACTTCCATAGTAACAGCCACAGTGCTGGGAAGCCTCCATGATGCTTTCTTCCTCCTCTTCCAGTCCACTTCTAACATTTGATCAGCTCAGATACGGCCCCTAATTCGCTCTCTGGGTAGTGACAGGGCATGAAGGCAATAGGCAGTAGAGATGCACAAGGTCAGATCATTACCCAGAATTGATTTGAGTAAACAAAATCAACATAGATGGTTTATCCCACCTGCATTTTAGATGTGGGTGCCCCATCCCTGAGAAGAACAGAGCTGCTCCACCTCTCTACCATATACTGTTCATTTTTAGGGGTTCAGCCACTGCTAGATTTACATTTAAGCCAATTGAAACATAATGCAGTGGAAATATTTTCCCTTCAGGACATCTGTTTTTCAGAAAAAATAGTTCCCCTTGTTAGTCAGGAATGAACTGTAAAAATCACACCTCAGCCCAAATGAATTCTGTCTGTACTTTCAGCCCAAATGAATTCTGTCTGTACTTTCAGCCCAAATGAATTCTGTCTGTACTTGAAACTTTAACCTAATTAAACTGTTAACTTCAAACTCTAGTATAAACAGAAAAAGATAATACTCTTTACATAAGATAGGTAAGGCAGCATCTCCCATTTTGGCACATTTTGTACCATATAATGGTGAGTTCCGATATTCCAAATCTAATTAGGACATACACAGTGGACTTTCACTACAATCGTCATGTAAGTAGAGCTATCATTTCCAGCACAAGGAGCTCAGGTGACCCGGCCAGCCTGGCCCTACTGGCTTCCAGACAATGAAACAATGCAATTTCTTTTATCAAGAGCTCCTGGTTCCAAAGATCTGTCACTGCAAACAGCAGTGGGAGCAAATCATATGTCAACCAAAAAAATCAATACTGAAGAACAAATTGAACTATAATAGTGTGTCTGTCTGGTTATTTAAAAATAGATGAGCAAAGAACATGCAAAGGACAGGAAGCAGCCAAAAGAGAGATCACTCAAAGGTAGAAAAGTTGAAAAGAACCTTTTTGTTCTGGAAACAGCCTGGCTCAATATCCACTGAAACCAAAGAAGAGGTTCCTCCCCTTGCCTTTGAAAGCCTCATCCATGTGTGTTCTTAGATACATCATTTGTGTCTTCTCAAACACAAGTAGTGCCTGATTTCCTTTTTTGCTTATACGCTCATGCTAAGGCCGATTAATATTGCCTAAATAATACAAAGGGAAGGGGCTTGGACAGGTAACAATCTAGCCTTCAGACCATAAATTTTCAAGGAAATGGAGCATGCAAATCCATCAACAGAGTGAGCTAAGACTGTCCCAAGAGGACTTATTAAAATTTTTAGAGAATTAGAGACATATTCCACTGAAATTTACTATTGAAACCCCTGAACTGTTATGAATATCCTTTGGCTATACTCCTGAGACTTCATTCTCCAGAAGATGCAACTCTCCTTTAAACTCTACAGGGTGCTTCAAAAGTGTGCAAGGGTTACAAATTTCTAATAAATATTGTTGTATTGAACAGTTCTTTAAAAATGCTCTTTCAAAGAAAAAAGTAATGAAAAGAAAAAAAGAAAAAACGCCTAGAAAGCAAAGTTTTCACTATCAAGATAAAGTAGAAAGGAGACAGCTGAAAACATTTAGTACACGTGTATCAGTAAATGTGAATATTGTGAAATTCAGAGATTGAGAAAGAAATTAATGACACCAATGAACCACTGAGAATATAAAAATAATTACATATTAAAAGTTTCTAAAAGTGGCTGGGTGACATTCTAAGAAATATTAATAAACCTGGCTATTCTCTCCAAAACTGTGGAGGTCAGAAATTTTACTTACATATCCTGCTGTCATCTGCCTGTCCCAGCACTTCGAAAAAAGTCTTTAAAACCAGAACTAAAGCTCTTCATATATCATCTTGATTTGCCATCTTGGAAAACATCACAAAGACTGATTTGTGATTCCTGCAGCATGTATGTAGGTGTTAAGCTTGGGTGTAGAAGCAATATAGTAATTTGTAGAGGGCTTTGTGCCTGACCTAGTAAGACTTGCAGGTATGTTGTTACACGTCTCCCTGTGAAACCAGCGCAATTCCTGCGTTTCTGCTCTGCATCACCAAGTCTGATAAGCCACTATGAACACTTGTTGCTTTATAGTCACTGAGCCTATGGTTCAGCATAGAATCATAAAATCATAGAATGGTTTGTGTTGGAAGGGACCTTAAAGCTCATCCAGTTCCAATCCCCTACCACAGGCAGAGACACCTTCCACCGGACCAGGTTGCTCAAAGCCCCATATGACCTGGCCTTGAACACTGCCAGGGATGGGGCAGCCACAGCTTCTCTGGCAATGGGTGCCAACGCCTCACCGCCCTCATAGTGAAGAGCTTCTTCCTAATGTCTAATCTAAATCTCCCCTCTTTGAGTTAAAAGCCACCCCTGCCTTGCCCTATCTCTACAGGCCCTTATAAAAAGTCTCTTTAGCTTTCTCGTAGGACCCCTTTACGTAGTGGAAGACTGCTGTAAGGGTCTATCTAGTCAGCTCTATCTAGAGCTAAAATTAGCTTCTAGTAAGAGAGCAGCTTGCCTATAATGATATATTCCTCATCCCACTTTTTTTCTTGGTAAGGAAAGTTTAAGGTTTGTACTTCAGTAGTGATTCTCAGTGAGAAACCTAGGAAGCTCGGTGATTAGCTTAAGTAAGTTCTTACAAAGCATGATCATATAAGGTATGATAAAACACCTACTGTCTACACAACTTCAGAAAAACTAGCTGTGATGAATGGAAAAGCCTCACTTACATTTTGTATCCTGGTATTCTGCTGTCTGAAAGTTTGTCTGGGCTTTGGAACTCTTCCTATCTGATCCTGTATGCATTTAAGGGAGAGAAAAAGAACTGATATTACAGTTATTTATATAACATTTCCCTGTGATTATTTCTTGCTCAGAGAAAAATGAATATGAATGGCTCCAGGGAATAACAACAGCCACTGAAAAGCAGGCATTTCAGACTTGTCTGATTCTTGACACTTTTGTTGGGTAAACATCTTCTGAGAGCTGGACTCACAGGCATAAACCTTGCTGGGTGCCCTATCAGAGTGGTAGGATTTCTCTGGAAACTAACTTTGAAATGCTAATAATTTATTTAAAGTTATTTATTAATTATTCCTCAAATTCTTCTGTGCAGCTGCTCCATTTCTCCTCACTGGGATTTTCCCCACGAAGCAGGGGGAACGTGTGGTCTCCAATTTGTGACCAGCTGTTCCTCACAGCCTTGCCAGGGGGTTCACTATGGAAAGGGCTGATCTGATACCAATGCCTTGAATGCTGTGCTTGAGTCAGCTCCTGGCTCAGTGATTGTGGAGAAGCTCCCGGCTGCCAGTGAGGAACTTAAGTAATGAATTTCTTCCTGGAGAGGTTTTCCTGAAGAAGCTGAAATAAATGAAGTATATTAGCTTGTTTTATGAGAAGACCATCTTGGTTTCACTGAACTAATTACTTTGTAGTCATATAGCTGGTTATGGTTTTTGAATGAATTGTGAAATCTATTGTATCTAGAGCCAGAGTAATTATGACGCATTGGGTGCATTTGTGATTAAAAGCAGTGACTATTCTTGCAGGTCATATTTCATCAGAGAAACTCAGAGCATTTTATAAATACCAGTTCCTCTCAGAAACAGTTGAATATATCAATTACTAATAAGAAATATTCTTATACTTTTATATGCTGCCTTTTCTTCTTAACACATTTTCCAAATAAAATCTCCATTCTATATACAGTATATGAGCAACCCCATAGGGTTTGGGGCAGGAAGTGAAACTGTAGTTGCCAGTAAAAATGACATAAACAATTCTGAGATGCAAAAAACAAACACACCAGTTAGAATTTGGCTAGGATAAGAAAGCTAAAATCTGTGCACTCCTGGAAATGAAATAATGCTATTTTTAATGACTGCAGTGTCAAAGGAGTTCACTTACAACTGTTTAAACACAACTCCTATTAACACAAATCTGAACTTTATGTTAACACAGCGTCAGAGAAATGAGTCATATACAGTGAAGCAACAATGAATCACTGAACCCACCTTCAATTAGGTGTCCTCTAGTCTAGCTAGGCATTAATGCTGTATGACTGCTTTGGTTAAGGTGATACAACTTCAACACTCAACAGGGAAAAGACAGGTTTTCTCTCTGCAGCACAGAGCTTGTAGTCGCATCCTGGGTCACACAAACAATATGCACAAACGTGTAGAGGAAGGGGAATGTTTAGGTATGGACAGGCATCTACATCACTCCATCTGTTCTCAGGCTCTGTGCAGTAGATAAGGATTTCAGGTAAGGGCCGGTAGCTGATACGGGCACAGCAAGAGAAAGAAGCCATCCTGGCATCCTGCAAATTCCAAAAGTGCTAGTGCTGGGGCAGGGGAGCGCTGTTTTGTCCCTGTGTGAGGGAGGACACACACCAAAGAACCTGCTGATTAATGGTAGGATGATTAAACCAAGGCACAAGGAGACTGAGTATTTTTGGTAAATTGTGCAACTAGCTGATAAGAGAGAGGATATTTTACAGGCAGAGAACTGAGACAGTGATGGGGTGACTAAAATAAACTCAGAGTGTGAGACAGGTAAGAAATTAACTAACATCTCTTTATTCCCTGCCCAGGTTCTTTTTAGAGCAGACAGTGTGTTACATGCTCTGTTCTGTCCCTACAGCCTCTCTAAGGCTGTCCCTGTGAACCAGTGTGCACTGCATTGTATGCTAAAAAATACTCAGCATGATGAAAGACTCTTAACAAATTGGGTTGTAGCAGCCTTAATTAAAAATGCAATTAAACCCCAGAATGATTTATCATTAGGCAAAGGGGCTAGGAGACACCATAATGTTCATTTGGTGGTTTTTTTTTTTTCCCTAATACACTGGAGTAGGAATGGAGCAAGAGCAGTAATAGGGCAATTAACAGTGAAAAATGGATGAAATGAATGATGACTCAAAATGGCTGGGAGAGGATGAGTTATTTATTTTTACATCTGCCTATTATGTATTAAATAAAGAAGTTTGAATAATCAGTCTTGAATAGTCAGTATGATTTTGAATTACTCAGAAAGAGTAACTGGAAAATATAAAATATATGATGCAGTGGATCCAATAATAACAATCCAAGGGAGCTAGTAGGAATTCTGGAGTCTGAACAGATTGACAAGGTGCTGCAGGGTGTCTGCAACATCTGGCTTTATGTACCTAGTGGCAGTGCTAGGTTATGTTACGAGACTCATCCCTCTGTAGTCATGGTGAGGGAGTCACCTCCAGAAGACAGAGGTACAGGTGAAGATCAAGGAGTCTCTGAGGGGAGCAGGTCCATTCACCTGGGCGTCTGAACTAGTGCCTCAATGCAGGTGATGTGGAATTTCCCTTTTGTTTCATACCACAACACTCTGTGGAGACACCAGGGGAAATAAAGTGTCTTCCATCAGAGATGAATGTGATAAAATCTGCTATTCATCCACTTGGGTTATTACAGTGTTCTTACTACCAGGATGTTAGAGCCTTACTGATACCGAGTTCACACTGGCTCTGTATTCCCTTAACTACACCAGCTTGGAAAGGAAAAAAGGAAGGAAACTCTGAGACAAAAATGAGGCATCTTCCAAACAGCAAAGCTGCCACTTCATTTACTTGTACCAGCACTACGCTCAGAAGGGGAAACTTCAAAGGAAGTGAAGTCTCTTTTCTTCAGCAGCTAGATGAAGCCATTGTAACACATATCAGCACAGATATGGCTTTCCTCACTCCAGAGCTAAGAAAACATCTTTCATGCATCTAAAGACCAGAAAATAAAAAGCAATTCCCTCTTGATTTCATCCTTGTGCCTTTATCCTTTAATCAGAAAGTATTTCCTGGCAAGAATCTTGTTTGGTTAACAGGAACCAGCAGAGAACTGTAGAGTTGGTATACCTCAAAAAGCTCCTGAAACAAGATCAGCCTGCTAAAACAGTCAGTGACAGGACAAGGCAATTAGATATCCAGAGACCAGTGGTTCATCTTTCCATTGAGTACCAGCCTTGCCTTCTTCACCCACTGCTGAAGATTTCTGGATCTTTGATCATTTGCATCCACTGCCTGTGCTCTGAAAGCAATGGGGAGTTACTGTACATGGATAGTCTGGACAAAGTGTTCCAGCATCACATAAGAAAAGCCCTCGTGTCTGGGTGTGAAAAGAGATAAAAGAGCTCTGTCAAGCAGACCATGCATGAAATACTAAATCATTACCTACCTTGGCTACCATGGGCTTGTATCAGCATTAGTACACCACACACTGTCGATGGGTGGCACCAGGGAGCTTAAGAAAGCAAGGCAAAAGCTATTTTGCACATTTATTTTTCTTTCATATAGACTGCTAATTAAAGCCAAACATAACAAAAACCACAGAAGTATTTTCTTTGCTGCCTTGCCTCTTCTCAGCAGCCCAGCTGGGAAAGAGCTAATTCCATTCACACCAGCAGGCTATGTCCACACTTCCAGCTCCCCAGAAATACCCCAGAAAAGGGCAGAGGGGTGGGCAGCACACGGACGGCACATTTCCCTTGTCATTTTGAACTGGAGTAAGAGTCCTGATCTCAAGCTTCCAGTTCAGTCTGGAAACAGGCATAGGGCCTCTCCACCTTCCATCTCAAGAGATCAGCAAAAGCCATCAATGGGTAAGGTGGGACAACAGAAGTCCCCAAGTCACTGAATGGGCAAATAATCTTTATTAACATCTGCTTCCAGGGCCTGTTCTCACTGGCCTCCACCCTACCATCAAATCAGCTGGAATCAGGCCAGGAACATCAAATCCCAGTGGCTTTTCCTGGTTGATTCCTCTTAATGCACATACGCTGAGGAAGGCAGGAGAAGCGCGAGTGGCAGTTTTAACAGCTTTAATGGAGAAAATATTAAGAAGAGCTTCAGATAGTCTTGCATTGCCTGATCACCACAAAATCATGTCTGCAATGCACTAAAAAATCCACTCCATAATCAGTATAACTAAATCCTTATGTATATCTTCCTGTTTTCCCCTCCCCTCCTAGAGTGGTCATTTATTAAATTGCCAGATAAAGCTGCTGCATTAGCTTTGTATTTCTCTCCGATTTCATGGTGTAATAAAGCTGGCACTATCACTCTCTCTGCTTGCATATAGGTGTGTCAGCCCTTGTCTAATAACTATTGTACCGAACAGCCAATTTCAATCAAATCAGTTGGATGTCTCAGAGGTATTCTAGACCTACAAGATTTATGACAACAGAGAACTATATGGAAGGAGAATTTTCTCTACGTGCTTTTTCTGACAGAATTGTAAAACCCATCCACTTTATTAGATGTAAGAGAATCCACACAAGAACTCAATTAAGCTTTATCAGTCCTCTGGTTTAGCAGACTATTGATAAGTAACGTGATCATCCCCTACATGGGCAGAATCATTGCAAAATAAGGACCTCTGGAGGGATTCTAGAGCAGCCAACTGGATAAATGATACTGTGTCACGCCTAATAAACATCTATCTAATCTGTTGAAGATTTCCAACCCTGAGGTCTCCCCAGGCAATTATACGAGCATATATCTTTATTCCCCACCATCTTGTACTACAACTGAAACACTGTAATACATTAGTGGAGCTCTATAAAATATGATTTAGAGCCTGCTGTTCGTGGCTGCATTTGCATTTCAGAAGTCTGGGTAAGGGAAGGAAGGTAAAACAATGCTGCAGCATTGATTTCTCTCAGGGACATGATAGTTGCATAAAGGACTCTGCTAATTATAGCCACCAACTACCAACAGACTCAACAAAAGCCACAACAGCACTGCAGCAATTTGGTGCCTACCACAGTCCATAGCTCTTTAAGCTGAAAGCATTTGTCATGATGAAGAATTGATTTTCGAAGGAAATGCCCCTACAGTCCCTTCAATAAAACAAGACAGGACTTGACTCTGAAAGGTCCTTTAGATGGCTGAGTTGCTGCCAGACCACTTGTGCACCTTGTTTTTAATTTATGGGTCTTCTCAGAAGGTGGATCCATTATACATGGCTTGCTCATCTTCAGAGCTTTAATCCCAGGGAAGCCACAAGCAAAAGCTCCCTTAAATTTATGTTGGAAACAATACGGTCTACCCTTAACAGCAGACAGTGCAATATTTAGGCAGAAATGTGCTGTTCAGTAAAAGACTCAAGAATGTCACTGTTTCCCAAAACACCAGTGTGTATTTTCCTCTGCTAAAAGGAATGGATTTAGCTAGGTAAAAATTACTGTCTTCATACAGATTTTTCACTGCCTAAATCTGAATCTGAGGTTACATTTGGAAGGATATGTAGTAGTTTTATACTCACTTAAAAGTAGTGCTCAAGGAGAGATGGGAAGACTGGGAAATGCTGTCCTTGCTCTTTTCTCTGGCTGGAGGGAGTTCCAACTGCTCACTCTTTCACTTAATTCCAAGCTGACACAAACTTCTGCTCACAGGCCATCTGAGTCCCTGGGATGTGTGTATGCACACTGTAAGGATTGGGAAAAGAAGCAGAAGAAACAATATCCACGCAAAACAGTCTAAGGAATTTTCTTTGACCAGATCTTAGCTCTGTGCCTCTCACAGCCTTTCCCTGGGAGTAAAAACTTCAGTATGAAGAAGTTCTCTATGGTGAAAATCCTTGATTCTGATTTCAGCATCTTAAATATCTAAAAGCTTCTGCTGTTGTAACCTGGTACAACTTCCTTTACTTCAGGGGGATCATGTTGGTTTGTATGAGGTTGGGAGCTGCCATCAGCCTATCAGTGCAAGAGGGTAATTCCTCAAATGAGGGAGATAACTTTAATAGAACAAGGCAGCGATGGCATTTGTACTCCACTCTCCGTAAGCCTGCCTTCTTGCCAAAAAATAACAAAATATTTAAGCATATCATAACTTTTTTATTGTTTGTGGCATTTGGAGTTTAAACTCTAAGCAATAATTATGCTAATGAGAAATAAAATATTTTCTTGGCAGCAGAATACTTTTCATTGGCATTGTTGTTGAGTTGTTTATTTGTTGTTTTCTCATCATCATCGCTGGCTTCTATTTGTATGCACTAAGTGCCATTTACAGCTGTCCTTGGGAAAACTGCTGCAGCTTCCAGAAAATGCTTTCCCATTTCTTTTTTTCCTTGTTTCAAGAGTAACAGCTTTTTGTCTTTTCAGGCCTTTGACAACTGCATGCCATGCCATGCAGCTATTCCCTGAGAAGGGTAATGACTTTCTCACCAGCGCAGTACAGCAGTGCACTCGGGGAATAAATGGAGGGACTTGCCATTACAACAGATAAGAGAGGAATGAAGTGCTTGTCCACAGAGGCCTCAGTTCTGGGTTGAACGAACACAGTTCTTAATTGCACAATGAGCAGGAGGAAACGGAGTAGGTCCAGGGGGATCTGCAAAGAAAGAAAGTAAATTCTCAGCCAGAGCTTGCTGCAGAGAAATGCTCCTTTTCAGCTTGTACACTTTGAGCATAAGCAGCAGCTGTATGTAAACAATGCCATTTTCAAAGGGAAGTCCCTTGAAAAGCTAGTGATTCAATTATTTTCAGTTACTTGGGTGGACCAGCCCCAGTGACCTCCTCTGAAGATCGGTCTTCGCTGAGCTGGACGCAGCGACGGGTGAACTGGGGTAGGAAGGCAGGGAAGGAAGGCTGGGCAGTTGCACAGTGCCTCCCTGCAATGTGGTGTGCAGGAGCCAGCCAGTGCAAAGACTGGCAGCAGAGAGGCTGCAGTCCTCAAAGCTTCTGCCCTGCCTGAGGTAGGGCTGCCTATGGATGTTCTCTGCCTGTAGAGATGCCCCACCTCCTCATGCAAGATCCTCAGCTTCCCAGCATGCCATCAGTTCAGCTGCAGTGGAAGTGATGCCCCAGCTCACGTAAGTGATGGGTCAGAGTGCTTTCCCACTCTAATGAATGATCTGCAAGAGCCAACCTTTGCTGTAGGAGCAGGGTCATGAGCTCTGTGGAGGAGCACTGGTGTGCAATGACTGTGACATGGTCCAGACCAGAGGAACCTTTACGCAGAGACTTTAAAATGGATGTGAGGCTGATTTCCCATTTTCACCTGTCACATCAGTGGATAAAACATAGCAGGCTTTTGGCATTTCATATTATGATACAACTGACTCTCTCCGGTGACTGAATTACTCTGTGACACTTGTTTGAAATAATATAAACAGAAAGTGAAATCTGTTTCAGTTGTTGGGTTTTTTTGGGTTTTGATTTTTTTTTTTTTTAGTATTTATAGGAGTTCCTGAGATTTTGATCATAGTTTAATGGAAGGTCTAATTAGTGGGTAATTGAGTTAAGGTGAGATACTGCAAATGCAATTCACTAAAGCTCCAATTTTAAACTACTAATATGTGTATAGCTGTTAGAAAAGAGAAACAAAGAATAATGTCTGCTGGATCTACTGTCTCCACATTATATCTTTAGCAAGCAATAAATGACATTTATTTCTTCTTTTTCTCTTCAAGGATATTGCCTGAAAAATCTATTACTTACCAGATGGGTGAATCAATAGATGTTATTTGTCTCCTTGTGTGAGATCTGCACTAAGCACAGCAAGGAAAACCTGCCTCTCAGTGCATGGAAGTCCATGATCATTAATACACAAAATGGTCACTATATAAAAGCTATATGTTCCAGCACTTTGTGCTCCACATCACCATTTCTACACCTTTGTGCATACTTGGTGAATATACTTGGTGTGATTCATCTGTAACTACAAGAGCCACAGGCTGACCAATATAAACCTTGTTGCTTGCTTCAGGTTAGAGTAGAAGCAGCTTTCTCAGGGCCTGGCACTCTGCAGATATTTCTGAGAGCTGCCCTGCTGCATTATGAGCCACTGCTGATAACAATCCTACCTCCCCAACATGTCTGCTGCTGTATGCACAGCCCCACTCTCTCTAATTCTGTGGCTTGTTGGAGGATCAGACCTACCTAAGGCACACTGCTGCAGGGAAAACAACATCTTTGTAGAAATGAATAAAATAAAACCAACCAGGAATCACGTAGACGCATGTAAGAACATATACTTCGCACTAACAAACGTCAATTCAAGCACATCCCATTGAGGATTAATGCTGTACTCCCTGACAGATGTATTTTCTACTTCTATGTGTTGGCTTTCATTCTTTCCTCCCTTATTGCTTTACTCAATATCTATTCCATGCAACATACTTGTAATGCTCCAAATGTGAAAAACAAAACAGAGATTGAGGGAGCAGGTCACAAGATCCATAATACAGCATCACATGTACAAGATAGAAGGCATTTCCATGGGGCTTGGAGCGAGGCAATGATGTATCCAAATTTGTTCCTCGACACCCAGGTGAGCAGAAAGGAAAGGAGGAGTTAAGAAATTGCTGCCACGTCAGCATCTATTTCCTGCTAACACCCAGCCCAGGTAATCATTTACCCCCATGTTTAGTGCTTGTAAAACCTGTTTGTCCTGAGCTGCACTGCAAATTCATTTTGCACTCTTAAGGAACAAGTAGATGAGACCTTAAGGCCAGTGCATTTCTACCTGATTTCATGTGTCATTCACCAGTAGCCCCACACTTCAGAAACCTCAGGATTTTTGTTTTCAGCTACCTGCTAAGAAGTAGCTTTTGTGTTCAGCTGAAGGTTACTCAAGAGATTAGCCTCATAGAGAACTGGTGCCCCCATGCAAGCCTTCTGAAACCTAAAGGTGACCAAAAATCCCACCACCAATGATATATTAGGATCTAGATATCCTTAAATGTGTGCCTTCTAATATATCCCAATTCCAGAACAGGAAATTTAAAAAAGTTACTTTTAAAGATAAATGAGAACATTGACTTGCTTTTAGAAAAGCAAAAAACAAAACAATGATTTAGGCTCTATCCCAAAGTTCGAATTACTTTTCAATTTGTTGCTGAGTAAACACTTGGACAATTGGTTTTGCTGCACTAGGGAGTTTTCTTTCAGTTTCAGGAGTTTCAGGATCAATTTTCCATAACCAAGTAGCATGGTATCTCTTAAAGATCCAGGAAGGACGACCAGGATTCTTGAATGTGTTAATAGCTATGTTTTTGTTAGTTTAGAAGAAGGATAAGGAGGAGGCAGGTGGTAGTCACTGGACAAATAACCTTCATAATGTGGAAAATACTAAGCCATTCAAAAGTTGCCGGCTGTAGTAAGATTTTCCCAAGCACAGCTGACTAGCTAGGAGATAATTCACGCTGGGCTGGATGAAGCTGCACTTGATTTGTGCAAGAAAATGAAGGGGAAATAAGGCAAGGAAGCATGTCCTTTTTTTTGTCATGGTGGTTTTTTTTAACTACAAGCACTGAGGTTAGGTCCACCAAGTGTTGTCTTCAGAGTAGAGAAGCTGCCTGAAAGATGCCTACTTGCTCCAGGTGGCCAGGACTAAGCACCTCTGGAACAAAGTCAGGACACTCACAGATGGACCACTCCACTCCTCGCTACCAAGTTTCTGCCTGTGGATGGGATGCCAAAGAGGAGCAAGTACAAAGCCATCAGTCTTCAGGTGCTCTTTGTGTTCTCATGTTCTATTTTTACACACGTAAAGCTGCAAGATCTGAACATTCATTAGTCAGCAGGGTTTGTAAATGGCACACCTTTGATTTTTTGCTTATTCTGACTGTCTTTGCCTGTGGTCTTTCTTTACATAGCTAAATGTTCAGCTTGTGTTTTCTTTTTAAGATACCATATGTCCATCCAGAAATTTCCCTCTATTCCCCTTGCACAGCCTGGAAAACACTCATATTCTAAGTTCAAAAGTCTTCCGAAACTTTGGGACTCATCACAGAACTTAAATCTCTGGTTTATAAAGGTTATTAAATTCCTGCACATCATAAAATGCTCAGATGAAATCTGCCTCATAATTAGAGCTGAGTAAAACTAGACAGTTTTATTTCACACAAGATTTAGATGTTTCAAAAGCTGATTTTCCTCCAGTTCCCTGGTATTTCCAAAGTTTCTACGAACTGGAAAGGAACAGTCTACACTGAGGTGGACCACGAGCCCAGGAGGTCAAATTGCCAGTGCCCTGTGAGTGCCCCAAGCAACCCAAACTTCTGACTCTCCAACAGCCACCAGGGAAGTGAAAACACAGTTTATGTGTATGGGAGGTAGGAGACAACTACTGTCAGGTGGAAAAGTGGCTTCCAATTGAAGACACTGCTGAGGTTTTGCGCAGAATTTTGTACACAATATTGATCAAAGAGGTGGATTATTTTGAGTATATAGTGCCTTGCAGTGCCATGGTTATGTGTGAAATCTGGAAAAAAGTCAACTTCATTTGAAGTCTGTAGAGATTCTGAGAAGAATATAATGAATGGACAGAACAAACTTCCTTGTGACTTAGCCAAAACCAGGTTGGATTTCGATATTCATCTAGTTCGAATGAAGCATATCTAAACCATCCATTTTGCTATCTGTGGTTCACTTACTAATCTATTTTTACATAATCTTGACAGCTTTAAATTACATTCAGGTACTTCTAAATGCCTTTCAAAGCATCTTGGCTCTTGATGTGCAATGACCCAACCCATTCCTTGGCAGCCGAACTTAACCTGCCAGAAAACAACAGATCACCACAGAATTCCCACTGTTGAACTTTGCCAATTAAAGTCCTGTCTGTCATAATTTTACCTCTTCTGAAGAAATGAGAATTGAAGCATGTATTACTTGACATCTTCTCAGGCATTTCTGTGCCAGATGCAAGTTTCCGCAATTCACAAATGCACCCAATCTTTACCAGAACATTCACTTTCACATTATAGCTGACCGAAACTGACATTATAAGAAAAAATGTTACATATTTATTGTTTTATTCTTGTGCTCTGAGTATCCCGTATGTGCCCTTCGTGTTCATAGCAGGTCTTACAAAGATGTCTATTAGTTTTCTAAGTAGCACAATAGTTTTCTAAGTAGCACAATAACCTTCAAAGGTCTGTAGGTATGATTTGGACAAGTGTTCTAGGATTACACTTAGCAATTATTTTGAGCTGGATTTCAGCCTTGCTGAAACGAGGACAGACTAATTAGACTTGGACTCTTCAGCTGAAAAGAGGAGACAGCTGAGAGGGGATGGAATAGCTGTTTATAATGATAACTGAAGTAGACAGGGAACAATTACTCAATCTTTCATCCACTGTGAAAATTAGAAGGCACCCCAATTATCAGTCATCAGGTTTAAAGCGCAGAGAAAAGAATACCTTTTCTCATAACATCTAATTAAACCATGAAACTAACTGCCCATGGAAGTTGCAGAGGCTAATTTTAAAAATGAATTAAAAAAGGGATCAGACAAATTCATGTAACCATGAATGTCCACCAGTGGTAAAGGAACACGACTGTCTAGATGCAATCTCTGGCTCAGGAAGCCCTAAAAAAATCAGTAGCAGGGAAGGTACCATTTTGCATTCTCCCTGCTTTTTATGCTCTTTCATATGGACCTGTTGCTGGTCACATCTGGAGGCAGGATGCTGGGTGGACCTTCAGATTTACACAGTATGGTTGCTTTTATATTTAGTTACGGTCTTCACTATGCTGCCAAAAGATGATTTCAGACATCAGCATCATGAGAAATACCATAATAGAAGAGCTGTGTGAGATGCTAAGCTCTCTCAGATGCTGAGGAGGAACCAGATGAGTCCAGCAGTGCAGCTACTCTGAGCTGGGTACCAGGGTGACCAATATGTGACCCTGAGACGGACCATCTGGCCTGTCTTCTGCACAGCACAGTCACTGCATTAGGACATACATTCAAGCATACACCTTGACAGGAGGTCACCACAACAGCATCTTCCTGTTACGAGCAGGATGGACTCTGCAGCCTCAGCTAGCATGGTCATGTGGAAAACTACATCCCCACTCAGCCTCCTCAGGACTTTAATTATAATAAAAGACTGTAAAGGCAAACTATAGAAGAGATCTCTTGGTGGAGAATACCACTTGGATGTGGGTGCATTGCACTTACTGTTTCAGTCCTCACTTTTCAAACCCTCGTACAGCTTCCTCCAAATTTTGGCATATTATAAACTGGTAAAAGGCACACACACGCACACACACACAAAGGCACAGCATTCAGCACATGCAATGCATTTGCTTTCTTCTCAAGTATCACCAACTGGGAGGAAACAGGGACTATTTAACCAGTGTTACTGCTTTGTGCCTTCTGCTGCCTGCAACTTGTCTCCTCGCAAGAAGTGTACCCACAGGGCATAGTCCTCCATTCAGTAGAAACAAGTTGTTAGAGAATCAAGAAGATGATCTCACATTAAAATAAAATGCTTTGTTAAAGGAAAAAAAAAAATCTCTTTTGACACACACACACAAAAGCCTATTTCAGCTATAATACTTTATGAAAAAAACAAATTCTTCTAAGCCATGGAAATCACTGAGGAACCAAAATCGCACAAACTTTGAATATGGGACACATCACCTCACCAAAGTAATGGAAAGTGTTGTTTTAGGAGATCGCAAATCAGAGAGGAAAAAAAGCTGAATGACAGAAAACTGCATCAATGTACTTAAGAGGAGGGGGGGAGGGCAGATGGCAATGTAAAACCTCCAAAACCTCCAAGAAATGACATAGGTGCATTCCATCACAGTTCTTTCAAAACTGATTTCAGACTGTAATTTGCCTGGAATTGCTTCTTGAGCAGTCCCTTGGTTTCCTGTCTGCTGTTCCAGGTTGAATGAAAGACAGAGTTTCTGCTGGTAAAATAAGATTTCTCTTCTGTAAGTGTGCCAGCTTGCACTCTCTGCCATCAGCAGACAAGCCAAACGGTTCTTCTGGGGAAATATGAATTTCCAGGCAACTCAGCTGTTCAGAGGCTCAGCATAACCATACCAAGGCCAAAAAAAAAGAAGTGCAAAAAATAAAATAATCCCTTCCGTAGCATCCACAAAGACAAAACAAAGAGATCACAGATGTATCACCATCCATCTCATCTAAATCTAGGTGAGGAAAGCATGCAAAGGGGGTTCAGGAAATTGCAACAGCTTATTTATACAGAAAAGGTTTACCTTTTGATCCAGTGGAATTCTGTCAATAACAAGTTGCAAGTGATTCTGTGTGGCAATACAGATTACTCCTCACCTCCTCCAAAACAAAGATCAGAGAGGCAGGCTGTGCTGACTCTGTCCACCTTATGCCACTTGCTTCCCAAAGCAAATGGCAGAATGTCCAGCCCAGCTTGCTGCCCATGGAGCTGGCCCAAACCAGATGGGCCAGATGGGAACAGAAGCATCTTCACAGGATCAAACATAGCAAGTGAGGCTGCAGGACCACCCTCTGCAGCAAGCTGTGTAGGACTTGTGGTGATCCCAGCCTCAGCAGCATGTTTGGCCTCTCTGCCAGAGAGTGTTGCATATGCAGCAGGGCTGGGAGACCAAAACATATCACCAAACCTGCTTGAAGTCTTAAATGAGCACTTCTTTACTATCATTTTTTAGCTAAACAGACAGATTTTGTATGGAAGCAACTAAGTGGGAAATGTATTTAGTGCCCCTTTACCTGTTCCCCTGTAGCAGGCCATAACTTCCAGCAGAAGGGCAGTTTCCTACAGCTGGGGGGGTTGAGGGGCAACACTATTTTAAAAGCACGTCAGCTCTCTGCTGGACAGCCATGTAGCATTGCCCAGAGGTGGCTGTCTGTGTCTGCACCTGAGTGACTTTGCTACTGGCAGAGATTAATCATCAGGCTGGTTTTCCTCTGCTGAAAAAGATGTTCCTTCCCTTTTTTTTTTTGTCTCGTCAAGGCACCATTTCATTTTGTCAAGGAATATGAAGAAACTATCTTGGATCCTATAGCATCAAGTGAGGAAGGAAAAATGCCCCCAGCCACAAAGCCCTAATTAAAACTCCACACAGCTATAGAAACAGAAAACCATGTTTTGACCTTAACAGTGCTAGTGAAAAAGGCTCCATTCCGGTGATTTCTGAGGCTTTCTGCCTGCCCCTCCCTGAGCAGAGCTGCAAAATCTCAGGCTGGTATTGATCACACAGCAGCACTTGCATTCTCTGCCAGCCTGCCAGGGTGTTGTTTCCCAATCAGTACATAAAGTACAATGTGTTCCTGCGTTTCCTCGAAAGCTGGAACAGTTCACCAGTAAAGCCTTATTTCATAACAAAGTCAGGTACATAGTAAGAAGAGTCAGGTCTCAGACGGCAGCAGCCTGGGAGAGGCTATCCAGCTGTGGGGCTGACCCCACAGCAAGGTCTGTGAAAGGTGGGACCACCCTAGTGCAGTGTCATGGGTGAAAAGCTGGGGGCAGGATGAGCAAAAGAACATCAATCCATCTTTCTCGGCCCCCAGCAAGCAGATCCTCTATCTGCATTCAGGCTCTTGGCAAATGTAAGGCTCATTAGGATTTTCTACCAAAGTCCTTGCAAATCATGATGTTGTGATGTTATGGACTGCCACAGCTACAATATAATACTGATCTACTGCATTACAGAGAGAAAAATCATCATAAATGTGAGAAGTTCTGTACTTGCCCAGGAAATTGTTCAGACAGGGCGAGCTTTGACAGACATTTCCTGCATAAGCAGGCTGCAGAAGGCATGACAAAAGCCATGTCATGCCCCACCTGGCAAGTTCAGAAGCCCTCTGATCTCAGTTCCAGGGTGACAGCACAAGCCAATAGCTCCAGTTCACTGTGGTCTGTATGCAAAGGCTATCTGAATTGAGCCAACAGTACTAGATGAGAACTGGTCTTACGTTTCAGTCTGGAAACTCACTCCCTGCTCTGTCAGCATGCCTGACCCATGTAAATGTGGGGCTGTTAGGGAGAGGTGTTGAGAATAAACAGAGGGAAATTAAATCATAAAAGAGGAGGGACCTGATGGCACAGATTCAGACTGCTGTGTATTTTTAGAAATAGCCAGTGGAAAGCAGGGATGTAAGGTTTATTTTACAAGATAACAGCAGATAATGCTACCAAGGGAAAGACATTCCTGGAAGTTATGCAAACAGTGTTCAGGATCTATGGATGTTTTCATTGAAGATTTACAACCAAGGCCTAAGGCTGTCTTCTGCACAGGAGGGGTTAGCTTAGAGCAGAATACAGAAGTAATGAGGGGGGTCTGACCTGAGAGGGAAAAAAAAAGAGAGAGATAAATAAGGAAGAAATAACTGAGTAGCTCAGTGAAGCTTATGACACTTCAATGAGAATAATCCTTTCTCAGACCACAAAAACATTTAGAGAGGAAATGTTGCAATAAACCTCAGAAAGGCGCTGATGAGAGACTGTAAATTCAGTTCCAACTGTTTGAGAGGTTGTTAAGTGGAATAATATTAAGTGGGATTATAAATGTAATAGCATGTAATATAGCTTTTAAGTAACTAGGGAAGCATTATATGAACTGACAGTGGTGATCTGTGGCTGTGGGACCTCAATAAATTTATGAGAGTTTATTACTGGATTTCATTTATTGCCATCATAGGGAATGCTTACGCATGAGAATGTTACATGAATTGAGATAATTGATCATCCTGGGAAATGCCTAAATGCATGTAAAGGAAACTTTGAAATACCAATTTTAAATGAACAAGAAAAAATATGTTAAAATCTATTCAGGGAATATTGTTATTAGCAGGACACAGTCAAACCCCTTAGGCAAGAAATGTTCCCTGTTACAAGATATTTGATCTTGACTGCAGGAGAAGAAAAGTCTGAAATCAGCTCTTCCAGTACAGATCCTCTTCCCAAAGACACAACAGTACCTGTAGACAGATGTAAAATCCCCACAGCCCCTCTCTGCACTAAAATCAATTCACTACAGGTCTAAGTCTCAGCACAAGCCCTAGTTGCCTTCATGCCCTAGTTGCAGCTTTTCATTCAGCAAGTTACTGCTGTGCCCTACACCCAAGGACAAAGCAATGAGGGTTTCTTCAATGTGAGCATTGCTCAGGCTGGAAGGTGGCCCCAGAGGCACTTAGCCCAGCATCTGCTCAGCTTTCCCCAAGGAAGACATAGGGAGAAATGGGAACATCAGGGGTTCCTGCCCTCAGGCTGAGCTAGGGGGAGCACTGGGACAAATCCCCTCCCTGCGAGACTGTCAGCCACTTGTGGATCTACTTTAGCATCACCGATGGCCACAGCTGAGCCCTAGAAGTGGTGAGGAAAGGAAGGAGGGAAGGAAATAAAAACACAACAGTAAAAATTATAAAAAGTAGAGAAAGGGTAGGGGGGGAAAGGAAAGAGAAAGATAATGTAAGGCATAAAAGAAACAGCAAAAGGAAGGGTTCTTCCATGTGGAAAAGAGAGGAAGGTAAATAAAGAGACTGGGCAACCAATCAAAGAGAAAACAGACTTGAGGGATGGATAGAGGACAGTAAAAATAAAGGACTAGAAAGAGGGAGTGAAGGAAAGAAGCTGGGAATGCAAACTCTATTACAGTATTATTGAAGTCCAGTGTCAGATCTCACTGAACAGAAATTGGTTCTTTTTATATCTGAATAAGATTTTTGATGGATTGAGTGGATTTCCACTGTAGTCCAAAGAGCTTTCACTTCAGTGTGGTTGCAATTGTACAGGATAATGCCATAATGGATATGAAAAACTAAAGGGAGACAAGTTTAAAAGGCTGCAGAATACCCAGGTGGCACTATGAATTACACCGTGGTCAAACCAGCCCTCGGCTGAGGCCCTAAGTAAGAAAGAAATGTGGGCTGGAAACACATAACTCAGCTGGGACCACTCCGACCACTCCAGGACTGCATGAGAGAAAGCTACAGCTTCCCAGCTGAACCTCCTTCTCTCTCTTTCCCTGACCTTCCTGGTTTTTTCTACTGAGATCTCACCCACCTTTCCAACTTCCAAACCCTAAATATTACCACATATTGCTTATTCACTCCTAGGTCTCAGTGCATCAGTTTGCCTGGACTTTTTCTCAGGCATTTTTATTTGAAAGCCTTTTAATATATCCTTATATTCAGTACCAGTGAGTACTTGTTAAATGAATTTATTTGAAGGTCTTCAGCAAATTAAACTGTTGATGATGTGAGATCATTTTCCACAGGACAGCACTGAAACAGGCCGTTAGCTCCAGGAGCAGCGCTGATTTTTACTGCAGCGGAACTGTTAAAACTCTAAGAAAGCATCTGTCAAATTAACAGAATATTAAATACAATCAAATAACTTAAAGTCAAGAGACATCTCCTGTGTAGCTCTGATGGGTATTTACTGAATTAATGTGTTCGTTTATTAAAGCAGCTGGTGACCTTTGGAGCCTCTCTGCTGTACAAGCCTGGGAGCCAGCTGGGAGCTGAAATCAAGGGGTTTAGAAGCAGGCACTGGGGCACTGCCATTTTAAACCTATGTTTGTGCTTGGCCAAGACTTTTTTGGTGACACACTTCCAATCACAGAAGCCTGTGTCTCATTGGCCCCGCACCATCACGATGTAAACACAAGTCATCTCCACTGAGCCACATGTGATGCAGGTGGTGGGAAAATGAATGGAAGGAAAGAGAAATTAGAGTCTCCATCACCCATCCTTTTTGCTTTTCTTTTTCTTTTACTTCCTAGCCATTAGCCCATTGAAAAATATACCTTGGTTGTCTGGTATTTGCACCCTTGCATTCATGAAGAAGCGTTGCAAGTTTGCAAAGTGATGTCCTAGTGCCACAGAATGGGCCGAAGCTTGCTCTGTTTCATTGCATCTGTTTCCCCTTCATGCTTTTGAAGTACAAATCTAAACATCCTTGGTCATGAATCATCATCAGAGATATTTTGAACAAAGGCTGGGCAGCTCAATGAACCAATACATTATTAATGAAGCTGTGCTTTAATGGAAAATTCTCAGTGGGCACACTTACAGCATATTTCCCACCTTATTTCCATTTACCTGTCGGGAAATGGACATCTAGGGCAAATAAGGTCAGAAGAATAAACTCTGACTGGAGAGATGCTGACTTCAGCTCTACTTTTGGAATTAATTTCTTGTCTTGCTTGCTCCAAAATGGGAGAGCAATCATGCTGTATCTTGTGTCATATCCCTGGCAACAAGACTTCTGAAGCCTTTGATCAGGTTTCCTGGCACACAGTAAGTTTAGTGGTGGCTGTAGGAGTCCAAGTTACCAAAATGTTCCTATGGTGGCAACCTAGGAGGCTCAAAGGACAGACTTAGCAATACCACAATTCTTGCTACACACCTGTCCCTCTTCCAGCCCCATGCTACCCCATGGTTAGCTCCCCTTACTGCTGTCTTCTGTCTGGATGCAGGTGTGAGATATGGACCAGGAACACAGTGACAAGGAGAGCAGACTGGTTCCTCTTGGGCTCCTGGCTGCACACCTGACACTACATGTTCACCTCCCACTAAAACATCAGCATGTATTATTTGCTTAACTGAGAGCACCCCTATCCTTCTTTACCCCTGCACCCTCTTTCTCGTGTCTTGAAACTATAATACTCCCTGCTTGCTTCTTCACATCTGCTAGTTTGAAATCTTGTTTTTAGAATACACACACACACACTTGGGAACTCAAGCCCTTTGGAAATTAGCTTTTATGAACTGATATGCTTGCGGGACCATATGGCAGTGACTTCTTTTTGAATCGCAGCATCAAAGGAAGGAGCTCCCGTGAGATTTCATTTGAAGTTCTAGAAATATTTTATATTTTCATTTTAAAATGCAAATTCTTGTGCATTCTCAAACTGAAATTAAACTTCTGAAGATCTCAAAAAGATCTCCCTTCTGAGGAGGAATTCAAGCTGAATGGTATGGTTCTGATACCAGTATACAAAAGAAGTCCCAAATGAGGTAGAGAATATGATATAAAAGCAAATTAATTTCTCTAGTACAGGTCAGACATTGAGGTCACGATCAACAGATCTTTTACTACATAAGATCTTGCAGGGAGAAAGCTTCTTGCATCAAAGAGAACCCCTAGACTGCAGTATGTGACTCTTACTATTCATTCAGTTTTCATCTTTATTCCCATCTAAATAACTTTGAAGATGTAGTGGTTTAAGCCATGTATTTCCCTTCTCTCTCCTTTTCAGCCCCCCCCCCCCCCCCCAATGGGGGGGAAATGGGGAGAAGAACCAAAGAAAATGTAACTCCCACGGGTTGAGGTAAGAACAGCCCAGTAACTGAGATACAATACAAATCACTGCTGCCACCACCAATAACAATAATAATGGCAAAGTAAATACAAACGGAGAGGACACAACCGTTCCGCCGCCCGACCGAGCCGAGAGACCGCGCGCCGCTCCCCCCACCACGTGCAGCGAGAGCCCCGCCCCCGAATCCTACCTCCAGGGCATGACGTACTGTGGTATGGAATAACCTCATTGGTCAGCCCGGGTCAGGCGCCCTGTCTCCCCTCCCCCAGCTTTTCTCTCTTTCCCGGCATTACATGGGACTCGGGGGGGGGGGGGAAGCCGAACCCATAACAGGAGAGCAGAGATGAGGAGAAAAATAAATTCTGAGGAGCGCGGGCAGCTCCAGGACTAAAATGATTGATACACCTTACACTGAAGGACGTTCAAGAGTGAAGGCTGAAAGGGCTCTGGATGTAGGTCTAAATCCTGTAATGAGTCATCCAATATTTAATCTTTTTGTTGCAGTTAAATAAATTGCCTAAGAAATAGGAAATTAGTCAAATGTTTTCAAAAGCCTGGATCTTAAACAGAGAAAAAAAGCTTTTTCTCCTAAAAAAGGCATTTTTGTGTATAGCTCTGAGTATGATTTTGAACTCCAGAGAAGCGGCACTGAAGAGTCACTTGAACAGCTGGCCCAGCAGGGGTTGGAAGTCTTGAGCTGCTGCCTCACCCCGGAAAAAGAAGTCCTTTCCTATGAGAGGTGCAGGGGCTTCTGCTGAGAGCAGTGTAGCCGGAGTCATGAAACACAGACTGTCACCGAACTTTTGGCTGTGATGAGGAGAAGCCTTTGCTCCTTTTGTTGGTGCTGAAATCAGGTGGGATGGGTGACCCAACCACATCTCAACTCTCATGAGCATCTCCTGGAGGAGTTCAGGGGAGTGTGTATACCATTACCTCCCACTTTACAGACTGGCAGAGAGCAAGCCTGAGGTAAGGGGACAGCAGCCACCATGAAGTCTCCCTCCATCCTTTCCCTCCAAAAAGATGTCATGTATCACCTCTCTCTATGGAAGCCGGTGGTGCCAGTGAAGTCTCAGAAGTCTCTCTTGGCTCCTTCACAACCAGTCAAGGGAGAGGTTTAAGGTCTGTGGAAGACATGGGAATTGTCTTTGACTCTAGGGGAGAGTTTGAAAAAGATCAGGAAAATTGGAGCATTGGAAGGGTCAGCTTGAAGAAAGCAAGCCAGTGCTGCCTCAGAGCAGTGTCATTCAAGCAGATGTCATGGAGACTGGTTCATGCCTCCCTACACCTACTGACTTAGTGAAAGAAATTTAGTTCGGTGTATTTAAGTTCAAACCTTTACAAGACAAGGAAACACTTAGCTTTCTTTAATCAGATCCTCATAAAAGTGAGTCTGCCTGAGATCAGCTCTGGAAATTTGCTCCTTGACAAAAGTAGGAACATCTTTTGTGACAACTGAGGGAACATTTTTACTTGTGCTTCCTTCTGAAAGCCCAGCTGGATGGCCTGAAATTGTCACTTCCACCCTTTCCCAGCCCTGGCAAACAAATCAATCCCAGACTGGATGCTGGTGACAGAAAACCACCTCACATAGCCACATAGCCTAGCACAGCCTGCTCTGGAAAGGCACAATAGTGCAAACCCACTGCCTTGTCTCTAACATCCTGCCCTTGCCCAAACTGAGATCCTACGATGTGCTATCACTGCCACTCTGGCTTGCTCCACACAGGATTGCATTTCACAGCTTCATCTTCCAGCTGAGTAGAAAACAAACTTTACAGCAGCCATCAGAGGGGTCCAGTTGATAGCTGTGTACCTACCGAGCTGTAAACCAAACAGGAGTGTGCACATATGAAACACATACGGTTATACTTTTCTTACTTACTTCCTCTGCTACAGACTAGTTTTAAGGGAACTGAAATTGCTGGGCTTTTACTTTTCTTTATGAGCTAAATATATATCATACAGTTTGAGAAAAAGCATTTAATGGGGATGATTACCAGTGATATTCAAAGACATCTTCTCAGTTAATGTTATGTAGTATAATCTAATATTTTCTACCATTTTATAACCCTTCATATTTTCCTCATTTTTTCCTTGAGATTAAACCAAATGTAGATCTGACATGTTCTGTACAGTAGAGCCTACAGAAACTGAGACTTCAGAAACCTCTTTTGCTTCTATTTTTTATAAAAAATAATAAAATCCACTGAAAGGAGATAACAATCTAGCTGTTTGATAGAGCTAGAGAAAATGTATTACTCAGCCCCCTTCTTGCTTCAAAGAACACCAGGCAGAATTTAGGACAATTATCAGTCAATGTAAAATAATGTATAAATCTACACCTAACTCTGTCATGAACTGCAGGCTTGAAATTGCTGCAATTACCATCTCCCACAAGGAACAAATTACAAAAAAACCAAAATACAGCAAATGACCTGAACAAAATACCCCAACACACTAAAAAGCTGATACATTTGTATGGCTGTGATGTTACATCTGATACAACATGTGTCCTAGGCAGTGGCAGGGGGGCTGGAACTAGACGATCTTAAGGTCCTTTCCAACCCAAACCATCCTGTGATTCTGTGCGGGAAAACGTGTTGTTGATATGAATTGGCATATTCGTGATGCAGACCCTGCCAGACATACCCCTTAAAGGAAAAGCATGGTGTAGAAATGTTGCCCTTTTTTCATTAGTCACTGATCATGCCAAGGGCCTTAAAACTCTGATTCACTATGATGCCACTTTTGCTATTCAAGGCTTTCGTATATTGCATTTTAAAGATTTCAAGGAACAGATGAGTGTAGAAAGTAACCCATCTTCCCTTCCCCCTCTCATCAGAATCTTGGCATAGATTTAAATTAGAATTACCGCATTTGAAACATTAATGAAGAGGGAAAGGAAGGAAACATGCTTGTGCTACATTAAACCTCAGACACTCCTGTGCAGTGCCATTAGCTTCAGAGAGTGCTTCACTCTGAAGGCAGGAGATAGTTCAAAACCAGATTCAGATGCTGAAAGGAAGCTTCCCACAATCTCAAAGAATGTAATAAAAATGATAGATGACGACAGCAGGGGAAGTAAAATCTAAATGGTCAAAAGAACAGCTATTTAATTTTTAAATATAACCAGACAACTTAAGTGGAAAATAATAGTAAAAATAAAGAGGTTGATCCCTCTTTTATGAAGGACAGCTAAAAATAGGACTCACTAAGCTAAACTAAAAATAGGGCAAAGAAGAAAGCACTTATTGAATAAACAAGACAGGAACCAAGGTCGCCTCCAAATGAACAATAGCTAGAAAACATTTCTAGTTTCTTGAAGAAGTAAAATAAAAGGTGCAACAAAAGCTAAGGGGAAGAATTTGTATCTGCAGTCTACTTTGAAGAATGGTTGCAAAGACAACTGAACACCTTTCCAAAAGCACAACTGCCACAATATGTAGTGAAGTAAAAGTGGAACACTTCTAAGGAAAACGTTTATGATAGGATGAGGAGAGCAGAAGAGAGAAAACTGTGAGTATTGTCAAAACTCAATCCCTTCCACTTGCAAGAACAGGGAGCACTGACTGCCTCTGTGATCTGAACTGCAGGAGTTGGTGTTTAATGCTGACCAAGGAATTTTACCACTGAGTTGATAATGAGATTAAACCATAGTGAAAAAACACTGAAAAAATACAGCACAGTTAGTTACTGAATTTCAAATGCTGGTCATCAGCAGCGGGAACCTTTCTTGAGAGGACAGAAGGTCCTCTAGGAAGTTGACTGGAATGAAAAATACTGTCATGTTCAATAAAGTCCCTGCTTTTTACAGGATCTTAGCCACATCACAATCCAGATTTAAAGGGCAAAATACAGCTATCTGTGAGGGTAGTTGAATACAGAGCACAACTGCAAGTAAGCCAAGGTTTCTCACTGAGCTACAAATATTTTGGAGCCCCTTCTCTGCACTGAAAAATGGGATTCTAATGTTATCTCTCTGCATTATAAGTCCATTCTAACTTTGCCATTTACTACAGAGGCAAGTGATGACATCAGGAAAGATTGCCTGATGCCTTCCATCGAGCTTCCTGGTAATATTTTTCATGCCAGATCATTGGACCAGCCTGAATTATGTGTACATGGCAGCTCCTAGTATTTTCTTAAACAGGAAATAGCTGCCCTGTACTCTGAATACTTTGTAATTTAAGGGTGGGGCCTCAAACTCTATCTAGAGGTAGAAGTATGATGGAGTTCAGCCTAGACATTACTAAGATTTGGATGTGGAAGTGGATCCATTCTTGCCCAGATGTCACTGGCAAAAAGACTGAAGTGGAGAATTTTATGCATCCATAAGCTCTATCAGCATAATGTGTATTTTAGGACAAAAATAGTTCGCAGCACTGAAGCAATTTATAGTAGTTCTAGATCTAAGCAAGCTTGAAATCAGTCCCCCAAAACTGACCTTAGCATCTCCAGCTACATTTGTTGCACGTGATGATGCAGTTTACATTTGGCAAGTGTGAAATTAGATTAGGAAGAAGGCGAGATATTTTTATAGATGAATATTGACTAAAACTAGAAATTACCCCTGGCAGAAAAAAAGTAAATGAGGAGAAAATGAGAAAGGTGCCAGTCTCTACCAGTGACGTTCATTTGGTAACTTGCTTGCTCTGGAATGAAATTGGACACAGTGTGAGGATTGTGTTTGGTTTAACGATATTTGATGGTGACTTCAGGCAAGAACATGCCCCAGTTGCTCCTGAGGTTATTAACAGATTCCTACTGGGCAATAGGATTAAGAGGCTTTTTAAATATAAAGCTTATGCCACACAGATTTGAACAGTGGAAATTGAGTGTGAAGGAAGAAATGTCTACAGTTTATTTATACTTTAAAAAAGTTCTCTGAGTTGTGCGTTAGCTTTACAAGCACCCTGAGACACTGAGACTTGTAGGTGCTTTCAGGCCTATCCAAGTGGATTCTTCTATTCAAAAAAATTAAGAGCTGCCTTTTTTATACTAGCATGGAAAAGGCATAAAACCCATCTTGTACTGCCCATATCTTGATATATGCAAATGTGTTGTTTCTTAAACTAATAAGGTAAAATGACAGAGAGAATCCCAAGTCATTTGGTGATTTGAGAGTACAATCTCAACAGCCAGTTACGTGTATGCCAGTGAAGGGAATGTGAATGAGACCAAAAAATGATCATGCAGGCATTAGCAAGGAATAACTATCATCAAAGCAGTAATGGGACCAAGAAATGGTAAAAGAAGGTTAAGCTAGGTGTGTTATTGTAAGACAAATAGGCTCACTCCTATCCAAAATTTCGTGGAGCAATTTTCATTAGCTTAGTAAGAAACTTCTTGATGTCATGTCTATTGAAAATTTCCTTTCTGCCTTATGATCCTCAGGACAGTGAGAAAAGCGTGCAGCAAGCTCACTGCCCTGGTCTTCAAGAGAGCAGACTTTGGCCTCTTCAGGAACCTGCTCAGTAAGGTTCCATGGGATATAGCCCTGGAGGGCAGAGGGGCCCAATACTGTTTTTTGATCACCTGCTGCAAGCTCAGGAGCGATACATCCCTACTAGAAGGAAGTGCTGCAGGAGGGCCAGGAGACCTCCTTGGATGGATAAGGAGCTGCTGAGGAAACTCGGAAGGAAAACAGAGGCTTATAAAAGGTGGAAGCAAGGACAGGAGGCCTGGGAAGAATACAGGGATGTTGTCTGGGAAGCTAGGGACCAGGTTAGGAAAATTACCATTACCATGAATCCATTACCCCTTGTCCTCTCACTACAGTCCCTCATGAATAATGAGAAATAAAAGACACCAGTGTTACTGATGCAGCTGAAGGGTATTGTTGAATAGGGGATGCTTTATGGCTAACCTGATGGTCCAAACCCCTGCAAGTTGCTGACAGCTTAGTCATACGGCAGGGTTACAGTATAAAAGGTACTTGGATTAATTTCTTAGATTTATACCTGAATCTGTCTTGCCCCTGGGAAAAACACAAACAAACAACAACCCCCCCCAAAAAAAACCCAAAAAGCAAACAAAAAAAAAAAACAAACCAAAAAACCCAACAACAACAAATGGGAAGCTAGAACCTTTTGAATAGAAACTGTAAATGATATAAGCAGCACTACGCAGGGTGTAAATCCCAACCTACTCATATAACAGAACTAGCAAACTTGCAAACTCATTCTCCTCTTTTGTCATGTTTTTCTTAACCAAGTAAATAGTAATAAAGAGCCTGAGTGGCATTTAGCACTACCAAACACCCTACATAATTTGCCACCTAGCCAAACACTGCTGCTTCCTAAACTGAAACTGGATTCATGAGACTATGGGACCTGATGAAATCCATCCGTGGGTCCTGAAGGAGCTGGCAAATGAAGTTACTGAGCCACTGTCCATCATATTTGAAAAATCATGGCAGTCAGGTGAAGTTCCCGATGACTGAAAAAAGGGAAATATGACCCCCATCTTCAAGAAGGGGAAAATGGATGAGCGGGGAACTACAGAGCAGTCAGTCTCGCCTCTGTGCCTGGCAAAATCTTGGAGCAGATTCTCCTGGAAAGCATGCTGAGGCACATGAAAAACAACAAGGTGGTTGGTGACAGCCAGCATGGCTTCACTAAAGGGAAATCCTGCCTGACCAGTCTGGTGGCCTTCTATGATGGGGCTACAGAACTGATGGAGAGGGGTAGAGCAGTTGATGTCATCTACCTGGACTTGTGCAAAGCATTTGACAGTGTCTCACACAACATCATTGTCTCTAAGTTGGAGAGACATCAATTTGATAGGTGGACCACTCAATGGATAAAGAAGTGGCTGGATGGCCACACACAAAGAGTAGTGCTCAAAGGCTCAATGTCCAGCTTGAGACCAATAACAAGTGGTGTCCTTCAGGAACTGGTGTTGGGACAGGTCTTGTTCAACATCTATGTTGGTGACATGGACAGTGGGATTGAGTGTGCCCTCAGCAAGTTTGCCAACAACGCCAAGCTGTGTGGTTTGGTTGATACACTGGAGGGAAGGAATGCCATCCAGAGGGACCTTGACATGCTTGTGAGGTGGGCTGATGCCAACCTGATGAAGTTTAACCATGGCAAGTGCAAGGTCCTACACCTGGGTCGGAGCAACCCCAGGCACAGCTACAGGTTGGGCAGGGAAGAGATTCAGAGCAGCCCTGCAGAGAAGGACTTGGGGGTGTTGGTCGATGAGAAAATGAACATGAGCCAGCAGTGTGTGCTTGCAGCCCAGAAAGCCAACTGTATCCTGGGCTGCATGGAAAGGAGCGTGACCAGCAGGTCGAGGGAGATGATCCTGCCCCTCTACTCTGCCCTTGTGAGACCTCACTTGGAGTATTGTGTACAGTTCTGGTGTCCTCAACATAAAAAGGACATGGAACTGTTGGAACAAGTGCAGAGGAGGGCCATGAGGAGGATGAGGGGACTGGAGCACCTCCCGTATGAAGATAGGCTGAGAAAGTTGGTGCTGTTCAGCCTGGAGAAGAGAAGGCTGCATGGAGACCTCATAGCAGCCTTCCAGTATCTGAAGGGGGCCTATAGGGATGCTGGGGATGGACTCTTCAATGGGGACTGTAGTGAGAGGACAAGGGGTAACGGGTTCAAACTTCAACAGGGGAAGTTTAGATTGGATCTGAGGAAGAAATTCTTTCCTGTTAGGGTGGTGAGGCACTGGAATGGGTTGCCCAGGGAAGTTGTGAATGCTCCATCAGTGGCAGTGTTCAAGGCCAGGTTGGACAGAGCCTTGGGCGGCATGGTTTAGTGTGAGGTGTCCCTGCCCATGGCAGGGGGGTTGGAACTAGATGATTTTAAGGTCCTTTCCAACCCTATTTTATGATTCTATGATTCTATATACTGCACTGTCCTTGCTGGGTTGGGGAGCAGACAGCATAGTTTCTTCTGCTTAGAAGGACCTTCTATATAGAAAGTCTCTATGGATTTGTAAATATAGGTTTATGTTAAAAAAGAGAAGGTACATCTGTTCTTATTTCTCTTAGAAAATATAATCATTATGTTTAAATTCCTATGCACTTAATTGGTTTGAACAAATGATTCTCATTCAGCACCAAAGAGCTTTGAGAAAGTAATGAGTATTTCCTGTAGCCTGTGAGTTTTGAGCCACAGGTATTTTATTTGATTATGGAAATCTTAAATAACATGACCTAATCAAATTTAAACAGCAAAAGAAATTACTGGTACTCTGAATATTAGAAGACACATGGATATAAGCCAATAAAACGGAGAAACTTCACTTGGCTAAACAAATGTCCAGTGAATATTATCTAAATTTTTTTCCCCTTAGGAATGTTACTAAGTTTAATTAAATTTATTAATATAGTTTAACAGATGGAATTTCAACTATGAAAAAACAGTAATACCATGAAGCAAACAAGTAGGATCTTTTTCTAGGGGATCCCTTGCTCATTTTGTTACACATTAGGTTTACAAAGAAAATTTGCCATGCCTGTGTGTGCAGGAAACATAATTCAGCATACTGGCCTTTCTGCCAACATTATGCATACCACTCATGGACTTGGCCAAATCACCTTAACAGGATTATTCCCATTGGTTTTAAATGCTGAAACATAATTCTTTAGTGCATTTAATACCTCATTCAGTGTGTATTGAACACATTAAGCCTAATTAGTCAGGAGGATAAAATCAAGAAATGAAAGCAACTTTGTTGCAGGCTTGACACAGCAGTTTTCAACAATACTGCATCATGGTCCTTGATTTCAGTGTACTGTAGAGTTCTTCTCTGTATACTTTCCCTTTTCTTCTGCGTGTTTCCTTTGCTTCCCTGTGGCTGAATACCTGTACAACCTTTTGAAATTCTTGGATAAAAGATACTCACCAAAGGCAGTGATTGTGTCTCACATTGCCCAGCAAAACAGTCAGCAACCCATAGCAGTTAGTGTCCTTCTCTGCAGATTCAAGGCTGACACAGCTGTCATTATAACCTCGCAAATTCTCCGAATTATCCAGTCCTTCCTCAAATACTGCTTAAAAACTTCAGCCTGTGAGCCACCCTCCCATTCTAACAAGTGTGCTGAGGTACACTGGAGAGACTTCATTAGAATTTTCCACAGGTTGGAATAGCTTATTATAAGATTACTGTCACCAGCAGAGGGAAAACTACAAAGGTAGATAAGAAATTCTGAAGGTTGCTGGAGGTATAAAGGAGGCTAAAAAAATAAGTTCCATTCAAAATAAAGTGATGAAATCCCCTTAGGAAACTGTTAGCAGTAAATTTGCAGAAATAGCTGAAGAATTAGATGGTAGAAACCTGCCACATTTGTAGAAATGCCAGTGGAAAAGAACTTACAGATCCACATGAATTTATGCAGACTTTGAGGCTAATCATTCAAAACAAGCTTCTCTAACTCACAGAGGAAACTATAGTAGTCTTCTAAACATACATAACACCATGATTCATTTTTAAAGAACAGCTGGGATAACATGCTGCTTAGAGTTGATGAAGTATCCTAGAGCTGGATCTAAAATTTCTGCGCAGGAACAAAAGTACTGGGTGGCATCAACCAGAAGATTGCAAGAGAAACCTAAGAGGAGCACCATTTCTAGCTCAGTTACAAGCAGACTTACTGATAAACAGTACCAAAAAATACTGATTTCCACTCCAGATCAATCCATGACATCTTCATCCTCTTGTAACATTTTGAAGAAGCCACATTCTAAAGCCACTTATGTGCTCCCACATGCTTGGAAAGAACAAATTCAAATGACAGGCAAAGCCAATTGATTGCCACCTTTGCTATTATCTAGTTTAACAACTGTGAAATTTAGCAGCAATTAAGATGCAGGTCTGCTGGGAATTGCTGGCTATTCTGACAGCCAATACTGCCTTAATGTTTCGTTTTAGCTCCTCAGCTGACTGCATCCACCCGCTATCTTTTGTCTGCCTTTACATTTCTCTTCTTTGGAAGAGGAATTACTTTTTCTATCTTTCTATTAACAGAGTCCATTGCAACTCTGACTGAGCTGCCACCACAGCACAACAGTAAAGCATTTGCTGGAGCCAAGATTAGGCAAAAATAGAAGAGCAGGGAAACTTCCATCCATCCATCCTTTCCCCTTGAGATGGAAGACTCAGCAGGAACACAGACCCCTTTGAGCTTTATTTTCTGATGGGGCAACGATGGAGTCTGTGATATTACTTCCAACATACATTTTATTATAAAGAGTGGTTTGGTTGGGGTTTTTTAAGATTTTTACCAAAACAAAGTTATATACCCCTCTCTATTTTCTCTCAATCTCCTCTTTCCATAAATGAGTGAAATTTGCCAAGCCTAATAAGGTTTGACATTCAGGGAGGGTTTTTATACTGAGTGGTAAAATGCAGATAGCAGGAAAACCAACAGAATGTTTAGTGCATTCTCTCTTGCAGGATGCCATCACACAGCCCACTTCCATAAGGAAACACCCTCTCTTGTTACTAGTTATAAATATTATGAATGCACAACTAACAGTTCCCTGCCTCTTATTTTTCAAATAGAAGAAAACCAGTATGTCTTATGTATTTATAGCACTATCCAGAGAGTATATTCGTGGAAGCAAAAGTATGGTACAGACAGAAGTGTGATTCTGCTTATCCAGCCTAGCTAGTTGCAGTGAAATTCTGAACATTTAGTAATACTCTAGTATATCTTCACTGTAAGTGCCTCAATAAAACAAAACACCCTATCAGGCAAACAATTCACAGAGTTCTGACCTAGCTTCACAATAACTTCTCCCTGTTGTATAAATCACCACAACTAGGATCTAGTGCAAAACTAACTAATACAAAAAAATTGTGAAGACAATCCTACTTTTGTATACATAAGTTCTATTTCAAGAGTAACATATTTCATTCATTCACAGAATCACAGGATGGTTTGGGTTGGAAGAAGCCTTAAAGAACATCTAGTTCCAAACCTCCTGTCATGGGCAGGAACACCTCCCACTAGACCAGGTTGTTCAAAGCCCCATCCAACCTGGCCTTGAATGATTTCAGGGATGGAGCAGCCACAAATTCTTTGGGCAACTTGTTCCAGTGTCTCACCACTCTCTCAATAAAGACCTTCCTAATAATCTAATGTAAATCTACCCTCTTTCAGCTTGAAGCCATTCTCCCTCTTCCTATCCCTATATGCCCTTGTTAAAAGTCCCTCTCCAGCTCTCTGGAGAGGTGCCCTTTAGGTACTGGAAGGCTGTTGGAAGGTCTCCCCAGAGCCTTCTCTTCTCCAGACTGAACAACCCCAACCCTCTCATCCTGCCTCCATAGAAGAGCTGCTCCAGTCCCCTGGTCATCTTCACAGCCCTTCTCTGGACTCATTTGAGCAGGTCCATGTGCCTCTTACATTGGGGATCCCACAGCTGAATGAAGTGGTGTCTCACAAGAGCAGAGTAGAGGGGGAGAATCACCTCCCATTGACCTGCTGGTCACACTTCTTTTGATGCGGCTCAGAACACATTTGGCTTTCTGTCCTGCAAGAGCACACTGCCAGCTCACATTGAGGCTATCAAATCAACACCCCCAAATCCTTCTCTTCAGGGCTGCTTCTCAATCCATTCTCTGCCCACCCTGTAGTTGTGCTTAATTCATATACTCTTCAACACCCTTCTAATCTTTACAAACTTCACTCATGCACATTTAAACTCTGGTGAAACAGAATGCATGAAATACATTCCTTTCTAGTTGAAAAGTAAATGCTTGGTCTTGTTAATTTTCTTTGCTACTGCAGCTCAAAATAGTGACCTCTCAAAGATCCATATTATTTCATAGAAATATAGCAATGTAAATAAGTCTGAGTTATGCTGCTATGCGAATACTTTAGCTTATGGATGATATATGATTTACAAGTGAAGATGTAGGACAGAAACACTGCTCAGCAATAAGCAGGTTCGGGTATGTGCCTCTCTACTAAAATTCCATTTTTTTCTTGAGTGCAGGGTACAAATTTGGTTTTCACATATATTCACTTTCACATACATCAAAGTATTTTTTAATCCTTATTCAGCCAGTGAATGTACTCAAGTGAACTTTTGTACCTGCAGTGAATGCCATAGTTTTCAAGAACCTCCTTCATTAATCACAGGATTAAGACTTTGGATACCGTTTATACTTCTCCAGAGTCATTGCTGAAACTTGCATAATATCACAATTGCAGTAGGTTTGTTTTAATCACAATCTTAGTTTGAGAGAGAGAGAGTTGTCAAGTACCTGAGCATTTGGGTCGATCTGAAGGGAACCCACAGCACAATTAAGAGCTCTCTTAATCCTATTTTGCAGAATATATTGGATCCTCCAGTAACAAGAGACTGCAGCTGCATGAGACGCAACCGAATGGAAATTGCGGCACATAACTCAGTCTACATGCCCATACTGTCCTTGGTCCGTCTCTTGTGACTGCCAAAAGCATTAATTACTACCCGGGTTATTTGTGCTGATCTATGTGCTTGTTCACTAGGAGTGCAAATAACATCATTGCCTGTATTCACAGAGACAAAAAATTAAAAAAAGACTTCAGCTTGCTAGAAAGGCAGGTTTTGGTCCAATGATTTAAATAATGATGTTCCACATTGCTTTACCAATTCTTTTTCTTTGTTGCGACTGCAGATCCAGTATGTTTCATCATTCACTGAAGAATATTACCTTTATAAACAAGATCGAGGAGACAGATTTTTTCAAAGCAAGTATATGGTAATGGCCAGAGCTTTTCAATCATCAAAAATTTTTACAATTGAGTAGACCTTTCCTAAAGAAACTTCATTTCAAAACATCAACCACTGCAAAATATGTGAATGGAGCTTTTTCTACTCCTAAAATAGTCAATGTGACAAATGTAGACCAGGCCTATAAGTCCTGAGTTTACAATTACTCAGCTTACACATTTACATCTATAGTGCTAAACCATATTGTTGCTCCCTAATCCTTGAGTTCATCAAGATGACCTTGTAAGAGATTCAATGCTCTTGTTCTTCCATCACAGACTCAGGGAAAATGGAGCTGAAAGGGGAAACCATTTTGTCACCTTACTGCAAGGTCAAATTAGCAGTGCATAAGACATTCCTGACAGACTGGCTTTTTATTTGGAATTTCCGGTGATGTAAAGCCACTCTGAGACAGAACTCCAGTTTCACAGTTATTTTTCAGAAGATTTCTCCAATGATCGACATACTCCTTTTGTGCTCATCTGCTACATCCATACAGAACCCACAGAAAAATCTGTTCCTCTCTTCTTTCCAGCTGTTTTCCAAGTGTTTAACAACCACTTCCATGCACCTCATGTACCTCTTAGTGGTCCAAGACACATTCTGACTACTGTGCTGTTATGGGATACAGAAAGAGCTTTCTGTCCCCTCTAAGATATCAATCATAATTTGGTCCTGTTCTTATCTTGGTACATGCAATTATCTTACTCCCTTTTGTCTGACTGTTTGTTTCTTCCCTCCTCCTCCTGTGGCTTGTGTTTGTGAGATAGTGTAGGAATCATGAGATCTCCATCCTTGGTGGTAATAAGAATTTGACTGCATAAGACCCTCAGCAACATGCTCTAATGACAAAGCCCTGTGCAGAGCAGGCAGTTGGACCAGATGACCTCCCGATGTCCCTTTCAGACTAAATTATTCTTTGATTAATAGTTGTAGCTTGAAACATTCAAGAATGTCCAGATTAGCCTTTAAAGAAACGTCAGCTGCTCCACACTAATTGCTAACCAATGGATTACATGTAATATCTTTCTTCTTTCCCCATGACAGATGGGTCATTATTTCATTTGAAGTGAAAGGTGTGAGACTTTACAAAACCTGGTGCAGTAGCACTGGTTTTCTGAATAAGTATGTCCTGAAGTTTAGTAGGGTGAGGGAATTACACCTTTTTCTTCATTTTGACCTAGTCACAAAGTCTTTGCTTCTGATTACTTATTGTGATTGACTGCCACTGGGTTTCTTCATTTCAGATTTTAAATAAGTTTCCTTCCTCCTCACAGTGGCTGCTGTGCTCACAAATATTCATATATTTAAGCATTCTTATCTACAGTGCTGGACTAACCTCAGCATTAGCCAGCATAAGTTTTTAACTCCTGGCTTCATGCTTTCCAGAGGCCAAGAACACAGCAGGAACAATTGCTGTCACTCTCCTGTGTGACTGAGTCACTGGTTCAACTAAATGAAACTGCATTAATTATGAAAGAGTTAGCAGTAAATAAATAAACTCTCATCTGTGAAGATTTGCTTTATTCAGGTTTATCTCTAATCAATTGCTTCTTCAGTAACTGCTGGAGTATATGGACAAAATTTCACGCAGCAACAACTGTACCGGAGTGCCTTTTTAAGAAAAAGCTTTTTCTTGTCGATTACATTTTAGTGGGTGAATATAGAAATTAGAAGCCTACTGTCTAAGAGCTCCTGTCCATTGCTCCACAAATATAATTATTTCAGTTCAAACTCTTACCTTTTTTCACAGTAAAAGACATCACTCAGGATTTTAATGCACAATCCGCTCTTTTCCCATCCATCGTGGGCATTGCAACGCAGCAGAGGTGAGTGTTCTGCCAAACATTTGCATTTCTTTTCCATATTCACCCAGATGGAACCAACCAACTATTAGTTAGAAAATGGGATCGGGAGTCATACAGAGTATGCTTTACTTTTCCAAACAGCTAGAACAGGAATTAAATAGGTATAGGCACAAATGGATCAAGACAGCATCTTTCCACCAGTCATGCATCTAGAAAAGTCACATTTCTGAAATGTATGGCACAGTCTCAAAGCAGATTGCAGGAAAAAAATAAAATGCGAGGTGTTTTCTGTAGGTATGATTTAGTTTAAAGTACTGAGTGTACAAAGGCAAAGCAATGAAATGTAATGATTGTAATATTGTGAAAGTTATGTGTGAGATCTCCCCTGCACTCTTAAGCCGGTAACATCATCACGTAGGCATTTTCCTGCTAAGGAAAGCACTTTAATAATAGACCAACCATGAAGCATCTCTCCCTGCTTTGCTATGTGCATGAAACTGAGCTTAGCAAAGCACCATCCTTGACAAGTAGCTTTCTGTGTATTCTGTGTGCTATTCACTAATTTTTGTTCTAAGACCTGATTAATCAGAAACCCATATATCCTGCTAAATGCTAAATTAGTATTAAAAACATTAAATATCCCGAGATAAAATTATCCTCTTCATTGCCCTCCTTTCTGTATACTTATTTTTTGTTTGGAATTTCTCTCACGCAAGAAGTACTTTAAAGAAGTCAGTTTTCCATTGTAATGAAGTCCCAGGAGTGAAAGGATGAAGATAACTATTCACTACTCATCAGTGTAAGGTTATTTCAAGAATATTTGCATTGGAGTTCTGTATATTCCAACTTCTTCTCTCCTGTCCTTGTTGGGACCCTTTATGCAACCATCAAACATTTGAAAGCTAATCTATGAAAAAAAATCCCCCAGTTTTTTAAGCTAATAAGAAGTTACAAATATTTGTACAATTTGCTACCTATCAGAGTGAAACTGGAGAGTGGCAAAGTTGTCAACACTTTTGAAACCTATGTATCATTCAGCCGCATAGCTTCCTTTTTTCACGTTGGTGAGTTGAGTCTGTCAAGAGTAAGTTATTGCTCAGAGAAGATGGAAGAACAGTGCTGAATGAAGCTTCAAACAGTGGCATTTGATGCTAGTCAGACCCTCAGTATCACATTATTATTTTTGAGAGGCAGATAGAGAGTACAGCCCTTCAGGGTACAGGAAAGGTTGTTTTCCTCACCTGTCATGCAGACTGGCCACTTGACTGTAGGATCTGCATTTCCTGCGTGGATTATACTCTGACTTCAAGAAAGGTGTTCACAGGAATGGAGAAGGGCAATTGGTCCTTGTTACAGAAAGATTTGCTTATGAGCAGGTGGTGATCCTGAAGCCAAACACGAGGTAGACTCCCAAGCTCTGTGGCAACAGCCCATCCCCAGCCCCAGTACTCACATGAGGATAAAGTCCTGGTTTCAAGCTTGAACTGTAATAATTCACATTTGTTATTAAAATGGTACTTTTCAGAGCTGCTAGGTACATCTTACAGCATGAACCTCAGAGAAGGTCATTTATTACTGATGTATTTTTAATAGAACAACTGTCTCTGAGGAAATCATTGATCTTGTGGCTAATGACCAGAATATGATACAGTTTAATTAATAATTATATCAGCACCAGCTAGCCATTTGAAAAAGAGAATTTTCCTGACCTTTAAAGAGTTTCTAATCCATTCAGAAACTACCTATGTCAGAAACTGCACCAAAAAAAAGTGCCGAGTTTCAGGCTCAGAAAACTTCTAATGAGCACTCATTTGGATACAAAGTGAAAAAACTTCATGGAACCATTATATGTAATCTATCATCATTTCTGTGTGCAACTGCAGTCAGTGAAACTGGAAGATCCCACCCCCTGCATACAATGAATATGTATTCACAAAGGGGAAGAATTACCTCTATGGCCTTTATTTGCAATATGTTCTTGTTCTGTTGCCTGTTCTAGTTTGAGCCTTTAAATAATCTGTTTGCATATCCCCCCGACTGGACAAAAGTACACGGCACACTTACATGGAGTCGAGTAAGAGAGCAAAATCAGGAGAAAAGGAGGATGCCAGTAAAAAGTAAAAATAAACAATAAATAAAAGACCGGTTGGTCTTAGCGTAAAAGGACCTCACGGGAAAAAACATAGCTCAAAGATTATCTCATACATTTATTGATTGGGTAGTTAGCTGGTGGGAAATACTGACAGGCTGACACTTCCTTTGAACAGCAAAGATTTGGAGAATAAAATTAAAATGTTGTTTATATATATTTAGAAAAAGGAGGCAACAAATTGAGGACAATGAGGTAGCACGAAGAAACTCAAACATAATCTGAGGAATACCGACGTTTAAAGCCTAGTAAAGCAAAAAGGCAACATAAGGGTACACTAGAGAGCAATGGAAATATTACTTCACACAAACAGTAGTAATACAGTAAATCTGAGAAAACTGCAGGTACATTAAACAATCAAGGGAGGATAAACAAGCACCACCTCGCATAGACTATTTACAGTGGTAGTAGTCTCTGCGCATGGGAAAATGTAAGAACAATGGATTTATTTATAGATACCTACTCTAAATTATTCTGGCCATTATGCAGCCCTAGTTTACTGTCATGCTTTCCCAACTACATTTTTTCTGTATTAGTACCTTCTGTATTAATACCTATTTTTCTGTATTAGTACCTATTTTCTCTGCATTAGTACCTTGAATTCCAGTAGCATATTCTGAGAGTCAGCTGGACAGACTACAGGAGAGACCAGCAGGATCTACCCAGGGGCACAACACTACCTCCATGCTGCCACGCTGAGCCTGTGCTCATGGGCAGGCGGCAGCTCTACACTGGTAAGTTCAGTGACACACATTCCACAGACTACTTCTACCAGGTACTTAAAGATCCAAAAATAAGAAGTCATGTTGTACAGGGCCTGGTAGTGAATGTTTCCAGCCAGAGGGACACCTGGAAAAAACAATTACCTATTCCTGCTATTTATGGCATCATGGCCCCTGTGGAGCCACCAGACTGTGCACATCTGCCCTGGCAGGAGCCTGCAGAGTCTGGGACAGTTCTTTGGCATCTTTCCCCCCATGCCCCAAAATGCAGGTTGACATCCCTTGCAGGCTGCCACCCAACCAGCTGCCTAGGCAAAAAGCCAGATTTCTTATTAAGTGAAGGACTGCTCCCCCCCTCAAGAGCACTTGATTGTAGGTTACTTTCACATCATTCCATTTCATACGCTTAAAAGCAACAACAAAAAGAAATGATGAGGACATGCACATCCTGGGAGAACCTTCTACTTTCTGAAAATCTTTCACTGTCCTGCTTCCCCAAAATGACTTTCCTATTTGTAAGTACAAAGACCACAGTCAGGTCTGGATGTCTTCCAGTGTGGGTCAGTAAGAAAAATGACAGAAACTACTACAATCTCTGGATAAAATAGCAAATCACAAGTAGAAAAGAAGCAATTGAACTTAAGGCTCCTCCAAACACAGCCTTTTCCTTCAGTGCAGAAAATATGGCCAAGGAAAGTATTTCAGTTAAGTTCATTAAAAAGAGAAAAAGCAAACAGGAATCAAATGAGGCACCTTCCCTGACAGGTCTTGCCTTTGAATCATAGATTCGAAAGGTACCTTCTGCCCCTATACTGCTCACAGTTTTCTAGACAATAAATCTCTTTGTTTTTCACTACTGCCCCTACAGGAGCATTTTCTTCCACTTTGCCTGATCTTTAATTGGGCTCCCCAGCTGCAATATCATAGCTGTCCTTGGGGCTTGTTTTCTTCAGCACAGAAGCAAACTGTGAAGAACTCCTCTGTGGTGAGCTGAACTGTCTCAGAGGAGCAGGATTTTGACCTCTTTTCCTACCCACTCTTTAGACACTTGCATCATGATGGTATTTCTATTGCCCACAGCTGCAGCGCCAAATGCCCGGACCACACGTGATCCTGCCCTTGTGCAACTCAGACACTACTGAGGAGGGGGACAAAAGAAGCAAATAAAAAATTAAAACCACACAGAATCATCGCAACCACTGTTCTATCCCATAATATCACCTCCTTGCCTGGGGGGAGTGAGGAGTTGTGCAGAGAGGACCCAGAGCAGGAAGCCCTGGGGAATCATTCACAAGATGACTCTGGTTCTGACAACCCAAGGATGCTCTGACTAAAGCAGACGGTCCTGCACTTGCCTTTGGTATGTTTTAGCTGATCCTCAGAGGGCAATTGCCCTTTAAAATGATTTGCACAATATGGTCTGGACAGATACTTTTTCCCATTTTCCAGCCAAGAAGCCCTGAGAGGCCAATGAAGAAGGGAAACTAACTTCTTACAAGCTTTTTTAATCACACACTTAGGGCAGGATAACCCAGGTCTGTGAAGGAGGAATCTAAATGAGCACAACAGTGACATCCAGAGGGCAGAGAGCAGCAACCAGGGCTTTGTGAAATAGCGAAAGAATAAATAGCAAGTGAAACAAAAAAAACCAAACTAAACACCACTTGAGGTGGGTTTCAAGTCAATTGGTGGTAGACATCTTACTACACGCAGGTGCTGCCTTATCTACAGGTCTGACTCCCCAGGAAAAGCAAGGGATAAAGAGCACTTAGATGTAGAGGACTAACATAAGCTTCCTTTTGTAGGGCAAATGGAGCTGCGTCTTCCTACAACAAATGGAGCACGAGTGCACACCAGACACAGCACTATACAAATTAGGTTGTCTCCCAAGTAGCCTCAGTGTTCTGAGGTGACAAGAGAGCTGGAGCTGCTGGTTTCTGTAGCACACCTGGTTTCACCAGGAGTAACTAAATTTGTTTGTGCCAAGGGAACCTCAAGCCCGCAGGATCCTTACCATCATGCACATAACACACAGTGTTCCTGCTTCTACAAGAGCAGGGACTTCAGGCTCCTATATATGAGACAAGGAACACTGCATGGTGGGGTAGATGTGCAGTGTGTTTGACACATCCACATCAAACTGCGATGGTATTACATCAGGTTAGACTTACTGCACATGGCAGCAGGTGCAGGTTTGGGTACAGCCCTCCTGCAGGGCAGGCTTGAGCAGGGTGGGTTTCACTCGTCTGCAGGCTTAGCAAGACTTCTATTTCCTCATGCAGGAATAGAAATCCCAGAGGGGGAGACCATTATCCTATTTACTGAGTCATGATGATTCACTTAGCATTCAGCTTCCATCAGATAGAGCAGCTCCTGGAGTTTAAATCTGTTTCCATCCTGCTGTGATTTCACAGTTTCCCATTGGTTTATTCAGCTTCCCAGAAACTTGCACATTCTGAAGCAAGAAAGCAAATCTGGATGTTTATTAACTGTAAGCTTGTTTTAAGTGTAAAGTACAAGGAAACTTGGGGGGTGGGGGGTAGGGATAAACATGCCATATGGTTAAAATCTGTAAGAACTGCTTGTCTTGTTCAGAAAAGAGTTCTTATGTCACTGGAGGACATGTTCTAACCTACCAGGAAAACAGCCTCGATGAAAGATATCCTGCAAATGCCCTTTTTGAAAAATCCAGCTAACCTAAGGCTGATAGCCAGTTACATTCAGGGTCTGCCTGAGGTGGAGGATCAAGCAGACAGCTGTAACCCTGAGCTAGCAAAGGGCAAAGGTACAGCTACAACCCAAGTGCCAGAGGTAGCAGAGGTGCACAGCAGCTGCAACCCTGACCACCTCTGTGACAGTAACTGAACAGCTGGGAGAAGAGGGTGTGAAGGCTGAGGCTGAGGTGACAGAACCAAGTCCTCCTTAGACTGATCTAGAAAAAGGAATCATGCCAAGGAGAGTCTACTTCTCTCCCCAAAGCCCAGTGATACAGATAAACCTGTGCTGTGCCCAGCATCAGATGAAGCGTGTGGCAAAACTGTGGTTCTTTCCCTCCACCCTGAATGGTACCTCATGAATTCTCAGTGAGCATCTGACTGCCTCTGTGCATCTCAGATGGATACAGACATATTCAGAGCACATTACTTGCAAATGCTTAGGAGGACCACTACTTTCAGCTGCATACCAAACCCTGCCCCTTTTGAAGTCAATGGAAGTTCCCACAAACATGAATGGTATTTGGATTTCAAGCCATAAATCCATCTCTCCCCCATTCATCTTGGAAAACATGGTTTGAACTTGAAGACACTAGGAATTATGATTTCTGCTGAGCAAGACAGGCATAACAGTTTTAAAGGATTAAAATGCTATGCATGAGCTGTGTTCCAAACACATTCCTTGAAACAGATGCTACTGTCCGACTTTGACATACTCTTTCAGGTTCTCCTTACTGTCTCTGAGAAAAGAGTTTCCCAGGAGGCCCTTTAAACAGTATCAAACATTACAAGCCACAGAAACATGCTTTCTGAAAAGTACTCTACAGTGAGCAGAACTAATTCCAGGAGGAGGCCAGTTAGCACTGATTACGTATTTCCAAAATACGTTCAGCTCAAGTGGCTTGATCTATTTTCCATGGCAAAGCAGCAGCTCTAAATACTGACTTTGACCTCTGTTCATACAGTTGGTGCTTCAGTGCTCCTCAAAGTCCTGCAGCGCTCCTCAGAGATCCTTCAGGTTCCCATCCTCCAGAGCTGAGACTGATTTACCAGCAGAGATCTAAAGTGCCTGGATCCTGGCATGGGAACATTACATTTGTGAGCAATTCAGGACCAAAAAGAGATGACAAAGACCCCAGGCTTCTTAAGGCAGAGTTAGGACCAAGAAAGTCATAAGATCAGAACTGGTTCAGCTCTCAGCTCTGCAGCAGAACATCCAGGACTTTGTCCAGCTCCAACCTCATGAAGCACAGGTGATCTGAAGCCTCTTTTGGGGGCTTTAAGGCATTCCTGAGTGATTGATGAGAGACAGAAGACCTTGCTGCTGAATGAGCCTGGCATTTTCTTGTGCTACTATATATGTCCATTCTAAATGGCAGTTGTCTGCAACTGTTCAAGGAAGAAGTACCTTGCATGAATGAGTAATATTTTTTGTCTTGGGGCTGTATCAGAACAAGTTCTGTTCTTCAGCCAGCTTTAGACAAGAATATTCTTCCAGGTTTTGACACTTTGTTTTGTTTATACTAATTAAGAAAACTAAAAAATAGCGAGTACAACACCACTGGTGTCCGCTGAAGCACAAGTTTTGGCATCTATTCTGCAGTAAGGTTTTCTGTAAACGCCTGTTGCCATGGCAGGTGAGTGGAAGGAGGAAGCAGAGGGTGCAGGTTGACAGTCTGTAGACTGCCAAGTCCTTTCCAAAAATCAGAAGGTGTCTGATGCAAGTGTCAGCAAGTTCCCTGAAAGGCAACTGCTCTGGATTTGACTGTGCTGAATAGGAAAGATCTGTGGTAAACTGCGTTGGGAAAGCTGCTTAAGTGGAAGTAAATGCCAAACTGGCAAACTTCACAGAAAGCAAGGAGTCGAGTTGGTTGTTCTGCTCTTTACTGACCCTCAGAAAGCTGATACAACAACTTAACCAATAAAGAGGAAAGTCAAACCACACACTATCTAGCAAGGAATTCTTTAAATGGGATTTTAAGTTAAGTAGAATTAAGCAGAAAATATAAGATATGAGACATATTAATGACAGCTCTAAAACATTCACACAGGCACAGGTATATGGAGACAAATCATTAAAAGTCACAAGAGGAACTGGCAGCATTGCATAGCAAAAGAGCACTGAAATAAATTCAATGATATTTTAAGTCTGAAAAAAAAAAAAAAAGAGGAATTATGTCCAGAAATGGCTGAATTCATATTCTCTTTGCTTCAGTCTTCACAAGAGCAAAGAAGAGTGGCCAAATAGCTATGAATTATTTGACACCTCTTTTTTCCATCTGGCCTGCTTTCCCTCCTCTGATTATCTGAGGTGGTGGATGGCTTTCACCGAGGAGTTACTACGACGACACACTCTGTGAACGGTCTTGAGCTCTGGAGGACAGGAAAGGTCCCACAGCAATGGCTATGATGCTTGCTTTTCCAATCAAGTTATAACGAATTAACACAAAAAAAGAAAAAAACAAACCGAAGAAAGAAGGTCCTCTAAAATTATGCATTAGTCACCTTAACTGTGACAGGAGAAAAGCCAAGTGCAGAGCTATTAAAACTACTATATGCCTCTGACTTGTGTGATGAACTAGCAAATAAGCTTCTAACAAGTGCAGACCAAAGCTTTATACCCTATTTTAGGGCAAGATGAAAATTCAGAGCGCTTCACCTACTTATCAAAATAAATCTCAAGTCAACAAACTGGAACTAATTTTGAGAAGTGCAGAATACCACACTGGAGTGGGAAGGAAAGAGGATGAACTGTACTCACACTGGAAGGAGAGGGCTCCTTTGGGCTGCAGTGTTGCAATGAGTGGGCACAGAAGCTATCCCAGGCATGTAAATACCAATTAAAAAGGCATCCACAAAAATGATGATGTTGGAAGAAAAAGGTAGATTCTTTTTAGGTACATGACAGGAAAAAAATCATTTACGAGATGAGGGAGGTAGTTAAACCTCTACTCAACAACAATGCGTCCAGTGTTGCAGAAATTGCACTGAATGAAAAGTGGATAGAAATAGAAGAGTCTGGAGTGGAGCAACAGAAATTATCAAAGGTTCAGAAATATCATTTGTTAGGAAAGGATTAAAGAGCTGGATGTGGTTTATGTCCAGAGGAAAAGCAAGAGGGAGACAAAACAGCCATCTCAAAACATAAAAAGAGATTTTTATCAAGAAAGAAAGCAATCAATAAATCATACTCCATGTCTACCTGGGAAAGACAGGCAGTTAGTTGAATTTCTTCTTAAAATCCACCACTATTGCTATAAAAGTGACAGACATCTGTTCAATCTGTCAGATTTTACAGGTAAAACTAATGGCATCTCAAAGCAGGGCAGCAGGTTCCTTGACATCTCTTTTGGAAATTGATTTCTGTGATTTCAGTTACTTTGATGGCATTATTTTATCTGCCCTTGGAATACTTTTACTTCAAAGTGCCCACAGGACAACTGCTAGCAAGAAAAACAGGGGTCCTTCCCCTCCGAAACCACTTTTCTCCACTATAATACTGTGCATAATGGCCATGTAATTAAATGTCAGCAGGACTAAATGTTTCCTGTATTTTAGTTCCCAAGCATTGAAGCAACAGACTTACAGCTGGTAAATGTAGCACAGTTGTTGCTTCTGCTAATGAGAGGCAAAGAAGGTCAACATCAACTACAGAGGGAAAATGCTCCATATGAAGTGCGAGGATAAAAGCAAATGTCAAAGGTAGAAATGTAGATAACTAATGTTCCTTAGCAACCCCGAGTGACAACCACTACAGAGACATACAGTAGCTCACCAGGAGAGATGGTGAGGTACTGTATGTCTCTGTAGCAAATTTCTCTTTCACTGAAATTCAAGACACTGTGTATCCAGGCTTAATTACTAGTTACTTTAGCTTTGTCACATTAAACATACATTTACGTTCTCTCGATTCCTCTATTAATTGAGGTATTTATGAATCCATGTTAAATATTCAAAGCTACTTAACCCAATGAAGAAGTTATGGTGCATATAACGCAGAAGAGTCCATCATTTCCTACAGCAGAGTATCTTGTACAATGCTTGCAGTCCCACTCCAAACCTGTGTTCACTTCCTTCACTCTCAGCAGCTGGATGCCCTCTAAACATGACATCTCCACCTCCTCTATGAAAATAAGTGAGTTTTCTCCATTGAATAGAGGAAACCTTTATTTCAAGATTAATATCAGGGCTGATATCTCACAATGACTTATTCACTCACAGTGACTTATTCACTCAAACATAAGACAATGTGCCAGAAGCCTTAACCAATTGGGAGTTACTCAGCCCTGGAGGACTGTTTAAACAGTTTTTCTCTTCAAATCATGCCATTAGAACTAAACTGCATTAAAACTATCACAGTCCCAGCCTTCCTCTCATCACTTGGCAGACATTCAATCAGCTGGGTAAGACATGAGAAGGGTTGTCAGCCCCAGGAGAACAGAGATGCTGTGCTCCACACCAACCCCTGCTGAGAACAGAAGGCTGCAAAGCAACCCATGAAATTTTACAGTTCTGCTCTTTCAAGAGGGCAAGGAAACAACCAAGATGCAGTTCTTTGTTCCAAAACAATTCGACTGTGAGTATCAGTGGGTAAGTCCTATTTATTTAAGAGTGATGGCATATATTTCCAAGAGGCATCAGAACTGGTAATTGCCAAGCCTTCAGGAGTGAATAAAGGAGCAAATCAGCCACTGCTATCTCAGCTTCTTACCCTGAAAGAAGCACCTAGAGCAGTGCTTTATCCTTGCTCAGGAAGCGCAGAGCTGCTCAAGGCCATTTTTTCCCAGGATGAAATCTCTGCAATGTTTTAAGGCAAGAAGTTAGGAAAAGTCAGGAGAGGGGCCGTGTAGGCCAGCCATTTCCATTCTTTGCATGCTTTACATCCCAGTCCAAATGCTGTCCAAGAGAAGGCTTTCTGCTTCTCCAAGAGAATACTCACATCAGTTTGCCCTTGCACAAAGTTACATCTAGGCCCACTCATTACTCAAGAATTGAGAACAATATCAACTGGGTTGGCTTCAACCTGTTTCTTAAAGCTCAAATATCCTGTTCCCAAATGGTAATATATGCCTTCAAATCTCTGCAGCCTCTCTGTCCCTTTTCAGCCTGTTATATTCATTACATCTATCCCTTTCCTCCAAGGCCATCAGCCTTTGTAAATGCTTCCAGTCAACAGACTTTTGCCTCAGTACTTGAAGAACCAGTAAGAGCGCAAACTATACAAAGTATGATCTGTACCTAAAATGTAAGAGTTGAAATTGGAAAGAAAAGCTTCTGGGAGGATGTCACACAACCAAATAGACCCCAAGTGATCCAAACATGCTTAAACCAATGCTCAATAATTGATTGAAGCAATTTAGTTGAAGTCTAGCTTCAGCTCGAGCTAGTTTGTTTTTTTGAAGAAAGCACAAGATCCTTGACACTCAAGAACTTCATATGATCAGAGTACTTTTCTATCATCAGAGAATCAGACTTTAGATTGCAGTGCATGTCATCTCCCACAGTGACATACCAGCGATATGACATCTTCTGCACAAAGAAAGGCAGAGAAGAACCCACACTGGAGATTTCTCATGTGCTTGGGAATGAAGTAGGGAACTGCCAAACCTAAGACTTTTCTGCTTCTGGGAAAGAACAGGCTCCAAGGTATTTTGATATGGAACCAATAAAAATATTCAGGATACTATGGAGCCCAAAGTGAGTTGGACAAGGTTTGGAAAAGGTTCTAAGAAGATTCAGTTAGTTAGTTAGGAGTTCCTGGAGAAAGAAAGTTAGATTGGAAGCAGAAAGAGAGCTACTAGGAGGATGCTGAGCCAAATGAGAACAGAGTAGGTCAGCAGGACTTAGGGACTCCTTGATACATATGCTGGTAACAGATAGTGGGGGAATTACAGATGGGTATTGGGCTGTCTCAGTTCATCCCCCTACAAGCATTGCATTTTTCTTGACTGACAGAGTGAGGTGGTCAAGATAAGAAAGAGAGCTGGCTTTCCTCCTCACTGACCTCCACAGGCACCTCACATTAAGAGTAACAGTGGATTTACTATGCAACCTGCATGGACAGAGTTCAGTTTTGTGCTGTCAACTATGCTATAGGGAAATGAGCATTAATATTTAATCCCTATTCTACTGCTATCCCAAATATGTCACAGATGATTAAAGACAAGAGACACAGGCTTTTTGTGAGCTGAAGGTTAGAATGCACAGGCATCTGAATGCAGCCAGAAATCACTGCTTAACAAGTATCTTGTGATGCTGTTCTCTGAAGATCCTGATGCAGCCCTGTATCAACTACTGACACACTGATCCATTACCAGGAGCATTTCAACATCCTTGACTTTGGAGGCAGATATGTCTTCTGAGTCACACTGTGCACTTCTTGGAGCACAAAGAACCGTGTTCAGTTGAGGTTATATCTTCCCCCAGGACTCTTCTAAGTGATTACAAGGGAGAACAGGGGCTTACATTGCATGGTATGGATTTGGCAGGTTACCAGATCCCAGGTTTGTAGAATTAATAGGTTGTTTTTTCAGCTTGATGCTGAGCTGGACAATGTGATTGATAGAACCAAATCACTTGATGCTTGTGTCATGTGCCTGTCCTGCAAGGCAGGTAAGGGTGGATTGGAGATAAGGAAACTAGCAAGAGCTGCTCTGAAAAGATGGATGGCCAGTGTCCCAAGCTGCTCATGCCAAATCCAGAATTGGGTCATTTAACATTTTGGCTCCTACATTTACTTTAGAAGTTATATTTTTTATTTTTATTTATTAATCTTTTGCAGTCATTTTGTCACAGAGGACGCCAAAGCATCAAACACCAGTGTATGAGCAAGGGGGAGGTCATGAATGTTATATAAAGAGAAAGTGTAAGAGAGTTATTTCTTCATTTCCTCCCATTGAAGAAAAAAGTCCTACCATCAAATTTTAAGAAATGTTTCAGCACACCTAGGATTCCCGCATCCTCATTCAAAATGTTACTTGACAGAGCAGAGGTACTACCCAAGCTGATAGAAGGGGACAGTTTTCTTTTGGAAACTACTGATCCAGTAGAACTAAAAAGGTCTCTCGCCCTTGTGTTCATCCTGCCAAACCTTCCTCATGCAAAGCAGTGCAGCCTGCTCCCTGTCCATGAGCCACCACATGTCCCAGGGCAGCCAGCTCCCACCTCACTTGTGTCCTTTGGGCAGCCAGCAGTTCCCAGGCCACTGGGGATGGCAGCATCCTTTCACAAACATCTGCAATAAACAATGTCGTGTGCCAGAACAAAACTGCCACCAAGCAACAGTTCTCTTTGAACAGGGACTTGTTAAAGGATCTTGAAGGTGTCCTGCAGGATAGTGTCGTGGTTGAAGCCCAGCCAGTAACTCAGAACCACACAACTGTTCCCTCAACTCCCCCCCACCCTTCCTCCCTCGCTCCCAGAGGGATGGGGAGGAGAATCAAAAGAATGTAACTCCCACGGGTTGAGATAAGAACACTCCAGTAACTAAGGTATAACACAAACCACTGCTGCTGCCACCGATAACGATAAGGGGAATAACTAACAAGGGAAGAGAATGCAATTGCTCACCACTCACTGACCGATACACAGCCCAACCGAGCAGTGATCTAACCCTTCCAGGTAACTGCTCCCAGTTTATATACTGGGCATGACGTGCTGTGGCATGGAATACCTCTTTGGTCAGTTTGGGTCGGGTGTCCTGTCTCTGCTTCCTCCCAGCTTCCCCTTCTCCCTGGCAGAGCATGAGACTCAGAAAGTCCTTGGTCGGACCAAACATTACTGAGGAACAACTAAAACCATTGGTGTTATCAGTGCTGTTCCCAGACTGAAAGTCAAAACACAGCACTACACCAGCTACTAAGAAGAAGAAAAATGACTGCTACTGCTGAACCCAGGACATCAAGCATAAATGCAAACTGGTTACAGTAAACATAAAGAGGAGATATTATGTAGTATAAAAAGTGTATTTGTTATCAGATTAAAAAGGTAGCAACAAGTACCTCTAGGTTCCTGCCCCCTCAACTGAGTCATAAGCCAAGGAATCAGATCTGGCTCTTGAAACTTTACCTACAACAGAAAAAGAGAAAAAGAAAAAGGAACAAACATCACCTCCCCCATATCCCATGAGAATAAATGCATCAAACAGCAGATCAGAGACTTATAATAATGAGGACTGAAGGAGACTTTAAATGGAAAGCTCAGACATTAACTACCATGAATAGAAAAGAAGACCTGTGCAGCAGGAGATGGTCACATTGGCAGGGAACCTGTGCATGAGGTTACCTCTTCCTGGGAAAAAGTGAGGCCAGCTGTCTCTGTCAACACCAGGAAGATGGAGAAAGTCTCAGAAGGATGTGGAAGGGAGCATACCAGAGCACAAGCTCAGCTATTTCCCAGCATTACGTCCTGAGGCGCCATAACCAAGCATACATTGAATGAGCGCCACTTCTGCTAGCATGGAACAACTCGAGTGTTCCACTACAGAGGAGTCAGGGCTGCACCACATCACCCATCCTTTCCCATGCTGGTAACAGGAGACAGTGATGTGCACGAGTTGCCACGTACGGCTCCAGCTCTAACTCCTGCTGCCCCTGATACTCCTGCCCAATGAGACACTTGTGCCTTCCCCACACTCTCTTTTCTAAATGCTGAAGAGCAATCTCATTGCTATGTCAGGTGCTTCCCAAGATGGATACAGGCTTCAGGCCAGCTGGGATCTGTACAGCACCAGGTCCATAGCCTAAGACAAGGCAAGAAAGTATAACACCATGGACACATAGTTTATAAAGAAGTCTAACTCCTAGACATTTAGCTGCGTGCCCTGCCAAACTCAGGGCATCAGAGTGCAGCCAGCTATGTCCAGCAAAGGGTGATGGAAGCTGTTGCATGTTTAGATGTAGGCTGTGCAGGAAGGACTGTAAATACAATAGATATTCTACAGATATTCTTATCTTGAGTGCAGAGCTGTGCTTCCAGAGAGGTACTAAAGTTTGTGCTGGGATGCAACCCAGTCAAGTAACTTCTAAAGAAAAATACAGATAGCTAGAGTAACAGGATTAGTTTCTCCCCACAGGGTCAGTACTGTCATCCTGGGTTCAGCAGTAGCAGTCATTTTTCTTCTTCTTAGTAGCTGGTGTAGTGCTGTGGTTTTGACTTTCAGTCTGGGAACAGTGCACTGGATAACACCAACTGGTTTTAGTTGTTCCTCAGTAATGTTTAGTCTGACCAAGGAATTTCTGAGCCTCATGCTCTGCCAGGGAGGAGGGGAAGCTGGGAAGAAGCAGAGACAGGACACCCGACCCAAACTGACCAAAGAGGTATTCCATACCACAGCACGTCATGCCCAGTATATAAACTGCGAGTCAGTTACCTGGAAGGGTTAGATCACTGCTCGGTTGGGCTGTGTATCGGTCGGTGAGTGGTGAGCAATTGCATTCTCTTCCCTTGTTATTCCCCTTATCATTATCGGTGGCAGCAGCAGTGGTTTGTGTTATACCTCAGTTACTGGAGTCTTCTTATCTCAACCCGTGGGAGTTACATTCTTTTGATTCTCCTCCCCATCCCTCTGGGAGCGAGGGAGGAAGCGGGTGGAATGAGCAAGTGGCTGCAGGGTTCTGAGTTGCTGGCTGGGCTTAAAGCACAACAACTGTTTAGTGAAAACAAAAACTGAACATCTTTAACCATATCACAGTCTATGATGTATACATACAGGGCCAGACCATACATGGTTACCACCTTTCTCACCACCTGTCAGAGTCAAAATTCTCCTGTTTCTGGCTACTACATGACTTCAGCCATCAGATCCCTGCAGTGTCCTGCAAAAAGTGGCACAGCACCAAGGGCCTCAGAGTGCCTTGAATCTAGAGAGGCCAAACAAACAAACTGACGCTCAAGAGAAGCAATTGGAGTGGGGCTTGCTGAAGAATTGCAGAGCATCTTATTTAGAGGGCTAGCCAGCAACCTGTCTTCAACCCCAGAGCAGATAACAATGGTCCAAGGACATGATTTCTGAGTACCCTAGGCACTCAGGACAGCAAAACCAAGCAAGAAAACAAAAAAAAAAACCCCTTTGTCCTGTCACAGAAATTATTTTGGCTGACAATCTATTTAATTCATTACTATTCCATATTTCAGGTCTTGTGTTAGATGAGTCACCACCGCAGCTTAATTTCAATGCCCATAATAAGAAAAAAAAAAAAAAGGTTATGTTCAAGAGCAGCAAAGTATCTGGTTATATGAGAAGGAATACTCAAAAGCAGTAGCATAATTCTTCCATGACGGACTCTCACTGAGAAAAAGTTCTTGAACTTCAGCAAATAGAAACTAACATGAATACACTATACCTTGATACACATTGCCTATGTACCTAAAATCACGTAATGCCAAGACAGAAGGAGATTTCCAAATCACCAGCAAAGCTAAATTAGGCCAGTATCCATGATTTAAATGGTTATTTGACAATGCAGCTCTGCAATTAAAAACTTCAAGTGCCTAACCTGATCCCTCAGTTAAGGGAAGGCCACAGAACAGTAGTCTCCATGAAAGTAGAGTAACTCAGTTCTTCAGTCTCTTGGCCCAGATGGGCAGAGTATCTGGGCTGAGGCCCTCACCCAAAACATAAAGTAAATCACAAGATATCTACCAGTGGGCAAAAAAGGGGGGAAAAAGTTGTTAGGAGCTCACAAGACCAGAGTATAACAGCAAAGGCTGGCCAAGAGGGGAGGTCTGCTTCAGGTGACAAACTGCAAGCCAGCAGAGCTTGAGGCACAGCCTGCAGAGTGTACAACACCTACCAAGAAAGCAACTTCATGTTTGCTTTAGCTGTTTTCTTTCATATACTGTTAAACAGATGTTTGCATATGCTGGTTAAAACAAGAGGTGTCCCACAAAACACAGATACTCCAATAAGTTTAAGTGTTGTGGGGTTTGTCATAGCAGCATTAACAAAGAGCCCGTGCTGTAAAGATTTAAATGAAGCACTGATTGCAGAACATGAACTTATGCCATCTTATGCCTAGAAGGAAGGGGCTGCCTGCGTACCAAGAATGGAAAAAAGACAAGTCTGGAAAAAAGCCTTTTTGGCATCTTAATGACTTATGGGTCCACTAGCACGAGGAACTCTTGATCTGGACCTTACTGCTTAGCTTGCCAGCTTGCTGTGAAGATATCTTGTTAGGGTTTTACACATTACTCACTGAGAATCACATAACAGCATTTACGTGGTAGGTACATAGGTATGTACCTTTCAGAGAGAATGTTGCTTGGAAGTAAACTAAAAAGAAATTGGTATGTTGTTTCTTTAAGACAGAAAGATGCAGTTTCCACATTTCTGGCTGTCACATATGCAGACAATCCCTTCAAGACAGTGAGCTAATGACAAGCTGGTTTACAAATGCAAGCACAGCAACTTGTTTCTGTCATGGAAGTGCATTTGGCCAAAGCGATTTGAATGCAGCAACTGTCAAGCTTTGCAATTACAAATACCAACGTACATAATGAAAAGTGATCGCTATCATCTACTGCACTTGAAGTCAATTGCAAAAACCAGTGGCTCCAATTACCAAGTCATAACCTTCAAAACTTCACAGCAACTTTTTACAAGGCAAAAAGCAAAGCATTAGTCAGAAAGGACAGTATCAATTGCAACTTTGAGAAAATCAGCATCCCTGGGATATGAAAGTAAGAGAGCCTTTTCCAATGGAAACTAAAAGGACATTTGCCATCAGAACTCAGTGCATGCAGATCTCTGGAGTGTGTAACAAAAGACAGCCCATGATGGGTGCCCTGTGAAGATGCAGCATATGCTACAGGCATGCAGAATGTATTCATACTGGGCCCTGAGGGGGTGTACTGACCCACTATGGTAAGATCATCTTTTACAAGTGCATACCTTTCATCCATCACTTAGAGTGTTTGACTAAGTCTCCTGCCCTACCTTGTCTCCAGCATCTTCTAGGAAATATGTTTGGATGCGATGAGTAAGCAGGCAGGAATTCACTACTCACCAACAGAGTTATCCCAAAATATTTGAGTTCAGTTACACCAAAGCTGCAAGCTCTCAGGTGCCACTTTTCAAGACCAAAACTACACACTGAACACAGTGTCCTATGGTGCAGCTTAGGAAAGTGGTGGCTGTCAGACTTTCAAAACACTGGATCCTTATCAGGGCTCTCTTGTGAAGCCACCTTTCGTAGTGGTGTTGACCATGCTTAATCATATGCTGTGGCTGCTCTGCTGCGCACTGTAGGACAAGCATTCAATGAGATGGTATATTTTGGATAGCATTGCACCTTCTTTTCACAGTGAGTGGAGGTTAGGAGCCTAAAGACCCTGACTGTATTCTGCAAGCAACTCCTGCTTACAGACAAAGGAAGAAAGGGAAGACAGCCTGTCCTCCAAGAGGATATTTCCAACCCATGAAAAGAGCTAGAGAGGAAAACGTCATATGTAAAATACCCCTGTCTGACATTTCTGGCAAGTCTCTCAAGCAAACAGGAAACAATACTGCTACCCAAAACATATATTTTATATTGAAGTTGCTAGTTATTGCAGCATTTATTTGGGACCCACCTAAAATCATCAAAAGACTGTTTGCACCAGCTTCTTGACATTATCAACTTGTGTTATTTGCTGACTCCTGAAATGTCAGCTGCCTAACCTTTACCAGGTTTCTTAATGAGTTTTGGAAAAGCAGACTAAGTACAACAAAGACCTATAGTCTTGGGTAAATCTTGCAATCAAGCTAAGATACAAAGGGAACACTAAGGCCTCAGACTTTGTACACTTCTGACTCCTTGCAGAAAAGGTCTGTCCTCATTGCTGAGCTATGAGAAAAGAAGGCATTTTTTCTTTCCTTTTTTAAATAATACAGACAGTGCTACTTACAACTAGCCTTCTTTTTTTTACTAGCGTATTGCAATAATCATAAGTATCCCCTGGCTAGACAGGGAGATGATCCTCAGCAGAAGTTAGCTCAAAGCTCATAATTTGGGTTTCCTGATTTCTTCTAGGATGTGCCTATTGTTTATAATAATCCCCAGTACAGACTGATAACATGACACTGGGCACTCTGTGACAGTCTAGGAAGTTGCAGGACTACTGGTGCATCAGCAGGCAGGTCAATACTAAGGGCAGATTCTAAATATTATGTTCCAGATATTATGCAGTATTAATCTTCTGAAGGGAGAAAAACACTATTAAAATAGATTCCTCCTGTCCCATGTCCTATGTATTGTAATTGGGGATTATTCCATTGGTAGGTTGTCACCTATGGGACGATGAAAGTCATATAATAAAAAGCCTGGGGGAAAAACATTCTCTTCCTTCCAGCATTGGGAAATGTTACCTTAAAAAAGGTATACATTACTAAGTTTCAGGTTATTTCCTACAACCAATAAAGTGCAGTTCAAAAGTCACCTCACTTGTCAGTTGTACATCAATAAATACACAAGCTACCAGAGTTAGGGCTTGAAAAATTTTGGCTGTTTTGTTCCTTTCTACATCCTTATCTTCATCAAAACATTTAAGAGAAGATGAGGATTCAAGGAATTAAGTTCTGCACCTGAATTCCTTGCTCGTTCTTCTTCAGCAGAGCTGGACCACTAATATATTTTATCTTCCAATGGACGCAAGTCTGACACTATGATTCCAGGTAGACTTTGCAGATAAGACAGCAACACTGTTTTGATTTTTTTCCCCTTCACTGGGGACATTTGTTTTCACTTTATTCTAGGGTATGCTGCAGTGCTTTGCCGAGGTGGAGGAAGAAAACCTGTGTTAAATTTCCTGAGGCTGATCAGCACAGATGGCTGGGTAAGAATCATTATGCCAGCTAAAGGGGCTTGGGCAGTGGTAAACACATTTTGTATTATAGGTGAAGGGAGGAATTCAGCAAATATGGTTTATTAGAAACATCTGCAGGAAGCTGATAATAAAAATTATTAATAAAGTTAATACAGGTGGCATTTTGTTGGGTTCTCTCCCCCCACCCCAGTCCAGGATTTTGAGGTGTTGCAGATTACCAGATGTCTTCATAAATTTTAATAATATTCATAATTACTAACCCAGATTCATGGAGCTGGATTTTGTGAAATATTTTAATACAGCAGAAAATAAGCCCACACAAATGCTCAACAGTTTGGTGCAATTTACATTGAGAGCTAGAAGATGCCATTAACACTAAAATTCAGCAACAACAGTTGAGATAACGCCAACCACCTCATAAGCCACAAAAAAGACTTCCTGTCTACTAATGAAAACTTCCATGCCATCATTAAGGATAACCAAGATATGGATCATGCCAAAAAACATTAGCGTGAGTATACTTACTATTTCTGTTTTGAAATATAATGTCCAGGAATGCAGGTGCACCTTAACAATTACTATTTCTGAAGGAAAATATCTTAGGAGAAAAGGAAGGAAGACCCTCTTCGAGTGTAAAGGGGGCTCCTACTCAACACTGACACAGTTCCACAACAAAAAAATAAAAGACATTTCTTCAAGATGCTCTTGGAGCAGCAAAGTTTAAATAATCTTTCCCATCCTTTTATTTATTTTCACAAGTGAGAACAAAAAGCTGTTTGTTAAATTAGATCATGAATACTCTGAAGTGAGGCTCATCAGGGAAATACTGTTGTGCCAGAAAAATCAATACAGGTTACTCAGAGCAATAATGGTTTGAAATTTAGGGGATGCGTGTTCTCTTTTCCTGACTTGGACACAAGTTTGTGGTGTGACCTGAAGTAACTTCCTTGGTCCCTGCCCCGTTTTTACAGAAAAATAAATACTAGTCCCTTGGAGATCTTGTAGTCTTCTCGTATTCAAAGCAAGGTTTTGAAACCAGGTAGTGCAGGGCTTGGTTAAGTTTTGGAAGTTCGCAGGGACTGAGAACCCTCCAAGCACTTCTTTCCATGCTTCAGAAGTTCATCCCAATACAAGTGGTTACCTCCAACCAAAATTCCCCCTTAGGCAATTTGTGACAATAGCTTCTTGTCCTTTTGTTCTGCCCCCTTCATGTCCTCTTCAATACTCCATCTTATCCAGTTTGAACTGTCCCCTTTCCCTCAGCCTCTCTCTGTACATCCCACACTATAGGCCCCTGGGCCACTTCAGCCACACTGGGCTCTTTCTAGCTTGTTGATGGGGACACTGGTATAAAACTGCACTCAGGCTGTTAGCTGTACTGGGCTATGCAGGAGAATTTGAAAAATAGACAAACTTAACAAGAGCCCAAGAAGTCTTAAGTCCCTGTAGGCAAAGGGCTCATTAATCTTGCCCCATCACCATGTTTGTTTACACCAAGTAGCATCCTCCAATATCTGCATAATATAGCAGGTGTGATAAAATAAGCTCCTTCTCCCAGCCTGAAGGTACAGGGACACATGACCAGCAGACCGACAGCTCTCAGAGCAACAGATGTGACTCCTCATTGGAAAAAGCAATTTTAAACACCATGTGTTGAATTCAAACAGGGTCTGTTAAACAGGTCTTATGATACAATGGATATACATAAGGCACCTATTCTTATGGCCACTTCAATTTTTCGTCCTTGAATAAGATTTATTCAAGAGACCCTTTACCAACAGATGGCAAGCACCATGTTTAGAAATTTCCCTTAATTTCACTACCAACAAGCCCAGGTAAAGAACAGATGTAGTTTCACCATTTTTGAACTGCAGAATTGCTCAGAGTTAATAAAATGGCCGTGCTTCATACAGTGCTGAAACAGATTTCCATCACTTGTGTAATTAGACATACTCTGGAGTTCATGCAAGACACTGATATTTAAGCAGCAGTTTCTATGACTACCATCATTCTGTTCATTAGCTCTGAAGGATTAGCCCAGGGATTCTCTTTAATAGATGCTAAGAAGCAAAAGTCATGATGGCACACTACTACTTGGGATGTGATGGGCATTAGAAGTACAATGAATCAGCTTTCAAGAACATTGCTTTCAAGACCCTCTGTTTGTTCTCCAAGTATGTTTGTGCTTTCAGCTCATGACCTGGCACTTATGAACCGTCAAAAAGCTTTCCAGAGAGCAAATAGAGAGCAGAGTCCAGAGCTGCAGTCTAAAACCAGTTCACTACATTGTATGCCTTCACCACCTCCCCCAGTACCTCTGCTCCGGCCATGGCACAGAGCAAAATGGTCAGGAAGCTGGAGACCCAATGTCTAAGACTCTACAAAAAGCTTGAACAGTAGTAAGTTTGGGAAAGCAGCTGAAGGGGACAGAGACTTCCTTTAAGAATCAGAAAGCTATGAAATGATGAATTTATCTCTACTAATTTTGCATCTGTGACAAGAGGGATTTGATTCCAAGGCTCCAAGGGAACCAACTGAAAAAGGAGCTTATCTCTCCCTGAGAAAACCCCTGGACTTCAGAACATGGTTTCATTCCAAAAAACAGACTAAAAAGGAAATACCTTGGAAACTTTCACAAAAAGTGGGAACAATTTTGTTCCCATGTTATTAAAGATTACTTGAACACTTCTATAGTTTTGGTTTTGATACAGAACTTCAGAAGTCAGAGCACTGTCCAAACATCCAGAGGAATTGAACACATTTACATGGGAAGCCACCAACTGCAGGTTTTTTTCTTGAGTCCTGAAAGGGAAACTAATGGCATTGCAAAATACTGAAGAGAAACTTTGGGTTCCCTCTCTTCTGCAATAGGAGTAGAAATTCAAAGGAGGCTAACTCCCATTAAGACTAACTCCGTTAGTTAACTCACTCCATTAGTTGCAGTCATTCTACAGATGACTGAAAAAAACCACCCCTGAGACCAACAATAAAAAGAACAAAAACCATCGACCAAAAAACCGCCACACCACAAACCCCAGATTATTCGTTCTTGACGATTTTCCGAGCAATTGTATATTTTTGAGAGGTTAGAAGCACTCTGGGAACTTCATAATAGCTTGAAACATTAAGTTACACCTTACAAAATTGGGCATTAAGTACAGCTCTGTAGCAGCTACTTTAGTATAGTCACAGTACTACAGTACAGAAGAGCATTGAAATCTTGTCAGAATGCAGCCCTGTTGTGCTCAGAAGTTAACACGCTTGGTTCCCTGGGGAAAAAGGCTTCCACCCCGCTCTGTGGGTGTCAACACAGAAAATGCTTTTTACTGAAAATCTCTTTTCTTGAGGGTTGTTGCCATGCAAAGAATGATAGCCATTTTTCCTGTAAGGAGGGCCCTCGCCGGCCCCAAACACTGATAGACAGACACTAGGTGTAGGGCAAGGCACCATATGGGCTACACCCAGCGTAGCAAAGCAATATGCAAAACTAAGACCTTGCCTCAAACCTCCAGTAACCTAGATACATAGGTTAATTAAAAGTTCAGCCGCCTCTTAAATTTCCCGGTGCCTAGATACAAAACTGATGCTTGCAATAATTGGCTCTGAAGGCCAAGAGATGGTCCTCCCTGCTGCAAACCCCAGATTCAGCGCATGCTGTCATCCCAGCAGCCACAGGCAGGAGAGCAGCAACACAGCAGCTGTAGCTGCAAGAACCTGCAACCTGCTGGAAAGTGACTGCAGCCACGCACTCCTAGCTTAAACTTCAGTCCTACACCTCTTTGCTTTTACGCAGAGATAATTGTCTTCATGCCTACTTCCCAACAGCAGTTTCTACCATTATTTTCCTTTAATAAGTTCAGGTCACTAAAAGCCTCCCAGTGTGGACAATAAAACATACAATAGTCTCTTAAACAATTTAAGACAAGTGATGGATGGATGATGAGCCCAGAGGTAGATGAACTCAGCACCCCAGTTTCCTTCTGTATAACTGTTGAATAGATTTGGAGAGGCATAGTGTTCCTCTGGTGGTGGGCTGTATCTCTAACACAATAAACTTCAGCTTGCTAACTGGCACAGAGTATAAACTGGCTGCTGGTGTGTGCCTGGAGGTCCTCAGTGACAGACTGAATGAAGAAAATTTCTGCTCAGAGAGATCTGGACTGAAATCCTTAATCACAGTTTTAATGGCAGAACAAAGATTCTGCTTTCGTTGTCAGTTCACCAGTTAAGCTGGCTTTACCTGCAAGTATTGGAGATGGCTCTTGGCTTAATTTTTGTGGTGCAATACCTAGGCTGTGCTTACAGCTAAATGGACCTTGCTGTTAAGGAGGGGAAAGAGGACAAGTCAGAAATACTACACACAGAGAAAAGGAAACTCCATAATGTTTTTGTGATGTTTCAGAAAACCCCTTCTGCCCAGTGTAAGCGATGGGAGGGAAGTCGCCACAGGACAGGCAGGAGCAAAGCTTTCAGTCTGCTGCTTCTGGGGAGCAAGACACAGATACAGGCTCTGCTAAATGCAGAAGCAGAAACGTCCTTTTAGTGGCTGAGTAGATGGATGGTTGCAGCTAAGGCTTGCAGCTAAACCACCTCGGTACTTTGTCCCAATTGTGTGCCTGCACACCCAGCAGACAGATGGACACTCCAGCCATCTGTTTTAAGGTTTATTCTGGATACTGCAGAAAGGGACATTTCAGAAATAGAAACTTCTTCTTAGAGAGAATTCTCCATTTGCCTTCCCAATCTTTTTCTTTTTATAAAGCTGTACTTCAGAGGAACAGTAGTATATAACCTGACCCAGGTTGCAAGGCCATGCTGGAACCCCAGTTTTATGACTCAGGTTTTGATTCAGCTCACACTGGATAAAAAAGAGTTGTGGCCTATGTGCACACTAGAAAATAGCCATCTAATTCCCTACCTTCCTTTTTTCCCCCCTCACTAATACATTTCTGGGGAAAAGACTTAAAGCCCAATGGGTTTGTATTCTGCAATGATGTTTGGCTGTCTTGTTTGAAGAATGATGTTAGCAACTGAGGAAAATAAGCTTCATGACATTCCCTTGGGTCTACAGCACTTCAGAGGACATGGCAGTAATGCCACACAGAATGCCTGAAAACACATACCTACCCTCACACTCCTGCTGTGTCTTTTCACTGACAGCAGACTATGCAACAACCCATGTATTTGTTTACAAGTACCAATGTTATACTCAGAAGCTTCTGTGAAATACTTGTTTTTAAGGAACATTTTGCTTTACATCAGGCTGGCCTCAGTCGGAAAGGTAACCTACTTCCCAGTGCCTAGAACCAGTGGCAAATCTTACAATCAACCTACATACACACACACCCCCATCCAGTGTGGCCATTCTTCCCCACAACAGATAATCTCTTGTCAAGAGAGAGGATCTCAAGATACTACTAATGACTAATGCATCTTTATTCTATCACAATACTCTAGGCAATGCTAGTACAAGTGATGACAAAATGGATCCTTTTAACCACCATTTTGGAACTTACTTTCCATATATCACAAAAGGTAACTCCTGGACACTTTTTTTGTCTTACAGGAAGACAGATCCTGACAAACTGGAGTACTTTTGTGTAATACATAACTGCAAGTTGATTAATTAGTTCTAATATTGATTAATGGAATCTCCTAGCATCTCTGGGATGACAAGAAAATAGACTTCACCTTCTTTAGTGTAAGTTTATAGATAAGAACAGATGTCATGCATAAACCTCACCGATAAGGGTAAACTAATCAGAAAGGAGACAAATGACCAAGCTTTCTCCAAGTCTATTTCTTCTTAGCAAAGCACCCTGGGATTATGACATCCAACTCAAACAAAAGAGTTCAGCAAATGTCCCTTTTCAGACATCTACTTCTTTCCTTTTTAGGTACAATAAGGGTTCGTATTCATCAGAAAAAGAACAAAAACCATCATGCATGCCTTCCTAGAAGTGACTACAAGTCATTTTTGAAACTGAGAAGCTGAGAGAAGCTGCTAACAGTTGAGCACCTCCTCTGATGGAGCAATGTTATTCACTGCAGGATACTAAAAAGCAAGGCCAAGTGAACCACATGAACACAGGAACAGAAGAGACAGTGAGCATATATCTAGTTTAGGATGGCTTTTGTACACCTTTCCCCCACAAATATTATCAGTGTTTCCACAGGAAAAAAAACCAACTTAAACAGAACAGATGTTTAAAAATGTAGGGTTTTTTAAGTCCGTCATACCATGAAGAAAAGATGGACTGACATCTCTTGATTTCTCCACTTTTTAAACATTTGCATTTCAAAGAATAAGCTAGAGAGAAAGAACAGAGTCCACAGTAGCATCAGTTTAACTAAAACAATTGCTGAATATTCATTTCCTCCTCCTCTCTCCACAGAAAGCTTGGTATTACTACAGCTGCTGTGTGATGCTCGTGCTGAAGATCGGAGCACTGTTGAGCTCTAATTTCAAGTGAAAGAACATCTATTGCACTTTCGTGCTTGTTAACAGAACTATAATTCAATATTTGCATTGCAGCAACGCCTAAGCAATCCCACTGAGATACATTCCCCTACACAAAGTACAAACACATTCCCATGACCCCAAAACGGCTGGATGGTTGCCATTCCCACCTCACAGAAGCTCACATGATTTAAAGGCTTAGTCTACAACAACGTTTTTTTGCCAGGACTTGTACATCTGCCGCTAGCAGAAGGCCCTGAATGAGGGAAGGTGAAAGGAGCAGAAACAAGAGATTTGACGTGTGTTTTACCATTGTGCTCACACACAGACTCTGCAGTTGAGTCTTTGCAGGCATCAGCTGAAGCCAGCACGGTTCAAGACGGAGAACGTTTGGATTCAGGCACCAGCCTGAACCCCATACAAGAGGATACAAGCACTGTCATTTCAGCTGAAGTGCACCATCTCCCTGTGCACCCACAAGCGAGCCAGCAATTGCTAATGCTTCTTTCAGTCTTCTATCCCCTGTCCTACCTTCCTCTCTAGAAATTATACCTCCTTAACATCTGAGTTCATAGCAGTTTTAAAGAGGCAAAACACAAAACGGTTCTGTAATTTCATATCAGACAATATAATTCACACTTAGAAAGGTAGAATAAATAAATAAATTACCTTATCCTTTGATGAGATGTCCAGCTCAGGAAAACAGGATATTGCTCAATGCTCCACAAGCAGGTGCAGCATATTTAATCTCTTACAGCGTTGTAACAGAACCTCTTCAGAACTTTGAGTGATTGAAAAAAAGCCATGGACATGGTATGCGTTTACACATACTGACACACAGCTTTGTGTACATGACTGTGGACATGCACACGTGCACACAGACCCTCCGTGAGAACTTTTATACCCAGAGCATTGAATTTAGGCTTTGAGAGCCTAAAACAAACAGCAGGAACAAAACAAGCCACAAAAAAAACTTCAGCAGAACAGTGAGGGAGTTGCTCAGCTGCCCTCACACCTTCCTCTGGGATACATGGAAGGCTGAAAATTCCACCAGCTTCGGTAAAGCACAAAAAACCCAGGGACTTCTTCAGGCCCACACTCCCTAAACCTCATGATATACAAAAGCCCCAAGCCACAGCCCAGCAAGACCAGCACTTATGCCTTGACTCTCAAACTGAACACAGCACACCCTGAGCAACATGATCATCACCTGTGTCAACCATACCCACCACCCACAGATCCACAGCCCATTAAGCCCAACCTTGTTTCAATTAGACTAGCGAATTGCTACTTCGCAGCACCTTCCCCTCATCTGGGCCCCGCTGTTGCTGGATTGCTTCACACTGACTGCATTCACACTTGAATGCATTCATATTTACACTGAATAGCAATACTAAAACCAACAAACATTAGATTTCTGGCAGCTGAAGAATCGCACGGAGGTATGCAGGTGTGCTCTCCCATAGCTTGGCTTGCCTGGAAGCACAGGTGATAAACATCAGCCTATTTCAGGGACCATAGACATACTCCGCAGTTAAAGCTCATATTAGCTCCTGCTGTGTTTAGCAAGACGTTTCAAGTTTCAGCTAGTGATGAAAGCTGAGTCTTGGAATACTCACCTTTACTAGTTTAGATGGGCTATGTGGCAGTGGCAAGCCATGGGCTGCCTTTGGCACAAAGTAGGTGAGACAGCTCCATCAGCACAAGGTTGGAGTCCAGGGCTCCCCACTCAGGGGCAAGCATCCGGACATCTGAGCATGTACATCTCTTCCCCCTTCTTTGCAAGCTGCCAGGGACAAGTCAGGGCAGCCCTTGGAGCAGCTCAGCTCTCCCCCTTCCCCACTCACTAGCTGAAACAGCAACCCTGTTTGCTGTCAGTCCCATTTTCAATTTCCCCATCCATTGATCCATCACCGGCACAACACAGTGGTCAGTGATGGCAGTGAGGCCACTGCCTGCTTTTCCCTAAGACTAGCTCCTGCAGACTCTATGTTGCATAAACCCATAAGCCCAGAAATTTGCTTTATCCAGAGCTGAGAAGCAAGGAGTCAGTCTCTCGTTCTGAATCTTGACTGCAGCATTTGTAGTAATACCTCTCACCTCTGGCTGAGTCCTTAAAATCACTTTTCTTAAAATAGAGGGGTGTCCTTTAATGCTCTCCTGCTTTGTCATGTTGAAATATTACCAGATGGGTTAGAAAACAATAAAATGTGTCCAAATTTATTTGTTTGGGCTTTTTACAATAGGAAAACATCCAGAGGTGGTTTCTTAGACTGGCCTTCCTCTTGCACCATGGAAACCAGTGAAATACCTGCTGCTCCTTAGCACCCGTTTTAGCGTCAGAGTTTTACTCAGAGCAGCAAAGATTCTGATTTTGCTGCTTGACCTCATTTCAATTAGCTTAGGGTGGCAGGAGGCACATGTTATATCATTAGACAGAAAGATTCCCACACAGCCTGGTGCTAGAAGGCGGAGACAGCTTGCTCATCTTTCAGTGACTGCTCCTGTGGCCACAGAGCTTGACAAACACCACAAAGAGCTGTGCTTTTGCTGTTACCCAGCTGTATTTGACTCCTCCTAGACTCTGCAGCATTGCTTTAGCTGATACAAAGCTCTTCAGTTTGGAAAACGAGTGGTGGAGGTGCCCGAACTTCTAAATGGCCAGGGAAAACGAATTAGTACTGCTTCGTTATAATCAGAATACAAGATAATGGAAAAACTAGTGATGTATCAGCCTTCAGGTTTTAAATTATTAGAAATGGATACATTTTTGCATAAAATGAGATTCAGCTTTAAAAATCTCTGCCTCAGGCTCCTGTGGAGACTAAAAGCAGAGCTGGACTCAGGAAGGAGACTGGCAAGTTTCTGGTAGGTACGAGGCCATTAACCTTTTCCTTTAGTCTGCTGCGCATGCTGTTTTGTCTTTTACTGGGGACAGGGAGAGCCAGACAACTCTGCAAATCCCCAGCAAGTGCTTCATCAAGCCTTCAACTCTGGTGCAGCTCATTATCTCACTCCAGCACTGAGTTCTTATCACAGGCTGTGCATTTGTTTGCAAATAGGGGAAAGGATACGCCACTGCTCCTCTGCATGTCTCTGACATCTACCTGCTCTGCGTACCTCACTGTATTCACAGAGGATATCAGTAGCGGTTGTAGTGGAGATGGTAATTCTGCCATTTAGAAATGTCACTGTCTCCTTTGCAAGATGCTGGTATCATACCAGCAAGGGAGGCAAGACAGAACAGCCACTCATTTAACACTGTCCAAGGGCAGCTGGGGCCTTTGAGGCAGCCCCAGCTACAGGCATCTCCATCACATCCCACTGGGCAGCCTGCACGGGCACAGCTAATGCCATTCGTTGGTTACCACCACGTACAGCTCTTCCTACGCATGCTGGGCAGATAACTGTCCCCAGAGAATATTGGGCTAAAGATGAACTGATTCTTGATTCTGTATACATTTTTCTGTAAGGACATTATGTCAAGAAGTCATTAATTCGCTGTGCACTTAGGTCACATGTGTTTTAAGCATACACTGAATACATGCATATTTTAAGTGAAGGAAGTGGAGATTGCACGTGACAGCAAGGGAAAGAATGAGTTTCACCAAACCCAAACCACTTTATTTGCAGCAGCTCTGAAAATATATTAGAAACTTTTCAGCACTTTGGATTTTTACTTAAAATCTGTTATGTCGCATAACCATGGGAGTTACACAGTACTTTCCATTTAATTATTGTGGAAAGGTGCACTTTAATATATCGAAGTAAGCCTATGCAAAGCTATGACAAAGTGCTCAGGAAAACCAGACTACAGGGCTATAAAATTTCCAAAAAGGAGTAAAGAAGGAGCGCTCAAAAGAAATCTCTTCCTTAAAATAATACAAATTTCTTCTTCCATAATCTTCCATAATCTTAGCACTCAAACATTTCCAAGCCCTTCCAAAAAAAATAGTTAAAGATAAATTTTTAATTAGCTTTTTAAAAAGACTTTCCTATTACAACACCAAGAACTGTAACTTACAAAGAAGCCTTGTGGACAAGCTGTATTTCTTTTTATGGTCTTCAACTTATGCAGTTAATCACATGCTGCTGAATTCCTTCTCCTCACTGCACAGCTCTGTAACCCGTTAAAACATTGTCCTCTGGTGCACACACACTGTGCTCGTAACTATTTTGTGCAGCACTGGCTATACTGGCTTTAACTAAACAACTCAAGAATTATTCTTACACTCCTCAGTGACCCACTCCACAGATTAAGTAACTCTCGGGTCAGGGAAGGTTAATGGCACCTGCAAGAGCTCAGAGGCCACGTACGATTTCTCACACTGCTTCCTGCAGCAGCACCTGCAGCCCTAAAGTGAGTTGGAGGGCTGCGGGCACAGGGAGCTGCAGGGAGGAGGATGGGATGGATTTGTCCCTTTGGCAGCAGCAACTGCTCGCCAGCCGAGCTGCAGGAGGAGCAGGATCCACAGCAGAGATGGAGTGACTCATTCCCACAACAAGCTCAGCTGCGAGCTGGCTTCGGGAGTCAATGCCAGCACCTGCAGAAGTAGGTTTCAGAAATGTTCTCTTTCAAAAGAAAGGAAACCACTGGAAGCCCAGTAACAGAAAAGCCCTGCCAGTGTTTTACAGCTATGTCTTGGTGACTATATTAAGTCAGATGGGACGGATTCCTTTATCATGTAGCATTGATTCACAGTGAGACCAGATGGCCAAAGGGACATGCTTTTCCACAGGAAAGGTTGACAAGCTGTTGGCTCCTTCAGCGCAGAATGAAAACACTCAATGAGAAGCACCTGTGAGACAGGAAACTGAAAACCAGAGTTACCACAGAGCAAAGAATGTCAGAAGATTCTTCAGAAAGCCAGTTGGTAGGAATTGGGAGATAAAGAAAGCATGGAGGACATGGGAGGGTGAATATATCCATCAGCTGGGAAACAGTGCAAGAAAATTACTAATTTTGCATGTGCTTTGAAGCATGTGCAGTGAGGACACTGCAAATGCACTGATGCTGTATAGCTGGAGGCAGCTCAGGTGGCAGGATAGGCTTCTTATGCGGGGAACCTGTCTGCTCTTTCATGAGAAATGAATAACACCCAGATGAGCCCAGATTCTGGAAAACAAAACAAAACAAAACCACAACAGAATTTAGAGGAAAAACCAGACAAACTGGGAATGGGTATGAAAGATCCAATTTCTATTGTGGGAATGATTTGATTTTGAACTGAGAAAACAAACAAACAAAATCACAGCTCCAAAGAAGTCTGTTACATCTGGGAACAGACAGCTAATATCAGATGTATTTTGTTTAAAGGGTGCTTAGTTCTGGGTTTGATTCAGACAATGAATACAATAAAGGAACAAGAAAAGGTACACAAAATTAATTTTCAGATACCTTTAACAGGACAGGTAGATTTTTAGTGCTGCACTGTACAGTAATTCATGTTACCAGGAATATCCTTTGTCATTAGCTCTACAAAGGTGTTTAAAAGTTTAATGACTGCATTTAATAACTAACTGTATTTACCGGCTGTAGCAGAAGTAGTAAGTCACTGAAGCAAATATTTAGGACTTGAAAGGCTCGATAAATACAATTGCATCCAACTAGCAGGACATTCTTATCATTATGACTGAAGCTCAGTAGTTTTAAACAATTTTTGATGGTTCTGGCACATTCCCCTAGATAAGGAGAGTTCAATATGCACTTCCAATGTGCCATATAGGAGCAAACACTGCTACAGACTACCCTCTGGTTTAAAAGCTGCTCCTGGTACTTTTTTTTCCCTAGAAGAAAGTATCACAGCTTCCTGAAAGAATACAGGACAAAGTATCTGTCATGTGGGCCCTCTCTGGAAAGAAACAGGATACCTGGTTATCCAGGACAGGGAAAGGCTGAGGTCCTCAACAACTCTTTGCCTTGGTCTCCACTGGCTGACCACCCAAGCCACAGAAGACAAAAGCAGTGACTGGGAGATGAAGAACTGCCTGCTGCAGGAGAAGGTCAGATTCAAGACCATCTGAGGAGCCTGAAGGTGCACACATCCATGGGGCCTGATGAGATGCACCTACAGCTCCTGAGGGACCTGGCAGATGAAGTGGCTAAGCCACTGTTCATCCTATTTGAGAAGTTGCGGCAGCAGTTTGTGGGTAAGGGAAGAGTGAGTGATGTAATATACCTGGACTTGTGCAAAGCACTTGGCACTGACCCACATGACATCCTTGTCTTTAAACTGGAGGGACACTGATTTGACAGATGGAGCACTTGCTGGATAAGGAATTGGCTGGATGGTCACGCTCAGAGTTGCAGTCCGTGGCTCGATGTCCAACTGGAAACCTGTAACGTGCGGTGTCCCTCGTGCCTATATTGGAACTGGCATTGTTCAACATCTTTTTCAGTAAGATGGACAGTGGGAGTGTGCCCTCAGCAAGTTTGCTGATGACACTAAGGTGTGTGGAGCAATTGATGTGTCAGAGGTAAGGGATGCCATCCAGAGGGACCTTGACAGGATGGAGAGGTGGGCTGGTGCAAACCTCATGAAGTTTAACAAGGCCAAGTGCAGGGTCCTGCACCTGTGCTGGGGCAATCCCAAGCACAAAGACAGGCTGGTCCCATCCAACCCAACTCATTCTACACTTTTATGATCTATTGACAACATTCTGAGAAGACAAGAACAGATCGGAATGAAAGGCTGCAGAAAGCATTCGACAGGGCTCAAGGAGCAATCTGAAGTTTGAGAGAGAACTTGAAGGTCATATGAACAATATCGCTAGGAGAAAGACTGAAAATAACATACAACTAATGCAGAAGCATGCAGGCAGTGAGCTCTGGAGGAACATTCATGTTTGTCTTGTCAGTCTGTGCTCATCTCCATGTCCGTGTACAGAGAAAAGGAGCTGGAATGTCCTCCCAAGGACATTCTATGCTTTAAAAGGCTTAAAATAAAGCTATCATCCTTGCACGCTTTTACACCAAAAGACAAAGTTTTCTACAAACACCTCAAAAGGCAACATAAGGCACAGTACATGTGCTAGAATATAGTGAACTTTGGGTGTGACATATGCCCCCAGAATACTTACCGAAACAGTGTTCCTGCACCCAGGCACAGAGGCATATTCAATGGAGACCAGTTCTGGTAAAAACTGGCAATGGCAATACCGATATATAAAGAAGAATTATCATAGAATGGCTTGGGTTGGAAAGGACCATAAGGCTCATGCTGTTCCAAACCCTCTTCCATGGGCAGGGACACGTCCCACTAGACCAGGTTGCTCAAAGCCCCATCCAACTTGGCTTTGAATACTTCCAGGGATGGGACATCCACAACTTTCTTAGGCAACCTGTGCTAGCACCTCACCACCCTCTCAGTAATTTCTCCTTATATCAAAGCTAGATCTCCCCTGTTTAAGTCTGAACTCTTTGCTCTTAGTCTTATCACTGCAGTTCACAAAGAAGAGTCCCTCTCTGGCATCCTTGTAGATCCCTTCAGTTACTGGAAGGCTGCTATGAGGTCTCCACACAGTCTTCTCTTCTCCAGGCTGAACACCCCCAACTATCTCAGCCTGTCTCCATGTGGGCATAGTACACCTTGAGGAAACTGGTCTTTTTCAACTGTTATTGTACAGTTCGCCAGCACTGTACGAACTGCAGCATTAGCTGCTGATGGCAGGCATGCTCCTAAGAGCACCTGATAAATCTGTTCTTGAGAACCATATGAAAAATTACACAATGCATGCAATGTCCATGCATGAAAATTAACTAATCACAGAAACAACATAGAATGTATTTACAAAAGTGACACTAAAATATGACAGAGTTGCAGAAAGCCATTAAAGCTTATTCTCTTGGGTGGCTGTGGAATTATATACTAAGCCTATATTACCAATTCAAATCACCATGGCTTTCTGTAATTGCTGGCTTGCTATTTATGGGTGAGAGAAAAGTGCTGCCAGAGGCCCTGTAGCCTGACCTGCTTCTAAGGATGTGTGAAGGTCACGGTGGTATGCAGAGCACAAAAGAAAAATCATGTACTGGCAGGTATTCTGTTTTCTCTGCCAAGCCATGTGAAACTTCAGGATAGGAAAAAATACAAGACAGGTTAGGGCTGTGTCTAACAGAAACAACTGCATCTTCTTCCTTCTAGAAATAAGCACACAAAATAAGAGTCTGTTTTCTTCAATATCTCCACAAAATGAAACAAATCTGAAACTCTCGCAGTCGCCCTTAAAGGCGTGAAAAGCATCAACAAATAAGAGGGAGAAAAAAAAATGCCTCTTCTTAAGTAGCCAGGACATACAGCATACCTGCAAGGCACAACAAGAGCTGATAACTAGCCTGCACAGCTGAATGAGTTTTGCAACACAATAATGATTTTCTGTTAGTAAAACAGAAAAGAAGCAAATAATAGCAATGATTGTTTCCAGAGGACCCAGAAACTAGGAGACAGACCTGATCTGAACTACTTGGGCCAGGAAATGAAGGCATTGAGAGAAAAAAGTGGTCTGAGTACTTGGTTTCCTCAAACAGACCCTTGCTAAGCTCCTTTTCTCCTATAAATTGCATTTAAAGTCTTCTTCCTATAAAATGTATTTAAGGCATCCTCTTTGAACCTTGGTCCCAAAGTGTAGAAAAGAAGTTGAAGTAAATGCACATATCTTGTGTTCCAGATGGGAGCTTCAGCAAGATGACCCCCTTTCTCCTTTACTAAAGAAGAGAAAGTCTTCACCAAAAGAAATTAACAGAAATTATGAAACTTATAAAAGAGGATAATTCTGCATTTTTCCTTTCTTTTTGGTTCTTCAAATAAAAATTATTTAATATTCCTCCTGTCCATATTTAAAAGCCCTTTACTACTCTTAAGCCTAATGCTGCTTCTCTTTAAATCAAAGGGAAGCTAATTGGAAAAAAAGTTAATTAAATCCCATGGTGTCTCCTCAAGCTATTCTTAATCTCTGCAGGATGCAGCTACTGCTAAAGGAACTTGCCCAAGACTACAGCTTTGCTGTTTAGGAGACCCAGCCTGTACAGCATATTTCTTAGCTTAAACTTTGAAGCTTGCTCCCTGTCACTACTGCAGATGGTTAACATCACTACCCAATCCTGTATATAGCAGGGGTAAAATTCAGTACTGTAACCTGTACATATGCTCCCCCAACCAATTCCGGATGGTCAGGAGTGTGCAGAAAATGACACTTTTCCTTATGTTAACTGGTGAACATCCTGGGGAAAAATTAGGGAAGAGTTCAAAGAGTTTACAAAGCACATAGCAGAGTCTCATCAGAGAAAAAGGGCACTCAAAACAATAACAAATAGGTTTTATTCCACGCAACACCCCTCTGCCATGGTTTCATCTGAAACACGCCCATTTATCAATAAACACCAACCCCTTGGAACAAATATCCCAGTTAACCTGAGTCTCTTCGGCAACGATTTTCACTTGGCACAGCATACACTGGTGACATCTAGTGGGCAAAGGAATCTTAAGAACAGCCAAGCCAGCTCCTGAATAATTCAGCACAAGAAAATAATTTTTTGGCTTACACTAGATCTAAAAAAATTTGCCTTCACTCTCTTGAGCTTAATTTGCACATTGTTATGAGATCTACTATCACAAGTTTGTATCCAAACCTAACATCTTACAGCTTTAAGGTCCTCCAGAGATATCAAACAATATTCTAGACATAGCCACCTATTCCTTGCTTTCTCTCTGTTATCATACCAGGACTTGTTGCTGTCAAGTCCTTCTGATGAGGTTTTAAATGTACAAGCAATCTACTATATCACAAGTGTTTTCAACATAACAGACTTTTTGGGAAGAATAACAGTCTGCAACACTGTCAAAAGCATAGGGTTTTTCTCCCCATGAAATTATTCTAGTTGCAGGTAAACGAAAATTGGCTCACTTAGCTTGGGCAAGAGAGGTGGAAGGCAGGCTGAGCAAATAGCTTATATTACTTTTCAGGATTCCAGCCCCAGCTCCTTTTACACCTACACAGCACCATCAAGACTGCCAAGCTTTCAACCTTAATTATTAGGCTCGTGTTCCCAGAACTCAAACACAGGACTGAAGCTTCTAGGAAGCTAGAGACCTCTATGCAATTTTGTGCTTCTTCTATTCATTCCTTTTTATTTTTAATGTTCAAAACAAGGGTATTATACATCCACCATGCTAACACAACACAGTTGCCCTTGGTCACAATCCAGGGAAAGAAGCTCAGCCACACATGTGGCTCCCCTTCCCCTGGGTCCCTTGCAACAGCACAGCCTCCATGAGTGCTCCCTTTCTATACAGTCAGCAGATGATCTTTCAGTTTCTGGTCTGTACAGCTAGGGCTTCACCCCCGAATATGGGAAGAGCACCCAGGCAACCTTCTTTTCATGCCCAGCCAATTTGTTTGCAATACTCTCCCACTCTATGCAATCCCAGGTAAGAGACCCAGAAATAATCCTGCAGAATTTCTCTTATACAGTCATCTTACAACCTCCCCTCAAACCACAAATGCCTAGTCCCACCAGCTGTGACTGCATTGAAGGAAGCATTAAGGAAACTTAGATATAATAACTCCCAGGTAATCAATGAAACCATACTGCAGGAGCAGAAAGACACCCCTGTGAGCTTAGAATGACAAATGGGGAAAGAAAAAGTCAATTAGTTCTACTATGTTTGTGTTGGAATCCTAGCTTGCTTAACTATTCCACTTGCAAAGGTGGCTTAATTAATAATCCTGCTGCATACAGATCATAATGCCTATTAACCATGATGGGTAAAGGAATTCTGGTTTTCTTTAACTGCTTTTGGTTTTGCTACATCATTGCTAGCAATTCTTAATAGACCATGTTCTTGTCAGGATTTCTACCTCACAGTTAAATGCTCGGGTAGTTAATTACCTGGAGCATAAGATTCAATGTTGTACACTGAAGCTAATCTGCAAGATGATCCTTACTTTTTCAAGGGCTGATGTTGCTGTTTCTAATTGCACCACTGTGAGCAGCAGATCTCAGCATTGTGCACATGCCCATGATTACTGGAGGAATAAGGAGTCTAACTGGGTTTGCTAATTGAATGGGTTAAAGTTCAATTTTTCCCCAGCCAGCAGGAACAAGTGGGTGTTGAATATTTATATTTGAATAGCAAACAGCTGCACTCTGTTGCTATACTCACTATCAGTGTGGGACAGGGGAAAGAAGAGACAGCATTTATCTCTGTTTGCTGCCAAGGATACCAAAAGATGAGAGTGTCTTAAACAGCCATCATAAAAAGCTGTTGAAGGGAAAGAATTTATTTTGGTGTTCAATTTTCAGTTAGGGGAAGCAGATGCATACACTAATGTTCGCAGGAGCAGAGCACGTGCAGTTCTTACAGCTTAAAGTTATTCAAAAGACCTACTGTTTTCAATTTGTCTGGTTCAAAAGGGCATAGCTGATGAACGAAGTTAGAATGTGATCAAGAGTTCAACCTGAGACTCTGATTTTAACCCCTGTCCTAAGAGAGGTTCCATTGATGCTGGGCAAGTTATACCTTCCAGTTTTCCGCACCCAGAGAGTTTTGGACAGACATAGGTTGATTTGGAACCTTTCCCACCTACACCTTGCAGTCAATGTCTTATTTGTTATAAAATTACTTCCCACAGAAAGAATGCGAATCTGCCCTTATTGGTTACCCTCCATCAAAATATATACAATCGTAGAACAGAATCATAGAATAGTTAGGGTTAGAAAGGACCTTAAGATCATCTAGTTCCAATCACTCTGCCATGGGCAGGGACACCTCACACTAAACCATGCCGCCCAAGGATCTGTCCAACCTGGCCTTGAACACCACGAGTGATGGAGCATTCACAACTTCCCTGGGCAACACATTCCAGTACCTCACCACCCTCACAGTAAAGAACTTTTTCCTTACATCCAATCTAAACTTCCTCTGTTAAAGTTTAAACCCGTTACCCCTTGTCCTATCACTACACTCCCTCATGAAGAGTCCCTCCCCAGCATCCCTATAGGCTCCCTTCAGATACTGGAAGGCTGCTATGAGGTCTCCACGCAGCCTTCTCTTCTCTTCTTCACACTGAACAGCCCCAACTTTCTCAGCCTATCTTCATACGGGAGGTGCTCCAGTCCCCTCATCCTCCTCATGGCCCTCCTCTGGACTTGTTCCAGCAGTTCCATGTCCTTTTGATGTTGAGGACACCAGAACTGCACACAATACTCCAAGTGAGCTCTCACAAGAGAGGAGTTAGAGGGGCAGGATCACCTCCCTCGACCTGCTGGTCACGCTCCTTTCCATGCAGCCCAGGATACAGTTGGCTTTCTGGGCTGCAAGTGCACACTGCCGGCTCATGTTCATTTTCTCATTGACCAACAGCCCCAAGTCCTTCTCTGCAGGGCTGCTCTGAATCTCTTCCCTGCCCAACCTGGAGCTGTGCCTGGGGTTGCTCTGACCGAGGTGTAGGACCTTGCACTTGCCATGGTTAAACTCCATCAGGTTGGCATCAGCCCACCTCACAAGCATGTCAAGGTCCCTCTGGATGGCATCCCTTCCCTCCAGTGTATCAACCAAACCACACAGCTTGGTGTCATCGGCAAACTTGCTGAGGGCACACTCAATCCCACTGTCCATGTCACCAACATAGATGTTGAACAAGACCGGTCCCAACACCGATCCCTGAGGGACACCACTTGTTATTGGTCTCAAGCTGGACATTGAGCCATTGAGCACTACTCTTTGCATGCAGCCATCCAGCCACTTCTTTATCCACTGAGTGGTCCACCTATCAAATTGATATCTTTCCAATTTAGAGGTAAGGATATTGTGTGGGACAGTGTCAAACGCTTTGCCCAAGTCCAGGTAGATGACATCAACTGCTCTACCCCTCTCCATCAGTTCTGTAGCCCCATCATAGAAGGCCACCAGACTGGTCAGGCAGGATTTCCCCTTAGTGAAGCCATGCTGGCTGTCACCAACCACCTTGTTGTTTTTCATGTGCCTCAGCATGCCTTCCAGGAGAATCCGCTCCAAGATTTTGCCAGGCACAGAGGTGAGACTGACTGGTCCGTAGTTCCCCCGCTCATCCATTTTCCCCTTCTTGAAAATGGGGGTTATATTTTCCTTTTTTCAGTCGTCGGGAACTTCACCTGACTGCCATGATTTTTCAAATACGATGGACAGTGGCTCAGCAACTTCATTCACCAGCTCCTTCAGGACCCGCAGATGGATTTCATCAGGTCCCATGGACTTGTGCACATTCAGGTTCCTAAGACTATCTTCTCCTTCTGTGGGCCTAAGGTCTTCATTCTCACGGTCCCTGCACTTGCTTTCCAGGACTTGAGCAGCCTGGCTACATTGAGTCATTGAGAAACTCAGCCTCCAAATCCAGGGTAGCCAGTTCCCCTGACAGCTTCCGGAGAGGGCCCACACTATCCGTAGTCTGTCTTTTGGCAGAGACATACCTATAGAAGCCCTTCCTGTTATCTTTCACACCCCTTACTTGTTTAAAGAACTGACTCCTGGCACCACACAGTGCTGCCAAGCAGTTCTTCCATGAACTGCTTTCCTCTGGAATTTGAAGCTGGATGCTTTAAACCATTCTTTCAACCTAATTTGCTTCTCATATCTCATACCCATGCCCCTAAAGCATGCAGATACTGTGGTGGTGAATGAAGGTAGCAATGCGCCAGTTCTCCCACTAGCTCTGCATATGCTACTGTACAATCTGTATTTTAGGGAGGGGAGATGAGATTTATGGTACAACTTTAGGCATCCAATTTCTGTAGCTGTCATGAGTTGAGGCTTTCTGTATCATCGACTGAGCCTCCAGAGACCCATTCAAAGCTCACTCTTCTTCCAATTCACAGAAAGTACTTATTTCTGTGTAGTCAGACGCCCAAATCTAGACGATGGAGTAACTCTTCTCCCTCATTCTTGTGTTTCATATTAATTTATTAAATCTTATCTCTAAGATAAAGATAAAGCAGTTCCAAGAGAGAATGCTATTGTGAAAAGAACGAGGAACTTATCATGGCCAGTAAGCCATAACGTCATTCTTCCTTATGGAATGCTTGCACGTTCACTGCCTCCTCATAACTGGGGAGCAATCAGGTGATGCAGCTTTACAAAAGTAGTATTAAGCAGCAGTGGTTGAAATACAAAGTTCTTTTAGTCAGACAAAAGACAATACCTAGTTATCCTGATGAATTTAGGGTGAGGGAGACCAACTAACACCATTTGTTCTATGAAACAGGAAATCAGTGTTATTTTAACGGCTTTGACCAACCATTAGAATCCTTGAAAAAACCCCACCAATCTTTGTGTAATTATTTCCCTAATGTGGCAATTACTGGCTAAATCATTGCTGCCAGTTATTACTGGAAGTTTTCCTTAACAAAGTTAAACTTTAACTTGCAAGGAACATGTGCTTTGAAAGAAAAGTATGTACAGCTGCAGTGTGTTTCATTCCCAGGCTAAGAGTTAGAGCTCGTCTTTGTGTGTGAAGTTAAGGCATTAACTCTGCTGTAGCTGTTGTTTACCACTGAAACATGGTGCCTTTGATCACAGCTCTCTAAGTGTTTTACAGGAACCAATGAAATAGTTGTGCTCATCTTACAGACCTACAGAGCTACAGTGTAAGCTACAAAGAATTAAGTGACTTGCCCAAGATCAAATGCAAAGCTTGTCCCGGAACCAGGGTCCAATCTCCAGTTTGTACTGCCTGTAGCTACAGCTTTCCTGCTGAACTCATTGCACTGAAAACTGCAGAAATGTAAAGCCGTTTCTACAAGATGCTATTCAATATTACATTTTCAAGACAAAATATTAAGCAAGTCACAAAGTAAAAAGAAACCATTTATTTTAATCAAATGTAAGTAGCTTTCAGCAGCTTACATCCAATTTTCCCTGTAAAAATTTGTAGAGCTCCTGAAGTATTTCATTTTATAACCCCAAATGCAAACTAAACTGGATGAATCGATCCAATGCAATTACACAGGCACATTTTTTTAATCTTCCCTGAAACGGCACTGTTTAATTATTGTTCAAAGTGGCATGGGAGAGGTCACTGAATTGATAACACTTACATATAGTGCTTTTAACTCTTTGATATTGGACACCTCTGTGGACAAGCCTACCTGGACAAGCCTACCTAGACAAGCTATTAGACAAAGACTCCATCTAGCACACTGTTTCCTTTAGCCTAGTGAGGAAGATTTTAAATAAGGATTGAATGGAGCAGCTGACAAAAGTACACAGAAAAACAGGCAACCTGAACATGGACCTTAAAATGAGAGGAGACATTCATTTACAAATATCATCACAATAAAGCAAGGAGAGAGAAGAGTGATTGCAACTAGTCCTAGATGGTTGAATAAAACCCCAGTAAGGATGAAGAAGAACTGAAAGTCTTAATATAATAAACACAACAGGACAATTAGTACGGATTTATGAGAAGTATTGTGACCAGAATACACATCATAAAAGGCAAAGCTTATTTAAAAATCAGAGACTGGATGGAAATGTTGCTTTGCTTAGCAAAGGTTCACACGCTTGCACAGTAGTCCAAAATACAAGGAAGAACTACAGATGTCGGGAAAAAAAAAAATCTCTTGCAACCTTATTGCAAAAGGAGACACCCCTCAACCTCCCTTCCCCAGATTAACAAAACCGGACTTCAGTACCTGAAGGACTTCAGTATAGGTTAAAATTACAACACAAAAGATCGGTTGGAAACTTTGGATCAAGGGCAGGGCTTCAAACTATTTGAGTGCGAGAGAAATGACATTATAGAAGACTGCTGACTTGTGTAAACGGTGAATTTTTTATTGATGTGAAATACAAGGCAAAAGCCTGTAGAAAAAGTAGTCTAAAAAAATGGCAAGAGCACACAAAGGCAAAATGAGGTGAAACTGGAAAAAAAAACCCTCAAAATAAGTCATATTCTGGATACAGCAGTAATAAAAACGAATAAATGAAAACCCACACAAGAAAAGTGGCAATGCAATTCCCAGCAGGCAGCAAAGCCATCACCACATTAGTTGATGCCAAGAAATTGTGAATATTATCTGATTTGCATCAAACTGTTGCAAAAAGATCAGATGTTAAACTAGCACAATTAAGACCAACAAGTGAAGGTAAGACTTCAATTTAAGCAGGCAAAAAGCAACCTAGATAAAGCTTAGAAGTGGGGGAAAAGAACCCCATTACTAATAGCTGTGTTTGCAGAACTTTGTTCTGAAGCTGATCTGATTAGAGCAGTCATTTCTAAGAACCACAGGAGAGCAAAAGACTCGAAAGAACAAATAGCGTAGTTTTGATTTTATTTGTTGTATGGAGGTAGCGCATTACAAACCAGCCAGCTCACCCTTCAATTTTCCTTCAAATGCTTGTAAAAGACAATCAGGATCTGTTGAAAGCACCTCAAAGATGACAAGTAAAAACTACTAAGAGTTCAACAAGACTTGAAAAATTAACCTAATTTCTTTTTTACGGCAGGATAACAAGGTTTCTGGCAGCTGGAGAAGCAGCAGCTGCATTTTGACGATCACAAGGCAAGGCTTTTAACACTGTCACAGATGATGCAAAAGTGAGGTCTCAGCTGGAGATTCTGGACTTTGCTTTGCTTTCCTTCCATATTGTGAATGTAACAGAGAGCCCAGAGAGTGATCTTATTTCTAGGAAGTTATTCAGAAGGAAAGACATTAGGAACTGTATGGTTTACTTTAGTAAAGAAAAAAAATTAGATGGAATATGACAAAGCTAGAGACTGCCAGCAATAGAGACTGAAACAACCTGTTCCTTTGTCATTACAAGTAAGCACTTTTCCCACAGATGAACCACCCTCTTGGAGCATTGGCCAAGCCAGTGTTGTAAAAACTCAGTTTACAACACAGTGGAAAAACTTCCACTTAGCCATGTTTGGCAATAAAACTATAAAATTCTTCTGTGGTGTATTCCACAGGATCAGCTTTTTATTCCTTGACAGACAAGCATCAACAAGTCAAGCAAAATACTTGTGAATGGACTGGGGCATGGGAATAATACTGGTTACTCTTCGCCTCATACTACCCTGACTTCCCCAGATACTCAGAAAAAACATCAGGGGTATATATATATATATATATATATATATATATACACACACACACACACGTATTTTGAAACAAAAACTACAACTATTGCACACAAGTTCAGGTAATTTCTTTTTTAAAGCATTCATTATATAAACCCATATTATACAGATGTTTACACAGTACTTTTTGTTAGGGAACTACTTTCACAGCAGTATCTGTTGGGAAGCCTATAAACCAGACCTCTCTATCTGGCTCATACACAGCTAGAAAGGGGGAGTATTGCCCATTCTTCTTCCTTCAAAACCCTGAAAAGTTTTAAGGAAAAGGGGGAATAAATACTCTAGGAGCATGTCTACAGCTACAAAATAATCTTTTTCCTTTTAGTACCTACAAGCATGTAATGTGCAAACACAGAAAGTGCCTCTGACTTTCTAGGAGGGATTCAGAACCCTGTTTAAAAAAAAAAAAAATAAAATGGTCCTGGCACACTTTGCATCTACATGTATTGTGCAATGCTTACTACAACTGTGGAAACAGTACCACATGGCAGCTCTGCAGCCCTGAGAGAATATATTCTGTAGCTCCCAAAACTTGCTACAGTGATTACAGGTGATGATGCCGTGCTATGACACTCTTAATACACCTTACAGTTATCCAATGTAATGTCAGCGTAGACACTACCTATGCTTTACAACTTCAAGTTACAGGTAATGACAATACAGATTTTTTTCTTAATGGTCTGGTTCTATAAAGCAATAGAATTTGCGTAACCAGAGAAGAGCAACCATGGTAGAACAACCCAAACAAACCTGAAAAAGCACCTAAGAGTGCTTTTCAGACCCACTTTCAGTGGGTCTGAATTGGCTAAGGTATGATAGAAAGTGAAGACATGGCTATTCCCTTGCCCACAAACACCTAACAAGTGTTTTTTGTGGGTGAACTAGGGTGTTTATCTTAGTCTGAAAGCCAACTATCAAGTAGCTGCACCACAAACAAGAAGGAATCAGAGCCTTGATTATAAGAATTTCTGCTGTCAAGAGCAGAGAGCTGGCAATGTTAATTTCAGAGGCTCTACAGTAAAAAAAGGAAGTATTTTGATGAGAACTGCAGCGACTGATAGAATCACCATTACCTTCTGCTTTAAACATTTCAGGCAGCACACACATTGAAGGAGATGTGTGCTTATTTCCCTAACAGCAAACTCCCAAGAAGGCATCTGACCATGTACAGGCCACTTCTGGAGCCAAAGTGAATTCCCTTTGTGTGAATAATCTGCCCCTGGAAAGAGCCTGCAAGACATTATCCAGCACTCTCAGGAACCATGCACTCAAAATAAGTTACACCACTGGACAGTATATGTCTAGTATGCATCTTTGACTTACCTAGACTACTGGCAGATACAGCTGATGTTTGATCCATCTGCTTCCTAGTGCAACTACCTCTCACCATCGGGCTTGGAAAAAAACCCTGCATCCCTCCCACTGCTGATAACATTTATTGGGCAGGATGAGTAGCATCCGACACAAGAACATACATCACTTTCCATTTGGAAGGTAGCAGAGAGTAAAAAAGGTTTGAAAAATACTATTCCCTTATCTAGCCTGCCATAAAAGGGAGTTTAGAAACTTTGGAATTATTCAAGGGATTTGCACAACAGCAAGGGGAACGAATAGTCTCATTCTTTCTGTTTTCTCCTGGGGCCTAAATATGCAGTCTGCCACCCGCTTTCATAATGACTAGCAGGCCCTCAGATGACTAGACTATTCATAGTGACTACTGCTGTATCAAAGATCTTAGATATAGATGAACAGAGAGACAGGACAATGAAGCAATTGTAAATTACAACTGTAAATCCTATGGTATGCAAAGAACTCTGCAGTTTCAGTAGGCATGGCTGTGTCGGGTACCTTTCTTTGGAGAAGTGTTAACAGCTTTCTGCCAAGGAGTTTGTTGTTGTGCCCTCTTTGCGTTCCCTTTGGAGACTATTCACGAATGTCTCCAGAAGCCACAAGAGATTGTAGTTATCAGACCCTGTAACTACATACTTTGGTGTGTTCGGAGAGAAGACTGATGTTCTCAGATGTAATGCAAATGTTTGTATAGTCTATTTAGCAGTGTTGCAGAGTCCTCATACTGATCACTCAGCAGAGTAACGCTAAATTTGACATTTGATTGAAGTTTGACTAGTGCGGTCACTCAGGCTGAATTGATGACTTTACTTTTAAAGCAAAGTAAAAAGATTCTGAATAAATTCAAGCTGTTATATTAAGGACTGAACTTGGCCATCCTGATGTCAGATCTCAACCTACTGAAAGCAATTCACTAAAGCCTAGATGTGAGAATAGTCATTATGCCTTTATTCTTGACATGGGGAAAAAAAGGCCTTTGAAAGTACTTGAAGAATAGCAATTACCTGAACACTTAGGAGAAATATTTTACATTACATGAATAAAATATTAGTTGGTATTAATTACAACTTGCTTAAATCTCACCAGGTTAGGAGCGAAGTACCCCAGGGGTTGATACTAGGGCAGATACCATTTAACATTGCCATTAACAACCTGGATGCTGGACAGGGTGTACCCTCAGCAAGTCTGCAGATGATACAGAACTGCGAGGAGCGGCTGATGCACCTGACAGTTGTGCTGCATTGAGAGACCTGGACAGGCTGGAAAATTGGGCTTAGAGGAATCTCATGAAGTGAGAGGAGAAATAACCCCATGCACCAGTACACACTGAGAGCCAACCATCTGGGAAGCAGCTCTGCAAAAAAAATCTGAGGAACCTGGTGGACACCAAGCTGAACATAAGCTAGCAATGTGTCCTTAAAGACCAATGGTACTCTGCTTTGGAAGCACTGCCAGAAGTTTGAGGGAGACTACCCTTCTCTGCTACTCAGCACTGGTGAGGCCACATCTGGAGTGCTGGGTACAGTTCCGGACTACCCAGTGCAAGAGAGATGGACTCACTAGGACACACCCAGTGCAGTGTCACAAAGACAATTAAACTGGAGCATCTTTCATATGAGGAAAGGCTGAAGAGAGCTGGGACTGTTTATCCTGCACAAGGCTCCAGTAGGATCTTATTGTTTATAAATACCTGATAAGGGGGAATGAAGAGGGAGCTAGACTCTTCTCAGCAATGTTCAGTGATAGGACAAGAGACAATGGGCACAACCTAAACAAAAAACATAGGAAATTAAGTCTGAACAGGAGAAAATGTTTTTACTGTGAGGGTGGTCACTCTGGAAAAGACTGCCCAGAGAAGCTGCAATGTCTCCATCCTCAAAACTCGACTAGACAAGGTCTTAGGCAACCTACTCTAGCTGAGAGGGTTGGACTGTTTCATCTCCAGAGGTCTCTTTCAACTAAGTGATCCTGTAATTTTGTGAAACAACAAAGTAAATACATCCTACTTGTGTAGCTCTGTGGATCTAGTCTCCAGTCACTTGGAACAAAATCCATTTATTTCTGTTAAAAAAAACCCCTATTTTATCGAACCAGCTAGATCATCAAGGATACTGGATTTCTATCAGTATTGAAATGATTAACTCATATTTGGTTTGCTCATTTGCAGTTATGTACAGGGAGAAATTCATTACACACTCACAAGGACTCTGGCCTTAATTTAAATACCTAATACTGCAATCTTCATAACCCTCAACTTACATCAAAAAAATGTACTAGATAACAGTCTCATTAGCTCCTCATAATGCATGCACTATACTGATTTGACTAGTTATACTAAGAAGGGAGGTAGCAAGTCAGAATAGGATCTTTTCCATTACAACGCACTTGTATGCAGATATTATTGCCATTGTGACAGTCTAAAATAAACTGCTTTTGCAGCTTGGTTTATCATCTGGGCTCAATACTGACACTCAAAGGCCATGTAAATGTTAGTTATCTAGCCAGCCTCACTGAAAGCTCTATGTAGGCATGTGTTTTTAAACGACTGGGCTTAAGCTTTAAATTTCACAGCACCATTAAAAACTCTGCAATATATTGCCTGTTGGCACTCTGCAAATGAATACTTCCTCTTCTCCTTACCAACAAACTGGCTAACACACCTATGCCATGATGGGGGAAGAGAAGACAGAAGTTCACAAAAGGTGTTAGAAAATATTGCAAGGAAAATACCAGCTTCATTTGCCTAAAAAAACCCCAACCAACCAAAACAACCCCAGAAAACAAACAAACAAAACCCCACACCACAAAGTACTGACCCCCACCAACTGAAACAACAAAATCCCTCCTCCAAAACCAAAAAACCCACAACAGAAGTATGTTATTTCTTACCTGTATTCTTGATGCTGAATCAGATGCAAATGTATTTATATCCGCTGTTCTACCTCCTCCAAGATACCCAGCCAACATTGTAAAAGCATCAAAAGACACACTATAGTCACATAAAAGAAAGAACAAGCTTATACCATATGTTTCTGCCCATATCAACTGCAAGAAATTACAGGAACATTCACGTTACTGTACTGGATAATTAATCTTAAAGTAACAATTACGTTCTAAGGTTCTAAGAACAGGCTGACCATAGTCTATAGTTCCTGGTTACTCACCAGAGAACTCCTTTGTATGTGTTAACAAAGCATTAAAATACATTTTCCAAGAAAATTCAGATCACTGCAATACATTAGCTACAAAACATTTATTTTTTTTCTTTAAATAAAAACATTTAAATCAACAGGTTGTGTAAAACAGCATGTCAAGTGTTTATCTTAACCTTTGTATTGTGAGCACCTTCAGTTTTATGCTAAAACAGTCAACATAAGTTATTATTTGGTCAGGCTATTAACCTACATTGAAATAAATATACTTTTAACCAAGACAGATCACTTAACGTATACCAGATTCCCATACCTTTATAGAAAGTTTCTCTGGTGACAAGTGAAATACAGACTTTGAAATCATAACTGCAATATGTTCTTCTTTTTCTCTCTTTAATTTCAGTGAAGACTGGCCTATAATTTTAAACTATAAAAACAATTATAAAGCACTACAGACTATAGCTTAAAAAAAACCAAAACGCCTGTATCACACAAGAGAGATATTTGAGAAGGCTTACCTAAACAGTCTCAGAATAAGAGGTGGAATACAAACCCCTAAATGAGTTACAACACACCCGGCTGGTCATATCATGCCCCACTCTTATGGGGGTGGAAATTAGCCACTTAACAGGAACAGAAATCTTTGTTTCATTACAATGGATAAACCACTGCACCGATAAGTGAAAACAATACAGCTAACAAAGGGCTTTTTATGCTGATACTATAGATGACAAAACACAGGGTGCAAAATTCAACATTTAAAATTATATGAACCTTAAAAGTACAGAACAAAGCAGAAGTTTACAAGTCAAAATACTTCAGCACCTGAGATTTTCCTGTAGAAAGCCAGATACTCTCTTCAGGAACATGTAATACAATCAACTCCTTTGCTCGCAGTATTACACAGGAATAATTGATCAAGAAAGAGTTGAAATATACATAATGCTCAAAAATTCTAATTAAGCCTTCAAGAGAAATCTACTATCAAGCTATACTTTTTGATCCATGTGCATTACCCAACTTGACTTTATAAAAATATTTTGTATTAAAACCAGAATTGATTTCATCTATTAAAGTGTTCTGATGAAATTAAACTTGAAAGACAAAGAACAGTATGCAACTTGAATCATGTTAACAAAAAACTAAGAACATTGAAATAGAAACAGGTTTGAACAAAATGCAGTAATCTGCTATGCAAGCATGTATTTTTAAAGACAACTAGTGATTACGTCTTTACTTTTGGTAAACTAATACTTTTCTGCTTTCACCTTGAGAACTGGGAAGTTGCATTTTCTATGTTCTGCTCTGTGTGATTAAGATTTCATGATTTTGTAAGTTTAATTATCTGTTATCCTCAAGGTAGCCACTGTACTACATACTAGTCTTAGAACAGAGGCTTCTTTTTTTAATCCCTTGGTTTTGAGGCTTTAAGCAATTGTGTACTCTATTTAACAACTGCACTCCCAGACCCCAGAGCAAAGAAGAAGAAGAAAGCATTTAAAACAAAGGTCTCAACAAAACAATATTTTGATGGGAACACAGTACTTTTATTCTAACATGATCTAATTTTATTTATGAAGAACTACTCAAATGTCAAATGATACGCAAAATTAAAAGACTTCAAATACTGGAATATGAGGGATGTTCCTTTAATTCTAGAAATGCTTTTGTCAGGGAAAGTACACTGTAGATTTGGTTTTATTTAATCACTTAGTGATACTGCAAAAAATTAAACTAATCAGTGTTACCAAGGTTAATGTTCCTCTCTCCACAATTAACTACTTGGAAATCTCTTGAACCTTTCTATCACTGAAAACCAGACAAGCATATCTGTTTCTGTCTTTCCATTCCTAAAGAATAACCAGGCACTCAGTAGTAACTTTAGGAAAAAAAGTTGTAGAGATTATATTGAAAGGTTTAATACTAAATTATCATAGTTTCAAAATCTGAGTGCAGTAAAATTCAACTCCATCTCACTGAAACCAAAACCAATCACCCTTAAACCCATCATCTTTCCTCAATACAAGGTGCAGCAGTTTAAAAAACAAGAAGGGAGGTAAACCCCTCCACAAATAAAAAATTCCAAACCAAGAATATTGTTTTCAGTGCAAACATTGTAGTCTTCAAAAGGTTAAGAGTACAAATATTTACGTTCCAGTGTATCCTTACCTACAAGGAATGTTGTTTCACATTATAAAGTATGTCAAATACCTTTAATTCAATTGCAATACTGAAGTTTACCCTCTCAAATCAATATGCTGGCTCAAACCAAAGTGTTTACACAAGCAGTGTAACTTTCTGGAGAAACTAATGCACACAGTTGAAAGCTCTCACAAAACCCAAGGGTAAAAACAAGCAACACAGCTGCTAGTCCTTAACCAATTTCAGTATAAAATGCCAAAAAAGTAACCAGCTACTTAATGAGCAGTGAACTTAACCTCCTGCAACCAGCAGCTTAAATCCCCTGCCCCCATCCCCAATTCTACAGGCCACAGAGGAAAGCTGGAGAAAACCACTTAGGCAAAACTCTTCTTCTCAGAATGCAACCTTACTGTATGTCATTCACTTTTTCAATGTGCAAAAGTTAGATTTCTAGCAAAACCCTCAAACCTAAAGAAAGCTCCCGTGACACTGCAGAGGGAGGTGGGCATGTTATTTTAAGTCATTCAAAATATGCTCATAAAGTTCACCTACGACACTATTTTGCAGCACTGTGCTTTTAGAGTTACTAGCTGGGATTCCAAGTAACATTTGAAAAAGGCACCTACTACGCTTTCTCAATTAGCTGCCCATTTTAATAATTTTGGTACTCTTTGTCACAGTACGTCAGGAAACAGCAGCACAAAGCATCAGATTTACATGAAATTTATATTTGCTCCCCTTTAAAAAAACAAACATTTTAAAAATGAAAGGCACTCATGACAGAAACTCTCTCTCCAGTTCATATATAGATGGTCGACAAGTTTTGCTCTTCATTCTACATAAAGGCACAGTACAGTCTCTGTTTTGACCTTCCACATCAATATCAAGTAATGAGGGCATGTGGCAGTTAGTTCTTTCCTCAGTACCTGGCAAGAAGGTAACATCTGAATCTACATTGCCCTCTAAACATTCAGAGTCTTTAGAGTTTGGTTTAATAATACGTGGAATAATCTGCCATGAATCAATTTTACTTCTTAGAGAAGAAGGCCGAGGTCTTGATATAATATTGACAGTGCTCTGCTTTTCAGTTGAAACACCACTGCGATCGCTTCTTTGTTGAACAGACGGAGAGTGCAGAGTTCCAGTAACTGATAGAACTGGTAATGTGGAGTTAACATTGGTTGAAGCAAATCCATTAGCTAGGAAAAAAGAAAGGCCAAACAAAAAAAAGCCAATTTAAACCACGTGACTTTTTGATTTCTTTGCCATTTAGTAAAACAAGGTTACTGCAGACACTAGAGGCTTTTCTCCCCACTGGAAAAATTAAGAGGCTTGTACATTCGTGGGAAGTCTCCTAAGCGATGACCAGCACCACTCTAATAATATTTTTGCATCTACACTCTCTGCCAGAGGCCATGACAATTTTTTTTTGTTGCTACAAAAGGAGATATATAGACAATGGATTAACCTCCCAGTAAGTGGACGAATATTATCGCTAAAGCCTCACAAATTTTTCCAGTTCCTATATTACTATACATATCACATACGCATAGAGTACCATGAAGAATACTACATTTAAGCCACCACAAAACACCAGCATTGAAGTTTAGAACTTCTTTCTGAAAACCCATTAATTACAAACTTACCCATTCACATGAAAACCACTTAAAAGACCTTTTTTTTCATCTTAAATTTTTACCAGCAGCTTAACTTAGGGATTTGTGGAACATGTGATATAACTCCTAGGTCAAGTAAGCACATCAACACTTAGGAGGCTTGTTTTTCTTGAAGTTAGTAAGTGTGCCGCACTAAAATGATGCTCACTCACTCAACAAAGAGGGCTGTGAAACTATATTAAACAAATGTACTCTCTCAGTAAGTCCACAACAACCTAATGCATGCACCTGAACAGTCTCAGTTTATTTCAGTCTTAAGGCTAATATAGTACATTTCATGAAGAGCAGGTTCTCAATGACATGAAAATACCAGGGAAACCTATTTTTTAATACCTGATGAAAAACAGATATTGCCTTAAAATGAATTCTCTCTTCCCTTTAGATCTACATACCACACTCTTAACAGGATACTATTCCAAGTGCAGGTGGTTTAGACAGGGTTCGGACATGAAGGGCTTACCCCCATGCAGTTATGGTGGCTCAGCTAACACATAACTGCAACAAAAATCTTAGCATCTCATTAGTGAATGGTTAGTTTCTTTATGTTTTCTGTTTCTATTCTTAAAAATCCCCTACATTTTAAGCTCTTAATTACCCACCTGTGGTCTGAAAATTGTTCCCATCTGACAAGGTGCGTCTGTGACCCAACACACTTAACTTTGTCAAGGAATCATTTTGCAGATTTTGAGATTCTTTCGGATAAAGATCAAAAGGCTGATTTTTTAGTCGAGTAGAAACTGTGTTAGGAGCCAGCTGTATCCTCTGTTCTCTCTTACTTTCAGAAGTTTCAGATGAAAAGTCATCAGCAGAACTACATGGACCACAATCATCGAGCACAGTGCTTATAAACGCATCTTCACTGTCAGGCTGAAGTAAGCATTTTGTGGAAATGGAGGGCATAGAGAGAAGATTCACAGTATTTGTAGCTGGATTTAGGGCTGGAATACTTGTTTCCTCTTTCTTGGACTGTAGTCGTGTAGGGCTGGCACTCCTGCGAAATATTGAAGCACGCTGAAATATTCCATCACGCTTCTTCTTCTCATCCTTAGGCAAGAGCTCATCTGGACCCTGTGGTCTGTTCAACTCTCTGATATCTAAGCCCAGAGCAACAGAGGCAAGCAGGACAGCACACCCATACAGCACTGAATCAGTCTTCTTTTTCTGCAGCGTCCTGCTCAGACTGTTTGTAGGTGTCATTTGAGGAGTACTATTTGTAGAACTAGCAGAGGTTCCTTCTTCAAAGCTCTCATGTTCCAGTGTATTCTCTCCCTGATCATCTTTCCACAGAGGTAGATTAATATAGGCCTGATTGGGCAACTTAATAGGCTTTGGTCTTTTACTGTCCAAACCTTCAGGGAGAAGTTTCTTATCGGTACAGACACCTATAAAACATTACAGTATACTTTAAGATTGCAATTCAGCTATTTTGTTATTGCAGGTCTGCATATGTACATCATTATTTCCTTCCACTTGCAGAAGTATTAATCTTGAGGAATATTCAACACCCCCTTTAGATGCAGTCATAAGTTCAGAGACTTCAGTGTAAGATCCAGAAACACATCCTAAGCCTAAACCTCTTCATGTACTCTTGATAGTCTTTAAAATAACAGAAGTACCATTTTGCTACAATTTCATCTTTTTAGCAACTCAAAAGCAAATTATTAGAAGAGACGTGCAGATAAGTCTTCCTGAGTACGTGTTAACTAAACAAAATATGGTTTCCACATCTGGAAGACTTTTATTTTAAGAGAGGCTTAATGTATCTCCCAACCTTTATTCACTCAGTTTAGTTCAAGAGCAGATACTGTCTCTGCATTTTCTGTGATATTTGAGGATTTGCAACACTTCTGTACCGCTTTTCAAGTAACAAGGAAAGTATTTTGCTGTATGGATGACAGTTAAGTACTTTACTATTTACAATCTGCCAGGTAACATCTGGAACACATTCTTTACAACACTTTCAATTAAGCTATGTTCCAAAATCCAGTGATTTGCTGGAAGCTTTTCCAGCCAATTCATTAGGTTATGGTGTTCTGAAGTATAATGTAAATCTGACACTTTACACCTAATGACAGATAAAATGGAAGGTATAATTTGACTTGTAAATGTTATTCTATAAACTACTGAATGCTACAAAATCAACACAAATATTTGAAATGCAAATATGCAAACTTGTATGATTCTCTCTGTATATAGAGGTTTAGTAGTAAGCTAATGCACCTGTAAAATTACTATTTGTGAAGCTTGATGAAGATAAAAATGCCTTTTTCCTAGGGGGAAAAAAGCCCCCAGCAAAAACACAACAGTGTCCAAGCAGCTTACTGTTTCTTCTTCCAGCTGGCAAAAAATCTAGCCATTGGTATGGACACCAACTTATATCACAGGTTTTATTTTCCTGACACTGGCAACTTAATTTTCTGAGATAAAAGAATCTGTAGTATAGCAAGTGCGTGCAAATTTGAAAATAATTATGGCTACTGTAGAGCCATAGCACATTATAGTAGCAGTCATAAAAATCAACATACAGCTATCATGTTCCTGATCCTTAGGGGATTAGGTATGCTTTTCCTTGTAGTTTACCTGCACACCCCAAAATGTTACCTAAACAACTTCAAGTCTTCTCTTTTTTTTTCTTGAAAATTCAGAGAATGAGTCTCATTTAAAAACCAGGAAACTGATATCTGGGCATACATCAGGGCTTACATGTTTTTAAACTATGATTTTTTTCAAACAACTGTGCAGAGCCCACTAACATTAAAAATCACTAGTGATCATTTAAGTGTTCAGACAATTACTAATATAGCTATTTCTTAAGAGGAAAAAAAAAAACCCAAACCCCAAAAAACAAAGAAACACAAACCCACCATCTAAAGTGGTGACTGCAGTGGGGAAAAACCCACATCTGTACATCACACACTGTGTATATTTCTTAGCTGCTAATGAGGGAAATGTAAGGATTGCGTTTTTGATAGATAGGGTTTTGGGTTTTTTTCTCCACAGGAAAAGGATTTGTAGCATGACTATTCTTCCAATAATCTGCATAATCCTTGAGGAACTCAAGCAATACAACACTGGAGGTACACTGAATGCCATTAAATGGCAACTTTCGCTTTTTCAAAAATAGCTCTTACCTTGGTCCACAAACAGTGAAGCTAAGGGAACACCCCTCTGATTTTTCATTAAAACGGTTGACCAAGGGTTGCTGCCATCTGAAAGGGGTCTTATTCTGAAATAATAAGTCATTTTGATATTACCATGCTTATGCATTTTGACAGAAAATTACCAAAACATCTTTCTTTTTAAACTATAAAGATGTAGTACTTAACTTGAAAACAGTAAAGCTTTCCAAAAGTAAAAAAAAAACCATATAGCAGAGAGTCATTGAGACATCCCTTTTATCTTATATTCCTTATAAGATGAAAATTTCAAGCCAATGAAAAACAGGCCTTGACTACCTAAGAACAAAAGCTGGTGAAGACCTGAACAACAGTTTCACTGAGTCGAAGTTATGTCAATATTGGAAATTTATTAAACACAGTGACTTTAAAACAAACAAAAATATCATAATGCCAGTTTCAGTAGATGGCCTGGAACCAACTACTGCTACAGGTGGATGCCCCTACCGACAAAAAAACCTAGGTGCTATAAATAATTATACTGTTAAAAGAGACAAGGAAAAAGGATCTCTTGCTTCAGGTAGAATTGCTTATCTCCACTTCTGAGCAATCAGTAAAAATAATCTGAAAGTGAAGGTGTCCAACTGATTTTCAGGACCATTTCAACCCGTGTTTGTCAGTGTAAATAATGTTGCTGGAATGACTTGTGCATTATATATGCAAAGCCAGTCTTCTTTAATTGTACTGGAAGTGCCCACTGGGGGCCATGCTTCTTCAAGTCAATGTGAGGAAGGGCAAGAAAGGCAGGCCATGAATGTCTAGTATGCATTAGTAGCTCAGCATCCTAGTATGTTCCAAGTCTCAAAAACCAGAGACAAGGAGTAATATATAAGAGACTCTGAAACTTTAACACAAGTAAATGTTTTATCCTCAAGTCTATGTGGGAGGGCTAAATATTATTAATAATGTAAATTTCTAAAATAATTAAAAGGTAGGACTGAGTTTTATCTGTAACTAGAGACTGCAGAACATCCCTCACTGACTACTTGTTAGTGATTCAGTTACCAAGAAGCCTTAGTACCATCAAACAAACAAAACGTAGTAGACATACTTGTCCTTACAATCGGCACGATCCTTGCTTTGAACTGAACTTGGTCCCCATGTACAACCTCTCTTTTTAAAACTTCTCTTCACATCTTCAAACTCTTCTTGGTGATAAGTTGTGCTCCTTCCCCAAGTTCTGTTGCTTTCATCTGAAGTTACTACACATTGGATTTAAAAACACAAATAAACCGCCACATATAAATAGTATTTCTAAAACCAAAATATTTTGACAGAACAGAGTATTTTCTCCACTGCAAAATAATTTTGACACTGTAACACGAGTAGTAGACACAATTTGAGATATTTTTTCTTTTACCAGAGCCACCAGACCAGAACCACCACACAAACTGCACTGATCCAAACAGAGGAGCAAGCAAGAAAAATAATTTATGAGCTGACCAGAGACCCAAACTGAAGATAAGCAGTGAAACAATCATATTTTCCATGCTTCATTTAACTGAGAACCTATATTTAGATAATTCAGACAAGTGAGTTAGACTGAGCACTTAAATTCCAATGAAGAAAATCTATGCTGTGGAACAATTGGCATTCAAAATAAATGGAATATTCCAATTGTGACAATGATTAACATTTTCTTTCTCACTACACCAAAACAAATTATACTTTTACAGTGTCTAACCTTTATTAAATGCTTAGTCTGTCACTGTCGCCAATGTTAAACAGAACCAGCACCTCTGAAACATAATGAAATCTTGCCTTTTTTCATAACCCCACTGGGAAGTTCACATTCACTTGTGATATCTACATCTTGCTGGTACACATATACACTGTTTCTTCGGCCATTAGTTGTGTGTGTATCTGTTTTGGGAATCACTGAGGAAAAATTAAGAGAATGTAGTAGAGATCTTAGTCAAGCTGATTTCAGAAATGGAACTGTTTCCCTTATATATTTATCTTTGGGTCATAGAGCCCAGGTCTACAAAGGCATTAAACATCTTTTGATAGCAGGTTTTTACTGTGGGGTTTAGAGGATCCTATTTCTAGGATCAGACCCAGGCAAGCAGCTTTTCACATACGACTAACTGGAAAAGTAACTTGCTAGCTACGTAGCATACTTACAGCTATGATAATGAGACCTAATCATAAAAAAATAAAATAGTTTAGCCAGTTATAACAGCATGATAAATGAAGTGGCTCTGCTGCTCCTGCACTGCAAAGCGCTCACCTCTTGCTTCACCATACATCTTTTAGTCAGCACAGCTTCCCCTCCAGTGCGGCACTCTACTTGCCTTCTTTATACTCACTTTTTCAGCCACATTCCAGGACCAAGAACATATATCTTACTGGGTGTCCACCTACCTTTAAAATACCTTTCAAAATCAGCACAATTTGGTTTAATAACAAAATTTACAACTAGATTTTTGTTTTAACTTTAAAAACTTTCAGATTTGGAAGCTCAACTTGCTCATGACAAAGTGAAGCAATCAAGTAACCAATTGTTAGATATGCCTGTTCCAATCACCTGTATTTGAGCAAGTTTTCTTGAAACAAAGACACTTTGAAGTTAAATCAAGATAAAATGTTATTGTGGGAAAGAGAATTTATTTTGCACAGGTGCAAATGGGTGTGGAAGCTAAACTGTTTCAGTCAGATACTCCTGAGCAATCTGATAAGCTTTTAGGTAAAGTCTAGCGATCCAAACTCAAACAGAAGCGCGCAACTTTTAAAGGAGAGTCTTTATGTAGTCCTGTATGCTCTAGTCCTACAAATACAAATGCCTGCTCAAATTAAAAGAAAAAAAAAAACAACCCAAAAAATAAAAATCCCAGTGGTACTCAGCACATGCAAGGACTGCCACTGTTATAGCTTACATAAGGCATTTAAAAAAACAACCCTCAAGTTTTCAGAATCATGCCAATACCTGACACTTACTTCATTTCCAAGCATTTCCATACAAAGCAAGGAGAATCAAAGACAAGACAGTCTTGTTGGCATGTTATGATGACATCTTACTAAGAAAAACCTTTCTTACTTTTCTGCAGTAAAAAAAGCAAGCAACCAAAAAACCCCCACGCAGTTTGAGGCAGGGAAACCATTATCAACAGAGATGCTGTGTCAGCTAACTTTTTTGGGGGGAAAAAAAAAAAAAGAAAAAATTTAAAAATTTCCTGTCATCTTACATTTTAATTAAGAAAAGTAAGACAGAGTTTGTTCACCTCTCTCCTTGATCCATAACATACAGGTAGTGATAGTCTTTGCCCAGGTAACTGTGTCAGTTACAGTTCAAACAAATCATAAAGCCAGAAAAGATACCACTTCTCCTTTTCCTTTAGACATTAAAAATGAAAGGGCAGGGATATTCCAAAGATGAGAGATCTGGTTCCTATCCAAACTTTAAACAAAGTTTCATGTTAGTTAAAAAATTATAATAAAAAAAAATTTAAATTAACCTTTAGCTACAAAATAGTACGCAGAAAAATCCATTTTTATTTCCCCTCCTTCTTATTTATATCTGATAAAGCCAGAATCTGAAGTAATTTCCTTCAGAGGTGACTACCCTCACAGCAGAAAACAGTCACCATCCACAAGCAATATGTTGAAACAAGTTCCACAGATTTTATTTAAAGAAAGAAGCTTAAGGCATTCCACTCTGAATATGGATAATCAGACAATCTACTTTGCCCAAGAGATCAGACAGTACAAATGCAAGCACTGAATCCTGTAGGAACTGTTTTCTATCTCTACATAAGTAATTCCCAAATATAAATGCAGGCTTAACTGTAACAGTATAAAAAGCTTGCTTCCATATTTGTGATACCTTCACTACATGAACACATCTTGTCTTCTATCAGCAAGTACAAATCGAATAATGTAGACCTGCAAGTGGACTCACAATCTTACTGTTTCTTTCTTGGCTTTTTTTCTGTTTTCAAAAAAAGACCATCACCACCAAAAACCAAAACCACCACCAAAAACCGAAACAAACAAACAAAAAAACTAAAGCAAGCTGTCTTCGTTATTTTCTTATGGCTTTGTATTTGCTTAAAGCTTGCTTCTCTTTTGACGTAAGCAAGCTGGGTTGCTTGCTGATTCTTTGGCCTTTCCACCTTATATAACTCCTTTACTTCCTGAATCTTTCTTTTCTTTATCAGCTCCAATATCTAATAAAAATTTTTTTCATTTTACATGGGTTCTAAACATGACGCTTTGCCTTTTGTCATTATAAATTTTGATTCTTCATTGTTATATCTCAGTTTACAAATGAATTCCTTAAGTTATAAAAATGATTTAATGCATTCACAATAATTCTGAATTACTGAAAATGAGTTAGCATTTTAGCAAGAATACCTCTCCCATCAAAGAACAAGTTGCAAATATTAGAACAAGCTAAGAGACTTGGAAATGAGACAGAAATCTGGCTGGAATCAGACACTGTTACCAGTGTTTCAGTGAGCATATAGAACAAGCGATGTCTATTGACCAAATTAACAAATGGGAATGGTGGAGACTTACACTGTATAGCTCGAAGACGAGGAATTATTGTAGGGCTACTTGATGGACTGGAGCTGGTACTGTTTAAACTTCTCCTCTTATCCAGATTGGGGGATGCCTGCACTGTTATTTTGTGCTGGAAATCTGTAAAAGAGTAAAACACATCAGTTTTAATGTTCTAAATAAACAACTGTTCAAAAGATTATACTGCTATACCACTTACAACAATTAAAGCTATATAATGAATTAAACTTGATAGTGCAAGAGATGTTTATATCAAAAGCACTGACAACCTAGCTTTTAATGTAATCATTTAGAACTTGAGTCAAACGGACAGTTTCACACCTTCACAGACACTGTACGATAGATTTGCACTAATATCAACAAAAGCAGGTAGGTCCAATTGGAACCAAAATGAGACATCTACATCAAGCTGTTATTCAATCTCGTTGGTTGTCACAAAGGGAAAGAAAAATCTCAGTATTTCATCTCAAATGAATCAATACGGCAATCAGATTTGCCTTTTTTTAATATGCAATTCATATACAACTTAAAAAATACTGTTAACAAATAAGTCACATCTATGACCATATCAGAAAATCAGGACAAAATATAGAATTACAATTTTTTATAGCAACATAATCCCCATCATAAGTGCTTTTAGATTGTATGCTATTCTTACAACAGACCTGCCTCAAGGACAAATTCATCTGGATGATTCTTGACAACAAAGAGCTATGTTACTCTGAATAAAACTGTTTATTTAATCACTTTTTCAAGTTAAATACAAGTAGAACTAGAAACAAAGGACCAAACATCTAGTTTAAGTTTGTGATCCAGCATAAGCCAACATAACATACTTGACTGGGAGGCTGTAGTGTGATTTCTATTGTACTTACTGTTTTTATTTATTTTTAAAGAAAGGAAAAATAAATTTATTTCACTAGTACTGAAACAGTACTATTCTATATATTACTGCTCTTTTTGTCTGTTTCCAGCTACCAGACAGCCATGATTTGTCAGACCTGTGTTAAAGTGGAATTAAGTTCATACTACATTAGCAATAAACTGACAAGACTTCCCCGGAAGCCACCGAAAGGAGGCCCATCAACACCAGGATGCTCAGACCACTACTGAAGGCTTTCCAACCACTAGCACAATTTTGAGGTTTCCCTAGCGCCATCTCGTGGCAACATTAAAAAGGAACACTGAAAAAACCCCAACTCTCCGCAAACACCTCCTTCGCAACGGGGACATTTTAATGCGTTCGTGGGTGGAATTAAAAGCGCTAACATTCAAATTATACCACATTTGTATTCTGAAATAATACCTTCTGTTGCTATTACATTATTTTCTTTTAACAAGGCACTGAAGATTGGAACTGCTGTACTGTATTTGTGACCGCAATAAGCATGCAATTTGGACCTACTACACCTGTACCTCAAGCCTCTACAAAGTACTGTTTTGCTAGGTACTTCAAAATTTAGGGCAAGCAGCACTAGTATTTAATCACGTTAGAAAGTTCTGGAAAATGATAACAAGGTAGTTTTCTATCTGTACAAAAAAGAACAATAGCAAAAATCTGAAATTTGAACTAGTCTTAAACCATGTGGCTCCCATGCTAGCAATCTCTCCCTTCAGATGCAGTGGACTTCTAGCTGAATCAGGTCAAAGATTCTTCCATCTGAAATGAGGACTACTTGACAAAAACATGTTATGTATAAGCTGTTTTGGGGAGGTGGGGACGTGTGTATACAATTCCTACCATACCTTTTTGCACTATTAGGGTAGAAGGACCCGGCAGTGAATTAAACTAGTAGCCAATGATGAAAACATTAACCATGGAACTCCATGATTAACATTAACCATGGAAAGCATGCATATTTAATTGTAACATATATTGTGAACTTAAAAAAAGAAAAAAGCAAACCTGAAGGTAAACTAATTCTGTGTCCATCTTTAAGTTTTAACCTGCTTCTTTTAAATTTGCCCTTCCTCTTCTTTACATTAGGTTTCTCTTGGTTTAACTGGAATATCATGATATTGAGCTCACGCTCCAGTACATCAATCTCTCGTTCTGCTAACTGCTGCTCACGGCGTTTAAGTAATTCTTCTTGAGATTTTTGCTGAAGAGCTGCTCTTGTCAACTCCTCTTCTCGTGATCGAAGTTCCTGAAGATAAGATTCACACAGTGAAACTAAGTAATAACGTGAAGGTTGCATTCAAGGAGACGTGAAGTGCACAGTAGGTTTTATTTCCCAATTTATTTTCATGATGCACTATATACACACACACATGCAAACTTCTGACAACCCTTCATTCTGCATAAACCCAGATTCTGTATCCAGACACATCAAGCATTATACAGATTTCCTTTCAACCATTTGATTTCAGTCACTTTACTTAGGGCAGTTAAGCACTGGCAATGGGGAAAACACATCCAGTCAAAGATTATCAGCTTACAGACTAGCAGATAATGTGCTCCAAGTACCTCACATCAGAGACTATTACATACCATGAGGGCTGCTCTTACATAGCTCCTATGCTGTAACATAAAGCAAATGACCTGATGAATACACAAATGAATGCCTTTACCTTAAAATTTTCTAACCTTTCTTGTTTTTCAGCCATGTATTAAGTAGCACTTTTCTATCTAGAAAAGCAATCAGTATTACACCAAATGAGGATTACTGTAATAGGATAAACCAAGTCGTAAGACAGAAGACAGCTGTTTCTTAATTAAAATCTAGCAGGTATCTGCATCAGATCAAACAATTACTAACCACTTAAGTATACCACAGACTCTCCAACCATCAAACCCATAGAATATAGTTGGTTTTCTCCCTTAATTCTTCTTCATTTTGGAGAAGGAGAAGCTTTAGTAAGGAAGCTAATTAATTTTACAGGATAAATGAATCTCCAAAGCTAAATTGTTTTAAACCCACCACCTTAAAATTATCTTAATCTTCAGCTTCAAGATCTGATAAATATATCAGAAATTTAAGTAGACCTCCCTTCATGGTACGAGGCAGTTGTTATAGGCAGTACTGCTAAAAAAAGAGGGACTCCAGGAAAAGGAGAAACTATGATGGGACTGATACATGAAGTTTCTCACTACATATATCTTTCATTTTTACATATGATTGTGTAAATGCTACCTGGAGAGAAACTGAAATTCAATTCAAACAGAAAATGAGAATTTGAAATTAAGCTATGCTAGAAGTTCTGCACAGAAGAATCTTACTCCTATTCAAAATTAATTCATTTTGTCACTGAACAACCTTACAACTGTGGTGGTGTTCAGGTTTTTTTGCTTGTTTGGGATTTAGTTTGTGTTTTCTTCTCAGAGCAGACTGCTCATCAGTATCGAGCAATATTGCATGCCGGTACAATTCCTTATCACATACAGTGAAAGTAAAAAACCAAATTTGTGGCTCTTTTTAACTCCTGCTGTGTTTTGAATAAATTAGTTCCTGAATTATAGTACTTAGATGTTTTCAAATGAGGGGAAAAAACAGCTCTCTGTTCTTGCCAAAAAGACTACCGATGTCAAGACAGGTTAGCACTGAGGCAAACTGGTTCGGTGAAAAGTATCTCACAAAGATACTTGTTTCTTTACAAATATGGCATATACACATTGCTTATTGTTTTCAAATACAAAAGAAATGGCTGACACATTTCATATGGTTTGCTAATCTTGAGTGAGCTTCTTTCAACACAATATTTGAATTTTTTTATTTTTTTTTAATCCGCCCTGCTTAACATACATAGTTTTGCAAAAGGCAATTCTGTCTCATGGAAATTCAAAGGAACCTGTCTACAAACCATTAAGTAAGGTTCTGGGGTTTTTGATGGTTGTTTTTTGTCTGTTTGGGTGGCTTGGTTTTTTTTTTTTTAAGGTATTTTAATCACTTCATTTTAGAGACTGCTGCAAATTTTCACTTTCCCCCTCCTCCTCCTCCTCCCATCCATTCAAACTGAACAACCTAAAACAAGGGTTGGAAGCAGAAGTGCCATGAATTCAGTTTTAGAATAAAGGCATTTTAGAGTTTAAATAGAAAATATGTTTATTGCTGTATTACTGCAGTAATAAAGATGTATTAGGAGATATTGCTGATCGTCCACGCCTCACTGTCCTCAAACCCAGGACAAAACTCAGCAACTACACAAAACTTGAGCGCCCATATTAGAAAGGTAGGCAGTCTACCAAAAGCAGTAGTGTTTCCTCACTGAGAGATTAAGTATTTACTCCAAATAAACTAATTAAAACCAGACTTAGTGCAATTAGTTACGCAATGTTTCTACACCACTCTACAATTAAAACACCCATTGTAAAGAAGCTAGGAAAGAATTCTATATTTAAGTTGCTCAAGAACGTTTGTCAAAAGAAGATTGTGATCTTCTCTTGGAGTGGGCGTCACCATCATTCATTTACAGCAAGCCCTTGAGGAAATTCCTCCAGCTACAGAAGTTCCTCCTTTACAGGGTATGAGACTCCATGCAGCATTTTTTTTAGATTATATAAATATTTCATAGGCATTACTTTCTCCCCTGTACCTGACAGTAAAATTAATAATGTGCCAAATTAAATAAGCCTGCACATATGAAAACCTTGTCTAAGTTGAAATTACATGCTTTCATTCTCAAACAAGTTTACCTAATTAGGGCAGATGCCTTTGAGGATGCATTTACTTTGGCATAAGAGAAATAAATTTCATCTTTTCCCCTCCCTAATTAAGCTTAACTAAGCTTAACTCACTTTTAAAACAAAAATGTGACTCCTCTCCCAAAGCTTTGTACCAACTCATTTCATCCTCAACTTACAGAATCATAGAAGAGTTAGGGTTGTAAAGGACTTTAAGATCATCTAGTTCCAACCCCCCTGCCATGGGCAGGGACACCTCACACTAAACCATGTCATCCAAGGCTATGTCCAACCCAGCCTTGAACACCGCCAACCATGGAGCATTCACAACTTCCCTGGGCAACCCATTCCAGTGCCTCACCACCATCACAGTAAAGAATTTCTTCCTCAGATCCAATCTAAACTTCCCCTCTTTAAGTTTGAACCCGTTACTCCTTGTCCTATCACTACCATCCCTCATGAAGAGTCCCTCCCCAGCATCCCTATAGGCCCCCTTCAGATACTCGAAGGCTGCTATGAGGTCTCCATGCAGCCTTCTCTTCTCCAGGCTCAACAGCCCCAACTTATTCATCCTGTCTTCATATGGGAGGTGCTCCAGTCCCCTGATCATCCTCGTGGCCTCCTCTGGACTTGTTCCAACAGTTCCATGTCCTTTTTATGTTGAGAACACCAGAACTGCACACAGTACTCCAAGTGAGGTCTCAGGAGAGCAGAGTAGAGGGGCGGGATCACCCCCCTTGACCTGCTGGTCACGCTCCTTTTCATGCAGCCCAGGACATGGTTGGCTTTCTGGGCTGCAAGCGCACACTGCCGGCTCATGTTCATTTTCTCATCGACCAACACCCCCAAGTCCTTCTCCGCAGGGCTGCTCTGAATCTCTTCTCTTCCCAACCTGTAGCTGTGCCTGGGATTGCTCCGAATGGCATTCCTTCTCTCCAGCATATCAACCGAACCACACAGCTTGGTGTCATCGGCAAACTTGCTGAGGACACACTCAATCCCCCTGTCCATGTCACCGACAAAGATGTTAAACAAGGCCGGTCCCAACACCGATCCCTGAGGGACACCACTCGTTGCTGGTCTCCAGCTGGACATTGAGCCATCGAGCACTACTCTTTCCATGCGGCCATCCAGCCAGTTCTTTATCCACCAAGTGGTCCACCTATCAAATTGATGTCTCTCCAACTTAGAGACTAGGATGTCATGTGATTTTTCTTCAACAAGAACTTACATACTGGACTAATGCTTCCAGGGAAAAAAAAAACAAACCAAACCAAACTACCTCATAAATCACCTGAATGGGAATGCCTGTTACAATTTAGCATGACCAGCAGGTCGAAGGGGTGATCCTGCCCCTCTACTCTGCTCTCCTGAGAGCTCACTTGGAGTATTGTGTGCACTTCTGGTGTCCTCAACATAAAAAGGACATGGAACTGTTGGAGTAAGTCCAGAGGAGGGCCACAAGGATGATCAGGGGACTGGAGCACTTCCTGTATGAAGATAGGCTGAGAAAGTCGGGGCTGTTCAGCCTGCAGAAGAGAAGGCTGCGTGGAGACCTCATAGCAGCTTTCCGGTATCTGAAGGGTGGCTATAGGGATGCCGGGGAAGGACTGTTCATTAGGGCCTATAGTGATAGGACAAGGGGTAACGGGTTCAAACTTAAAGAGGAGAAGTTTAGACTGGATATAAGAAGGAAGTTCTTTACCGTAACGGTGGTGAGGCACTGGAATGTGCCCCATGCCACTGCCTGGAACTCTATCCCGGGCCTTGAGAAACAGATTTTGTGGCGACACAGCACCCCAGAGAGAACTGAGTCAGTTACAGATATCTTTGTTCTTTCTCCACTCCCACTGCTGCACTCAACTAGTCTTTTGGGGCGGGGGGGGGGGGCGGGTATTAAGTGAGCAGCACAGTCCTGGGTTGCGAGCTGGGCTAAACCACAACAGTTGCCCAAGGAAGTTGTGAATGCTTCGTCCTTGGTGGTACTCAAGTCCAGGTTGGACAGAGCCTTGGGTGACATGGCTTAGTGTGAGGTGTCCCTGCCCAAGGAAGGGGGGGTGAACTAGATGATCTTAAGGTCCTTTAAAACCCTTACTATTCCATGATTCTAAACGCTCCCAGAGTAAAAATGGTGAAATGGTTGGTTGAGTAGTTGCAGGGGCGGGGGGGGGGGGGGAGGGGAGAAAAGAGAGTTATGCTCTATGGCAGGCTGCAGCAAGTAAATGCAGTGGCTGGTGAGTCTCTACTCTCTGTTCAGAGACTGCAACTCATCTGGGAAAGGAAAAGATCTGACAGCTACAGAGGCACACAGCCCAGCTCCAGCAGCCTTTATGCCTACTGCAGGCAGGGCAGAGAATACACAGACAATGCCCAGTTACATGATCTTAAATAGAAGAGGGAAAAGCAGAGGATGGACAAAAAAGGCAGATAGGAAGTATGCAAGATTATTACGGACGATACTGCAGTCTTAGTGGTCATCTATAAATTCTGATATCACATAAGCTGAAATTACAGTAGATCTGTAATGTTATACCCATTACCAACCAACAGTCCACCAACAGCCATTTGTGACACTTGATGAGAAGTGAGGGACAAAGGCTACTAAAAGTGACTTGCAAGACAAGAGTTTATTATTTGCTTTTATCAAAGTGACTACATATTTTATAAAGATTTCTTCAGAAGTCACTGCATCTCAATTCTCTTCTTTCTCATCTATTACCACTTCATAAAATATAACAACAAATATATACTGGGTAATAATTATTCTGCAAGGAAGACCTGCAAAGAACGAATCTATTTCTACTTGAAGCATTTCTAAAACAGACTCAAGAGGACACCTAGCTTGATCTAACTGATGTCTTTATCAAGTTAGCTAAAGAAAAATATAAACTTCAGGGTAATTAAAAACTAGTTGAAGTAACTAAAAGAGAGGGTAAAGAGAATTAAGTGAGCACTCATTTTGCACAAGCTTATTACATATATCATCATGGAAAGAAGATAAGTGACAGAGATCTGCATCATAAACGAGAGAAACTGGATTTGCTGATTCATGAGTACAAGGTTGACCTAATCAATCTTCTTAATATCTGGCAAGAGTATTTCCAAAAGTGAAACACCAAAATAGATCAGTATTATCAGTCTGTTCAGGATGAAGAGAGATAAAAGCACTATTCCATTTTTGGAAACGAAGCCACATGATACAGTAATAACAGGATGAAAAGCTTTTCATCCCTAGAGCTGAGGAAAATGTTCAAGAACTGAAACTGTTCAAGAACTGTTCAATTGCTGAAAATCTGCAGTGGTTAGAAAGATTAGCTAAAGGTCAAATAAACTCTGGTTTGTTAGCTGATGTATTCAAATATCCAAGAAAAAAAAAAACAAAAAAAAAAAAACATTTTAAAAAGAGCCTATGGGTCACATTTACAGATCTACAACCTGTTTTGTTTTGGGACACCGGTGTGGGTAAGTTTCTTTTTCAACTGCCCGTACTTCTTGAATGAGCCATTCAGGTGATAACCCTCGCTACAGTAACATTACATGTCCTCTCAAACTTAATATTTCACTGCAACTGAAATACCTCTAGATACAGTTTCCGCAGACACTACTGTTTTACTCTTTTTGTTAAAGAAGGAAGAGGAGAAACAAACTGTCTGGAATTTGAGAAAAACGGTATCTGAATGTTTTTTCTAAAGTAAGTTTGCAGCAAGACAGAGTCATCTTAAAATACTGTCCAGAAATGCATTAATGGAATTTAACATTACATTCAACTAAAGTAGGCAACTTAATATGTTTTAATGAGAGAGTAAATCCTCTCTTCCAAATAGGAGTGGAGATACACTTGAGAGGATAAACTAAAACAGGTCTCTTGTATTATATTGGCAAGCCACAATTCAAAAGTTCAAAACTGCTGTATCACATAAATGCACATACACACATACCCTTCCTTCCCTGCCATGTAATTAGAAAAATAAACTTACTTTTTCCTTGGTCCTCAATTCATTGAATATCTGCTGAATTTCCAATTTCCAGTCATCTTGCATGGAATGAAAAGACTCTTGAGGCATTTCAGTCATAACTGCCCCTTCAATGGCAGTAAGCTGTTCAAGAATTAAGGCAAACGACGGTCGGATATGAGGGTCCTGCTCCCAGCATTCTAGAATTTATCAAAATCCCATCAGTTTTTAATATTACATATAACTTTGAAGAATGACATAAATTTCAAGTTACTTGCTATTGTTCTTACAGTTCTAATGCGTTCCCTTTACCTGCAAGGCTTCCCTAGTTCCATTTTCTTTTTTACAAAAGAGATATCTACCTACCTGTACTCACAGGACTGTTTCTGTATTAATAGCCAATTTTTTTCATCTCTATCTTTAGGACCTGAAATAGCAAAGCTAACAGTACTGCACAGAAGGGACACATATAAAAGGTAAAGAAATTCATTAAACACAAGGAAACACCCATTAGCATGCAAAGTTCATTCTCTTTAAAGTATTTCTAGGAAGAAACAATGGGGGGGGGGGGGGAAATGGCATTTGCAGTTCTTTCCCTTAGGATTTTAATCTTGATCTTGTATTGACCTGTAGTACATCCTGTAGCTTATCAAAATGAATGCAATTTAAGTGTAAAAGGAAAACCAGAGCAAAAAAAATGTACTTCATCACTACTGAAGAACTTAATCAGTACACAGTTATACTGCATGACTTCCTCAGAAACATATTCAACTGTTCCTAACACCAGATCACTGTGTAAAGGAAACCAAAATACTTTGTACGCAGCACATTATCAAAGGGGTGTTTATTTTACAACCCCATGACTATTACAGGCAAAGATGTACACCACCAAAACACAACTATTTAAATCGATAGAAAGAAACAACACAGGTACCTTTCATTAGTTTTGCAAACGGTTCAGGGCAGGTGGATGGAATGGGCAAAGTAAGTTTATTGACAGCAACTCCGTAAGCCACAGCAAGGCCATCAATGCCACGGTAAGGAACTTCTCCTGTAAGCAGTTCCCACAGCAACACTCCATAACTACAAAAGGTAATGTTTTAACAGTTATTTTCTGAGTATTGACACCCTGTTTACTCAAGAACAAACACGTATCTGTCCAACCAGGTACTGAAATTCAAGAGGATTTCCTGTATCAAAGGTGAATGCCTTTAAGAGACACCTCTGCTTTAGTCATCTTGCTCCTTTCTACTAGTTAGTGCTTAACCAAATTGGATGTGACTCTAAGACTGGCTTGCACTCCTATTCAAAACGTAGCCTGAAGTCAGTGCTACAGAAATGCCAGTACCATGTCCATCTCTCAATCAGAAGTCTGAATGACAGGAAAACAAGCAACCTTCTCCCCACCAAAACCCAACAAAACAAAGCAAAAAAAGAAAACCTCAGCAGAGCATTAGGCCATTCCCCTTTCCAAACATTTCACAACAATTTACCCAAAATTTTTTGCCCCTCTTTTTGTTTTATAGTAATAGGAAACACCGGAAAAGCCCCAGCTTTCTTTGAAAGTTTGCATTTCTAATCCTGTGTGTGTTATATAAAGACCTGTTAACTTTTCACTTCCCACAGAAGATGCAACAAGATTGAGACATGATTATTCACACACAATTAATTCCTCCATAGTATGAAAAAAGCATGCCAAAAACCCCAACACTGTCTCCAGTGAAAGCTGGTGGCATGAAGAGAACTTTTCTTAGCATCAGGTACAGAAATCAAGGATTATAGGAACTCCTATTACAGCAACATTAATCATAAAAATTTATGTTACGCTCTCCACTCCAGAAGAGCTGGGCGTTGCTTTTACCTTCTTTTGGTTTGTATGCTCAATGCTTGGCTTGCTCAAATGACCCAAGCCCCTACAAGAGGGCTGAGACAGCATGCTCACACTGCCGTTGCTGTAGAGCTCCTATTCTACCACCACTGAAATGGTACAAGGGCTTAAATCACGACTTTCACAGTAGTTTTTGTGGAAGCAGGAATTACTCCTTTTAGAATGTAAGCCTAAAGTGGACTTTAAAACTGGGTTTGGTTGCTTCCTCCCTCCTGCCCAGTAGTTCCCTGGCAGGGAGAGAAGACTATCTGTAGAACAAGGATACAAAGGACAACCTATTGCTGCTTTTGAACAGCAAAGTGAGTAGGCAAAGAGAATACAAAGTATTGCTCTTGCCCTTTTTCTCCAGGTGTGTAAAGAAACTACCGTCCAAGCTTTGCAGGACTGGACTGAACTCTCCTACATGAGGAGAAATGCATACAGCAGTGGGAAGGTAGGCACTACATACCCCATAGTACTAGAAATACCACCTCCACTACACAGCAGATGTAAACAGTGAGAAGAACACACACTTGTTAAGCTTTTCTACTGTGTTCTCCTTAATGAGAAAAAGCCATTCAGCATTGCACAAGACCTGGCAACATCACTTTAATAAACAAAACAGCAAACTGTGCAATATCAGCATAAATATCAGCAGTTTTATCTTTGTTCTGTTTATCTACAAAGTTTTGCCTAGCGTAAAGCCTTAGAAAAGTGATGAATTTATAATCACAACAGTTAATCAACAGCTGAGGAATACAGTCTGTCCCCTCAAAAATAGAATAATAAAAAGGAAGTCTTGGATTTCTTAGTAATTTCCCCCCGTTTTTTTCCAGTCTGATCTCTGCACTTGGTTGTATACTCAAAGAAGGATAAAAGAATGAATTCCAATTTTGTTTTAAATCACTGGTATTTCTGACAGTCATGAGAACAACAATTCCTGAAGTACATACACATTTAATGCATAATGAAGGAATTCTTCTGAACTACATCACATCTGTAAGCATGAAGAAAGCATAAAAATAATGCCATGCTCTCTCAGCAAGTGTAGACTGTTCTTAATTCAAGGAATTCCCTTGTTCAGATCATTCTATACACATTTTAACATAAATTCTGAAGCAGAACAGTAAGTTTAACTAAAAAGAAATCACCTTTTATAGAAGTTGTGACACTATTAGCTTTAGTTATATTTATAATTCAAACCTTTAACCCTAAGTAGCTCTCAAGAGTGCCAAGAAGATGGTTGTGAATTTTAAACAGACCAATACAATAATAGCCTGAAAGCATCTCTTTTAATGAAAGCAGTCTTGATATCAAATACCAAGAGCCAGGTGCTGTAGGGGGGGAAACTGTGGGTAGGAACCCTAAAGACATTCTAGTTCTGCCACGTTGGAGTTTTTGGGAGGTACTAATCTATCATTACCTAGGACAACAACTACTTATTAAATACAGATGTAGGTACTTTGTATATTAAATTTCACCAGCCCACATACAGTTGTCCTATGTACACTGCCAGAGCTTCTAAGAAATAGCTTTTTTAAAGAGCAAAAGCCATGTCCTAAAATAAAGCATAATATGCTTTAATTTAGAATTTTTAAACCACAAAACCAAAAAGGACACAGCTTTGAAACTATATTAAGTATTTCATTATTAAAAATTATTCTCCTGCCATCAAATGTAATTTAAGCCTTACCGTATCTCATTCCAGCAATAAGCTGCAGGTTTTACATATTTTAAAAGCTGATAAAAAATGAAGGTAATTAAAGTTCTCAAAGTTCATTTTATTTTACAATCTATCTTCTAAAGCAAAGGTTACCAATCATTGCCACATGAATCATTTCAAAATTATATGAATGTTCCAGGCAAAAGTAGCTGCTATTTCTGCTGTGCAGCAAGTGTTTCCCTGCTCCGCCAAGAGCTTATACAATGGAGGCACATGCTACTGTAAAGACTGCTGAAGCGCATCATCAGCACGTGGAAATCTGTGGGCATATTTGCACTTTCAGGCTCTATACACAAAACCAAGGCTGATGTACCACTAAGAAATGTATGATAATCGATGGAAGGGTAGGCCTGAAAGAGTGGAATTCTTGTTTGGGAATTTGAAAACACATGCCAAAGAATAACAAATGCAGTAGTTGTAACTCTGGTTTGGAAAGCAGAAGAACATACATACAGGGCCTGGAAAACACCAGCTCTGCTATTTAGGACAACACCCGAAAACACGCAGCCTGGAAGGCTCTGCATGAGAATATACCCACGACACTTCCAAGCAGTGGCTAATTCTGGAAAACTATCTGCAAGTGTGAATGTACTTCAGCAGCCTTAAATGCCTCCCTCCAGTAAGAGGTCTGCAGACTTCTTTTGGAGACTCAGCACTCAGTATGCACAACTGAAGTTTAGAAATTTCCTGAAATATACTGTGCTTTTATCTTAGAGACCTCCATATATAAAATTTGCAACCTGAACGCTTTTTAAAACAAAAAGCACTCCTACAAACAGAGTATTCTTTATTTGCATTTCTTTTGAATAAAGAGTAAAGATAAGCAACAGAATAGATCAAGGTGCAGCAAGCAGAAAATCTTTAGAAGCCAAGAATGTCTAAACTATACTGTATAACACAGCCTTTCTGCTTAAAAACCTCTCCTGTTAGATGTCCATCATTAAGCTAAATACTTACATTTTTACAAGAGAGGCGTGCAGGAGAGAAGGCGAAGAAGAGAAATACTGTAGGTTCCAAAAATGTAAACTAATGTTGCAGCAGAATATAAAATAATTGCACCAAAGCATACCCCCTCAGATACCTAAAATCACAGCAACAAGACTGGACAGGACCTGTAATTAAGCATGGAATACAGCTGATTAGGGAAACGCCTACACCCAACCTCCACCCCGCAAAAGAAAAAAAAAATATGAAAATTAAAGAAAAAAGAAAGAATGGGAAAAAAGAATGAAGCCAAAGATGTTTCTCAACTGGGCATCAACTCAAACTAATGTAAACAAAATGCTGAAAATTGGTTCCATACACAAGACAAACGAGTGTCACAAAACAGTAGTGCAGATATAGAATCATCCTGAGAATACCAAAAGTGTTACTTCATGCTGTAGAAGATCAGGCATCTAAGCAAAACAGGACCCTATTTAAGAACTATATAAGACAGAAAATGCATAAGAAAGCATGAGAAAACAGATTCAAGTACTCCCCTCCTTCCCCAAATAGCTCTCCTAGATCCTTCAGAGGGAAAACATTTCAAAAAGAAAGGAAATGTAGACTTTTCAGGGTGAGGCACAGCAGCTTTTAAAGCCTATTGTGCAATGACTGCTTCTTCCCCACTCACAAAACAGAACTAAATTAAATCTGAAGTTTAAATTACCTTTTACAATACATGTATCCCACACTACAACACTCAAAAATCGCACCAGCATTGAGAGCCACAATATACTGTGATCCACAATAATGTCTTTAACAAGAAATTCACAAATTTAATACAGGGAGTTCCCCAAGTTTAAAATTAGAGAGCAAGTTAAAACAATTTTGTGCTAAATACACTCTCCTCACTGCAGCTTCTGGAAGTGAAACCTCTATAAATGTAAAAACTTCGATGTGATGTTCACTTTTACACATGATCACATTCTAGATTCCTAAAACCAGTATTAATTTAGCACTCAGCAGAGTTCTGTTTTGAAACTCATTTTTATTTATCAGACATAGAATGTAATAATAGGCTGGTCCCATTTCTTTATGCACAGTGAGACTTTTCAGACATCTGATATAAAGTAAACATACCAATACAAGATGAATCAGATATTAATGTATTAAAAGCATATGGCTATTTCATTAAAAATCCAATACTTAGGTATCTTAATAGATATTTTAATCTTAATGAGATCATGCTGTCTTTAAGCAAAAAAGTTTTGTTATTTTCCCTCTCCCTCCCCCAATTTGTAAGTTATGAATGGCTAAAAATAGATCAAATGAAGTAAATGCTGAGTAGATGTTTAGTATGTTTCTTAGAATAGCTATACTTGCTGTATGTTGAGACAACGACCTAGGAAGCCACACACACAGAAAAAAACCATCATTCAAAAACATCAAGAGAGTTCTACTGAACATGGTCTTCAACAGACAAACTTCTTACCTCCAAATATCACTTCCTTTAGAAAACATGGAGGACTTGATAACTTCTGGAGCCATCCACGCATAAGTCCCTGCTGCACTCATTTTGGTTGTTCTGTGCCACTCTCTAGCCAGACCAAAGTCTGTAATCTTCAGGGTTTTATTACAAATATCATCATGTTCCATCTTCTCTAGCAACAAAACTGCAAAAGATTGAGTTTGTAAATTAACGCAATGGGAATCAAATAAAAATATCCAGTCCTGTTATTAATTTCACAAACAACTTGTACTGCACAGATAATTGTACCCTTTAAATGTTGCAAAAATATCATTGCGTTTTTTACAAACGTGAAAAATGTTTGACAATGCTAAGCTATGAAAGTGAGAAACACCTACAGTGGAATAAGTTCTTAATGCAACTGTGTGAGTAGATATTAAACTAGCACAAGAAATCCACTGTAAAGAGATGTAAAGTAAAGCACATAAGTTCAAGAAAGCCCAAAACACTAACATCCCACAGATAATGACAGGATGTGAAAAAGGTATTAACTTTGGAATGAGATTCTGAAGTAATAAAAATAGCAACAGTAAACAGAAAACAAATGTTAATAATTCTTACAAGAGACTTAGAAACCAAGCAGGATGCATTGTATCACTTTATAAAATCCATCCTTAATACTGCACCCAATCTTGGCTCCTACTCATCTCAAAAAATGTGTTAACAACTAAAAGAGGCATGGAGAAGGACCCAACCAGGGTGCTCAAAACCATATAACCACAGCTAAAAGGAATGGTTAATAGACAAGGAGTCTTCACCAGGAAAAGAAACATCTGAAAACAGAATCTATAACATCACCTATGGAATGAAAAAAGCTGTAGGCAGCAATTGTTCGTGGTTTCTCAACACAAGAAACGGACATCATTGAGCAAAATTAGCAGATAAGAATCAAACACGTGGCAGTCATTCACGCAACACACAGGTAGGTGAACTTTGGAATTCTTGGCATAGTATGTGAATACTATTATTTTAAATAGATTTAAACAGCACCTATACAAATTCATAGAAGACAACTCTGTAAAGAATATCTATATTAAAAAAATAAATTTAAAAATGGATTTAAGTTTGAGAAATCCCTGGAATGAATCAGTACAAGTTGGGAGACGATATACCAGTGCAGTTATCTTGCCGTGGGAGTTCCTCACTGGCAACAGGACACTGAACATGGATAAAATCCATGTCACATGACATCCACGGTACCTTCATGGATGTTAAAGAGTAAATGATTCTTTTTTTGCTGTTGCAGCCTACAGTATGCATTCAGCATCTGACTTGTTCATAACAACAGTACTGGCAGAGTTTTAACACTATTTTATGAAGGTGTATTACAAGAAAAGAGAACTGGGTTATTGTTTTAGAGCTGACAAGGAGATGGACAACAGATGCAAACAATAACACTATAATATTAATTCAATATGCAGTTCCTCCATCATGTCTATGCTAGTAACTGTTAGCTTGAACTGTTAAAATGATCTCCTGGAACAAAGATCAAAGGTTAAACGACAAATAAGAAGACTCATAAATGCGTGTATTTTCCAACTCATGTACTGAAAAACACAGTACAGGGAACTCATTAATAAGAAAGCAGATGCAGAATTACACTCCCTCACCAAGGAAAAACTGATGACCTTGCATATGCAATTGCAAAAAATTGCATTTTTACTGGTACAGATTAATTACACTCCTACAAATATTTCAAAAATGACACAAATCCAGATGAAAAGAACTCGCATTCCATTTTCAGTAAGCTTCTTAATAAAGAGTAGCAGAAATGAAAGCCAAAACCAGTAGAGAAACCAAGAGCTCACCAGACAGCATCAGCAGAACAAGTTAAATTAATGAAAGAGTTTTTATACTTTTATACTTGAATCAAAGCCCTATTGTTTGCTATTCCATTTCAAACATGTTCGGCAGAATTCCTGACATTCCTTGCCAGTCAATGTGACCGAAACCAAAACCAGTCAGTCTTGCAAAAGGTAACAACTGGCATATGACCAAGTTTCATCCTACAAAGGGACAATGTTTCTTAGCAGTCCAAACTTCCCTTTCCGGCTGGTAGCCAGGAAAACAGCAATACTATACACAGATTACTTAGCAGCTGGGTAGTAAAAATGCTCAGCATAGCTGAGCAGTGCTCCAGAAGTGCTTCCTTCACGGTAGCCTAGCAACCTTTACTATAGCATCCTTCTGCCACTTCCACAGCAGCCTGGCCCTTGCTAGCTGTAAAATGTCTTCTTGCAGGTTAGCAATCTCGTGCTTCCTCTGTTCACACAGCCCCCACTTGTTTCTTTTCCAAATACTTTAAATTGTCTTTTCAGGCTCCAATACACCTGCAGTGTTAAGCTGGGCAAGAGCCAGTTTAGTACTTTTTGTTTTATTTAACGTTTTTCAGACTTTTTCATTTTCCTCAAAAAAGTTCATACAAAGTGTTTTACTGCTGGCAAATACAGCCCAAAATACTTAAAAGTACAAAGCCTATTTGGAATTAAATTCATACCTACCAAAACCCCTGAGATTAGAAATGCAGAACTGTAGGAAAATCTTATATCTACCTCCTTCATTTTGACATCAGCAAAATCAAAGACTATGATGGTTTTTGAACTACTCAAAATCTCAGAGAAGGAGACTAAGTTGGATGTGCAGACTACTTTGCATCAAACTAATGTAAAACTTCACGTTGGACTATTATCCAAATATTGCATGTACTACAGCCAGAAACAAACATTTGACTAAATATTTTAAGGCCACATGATTCCTATTGATAACACCATTTTCAACTCAATTCTGAGTTTAGCACACCTCCCCCTTTGTGACTCTACCTTTCTGCAATAATATCAAGGGGAGAGAAAATTTATCAGCATCACAGAAGCAGAAGTTAAGGTCCCATGTATCATGCACTGCTTGAAAACAGGAGACAGTGAATGTCCAGTCATGTTCAGCTGGAGAATGAAGAGATGTTATCGCATGTTATTTTCCAGTAATTCCATGAAATATAAATCAACAAGTTGAAGATAAAAGCAAAAAAATCCTAAAGTCAGAAAAAAAAAAAAAAAAAAAGGAAAACATACAAATGCTATGCAGTAAAGTGGTACTGGAATCAGTAGATATGACACTATGCATACCCTAAAAATTCAAGACATTTTTGACAGTGCAGCAAGAATACATGAGGATTCGAGAAGCATCCATAACAAAGATACTGCTCTTTAACAATACAGACAACAGAAGGAAAACTAGTAGATACACACTGTTGCGCAAGTAGCTTATGCAATTTAAAAAAGAAAATTTTTTAGTAGAAACAGGGAAGTATCAGTAGAATTGTACAAAGCAGAAGACCTCATATGAATACTGGATGACTAGAACTGCACGTGTTCAACAACAGGAAATTAAACTGAAGCAGAAGCAGAAAACAGACATAGTTAGGATCCTGTAATGTCTTCTATTTACATAAAATCAGAAGAGCTTGTCCTTTTTGCTAGGCTAAACAAAGCCTGTGAGAAGTTATAAGAACAGAAATTAGCCATATCTAGAAACAGGATGCAGACTTACACTACCAGTGCTCTTACTGACTAAATACTCTTCCAGGTACCCTGCCTGATCCATCTTAGAGACATGCTCATGTCTCTAAGTGTCGGGTGCTACCAGGGTGGGGAGTTACAGCTGGCTTCTTTTTCTATTAACCTTATGGCACTGCAAGTATTTTATGGTGTAACAGTATATAAATAAGATGCTCTGCACACTTAAAAAATAAAATCTATTATACAGTTGCCCCAGGCTGCAGTGGAACTGGACCTACTGAGCCAGTTGGTACTTCCTAAGTCCATGTTCCTCTTATTTAAAAAGAGCCAGCAGTATCTCTCTGCCTAAACTCTACTTGTCCCATGAAAGCTGTTATTAGTCAGGAAAGGCACAGAACTTTAAGGTTCAGACTTAAAAATGGCACAGACTTAAAAATGAGGAACAAGCCTTAGTAAAATCCAAACCAAATGTTTCCAGTCCCCCAACCTATTCCTTTGCCATTCTTTTCCTATCACTCCACCTCCAAACTTTCCCTTTTGGCAGTAACATGCTTTGAGCTACAGGGAGCAAAGGGTAAGAGATGAACTGCAGCAGCTCAGGTCAGCGATATATGAAGTGGCAGCCCAGGTCTGGCCAGATTTGGAAAAGAAGTGCCTTCTCTGCTCTATTTTCTTATAAGCTTTAATTGAAATTTTATTGTGGAAATCAAAACTGAAGTGAAAGCCTGCATACAGACAGATAGGCTGTAACTGGTCAAGAAATAATAGAAAAAAGCACATCTCAACAAATCAGATCCCCGGGGTATATGCCTGCTCTTCCGAATGCAGACAGGACAAGAACTACACCCCCACCGCCACCTTCAGAACTAAGCTGAAAGTCTAGAGAGGAACTGAAAGTATTCATTTCAATTGCAAACATTTTGTTTAAAGCATAATTTTAAATTAAAGGCTCACATTCTTGCCTCAGCTTCTCTCCTTTTTAATTCTTAAAATTCAAGTAGCTTAAGAAACAGTATTTACAGCAAGCCTGAGGGGCCTTTTTGTTGGCAGCACACCCAGGAAACCTCCTCCTAGCACTAAGCTCTTCAATGCTACTCTTTCAATGCAGGTTATTTCCTACAGTCTTAATTTTCTTTTTGTTATTAAATAAATAGATTATATTTCTCCAACCTTATCTCTTAAGTCCCCATTTAATGCAACATTTCATTTGAAGAATCTCTTGAAATCCAGACTTTATGCAGTTAAAATCAGTTTTATTTTTAATAGTGCACTTCAGCACTTTCAGGTGACCATTTTCTGTTACAAGCCATTTAAACAAATTGAGTAAATAACGTATTCTGAGAGAAGCCAAGTCAAAGTATTGAACACCTTTTGAACCGTTCAGATGAACTAAATTTAAATTACCTTTTAATGCTGAAACTTTAAAAAAAAAATCATCCTGAAATACTCAAGGCCTTTCCATCCTTCCTATCATCTTTACACTACCTTTATGCCTTCTACTACACCCTCTTTATATTCTCTATTTTGTTACTCATAAAAATAAAATGTTAAGCAATTTTATGTTTACCTTATTTTCCCAAATCAGTTATTTGCCACTAACTGCTTCTTGCTACCCGATCTACAGTTTGCTAAATAGCTATCATGGGTTTTGCAAAAATAAGTTATTTAACATTATAGCTACTTAAATTACAATTATTATAGGTAAGACTGCCTACGTGTCCACTACATTTACCACCACTGATAAAGCTATTCTTAAAGAATACCAGAAAGGAAGGAAAGATTTCATACTATATACCTCTACTTGCAAATAGAGATTTTACAGACAATGCAGCTACTGCCCTGCATGTCATGTCCTCCCCACACCCAGTAAGTTCCCTCTCCAGTTGTTTGCAAGTGAATCTGGTTCCTGTTAATTCACTAAATCAACACACAACAAAACCAGCAGGGCAACCTTGTATCTTTACCTGGGAACTAACAGGCAGGAAATACCCTTACTAAGGGTTGCATATTCAGTTAAGGATACACAATACCTTGTCAATATCAAGAGACCCACCTTCATTACTTTGAGTTGTTTGATTCTGACTGTAATTAGAAACTAAAATTTCAACACTTCTTATAGAAGCCATGCCTAGCTTTTAAACCACAAATTAAGTAACCCAGTGAAAACATTAACTGATCAGAACATCTTTAACACATACAAAATAAGACACATTTACCTCTACAGCACATGCTTTTGAAATACCTTTCTTTTCTCTTACAGGTTATCAGGATAACACGTGCTATCTCTGTAACCAGCTACCTGTCAGATGGTGATTATCTTGCTAGATTAAGCTTAGAGCTCATCATCAACAAGGGAATTTCATCCTTTAAACACTGATTATATATGCAGAAGGCCTTTCTCTTATTTCAGGGATACTCCTTTATCATCTGCATCCCTTTACAGCAGGCATATAACCATTTTGTAATTTTTATAGTAAATTGAAAGCAACAGTTTGTTCTTATATGCGTCTGTCTAAAATCATCTAGCTTAAAAAAAAATAACTAAATCCTACCTCACAGAAGTCAACATACATTAAAAAAAAAAAAAATCCTGAACAAAGTGCTCCAGATTGGAAAGCCAAAACAAGACAAGACTTGACACATAAAGTCCTTGACAGCATGAATTGACAAATACACACCAACATCATAAGAAAAACGCATCCCACAGGGGGATAATGTGGCACAAGAAAACCACCAAAGCATGAAAATGGCAGGCAGTCACCTGGCTGTCTGGAGGAAATAGAGGCAAAAGGAGAGAAAGAGGGATGAGAGATTTCAACAGCTTCAACACACCTTGCATCGCCATTTTTTGCTTTTCCTTCAATTCTTTAATAACCATTATTAAAGCAACTTTGGGCAAACGGAAACTTGAGAGAAAGAAGTAGTTTTAACAAGTTACTGGCACAGGCTGCAGATGCTACAAGTTACTTTACTGCCTGCCATTTGTGCTTCACTTGGTGTTCATATAGTTGTGTAATGCAAAACAGAAGTTTCTATTGTGCAGTAAGAGGAAGTACCAGAGGTAGCAAGCGTTTGTAATTACATATTCGAATATTCATTTAAACAGTAAATCACCAGTAAATTCTGAAAAACGCAGGATTTGGATATTGCATCAGCAAAAAATCAAAAGCAGACTGTACACTAAACATTCTGAAGTACTCTGCTTAATAAAATATTGTTTAGTTCTCCTATTTAAATATTACACTTAAGAAAAGTTACTTCATTACAGCAATTCCTCCATAATTTTACAATTACACGGAAATCAGACAACACTGAAACTTTGCTTTAAAACTGAAACCACTCAAGTTATGCAGCACCTACCAGGAAACTTCCCTACTTACTTGACATAGCAATTACCTTCTTTTCAGCTCTTTCTTCTTTGCTTGCTATTATTTTTTACAAAGTGACCAAAATGCAGGTAGATTAGAAAGAAATGCTAAGAACAACCAGCAATAATAGATGGTGAATCACTCATTCCTAAAATATTCTTCTAGTTTCAAACTCTACAGAACAAAGTGGCTGTGTATCTATTCCTTAAAGAACACCACCTCTGTTATGAAATAATGATTTTTATTTTTTAAAGAACTTCTTCCTGTTCCTAAAGAAACAAAATGTAAAGCAAAGTAAAGCTTTTATATTCAAACTGCAAAAGGAGTCTTAGCCAACATATAACGTATCAGGTACAGTTTCCTCCAACAGAAACTTTCAGAAAACATACTAATCACTTCCCTAACCCAAAATTCAAGACCTAGACATTCCTTTCAAAACAAAATAAATCAATATATGCCATACAACACACAGAACTCAATGGGACAATGCAGCTGAGCTTCATAATCTCAAAATGAGCACTCAGGGGCAAGAGGTGACCAGAGGTTACCTTCCTTCAGAACTAACAAGTTATCCTTCTATCATTAATCAAATCACTTTTTCAAGATCTAATTAAAACAACAACAACAAAACCACACCGAAAAACCCCACGCCAAGAATATACGCCAATACTTTATAGTATCTTTTTTTTGGAGGGTTAAGTAAATAGAACAAAACTTGATGCAATTTGATATTTCAAGCTAATCAGGTGCATACACGGCTTCTGAATACACGGAAGTATTTACATAGTTGGCATACTTTTCCTGATTGTAACATCCTATACTCAGCAATTACGTACCTCCTTGTTGCTTTATTTTTTGTGATCTGTATCAAGGTGCATTTGACGCACTGAAATTAAAATATTTATTGCACAAAAAAAGTCACTTCAAAATTAAAGTTTAGAAAAGTTTAATATAAATACATAAACAAAACCATTAAAAAACACTTAAAACCACATTCTACCTTTAAAGGTGAAGTTTACTACCCAAACTGAAATGTAAGGGTGTAGGCTGATGTCACAATGAAGACCATAAGAGCTTGCTGTCACTAAAATACTTATCTTAATCTCCTCTCCAGTTATAACCCCTCATACTGACAGCTTCCCCTCCCCACTCACAGTCTAGCACCTGGCTAGTCTTGAGAGACTCAACTAGCCAGACAGCTCAGCAAAAAATAAAGCCTGCAAATAAACAGCTTAGAGTAGTTTTCTGCTGGATTCCTCAGCTGATTTAACTCGGAGCTACTGACCATGCAAGCAGAGATTCTGCTGACACATGGAAGAGGGTAAAACTTGTGCCTGGAGAGGGGTGGGGAAGCCTCCTAGCACTGCCAGCTGCCCAATGAAGCCACACATCAGCTGCTGTACTAACTGAAAAGAGAAGCAGTATTTCAGAATTAATAGAGCTAACCTTTTACATCTAGCTTTAGTCAGATGTACAAATGGAATCCAGCTTTGCTGCTTTTTTCATTTTAAAGTCATCTCTGACAAAATTTACTACTGAAAAGAACCAGTTAAATAAAGTGAGAACAAAAAAAATTCTCAAACCCTTCAAATATGCCCTCTGTTATGAAACCAAACACTGATTGTAGATGCTTAGTCAAGTTTAGTCACTGAGTTTCCTTCAAACCCATCAGTTGACATGAAACTCCTTTAATATCATTTATATAAGGAATTTTAATAATTAGACTCCAGAAAGAATTCTGACTTAGGCTCTAAGTTTCTCTTATACAGTGTTTGAAAGAATCTTACTGATTTCAAACAATTTTTGCCAAACAACCTGTTTCAAAACAAAGCAGGGAAAACAAAACAACAGACAAATAAATTAAATACATAAATAAAAAACACCCTGCAACAAACAGACAAATTTTGAGACAACTATTTTTATAAAATACAAAATATGAAACTTAGGAGAAGAAAAATCAAAACATATTCTATGGGGTAGAAGGATTGCTGCATTCCATCCTTGCAGTTTCTTCAGTAGCTGAGGAACAGCCCCCCAAGACTCTGTGTTTCCAAGAACTCTAATCTTCTTTAATAGGAAAGGCAAACCACTTATTTTGAAATGAAAACTCTGCAAACTTGGCAGTGCTCTTTTTCTCTTGGGAGGAGAAAATGGATGGGAAAACCTGCTCTTTTGACTCAGTAATTACTGTAACATTCAGTACTGAGTTAAAAAGTACCATTTTTTTCTTTTTTTACACAAGGAAATAAATGTAGTCAGTTTCAGGAAGAATACTGGCACCTAAGCCTAATGAAAAAGAAAAAAAAATAAAAATCACAAAACTGCCCAAACATTTAATGCTAAAACATAACCAGTTCCAAGGGTTAATTTGTCCCATAATGAACCACAGAAATGAAGTAGTTACTCCCTGCATTTTTGAGAGGGCTAACTTATCAGCTCCAAGTTAATAACCCACCTGCCAAACACAGATTTTAGTCACTGTGAAGAGAACAAAGCATGATTATGTAGCCAACACTAGCATGTCTAGGACTGATTTAACTGGAGCTATGACCCCCCACACAAAAAAAAGGTTAAACTTGGCAGGAAGCTCCAAGAAGGAAGAATACTTCTGCGGTGACATTATACAAATACGTAACTTTTCCACCTTATCGTATACATCCCTTGACTCTAAGATGCAGTAAGTGGGTCAAAATTTAAGTATTCACTTACTTTTAGTTCCTTATCTGAGGTAAGCTCTCAGTAACGTGGTCAAATAAGGTAAAAATAGTGACTAGTTTTAAACTGTCAGCCCATGAATGTATATTTCTGACACCAGCTGTTATTTTGGTACTGCTGCTATAGACAACCAAGTCATTGGTATTTGATACATTTAATATATTTGCATCTATGTATAGATCATCTCTGTTGACTTAAATAAACAAAAAGAAAACAAACCAAAGTAGCACTCCCCAAACTCAAAATAAGAAAAAAAATCACTGCACTTTTTAGAAGCATTATTGCTGAAGGTCACTGAGCTGAACTTCAATTTTAAGAAATCGTCAGAAATAAAATTCAAGGGCAGAAATCACCCATGCTGCAAACACTCCTTGCAAATGTTCATTGCTCAAGGCCATCATGTTTCAGAACTTGAAACACCGAAGCCTGTTTAGAAGAAAGTTTGTAGTTAGTGATAAGAAAAATTACAGATTGCAAACAAAAAGCCATTCTCTTCTAAGGTCAAAGAAACCGCAAACCAGCATTCAACATCCAAATACAGTCCAATGACATGTCATCTTTTTATTCCTTTGGGGTTGCAGAACATAACTTTTTAATGGAACTTTAAATATTTGGTGAGAAGGTCCCAAGGCATGCATTGTGTTTGCAGCCTCATTTGGGGGGCGGGGCAAGTGAGAGGGAAGAGGGGAAGGGAAGAGAGAAATCTGTTACTGGAAACCCAGTTATATCTCAAATTTTTCTAATGCTAGGCTAATATTATCAATGCTCAACTTCCAACCCTACTTTGCATTCTGATTTTGTTGGGTTTTTTTTTTTGGGGGGTGTTGTTTGTGTTTTGTTTTTAACTACAATACTTCATTGCACAAGTGTTATAGCCAGCAGTTAAACTCATTTCTCACTGTTCCAGGGAATGAACAAAATTATAGAAGTATTCTAAACAGGTAATGGGAGGTGCTTAGCTGCCTGGTTTTCTATTAAATTCTATGGAAATAGGCTGCTTGCACAGCATAATTTTCAGAGGCTGGTAGGTATGTGACCATACCCTTAGGGTAACAGGATTTTTAAAAGAAAACAAACAAACCAAACCCAAAATAATGCTTGAAGTCTTCACCAATATACAAATATTACAAACACTCTAATGTAAAGCCCTACAGTTCAACTTATAACCCTACCCAAAACAGAACTCTCTTTCAGAAAAGATGGTCAGCAAGTGTGACACACAGACTAGACTCCCCATTGCTGGGCATGAAGAGGTCAACAGAAACATTGGTACAAATAAACCTCTTGCAGAAACCTGCTAGGAAAGAATCCAGTGCAGAGCAGGAAAAAAGGAAAAATCCAAATCTTCCAACAGCTGTAAAAGAGATCACTTAGTGTCTTACAAAGAGAGCAAACAAAGACAGGGAGAGGAGAAAGACATGAAGAATGAACCAAGTAAGATCCAGAAAATGATCTAAGTAATATTATTCTTGAATTAACAATCCTACCTGTTAAAGTTGTAAAGAGTCTTGACACCAAATAAGGAACAACTCTACAGTTGTCAGATGGACATAGTCTGGGAAACGTTAAAATGAAAGCCTGTATTGAAAATTAGCTGAACTCATGACAGTTATAAATAGGGGCATTAAAAGTTCTGTGTTTTAAATTAATTACATTTAGCTAGTTTTTCAGTCTAGAATCTTGTTTTCATCATTGAAGGCTATGTATACATGCTCTTGAGCCTTGTTAACTTTGAGAAAATTCATTTTAAATTGAAGAGCAATTTTTCTCCCACTTATTAATGTCCAGACTAGAGATATAGAAAAGCATCAAGCAGTAGTAAATTCAGAAGGTAGGAGGCTGAGGTGAAATAAATGCCTACTGCAGTTAAGTCTTCATATACAAATAAAATAACTGCTGGATGTTACTCCTCCTCTGGAAGCTTATAGACTGTACAAACAAATACTGTGCTACAGAGCAGTAGTTCACAAAATTTCATTTGACAGATAACTATATTAAAATCACTAAGTTCCTGAATATTCATTTTAAAGGCTGGAACACATCATTCAAATGAAAATTAGCTGCTATGATATTTCAGCACTAGTTATTTCTACTGCAGATTGAGACAACCACAGCAATCATTATTCAAAACTGTTCTTTCTTGAATTCCAGCATCTTTCTGAACACCAAGTAGGCAACATTTATGTGCTGCAAGTAAAAATACCAAGTAAATATAATATGAGCATAACATAAAACATCTCCTTTGATGAACTGGAAAAAGATATATAAAAGATTATAGCTCAAGGCCGCTAAGCATTTGCTGCTCCCACAGAATCCAACCTGCCTTCAGGGTCTCTCAAAAAAAATAAAATCCCTATCTACATAGTCTGAGCACACATCAAATAATGAAACAAATTACTGGGTGCAATGTTTTGTGAAACAAAGTAGAATATTTTCATGTGACATAATTATATTCAAAAGAAAAACTTACTAGAATTCAATGGCATGCTAACTTTTAATAGACCATTACCTTCAAAAGAGATGCTGCTTCCCAAATTGACAAAATTCTGTAATCCTACCACCGTCTGCATAAGGGTTTGATTTTTTTTGTTTGGGTTTTTTTTTGTGGTTTTGGGATTTTTGTTGGTTTTTGTGTGTTTTTTTTTGTTTCTTTTTTTTTTTTTTAAGAATACCAAGTGGACAAGGTTATTAAAACTACAGCTCCTTCCTGCTTTACATCTCCACATTCTTCAGGATGTAGAACCAGTTTTTATGTTGTAATGCTGTGGCATTATCTTTACAGCAAAGCACAAGGCAGGGCTACTGCCACTCATGGAGAAGGGATAGCAAGCTGGTGTACCTGGAACAGTTTTTATCTTTATGCAATTTAAGTCATTAAGAATAGTGCAAGCATTAAAGTACCATGACTTCCTATATGAAGGAACAGCACGGAAAACAACAGCATAATAATTTTAAACTGCTAAATAACTTCTGGTCCCACTATTTCATCTGACTGACATTTGTCAAAGTGATACCATGTTCTCAGAGCTAAGGTTGCTATGGGTTTTATGAAAGTCAGTTGCCTTACTAAAGAGGAACTCCACTTTGTTCTGCCAGAAAAAAAATGTCCATTGCTCTCCAGAGCTCAGAGAGGCTAGCCAGTAGGAGCTTAGCAGCCAGTCAGGCAATACAAGCAGTTTCAAACCAATTACAGCGCATGCAGCCTGCCACAGGAGGTGCAGGAGTCACCCAGTACTGGAGGTGGGCACCCTGGGACAACCAGGCTTAGCCCAGAGGGGACACTGGGGATGTAGAAGGGAACAGCAGAGCAGAAGTTCCACAACTGAAAGCACCACGAGGAGAGGGAGATGCTGAATACATACCCCTAGTTTTGTTAAAATAGAACAGGGGAGCAGTAACTGGCACAGCACTATTGACAGAAACAACTCCAAGCTTCACAGCCATTAGAGTATATCCTGGAACTTTATTTCCAAAGAAAGTTAGGTTGAAGCTCAAGTCCGCTGAAAAGCCATCTCTTCCTCAGAACTACCGAAGACAATGGTAATAGAATTTTATTTTTAATTTTCTTGGTAAACATACAATAGAAGATTCTGAATTTCAAACATTTCATAACACGCAAGTAATCCTTGGAGCTCTACTTGTCATGTGAGCAAGCCTTCCCTCTTCAAAACAGAATCAAGAGAGAAATTATGCACCCAAGCAATAAGATAAGTTCAGAAGATGACAGGTTTAACCCTCGTTTCTTTCTCTTCCTCTCCCTGAACAGATAACCTGAAGTTGCTAGGTGGAGAAGTCAGAGAGAAAACAGCTTTAATGAATTCTTGAAAATACCTCTACCGTCTTTTAAAGATGTTTAGTAGAGTAACATGAGCAACTCTAGTACTAAAAGCAAAGAACCAGAGATAATTTGCTCTTGCTTTTCTCAAACTCCAAGGCACCTTACATCATCAAAAGCAACTGATTCAACAATTCCGGCAAACCACATCACACTTCCTTTTGAGGTTTTAAAACCCAATGACTTCTATTTTCTGAGCACTTTTCATGAGATTACTTTGAAGAATGTCATATTAAAGGGGACTGTCCAATTTCAGTTTCACTGTTCTCTTGTATGCTTGATTCCCTCAGATTTCAAGTACTGCACTCATTAGCATTGTCACTTCCATGGTCTTATTCAACAATTCTTGAAACTCAAGCTGTCCTTGAAAATTTCAAAAAGGAATATAAACTCAGCACACTTCAGACAGCTGAGGGCTGCAAAGAATACTGGGATGGCAGAGGAGCTGATGCAAGCCCCAGCAAACTGAACCCTTCTACTATACCCATCTATGACAAATGAGCACAGAGTACTTTATCAGAACTGTTTTAGTACACATAATCTGCACAGAATCAACTTTGTGCTTGACTTCGTCTTCACGGATGGGTCTATGCCATAAGCAAGATATTCTGAATTTCTTGTAAGGCTTCCTACAAGTACACAAAGCTGCTGCACTCAAGATAAAATGCCTTTTGGGGGTTGTTTTTTTTTTTTTTAAGGCAGAAGACCCGCAGAGTCTGAAATCAGTCCCAGAATCACAAACTGCTTTCACTACACTAGACTTCAGAAAGTAAAAACCTTGCATACTCTATCTGAACATATTATCAGCTTTCTTCAGAATATTAAAAAAGAATCAGGAGAGACTGCACCAAGCCCTTAAACAATCACAGGTCCTGTAACTAATGGCCGGTCCTCCCCAGAAGAAAGCAATATGATTCCCCCCCAGAGGAAAAAAGTTGCCCTTTCAAGGAGTCAGCAAAACATGTGAAATGGGCTAAAAAGACAGATGTAACTATTAGTGTCCAGTCTTACAAATTCCTGTCTCTATTTTCAGTAAAATTTAACTTTTTTATAATCAGCTTTCACACTTAATCAAGGCTAAATTTGTACCCAGGAGATGGAGTTCAGAATGTTCAAGTATTTTCACAATTTGTAAAACATCTGCTTTTCAGTCACAGTATCATTTCAGAATTCATTGATTATCCACGATGGTTTGAAAAAAGTTCAGAATAATCCAGGTTTTTTTTCTTCACATTTTATATTACCTTCTTAATCTATAAAGTGTATCTAAGAACATAAGAACTACTTCTGAGGAAGTTATTCTCAAAATAGACCATGTTTTCTTGAGAGAAACTTCTCACCATGTCTCCTGCACAAACCATCCACAGTTTGAAAATCAAGATTAGAGACATGGTTATTATGTTTTACTATATCTAAAGCGAGAAGTGTCCTTTGTACCTTTGTTTTGTCTATTTCTGAATAATCTTTAAATATAATTTTACACGGACTCCAGAACTGAAGGAACTCTGCTACCCACAAAACAAGAGTTACCCCTTACTCCTTTGTTCAGCCTAACATACAAGTTTGTTATTTTTTCTTCCCAATACAGAAGACATTTGAATATCTATTTAATTCCCTCTTCTTGCCTCACCAGAAACAACAACTTTCTCTCACCTCCCAAAAGGAAACTTTGGCATACAAACCTAGATGGCCACTGTCGTTAAAAACCCTCTTCTCTCAAGGCTCTTCTGTGTCACCTTCTCTCCAGTCATGTCAGTTGAGCATCAGTGAAACTATGCTAGATATGCTGCCCTATAGTTCCCAACTCCATGAAATTGCTTGAAGAGAAATAACACACTTGCCTTTGAGATGCTTGCTTTTCCTATCGCCTGCCAATTGCAAGCCCAGACGTATATCCTTTCTGGATCAAATATAATGGCAGAAGGGGCTCCCTGCCCCTGGCTGGAAAAACTAGTTCTTTTTTATTTTCTAGGGAAATAGTTTGGGGAGCATTCCTCATGCTGCCATGTTAAGGGCAGTCATTTTTCTAATTTGTTGTCTAAAGAAAAAAAATCCTTCTAAGAACCTAAGCTAGTACAAAACTGATACATCTGTATACTACCTAGAGGTGCCTAATGGAGAGGACAGAACAACCACCATCAGCAGTTCATGGAAAGCAGTGGTGGGCAGTTGAGAAGCGGGCGCTGCTAGGTCCCTGTCTTGCAACTACAGCCACTGCTGAACTGTTAATATCCACACTAAGCAAGCCAACCAATCAATCCTAGCAGCTTTCCACTCCCACTGTGCAAGACTAGAGAAGACTACTGTAAAAGAATGAAGTGAAATCTTTGATGAATTGATGAGTTAACAGAACAGGGGGTACCGTAATGATTTACAGAAATTTTAAAAGCATGTTGTTGAGCTTAATTACCATAGTATGTTATACCACTAGGGCACCATTGTCCTCCAATGCTATCATCTAGCTGTATGATCAACAGACAGGATTCTACTTAGCATTCAATACTGTCTTCAAACTTCACCAAGGTTAAGACATATGGGTGAGAAAACTAAGCAGCTAAAGTTAAGTGCATGTGCAACAGGAGATAGCAATGAAACCAGTGAAGAGGCCCATATGTTCAGGTTATAATCAGAAGATTTTTTTAAGATGCTCTGCCATTACTCACATACACAGATAAAAACAGTAATCAGCTCACAGCAGCAACCAACTCAGCTCTAGATGCTAGCTAAACCACAGGGTTATGAATTCATTTCAGATATAACCTTTGCCATTGTCACCTTTGAAGGCTAGCATGCAGCAACCCACTTTATCTGAGGAAATCCACTAAATACTCAAGGTACAACACCTCACCGAACACAGCAGCAAACTAGGAGGGTACAAGCTGCCTACAGACAACTTCCTAGAAATTAAGGTGTTGGCCATCACCCTAATGGTAGGTTCAAGAGTTCATCATCTTGTGCTAAAAACAGAACCACAAACATAGCTGTGCTAGGTCCTTTCTTTATCAAGCAAATAGTGAAAGTATCCTTAGCAACAGTCCCATGACTGAGCCTTGTCTTAACAGTCCATGCATGATGACCTTCAAGACACACTTGCAAAGGCCTTTTAAATAAAGTGCTTTAAACTTGAATGAAACTTTTTTTTATTTCTACTAGACCACTTAAGAACTCCTAACTAGAGAGTAACATATTGCTGGGTATTTGGCAACTCAGAACAAAAAGGAAAGAGAATTGAGATAGCCTCAAACTTTTATGGAAATACACAGATTTCCACTTTCAGGTCACCAACTCAAAACACAGCCATAACAGCAAGCTATAAACACCTCTATTCTGGTAAGCCAGCCTCCAGCATCACAGCTGCCAAAATCTTAGAAGCTCTTTCGTCTACATATGGACCAAGGATTCATCAAAGCATGAACTAAGCAACTCCCTCACTCTTTCAGGTGCTTTTGTCAATGCCAACGGCTGAAAGCAAATCTGGCAACTGCACAAGAGTTTCTACTGTTCTTAAGCTATTGTCTTTTCTGCCACGGTGTTCATTAATTGGGTGAATTTTACCCATGCTAAATTCATGCAATCTAAACCAGAAAAACATATGACTAGCAGTGAAACAGAAGCAATGCCCTTACTAAAACTTTCCCTTTCAAGGCACTTTTTAAAGCTAGGACTACACAACACATCAGAGCAGGATAAGTCTTGCGGCTTTGCAACCGTGGTTGCACACAAGATTTTATCCCACATGGCCTTAAGCAAGCTCCCATCAAGAGAACAAAACTTTTTGAGTGCGCTGCAGGTAAACTCTCTTCTCCGTACCTTCTACTACGACTGCGGAACAAGCTCACAGCCACGGCAATCAAACTGCTGCCTGCCCAAGCCTCTGCCGAGGGTGCCCAACCAAGTTGCAACACCCATCTCCCAGTAAACAAGGATCCCAGACCGTGCCCGTCCAAGCCCGGGCACTCGTTTCGTGTGCGGGCCAGTCACGCCGGGCTCAACCGGTCTCTCACCGGGCAGAGGGACAGGGACTGCCTCGCTGTCGCCTCTGACGCCCGCGGCAGCCCGAAGGCCGCTCCTCCCTCCCACGCCGCTACCCCGCTCCCCGGTCGAGACTCACTGTTGCTGGACTTGAGGTCCCGGTGCAGGATGGGGACGATGGCCTGGTCGTGCAGGTAAAGCATACCGCGGGCAATCTGCACCGCCCAGTTCACCAAGATGTGCGGGGGGATGCGGCGGCCTCCGCGGGCGGCCCCGGGAGCAGCGGCGGCGGCGGCCAGGGCCCTGTTGAGGGAGCCGCCGCGGGCGAACTCCATAACGAGGCAGAGGTTGGGCTCCCGCAGGCAGACCCCATGCAGGGCGATGATGTTGGGGTGCCTCAGCATGGAGAACAGCTTGGCCTCCTGCCGCACGCTCTCCGCTGTGGCCGTGATGTCCTCGTCGGGGTCCTGCCGCGCCGCCTTCACGGCCACCTCGCGGCCGCGCCAGGTGGCCCGGTACACCTTCCCGAAGCCCCCCACCCCGATGATCTCCTGCAGCTCCAGGTGCTGGAAGTCGATCTCCGTCAGGCTCCCCGGGGGGTCTCTCTGCCCGCCGCCGCTGCCCGCTGCAGCCGCCCCGCCGCAGGGCTGGCGGGTCACGTAGTTGGCGGGGAAGATGCCGAGACGGTGGCGGATCTTCCCCGCCCACCAGCCGTCGTCGCCGGACACGGCCGAGTCCTGAGACAGCACCTCCACCACGTCCCCCCGCCGCAGGCTCAGCTCGTCCTCGCCGCTCGCCTCATAGTCGTACAGCGCCGTCCACAGCGGGCACGGACCGCCACCACCGGCGGCCGCCGCCCCGGCGCCCGGCACAGCCATGGCAGCAACTCAGCCCCGGCGGCCGCCAAAGCCGCCGACGCGGGGGCGCGCACCCAACCGCATCCTCACCTGCCGCCGCCGCCGCCGAGCGGGAGACGCGGGAGGGGAAGGGGCGGGCCCCAAAAAAGGGGCGGGGCCCGCCCGGCCCGGTCGCCGCCACCGCCCCCGGTCTCGGGCAGGTAGGGCGCAAGCGCGCTCGCGGGGAAAGGCGGGGAGGGGAGTGGCCGTGCCCCCGCCCTCCCTCCCGCCCCCGCGCGCTGCCCCGCCCCCGGGGATTGGCCGCCGGCCGTCACGTGGGGCCGAGGGGCCGAGGGCGCGGGCGTGCAGGCAGGTGGGTGCCCGCGCCCGCCCCTCCCACGCGGGCAGACAGGCAGGCTCCGGCCGCCGCGGGAGGGGCGGGGCGCCGGCGGTCGCGAGGCGGAGGCGGTCGCTGCGGTCCCGCCCGGCGGAAGGGAGGGGGGGGCAGCGGCACGGACGGGGCAGACCTGCCGCCGGCAGCGGTGGCCCCGCGCCGAGCCGGGGGTGGGGCCGGTGGGGCCGTGGTCTCCGGGAGGGCCGCGGCGCTTGGTGCAGGCTGCCCTCAGGCGCCCGGCCAAGCCTGATTTGTCCGTCGGGTGCAGCAGAGCAGGTCAAGGGTTCGACCTCGCCTTCAGCACCAGCTTCCCCTCTCCTTCACTGTGCCGTCTTGAGGCTTTACCAGAAGAAAACAGTCGTTTCTGAAGAAAACACACTTCCTCAGTCCGTGTTTCCTCTTCCACCCGCCTTCACCGCTCATGGACTTTCCCATGCCTGGTTCCCCATCTACACACAGGCTAAAAGGATCACATAAAGTTGTTAAGAGGTTGCCTGGAAATAGCAAGTGCTGTGTATATGCTATTTCTGGATAAAGATTTTCCTGGGTTTAGGTGGAAAAAATGCATGGCTTCCTAAACTACAATAGTCGTTTCGTTGGAGGTTAGAGGGAAGTGCGTGGGCTGGGATGTACTCTCCTCTTGTCAGCGCTGTAGGAAGTGTGGCTCGAAGAAGAGAGAGATGGGTTTTCATCCTCGGAGTTGTTCACTTTGTGCGGCAGCACCTGTGCTTCTGGACGTGGCTGCTGCCAGCGGAAGCCCATGGATGGGTAGGAAAATCATGGGGAAGGTGTCAAACCTCACTGCCGAGTAGCCCAGCATGGTGAATGGTGAGTTCTCACATGAAAACCTACATCCAGAGTGCTGTGCATCCCTACGTAAATACAAAACTGGCAGCTGTGTATCACAGGACTAAGGTTGCAAAATAAAGACAGTAACTTAAATAAAATTGCAGTATCAAAAATCATAAATTCTTGTTTATCCCACAGTCTAAACACTGTTTAGAGTTATACATGCGCAAAAATTACACAGAAAATTACTTACTGAACCATCCTACCAAAAAGAAAGAAAACAGAACCAGCATGTCTATCCGGTCTTTTCCCATTTCCTTTAATATAAGAGATTGCCTTGCAGCTATTCAGAGAGGTAATTACAAGCCTTTTCTTTATCTGCATATTTGCTTTATTATAAAAGCCATACAGTGTGTTGTAATGCAAGCGTGCTACCACACAAATTCCACCTGGAACCTGCTCTGTTATCTAAAAGAATCTGCAGGAACTAATTAAGTATGGAATGTTTTGGGTCAGGCAAGGTATTGGTTGCAGTACAGTGAACAGTTTAAATATTTCTTTAGAACTATTATTCCAAAATTCGCTCTCTGCAGTGCTACTGTCTACTATCAGTTGCTGCTCTCGGGTTCTTCTTGGTTCAGTGTTTCTTCAGCACCCATCACTCTCGAATCTTGGTGTAATTGCTGCTCCTCGGAGTTGTAATGATGGAAACCGCGTCACGGGCAATCCCATGGAGCGCCGTCACTTTTATGGTGGCACCACCTAGTGGAGTCACCGCTGGGAATAGCAGCCCACCGCCGGCAAAGCTTCCGGCTCGGCCCATCACTGGCACCGAGAGAGAGAAAACGGCCTTATTGTTCATCTTTGGCACTACTGCAACCGTATAGAGTGGACTGTGCATCTGCCCTGTGCACATGTATCCGGAGCTGGAACCACCGGAACCCTTCATTCCTGCAAGTACCTTTACACCAAAATATTTTCTGTGTCAGCGTTAGCCAGAGATGAGAAAGAGCTGAAAAATTTGAGTGGTGGGCAGACAAGTCACCCTAATAAGATGCAATCTTACATCAGCTCCAATGAAGCCTGCGTTACCTGGGGCTCCCAAATAATAACCTACATCTGTTGGAAGTGCCAAAATTCAGAAGAGAGCAGGTTTTGAAGAAGCTTTCAATTTCCACCTTTATTTAGTCATCTTTCTTTTTCGGAGCCATGCAGGTAAATTGTCTTATTTGCCAGTATGAAAAACAACTTCAGTAGTTTCTAAAAATTAACATTTTTAATCACTGCACATAGAAAAATATAATTTTGCTATTGCATTTGACTCAGTGATAAAATTTGCAACAGCAAACTTTCTAATTTCCACTGGACAATGGGGAGGTTTGGATGAGGTGTGTTTACAGGAGCAGGTTGTGAGGCACTGCTGGGACTGCGTCTCCTTCACACACATTAAGAGAGCTCGCTGCTTACCAAGAATGCACTGAGCAGTGTGTGTCAGGCCCTGTGGCTGTAGGTCTGCAGTCTTTGGAGGGTGCCTGCACCACTGAAGGAAGCAGTGCTCTTTCTCCCCTCACCCAGCTGCTTGTCCATCCTGCTGTGTCATCCCTCCCATCAAGCCAACAGAAGCATACAGCATGGCCACAATGCCTGCAATAGCAGGAAGTGAGCTGAGATGCATTTAATTAGCTCACAAATATGGTTGTTTAATAGCATCTTTGGTCTCTTACTGTTGTCAAAAAAATCCATGCTAAACATGCTGGAGTGGCACGTGGATTCCATGGTCATGGACAGGAGCAACAGAAGTAGAATAGATCTGGTGAAGTGATGTTCGGGCTTCTTGGCTGCCTCCATTTTGTACATGCATCCTTCGCAAAACTGATGGCAACGAAAGTCTGTACATGTTGAAAGTCCCTGGGAGGGGTTGATGAGATATGTACAGTTGAAGTTTACAGCTATTTTCTGAGGGTATCAGGTGAGAGGGCGGCAGTGCTGCCGGGAATCAGCTCTGGCATTCATGGCCCATCCTTACACCTCATCCTTCGAGAGTGTCCCACAGGATATGCCCTGTATCTTTATGCCACACCTTTCACTGTCTTTGGTGTATCCTGCTCAAAGCTTGTCCTTGGCCCTGTCTATCTTCTAGCTCCTCTTCCCACTGCCTCACATACTGATGTGTCCCTTCACTCTGTGAATTTGCTGCCAGCTGCTATGAAATCCCTTAGCACAAAGCAGACTGGTTTACCCTAAACTCATTCTTGAAAGAAAACGAATGGCTTTTAGGGACTTTCCACACCTGTGTGCCCAAAGTACAGCTCAAACCAACATAAAAAGATCGTCACCGGCGCCGGTCAGAGCTCAAGCTCGGAAGCTCGTGATGTACCAAGCTGAATTAACAGCTATCAATAAAAGCAAAGTGGCGGGGGCAGTGTGACCGCTGAGGAGCCCAGCTCAGCCGCTGACACCGCTACTGCTCCTTTACCGCGCATTTTTTTGCACCTGTGAACCATTCGGGCGGGACGCCGCGGTGACGGACGCTCCCTCGCCAGAACTGCCCCCCACCTCCGCAGCGGCTCGGCACGGCCCCTTTCCGCCCTGCGGCCTGCGTGCGTAGCCGCCCGCTACCGGCCTCCGGGCGCGGTCCCAGGCCCGGCAGTGGGGCAGCGCGACCGCACCGCGGCGGGGTCGAGGGAGGCGTCGTGCCCGGGGGGGGAGCGGCCAGCGGCAGCGGCGGCTCTCGGGGTGGGGCGGGCCGGGCCGGGCCGGGCGGGATGCTCGGCGTCGCGGGGCACCATGGGAGAATCCGCGGGCGCCCGGCATGGCGGCGGCGGAGAGCGGCTGAGGGGCGGCGGTGGCGGCGGCGGCGGGGAGCGGCCATGGTGTCGCCGGCGGCGCGGCTGGTGGGGCAGGGCGTGTGGGCGGCGCTGACCGGGGGCTGGTACCACGACCCGGAGCAGGGCGCCTTCACCAACAGCTGCCATCTCTATCTGTGGCTCTTCCTGCTGACGCTGCCCATGGCCATGCACCTGGTGAGACCCGGCCCGCCGCGGGGAAGACGAGGTGGGAGGGGAGTGGGGAGGGAGCAATGGACCCCGGCCCTGACGCGGGAGCTGCGAGTGCGGGAGTGCGACAGGGAATAAACAGACCCCAGGAGGCATAAGACCAGGCATGTCGGGGTGTACGTGAGGACTTGTGTCTAAGGGTGGACGTGGTGGGCACATAGGTCGGGGATGGACCTCTTCTCCAGCCGAAGCGGTTGGGAAAGGTAACTTGGGAAGGGGTGTAGCGCTGGCCGTTGCCGGTGCTGAATAACCGCGGGGACGTTCTTTAGAAGAAATCCCTTTTAGAGACGTTTTATTTTCAAATCTGCTCCAGTCTTACCTCCTAAGAAGGGTAAATAAATGGAAAAATCCAAATACAGTGTAATTAATATGCCTGGCTGAATGTCATTGGTGAGTCACATGGTTTTTCGTGACATGCAGCTCCATTTGTGCTGAAATTTAAACACTGCAAATAAATAACCTCAGTAACTAGAGGTTGTTTGATAGACTTGGAAATTATTTTCCTTGAAAATTTGAAGCTTTTGCTCTATTTTTGTGAAATCTCCTACTGTGTGAGAAAAGCTTAAAAGTATCATTTGCTGGATCATTGCGTGTATTTATTGGTGTGTTTTTCAGTAGCTTAATATTGCTTCTGTTGGAAACAATTTCCATATTCAATCCTTTTAGTTGTCACAGTGACTCAACTAAATTCTTAACTAAGTTCTGTAGATTTTTTCTTGTTGGATAGAGTTTCAAATAGGTCTCTTCGCCCTACATGGTCAGATACTGGCTTGATATTCAAAAGGAAAGAGTGTTCATGTATCCCTCTGCAATCCCAGTGAAAAGCAAGTCTTGTATTTTTAATAAATCAAATGGCATACTGTATTTTGTGGCATGGATTGCAGTGAATTCCTGTGAGCATGGCTCATGAAGTTAATGAACCCAGGTAACAATATGCTTTCTTCTGATTGATAATGTCAATTTCCTATTCAGCCAGCAAGAATCTTGCATTGTAGGTTTCATTGTCACAGTGGTATGTGTGATAAAAATAATAAAAAAAAAAGGTAAAAGTTAACTTCTCCCTCCTCTCTTTCCCCCCCCCCCCCCCCCCCCATGTAAGTATGTAACTGAAAGAATATCTATTTCCTTGTGGGAAACTTCTGAACTAATAGCGTGAAGGAGGCATGCAGGGTTCCACAGAGAAACACTGGGTATGAAGACTGTAGGTCAGAGCTAAGGTGAAAACCAAAAAGACATTATTTAAAGGGAAGTGGAGGAAACCTAACTTACTACTTAACTCTGTCAGGCTCCATCTTTGCCTATCTAGATGGACTTGCCTTTTCTGCAGGGTCGCTGACTTTCTGACAAATCATTTGGTTAAATGCAGGACTTGTGTTCTTGAGCCTAATGTACTGCTCTGGGAATTCTTTATTCTTGATAAGAATAATGCATATATTATGCTGCTGCTTGAGAGGAATGATGTCCTTCAGTATTTGTTTTCTTGCTTTTAAGTGGTTGGGCTTTGTAAACTTTTTGCAAGATGTATGTTCTTGCCACTTAGAAACTTGAACCTGCTTTTTAACTGACTGTTTTCTTTGGGGAATTTTATTTATAATATTCAGTAATATGTGGGTGATATTTATTTATTTATATTTACACACTTGACACCAATAGTTTTGGATTCAGTGACTACGGTGACTAAAGCAGTCACTGACATTTCTTGAAATGGCAAGTCAAAACAAATTAGAGTTTTTTAAAAGATCTTAAGATTTTCGCTTGCATAGGATAATCTTAATCACACTACTGTCAAAGAAATTCTCTGAATCAGTTTGATTTGCATGAAATGGCAAAACTGATCCAGCTGTTTTTAGATTTTTCACACTGGCTCAGAAGAGGTGCTGACAGTAGCATAGGGAAGCTTATAGTATCAACTTGTTTCTGTTGTGTGAATTGAGGATTTCATTCTCTAGCTTTGTCAGCATAGCTTGCTTTTGTACTAATGGTTCCTTCATTAGCTTACCCACCCCTGAAAATGCAGATCTGTTTTCATCTCTTCCCTTTCTTCCTCATTTATCCTTTGTAGTACTAAATATATGATTTAAAATATAAATGGGATATTACTTGGAGCATCACTGCTGTTAAAATCAACTTTCAAAGTTGTAGTGAGATCTCTTCTAACTTTGCCATGTCAATTCTCGTAAGAGATTAAGAATTCAGTATCTTATTCCACCAAACAGTCCAGGTCTCCCAAGTGTTTTGTGCATGAAAAGAATGGTAATTATCATACAAAGCTGCTGGGCTGGATTCAGCCCCAGTGATATCCTAGTGATGCAGACATGCCACTTCGGAAATGCTTGTACTGTAGCTTATTTTACAAACCACAAGAGAATATGTGTCCACATTTCAGTGAGTCCCCAGAACAGCTTAGTGAGCATTTCTTCTGCCTTTTGTTGGAGAGGAAGCCCTTGAATTTACGGGGTTGTTAGTGCTTATATATTAGATCTTCAAGTCATGCTGTGATAGGAGAAGCACAGCCTGGCAGTATAAGGGTGTGGGCACAATAAATAACTTGGAGGTAAACTGCAATAAAACTTGCAGTGTGTCAGCTGCTTCTAGTCCCATTTGGCCACTCTTTACCCCACTTTAACCCTTTGTAAAAGTAGGGATACATATGCCTCTACAAGAGAGAGGTAAGCTACACTCTCTTTGTTTATTGAGTGGTAGGATGCACATTTGCAACTGAGTGGACACCTCTGAAATTTTATTTGCTACCTGTTTTCCCATGGTGTGCGATGAACATCTCTTGGTTATCAATTCAGCCAAGCTTAAAACAAAAATACTTCTCTTTGGCTCTAATATTAAATCTCCCTGATACTTCTGCAAGCTTTATGGTAGTAACCGAATATTTATCTGGTAGTTTCCTCATCTGTGTTCTGTATCACAAGAAGGTAGTGATGCCCAGGTGCAGCACTGTCTTACTTTAGATGCCTCAGATGCTTAAGCATCAGGTGGGATACATCTGGGTCTAATTGACTTTAATAAATCTGTCCAATCTACAAGGGGTGTGGTATTTTGTTTAACAGTTACACACCTTTATATTAGCAAGTATATACCTCAATCTCCTCTGCCTTTGTGATACTCAAATAACATTAGTAGACATGTGAAGAAGAATTTAGACATTCCTCTGGGAGCAATCTCTTGGCTGGCGCAAGCCCCAGTGTCCTGGGTTCAGCAGTAGCAGTCATTTTTCTTCTTCTTAGTAGCTGGTGCAGTGCTGTGTTTTTGACTTTTCGGCGTGGGAACAATGCTGATGACACCGATGGTTTTAGCTGCTGCTCAGTAATGTTTACTCTGAACAAGGACTTTCTGAGTCTCATGTTCTGCAAGTGAGGAGGGGAAGCCGGGAGGAAGCAGAGACAGGACACCTGACCCAAACTGACCAAAGAGATATTCCATACCACAGCACATCCTGCCCACTATATAAACTAAGGGTAGTTACCCAGAAGGGTTAGATCACTGCTTGGATCGGCCTGGGTATCGGTTGGTGGGTGGTGAGCAGTTGTATTCTCTTCCCTTGTTGTTTCCCTTATCATTATTATTATTGGTGGTAGCAGCAGTGGTTTGTGTTATACCTTAGTTACTGGACTGTTCTTATCTCAACCCGTGGGAGTTACATTCTTTCAATTCTCCTCCCCATCCCTCCGGGAGCGGGGGAGAGGAAGCGGGGGGAGTGAGAGAGTGGCTGCATGGCTGACTGGGTTTAAACCATGGCAGTTCTTTTGGCTCCCACCATGGGGCACGAAGGGTTGAGATAACAACAGATCTGACCAGAGTGCGTCTAATCGTATTTGTGACAAGCAGTCATTGTTTTGGATTAATAGTCACTCATCACAGTGCTGATTTATTGGCTCTCAAAGTTGTTGCTCTTGATCTCACAGTTTCAGCATATCGTACCTTACAGCCGGTATTTGCTGTGTTAGTGTTTATCAGCTGGGGGCCTTGGGTTAAGGTTCTGGTTTCATTGTACTTTATGGTAATGACTTGTAATACAATAGAATCGTTGGTCATGAAACTGATCTGGCTTGTGTTCCTAGTGTGGTCACCAACTCTGTACTTTGGGAGGTATATAGTAGAAGTGTTTAGCAATTACACATCTCTTTTCCCCTCCTTGGGTGGTCAACCCATAAAGGAAACATTTCCTTACACTCCCAGCCCCCCCCCCCCCCCCCCCAGACTCTTTGCAGCATCATTTGAGAGTTCTGAATTTGAGGTTTTGAATGGCCTTTAGGTACCCTTGAGACCTGCCGCCTGCTTGTGATGGGGATCACCATGTTGGCACGCATACAGAGTGTGTTTTACCCATGACCATTTCGTCTGATCTCAAGAGCTAAGCAGAGTCAGGTTTGGGCCTTGCCTATGGTTAGACGACGATACAGGAGGACCAAGAGATTTTCTCTGAGGCTGGACAGTCATGAGTGGCAGGGTGTGTGGGATAGTATGGGCAAATATCTAGGCCAGTGGCCCCCTCCAGTGCTTTGGAATTTCACCACTGAACAAGTGCAAAATCCAGAAAAATTAGTAAAGCACTTAAATGAGGTGTGCTGTCATTCTGGTCATACCAGAGATGGACAAATCATGGCAATGTGCTGGGGCTTGGCCTATGCTTACAGAGCCCTGTTCAACAGCGTCCAGCACCTTCAAAAGGAAAAAAAGTGTCCCTGGATCTGATGGCAAAGCTACAGACAGCACAGCTACTCCAGCTCCAAGCACAGCAGCTACACCAGAGGACCAATTCGTGCCAATATTGTTTGCCCCTGTACGCAAGGGGAAAAGCAAAAAAGAGGCAAGAAAGATGAAGCAAGATGAAGAAACAATGTACTCACCACCCAGGACAGCATCTGACCAGGAGTTGTTAGTACCTGAATCAGAGGAAGAAGAGGTGACCTCTCGACCCCGGACCTCAACTGAGCTACAGAATATGCGAAAAGACTTTACCCGTCAGACAGGGGAGCACATCATCACCTGGTTGCTCCGATGCTGGGACAATGGGGCCGACGGTCATGAACTAGAAGGTAGGGAAGCCAAGCAGCTGGAATCACTTGCTAGGGACGGGGGAATTGACAAAGCAATTGCAAGAGAGAAAAAGTCCCTCAGCCTTTGGAGGCGGCTCTTGGCAGCTCTGAAAAAAAAGTTTCCATACAAGGACGATGCTATGAGTCATTCGGCCAAGTAGACTACTCTAGAGAAAGGCATCCAGTCTCTGAGGGAATCAGTCATTGCAGAGATGGTCTCATCAGGCCAAATGCCAGGGATGTACCCATAGATCCAGATGAAGTTGAATGTACACGACCCATGTGGCGGAAATTTACATGGAATGCACTGTCATCATATGCCCATTCACTGGCAACAGTAACCTGAAATGACACAGTACCAGTAACAGTGGATGAAATGATTCATAAACTCCAAGAGTTCGAAGACAATCTCACCCCTTCCATCATTTCAGCTGTGAAAAAACTATCCCAGGAGCTCAAACAATTGAGAGACGATCTATCTGATCTATCCAGCTCCTCACGTGTACCAGCCCACATCTCAGCTGTTAACAAAAGGTGTCCTAGTGCTTGAGAGAGAAGATATAGAAGGTATACGCCATGGGCCACCCTATGGTTTTACCTGCGGAATCACGGAGAAGACATGGAGAAGTGGGATGGAAAACCTACCTCAGCTCTGGAGGAACAGTTGCATGAATTGAAGAGAAGAACAAAGGACAAGGATGATCATCCTATGAAAGCATTGGCTTCAGTCTCTGATGAGCAGGTTCCCAGATGGAGTGGAAGAGCAGATTTTACTCCAGCTCCTGTGATAAAGAATAATAATCCATCTCTACAAGACTTGAGTGTCCAACATTGTGATGACTACTAGAGGGGCCCCGCCTCCAGCCAGGTGGAGGTAGGGGACAATCGGATTTACTGGACCGTGTGGATCAAATGGCCTGGCACATCAGTCCCACGGAAGTATACAGCTCTAGTAGATACTGGTGCACAGTGTACCCTGATGCCATCAAGCTGTCAAGGGGTGGAACCCATTTATATTTCTGGAGTGACAGGAGGATCCCAAGAGTTGACTGTACTGGAGGCTGAAATCAGCCTCACTGGGAGGAAATGGCAAAAGCACCCCATTGTGACTGGTCCAGAGGCTCCATGCATCCTTGGCATAGACTACCTCAGAAGAGGGTACTTCGAAGACCCAAAAGGGTACCGACGGGCCTTTGGTATTGCTGCTTTGGAGTCAGAGGAAATTGAGCAGCTGTCTGCCTTGCCTGGTCTCTCAGAGGATCCTTCTGCCGTGGGGTTGCTGAAGGTCGAAGAACAACAAGTGCAAATCGCAACCACAACAGTGTACCAGCGGCAATATCACACCAACTGAGACTCCCTGATTCCCATCCATAAGCTGATCCGTAAACTGAAGAGCCAAGGAGTGATCAGTAGGACCCGCTCACCCTTTAATAGCCCCATATGGCCACTGAGAAGGTCTAAGGGAGAGTGGAGGACTAACAGTAGACTATCGTGGCCTGAACGAAGTTACCCCATCCTTGAGTGCTGCCGTACCAGACATGCTAGAGCTTCAGTATGAACTGGAGTCAAAGGCAGCCAAGTGGTATGCCACGACTGACATTGCCAATGCATTTTTCTCAATTCCTCTGGCAGCAGAGTGCAGGCCACAGTTCGCTTTTACTTGGAGGGGCGTCCGGTACACTTTGGAACCGACTGCCCCAGGGGTGGAAACACAGCCCTACCATCTGCCATGGACTGATCCAGACTGCACTGGAACAGGGGCAAGCTCCAGAACACCTGCAATACATTGATGACATCATTGTGTGGGGTGATACAATGGAAGAAGTCTTTGAGAAAGGGAAGAAAATAATCCAAATCCTGCTGACAGCCGATTTTGCCATAAAACGGAGTAAGGTCAAGGGACCTGCACAGGAGATTCAATTTTGGGGAATAAAATGGCAAGATGGACGTCGCCAGATCCCCACAGATGTGATCAACAAGATAACAGCAATGTCGCCCCCAACTAATAAGAAAGAAACACAAGCTTTCTTGGGTGTTGTGGGGTTCTGGAGGATGCACATCCCAAATTACAGTTTGATTGTAAGTCCTCTCTATTATGTGACCTGGAAGAAGAATGATTTGAAGTGGGGCCCTGAGCAGCAACAAGCCTTTGAGCAAATTAAACGTGAGATAGTTCATGCAGTAGCCCTCAGACCAGTCCGGACTGGGCCAGATGTTAAAAATGTACTGTACACCGCAGCTGGGGAGAACGGTCCTACCTGGAGCCTCTGGCAGAAAGCTCCAGGGGAGACTCGAGGTTGACCCCTCGGCTTTCGGAGTCGGGAATACAGAGGATCTGAGGCCAGCTATACCCCAACTGAAAAAGAGATATTGGCAGCCTATGAAGGGGTTCGAGCTGCTTCAGAAGTGACTGGCACTGAAGCACAGCTCCTCCTGGCACTCCGGTTGCCCGTGCTGGGCTGGATGTTCAAAGGCAGGGTCTCCTCTACACATCATGCAACTGATGCTACATGGAGTAAGTGGGCTGCACTAATTACACAGTGAGCTCGAATAGGAAATCCCAGTCGTCCAGGAATTCTAGGAGTCATCATGGACTGGCCAGAGGGCAAAGATTTTGGAAGGTCACCAGAGGAGGAAGGAGTGATATGTGCTGAAGAGGCCCCACCATATAATGAACTGTCAGAAAGTAAAAAGCAGGAGATTTGATTTTAGGGGAAAACAGCGAATGAACTCAACTGTATGCTGTTGCCTGCTATGTAGCACTTTTATAGCCCACCAACTAGATGTCTTCAGGTCGCCAGCGACTGGCCCTGAGTTCCCTCCAACCATCATCCCAACAAAGAATGAACTTTGAAACCAGACGAGTTCTGCTGTAAAGGAATGATCAGCATCAGCAGACAATGATCCAACACTGCACACAGCCTCCCCTGCTCTGAAAGACTGTTACAAGAGATGGAGCCAGACATCATGGACCGAATGGACTCAGCAGCTTTATTGGCCCATGCACTAAAGAATAATCTCTCTCTCTCTCTCTCTCTGTGGATGTATATGTATATGTATATATATAAGATAAGAGTGATGGTATATTGAAAGTGTGGGATCTGAACATGATGTGAATGGTACGGAATAAGGGGTGGATATTGTCGTGGGTTCAGCAGTAGCAGTCATTTGTCTCCTTCTTAGTAACTGGTGCAGTGCTGTGTTTTTTACTTTCAGCCTGAGAACAGCGCTGATAACACCAACGGTTTTAGTTGTTGCTCAGTAATGTTTACTCTGACCAAGGACTTTCTGAGTCTCATGTTCTGCCAGGGAGGAGGGGAAGCCAGGAGGAAGCAGAGACAGGACACCTGACCCAAACTAGCCAAAGAGGTATTCCATACCATAGCACATCATGCCCAGTATATAAACTGGAGGCAGCTACCCAGAAGGGTTAGATCACTGCTTGGGTCGGCCTGGGTATCGGTTGGTGGGTGGTGAGCAGTTGTATTCTCTTCCCTTGTTATTTCCCTTATCATCATTATTACTGGTGGTAGCAGCAGGGGTTTGTGTTATACCTTAGTTACTGGACTGTTCTTATCTCAACCCGTGGGAGTTACATTCTTTCGATTCTCCTCCCCATCCCTCCGGGAGCAGGGGGAGGAAGCAGGGGGAAGTGAGAGAGTGACTGCGTGGCTGACTGGGTTTAAACCCACAACACCCAAGTAAAGACCCTTCCTCTATGGGCACGTCAACTCTCTTGCATTTCCAATAGTAAGGGCACATTTGGAACACACCAGCCTGCGTTTTTTCCTGTGACCCCATGCTGCTCTGGTATGTGGTAGAACAGAAGCTATTGGGAAACAAAGGATGTTATGGTAGAGTTTTTAAGTGGGCAAGAGCAAAGAAAGTTGGAGCTCAGCTTCAGGGGACTGGAGCACCTCCCGTATGAAGATAGGATGAGAAGGTTGGGGCTGTTCAGCCTGGAGAAGAGAAGGCTGCGCGGAGACCTCATAGCAGCCTTCCAGTATCTGAAGGGGGCCTATAGGGATGCTGGGGATGGACTCTTCAATGGGGACTGTAGTGAGAGGACAAGGGGTAACAGGTTCAAAGTTAAACAGGGGAAGTTTAGATTGGATCTGAGGAAGAAATTCTTTCCTGTGATGGTGGTGAGGCACTGGAATGGGTTGCCCAGGGAAGTTGTGAATGCTTCATTACTGATGGTGTTCAAGGCCAGGTTGGACAGAGTCTTGGATGGCATGGTTTAGTGTGAGGTGTCCCTGCCCATGGCAGGGGGGTTGGAACTTGATGATCTTAAGGTCCTTTCCAACCCTGACTATTCTATGATTCTATGATTCCACAGAAATCTGTGGTTGGATGTCATGAAGCTTACTTTCTAATGAATTTGTGGATGTTTTTTTCCCAGCTTGTACTAAAATGTCAGCTCAGTTGAAGATTTTTGTGTCACTGGAGTGACATTCAAAAGGTCAGAGGGCTGAATGGTTTCCTCTTGTTAACACAGGAGGTGTTCTGCTGTGACCTTGTCCCAGTGGAGTGTATTCTCTCAAAGTTAGTTGAAAGTAGCTGAACAATTAAAAAGTTATTCCTTAGAGGGGATGGAAAGACATCACGAGTACATAGGCACATGGTATGATTATAAAACCTCATTTCCATAGGAAACCAGGCTAATTATAACTACAGTGCATCAAAAGTGAATTTATCGTATGATTCCTTAGTGGTCTATAACTTAATTCCTTCTTAGCTCAAGCAGATTTGATAGCTTTCACCTATACATACCTGGGAACACCAACTGCAGTCATCTGACACTTTCATCCTTATGAAAGAGGCCTGATTTGGAAAATTGAGGGCTTTCCATTCTTGGCTTCATCTTTCTCCTAATTACTCGTGTGGGCAGGAACCAACCTGCTGGCTTGTATTACTTAGCCTGGCCCAAGATTCAAAATATTAAGGATTCACTGGCCACCTTATACATAGGCAGGCTTGTGATTCTGAGCATACACGACATGTACATGGGGGGCAGCGCTGTGTACCCTGGGCATGTGGGCAGGGAAACCAAGGGCAGGCTGATGGCACAGCTCTCCAGCAGATCCCGTCACAAGTCAGGGATGAAGACATGCAGCACTCAGTGGTTGCTAAAACTGTCCCTCTTTTCCACTTAGAAATCTAGGAGCTTCCTTTGATTCTCTCTTGTAGCACTCTGTATGCATGCTTAGACTGCAGTACTCGAAGTCTATTTTTGTTGTGCCCTCTTGGCATTATTCATGTAATATTTATTAAGCTTTGTGAATGTCACCTATGGAGCACTTATTTTCTAGTGGCTCATTCTGAGCTGTTATTTAATAATGAGTGCTTGGCCTGTGCTTTTTAGTGTGTAGTTAAAGAGATTGGAAAGCGAACAAATCTCTCATTTGAAAAAATTATTATAGATAATGGGCTATCATTCTTTGTGAAACAAGCCATTTTAAACTTATGTTTTGTAAACACATTAGTCATAAACCACGAATTCCTTGCCCTCATCCACCAAACCTCATACCCTGAGAGCATGGTGCCTTGCAAACGGATCTTCTTTCTGGCCCAGATTTGCTAAATAACTGAAGGGTATGCTTAGTGTTGGTATATGCATAGTGCCATGAACTACTCTGAAAAGACTAAGCCTCAACTTGTAGAAAGTAATGTCTGTCTTATTAAGGATTGTTAGTAGTACCTATGTGCTAAATAGCTTCTCCACTTTTGTGCAATAGATTCTTTGCATGTGAATCAGAATAGTCATAAAAAAGGATTTGCCTGAAAACTTTCACGTGTACATCGTGAAGGTATGAAGTCTCACTAAGCCAAAAGCAGCAGCTGAATAGCAACCCACTTGCTTGTAATAACACCGAAATGATTCAACATGCTCATTTCCACATCAAGATAAATGTGCTGACTTGTTTTAGAGATGAAGTAAGTGTGCCTTCTTTCCTTCCCTTCACCTGTGTGGTCAGTGTGGTTTATTTATGAACCTGAAAAGAATTCTAATCCTTTACATTCAAATGCTCCTTTACTTGAAGTGCTGATACTTAAAAATGATACATTTAGGCCCAAATTAAAGACCATTCTTACTTCAGTAGGCTTTAGGAAATCTTGAGCATTGAAAATCTTTCTTCTTTTCCCTTCCACCTGCGCTACAAATTGTGCAGGAACATAGTAATGGTCTGTTTAAAAAACCAAAAACCTGAGGAGAGATTAAACTCACCGTGAGATGCAACTGCATGACCACAATTCATAGGGATGTTCTGTACGTATAATAGTAAAGGCTTGGGCCTTCAGTTGTACTACTAAAATGTCTTTTGCTGTGATTTGTCCTGTACTGTAAGGAACTATTTATATACAAAAATGTTGTTAGTATGTCATGTCTGTGAAAGAACTTTACAGACTATAGTTGAACTGTAATTAATTTTAATGACTGAGAAATGTGGTGCTCATCACAGATGAACAAACAGATCAAAGAGAGCTGCAAATTAACAGTAATGAACTTTACGAAAAGAATTCAAAGAGTCCCCCTCTCCAAATGCATTTTATTCATTTGTTTTGACTAGTCCTGATTAATTATTTAAAATTCGTCAGTGGTAAATATACTTGGGAACATGTTTTGAGGTGTTAAAAAAAGAGATCAAATTACAGCCTTTTACTGTTAAATCATAACTGAGAAGCAGGGTGAGATGGCAGAATTTTTGAAAATTAGTTTCCTATTCATAATGTTTCATTTTGTGTCTGCATTTTTAGAAGTTACTCATTCTGGAAAGGCTGCAGCTGCATTTCCCTGGGAATGCAGTATTTTCAGAGGTTCTATAACATTTGTCGATTGTGAGATTGTAATGACTTTGTTAGGAAATAAGTGATGTCCACAGCTAATCAAAAGAAGAATAAAACTTGTAAAGTGGCTTGAAATTTGAAAAGACCTTTTTTGTGAGCAGAACTCAACTATTCTGTATGAAGATGCACTGCTTCTTCTGGTTGTAAAACTCAATAGAGGTACAGCTATTAGACAATAAGGAATAATTACTTTAAACAAACTTAATAGCATCTTCTCAAAATAAACTGTTATGATTGTGTCTTTATTATTTATTTCTGTAGGCTTTTCCAGCAAACTCAGTTACGGTGTTTGTGTACTGTAGCTTGGTGACAGTGTTCTTCACGGTGATAAAGGTCATCAGTTACCGTCTACACCTGATGTTTGATAAAGGCGAAGTAATTCAACAAAACCTATCAAGAAAAAATGGAAGGCAACATAAGGATACAGAGGTACCAAATGGAAACACAGCTCACCCCTCAGATCATAGGTAAGGCTTTCATTGCACAGTGCTGGTATATGCTGTAAAATGGATGAGTTTGCTCTGTGGTACTGCACAGCAGAAATGCTTGTTGGTTGTAGGAAGACTCCTTAAGAGTTGTGTGAGGAATGGCACTTCTAAAAACCTGCTTAACATTTTCACTTTTGGTGGCTGCAGCATGCTTGTGGTGAAGCAGGCAGAGCTGGTTCAGAGGAGGCACCTGGTTCAGAGAGTGGGGGAGCAGCTGGGCATGATGAAGGCAGAGACCCATCTGGGAAGTGCTAAAAGATCCTGGAGAAAACCTGGGAGAAGCTTTCTGGGGCAGCCTTATGTACTTGCTCTTTCCTCTTCTTACTGTGCTTGTCTGCTGGGAAGAAGGGAGGAGAGGAAGTGGCATGCACCCATTGGCAAAGAAAATTCTTTAATCTCACAGCTCTGGATGCCTGAGCTCATGTTGCCTTTGTGTGCTTACAGTAACTTCTCTCTCAGGTCAAATCTAGATGTGCAAGTTGCTTTTCCCCCCTTATGTTTTATTGTGACTGCCTATGATATTTTTATGGTCCTGTTCTTGAGGAAAGCTAGAACCATGTTTATTTCTCAGGAGCATTCGGTAGTGTTTGCAGCCTCTCAGCTGGGGATCCAAGTACTATGTCTTTGCTGCAAATAATCAAAGTCAATAAGGCTGCTTCCAGGCTGAGATGCTATTAAAGGTAAAAATAGTATTTGGCTAAGGACTAGTGCTGACATTTTCCAGATTTGTGTATAGGTAGAATATTCAGTACACTTTTTGGTATAAATGGATACCTCTCTTGCTGGTTTTTCAACCTTGAGTCATACAAACAAATGAAGCTGCGAAGTGGCTTCCAGTGTTCCTGGGTGTTATGAGAGATGAGAAAAATGCTGAAATAAGGTGCATCCAATAGTGATGGTAGTGTAGAAAAGTCCAAACAAAGCTTAAACCAAATTGGCTTGCTACAACTACCAGTCAAGCTTCAACAGAGAGCCCTATATACAAGAACTTTGGGTGTTTTTTTGTGCATTCACAGTTGCTCCTGCTAGTTCTATGCAAGCTAAGTAGTATTAAGGGTGTTTGTGTACCTACTGTGCTTCTGTGTTTTTACACATGCATGTCTGTGCTACACTCCTGGTAGTGACATTGCTGGGAGTGGCAAGGTCTGCTTGCATCGTGACTTTTGAGAAATGCCTCTTACGTGTGTCACTAACTGTACAAGCTTTTTATTTTAGATTGGGTGATGGTTTTCAGGCTCTTTAGCTCTCACCAGTCCACAATGCTATTTCCTATATCTGATACAGCTATTTAACAGACTCATCAGTTGTTCTAGGCTGGCTCAAATATAAACAAGAACTTCAATGTTTCCCTGTTTGCTGGCTAGTGAAATGAATACAGACTTTCATTATCCTGCCTTTATTTTGGCTAAAAAGTAGAGGTAGAATCACTTAAAACTTGCTTGTTAAATCATGTAACTATTCCTTCTAGGAGGTCCTAGGCATTATGGTACATTATTTAGTACCTGATCAGAAACTAATGAACTTAGTATGGATGCCAGAAGTTTTTAAGCAGGCTCTGGTATTTGGGAGGTTGAAGAAGCTTTTTTGAAGCCATCTAACCATAAAAAAATTGTAGAAAGGTGATACCTTCAGGTAAATAATTTTGTAGCTTATATACAGCTGTATGGTTTTAAAAATAAGTGTTTGTGGAAAAAGCCTAACCTCACAAACTAAAAAGCCCAAATTCAAGCAGGCTAAATGAAATTACATACACATCAGGGCGTTGAAGAGGTGTCATTGTATTTCTTATAGCAATATTCTACTTCCTAAGACACCAGAACTATTTTATATTGAGGGATATTTAAAATTTAGTTTTATCAGATTATCTTGGTGAGGAAGGAGATGCAAAAAGAGGCTACAGTATTTTTCAGCCTTGTGCTTTTAGCATTGGAGGGGGAAAAAATGCTGTCACTTCGCTGTGCTGTATTACTTTTTCCTATTCTGTTACTATTCCTCGGCTTCTTCCCAAACACACTGTGATCCTCTGTGGTAAAAGCATTGCTTTACTTTTCCTTTGATTCTTTTCCAGTAATAACAGCAGGGATAATGGTGTCATCAGTGAGACCAACCAAGATGACTCTACCCAAACTATTCATGATAGTTCAAGGGTACAGGCTGTGGACTTGGAGAACTCAGCTGGAGCTATGGTTAGTGAGCAGTTTTCTGTAATAGTGTCTTTATTTCATGCAGTCCTGCTTATCTGCTTGCTCCAGCTTATCACACAGACTTCTGTATTGCCAGGTACTGGTCATTTGAAGTGTAGGTCTGCCTTGAGGAGGAAGGGTCATTCCGTGGGTCCCAGTGGATGTATCACTGCTGTCAGTCAGCCTTGGCCTAAAGGTTTGGGTTTGCAAAGCTGAAACTGGTATATGTAATTCTGGACTTCTTAAGACGGGTCTATGTGCTCAGTCAATACCAAGTGGCCTTAGTAAATCTTGCCAAGAGCAACTAGTTTTCATGGCTGCTTTGAGAGAACGAGAGGCTGATAGAATCAGAGCAACCTCTCATTGCCTCAGAAAGGATCTGCTCCTGGAGCATTAATAGTTTGGTTTTGTGTAACTAGACTTATGCTAATAAAATTAGCCTAACATCTCTTGAGTATATAAACAAAGCATAAGCCCCTTTTATTTAAATCTAGGAGATGTCTACCAGAGGTTAAAAAGACGTGTATGTGCATTCCATGCTGTTGGCTACATTTTCTAAATTAATAGTATATGAGGTGATGAAAGGGATGTACGTAGATGTTATTAAAGGAAAAATAGGAAGGAGCCATGAGAAGGGTGAAGAGTTAAGTATTCAGAAATTAAGAAAAAAGATAACACTCTCTGTGTAATCTTAAGTTACTCCCCATGTATACTGTGATAAAATCTTTAATTATGTGATCCCGTGCTATTTTTTCTACAGGACTCCTGCCTCACTCAGTGCAAAGGATGGTTAGTGATCTCTGAATAAGTGGCAACTTGATACTTCATTCTGTCTTTATATCCCTCCACCCCACCCTGTGTCCCTATTTACTGCAAACTATTCAACTCCTGTTCTGAATCAGAACTATGTCCTCATTTCCTGGGGTGTTTTTACCTTTTTGTAGCATCTGTATGATTCACAGACATTGATAGTTTTGTTTTATTAGTAGTTTCCTTTTATGAGGTAAAGTATTTTTTACCTTTTTTTCTGTCCCATTCCCCAGTATTCTGGTATTTGTCCATTCTGCAAACCCATTTCTTCTTGGGCTTCCAAACATGTAGGCTGGATCTTGTCAAACTGTTCTTGCTGCCTGAATAGCACCTGCCTCTTGAACTGTCCTGTTCCTGCTGCCAGAATAGCACCATGAAATTTTAGGAAATAGTTATTATTTCCTCTTTGTTTTGGTGCTTGTCGGCCAGAGAAGAGCCACATTAACTTTTCCCAATACCTTTTTTCTAGTTATGCACTTAGGCTGTTGATTTTAGATTCCCAAAGTATTTCTCTGAGTATTGTGCTAGTTTTGAGCTCCCCAGTGAGTTCCCACAGGCATTGATTTGCTGATGAGATTTCAGCAGAGGCCACCAAGGTCATTGAGGAATTAGGTACATGATGTTTTAGGACAGACAGATGGGATGTTTTAGCCTTTATAAGGCTGAAACCTTTATTAAGGCTAAAAGAGCTTCGTAATGGTAAGATGCAGAGAAGTTTGAGCACTGTCAGAGGTGCCCAGTGACAGGATAAAATGGAGTGGCTGCGACTTGCAGCCATGGAAAGCTCCAGTTAGATCAATTAGACTTAATGGGTTTTGTGCGTGGTAGGGTTTTTGTTTTGTTTTGGTTTTGTTTTTTTTTTTTTTGTTTTGTTTTGTTTTTTTTGTTTTGTTTTGTTTTGTTTTGTTTTGTTGTTTTTTTTTTCCCCTACCAAGAGGGTGGTCAAATACTGGAAGAGATTGTCCAGAGAGGTTATGAAATCTCCATCTTTGGAGATATTCAAAGCTCTGCTGGAGATGGCCTGAGCAAGCTGCTCTAACTGTACCTGCTTTGAGTGTGTGTGTGTGGCAGAGGGGATATGTACTAAATGACCTCAAAAGCTTCCTTGCAATCTAAATGACTCTAAGTTAATTTAATGGCTCTGTCCTCTAGTTTTCCACTGAGAAATTGTTACAAATTACTGGAGACCAAACTTAATTTTAGTCTTCTGGAAACACATGGCTGGAAACATGCAACAGAACATTGCATTCCTTAATGATTAAAAAGGGAAAAAAATCTGGATTAGGCAATGCAAAATGTTTTTTAAAAAATCTCATTTCCCCTCTCCCCAACCATCACACACAATTGCAGTGATGCACTTTAGAGTATGACTGTTCTACAACCATCTCTCTCTCCCACCCCTTGTATTTAACGCAAGGTACAGGTCCAAATTTCTGTGATGTTAAGCAACTTACCAATTCTGCAATTAACCTTTAATTAAGTAGCTTTTGCTTTGATAGATGTGTTTTCCAACATAATTTAATAAATACCTGTGCTAATTTTGTGTGTTCCTTTTTATTTTTAGGAGCTACCAACACGGGAAACTGTTGAAGATCTCAGAGGTATCTTAAAGGCTTTATAAATCCCTTGAAACTTTTGTTTAATCATAGCTTGCTGCAAAAAAAATAAAATAAAAAGAAGACACAGAGGACCAACAGCAGGTTCCATTGTGCGTCATGTTAGTAGCTGAATAGAAAAGCTTGAGAGAACAGAATCTCAAGGGAATTTTAACAGACGAAGATTTCTTAGCTGTCTGCCAAGCTGTTTGGGATGCAGCCGTTTTGTGAGCATGCAAGTAGCTCTCCCATTTTGGCATAGAGAGATAGATGAAAGAGCCTTCCCCACTCATCCTTGGGAAGCTTTGTGCCTCTGCAAAGTATTAAACCAGGAAGCCAACGATCAGATCACATCTTAAAGCTCTTAAATATCTTCTTATTGTAGACTCCTCTTGTGATTGTTGAGCTTTAGCTCTGTAGTGTGTAATCCAGCATACCTTGCTTTGCCTACAGTCCAGTGCTTGAGAAGTTTCAATATATTTCCTTTTTGTTAAGGTTAATCACCATATCCTATGGGACCATTTAAGAATGACACAAAATGATGCAACAAACTTCTGCTGCACTGGCTTATTCTTTCTTTCATCTCTCTCTAAGTGGGGATAATTCTGTAAAACATTTTTGTTTTAATATTAGCTGTTTCTTGAGCTATTTTGATTATTTAAATTAAATACACATGCTGCTATACCTGTCCTGAGCTGAAAGGGTTCCAGCTTGCTATTATAATATGTCATATTATGTAGCTACACAACATATTATGTTGTGTAGCTAACAAAAAAGATGCTTGCTTAGGAGCTGTTTTAATCAGCTATATCATCTGTGCTTCCTTTGCTTTGCTCTGGGTCAGTTATGCACTGTGTTCATGTTTGTGAGACCTAACTCCCGTATATTTTTTTATTAGGTGTTATGGTATTAGAAGATCAGGCAGCACCACCAGTTTCGTCTACCTCACCCTGTGTCAAAACAGGTATATTACCTGTTTCTACAGCCTCTGCTTCAGGTGCCACCACATCACCAGTAGCAACAAAACCAGCTGCTATGGAAACACTTTCTGGTAATGGAATACGTGAAAAAGGAGGAGATGGACAGCCATGTGGACAGCATGGATCCCAAGATATTATTGTGGACACGGATGTAGCTAAAAACTTCTCCAATATTTCTTCATCGCAAGGTGATATTTTGAGGACTGGAATTTCCTCAGAGCCATGGGACAGTGAAAATTCAGTTATTTCAGACCATTTGAGTAATCCTAAAAGCTATAAAAGAGAGAAACTGCCTGATGTATCACCACAGACAGGCTTTACAAGTTACTGCCCACAGTGCAATGCCATTGCAACCAAAGATCTCGAGCACATGGAAAGTTCTTGGAATGGCAGTAATATCCATGAGGACCTTGATTGCTCAGACAGTGAGACTGCTGTTGCAGTTGTGGACAATTCTCTTCCTGGAGACCAGCTATGTGAGCCCATTAAAATTGTCATCACAATGAGTACTACACCAAACACCACTCCCAGAGACATGGCAGGCTGTGTTCACCTGAAGGCTCTGGGAACTGAGAGAACGAGCTCAGCCCCTGAGTCTGGTATAGTTACAGCAGGTTGGCCAAGTCAGCAAACTAGTGAACAGCTCAGAATCCCTGTTATCACTTTTGACCTGTCTGATGACAGTAAAGGTAAGGCTTTCCCAGAAGTTAGTGAAAGTGAAAGAACTCCGCAAGCTTTAAAGGCAGAGCTGTTGTCCAACCAATGCTCTGGCTATGAATCAGGTGATGCAGTAAAGGAACACAGCAATCCAGCAAATAGTCCTTTAGAAACTAACACTTGTTCAGATCCAAGCCGGGAGAATGCTTCTGAAAATGTCCAGGCTGTGGATTTAACTTCTAAGGAAGACCTGCAGAACCTAGACCCGCAGTCCTGTAGAACTTCTCATGAAAAGAGGCACATGCGGGTGCTAAGTGTAGACAGTGGCACGGATGTGCTTTTAAGTAAGAATTTCATGGAGGTATCTGACAAAGAAAAGACCTTACCAACTTCTAAGTCGGATCTAGAAGCTAAAGAAGGACAAGTGCCTAATGAGTCTAACTTTCTAGAGTTTGTTTCCCTCCTGGAATCCATTAATACCTCAAAGATGAAGGCATCTAATCAAGCCACTGTCAAAATGGAGACAACAAAGGAAAACGGGCTTGTTGGAGGTATAATGTCGTTTTTACAACTTTCTTTGGAATTAAAAAGTGACTAGTTACATTATTTATAGCAGCTTATCCTGAGAACTGTAGTTGGGCAAATTCTCAGTGGATAGCTAGTTTTGCTAGTAGGGCCAGGGAGGAGTGGGCTTGGTAGGACAAGGTGATTTAGTAAAGTGTGATAGTGTCAGCAGCAGCTTTCTGAATATTTTATTAAATTTTTTCCTTTAGAAAACTTTATGTTAACCTCAGTAAGTGTCCAGTGTGCATTGAGTATTCTGTGCTAGAACAGCATGCATGTGTCAGGCCTGGATTGTTGGAACACCAAAAATATTTTACAAAAATGTGTACAGCTACAGTTTTCCTGTAGGTTCCATTTAGCTTTCACTCTGCCTTTCTTAAGTTTTTCCTTATATTTGTCTAATCCAATGCATTACACCCTTATCTCATTGCATCTTTCACTTGTATCTATTTTTAATTCCACTTTCTAGCTCTGTGCCTTCCCTTCTGCATTCATCCCTTTCTCGCTTTAGCCACTCCCCTCCTGTGCAACTCCTTATTTGCTTCCCTCTAAATATTGCTTCTCTTTCATCTTTCCTTTGTTCTTCATAGCAATCCACTGTTGCTTTTCTAGGCTTTTCCACTCTCTTGCACTTTGCTAAAGATGTTTCCGCCCCACAGCTTGCATTCACTTCTCTTGTACTTACCCACCTGTCCATTCTTTAGTTCTTCTAGGCCTGGTGCCTTCCTTCTGGTCTGTCTTGCCCATCTTTCCTTCTTAGATTGTTCTGCAGAGCAGTTTCTGTCCTGCTCTATCAAGTTTATCAGCCTGCCTGGCTGGCTTCAGTGCTCTGTAGTTGCCCAAGACCTGTGCTGAGCAAGCACTGGTTTTCACTAGAGCCTGCCCAGCTGGTCCCCTCTTGAGCCCAGCAAGCCCTGCCAGGTCTCTGGGATGCACAGTCCTCTCCCTGTGCAACAGCACACAGCTGTGCAAGTGTCACAGCAAGCAGGTTGTGACTTTTTACTACTCCTCAACAACAAAAAGGAGTAATGATAATTTGACTTGTGTGAGGTGACTTAGCTGAAAAAAATGCAAAAAATTTCAGAAGTAAGTTTAAATAAAAAGAGTGCAGCTAATCTAGAAAGGGCTTTCAGCCAAGTTCCCTCAGATAATATGAATGGGGAAGATTGCTGCATAAAAGAAAGCAATGGGTGTTCAGAATAAATCAAACTTGAATTCCACAGTGACAAAAAAAACCCAAACACAAGCCCAAAACTTTATTAATGTGTGTGTAGTTATTGTGCTTTAGAGCTGACACATGAGATTCTTCTTACTGTAATCCAGGATTCTGAGGAAACAGAGGGATTCTGGTTGTCCCTCAAAGCAAGCTGTTACTTAAACAACCTGAACTGAATTTTCTACTTTCCTGTTTTCTCAAGTCTGTATGTTTGTGAGACGGTGAAGTTGAGCTGCATACATGTATTGAGTGGCCCTGCTCATTTCCAGTGTGGGCACAGTAAGTGTCACCCTGGGGAAGGAGCAGGGCCAGGAAGAGGGGTGCCCCACAGGAGCAGGGATGACGGCTGTGGCTCTTGTCACTGCGAGGTCTCTCCTGCACCTTGGACCAGTGCTGTGGGAAAAAGGAGATTCAATCAGAACTCTTTAAGCAGGGGAGAGGTAGTTCAAAGGCAGTTATTTTTAAGAGCAAGTAGGCTTTTGTTTTCTAGCCCAGTCAGAACGTGCTGTTTGCTAAAATAAATTACAGTTATTACTGGCAGCTTCCCCACAGTGAGACTGGATTTTTGGTATGAGAAAGCCTCTAATTTGTTTACAGCCTTGCAATTATAAATATGCTTTAACAAAACAGCGTCTTAAACCAGATCTGAATAAGCATTATTCCCACATTAAAGTGGTTATTCAAAAAAACCCAAGTGTGTGTGGAATACAGAGCAAGTCAAGCTATGCATCAGTTGTTTTGAGGGAGGAGATTGTTTGTATTTGGTTTTTGTTCTTTTAGCCTTGCAAGCCGCCTAATTGGCAAAAGCTGGTAATAGATGACTGGTCCAAATGAGAATGAGATGCACCCCACAAAGGTGTTTATTAGCCTGTGTGAGAAACTTGGCAAATTCCTGGAAAGTTGGATGTTCAGAGCTGTGTGTAAGAGAGCTGACATTTTGTGTACTTTGGAGAAGGTGGGGAAATGTGCTCATCAAAACAGTTCTGCGACTGAGTGTATGTCATGGATGGGTCTGTTACAGGTGCTCCCACATAGAACTTGAGATCTGTGGAAACAGAAGAGTGATCATCCTGATCACATAAGCATTTGCTAATAGGCAGTTCAGTAAAATACTGTACAATAAAATTAAAGCCTGGCTTTATGCTACCTAGAATGCCAGATTTAATGTGTTAAAATACAGGACATAAAAAAAGCCATTTAAGAGCTGTTCTGTTGCCATCCCACCTCTTCTAGATCATAAGAATGTACTACTGACACCATTGCTAAAAATGACTTTCAGGCCAGTATCCTTTCAATTCTGAATGAAGCTTGTACCACCCACATAATGAAAGCCTGTTAGAGGGTGAATTTTCTTCAGTCTGTGAGAAGCATAAGGAAAGCCAGGTTTACTGGCTGCTTTGGGTCCCTCTGATATGTCTGGAGCTAAGTAAGAGCAGCTGTGCATCAGATTTATGCAGGGCAAAATCTCATGTATGTCTCCTCTGGTATAGCTGGTTTGTAATCTAGGCCAGGCAATGTTATTGCAAGGGAGCAAAGCCTGCCATGGGAGTGGTGGAGAATCTAAACCAGGACTGTGTGGCCTGAATTTAGATGTTTTTGCAGGCTCTTTTTAGAAAAAGTACTCATCATTCTGGGCTGTACATAAGCCACAACCTCAAGTGAGTTCTGGATCCCAAGCAATTACCCTTCTCCTACGAAAAGCTGAAGTGTACTACTGCAGATATTCTTAGACTCGTCAGGTTTTTTCCCCTGTGTGTGAGGGAGAAACCTATTGCTTGACATGTAATCATGGGGAAGAGGGATCTTGTGCATTGAGTCACCAGCCCAAATGAGAGCTGTGTTGAGAGGGGAGAGCAGGGGAGTTTGCTGACAGCAGGTAGCACCTAGGACACAAATCTGCCCAGTGCCAGCTCTTCTCTTGGAGCAGCTGTGTGCCATCCCTGAATCAGAGCTCTCATCCATGGTCCAGGGAGGGACCATGTGGCATTTGATGCCCCTCTTCGGGTGGGGAAGAAATAGGGTGCGAAACTCGGTTCTGTGAATCTGATACTTCATGTATAAGGCTTGACAGGTTGAGACTTTAAAATTTCAGTCTTTAGATCAAAGAGGTAATAGTAAGTCTGATGATGAGGCTGACACCTGTAAAGTAACCATGAGGTTACTTCGAAAGGTCTGTATTGTGCCGTAATTACTAGGTATGTTGATTAGATTACTTAACTGAGAACTCAGAGGCCTTGAGTTCATTCCTAGCTCTTCTGCTGACCTAGGAGATTGTTTTGAGCAAGTCACTTTTGTGCTGAATTCTCCCTGTCCTGTGACAGGTACAGTGAGTGTCACTAGTTTTTCCTATTGCTTCAGGATTAATGCAGTAATCCTGATTATTGGGTGATCCCGTGTAATTCTTTAGTACCCATGTTGAACTCTTATAGCAATTCTTGGACTTCTGTTTGGTTTAATATCAGGTTCTTTTAATATATTTGTGGCATAATAGGCAAATTTGGGTTGAGAATAAAGCACATAAGCTAGATGTTTCTGCTGAAACAGTTAGTAAAGAAAGGATTGGGAATATACTTAGGATATGAATGGGACAGTTCACAATTCATGGAGAGCTTTATTTCATGCTGGTACTAGCAAGAGCATAGCACAATTTGAAATCAGTTATCTCTGTGGCTGAACAGGTAATAAATATATTTTAAAGTGACACTTTCTCTTTTGGAGCATAGTGTTATGGAAGGAAATAGATTCTGTAGCACAGCAATTAATGAACAGAAGAGTCTCAGCCTTAATTAGCTTAATTCTGCTTGACCAGATTCCAAACCAGATGGTGTTTAAAATTGACAGCAGTGGCATTTTTACTTACAGGAGTGAGTTACGGGGACTAGAATAGGGATATACAAGTGAAAGATGAGGGAAAATGCCTGGTAGATTCTGGAGAAATGGCACAAAGTAGTGAAAATATTTTTGGAGAAAAGTTACAGACCAATAAAACTTCATTTTAATCGCCTAATAAGATAACATTAAAGTTGAGATGCACTGTCAGTTAGTTATTGTCATTTCTGTTTGTACAGAGGCTACTCCATCTCAGCTGTAAAGCGTTTCAGCCTCCTGCCAGTGTCAACCAAAAGCTTGTCTGCAGAGATGATTTGGGGTACCCAAAATTTGTTCTGCAAGTGGGAAAGTTACATAACAAAGGAAATTTTGGTAGTATGACTGTGTTTGAATTAGGAGCTCATTTGTTGGTGTTGGGATGCTATGTTTTTATATTATGTTGCTATGCTGTTACAACTCTTCAGTGCAGATAAAAATATTTACAGAAAGTATCTTATACCCATACGGGTGTATAAGAAATGTTTATCTCAGTAAGATTTTTACCAGGATAACTAAAGGATGTATTTTGTGCTCAACCAAAATAAGAAAATGGTATGCAGACTAAAACCTGGTTGTTTGTGCAGGACTCCTCTGAATCACCCTTCCCCAAGCCTGACTTAGCCATGATTCCTGACAGTTACGCCTCACATACCCGAGTCATTTGGCATGTAATTTTCAGATAAATTATGAAATTAGTTGCCAAACTTGGGGCTTCTGCAAGCCCAGATGTATGTACGCCAGAGACCTGTGGAGCAGTGGCTCGGGATAAATGGCTGTGGTAGGAGGCCGCAGGGACGGTTCAGGTGCACAGCCGTGTTGTGGTTTTTACTCTTCTCTTGCTCTTGGAGACTTTTTTCCTAGTCATTTCAGCTTTGCCAGTACAAATTTCTGTTCAGGGAGCTTTTGGCGATGTAGAGTTGATTACGTACCCTAGCAGAACACTCCTAGTCTAGACACCACTATCTCCATTTAAATACTGAAGGTGTAAGTCACTTGGAAGAAAATGAATAAGAATCATGAAACCTAGTCACAAACGTATTGTAGCCCAACTTTCCTGTGCTGGAAGTACTCATCACCATGGTGTTGTCTGATTGACGTATAAAGCCTGTGAGAAGCAGTATGTTTATGTTTTTATTATTATGGCTCTTTACCACTGCAGGGAAAATAAGTCTGCAAGGCTTGCGGTTTGGAATGGAATGGAAAAGAAAGAGGCATTTTCTAAACCCACTAGATAATCAAATTAAAAAATCTTTTTAATTGTTCCAGCCCTAGAGCTAGTTTTGGGCAATGTGGGACCAATTAGACTGTTAAAACCACAGTTTCTGATCTCTATCAATTATTCTTATGGCTTGAGCACCCCAAGCCTTTAGAAGGTGATTTTGATTAGGTGTCTGTGGCTCCATCACATCCCTCAGCTACAGTTACATCATTAGGGGGATGCTTCACTAATGCCATGGTTAAATAAGGTACAGTTTCTGTTTAAAATGGACTTTAAGTCTTTAATTAGGAAAAAAAAAAGTTGCCTGCTTCCCTCCCTGATTTTCTTTTGGGGTGTTTTTTTCCTCCTAAATAGAAGAAAGTGGGTCTGGAAGACCTGGTTCAATTTTCTCTCCATGCGCAAGAGGCACACACAAGATTTCCCTAAACCAACCTTACACTCACTGTATTTATTGCACAAGAAATTGGGATCCTTGGTCGTTATGTTCTATAGACAGCAAGAGACTTCGAACATTGGCAGTGTTGTAGTGAGATTTGTTTTTCCCTCCTTGTGGAAGCTGAAAAAAACGCTGTGTGGTCATACAGTTGAACTTGTTCTTTTGCTTCTGGATTCTCCCTCTTTTCCTCCCCTCTCCCCAAAAGTAAATGTGAAGTGTCTGCAGTGAAAAGTGGTTACGTGTGTGTGCCTCAGGCTTTAAGGTATGAGGGGTGTGTGCCCTGTGAATGGATACTGGTGTAGAGATGTCTTAACAGCATGAAGAATGTTTGTTTGTAGAAGTAATAAAAGATATTATGTCTCTCTACAAGCCTTGAATCTGTTTTATCCTCAGATCGTCTTAGCTAGGACACCACTGTTTCTTGACTGATGGCTCTTGCAGGTTAGGATGGTGATTGTAATAGTAGGAAATATGGTTTAACAAATGATATTTTTAATTATTTTTTTTTTGGCAGGGGAAGGGGGGAGAATTCTGTGTTTTGTTTTTTTTTTTTTCTTGATTAAATTTCTAAGGCATTAAACAGCAGGTATTGTAAGAAATCTCAGTAAGTACATTTCAATACAGGTTAGTGCTGTATTTTTCTTTCAAAGCATTTAACTGTGCAACTGCGCATGGTGCTGATGAAATCACTGTCTTGGTTGCACTTTAAAAGCCTAACAGATAATTCTTTTTGTTTGCAGTCAAAGCACAAAATGTTACAAAATGTTTTGCTATTCAACATGAATGTTAGTAACTAAAAGAGACTACTGCTTGATAGTTGTTCACATGTGTAAGTAAATGACATGCCTATGTAGAGAGGTAATATAAATGTAATTGGTATTCAAAATAGTAGAAATCTGAGAAGTCCATCATGTTTACTTTCAAATCTGTAGTTCTGTATTTTCCAAGCATATGAAAATCTACTGTGAAATTGCTTAGCCAGTTTGTCCTTTGTCCTGTATCAGGTGTGTGGCCATTGGAGAAGAGGGATTAGGCAGGTACCTGCTTTCCCATCCAAGAGCTCTATTTCCTTTGAAGGTGCTGCTTTCCCTTCTGTAAAGGGGAATGGTCCAGTGCTTCTGCTTTTCTGCTGCTGCTATACACAGCTTGGGAACAAATTATGGCCCCCAGGGAAGCATCCTTTTAGCATTCTAGGTTAGGGACAGATTGCTTTCCTCTGAAACAATAGGAGAAGCAAAGCAGAAATTCTCCCTAGTTTGTCCTTTGTTTCACACAGCTTGTTCTTGAAACAACCCATTCATGCAGCCTTCTCAGGTCAGAGTACCTCCTCATCCAGATTGCTGTGATTGTATTGTTTTAAGTAATTTTAGTGTTTTCCGTAAGACTAGTACTTATTGTAGTGTTTTAGCTTTTCTCTTTTAGATGTCCTTGTTCAGTAGATAATGAACAAAACTCTTTGACAGTCATCTGTGGAGAGTGCCTCCACTTCACTGCCCTGTTTTCCAGATAGCCAGATGACGGAGAGAAAAGAAGAAGTGGTGGGAACAGAAAAGCACCGTGAGCAACTTCCTAAACAGGAAAGATCAGGATGTACAAAGCCAAGATCGTGCTAGTACTAGTCCGGTGCTACCAGACTCTGCCAAATTTGCAGCACTGTAAGGCCAGTTTACTTTACGATTTTGTACTTCAAAGTTATGATGTAAGCTGTTTTGTTTCACTGAGTAGAAATGACATAAACTTTTAATTAACCTCTCTTTCTTTTTGTTTTATTGAAAACAAGAAAAAAAGTTCCTCATAGTACTTTTGAAACATTTTTGTGTCAAGTTACCAGGGCAACAGGCAAAGGCAGATAATCTACCGGGTAACTTCTCAGCAAGACAGTTCTGTCTTGCAAGTAATAAGTGGACCTGAGGCATCTGTGCAAGATGAGCTATCCGTGGATGCAATGCACGTGTTCATAGATGAAAATGGTGAGTTTCTGTAGTTGGAATAATTAAAATGTGTGAGGAAATTCTAAAGAAACTTTAGATGCCCTGGAAGGATATTTCTCTTGTCTGTTACTGATTGCATGTTTTTCTGTGTAAATCAGAGAAAAGGACTTAGTAATTTAAAGTCAGGTCAGCAATACCTGGGCTTTTTGAAATCCACCAGTGACCATCAGAGACCTGAGACTTACACAGTGCATGAAGTATCTTCCAAACATCATCCTCAGAAAATGCTTGCTAGACCAGAAGACTGCTTTTGTCTTTGCAGAACCACCGCTGGCTCTTTATGCTGATGAAGGGTTTTGCACTGGCCTGGCTGAGCAAAATGTTCCTCCTCTTTACTGTTCTGCTTTTTGGCTGGCTCACATGGAGCTCTCTCTACCATGATAGTTGCCCTTGTTCAGAGTTGTGGTCTGCTACCTCTTCCAAGAGAATTAATGAGTGACCTGGTCGTGTCCTGAGCCTGTACTTGATATGTTGCTGCTCTGCAGCTATTCCTTGAGCCTGAAGCTATGATATACTTGGTGATTGGTTGTTTGAACTTGGTGTAGTGCCTGGTGCGGTACTGGCCCATACCTGTGAAAGGCAGCTGTCCCAAAAGCTGTTTCTCTTAAAGCCGTCTTCAAAGCCGGTATGGAATTGAGTGCTCATGGTAGCCAGGTTTGTGACCACAGAGATGCTTTGGGTTTCTGCCAGTTCCCAGCCCTGCTTACAGCCCTGCAGCTCCCTGGTGCACTGGGGGGATGATAACAGCAGCAGTTGCCAGTCAGGCGGATAGTATGGCCTTTGGGTCAATGAGCAGTGACCCTTCACTTGTTGCTGCATATTCGAGGAGGGAGTAACAGTGGTTACACTTTTTAACAGAGCTTTTCCCTGCTGTGTACCTCCTGACCTCAACTTTGTGAACTAAAAGAAAAATTCTATTATTTCACCTTTTATAGTGGATTTATGTTGATAGATGGCCTTTGCACTTACTATACATACCTTTTAAATTTTCACTGTAACTTCTATGTTTTGATTTGTCTCAGATTTTCAATTCAAATGTTAATTTGCTTTCTGAAGTCTAAAATAAGCCTAGTACACAGACTGAAAAATGTGTTTATAAATGTGCCTGACCTAAAGTGCACTTTTTATAAACTTTGTGTTTAAAAGAAACGATCACATCACTGAACTGATTTTATTTCTTTCTTCTAATTTCTAAAGGGGAAATTAGATCCTGTTATTTAAAGGCTGGCTGTCAGAAGGAAGGAAATTTTCGACATCAGCTATCAAATTGTGATTGTATTTCAAATGCGCAGTAAGTAAGCCCTTATTTCTAGAAACATTAAAAGTTTTCTTTGCTAGAAGCTATGAAACTGATTGTAGCTGTGAAAGATGCATGTGAAGAGTACTAGAGAATGAATGTGCTAACCTCTTCTAGAGACATCAAAGAATGCATTTTTTGTTTTGTGCTAGAACAGTGACTGCTTTGTAAGAATACTGATAAAGAAAAGTGAAAAAGAAGACCAGAACTACTTTCATTACTTTCTGAGAATAGCCAAAGTCAAGTGCGGTGATTATAAGTAAGATGAAGTAAGTGGGACTGTTACCAACTATTCTCTCAACTTTGTCTTGCACATTCCCATACCTGTTGGGTCTTTTGTAAGTTTTTAGTGCTGGGTCAGTATCAGCCAGTGACACTGCTTCCTGTGGATTCTAGCAGCAGAGCCTTTCGCCTTGCATGAAATTTCTAATGATAGTTTGCCACTCTGAGAAAGTATCTGAACAGTTTTGTTTTTTCAAAGGTCTTTTTAGAGAGATCCACATAAAGCCCATATTCATTACTGTGATTTCCATGCTCTCTTATATGATCTGTTGTTTGCTTATCTGTAAAAAGAACTTTAACTATTCATAAGTATTTTTATTAAATAATTTGATGTTTTTCACATTGTTATACACCATTTGAAAAAGTTGAATGAGGGGGTGAGAAGAGTCATTGTTAATAATAAATACTGTTCCTCAGGTGTTCAGCTTTCAGTGGAGACTTTTGAAAAGCTTGGGACTGTGTTAAGAGCAGTGTTAGCATTTTAGATAGAATGCTATTATGAGACACAAGAATATGATGCTTTTGCCAGTGGGCAAAGACTAAAAACAATAATACTTTGAGTTCATCTACAGTAGAAATGTTCTGTCTTTAGAAAAATAAAATAAAAACCCAACAACAGCAACAAAAAACCCCCGATCTGGTAGAGTTCAATTTTTTGACCTAAAATCAAACATTTTACTTTGGGGCTATTTAACTCTTGCAACTCTTTTCATTTCACCTTGCGCATAATACTCCCCTCCTCCCCCATCATGTAACTATGAACTTGCATCTGTCCTAAATTCAGAAATGGTTTACTGTCTGTCCTCTGACATTTATCAGTTAATCTCTTTTTTTATCAAAAGAACAATCTTCCTGCTGGTATAAGGTGTCTTTAATCTGTCTTTGCTAGCTGCTTATGTAATATCCCTGTTTTCCTGTACTATGTTAAATGCTGGTTTTTAGTTTGTCACTTGCAGGCCTCTAGGGATGTGATTTATTTTTAAGGGGTCTGCTAAACATTGTTAATAAAATCAAATTCAGATACGCTTTGCAGTCATTTACATGTGCTCGATTTCTGAAGGTTAGCACCTTACCTGGAAATCTTGGGAGTACAGGCTGGGGAGCAGAACAAATCAGCAAGGATGAGTGGGTTCACAAGACTGTTTCTGTATAGAAGTCAATGGAAAGATGGAACACAAGCTTTTCCAAGAACAGAGAAGAGTGAAGGAAAGTACAAAGCAGAAGTTCACGTGAAAAACAAGGGAAAAGGACAAGGAAGCGTGAAGTGTGCTCATACTGGTTTTTGCAATGGCAGTTTGTGATATGTTTAGGCCAAAGAGATTAGTTAGAGCTGTTTGTTTAATGGGCAATTCCTGCTATCTATATGTAGATTTAAGGGTAGTACAGGAAGGAAATGGTTTTTTGTTTTTTCTTGAGGTGTTCACCATCATGAAATTTTATATTTAGACAATATGGGACACTTACAACATATAGAAAACAGAAGGGCAAATCTGCTTTAAAGACAGTTCTGGAAAGAGCATCTTTACCTTACCCCTTTCCCCTATCCGTACCTGCGGGCTTGCACATCACTTACGTTAATTTCTTATCCATGGTGAAAGATAAGCCAAATAATCACAGCTATTAATTTGTGATCTTTTTATTATTGAAGAAAAGAGTAAATAGAATAACAAAAAGCACAAAGCATAATCAATGATTGCTTGTTCCAGTCTCAGTATGTCTGTCCCTGGAGAGCTCTTGACAAAATTTAATCTCTTGAGGGTGGGCTCTCCTGTGGTGATGTTCCTTGTGCGAGTAGTCCATACAAACAGGAGATCCTGCTATTAGGAAAGTATGTTAGAAAAGAGACATGGAAAACTCCTCTGAGATATCCTTGGCTTATCTCTCAGCCCATCAGAAAGATTACTAAGGAGAAGACAAGGACACTAACAGTACTTCATATGTAGTTGAGATGGTGCAGAAACAACAGCTTTAGGCTTAGTGTCCGAATCCATGAATGAGCCATCTAGATTAGGTTGAGGTCAGAGGATGAAGACAGAAAATGCCTGGACATAAGAGGTGGCATCCTCCTTGAATAGAAATGGATAGGGTTCTGGTCTTGGGGAGCCCAGATTTAGAGTCTCAAATAAGCTTACAGAGAACAATAGATAGGTCTGCAGCAGTTGTGTATAAGCTCTGAAAACACTTCACCAGTCATGCCATCTTAACAAGCTGCTCCTAAATGGAAAATGTCAAGCTGAGTTGAGCCAGTGGAGTAACTATGTGAATGTGCATAGACCATGCCCTGATGATGACAGGCCAGGTGATGGCAAGAGATCTCTTGCTTCCGGGGTGTTATTGGGAGAAGCGGCAGGTCAGAGACACTGGCATACTAGGAGCTGTGGTACTTCTGTGACTAACACTGCAGCTTATGAAAGGGGAGGGAATTTTGACTGGGGAGGGTATGAACTCTGGCTGGTTTGTCAAAAATAACATAATTGCCTTATGAATTGGCCATAGGTAAATACCTTTTAACTAAGTTATGCAAAACTGGAGAAGGTATTTAAATATCATTCAAAAGAAGCGTTTAAAGAAAGCCTTAAGGCAGACTAATGTCTAACAATCTATAATTCAGATTATAACTTGCTATTTCTGTCTATTGAGTCCTACTATTGTCTGCTCAGTAATAAATTATTAACTGCTCTTAATGTCTTAACAGGCATTTCACAACAGATTATTAGGAACTGAAATTAAAGTAATATTTCAGTGGCATGTAAACATTTTATCTTCTTGGCATGTCTTCTGAAATTCATTTCTCACAAATAATGCAAAATCTGAACAATGTTGCTCTGTCACAGAATTGATGCTGTTATGTTGTTTGGGCTTTTTTTTTTTTGTTCTTCGCTTTTGCGCACTTCCTGCTCTTCCTTTGCTTGTAAAGGGCTAGATAGACAACAATGGATTACAATATGCCGGAGAAAGCAGATATCCAAGCTTGAAGGAGTCTGTGCTTACTTAAAAACTTAAGTTAGCCAAGTTAAATTTAAAGGAAGTTTTAATGTTGTAATGGTCACCCCAAAAGATAGTTCCTTTCCTATCTTAGCTCTCACTTCGACCCGTGATTCCTGTTACTAAGTTTGGTAAGTTATTCAAGCATTGGCAGGTAGCTAATGAATTTCCCAGTTATTGTCCATGAAATTACCCTGACCCCACTTTTGTCTATTACCTTGCCAGCAGCACCTCTTGCTAGCAGTCCCTGTGGAATGTGTTCCATACTGAGTTAATTATCCCTAAATTTGATGCTCCTATTACATTGCCAACTTCACCTCTAGCCATAAATTGCTTTGTGGCAGGCTTTGACATGACAGAAGTGTAAACTATTTTTTCAGCTCATGAATTATGTCAGAAACTACTTACAGGGAGACCATTTGAATAGGTTTTGAAGTGGGAAATTGGAAGTAGTTTTGCCATCTTGAAAACCATTCTTCTGCCCCATTGCATTAAATCCTTTACCAGTCTTTGTCCCTCTTTCAGTGACCCCTTAATATTTCTATGCTGTCTGTTTTGAGGATGTGCTGGGCTTCTGGGAAAGCAGATAAGAATGGAAAGTTCAGATTTGTGTAAAACAGGTGCCTGGTGTAAGCCTGAACTGCCTTTTTGCATGGTTAGTTTGACTTGTCACCAAATGGCTACTAGGTTTGTATCTTACCTGTATAGAACCGTTACAATTTCAAGTTAGAATTCTTCCCATTAGATTGCAATACAGAATTAAGCACACAATCATTAATAAGAATTCATCATTAAAAAAATGAGCTGAAAGAATGTATACATGAAAGCATTGTTAGAGGTGTACAGCTGTTTTATGGGGTCAGGAGAAACAAGTTGGAGTTAATAAATGTCTTATGAATAAGGAGGTGTCACTCTGGCACACTTTTTCTGTCTGCCTCTCTGTGATAGAAAGCAAATGTTTCTGAAGAATTTAATAACTTTGTCTTTTGTAATTAAATAACTGAGTCAGTTTTGATAAGCGGTCAAAAAGGTGAATGTGAGCTATCATGTTATCTTGGCATTACATGTGAAGTGGCTCATAAAAGTGAAAGCATAAACCCTTAAAATTTCAGCAATTAGTAGAATCAATCAATTTTGCATGCTGCATGATCTGTCCCCCTGTACAGAGGCTAATAGGACCATAAAATATATATCAAAGCCAATACATAAATATAACAGCAGTTATATATTCTGTGCATACTTGCTGTACAAGTTAACATATTTTTAAGTGCTTGCCTTTCTTAATGTGCCTTCTTTGCATACTGGGGCACTTACTGAAGGTGCTCAGCCTTCTAAGCATGTGTGTACATACATATTGAAGAAAAAAGTATCAGTATTTTATACCTCTTAGTAATGTAGCTGTTCTCAACACACGCATGAAGTACTTTTCTTCCTAATGAATTAAGTTCTCCTTCCTGGTTTCACATCTATGAAAAACTGTTCAACTAATGTAAGTAGTTGCTGTTGCCATTTCTTTTCTCTGCATCCTTGCAATTTTTTCTATTTAAAGCACAGAGTTTTCTTTGGTCTGTGTGCAGACACATATGTGTTATGGTTAACTACACTTCAAAAAACACAGAAGGTGATCCACATGCAAAATCCTGATGTGGATATGGCCACACCAACTTGGGAATGTTCTTAGTTTTAGCTACAAAACTGAGGTGTGTGTAGCTCCAAGGAAGAATGTGTTTGTTTTTTTTTTTGTGCGGAGATATTTTATTAAGTAGAAAAAAAGCTAAGGGTGCTTTCTGAGGATAAGCCAGTTGTGTCTCTTAAATCAAATATTAGATTTTCTGAAGCAAACTGGACTTGTGCCCACAAAAGCTGTGTAAGCATTTGGCCATTTTTATTTCTTTCTAGAAATACTCTGGGGTTTAGTGAATGCAGTTTAGAAGAATACTGCTTGTGTTCTTGAGCCCATTTCCTTCTCTCCTGTGCTGAACTCCTGAGAAGAAAACCATACTGAAACTCGCAGTTCTATGCAGGATATCACTACACACATGTACTGATTTTTAAAGAGAGAGAGTTGGTGTGTCTTGAGAGCAATCCAAGTTTTCACTGACAGTGATTCAATTTTGTGATGCAAAAGCATTTGATTAATTCAAATGCATATAATAGGCTAAGTGCTGGACCTCTTGCTGCAGTTTATCACTCTGTGTGTCTGGCAACAGTCAACTGTAGCCATAAATTACATCAGGAGGATGCTGTGCTGCACATGTGTCACAGAAGCTGGAGTTTAAAATTAATATGGAAGATAAGCCACAGAAATGGATGTGAGGCATGCAGCTGAAATATTTGTGAAATGGAGGAGCATTGTGTTTTAACCCTGGCTGGCAACTAAGTCCCACACAGCCGCTCACTCACTCCCCTCCCTGGGGGAAGGGGGAGAGAATCAGAAGAGTAAAAGTGAGAAAACTCACAAGTTGAGATAAAAAGAGTTTAATAGGTAAAGCAAAAGCTTAGCACAAGCAAAGCAAAGTAAGGAATTCCTTCACCACTTCCTATCAGCAGGCAGGTGTCCAGCCATCCCCAGGACAGCAGGGCTCCCTTACACATAACAGTTTTTTTGGGAAGACAAATGCCATCTGAATGTCCCCCTCTTCCTTCTTCTTCCCCCAGTTTTATATACTGAGCATATAAACATCCTTTGGGTCATCTGCGGTCAGTTGTCCCAGCCTGTGTCCCCTCCCTGCTTATGCAGCCCCAGCCCACTTGTTGGTGGGGTGGTGTTATGATCAGGAAAGGTCTTGACTTCGTGTCAGCACTGCTCAGCAGAAACTAAAATGTCCCTGGAATCGACACTTTTCTAAGCACAAATCCTAAACGTTACCCCAAAGCAGCTACTATGGGGGCAGTTAACTCTCCCCCAGCCAAAACCAGCACAAGTAGAAAGAATGATTTGCCCATAAAAAAAAAAAAGAATAATTTATTTTTCTCTTTCTTAGCTGCAGATTCTCCCTCTTGCCTAAGTGACACTTGGGCTTTTACTTGAAATCACGTATATATATATATATATGCACCTAACCTAGCTGTGTATCTTTAAAAAGAGAATTATTCTAGTTTGAGCCTTCTTCCTCTTTCTTGGTAATGAATTTTTTTAAAAACTAATTTATGTAATTGTGAAAATAATATAATTTTACATATATATATAATTGTGTGTATGGTTTCTTGTTAGACGTGGTTCATCCGTACCAATACAGTTCATGCATTTATATTGTGCTTTACATGTCTAAAATGCTTTGCAGTACAGATAGAAAAGTCCATTAAGAAAAAAAGAATTGTGCTTAAATTTGTTTTGAGAACTATTATTTTCCCAGCAGCAGCAGTGCCAGCAGGTTAAAAAGAGGTAGTTGCAGCAAAACAGTGGCTAACTAGTACTAAGAAAACAATTTAAGTTTCCTGCCAGTACAGCTGCAGAGTGCTAGTGTTTCTGGCCCTGGGCAAAAGAGAGAACTTCAGATCAATGAGTTAACTTATTTGAGTTGCATTCACATCCCTGAATAAGCTGCTCGAGCGCGTTATACTACATGAAAGCATCTATCTGAACGCCTTAGTGGTCCTGTATGTCTCCTGTATAAATCCGTTAATACTTTAGTGTGTTTACTGCTGGAAAATTCCCCAAACCTTTGAGGTTTATTCCTCATAGCACCAAGTAGACTTATAAATTAATAGATTATATTATTTTATTTTCAGTGTTTCAAAACACCATTTTAGAATGACAAAATACTGTATCACTAAAACATTTTTGTATATCTCAGCAAGGTGACCCAAATAACAAAGACCACCCACTGCTCTAGTAATAGGCTGCTGACTCTTAAGGATTTCTTAAAGCTGCTTGGCAGGTTGTGCAGTTCTGCAGCCGAGCACGTTTTTAAAGGGATGTGACAAATATTATATAGGTCTTTTTGGGATTCAGCAATTTCAGATGAGGATGGTCACCTGAGCATAATGCTTCTTGAACACATAAATGAGAGTGCTGTATGCATGTGCGCCCTGAAAAACGGGAATGTTTGATTTGCAATGAAGCCATTGATTTTTCTGAAAAGTACTCTTTACAAACTCGGTAGCATTTTCCTGCTGGCTTGCTGGGGGACAGGAGGAAACCCTTGTGTTAGCTTGGCTGGTTAAAATCCTTTCCTGTATTCGTATGTATTCGCATATATGTGTTTTAGCCCCTCTCATTCTGAACATGGGGCAGAAAAGTGTGTTTGCATAATGAGACTCAGATTGGAGGTATTTGTTACACACAGTCATTTTTGCTGCCACATGATGGCAGCAAAATCCCGCTCAGGACTGAGAGCCTCGCTAGTCCTCTGGCTCTTGGGATTTGCTTTTCTTCCCTCACCCTACCCTTTTGTAAGGAGAGCTAAAAGGGTTGTTCTAAAATACTCTGGAGATAATGGAACCTTGGGTTCTGTTAATGCATTAATTCCCGTAAAGCTGCATCTTCTAAGAATGCATCCTCTGGTTCATTGGCTAGTGCATGCTCTTTGGTTTTTAAGTTTTTAGTATTTTATTATATTATCTTTGCTCTGAAATGTACTAGGCTTACAAATTACCAGTTTACATGCTTGTTATCCAAATAAAACCTGAATACTAAGAAGTCGGAGTGTACTGAATGAATCCCATTCTTATACCTGAGTAAGGCAGCGTTCATAACTTCCTACCTTCACATTGCCCACAGTGCTACTGGTAACATGATTTACAAGGCCTTTCTGTCCATCTGTAGTTTCTAACTTAATGAGCTTAATATATTCTACTGCTCATTTTGTAGTTTATTGCAAAACTTTAATGGTGGTCTTTTATCCTTTTCTATTTTGTCAGTAAATGTGTACATCCAGCTTTCCCATTCTGTAAACTTGAGCATTCTATCTTATTACCCTTAGTGGTGGTGTTATTGCTAGTTAAAACAAATGCCAAAATCTCCCCTAAATCCTGTTGTATGAGTAGCAAAATAAAAAGGACAAAGAGGAAGGTGTTTTGTTTTGTTTTGTTTTTACTGTGACTGTTGGGGCATTGCTTACAAGGTTCCTTGTCCTTTCTCCTATATGCAGGTTAAAATGCAGTTTAGCCAAGACCTGCAAAGCAACTTTATTAATGGAGAGTTCTTTGTGGTGTGCCTGTATTATGAGCTTACCCTGGGAGGTGTTCAGATGCAGGCTACCTAACCCTTAACAAAGCAGATGACTTAGGCTGGATTATATTTGAATGGCTTGGGCCAAATTGTCAGTGGTATAAGGCAACTGTCCTCGACTGATCAGAGAGAGAGGAGGAAGGTTTTTCCAGTGCTATGTGGTTGGACTAAAACATTCTGAGTGTTACACGATTGCTCAGCTAGCTGATGTTTCCTCTGTGTTCTTACAAAACTGAATTATGAGCCAGAAAAAAATTCCTGACTTTAGAACCAGTCATCGGTAGAGGGTGCAATGTAGCTTTTGCATTTGAGCTTCGTAGGCTGTATGTTTACCAAAGATATTTTTAGTTAATAATCTATTATTCAAAATTTAGTTCAATTATACTTTTGCTTACATGAGCAGTGCAGTTTACTGCAGTGGATTTGATAACATTAATTTTATTCTGCAAATGAGCAGATTTTCAATTTAGCAAGATTCCATGTTATACTGTGATCAGCTCTGTTGTAATGATTTTATGACTAGAAAGTGTTTGCTCCTATTTATGTATGGTAATAAATTTATGGTATCTGGTTTATAGGCTTACAAAAATACAAACACCATCATCACATTTCTTACTGGCATTTGCTGTCAGTGTGATAACTATGTCACCAGATGAGACATACACTTTCTACGTAGCTGTGGAAGCAATCCAGAATCAGGGTGTAGCAAGTGAATGTCACAAGAAGGTTGTGTGAAAAATAGGGATAAGGAGGAAAAAGCAGCAAACAAGATCTGAAGGGAATGGAAGAAGGGGAAAGAGTAATAGGATACAGGGAGATGAGGATGATGAATAAAAGGTTTAGGAAGCAGATGAAGACCAGATGATGGCTTATGATTTTGGAATTGTTGCTTTGCTAGCTCCGTTTTCCCAGCTTCTCTGCTCTAATTGCTTTTTCAGGCCTATGAGGCTTCCTCTTTCCCCCAGTGTCCCAGCTGCTTGTGGACTTTTCTGCTGGTGGCTGATAGGTGCAGCTATGAAGTTTTTCTGTAAACACAAGACAGACTATGAGCTCTCTTGGCATTTTTGTTATCTTCAAGTCTGGTGGGAGATTATTTGAACTCTTAAGATTGTTCTTGGAAGAAGCCTTATGAGTAAAAGAATTTTGATTTCTGAGAACTGATAGAGTACCAGGTGACTATCTTGGCCTGTCTAATCTGTCCTTTTGCCATTTCCATTCTTGGTAAACATGGAATGGAGTACATGGTCCAATCTAGAAATGCTCTTGACTCCACTTGTACTATCTGTACTTGTTCTATCTGTACTGCAAATCTTTTGGTTGAGATCCAGGATCTTGGATCAGTTCCCTTCCCCTCTGTACTCTTTTATAGTTTTTACTGCTGACAAGGTGCTAAACAGGACCCACAAATAAGATTCTTCTGGGGGGTTGCCTTGTGGCTGGGACATCCAGGTGGGTTGTGTTGGACCAAGTGCTCACTCACTAGGAAGTCCAGAGGGAAAATACAGCTGTCTTGACTTTGTGGAGCAGATCATGCTTCTGCCTGTAGCAGAAGAAGTGGGGAATACAGGGGAAGCCATTAAGATCAGGAAGATGGGGTGCTGTCATTTCTATTCAACTGATAGCTCTGCTGAAGTGGCAGATGGGGAATTGTACTTCTGGGATCCAAGCCTCATGGCAATCAAGGTTCTGAAAAAAACTAAACTACCTGGCTCGGAGACCATTGGCAGTATGGCTCCTTTGGTGACATCTGGAGGCTGCTGATGTGCCTGTTGGTCCAGGCAGAGCTAGCAGGTCCTGGAGGGAGGGAAGAAAGAGAGAGCGTGCATGTTTCAAAATGTTCGTGTGAATCCAAGCCCTGCTTTTAAGCAGCTCGGACATTGAACCTTATCTCAGCAAAGCATTAGCCACTGCAGCTTAAGTTATCAGCCACAAATGTTGGGACAGCCACAATTTAAAAATGCCTTTTAAAATGAGTTTAACAGGTGTTACGTTGCAGTCTTTGGGAAGTGGTGCCCAAAGGCTAGGATGGTTGAGTTATCTCAAATTAGTAAGGTGGTTTCGGGGCAAGCATTAGGGGTATACAAAATGAGAGTTTTATTCTTTGTCCTGCTGCCGGTTTCCTGGCTAACTGTAGGCAGATATCTGTAATTTCTTCTTACTTGTCTTTCCGTTATGGAAAATAGGAACAATAGGTATTGACTACCTTGTATGACCACCAGGATGCTTTCACATCATTTAGATACAAGAGTAATAAGAGCCTAAGGTGGGCATCTAGAGGCAGAGGAGTAATGAACGTAAAGCAGGGCATCTTATGTATAAATCCTATTTGGCAAACAATAAACAAGAAGTATTCAAAATAGGTATTTTCCTCAAAGAACAATTATTTAATTTCAATATAGCTCTTACTGAGACCCCATCAGTCATGCCATGGTAGCATACCATTTCTGCAACCCTACAGGTATTGCTGCAAAGTGCAGATTTCCTCAAGTACTGTATCTACAACATAAAGGCTTAAACATGGGAGAAAGGGAAAAATAGCATCTTACTCAGGGCCCTCGCAATGTGAGTTTACGTTCAGTACAGGGAATATCTGTATCTGAACTAGCCTTATGTTAACTAGATCATGTATTGTTGTCATCTTGCTAGGGCAGGCAGAAGTTCTTGTAGCCCAAATTCTCAGTAAGGTAAATTACTACTTGCTGAATTCAATGCTGGTGAAGTCAGAGTAGCTTTGTACCTAAGTGAGCTTGTTTGAAAGCTAATCCAGGATCTCTGCAGAAACTATCCTGCAGTTTTGCTCTGTAAATAATGCTGCTCTTGACCTGAATTATTATGAGTGGACAGAAAAAGGCACTTCTGAAGTGTGATTCATTGTAAGTGTTCATCTCAGGATGAGAAAAAATGAGATACAGAGGTATCCGTTTCTCTGTGGTGGATGTAGTAACCCATGTGTATCTAAATGTGGGTGTTCACTGCTTTGTGGAGCTGGGCTATATTTCAGGTAGGGAGGTGGAAAGCTCCATGTCTTGTGAGCAGACCAGTAACATAATTACAGGCTTCTTCCTGTAACATTTCAGAAATACTGGGAAAATACTGCTTCTTAAACCAATCTCTTTCCCTTCTTCCCTCTGTGTCCAGTGAATTACAGTTCAGCTCCTCTAGTACTACTACTTCAGAGAGCCAAGAACCGTCTTCCAGGGATCAAGCAGCGAGTGCGCTTCAGCAGCAGCTCCTGCTGATGGTGGCGCGAAGGACCCTTTCGGAAAGCCCACGGGTACGTTGTAGTATCTCTGTTTCTAGCATCTTGATGAACTACTTTATAAACAAATGCTGCAGGCTTATTCCTGAGAGAGTTTTGTTGATTTTCTTTACTACTCTGCTTGGTATTGCTCTTGTGGGAGATGTATTTTATCGATGGATGCAATTCAGCTGCTTTCTGCTGACACTGTGTAGTGTCCTAGGGGTGTATTTAAAGACTCCATCACCTAAGAAGTTGATCTTTTGTCTTCTATCTTCATTCTTATTTTGTTTGAAAGAAAGAGAACACAGCTGTTAGGGTTTTAGATGCACCACCAGATTTTAATGGTAAAAAGTGTTTATTCCAAATTCATTACTGTTCTAAAACCTCATGTCTGGTTTCACTTTTCTGAATCAGGCAGCCAGGCTTCTGGATGTCTGTTGTGGAATGTCAAACCCATCTCCTTGATGGAGCTGGCAAAAGGAAAAGGCCGACAGAGTTCAGTTTGTATGGTAATATCCTGGACATGAACTTTACAGTGTTTGGGGTCTGTGACCCACGGCTTAATGCTGTAATCTGTTTTTACAATTCCATTTATAATAAGTTTAACCTTCTCTTGTCTTCTGTGACAGATTCTAATTTGGTATTTCTGAATAACCTTAAAATGCCAGTTAATTATCTTTCAGTTTAGATTTTGTACAGGAACTTAAAGCTAGAAGCAACTTGCATAGAAGAACTATATGAAATTTAAAATCAGGAAAGTTTTCTAAATCGTGTGTTTCATATTTGGACAGAATCTTTCATCTAAGGGCTCGGATGTTTTCCGGATGTTTTTCTTGTAAATTACAGAGCAATAGTCATACCGTTTGCCCCCTCTCACTTCTGAGAAAACTGCACCATTTAGAAGACATTGCTCAAGATGACATAGCAAGTTTGTAACAAGGCCAGGCAGTAATTTCAGAACTTCCTGGTTTCTGGTTGTTTTTTTTTTATTAAACATGAAATTATGAGCCTTTGTAAGTCAGGAAAAGTTTTGTCATTGATTTTAATGAAGCTGAGGTTTCAGGCTCTCTCTGACACAATGTCATTTATGAAGTGAACTTTTATAAGCCCTTTTTTTGATAGAAGGCATAATTAGGCTTAGTGACTCATTCAGGGCTAGTCAGAGAGTTTCCCAAACACAACTCCAGAACCTGATTCCAGCCTAAGTACTGCAAGCCTCATGTAATGGACCTCATCCAAATGTTACAGTTCCTCAGGAGCCAAGATGTTCACTTACGCACTCAGTTAAATATGTGTTAAGCTGGTCTGAAGACTGAACAATGAGATCCTCAGGAGTTTTAGTGGACTTTATGCCACTATTTGGATTTTTTTTGTTTTATTTATTTATATAGTGAGCATCTAGATCAGATGAGTGAAATTAACGATTGCAGTTGATTGAGTTTCACATTACTTTCTGTTGAAGAAACAGGACCCAAGAGAAACAAAACTGTTGCCAGTACTAGCAACCATACTATTTTAAAATACATTTTTGTTGTTACCAATGCCCAAACTCCACAATTAAGTGACGTGTTGAAGTGGTAATGGAAATATTAAAATCTAGAGCACCTAACCTACTTTTAGCTGGATGACCTGGCATCCCCTTGAATGTCTGAACTCTCAAAAACATGAGTGAGTTACTGTCATAACAGCTGAGTTACCCGGCACTGCATGGCTGTACACTTTTAGACAGTTGGGTGCATGAGATAAAATACATAAACTTGAATTTCTTTCCCCAAAACTCAAGCTAGCCTGTTTTATCTTGCATTGCCAGCAGACTGAGGACATCAATGAGTCAATTTGCAGCTGACACACAGCAATAAATTCACATGTGTCATATGTAAATTGCAAGTAAAATTCCTCCTCCTGGAAAGTGAAGATTAGAAGTTATTCCAATAATCTGAGAGAAAATTTAACAATTCCTTCATGCAGGTGGACGGTTTGTTAAAAAAAAAAAAATGTGTTTTGCTAACAGATACAGATTAAGAAGATGGTCAATTACTTCACAAAGAAATTCCCTTCTCTGATGAGGAAAGTTAATCTAACACAAAGATTGCCTGGAGTTCCTTAATAGATATATTTGTTACCTAATTTTGATTAGTTATCTTTAACAATGGGTGGGGGCATAGAAGGAGGTTGAAAGCCACGAGACTTTGCAGTCACTAGAAAGCTCAAATTCTTCCTGAAAGAAAAACAAGTCATTCCCTCCCGCCATAAAATCAATTATTGGTGTTCCTTGTAAAGAAATCTCTACTGTGCAGTGGGGTTTTTTTGTTCTGTTGTCTGCCTTTGCAGGCTTGGCTGATGGTCTGTAGGTAAGCCTCCCTCCCCACAAGTGTTAGTGAAGGAGTGCAGGTGCAAAGTTGGCGATCTGAAATGCTGTAGTTCAAACAGACAAGAAAATGTCTTAGAGTCTGACAAAAGCAGTATTCAAAAGGATGGATTTATGATTGTGATGGTAAGATTAGAGACTCTTAAACTAGTGATGTTTATGATGCTTGTGCTTGTTTGCAGTTACAGTCCTTTTGCTGTTCTTGAGGCTGCACACCTGATGTGGTGGTAGAAGCATCTCGGGAAAGATAAACAAAGCTGTGTTCTGGAAGGGGAGCTGATGAGTCAAGCCTCTAGGCTTTAAAGCCTACTTGATCTTTTTGATTAAAAAGGAGGATCTGTCCTATCACATATGATTTTGTGTTGTGCTGTAATTAGTCTGACACATGGAAAAATCTCGAAATAGAAATTTTAGACAAGCAGTGGATTAGGGCAAAAATGAGTTATTTTCAAATGGGTATTTAGTATTTATGTTTAAAGCATATTACCACTGTTGAGCTAAAAAATTGATACAGTATCTATCCATCTGCAATTTTGAAGCTGGTGTGATATTTCCATTTCTAATTTAAAATGACAGAAAATAAATATGCTTCCGCTATTTCTTTTTCAAAAGAAAAAAATCTAAAAAAATCTGAACCTTCACGTATATTTGGCCCTTTAAATACCTGCTTTGCTGGCAGCCATATGTCAATGTGAAAGAGTTTTATGTATTTCTGGTTTGTTTGTTTTTATAGCAACCCAGCCAGGACCCTGAGGATTCCGCATGTTCTTCAGCACAGCGGAAACTGAACAGACAGTTTTACAGATTTATTGTATTCCCTGGCAAATGGATCAAAGTCTGGTATGATCGTCTTGCCTTGTTGGCATTGTTGGACAGGTAAGATTTCTTTTTTTTTAATACAACTCTGTGTAGTGTTACAGTGATGGCTCCACATGTTCATAAAGCAACTCAGACCACTAGAGAAAGAAAAAGTGAGCATTGTATTAGTGTTTTATATTCAGATTGAGTAGGTAGGTGCTGGTTTGCTTTACGTTGAAGGAAGCGTTTCTCTTCAGAGTTGGTTTTGGTAGTTCTTGCTACCCTTCATCTTCAAGCAAAGACTTTGATTCATGTGAGCACCAGGCCTGTAGAATAGTATCAGCTGTTAGATCAGTGTTCAGCTGTTAGATCAATGATTCTGAGCTTTCTGATAGTTTATTTTTTGTGTGTGTGCAAAGATAGAGAAGTAGATGGGTCCCAGGGTATTGTAAAACCAAAGTACTTCAGTCTTTAAGGAATAAAATTTAGAGTGGTATTAGGAGGAGCTCTTTCAGCTGCTCCTTCTGTTCCAGTTCAGCTTTATTTGTTCAGAGAAAATTTCTTGCTGTGGCATCATTCTTTTTTCTAGTCCTCAAGCTTCATTTGACATTGAATCTTTAGGTGATTTGTAGTGGCAACACAACCAGTACCCTTTGCTAGTAGACATCGTGGTAATCTGCTGGACTACTGGGACTTTAAAACGTCTTAGCCTACATACCTAATGCTGCTGGCTCTCCTATCTCTGCTTTGGGTGGGTGCCATGCCATGTATTTTAATGTGGGCTACACATCAGAAACTTAGATGAGCTTTATATACTGCAGAAATCAGACTGTATAGTCAGGGAGCTTAGGTCCAGAGCAGATACTTATCTGTGGTGTCTTCTCTCTCTATTTCAATCACATAGAAAGCATGTTCTGATAAACTCTTGCTGTAGCTTGAATATTAACATTGGTTTTTTATCTCGGCTTCCAGTGTTCTAATAGAACAGATAAAACTAATAAAGCATCAGATGACAAACTTGGTCTTTCATTTAATTCTTTGTTGTCAGATGTACATTTTTCACTAACTGAATGCCTTATTTCCTCATTTAAATGTTATTTGTTTGGGTGTGGGCTTGTTTGTTTGTTTGTTTTTTTGTGGGTTTTTTTGTGGTTGGGTTTTTTGGTTGTGTGTTTGTGGAGGGTTTTTTGTGTTTTTCTGTGCAACTATATTTGAGATGTAAGATTGGAGGGTGCTGGACTTCACGTCATTGCCTTTTTCTCCTATACATTTTAGCTATCATAGTGGATAAGGTCTTTGGCACAGGGGTGAAGCAGTGTTGAACAGGGAAATGTAGTTTTGGGAGCAAAACCTCAGATCCTATAGATTCTGAGAGCTCCGGCACTGAAAGTTCACACCAGCTGCAAATGGACCTGCCTTGCTCTAGAAAATATATAAATATTTATACTTCTCTGAACACTTTTATTCACATAGGACTGAAGATATAAAGGAGAATGTATTTGCTGTACTTCTAGTAGTTCTCGTTTCACTTCTTGGTTTCCTGACTCTGAATCAAGGCTTTTGTAAAGACTTCTGGGTTTTGTTGTTCTGTCTGGTGATGGCCAGCTGCCAGTATTCCCTCCTAAAGGTAGGAACCAAGTTGCTGAGTTCTCTTCTAACTTTGACAAAGACAAAATTCCGTAAGCAACCTTTTTTCTTCTGTTCTGTTTTTAGAGCGTTCAGCCTGATCCTGCTTCACCAATACATGTAAGTCGCAGCCAGTAGAACAAGTCTTTCTCCTTTATTATCACTTGTGTACTGTGAAAGAGTTGGCTATTCAGTGAAACACAGGTGTAAGTAGTTTGCTGTTCTATGTGGTTTATGAAAATCAGCAAGATGTCTGTGATTTTAGACTTTGTACTATGTTTAATAAATCATAAGCTATTTGAAATGTGCTTTTCCTTTAAGCTAAAATGCCTCTGGAGTAGTTTGCTGAAATTGAATCCTGTGGCATCAGAGAAGCCTTTTCTTTGCTTTCCTTTAGAAACAGTGACTGAAAACATCAGAATTTCCAGATTAGCAGCTCAGTCATTGGTTGGTTGGGTCTCTAAATTATTTTTTCTTTTGAGATTAATTTTTTTTTTCTTAAATCTGGTATTGCAGATGTATTTGTCAACAGTATTATAAACTCATGGGTGCTTTCCCTTTGTTATAATATCCTTACAATGGTCACAACCACCTTGAAAAGAAATAGTTCCTTACCCAAGTCTGTCCTCATTACAGGACTGTTTAGGAGCATCATCCTACAACTGCAGCCTGACCCCTCCACATGTCAGTGTCTCAGTCTTTTTGATTTGCAGATGTTGGAAAACATTTCAGTGGTCACAAGGTCCCTTACTTTGCTTTTATACTGGCTGCTTAGTTGCTCACACATCTTTAGTTTATTTAGTTTTTGAGGACCCCCAATCTTCCTTTAGAATTTGGAAACTGTCAGGTCTGCTGGATCATTTCCCTTTGCCAGGGAGCAATTGGTTTTGTCAGTTTAGAGGTTAGATATACAGGCTGAGCTTGAAACTGAGGTTATTACAAGTGTGTACTACACATTTCACTGAGATGGATTTCAGAAGACTTTTAGTTTCTTTTCTATGCCAGTTATTATGGAGTGAATTTATGGTGTTGTTGGTTATAATGCATTCACAGGAAATACCTGTCTTCATAAAAAGTAGGGAAGGCTAATAGACAACAGCTTATACTTTGCAGGGTAGTACTTTCAATACGTCAAAGAAATATTTCTACTTCAGTGAAAAGTTGTTTTTTTGGGGGACTGAAATAATATTGCCTGTTAGTTCAACTATCACCTGTCCAGACATAAAAAGGTGACCTGTAATGAAATAGTTTGCACTTATTCAGACATGAGTAATGTGTACATTTGCTTAAAGCGGCTGGCAAACAGTTTAATCAAATCTTCATTATGAATCTATCTAGCCAGTACTTTCTTATACTAGTAAAGACAAGTAGCTAATGAAGTTAAAAATGAACACTTTTTGTGCATAATCCAGGTTTGCATTTCATACTCCCACAATATTGTTACAAGTGTTATTTGCAATATTGTATTCTGTAAGTCATGCAACAATCTAGCAAAGTAACAAAAGGTGTATTCCCATCTTCCATATGCTTTCCTAAAACTTTTTCAGGGATGTTTTCTTGCAGACATTTTGGTGCACCAGATGAACTCCAATGGAAATAAAGTTCAGAGAGTTTTTCCACAGAGGGCTTTAAAGGCGGAAGGCATTACAGATCAAGTTCAAGTAGAAGGCTATCTATTTTTACATCATGGGTTTTTGACACCATAAATATTTGTAAAGGTTTGCTTGGGCTAGTAAGCACCACAAAAATAGGACAAGTTGGGGAGAAAAAATACTCCATGTACTGTTTCATAATTCATGTAACTACATTTAAATGAAAGAGAATAACATCTCTTGATGTTAATGTAAGGATGCAGAACAGCAAAGGGATTAAATAATGATCAGTACCATGTCCGTGAATGAAAATGAAAATGCAGATGAGATTTTTCAGTGTGAAACATGCCATCATGAGCCATTAATTTGCACACTGAATTAATTTCTCTTCTTGGATCCATGAGTAGCCGCTAATGCCTCATGTTTTCCATGCCTGCCAAGAAGGTTTCAAACTTCTTCCCTATCTCTCACAAGCAGACTTTGTTACTGTTTGATGTGACTTTGTCACTTCTAGCCTATACTGTTTTGAAAAACTCTACTTTAAAATATTATCCCATGAATTCAGAAAACACAGTGTCTACGGATGCATGAGCTTTTGGTCTTAACTCCTTACAAGCAACGCTGTGTTCACTTCCTGGTGTTGAGGAAGAGCTGACCCTACGAAGTCTGGTAGTCTGGTACAATTCTAATGGAAATAAGATTACTTCTTGCCCCCCTCTCTCCCCACCCTCATACCATGCTGTGATAGATAGGGTCTCCAAGTTGAACTCTGTGTATTGGCTTGTATACTGTTAGTGTGTCAAGGGATGAGTTTCAGTACCTGGAGAAGAATATATCTAATTCAGCTAATGTTTTGAATTTTATATTCATTTATACTATTGATTTGTGGTAATAGTTCTCTTCTGATTAGATTTAGTGTTTTAAGCTGGAACTTCCCAGGTTCTACAGCTAATGCTGGCTGCTGGTGTTTATTGTAGCTGCAGGTTTAATACTGTTGCCTGCTACAAGATGAGAGCCTAATATTCCTGTCAGCCTGTAATTTAACCTTTCTAGTTCTGGAGCTGGTGGCCTTTAGTTGCTGTTCACACAGGGGTATGTGATTCTGGGATAGGGAGATTCTGGAACAGTCTTCTCACTGGAGTGGTGGGGTGAAGAAAATAAAGCCCATCCCAAGTATGAGTTTTATTTTATCAACAGCAGAATATAGGGGGAGGTGCCAGTGACTGTAGTGTATTAAATTCAGAGATACAAGAGATCCTTGTCCTGTGCATTTCAAGGTTTTAGACAAGTGGCTCTGACTGAAGAGTTTCTTAACACTGGTTAGAGGCAGCAGCAGATTGGGCAATAAAGACAATGTGCGTAGTGAATGGGTATATAGAAGGATCATAAGAGCTTGTCTGTAAGTACCTGATAAGACACCTGATTAGCTCAAGATCTAGCTCAGTTTCACAAAGGCATTTGAGCTTTGAAGAATTGCAGTCATGCTCTTAATATGATTCACAGAATCACTTGCATTGTTTCAGTCCCATTACCTGGCATAGCAGTAAGCAGTTTCTTAAATTCCATAAGGCACTTAAGATGTGTTTTTAATTTGTCCCTCTAAGCTTTTCCGTAGAACCAAGCACACACACTTTTTATATAAAGCCTTCTGTCTTTTTCCTCTTGCATGTGTGTACCCACAAAGAAAAAGATCTTTCTGAGATTCCCCCATCAAAATGCCTTGCAGTCAGAAGTGCTATTTTATGAAATTGAAGTGTTTGTGAAATTATTCTAGCTTTGTTGAAAATCTGAATACTTTTATCAAAATACAAGATGCACCGCTGCTGTGTGTGTACGATGTGAATATGTTTCTGAAACATTCATGGGAAACATGGACCTGAAAAAGTCAGTGACATTTTTTGGCAGGCTTAGGGAAGGAAGAGTTTTCACTAAAATTTCTATCAGGAGATTGAAAATGATTGTCCAACAAATGAGATGTAAAATGTAGAAGAAATCTTGCTTTATTATTTAGATTCTTCTGAGGAATGCAGAGTGGAGTAGTTTCACCAAGATGAAATCTGCTTTACATGTCAAAATTTACATGTCAAAATGTCCTACTAGAATTTATTTAGTCGGACAAAATGAGCCTGTTAACAGCTAAAATATCTGAAGTTGCTCTGCCACATGCCCATTTTGGTGAAGGGTTGCCTAGCTTGGCCTGTCAGTGGAAGGCACAAGAGAGCTTCAGCTGCTTTTCCTTTGTTTCTAAAACCTTGGAAAGAGGAACTGCAATATCCATCCACTGGCTGTGGTTTTCAGGAGGTGATGCATCATCCCAATGATTCTCTTTCTCCTAGGTGTGCGCTGCCAGCCTGAAACTAATCTTGTCCTAAATTATCCGCTCACACAAGGGATGTACGTGCCACTGTAATACAATGCTAATACCCACACCCATTCCTCTTTCTTGTGTTACCTGTTCCCCAGATGGGAGTACTGGAAGTATTTGTTGTGCTCTGGGAAGCTCATTCAGCTGCAGCACACCCCAAGCAGTGTGACAGCTGTGCAGCCACTGTCCTTCCGGGTGCATTGCTGCTGCACTGCTTTGCTTCCGTTGATCTGATAGATCAACAGAGTTAGCAAGATTTCTTGTTCAGGATTCTGTCTCGTTCCCCACTGCCACCTGAAAAATAGGGAAGGTTGTATTTGCTCACATTATGCTATGTTCAGACAGCCTTTGAAAACTTCTTCCCCAATCCTAACAAGCATTATTGATGTTAGCATGGTAAGCTGTGATTTAATTAGTATATAATAGAATAGAGTGGAAGGGATGATCATCTAGTCCAACTGTCTGACCAATTCAGGGCTGACAGAAAGTTGAAGTGTGTTAAAGGCATTGTCCAAATGCCTCTTAAACACTGACAGACTTGGGGCATTGATCACTTCTCTGGGAAGCTTGTTCTGGTGTTTGACTGCTCTCTCAGTAAAGAAATGCTTCCTAATGTCCAGTCTAAACCTCTCCTGGTGTAGCTTTGAACCATTCCCATGTGTCCTATCACTGGAAGAAGAGATCAGCACCTCGGTCTCCACTTTCTCTCCTCTGGAAGCTGTAGAGAGCAAGTGAGCTCATCCTTCAGCTTCCTCCTCTCCAAACTAGACAAGCCCAAAGTCCTCAGCTAAGCACGAGCTCTGTTGTCCTCCTCTGGACACACTCAAGGACCTTCATATCCTTCTTAAGTTGTGGGCACCAGAAGTGCACAGTAGTGCTTAAGGTAAGGCCACACCAATGCTGAATACAGTGGGATCACCACCTCTTCTGACTGGCTATTGTGCTGTGTTTGTGCACCCCGGATGCAGTTTGCCCTCTTGGCTGCTGGGGCAGAATGCTGCTGAATGCACACTGAGCCTGCTGCTGACCAGTACCACAGATCCCTTTCTGCAGGGCTGCTCTCCAGCCACTCATCTCCCAATTTAATGCGTGTGCCCAACATTACTCCATCCTAGGTGCAGAATCTGGGATTTTAACTTGCTAGATTTCATCCCATTAATCACAGCCCAATGCTCCAGTCTGTCTGGATACCACTGCAAGGCTTCCTGTCCCTCCAGAGAGTCAACAGCACCTCCCAGTTTGGTATCAATGTCAAACTTGCTAATGGTGCATTCAACTTATGCATCCAGATGGTTGATAAAAACCATCTGGTTGATAAGTTGAATGGAACGGGCCCTCAGATTGAGCCCTGAGGAACGCTGCTGGTGAGTGGTCACCAGCAAGGTGTAGCCCCATTTACTGCAACCCTTTGCGCTCTGCCCTTCAGCCAATTCCTCACCGAGCGCTCCATGAACTACTTCAAAAGTAAGAGTTAAATATACACTATAAACATAATTGAGTATGTCAGTGTACTGCTTGGAACTGAAAGGTGTATGGGGCTAAACCTCATTTAAACTCCATCTTACCAAACAGCCTGCAAATAATTGCCAGGCAAAGATAAAACCTGGGCTCCATAATTCAAAAGACAAGACAAGAATGTAGCATAATGATAAAAGACTTTGGTCTGGAGTTCACATCAGGATATAAATCATTAAGCAATTGTTTAGATGCAATGTTTACTGGTTTCTTTTCCTAAGGTACATCTCATATTTAAGATAAATGAACTGAAGTTTGAAACCAGGCCAGAAAGTAATATTTTAAGTGATTTTTTTCCCTCTTATCCTTATGAACATCCTTCAATTATTTCATGGACATGTGTCCTATTTTAAAATAATGGAAAAGAGGCATTGTGAAATTTAAACTCTGATTGAACAGCTAGGATTTGTCAGTCCAACTTGATTCATATTCTATGGATGTGAGGTACAGTATTAGCCCACTAATTCCCTGCAATCTGCCACCTTGTTAACTGATTAGTCCCAAAAGAGAGAACAGGTCAGTTAAAAGCAATGCAAACTTACAAGCTTGGCTGGTAGCCAAACAAATACAAATCAGTAAGACTCAAATATATTTTATTATACTCACTTAAATTACATGTTAGAATTAAGAATGTAGCAGCTTTCTGCAAGGCAAACTTGAATCTTTGCACTTTGCTTCTGGCCTTTCACACTCCAGGAATCTTTTCACTCTCCAGCATTTAAAATGTCTTCTTTACCAGGAGAACTATTAAGATTTTTCTTAAATGTCTATTATTTTCCATGGCCCACACCCCACAGCAGTGTTTTGTCGGATTAGTGCAAATCAATTGTGTAAGAGATGTGTATGAAAGACGTAAGATAAGGATCCTTCTGTATATTAATTCCTTTAGATCATCATTTCAAAGCGCTGCATGAGAGACAGAAATGGCTGATGTGTCAGTCCCCTCCAGGAGGGACACTGATGTGCTGTCAAATCAACAGAAAAAAATTGAATTGTATTGGTGCAAAAATGAATCTCCGTGCCTCGCAATGTACCTTGGAGGTGCTCTACTGTATTTCTAATTCCCAAGATGCAATTAAAAATAAATTTTAATTTAATGGAAAAAAAAAACAAAGGAAAAAGGACAAAAGGCCAAGCTACCTGAGTAAACATCCATTAAAATAAAAATAATGTAGATGTTCAAACAGATTGCAGATTTGTTTCTCTATAGAAAATTACTACTTCTGCAATTAGTGTGTTTGGAAAGGTCCAGAAGGTTAGATTTTTTTCAAAAGCGTAAGTGATTGCTGGAGTTAGACTTAACTGATTTTTGTGCATTTTGAAAGTCCTCTGGAGAAGGTAAAATACCTTGTAACATTCTTCTTATTGATTAGTGTGTATAAGTCTTTAAAATATTGTCCTTACTCCTGACCCTCTCTCCAGTTCAGTGCAGTGCATGCAGTAGGTGAATGAATACAAAATTCAAACACTTCTTTCTTTTACTTTTTTGTCTTTTTCCAGGGGCACAATAAAATCATAATCTACAGCAGACCTGTGTATTTTTGTATATTATGTGGCCTTATTTTGCTGCTAGATGCTGGATCTAAAGACACAAATCCTCCAGTTTATACAATGTATGGCTTGAATCTCTTTTCGCCTAGATCTCTTCAGTCAGCCAGAGACCATGTAATAGGTGAGTCAATATTTTTCCTAGAACTGTAAAAATGAATTGAGTGTTAGCCAGGGAATTCTGTGTCTTCCCATGCTGGCAATCAAACGCACACTGGGGAGGCACAACTCTAAGTCAAATTGATAGAAACATTTGCAATGACTTAAGATGACGGGGTCGGGGACAGCTGGCAACCTTCCTTATGTAAAAGGAGTTCTTAATGAAATGAGGCTCGTAGACAAGTCTCTATAGAAAACTAAAAGTCACTGATGTTATTAGCAAAAGACATCATCTGTGAAATGCAGTTAATCTTTGTAAAGGCTTTTCTGTGCAGAGCAGTTACTGTGGAATAAGCTGAGTTTTAAAAGTAATGCGTAGAAGCTAATCCATGCCAAGTCCTCAGATAGACATACTTCCATTCATGAGGAACATGCTTTTTCTAGATTTAATTTAATCTTGCTGTCCTTGTGATGTGTTAGTATGGAGCAGCCACTTCGCAGTAGCTTTTCCAGCCTGTTTCCTTCTGGAATTACGTTCTGGGGTGGCTGAGGATGTTCAGATATTGTCCCAAAATGGGACAGATGATCCTTTTGCACTAATTTGGAGGGGCCACAACTGGAAATACTGCCTTCTGTCAGGACACTTCTTCCTGTAACATACTTGCAGTCTGTAACTGTAATGCTGTTGTGGTTGTGTCATACATACAAGTGCTGAACTGGACTCAGTTCAAGTACTGCCACACTGTTAGGTATGAAATAGAAAAGTTTAAGTTTACTGTAAACGCCATGAAAACTTCCCTGCGTTGTGTTGTGCCAAAGATGACCTGTTGGTTTGTGAATTTGAAACCAGGAAAGCCTACTGTAGTAGAGGAGAAACTTTGCAGTATTAAGTGTATGACCTTTGAGGTCTTTGTTCACCTGTGACTGTTGTAGTTGCTTTTTGCTGTACTCAAGCCAGGCTATTACTGCCTGGAAGGCATACAGTTTTAAGAAAAGTCTTCTGGTCCTTTATATGGGCTCATTGACTCCCAATCCTTCTCACCAGAAACAGGGGAATAATGAAGACCTGCAGCTCACTTATTTTCATTAGCTTCTTTCATTATTTTTCTTTGGTCTCATTAAAGTTTCTTCTTACATATTATTTTCTCTGCCTGTCAAAGGTGAACAGTAAAAATGCTGATAAATAATTCAACAGGAATCTTAAATGACACTTGGGATAGAGATAAATGAAAAGCTGTGGCAACCACTATAAGAAAACAAAGTGTGGTTATAAATGTGCTAATTTTGGGTGGCCTTGACAGCAATAGTAGAGCAGGATCTTGAAACAGCCTGGGGAACATGGAGGAGAGAGGAAATACAGGCTTATGTCCCCATCTGGTATCTGTTCAGCAAGAGGTGGGGAAGAAACCATTTCTCTTTGCTTGTACCTGATTCTTATTTTGCCATGATGTATTTCTTCAAGTGGTGTTTGGTGCTGCGCTTTAGCTAGTCCTGGCTTTGTCTCTATGGAAGTCCCAGCTTCTGGCTGCCATGAATCCCTGTAGGTGCTCACAGTGAAGATGCTTCTTTAAGCCACGGCAGTTTGGCATCCTCCAGCATCTTGCTGCACTGAGAATGGCATTTGTTTTGGGCAATAAAATCAGGAGGGAAGTTGACCCCACTGAATACCAATGTAGTGTTGCTATTGTTTTGCAATTTTACCTATCTTTTGGATATTTTTGGTATCTCATTATTGTTCTGTCATCATATGGTGACTTTTTAATTTATATTTTACTCATAATTTATTGTAGTATTCAGAGTTGATATGTTGGGAAATCAAAGGATTTTTGATAATACATTACAAATACTGAGGAAAGGAAAAAGCCTTCTATGTCAGGTGTTTACAACATACAGTAAGAAGCTAAAGTGATAGACATCATAGAAAGGAACTAGTGTGATGCTTCATGGCATACTATAATAGAAGGCTTGAAAAAAGGTTATAAAAATTAGTGAAAATTTGTTAGATGTGTAACCTAATTACTTAAGAAATAGACCTTTTAACAGGTCAATTTGTTTGCTGTGTAGGATCTGATTCTGTTTTATTTTAAATTGATGGTGATTCTGCTATTGATTTATATTGGTTGGAGAATCACAGCTTTAATTCATTCTAACTGTGGTTTTCATCTTGAATTCCTTATTTCAGTTGATCTTTTTGCTAGATTAACATATATAATGCAAGTAAGGGCACACACAGAGCCAGCCTTACTCCTTGGGTGCTAAAGGTGAGGTTAGTGACCAAAGTAGTTACCCACTCAGTCTATGACAGCTTTTGTGGTGAAACCATTTAAGCATTAGACAGGCAAGTGAAATTATTTGGCAGGCATTTCAGAAGAGTAAGTATGAGATGGTGGCAAAATTTTCTGATAGCAAGTGCTTTGCCTGCTACTTTCAGCAATGACAGAGCTTCTGTCAGGGGAAGAAAGCCACTGAAAGTATTATCTATGGTATGTTCAGAAGGCAGAGAACAAGACGACTATTTCTCACTGAAAGAATACTTCCCCCCCCACCACACTGTGAAAAAGTTTTTATTATTACACAGCAAATGGACTAGTACCCAGATAGGTATTAAAACAAAATTATCTAAATTTCTAAAATGTTTGCACTGACATTGCCCCTGAATTTCCATCCTACATGTCTTGAAAGACCAAAAATTTCCAAAGTCAAAGCTTGTGTTTCCCTCCTACACTTACCTAGTAGCTACTTATTTAGAGGAAACCTTCAAACTGCAGTGTTAAATGCCAGCAGCTCATATAAGCACCACTTAGTGGTTCAGCTCTTAAAGGTGTTTTTCTGTATGGAAATGTGTGATGTTTAAACAAATTCTCTCTGAAATTCATAATGCAATTCCAACTAATTAGTTACTTTTATCATCTGCTTGCCACAAGGGAAACTGCTACTCCCAAATTTAGTCCTTTTATCAGAGACAACTGTTTGTTTTCCTCTCTAGTATGCTCTTTGTGCAGGATGAGATAACCAAAGCTACCTTAGCTAAAGAAGTTAGTAGGATTATTCAAGGTATTAATAGAGAGAGAGTGAGGTGAGGACACTGCTGTAGTGAAACAATTTTTCCCTAGTTTACATTCCCCGCTATATATTTTGGTCTATTGACAGGACAATGTCTCTGGTCTTGTCCTTTCTTTCCCTGCCTTTATTCAGCTTTCTCTGAGGTTGCTACAGCAAAGGCAGCCAGTAGTCTTGAGTTCTGCAAGTCCTTTTCCCAAGGAACAAGATCTTCCATGAATTTCAGAAGTGAGGCTTAGGGGATAGTTGATCCCATGGTGAGACCACATGGCCTTCTGGGCATTTTCATAGAATCATAGAATAGTTAGGGTTGGAAAGGACCTTAAGATCATCTAGTGCCAACCCCCCTGCCATGGGCAGGGACACCTCCCACTAAACCATGCCATCCAAGGCTATGTCCAACCCGGCCTTGAACACCGCCAGTGATGGAGCATTCACAACTTCTCTGGGCAACCCATTCCAGTGCCTCACCACCCTTACAGTAAAGAGTTTCTTCCTCATATCCAATCTAAACTTCTCCTGTTTAAGTTTGAACCCATTACCCCTTGTCCTCTCACTACAGTCCCTCATGAAGAGTCCCTGATTGTCTGTCTTCGGGAGTGGCTTCTTGCTTGGCTTGGTGGAATATCTAAAATAAGAACAGATTGGTAAAGGAGATTAATAATAACATTTGCATGTGGAAGATTGAGAAGATGGTGTTTCCTCATGCTCATTTATGTATAGTTTGTGCCAGCCACAGGAAGTCGTGCTGAAGGGCGCATTGTGAATTCAAGTACATTTAAGTGAGATCTGTCTGGGTTTAATACTTGAGTATGTAATTTTTTCTCCCATGTTTGACTTCCTCAGCAAGATTTACAATGTTAGATATCAGTAAGTGTACAATGTGATAAAGAAAAAAACTGTCAGATCAAACTTGGTGTATTGTTTTATTTTAGCACAAGATGCATTAGTAAGAGGAGCTGGGATTAAATATGAAATTAGCATTCAACAAAGAGCACAAATACTATTGTTGCCTTCTTAAAATTCCACTGGAGGGGGAAGGGGAATAAATTATACTAGTGATTTGTTTAATTTGCTTTTTATGAGAATGAATAGGAGGAAACTGCAGTCTTCCTGGCATGTAAACTAATACATACTTGTTTACAAGGAAGGGTGGCTGACACACATCTCTTTCCTTCACCATGCAGAACATTCTGGTACTAGTACAGTGAAGCGGTAAGAATAGGATAAAACGTGTGTGCATGTCCTTGAAAGTCAACAGTATTGGAAACTTGGGTCAAGGGTGCATTTAGATGCTATGCTAGACAACTGTGTGTAGCATTTTGTAGGGTGGAGCTGAGATTAAATGGATGAGAAGGAGGAGTGGTTGGAAGTGAACAGAGCATGACTAGTAGCACAACTGTCTGAATTATGACTCCTGCTTTTCCTTTTCTGTAAAGAAGCCCTTTAAATTAGCATTTCTATTTAGAAAGGAACTATGTGAAGATGTCAGACTGGGTTTCTGTACTGATTTTAATGTTCTTTCACTACTGCAAAGTCAAGGTCTATCCTGTTTAGAAGCCGGGGAACTGTTCTGGAGAAGTTTCACTATATGTTTGTCCCATTTTTACATGCTGCTTCAAGTGGTCTCTGTTGATTGCTAGCAGAGGCAGGATACTGTGATAGTTAAGATACTTCAGATCTTAGCCATGAAAATACTTTTTGTTTGTTTATACTGAATTGTTACATCTGTGCTTGAACCAACACATATTCAAGGTGGAAGTTCCAAAGTCTGCAAATGAAAATTTCTGTTCTTTAAGTAGAACAAATATAACTTTGGAAGTGTATGAGAAGCAGTAAGAGGGTTATGTAATGCTTTTTTTTTTTTTTTTTTTTTGCCATGGGTTTTATCCAAAATAAAGCTTAAAGTTAACCTCTGAGCTTTAGTTTCTTATGTGTAATATCATAACTTGTTTTGAATGCATGAGAAGGGAAGTGTAATTATTGCTGTTAAGGTTGAGATATGTTCACTTGAATAAGCAACATTTTTTATTCCAGTATGATTCATGTTTCTGTCCTCCATACATTGTGTTGTATGACTGTGTTCTAACATACATCTTTTTTTTCTTTAGTGTTTTTATATTGCTTTCCTGCGATTTCTCTTCTTGGTCTTTTCCCTCAAATCAACACCTTTTGTATATATCTTTTGGAGCAAATAGACATGTTGCTTTTTGGTGGTTCTGGTAAGTATCCAATTGCAGCCTGAGCTATCCCTTTCTGGGTTTATGAACTTAGACTGGAGTATATTATTGCATGGTTTAAAGTACAGTGCATGTTAGAGCTCAAACAGCTAATGGTATTCATGTAACATTGGGGTAAATACTAATAAGAGCCCCTTGATTTGATTTCTTTCTTTTGGAAAGTTGTGTACAGGTTGTGCTATAGGCTGCAGAATGTGTTTGATATTGAAGAGCTCTTTCCTGGCATGTCGGATGTGAATCTTTACTATAGTGACAAAAAAAATAAAAACTTTTTTTTTCCCCTTGTTAAAACTCCATTTTAAAAATAAAATAATAAAAAAATGCATTGTTCCATAGTGAGGCATGTTCACAAGATATTGCATGTGTGATTTTTTTTTTATCTGGTGTTATTTCAGTCAGAGATTAAACGGGGCCCATGAGAGATGATGCATAGGGGGTTTTTGTTGATAGTAGTAGTGTTTGGTTTTCATTATAACTTAAGTAACAGAGATTGGGGTGCATCTACACTGTCATCTTGGCTTGGATCAGAAACAGACTTCCTCCTTGTTCTCACTTACCACATGTTTTGCACCATGGAATGGTGTTAGAATGTGCAAACCAGATTCCACTTGGATGAAGCTCAGAAGAAAGGTGCACTGTAAGGGTGCACCTACTGCGCTCCAAACACTAATGAGCATACAGTCTGTGGTGCCTGACTAGAGACATTCTGCAGTAAGGCAGCTCAAGCATGTTTATCATGAGTATGACATTCTCAGCATTTTTAATTCCACAGGCCCTTGCTTACTGCATCATTCTGCTTGCTACTATAGACGTAGCCTTTGGCAAGTAGTTAAAACTAGTACAGATGATATGGGTGTTCTTTGCTTTTTGTCTCAAATACCATAGCTTACCTGGAGGAAGTACCATGTTGGATACAAGTCCTCATCCTATCAGTAATGATGATTCCAGTGTATGCTGAACCCTAATTAGAGAATGGTTTTGCAGCCCTTCTGTCTCTATTGTGGAGACTGCTGAACTCCTAATTCTGCCTGATACCTTCTCTTACCCTGCTTTTGGAAGCTCTCAAAAGAGGTTATAGCAAGAGATCAGCTGGCATGCTTCTCTCTCCCTTTCAGTTTGTTTACGTAGCTTCATATGGTGCAAATCATGGTTCACCAAGCAAGTTAGGATGCTTTTAGATGATATCAGAGCCTGTGTCTCAGGAGAGCAAAGGGAAGGAGGGAAAACTCCACATGGAATTTGACTACAAAATTGCCAGTTTGTAAATTACTTCATTCCTCCTTGGTAGCAATAAAAAGACATATACTGATATTGTAACAAAACAATGTTCAGTACAAAAAGCAATAGTGTGGGACCGCAAGTCAATGGAAAACACATGCAGTACAGTGGCACCTGGCTTTCAGTCTTTGCTGTAACCTCTTTAGTGAGCTTATTTAGGGTATTTAGGCTTTTCTCTTTATCCAGCTTTATGATACCTGATCATAATCTGTATATCTCTTATGATGCAAGAGCTGTTTCATTTCTTTATTTTGATTGCACTTTCTTATTTAGGAAGAAATTAACTAACATGTAATGTCTATATTTCAGCTGCTGCTGGGTTTGTGTCTGCACTATACAGCATTTCCCGAAGCTTTGTGGTTCTGATTGTTCTATATGCTTTCTGCTTCAATGCAGTAAAGGTAAGCCAGAAAAACAACACTGTAAAAATTCAAAACTTCAAGCTTAAAATTCTTATAATCCAGGGAGACCAGCATTGTTTGGTGCTACATTGTCGTTGTTTATCAAAATAAGCTTTACAAGCCATGCTTCAAGTTCTGCCTATTGACTACACTGAAATAGATTGAAACTATAGTAGCAATACTGGAGTGAATGTGTCTAATACCTGTGATGGTGTACCACTTACTTAAATCAGCCTGAAATGATCCATTTGATTTCCCCTACGAAGAGTAATGGCAGCCTTGGCTTAAAAAGCTGCAACTCCAGTTGACCAGTATAAGCCGGGCTGGATTTGGTCATTTTTGTGAGACCCCACTTGGAGTACTGTGTGCAGTTCTGGTGTCCTCAACATAAGAAGGACATGGAGCTGTTGGAACAAGTCCAGAGAAGGGCCATGAGGATGATGAGGGGACTGGAGCACCTCCCGTTTGAAGGCAGGCTGAGAAAGTTGGGGCTGTTCAGCCTGGAGAAGAGTTGGCTACGTGAAGACCTCATAGCAGCCTTCCAGTATCTGAAGGGGGCCTACAAGGATGCTGGAGAGGAACTCTTCATAAGGGACTGTAGTGATAGGAGAAGGGATAATGGGTTTAAACTTAAACAGGGGAAGTTCACATTAGGTATAAGGAGAAAGTTCTTTACTGTGAGGGTGGTGAGGCACTGGGACAGGCTGCCCAAAGAAGTTGTGAATGCTCCATCACTGGCAGTGTTCAAGGCCAGGATGGACAGAGCCTTGACTGACATGGTTTAGTGTCCTTTCCAACCCTAACCATTCTATGATTTGTTGTTGCTTTATAACAGTGTGCCTCAGAAATTAAATGTCCAGCGTGGGCAGACCAGTGGACCACCTGAACCAGTAATGTGCCTACACCCACAGGGGAATGCAATCTAGAAACATAATGCAAGCCAGATGACTGCCACTCTTTTCCCTAATATTCCACCAATATCCACAATTGTTGGATTAGGGATGTTGGAGACTGTGTCCATGCTTATTGTATTTGGTATCTGTGGACTTGTTATCTATGAATTTGCTGAGTACTTTCCTGAATGTGCTGGTTGTCTGTCTCCACAATTAAGTGCCAACAAATTCCAGATGTTCTGTGTACTCTCTGTGAAGCAGTGCTGTCCTTCATTAATTTTAAACTAACTGCTAATTTCACTAAGCCTTTCACTAAGCCTTCCTTATGCCTACTATTGCAGCATTTGTGGAAGAACTGTTCTACATTCACCATATCCACTGCCGTCACAGTTTTGTAGGCATCAGTCATATCCCCTCCCCGACAGTCATTTTCAATCTGAAGAGTCCCAGCCTTTCTAGTGTCTCCTTGTAAAACAGCTGCTCTCACAGGAGTAGCTAAGTTAGTTGCCCCACTTTGTGCCTTTTACCTCATTGTAGCCTTCACATGTAGAGATTAAGTTGTGTATGGTGCTCAGGATGGAGGTGTGCTTTGGGTCTATATGCTGGCAAAATTAATAGCAATAACATTTTAGCTGCGTCCAAGTCTTCTGTAAAATTCCCAATGACCAGTTAGACCAGAATTTCATCTTAGACTGGAGATAGAATTTATCCTTTGAGGGACAGGTTTTGGACAGTGTTTCATTACAGGCTGGATGCTATCAGTGCCCATGCAGGGCTGCATCAGGATGTGCAGTCATTTACAAGCTGCTCTTGACATCTTCTGGGCATACGTGAGAGGTTGCTTTGTGGTGCTACGCATGCACAACACACACAGAGATCCCAGTATGAAGTTCTACAACAGCCAAAGATGTATCACGTCAACACCCAGGCTGGAAATCTACATAGATGAGAGGGGTGATCAGATGTTTCTTTCAGGGAATTCTTTAAGGAATATAAGCATTTCTACAAAGGTTTTGAATTATTTTCCACTTTAAAATTTTGAATAGGAAGTTTAAATCAAGAAATGGTTGATTATAATGCCTTAATGATCTCTCACAGATGATCAGAGCTGGCTGTGCGTGTGTTCTTAACCACTCCCAACAGTAAGGTAAAACGTGTTAAGTCACCATTAATGTTGCCTTTGGGTGGCTTGAGTCCATACGCAATAAATTATGGTAACTCAGTTAGTGAGCAGTGCTCCATTAAGACACTTTAAATGTCTTTGAACATGTTGTGTACTCTCAGGGAATCTCCTGTTGTCAGGCTGACCCAGTAGATCAGTTATACTGGTTTCACCTGGCCCAGGTGACTGCTTCTTATGCAGTTTCCTAAAGTAGCTAGTATTCCTGCTATGTATTTTTGGTTATATTAATGATTTGGAAAGTGGCAGCTGAGATGGAGAAGATGACTCCCTGTAAGGATGAACAGAGCGAGAAAAATCTATGATGGGGGAAGAAGCAATGAAAAAAATGGAAGGAGCTTTATGGAAGGAAGGGATTGGATTAAACCTGAGTTCAACAGGCAAATACCTGAAATGACCATTTTTCCCACCGCTAAGGTTAGCAGAGGGTGATTAGTTGAGGGTAGGGAAGCTGTGTGATGGATACTTTAAGAAATAGTTTTGTAAAGAGTGTTAAAAAAAAAAGCCCCTTAAAATACTGTTCACTGTTCTTTCTCGGCATACTACTTAAAATTACAGCATGCAGGTGGCTTTGTAGTTAAGTGATCTTCTTGTCGATTAGACTTCAAACTGCTTAGAAATATGCTTTTAATGCTACTCTAAAGTCATAGAGTGTTGTGAAAGATTTACAAGATATCTGTTGGAAATTACCAATATTAAGTGCAGACTTTCTGTTCACACAGAAATTACAGTTAATTTGAATTTTTATGGCACTGTTCTTGTGAAGGCACTTCTGAGGAGGTTAATTTAAGGCTTGTAAAGATGATTCCACTTGCTTCAGCTCATAATCTCAGTCTACGAGGGTGCTTGAAATGTCATACATTTTTTTCTTCTCGAAGTTATTAAATGAGCGCTTCTGTTATCCCTCTGTGTTTTTCAGTCAGGTCCAGAGATTTTTTTCTTGATTTTGGACTGTTGTCTGTAACATTGCAAGAAAACAACTCTTTGGTTGGTGGAGGAGTAGGAATTTGCTTAAATGTAACAGAAAAATCTGATCCTGAATAGGGACCACTGTGAAAGGTGATCTAAGGCCTCTGTAAGAAACTAGAACTGTTTTGATATGTAGCAACATCTGATGAATGAAATGAAGGTTTGGATTTTTGGTGCACTAGAAGTTGCAGAGTCTAACTGAAAACTGACCAAATGCTATAGCCTGTTTCACTGAGGTGTTTGCACAACAGTGATAATTACGTGGTTTTCTTTAAGACAGAAATGGCATCTCTTCCACATTTGCACTTTACAGCTGTTCTCTTATTTTCATTTTTCTCTTTCCACTTTTAGTCAGTTTGTCAAAACCAACAGAGAAAACTTTTCAATATTTATGGAGGTCAAAAAAATCATCACAATCAAAATGAATCAGGAGTGGGAAAGCTTCTCTGGCACAGAGCTTTTGAGTTGCAAAGCTTATTTCTAGGCTGAAATGCAGCATCCTCAAATATAAACTCTGTTTATTGGCAGAATCTTATAGCTCAGCAGGTGTAACTGGCAGAGTTCTATTTCCTGAAATAAATTGTGGAGTAGAATGGATCTCGAAGTGGTTGTGTGCTTTTTGCTGGTGAACAATTGCTCACATCAAATGCCTGGGCTGAAGTCTCATTCCAGCGGTATCAAGCTTGAGTTTTTCCTTCTTTGAGTGGCTCTTGTGTTCTAATTGTTATCTTGCAGGGTGAAATAGCCCAGCCTCATTTTTCTGTGTACATTAATTATTTCAAAAGGAAAGATACTATTCCTAAAGAAGCTCATTAAAAGAGTAATTAATTTACCACAGTTTTATTTTTTATTAAAATAAATGCGCACTGTTGATTTCATAATAGATCTGTGTTCTTAAGTTTTTCGTGTTCATTTTTAGAACAGAAACTCCACGATGTACATACAGTAGTTTGATTTAGTTGCAGTGAGATTTCAGAATGTTTTTAGAATAGCAAATTCACATCAGTTCTTTTTCTCTACATCTCCTATTTTAGAAAAAATAAAAAGTAAGAATTGAGCAATGGTTTTGGGGTATGTTCACAAAAGAGTGTAAGTACTAGAGTTAACTTTGAGCATGTGAATATAAACTCTGAGAATTGAGACAAATAGGCATGTGCTGAAATCCCATGTCTTGTCCAGACTGATTTTTCTGGTGAATTATGTTGAACAAAACCAACTGAGAGTCTCTGTGAAAAAGCAGCTGCAGTATAGACATAACATTAGTTTAACTTAATAATTGTCATTGATTTTTGTTCAGATAAGCTGCCTGAGGAAAATTGTTCTACAGTATTCTTGATTGAAAGTTCATTGTATGATCTGCAGACAAAATTTGGTGTGCCAAATGAATTCATGTGGCAGCACTCTCTTTCTGAATGACCTTGCAGCATCTTTGCCATCACCTGACCAGAATTGTTTCTGTCTTAAATAAAATACACATATCACCTGAAAGAGGATGGACAGATCTCCAGTCTTGTGCTAACAGTGAACATACATGTTGGATCATGTGGCAGGCTGCTCACACGTCCCGTCACAGGGCGTTATCAGAAGCATATGGTGTGTTTTGAGGAGTGGCTGCATACTGCTCAACTGTGGGCGCAGGGTGTTACATGACCCAACATGTACTTTCCACACAACTGAAATAAGGGACAGCCTGTTACAACACCAGGCGCAAACTCATTGCGTGATGAAGAGATCTGTGTTTGAGTTCTGTGTCTTAGGCACTTGTTTGGAGATAACCGCGAAGCAAAGTGGTCCCACCTGCTGTGGTCAAGAGATCAGTTCCCCTCCTCAGAGTGCTCCTCAGCATGCTCCTCAGCAGCTGTACCCTTGCTTGATGCTTGTGTGGAGGAGCCGTCTGTCTGTGGTTTGTCAGGATCTCCTCTGGTGGTGCTGCTGCTGCACTGATCAGTTTTCTTTTTGTTTCATTCTGTCAAACTAAGAAAAGAAACCCCAGAACGGTTCACAGTATGCAGTACAGAGTATTGCATCTAAAATCATAACTTCAGAAAGGCTCAAATACAGATAGCTGGAATTCTAAGTCTCCATCCACATGTGTGAGGTCTTGAGGACCTATGGATGGACAGGACACTATTCATCACAGTTGTCAGTCAAAGGAGCATATTGTGAGTGAAACAGATTTTCAAGTCACTGTCTGGTAGCTCGTGAACAGAAGCTGTTCCCTCTGGTGAAGTCACCTGTATATGTTTTTGGTTTACAGTGGTGTTATCCCAGTGATGCAAAGGTGGTTTGGCTACAGCCTTCAGGAGCTGTAAGTCATCTCTTCATACATCTTATCCCGTGACACATCCCTGCCATGAGTGATGTCACAACAGCTGCTTATCTAGCCTTACAGTACTATGAACTTGATTTCGGACAAGAGAGAAATGTCTTCTGAAGTGCAAAAACTTGAGTTTCTCTTGCTGTCTTTGAGATTATTCTTTGTCTCCCAGGTCTCTGTTGAAGAATATCATCACTCCTTATTCCAGTTCTTTCCAGGTCCTCTATGAACTTTAATTTACTTTTGTGTAATAAAATGTTCTAAATCTTAAACATTGTTTTATCACCTCTTTGGGTCATTCCTTGGATTTTACATCTATTAGCAGCAATTGTTCACCTTGCTTTTGAAGCTATTGGGTAACTGAGTTCAGTTTAAAATTATATGAGCTCACTTCAGCCTGGCTTTATTTCTGATCTCAGCTTCAATCCTGTAATGTTGAGCAGAAATTGGCAGCTCTAATAGCCACCTTAGCTTTGATATATGAAAGGGTTATATCTGTTTCCTCATGGAGGTGTTTTTATTTTCTGCTATTCCGTCCATCAGATCGGAGATGCAGGAACTTCTGTGCCATCTTTTTCACTTGCCTAGAATTGCCTGATGTGCTGATTTTTGTCTCCTGCTCCATCTGTTTCGTGGTCTGTGCCCCAATATTGAACAGATTTGTCTTAAGAAGTCACGTATGTCCCCCTACTTTTTCCTCAAATATTCAGTCTGGAATTTATCCATCTTCATATCAGTCTGTAGAATTCCAGTGTAGCAGAAGAGCGCACCCCTAAAGGTTTCTGGAATCAGTCAGTCCTCCTCATCTGCTTTCTGTTCCAATCAGCTGGTTTGGATTTGAAACACATCCAGAACCATTTAATTGCCATCCAGGTTTTTTATTTATTTATTTATTAACTGCTGAAGGACCTTGTGGTTTGTCTTAATCAGCCTGGAAAAACTTCAGATTTTGCTCTTGGGTCAGAAACTAAATCGACGTGAATGTGTTCACATGCGGCACAGCTGCCCCCTCCAGCTCTGTGTAAGTGCATATTTTATAGAAAATCAAAGTTACATTGTTTCCATTAAAGTTTTTTCTTGTACTTTATTTATTGTTTCAATGGACAGTTACTAAAAATCCTGTGTGTATTTTAAACCATTCTCAGCACATGTTGATATAGTTTGGTTTGTTGTTTAATGAGTTTTAAAGACATTAATCAGAATAACAATGCTTCTTGATTCCCGTTTTCAATGACTCAGGCTTCATCTGTGTACTAATAATTTTGAAATATTTTGTCTTATGGTTTTATAATGGGAAAGAATTGCAAGCATGCATCTCCCTCAATCTGCTAACACTGCCTAAATGAATTTCTAAACAGCAGTGAATGGGCCCATGTGTATAGACAGAATTCCTGGATGTGTGAGTAACTAAGAATAAGAGTACAGGACTATTAGATAGCTTTGCTTCTACCACATAACATATTTCCATGCCTGTTGGAGGTTTTGAAGACAAAGCTTATCAATTTTATGTGCTTTCCAATTTAGAGACCCCTGAGGTTCAAGCAAGAGCTTGGAGAGAGTTGTCAGCTATGATACATTTCAGTGAGCGATGTTTACAGCCATAGACTTGCACTTTACACATAACTTCAATAGTTATGCTGTTAGTTTTCCGCGTATAATAAGAACTTATTGTCCAGATATAACAGCAAAAGTAAATTATGCTTACACAGTCTGATACAGCCCAGGGTTACTCATACAGAAGTATGTCACTGTGTAAGAACCGTATAGGAACGTAGAAATCTGTACTCCTTGTTTAGGATAAGCTCACCATTATGTGACATATGAGTATCCATGTCCCTGCCTGAAGTTGTTGCTCATCTTACTTTCTAGTTGAGGAATCCTAGTCACAGACCAGTACCCTGTTGTGTAAGGTGATGTGTGCACAGATGCATACCCCTGCATCAGTCCTGTCCTTATGGGTTTTAAATTTCAGCAATCAAAATACAGTCACAGATAGCAGTTGGGAATGCAGAGACACAGAATATTGCTCAGAATGGACAGCGATATCTATAGTCTGTTCGTTTATTACTTGTCGAGTCTATGGAGCACTTCTGGGAAAGTAATGTTTTGTTTTCCATGGGTGATGGGAATGTAAGGCTTGTGGGCATCTCTCCCTAGAATTTGTTTCTAACCAGTGTAACACGAGGCTCATGAATATTTCCCGTTTCCTGGTTGCTATTGTTCACTGAAAAGGAGTATCCATGGTAATGTAATTAAGTTTATGGTTAACCTTGTAGAGGATGAGTTGTTATCGTTTTCTCATACCTTCAGAGGTGGGGAGGTGTCGCGGTTTAAGCCATAAATTTCACTTCTCCCTCCCTTTCCCCCCCCCACTCCGATGGGGGGGAAATGGGGAGAAGAACCGAAAGAATGTAACTCCCACAGGTTGAGATAAGAACAGTCCAGTAACTGAGATATAATACAAATCACTACTGCTACCACCAATAATAATGATAATGATAAGGCAAATACAAGGGAAAAGGATACAACCGCTCGCCGCCCGACCGAGCCGAGAGAGAGAGAGCGCCCCACTTCCGGGTTCCTGCCCCCAGTATTTAACATCCTGCGCATGACGTGCTGTGGCATGGAATAACTCTTTGATCAGTTTGGGTCAGGCGCTCTGTCTCTGCCTCCTCCCAGTTCCCCCTCCTCCCCGGCATAGCATGAGACTCGGAAAAGCCGAACCCATGACAGGAGGATTCCCTTTTACAATCTCATTCAGAGCATATATGTTCAGTATTTCTTTCAATTTACTATCACTTGTTGAATTGGTTACCCTCAACAGCCGTCCTGTGTATTGTTTGATATAAGCAGTAACATAGACCCATGATGAAGCTGGGGTGTGGAGGTAAAGAAAAAGACCAAAGAAAGATTAGTTGGATTGCAGGGGGGGAGGACTACATGACTTTTAAAGGTCCTTTCCAACCAAAACCATTCTATGATTCTATGGATAGTGATAAAATCATGAGAGAGTGGAAAATCAGAGGGAGTATGTGCTTTGTGAATGACAACTGGAGTTTGTCTTCGTATTTAAAAAGCCAGCCACTATTGCAAACATCTTCACCTTCAGTGATGCTGATACTGCAGCAATCTGTTAAGTCTTTGTTGAATTGAGAGGAATAGTCTGTGGGGAAGGGGAAAAAAAAAGAGTATCAAGGATTTCTACTTACCACAAGTGGTTCTCTTTCAGAGCACTTTTTGTCTCTCCAATAGGACACATGATTTATTTGAGCATATCTTTGAAAGATAAGAGTACCACGTGTCTTTTTTGCCCTTTTGTGAGAAGAAGCAAAGAGGATAAATAATATAAGACAGAAAGTACTATCACCACTTTTTCAAAATGCATTTACCTCCCAACCTCTACCAGTTGCAAAAGGCTCGGAAGTTCAAAGACACCTTTATCTTCCTTTTTAGTGGACTGTTTTGGGATTAGGAGATTTGGTGGTTGTAATGGAACGCCACCCCCAGACCACTGTGTCTGTTGTAACTCATCACTTTCATCGTTAATCCTATAAGTCCATTTCTCTTGTTTTTAAATGACTACGTGAGTGTCTGCATCAAAGTCAAAACTGATATGAAAGTACATGTCACCTCAACCAAATGAGGCAAAGTAGGAAGTCAAACTACCTGTCTAGTATGACAGATAATACCAGCTCCCCAAACTAAGACCTGTCATTCCTGTTTTCCTACTGAGAAGAATCATTGTCCAATTATGAGCTATATTGGGTTTTTTTCATCTTTTTAATCTAAAGTTCTACCAGGCAGTGGGGGAGGCAAATGACAAAATGGAGCAGGGTACATCACCCTGATGTTGGAGATATGACACCTTTGTTCATTCTCATCTTTTGTACAACACTGTGTAGCATTATTCTGGAAAATCCTGCTCTCTAGGCACATAGAGAGTATTGATGCCTATCCTGCCTGCCTTCCTGGCTCCCTGACAGCTGAGCTCTTAGGGGACAATGACACTGGAACTGAAGAATAGGCCAGCTAAATGTAGAAGCTGTGTGTAATATACAGAAAATATGCAAGTAAAGAGTTCCTGAGACATTAATATGGGCAACCAGCCATGTGCAGTTTTACAGTAGAAAAAGGGAAGAATGATTTCTCAAACTGGCTACGGATACATTTCAATACCAGGTATATTGCTAGGCTCTTTACAGTATTTTGCTTTGGGAAAAATTTGCAGGGCAAAGGGGTAGTCATGCACCAGAAGCTGCTGGGTAGATCTGTATGCAGATCTATTGCCCTCGAAATGCAGTGGATATTTGGACACACTGTGTTCCAGCCACTTTCAGAACATTTTGGCTACAGTTAGTTTTCTTCAGTGGTTTGAAGAATATGAATTTCTGAGCTGGGACTAAGCATGGGGAAATCTAACCCAAAAATGTATCTGGCCCCAGAACAGGGAACAATGAACTGAAGAGTGAAATCGGATAGCAAAGTTTAACTTGTCAGACATATGGTGCTGGATTTTTCCTTATACTCCTTATTTGTAATGACTGTTTTGAGTAGGGTTGTTTGATAGAACTAGAAACTTTTCTCTTTCATCTTTGTGATGTTCCTTAGTATGCTGAAGGGAAAGTGATTCTTAGAATTAAAATTTCACTTTTGTGATATTGCTCTTTGGATAATGAGAATCTTAGGGTTAAATTTCAAGGAAGTCTTATCTTGCAGTACTTTGGGTGTCTATCCCTTAAAAGTAAATTAGTTTGTCTAAGATGTTTATTGCACCTGAAAGAAATTGAATGTTTCTTACTTCATCTTCTTTCTCATATTATTTTTGGCTTATTTTAGCTATTTCAGTCACCCAGAAACAGTTTCTCATCTTGGTTATATTCAAAGTGTGCTGGCAAGTGTGTAAATTGTCTCTTCTTTCCATGCTCAGGGATGTTACATATGGTGGCGAGAAATCTCCACTGTTATCATTCAGGCAGAGCCTGAATGTAACCTATAAAGCAGGAGACAGATTTCGGAGTGGGGTGCCAGAGCTGTATCCCACTGCCTAATTTAGGTGACACTGGCATTTGTCGCATGTAATCTGACCACGGGTCAAGTAACTGCACATCAATTTAGAGTTTAGACAAATATAGTGCACTTCATTTCGCTTGCATCTCATTTTAATGAGAATTTGCCTCTAGTGTTTCATCAAAGAGCAGAGAAAACCTGCCTTTGATGTGGTTTCCTAACTAATTGCTGATTATACGGGAATTACATAATATGATCACAAAATATGCCTCTAATCTCAGTCTTTTTCATAATAACAGACTTTGATATGAAAAAGGACTTTCAGTCCTTGGTAGATGGTGTACAAATTCAGATGCTGTGGTTTTAACACTGCATATATGGCTTACTTAATTTTGTTGTTGTTGTTTAGCTCTGTATTCCTAACTTAAAAATGCTCTGCTTTCTGTCCTTCTGTTCAGGAACCCTGGGATGCACAACACATTCCAGCGCTGTTCTCTGCTTTCTGTGGTCTGCTAGTTGCACTTTCTTATCACCTCAGCAGACAAAGCAGTGACCCATCTGTACTGATGTAAGTTGCCTGCAAATGTTATTTATTGATTACTCTGTATAGCACACAGCTAGAGTGGTGCTTAGTTTCAGAAGCACAGGGATTATCTCCCCAAAGTACTGTGGTGAGATGGAAATTCCTTGCATGTCTGCTTGGTTGGTATCAGTCCTTTAAAAAAAGTGAAATGCTGCAGTCAGATTGACAGTATTGTTGGTGCTCTTCAAACAGCAGTATCCAAATTCTCTGAAGCAGATTTCATTCTCTAGGAAATAGTGTGCTTGCCATGTTGGCGGATAGCGGTTTGGCTAAAAGGGTGCTCAGGCTGCTTGGCATTGTAGAATTTGCGTTGGATAGGGCTGTGGCAAGGAGAAAGGACATTTGATGTGCTGGGAAGATGACTCAACTCCATCTCTTTCTGAGGGCCATTGTTGGTAGGCTATGCCTCTCTGAGATTAACTCCTTCCTTTGCTGCTCTGACGCAGTCTGTTAGAGGTAGCTGAGGAAAGGTAGAGTGTATTAAGAGCTGACACTGCAAGCAAGAGAGATCCACAGGAGTAGTCCTAATGTTGTGACCTGCAGGTTGAGGCGATGTGAGGGAGGCCTGTAGATCCATAGTCAAGGGCAGCAGATATGAATTTTCCCGTGTGGGAACTGTGCTATATGACTGTCACGAGGGTTGTCTAGAAGGAGCTGGGCATCTATATATATGACAGTGGGATTAAGCAAGAAAGTGGGTTTTGTGCAGCTGGCATCACCATGCCATCTGGAATTCTGCTTCACAGACAGCTCAGTCTTACCCTAGAACAGTGTAGAAGGCCTGTGAAGAATCCCACGAGTTCTCTCCTTTGATTCATGAGATGTGTTGTGTGTGTCTTGAGGTAAGGTTCTTTAGGTGGCATCTAATTCATTGAGTGTTACAGTATGGAACTTGGGTATGGAAGGAAGTAAGCTGTGTGCTCTATTAGGGGCATTTGTGTAGCCTTGGAGTAAAACATACACAGGTAAATTGCAAACTAGCAGGGAAGTGGTGAGCTCTTTCAATTTTGAAGTAGTTTAAATCTCTTCTGTACTCCCACTCCCCAGGGAAGACTCACCAGTTCATTAGCTTCTTTAATAAAGCAGAAACTTGTCTTTCTTTAAAACTTCTGTTTTAAGGAAGTAATCTTAAACTATTACATTCATTTGAACTTTTAAATCTGTTTACTGATTTCATAACATGCTTCACCAAATCTTAGGCAGCTGAAATGGTTGTTAAATATCTTAAAATTAGGAATATGTGTGCAGCATCATCAAATATTTATTGTGCAATCATGATAAAAATATATAATCCTTTAAAAAAAAAAAGGTTTAAGATTTTTTATTTTTTTTTAAGCATCTCTGAACTTAAGGAAGCTAAGGAGATTGGAAACAGTATTTAAGGGGTGGCCTGTGGCATAAACTTTAAGATGGAGAAGGAGGTAGCATGTAAATTGTGAATTGAGGATATACAGCAATAGCTTCTTTGGCCTGTCTAATGTGGGTCTAAACTGCTTCCATATCAGTTTCAGTTTAGTTGAAACATTAGTAAAAGGCATGAATGCAACAATACCCTCTCTGCTCATTCCTCTGAATGACTGAGTTACATTGGTGGAACTGATGAGACTTAACGTTTTGATGAGGAAATTCTACCTTGTTCACAGGTAGAGCTGGTTTGTGTCAATCTCCAGCTATACAGAAACAAGATAGCTACTGAATACATGAAGAGGGAAGCCTGAGGCTATTCCTCCTTCTCTGCCCCCCAAGTATGTTCATATCTGTTAGAAATGCTCAGAAGTATCTTAACTAAGGTTTTATTTTTATTTTTTAAACAGGTCCCTTTTTCAATGCAAATATGTCCCTCACTATCTACGTCAACGATTTGAAGATTCATCAGCAGATCCACTCCCAGAAAAGATGAGAGAATCAGTGGTAAGACCTTTTCTGTCATTACTTTCTGTTCAGAGCTCTCTCCCATCCATTTTCTCCACTTAGGAACCTTTTTAATATTTAAATTACGAAAAACATAGAAAATGGAAGGATATATATTCTGTTCCTTTAAATCCACAGGTAGAAACTGAGAGAAGTTCTAGGCTTTCTATCCAATGAGGCTGGAAGGGAGAAGGGGAATGTTGCCATTTTCCTTTTGCAGGACAACATTGTTTCCTCAATACAGTTGGTGGGAAGTGCACTCTTAGAGCTTAGGGAATGACGCTGTTATCCTGGTACTCTGAGAGCTAATGCAAATTCTGTGCATATAGTTACAGCCTGGCAACCTGGTGTGCACAAGGTAGGCATTTTTAAATGCTTTTTAAGCAAGCATTTAAAAAGGTGAGCAGTCCTGCCAAACTCCTTGTCTGCATTGGAGGGGGACAGGATTTGGTCCACAGGATTAATTGTATTTAAAACAGCCCTTATTCTTTCTTTTTCTAGGGTTAGGAGTTGATCTGGTTTTCAGGAATGTCTTTTCTGTGCCAGGACTACTTTTGGTTGTATGCCCTCCAAGCCAGGTGGAGCACAGACCAGACTTGGCACCTAGATGTGGAAGAAGCATGTGAAACTTGACTAGTATGAGAGAGGGAGGTACATGCCTGATGCCAAGCATTGCCATCTTGTAATTTCTTCTTTGCTTGGCAGGCTGTTTATTTTCTACTGTCTGGCACGTAGCTCTAAGTTTGTGTCAGTTTATTTCCCACTTCAGCTTAGACATCTAAAGTGCCCCATCTTTCTTTTTGTCTCTTCTTATATAAAAATCTTTGCTGCTACCCAGGAAAGGTTGATCTTCATGTGGGAAGACTCTTGAGTTTCCAGAAGTACTAAGGGATGTTTGACATTTCTTAGAGTCATGAACTCTTCTGCTTCCTGGCTGTTAGACAACCTTTCCCCCTGACCACATCCCTAATTCCTCCATGTAACATTTGCCATCTAGGCAGTTATTCCTAAACTCCTGTATGATTGCAGAAGCAAGAAACATTGAAAGAGTGCCTGGAAGATAGACTGTCCTTTTTTGACCCATAGACATGACCTGGGAGTACGTAGTACCTACTGGTACAGGCTGCTAGTGCGGTAGATGGCCTGGCCTCCAGATGTCCCTTCAAAGGGATCTCTTCTATACATCTCTCCTGTACATCTTGAATCATTTGTTGGACATTTTATAAGGTGTTACATGGTTTACATTCAGTATATGACTTGATCCCAGGGTTCCAATATTTTCTACTTTTCTTTGCTAAGCTGCTGCTTAGATTGTTATTTTCCACCATGCATCGTATTATTTTAAAGTGCTTACTCTAATAAGGCCCACATAAGATTAAATGATGCATCTATTTCTTGTTGCTTGTATTTACAAGTTTCTTGCAAGCTAAACTGTTTGCAACAGGGTCACCCTGCAATATGAATGTCCAGCTAGTAAAAGAGTGAAAAAAATAAATTATGTTAGAGTTTTTGCTATATTCTGTGGTGTTTCTGGTGTGTAGGTTATTGCCATGGTTCATCATCAGTCCATTCTTGTACTTGTGCACTGTATGGAAGATGCAGTGAAAGCTTCTGTCCCACTGTATTTGTATCTCACTTGTATCCTTTGCTGATGGTGCCCTTCTTGCAGAAGTACAGGGTCTGATCTCATCTGTTCTGTAGATGAAGGTTTGCCCGTGGACTGCAGTGGTTACTGTGGCTGTCCAGTGCAGAGGGCATTTCACAGTGTAGAGGGAAACCTTGAGCAAGGCTCCAATATATTGAAACCAAAAAAAAACGCAAAGAGTGAAAAAATTTTCATATGAGATCCTGGCTCTATTTTCAAAATGGAGCCATGCTGCAGACTCTCAACCTGGTTTTGTGTCAGGAATGTGGACAGGTGTTTAATATCTTACACGAACAGTTACCATGTGGTTCAACTGTACTTGGGCCCTTCAGCCACTGGGGCAGAAGATGCAGAAGCACAGGGAAGACTGTGGTGGAACTGTCCAGATAAAAGACTTCAGTTCTTCTCTTCACCATGGCTGGCGAAAACATTCCTGCCATGTTTTGCCGGTGGGTTTAGGGTTTGGGTTTTTTTTTGCACTTAATTAAGTGGGATGCCTGGTACATTTTGCTTTCCAGGATGTGCCTGGTTTGGGGGATTGGTGCTTTTCTGCTTTGCTCCATGCTGATGCTTTTAGACAGAGGCTGCTTTCCTTCAGTGTTGCTGGAGCTTGCTAGTTCTTTTTTTTTTTTTTACATCTCTATCCAGGCTTCCCTTGATCTGTATAAAACCTGTAAGCAAATGTGTTTGCTTGCCATGTCAATTGGCAGCGTTAATTCTTTCACACTGGGTGATGTCCTGAAGAAAGAGAGGTCAATTTCTGATTAATACAGGCTCTTTGTCTAACCTTTGTGCTATCTGATACTCTGTCTCAATTAAACACTAACCCGTTTGCCAGGAGACTCCCACTGCTATCTCACAGTGCCGTGCTAATAGAACGAGCAGGGGAGAATTGAGGTAGGAGAAAAATGTGTGTGCCTCAAGTTTAAGGAGCACAATCAAGCCATGGTCTCTGCTGACTTTCTTCAGCAACAGCAGTCATGTTTCAGATATAAGACTCTTAAAATCCCATTTTAAATAGCTTCCAGAACTTCTGCAAGGGGGTTTTCAAACAGTTCAGAAATGGGGTGAAACAGGATGTCACTATTTGAACGTTGCTCCTGGTGGTGGTCCATTTCTTTTCCTCTTGGAGTGCTCATCTACAAGGAGAGTATTCCTAACCGCTTGCCAGTGGCAAGAGATGTCAGGAGACAACAGCCAGCCTTACCCTGGTCTGTATACAGATCCATGGTCTACGTAACATGCCATTTAAATAAGAACCATTTTAATCAGAAATCCTGAAGCATACAGAACAAATCACCTCCTCAAGGAGCTGAATGCAAACAAGGTTAATACTGAAAATTAATGTGTTGCATTATGTAGTGGCTTTGCATTGATGTTCAGAATAATAAATACAGCATCTCTCATGTTTAGTTACATGACCTTTACTATTTTCCTTTGCTTGAATATCTGTGTAAGAATTGCCACCTTTGGAAGCTTGAAGTATAAAGCAGCTGTGATGGATAATTGACCATTCAACTTTGAGAATGGAGCTTCCTACCATTATAATTAATTTCTTTAGGCATCCACATGGCTGATTACTAGATTAACCAGTGCCTGCAGGTGCTAATGTGTTACAGTCAAATTCAGCTTTCTTCCTGGCCTTTGATACAAACATTTAGATAGCTAGTAAAAGGATTTGTACACAGCTCTAAAAGCATAATTGAAAATAGCGGTTGGACTTGGTAATTTTAAAGGTATTTTCCAACTTAAACAATTCTGTGATTCTATGATAATAATTTAAAAAAAAGAAATAAGTGCCACTATAGTGTATTCTGCTTGTGAAAATGGAGGTATCAAATGTCGAGATGTTGGTTTGGGGTTTTGTCTTTTCCTTGAGTGTAAAATGGAGAAAAAAGTGCACCTGCCTTCAACCCAAATCATAACAATGATTATCTCTCACTGCAGAGATTTTAACTGTGATTGGGGCTTAACTTTTCTACATTGGACCAACTGCAATGAAGGACTCAATCATCTCATTGTAGGGTATTCCATATTCAGTTTGTAAGTGTCTGGCTTTGGGAATGAAATCCAAAATCCTGCTTTGGACAGCTGGGTCTAAATACAGGATGGAGAACAGGGTTGCATCCTGTGTTTTGCAGGAGCAGGAAGGGTGGAAACCACAGTTCTACCCAGGGCAGCCTATAGGTGGATGCCCAAGGTTTTTTCCTGGAAGGTAACTTTGAATCTCTCTCAGCCAGAAAGATAACTGTCTAGGATCAACTGTTTTCTGTGGGATTCGTTGCCACTGTGCCATGACATGAAACAGATGCAACCATAGCTCAGATTTGTTTTAGAAGGTAAAAACCCTGAATTCTGTGAGAAGTTTGAAAGTGTTTGCCACATCAAGTAGGAGCTCCTGTGGGGACCACTGTGTAAGTCAGCAGCTGAGCAATGCATTTATGTTTTGTAGCAGTTCTGTAGCAAAGGCAAAAGGACAAGCCTGAGCATATATGATACTTTAAACATTTTAGATGTTGCCTGAATTAAAATATCAAATTTGGGTTTAAATACTTGAATAATAATTATTGCTTTAAAGACAGGCCTTTTCCTGTATGGGATTGTTAATGTGTTAAAACCAGTGAGAGCACCCTAAAAAGAGCACTTGCTAGCTCAGAATGGGAAGGGATGGGAAATACCAGTCTTGTGCGGTATCATCAATGTAATGCATTCTCTTTTGAGTGTAATCTTTTAAAGAAAATTCTCTTTGACCTGGCATAAAATGGAAAGTTAGGACGCTGCTTCCCAAAAAATGTCCATGCTATCACTTCTGCTGGTTTTAGAGTTTAATCTTTAATGTTTTATGTACTTCTTAAAATGGCAGCTTCTTCAGTCACCTGAATGTAAGAGAAGTAAGTCATGTTAATAGTAATCCTCCCTGGTTGTACAGAGAAACTTGAAAATATGATTGGAATGTGTTTGTTATTCTTATAAGCTTGTTTTAAATTGAGTAGTTGGATTCAACTGTGTAGAAAATGATACTTGACAAAGAATTTTCATAATATGTATTCACAAAAGGGCTGAAATAGTGCCATATAAGTCTGGTACTGTTTAACTTCCTCAGATCCTGAATTTTACAAGCTAAATATCACTGCTTCATGTAGAGTTTGTATGCAATGTGTTTAAAAATTGGAAAGGTTAAAAAAAAACATTATTTCCACTACATACATTGGTAATAATTCCCTTACCCATCTTTATCAGGGTTTGGACCACAATTTTTCAGTACTGCTTCACATAGTAAAACCATTTGAGTTTGATACACAGCTTACGAGCGAGAGAAGCTCTGAACTGAATGGAGAGGACCTGTGGGGACAGGCAGGGATCAAAGAAGACCCAAAGAGGGGTTCAGGGAAAAGAAGGCCTTTCACATGATCCCTCTTATGCTGTGGGGAGCAAGGCTGGCGTGTTTTGAACAGATGGTCAGGAAGACTTAGGAGGACCTAACTCTGCTCTACACCTTCCCATCTATAAATCTGTGTGGAATACAGGGCTCTTGGGAGAGGGTACAGCTCTTGGAGGGGAGGGAGTGCTGCTCTTTTAGAGGTACATGCTCCAGAGCAGCCTGGGAAAGGGAAGGAGGGTGGTGATGGCTTGAGAATTCAGCAGAACCTGATTGGAGTTTCCTGAGACATAGCAAAAGTACTTCTTGAGCCTGAAGGCATTTTAGTCCTCCTGAATTTCAAAGGCCTGTTGCAGTAAGTGGAAGTGCTGATGCTTGTGACCTTTTACTAAGAACAGGGAATGATAAGCAGCCTAAATATAGTGGTAGCTACCAGCTTCCCCTGTAATTCACAACCTGTCTGTTGTTCACTTGTTCTGCTTGCTTCTTTTCTATCTCCCTTATTCGTAGGTTTGCTATCTCATTATCATTTCATTTTTGTTTGTTTTTCTCTGATGAGATACGTGATGACTACCTCGTTTACAGCATCAGGAAATCAGATGAACTTCTAAATCTAACAAAAGCATTACATTTCATATGTAGTTTCTAGATGTCTTTGAATTAAAGCATAAGTCAGTTTTTAAACCAAGGGCTGAGAATAGTTACTCATTTGATCACTTAGCAGTAGTATTGAGTGCTGAGCTTAAATGCCCCTCTCATAAATCTTAGGCAATGTTTTTATTTGCTCACAAAAACATTTGGGTGACCTCTGAAGTACAATTCAGAAGATGGCACAGATTGCAAGCCATCTTGTTTATTTGTTTACTGAGAATGACATTTTAATCACAAGGAAAAACAGGCTGGGAAGACAGTGATATTTTCCAATCTTTAGAAACAAATGACTCCTACCATAGTTCTAGATATTTATGTAAAGGCAGCCATGTCCTTTCATTATCATTCAGTGACACTGAAATCCATGAAATCTTGCTGAAATTTGGCTTCTGATACAGAAAATCAGAGAATGGGACATATCGCTTCAGAACATAATAAATGTATTAACTTTGTGTCTCTAAAGACATTAGAGAAAAGCATGAGTCATCTCAGTAAAGCGAGAGAAACTGAATCTGAAGAAATCTTAATGCTTGTGAATTGGAAATAGAACCAGAATTCTGATTCCCCAAAATGGTCATAATGTAGACATTATATTCCTTACGCAGAGTCCAACTCAATATAAAAATGTATTGCTTTCATTTCTCTGATTTTAAAACTGTTATTTAAAAATCTAATTTAAAATTAGGCATGATGAATTTAAATGTTGTTACTTTGACAAACTTAGAGTGTGAAGAAATAATTTCTGAAAGCAAAGCAAAGTAGGGAAAATACTTCTGTATCAGGGAATCCTGATGAGCCTTATCGCAAAGCAGACTGCGAGTAATTGAGAACAGAATCATTTAATTTGGTTAAAATAGTATTGGCTTGCTAATTTTGTATAAAAATAATTATTTTCACAGAAAGAAATCTTGAAATCGGATCTCATTGTCTGCACAGCGGCTGCTGTTCTATCATTTGCTGTCAGTGCCAGTACGGTGTTTCTATCATTAAGGGTGTGTATCTGTCCTGTTGTTTTTTTTCTCCCCACCCTGTCTAAGGTATTATTTCTTTAATGCCAAACCACAGGGCACTTTATCTGAAAAGAATAGATGCTGTGGGAAAGAGATGTTAGTGAAAATGTATTTATTGGTCATTACAACATTTTTTGTGTGTGAGGAAGTTAGTTTATGGATACTCGTATTAATTTCTGTGTTACTTTTTTAATGTCTCATTCCTCAAACCTCTGCATATCTGCAGCATGAATAACCCAGATCTCTTGCCTTTTTTTCTGCAGTTAGGGAGGAAAAAATTGGCAGTGTGTGCAAAATATGTATTTCAAAATCCATATCCACCAAGGGGTCAGAGAGTTTGAAGATAGGAATAAAAATCGCTTACCCAAAAATGCAATTAATAGGAACTGTTAAAAATTTAGGAAAAAAAAAAAGTTTTCTATAGAAAAGTGTTACTTCGAAAATTATAACCATGACTTTTTTTTCCCTCTTCTGGCCTAGCCATTTCTCAGCATCGTCCTGTTTGCTTTAGCATGGACTGTAGGATTCGTAACGCATTACATACTTCCTCAGCTTCGCAAGCATCACCCCTGGCTGTGGATCTCCCACCCCATACTTAAAAGCAAGGAGCACCAGCAACGGGAAGTGAGAGGTTTGTAATAAAATCTTTTCTAAATGTGGTGAAATGACTTGCAGATTGTCTTGGTTTAGAATAAAAAAAAAAAAATCCAGAATGGACAAAGCAGGGAGAATAAATTGTGCTGATATTTCCCGCTTTCAGATAGCATGCATAGCCCATCACTTGTATTCCCCCCTGCCTGACCAGCAGCAAATCCACAAGCCTGTAGAATTTGTCTCTTGAGACCATTGCACAGAAGGGCAGGCACCCTGCAGGCTGTCTAGACTAATGCTCGTGCTCAGAGGAGGGTCAGCTGGAGCAGGTTGCTTAGGGCTGTGTCCAGTTTTGATTATCTTCAAGCATGGAGACCCCACAACCTTTCTGGGCAGCCTGTTCTAGCATTTGATCATCCTTACAGTAAGAAAGGTTGTTTTGTTTATTTATGTTGAGGTGGAATTTCAGTTTGTGCCCATTTCCTTTTGTCCTGTCACTGGGCAGTACTGGGAGCTGTCTGGCTCCATCAGCTTTGCCCTTTCCATCAGACATTTTTACCCCCAAAGTGCCCCCAGCCAGGTGTTAATAAGAAGCCGCCCAAGCCTTCTCTTCTCAAGGCTAAGCAATCCCAGCTCTATCAGCCTCTCCTCCTATATCAAATGCTCCTGTTCCTTAATCATCTTACGGGCTCTAAGTGGCCTTTCATAAGCCATTGTCTGCTTTTTGCTTTTACATTACAGTACTGTTACTTGCTGTGTTTAAAGCAACTATAACTACGTTATAATTCGTGCTTAATACATTTGCATTTTATATAATTGAAAATTATAATTGATGAAATTAAGGCAGAATCTTTTCTACTTTCAGATATACAACTATGTAGCATTTGAACAGCAAGGGTAATGCAACTTAGAGTTCTAATTTCCATCACGGAGCTTTTAAAGAAACATTAAAATTGAAAGGAGCTGTGAAGCTTTCTTAAAGATTTGTTCTTGCCAATGTCTGCTGGCTTCAGTGGTAGTGCCCTGTTACATGTGGGTATTGGTAAATATCTTTGTATGCCAAGGTCTGATTTCCTCTTCCGATATGGTTAATACCACAAACAGCTAATGTACTTTGAGAAGCACAGCTTCTCCCTTGCCCCTAGCTCTCATCTTGCCTTTTTGCCACCAGCCAATAGCTTGTTTCTCATTTTTGATGGATCCTGTGCCTTAATCATTCTCAATATATGTTCCTGAGGGGTTTGAAGACAGCATTGTCAGAACACTGTCTGCTGAGGGGCTTTAGTCTGTTCTTCAACAAGCAACAAAATAGTTCAGATCACTCCCTGCAAAACCATACATTAAGGATTTCAATCTTAAAAAAAAAAAAACAAGCATGTTTTTCAAAACTATTACTTTCCAAACTAGACTTGGGTATGAAAAAAGTATCCAAGGGACTTGATTGAAGGTTGCCTTTTAACTTTTACTGCAATATGCCAAGGAAAATGTGGTGGAAATATAAATCTTATTAAGGATCACACCCAACTGAAAACAGTGCTCAGGGCTTCCTCTCCCTGATAATCAGTAATTCTGATGAATATCCAAGTTTTATTGTTTAGTATATCACATAATCATAAATGAATACTGTAGAATTTCTTTCCCTTGTCCTGATTAAGTCTGTTTTCATTTGTCACAAAACATTGTTTTCCTAAACACAGTGACTCAGCTTTTGAAAAGATTGAGGGTAGAGATCTGCCAGACTGATCTCTAAAGATGGGTTTCCTTATACTTTGAGATGCAGCTGCATTTCCCATGCTACCTGCTGCAGCTAGCAGGCTTTTTTCCTTCTTTTTCAGTCCTCATTTTATGTGTGGTCCATTCCCACACTCTGGGGCTTAAGTATTATTGCAATGTATCTGGTGTTGTGTGTTAGAAAACAAGAGTAAAAAAAATAAAATACATATTTCAGACCCTTAGGCTGCTGCAGAGGCTTTTTATTGTGTTCTGAGATGAAACAGACTGAGGAAAAGATTGTGTAATCCCTTTGATAGATATGTCTGACAGGCTGTCTTTTCTTCTACTCTGTAACAAAAACGTAGGAGCCAAACTTCAAGGTTCCCTGTTTGTGTAGAAAGAAGAGCTTGGAAAAGGATGGTATCCTGTAGTTGTCTGGCATGGACAGTAAAAGAAGTATGCAAAACAAGATGTCTGTGAGAAGGTTTTACTGCATATAATTTAATTTTCAGCTTCCTAATTTTTGACAAGTGCAGTGTTGCAGGGAGAAAAATGGCTGCTAGCAATTAGCAAGGCAGCTGGTAATGACAATTCCACAAGTTTATTCCTGGCTTTATTTCCTAGACTCTGGATGAGCTGTTCAAAGTTTTGGGCCTTCCACAGAATAGCAATTATCAGACCTGTTCTCATGATGCCGCTGTGAGATGACTCATTTATTGCTTGTCATTGTTGTGCCTGACTGCAGGAAGAAAGGCTGAGGTCAAGATGTCTGAACTTGTGGCATAATAGATGTGTAGAAACCAGTGCAGGACTGAATGAGAAAGAAACCCTGAAACACTAGAGACTATTTTTTTCATCTCCCTCCTCCATGGCACAGCTTTTATACCCCACAGATTCATGTAAGCCATTTTCAAATCATCAGTGTCCTCTGCTGGGCCCCCTCTGAATGTGAGCTCTTTTTTCTGCCTGCATTATCTGCACACATCTCTCTCTGCTCCTGCAGCTACTTTCTTTTTAGTCTACTTGATATGCACATCTCTTTATTCAAGCTTGAGTTCATACACAGAGCTCAGCTTTGGGCAGCTGGATGAAGTTCTCAAGTGGAGCTCTGAGAGCAATTTGTAGTTCAGGAGAGGTGAGAGGAATGAATAATAACAGCTAGGTTCCAAAATGGACATTTCACTGTGTGTATGAATTTTAGGAGGTAGTCTTTGGGTAATAAGAGAAAATATGTTATGAGAAGAAACAAAAGTTGATCATATTTTCTGAAGGTGCATCTTTGCAAGAGCATTGCCTTAGCTTAAGATACTTAAGATACTGTGAGTTAAATTGGAAGGATTGCTTTTAGATCTTTCTTTTGAGCCTGTGCAATATGAAACTGTGCCTGCAGAACATTTGAATTTGTTGATTCAGCATGTTGTCTTTGCCTGTCATTGAAAAGGTGAGTGTGGGAGGGTAGGATGTGTATACATAATTATTTTCATTTCCGCAGGGTAAAGTATTGGAGATTCAGTAGCTGGCATTGTTATTTCTGAGTCAATACCAATTTCTGCCTTTTTTGTGTTCACTGTTTTTCCAATAACCCTGTCTAGCTGAGCTCAGTTGAGAATAAAGACGTTATTCTTGTCTGTACACAAATGTTTCTGCACTCAGTTCACCTAAGTTCATAGGAATTGAATTGCACAGAACATTCAGTTCTTGTTTAATCCTCATATTAAGCACTGATGTTGTTAGAAAAGTCTGCTGCAAAAAAGGGTATTCTTTACTTGTGAATGATGTGATCCTGGCAGATACCTTTTACAATGGCTGTTTTAAGTGTTTCAAGAAACATCAGTGGCAGTTTCTAGCTCCTGTTAATTCTGCAATCTTTAGAGCCTCAAAGGATAGAATCATAGAATCATAGAATAGTTAGGGTTGGAAAGGATCCTTAAGATCATCTAGTTCCAACCCCCCTGCCATGGGCAGGGACACCTCACACTAAACCATGCCATCCAAGGCTATGTCCAACCCAGCCTTGAACACCACCAGCAATGGAGCATTCACAACTTCCCTGGGCAACCTATTCCAGTGCCTCACCACCATCACAGGAAAGAATTTCTTCCTTATATCCAATCTAAACTTCCCTTGTTTAACTTTGAACCCGTTACCCCTTGTCCTATCACTACAGTCCCTCATGAAGAGTCTCTCCCCAGCATCCCTATAGGCCCCCTTCAGGTATTGGAAGGCTGCTATGAGGTCTCCACGCAGCCTTCTCTTCTCCAGGCTGAAGAGCCCCAACTTTCTCAGCCTATCTTCATATGGGAGGTGCTCCAGTCCTCTGATCATCCTCGTGGCCCTCCTCTGGACTTGGTCCAACAGTTCCATGTCCTTTTGATGTTGAGAACACCAGAACTGCACACAGTACTCCAAGTGAGGTCTCAGGAGAGCAGAGTAGAGGGGCAGGATCACCTCCCTCGACCTGCTGGTCACACTCCTTTTGATGCAGCCCAGGAGATGGTTGGCTTTCTGGGCTGCAAGCGCACACTGCCAGCTCATGTTCATTTTCTCATCAACCAACAGCCCCAAGTCCTTCTCTGCAGGGCTGCTCTGAATCTCTTCCCTGCCCAACCTGGTGCTGTGCCTGGCATTGCCCTGACCCAGGTGTAGGACCTTGCACTTGTCATGGTTAAACTTCATCAGGTTGGCATCAGCCCACCTCACAAGCGTGTCAAGGTCCCTCTGCATGGCATTCCTTCCCTCCAGTGTATCAACTGAACCGCACAGCTTGGTGTCATCAGCAAACTTGTGTCATTTTTCAGTGAGGTCAGTGATACTTTGCCATCCAATGAACAGTGTTTTGCCACTATAAGATGAGGAAGGAGAGGCACAGAGCTCAAATGAGGTTCCCTAGGTCATTCATCCAGTCAGTGCTGGAGCTGGAGAGAGTCTCTCTGGAATCATTACATCACTAAAAGTGCTATTTGATATAGTGACTAAGTAATTGGATTATGTAGAAACTACCATCTAGCATGTATCATCTTAATAATTTCTGAGCATTTCTCATGAGTGCAGTTATAAGCAGCAAAGCAGGTACTCTCTAAATTCAAATTACAAAAGAATTATGAATTCTGTTATTTCATAAATCGGTTGGTCGATTGTTAATGTCAGCTAACTCATTTCTTCTATGATACTGCAGTGCAAAAAATGCTGATAATTTTGTGAAATGATCTGTTATCTGAATTTCTATTTCAGATGCCGCCCATTTGATGTGGTTTGAAAGGCTCTATGTGTGGCTTCAGTGCTTTGAGAAATACATTTTGTATCCAGCTATAATACTGAATGCCCTCACCATTGATGCTTTCTCAATTAGTAAATACAAAAAGCTTGGTACACAGTAAGTAAATTATAACTCAAAGTATGTGATTAGTAGAATATTTGGTTTTAGACTGAAGAATGAGAAATTAAATGTGTTTCTTAAATAAGTCTACTTATCACAGTTTTTGTGCATTACTAGTTCAATATACAATAATCATTGGCTTTGCTGAAAGAAAAAAGCAGAACTACCTTAGCACATGCTAAGACATGACTCCAGTGAGAGAGAAATTTAAAGATTGAAGAGCTATACATATATATATATATACACATATATATATATGGAATGTCTAAATGTCAGCTAAAAGCAAGACACACTATACCAGGCTGCAGGTGTTTGGGCATAAACACAGTGGGGTAACTAGAATTAATCAGATGAAAATGAGAAATCTAGGTTGGATATCAGGAAACGTTTCCTAACTGAGGAGTTATAAGACTATGGCTTATATCCCAAAGGAGTCATCAGAAGCTTCACCAGGCAAGCCTTTTGCGGTAAGACTGAATAGAATATTCAACAGTGAAGAATGATGGGTAGTTCTGCATTAGGAATGGTTTGAAAAAGGTAGGGTACAAGTTTTTCCAAAGTCTGATGTCTCTGATATTAAGCAGAACTGGTGATGCTGATCCATGGTCTCACAGTATGATCCTTGCAGACAGCCTTTTATGGTAAATATTTTGATCAGTGACTTGCCTACTGCAGATATTCAGCAGGCTTAGTGACTGCAGCATCCCCAGTGAGCAGAGTTTCTGCAGTCTTTTTATCAGAATGACAGGGATGCAGATGATACAAACAAACAAACAGCTTGTGTTCAGGAAAGAAGGTTCCAGTAGGAGAAATAACAGTGGGATGGGGGGGAGGAGTTCCTCAGTGTTAATCATAATTTAGATTCTTGACTGTAAGTGTATAGAAAAAAGAACTTTGATGTAAAAATTGCATGTTTTTTTTTAATTACTCTTCTCTCTTGAAGAGCAACACAGCTTTAGGGACTACATAACCTGAAGGAAAAGGTGGATTCTGCTTTTAGGGGCTGAAACTAGGACTAGGGAATTAGTCAAATCTTCTGCATATTCCTCCCAGAAAGCTGCTTCTCCAAAGAGACTGTCACCAGTCAGTCAGAGATATAGCCTGTGTTCCCCATTGACCTTTTTCCCTCGGGTACTTGGGAGATGCCAAGGTGCTTCAGGAGTTTAGCTGTATTGTCCAGGGTGAAACTGAGTTCACACTTATCCCTCTATTTGGTTCTGCAAGGCTGAGTGAACTAAAAAGTAATCAAAATGTCATTTACTAGTTAGCAGACGTGACTGAATACATGCACAGAGCAAATATGTAGGGTTAGGAAGGTGCTATTTTTACACAGTCATTCCTCCGAGCTAGATTGCGCTTTAAAGTAGCACCTCCCTCAAAGTATTCAGAAGTAGTGAGTCAGTCCCCCAGAAATCTTGAGATTAAAGACAGTAATTACATTTGTCTGCCTGTGATTGTTTGGCCTCTAGGGGAATACCAAGACAATCCTTTCCTTTCCCATCCCCCTTGTGTTTGTGTGATCACCTTGGATTTAAAACCTGTGTTTTTAGCTTGTAGCTGAGGTCTACCCACAACACTGCCAGTATCCCTTCTATGGCACTCCTTTTTAATATGTCTTCCCTACAGCTACTGTGTAAATGCCACGCTCAAAGCGTTTGTCTTCAGATCCTACCTCTTTCCTCTCAACTCTGTAAGCCCATGAGGGATCCTGGATTCTCCTTGCTTCTTCCATAAGACAGTGTTACTGAGGGTTGTACTTTCTCTGCTTTTATACATAAATACCTGTTTCCTGTTGTTTGAACATTTCTTAGTTCTTGATCACACAATGATCAGACCGCATCATGCCATAGAGAAGGGCAGGAGCTCTCCTGCTCTGTGTTTGAAAGTGTCTGAGGTGGTACATTTTGCATGATTTGATTTTGGAGTTTTTGTCGATTTTAATGTGTCTTTTGAAGAAGCTATATCTTGCTTTGTGATTTAAAGGACTGAGGCAGTTTGCTTCTTGAGGAGGCAGAGCAGCTCCTTCACAGTCAGGAGTTAGCTTGAGCCTTCTAGACCCTAATGTGCTGGTTATTAATGGGACCCATGCTGACAAGCTGCAATGCCTGCCCATTTTACCTGCCATGAAGGCTTCAGAAATAAGCTCCCCTTCTTGCTCTCTCTTACTTTCTCTCTGCTGGGAGTTAAGGCCAGAGGAAAAAGCATCTTGTGTGGCAATATTCCTAAAGAAGAGGGATGATGAGTGAATTATTTTCTGTTGCCTGAGAGCATTATTTTATAAAATGTCATGTTTGGGTGATTTTTTTTTTTTTGCATGTTAATAGATCCAGTGAGGAAAAAGTCTTCTTTTTGCTCTATGATCTGTAAGTTTTCCATGTGAAAATTCCTCCGTGTTACAAGAATTTTCTTCTTTCAGAAGGATGAGAGATCCAACCGGTTCATACAGGACACACTGGGATGGCTTCTATTGGTTTCAGAATCTATTTAGCTTAGTCACTAGATTTTCCATTCAGAATTCTGGGGCAAATTGAAAAGAACAGCTTTGAAACAGTGAGAAATCAGGTAAACTTGGCGTTTCATTCCCACAGTGTTGTCCTGGTGATCCTTTAGAATGACCTGCATTCAAATAAATTTGCATCTGTGCTATGGATAAATGCCACATAAAATCACCCTGAAAATATGCAGACTTATGAGCCCTGCTAGAATGATGGAAACCTTTAAAATAAGGTTTAAGAGTTAAAAAAAATTTAAGACCTTTGAAAGTTTAGAGCTTTCTGGCCTGTCAAGTGTCAGCCATGGCAACTGCCAGAAAACCCTGAGGGTACCTAATACCACTAAATACTCCCGAGTTTGATGTGGTGTTTCAAGCCTCCTAGTGAACCTGAACATGCCCAGAGCTTTCTGCATAAATCACTTGTCTCTTATTCAGACTAGGATCCAGACACCCAGAGGTTTTGAGCTGAGAGCTGTTTTGCAGCATCCCCAGTGTGTTCTCAGGATTGAGGTCACAAATACTGTTTCAATTTCCTTCCTTTTGAAAACCTTCATGTAGAAGATGGCATTGTGCATTTAATTTAACAAGCATCAACTGTTAAGCACTTATCAGGAAAGCACAAGCTGTGGGAGGTTTGCTTTTGATTCCTCCTGCTCTGGTGGTAGGGAAATTCTTACAGGAGTGGGGAGTCATATGTTCCAATTGCTGCTCCTGACGCTGTTCCTGTAGTTTTTAGTGGTTGTTGGATAAAATACAGACCCATGCAAGTGTTCATCGTCTGAAGCCCAGTACTGCATTGCATCTCAGGGGAGTGCATATCAACGGAGATGTAGACTCATGTTCTGACTTTGAAAAACACTAACTTTTCTTGGGACAGGTTCAGCCAAGAAAGGGGGAGTAGAGGGTAACTTAGAGAGTGAGATGTGGGTCTGAATCCCTTTCAGACTGGTTTTGGGTTCCTTCCTTCCCAGGGAAGTAGTCTAACCAATAGCCTGCTGCAGAAGTCTAGCATAACAACTGCTCTTTTGAAAGAAAAGAGCCTGCTCAGTTCCCTGCAGGGATGATCAGAAGCACTTAGCTGTGCTGGAGCGGATGGCGGGAGACGAAGAATCCTTACCTGCAGTCTTAGGTCAGAGTGAGTTAAGACAGGGCAGTATTTTCAGACAAATCACTATCCTGAGGATTTCCTGTTGGCTAGCTTTAGTCACCTGCTTGCAGCCTGAATCTCCATTTGCACTGGCGAAAGATCCAAGGCTGGATTTTCATTCTGCTCAGGTGACTAAAAACCAGTTATCCATGTCTGAGATCTTTCTAGGATCTAATTCCTGGAATAGGCTTTATTGTTGATTAAATAAAATGGAGACCAAAATTGCTGTCCAAGCAAGACCATCTTTCCAATTCTGTAAAGATTCTTAAAATCAAACCTTAAAAATGTGAACAGCCTCAAGTTTCTGAGTTCAGGTATATATGGTGGTTATTTAAATTCAAGGGGTGCCAACACATTCCTTCTCATCTTTCTTTTTCTTCTAATTGTTTTTTCTTACACAGAAAACCATATGGTTTTCTGGAGAGTTCAAAGAGGAACATTATCTTCCTGGAGATACAGCAGCAAGCACTTTAAAAGATTAGACTTCTTGAGTTTCTGTGTGATCACTTACTGTTCAGAGTCCTCAGCTTAAGTTCGCTCTCTGAACTATAGTAAAGGAGGGTAAAATACAGACTGTATGCCTTTTACAGCACATAGATGCAGCACCTTTTCTTTTAATCTAATGAAGGAATTACCGTATGTAGTTGACCTTGTGATCAAGAACAATGGTAAGAATTGTAAGCAGTTAATGTCTGTGGGTGTTTCTATCCAGAATTCTGTCATTGTGTGTAATGAAATTAGGAGAATAGTTCCAAATTCTGTCAATAATTGAAATTTCTAGTAATAAAAAAACCCTGGGGTTCAAGATACTTTTTTCAAATTACAGTAATATATTAATGGAAGTGCCAAAATATTTCCCACATGGACATTTTTGAAATTTTATTTTAAGAGCTATATAAAAATATTCTTTCTAGATTCTTGGCTTTTAATAGTCAATGCTACTCTCTTCAGTACAGTTATTTCTTCATTTCAGATTACCAGTGTGTGAAAATTGTAAAGGAAAAACATGAAGTTGCACATGGGTAAAATAAATGTAATTATTAAGAGAACATAGGATGAATATTGAATCAATAAGATGTGTAGATTTAGATACACAGAACAATATAAACATATCTGGTATTTGTATTTAAGAGCTTCATAATTTAATGGTTTATGACTTTGACTTGATTAGGTTTTTCTTTCTGCCTGTCTTACAGCTGTGATATTATCCTGATAACAGTTGCTGGGATGAAACTCCTCCGCTCCTCATTCTGTAATCCTATTAATCAATTTGTTACTTTGAGCTTTACTGTAATCTTCTTCCGCTTTGACTACAGAGACATTTCAGAAAATTTCTTACTGGATTTCTTCATGATGTCCATTGTGTTTCATAAGGCAAGTTTTATAGCTCCTATAGCTTTATTTCATAGCTTTACTTATCTTCTTAGTGTCAGTGTGCTGAACAATGTGTGGTAGGATTTTTTTTTTTAGCAGCAATTGAATGCATATATAGGCACAGGTTATTGTACTGTGGAGGAGAAAATGTGTAAACTGAAAACAAGGCTCCAGTTAAGTGTCTCCGCTGGTTTTGTTCAATGTTTTGCATTTACTTTTTGTTCACGTGTTGCTATAGAAAGTTTGTAATTCTTGTTCTCAAGAGGAGAATCCTCAACGAGTTGGAAATAGCCTCTTGGGTCATTAGTGCAGGGCTGCTCTTCAAATCAATCGCTTGGTGTTTTTATCTAGGTTTCCTTTGAATGCCTCTAGTGGTTGACTCAACAACTTCCTTTGGGAAATTATTCCATTATCTAATCATCCTCATGATAATAAATGTTTTCCTAATGTCAGCCTTAACATTTCTTTTTCCTATTTAAAGTCTGATATCCTTGTGACACTGCCCTTACCCTTAACTTCAGACCTGCTTCCTCTCTTTAACATTGTTAACTCTTGAAGCGTGCTCTAGTTGAATTTAGTTAAAAAACAAAGCAAACCCAAACCTTTATTCCTCAGTCAGACCGGATTCTGTCTTGATTTGCTGTTTATTCTGTTTCACTGAATGAAGCAGGTTTAACTCGTACCTCGATAAAACATGAGAAAGTATTGAATACTTGCCTAAAGCTTTTACCAGCTTTTTATATTGTTTTGTTTTTAAACTTGGCGGTCCCTGATTGCCATTACATATGATTCAGTTTGTCCAGGGGTAATTCTGCTGAGGTGGTTTTGTTTCTGTTTTTACTTTTTTTTTGTTTTTCTTTTTTTTTTCCCCTTGGTCGGGCCTGTTTGCTTGGTTTCTTTTTTAAAATATTCCTACTATATGTGTGAATATAACCCAGCTAGCACCACTTCATTTTGAAGAGGTGAAATGTATGGTGCCACAATGACGGCTGTATGTGCTGTAGAGATGCCCAATAATGCACATGGAGATATTTACCCCTTCTACAGAAGGAGCATCAGCTCACACTGCTGTCCATGCCCAACTGGAAGTTTCAGGCTTCCTAAGGAAGGGACAAGTTAATTGGTGTTACGTTGGGAATTCCAGTCATTCATTCAGAGAGTGAAGCAGAAATATGCTTTTCCCAGTTTATTTATGTGCTGCTGTAAGGGAGGAGGAGAGGGGGGAGGAGTGACAACTTGGGGAACTTGGACTCTTTCCTTTCCTTGAACTCTTGGATCACGCTACAGTAGGAGCTTCACCTGTTTCAAGCCTTCAACCCTCAGATGTGTTGCTCTGCTTTGTCTGCTGGGGTGAGGCATCAAGTACTGGGGAGGGAGGGCAGAAGAAAAGAAGAGATGATACAAAGCCCGCCTTTAAAAAGGACCCCTGCCTCATGCTCTTTCATCCTAAAATAGGGTTTATTTTGTAAGCTCCTTACATTGGAGTGAAAGATGAGCAGTGAAAGGGATGAAGAGGTAACTTTATGTCATTTTTCCGTATTTGTTGTATTACTGTGTAGGGGGTGGATTTCTATCTCCAGATAAGAGTGTCAGTGATGCATGTCAGTCAGCATCCCATGTCTGGATAATGGCTTACTTAAGCCTAAAATTCATTCTCCAAAAGCCTCTTTACAGGATCAAAAAATTAGCTCACCAGAATTGAAAGTTTCATTATTTCTTTTGAAAATGTTAACCTTGTGACCATGTCACAAAAGGCTGGTGTGGATTATTGACTGATTTTGGAAGAGAGTGCTTCAGAGGCTTTCAGTGGGGTTTTGGGGGAATTTGCTTGATCAGTTTGAAGCTACTGTTTACAGTAGAAAGAATAGTGGTAGCAATAAGAATGAGATGAATGAAAGATGCATACCAAATTAAGCAGAGATGTTTGCTGGAATAATTACTACTCTACTAGACTAAAAGCTTGCACTATAGTCACATTTTAAAAATGTAGTTTTAGCACTGGTCTGCCAACTTCTTCATATCTGATAATATTTGAAATTTTGCAGGTCATTAATTCATCAAGTGGACCTTTTCTTATTTCATTTAAAAAAAAAGTTGAAGTTAAATGGTTGAGTTCCTTGTATTACAAAAGCACTTACAGTTACACAATGATAGTTAAAGCCAATCTGAAAAACAGCATTGCAGAGGATAGCAATGGAAGTCCTATTAATTTCAAATCATAAAGGGCATAAGTTTTCTTTTACCCTAATTAAGGTCTGAGCTTTAAGTAGCTCAATATTGTGGAACTTTAGTAAAGGATATGGTCACTTGATGATAAAGATGACTTGTTTATTCCATACTGTAGGCCCTAAACAAGCTGCATGCAGCTCTGTTCCCTTAGAAGTAAAAAGCTGTATGGGTCTTCACTGATTCTGTTCATCTGTAGTTCAGTCATTTTTGTGTTTACAACTATTTAAAAAACAAAGAACCAAACAAACTGAAATAGTCTCTGTTACCATCACCTTTGGCTATGCAGAACTTACTACAGTCATGGCTGATTTCTGCTTACTCATTGAAAATGTCAATTTACCACCCTCTGAATTAAGGCAGGCTAGAAGTGCTGTGCCTTAGTCATACTGATGGTAATTTTTAAGCATGGTTACCCCACGAAAGAATATTTGCATGCTCTCAAAGCACTGTGGTAGTAAGCATTTATTTTCTTCTGCCAGGCACTGGGGAAGAAGGCATCTAAATTCAACAGACATTCATAACTGCACCAGTGACTCTTGAATCGGATTACGTTGAACAAACTTTGCTAATAATGTTGAGTAGAATATTGCTGAACATCTCACTGATTGTGTTTGCCTCATTTCCCCCACTGTGCTATTGATTTAATGTATTTTAGTCAAATCAGAAGCTCCCTGAACAAGTTGAGGCATGGAAGTCCAAATTGCTGCTCACCTATTTTTATCTCTGTAAATAGCCGTGCCACCCACAGTCTCACAGAGAACAAGAGAGTCTATTCAGTTCTATTCCTGAGGATTTTGTTTAATCAACCTGGAATTTTTTTTGTCTTTTTAACAGTATAGGACTTATTAATGCAACAGTTAATTAACTTCTTTTTTTAAAAAATCATTAGCTGTTTACATTTTGACGAGTTATGGAGCATGAAAACAGTGCTAAAAGTTGATTAGGCACGTGCAAAGTGGGCTGTTTTATCTTTTAGATTGCCTTGCTAAGAGAGCAAGATAAACAGTTAGGAAAGACTTTCTTTCTGGGTTTTAAGAATGATTGCAGCTTTCAATTCAAGTGGAACAAGGACTTCTCCATCTTTCTTATGCTAAAATTTTCCATGTAGCTGACCCAGTTTGTGTCCTTGGCTACAGCCTGGAATTCTTCTGTCCAAAACTCCTGTTGTCTGTATACTGTAAATCAAAGCTGAATGGTCTTTAAAAAAAAATGTGGTTGCTTATTCAAAAATTGTGTGTGTAATGCTCTGATGTTTGCCCTGTAGGGAGTCAAACCGGAAAATCAAGACAGTCTTCTGGGTCAATATGACTCTATATGTGTAAACTTCTCAAATGAGCCAGTTGTTCTCCCTAGACTTCTTAGGAGATGATGTCAGTGCAGAGGTTAATAAGAACGTTTGTAGTAGTGGAAAATGTAAAACCACAAATAACTGAGAATATATTCTTCATAGGCATAGCAAAGATGGAATATACAACAGGAGATTTCTCCTAGACTTCTACTAGTAGGACAATTGGACAATCTCTGTGACTTTCTGTAAGAGGGTAAAAAATGTGGGAATATTAACCCATTTGAATAAACTATTGAGAATCTTTCTTCCACCCTTCTGATGTCTACCGGCATAATATATAACTGAAGAAAAACTAATGCACACAACATATGGGTGGTTGCATGCGTGTTATAGCTGATCGAGTCCTCCTTTCTTCAGTGTGATAAAACAAAAAAATAAAAACCAAACAAAAACCCAAAACAAACAAAAAAGAATGTGCCCAGCGCTGCCCTCCTTGCCAGATGTGTGAGCTGCTTTTAAAGGATATATGGAGTAACAACTGTTCAAGTCAAGAGTAAACAGATATTGTTGAGTTTGAAGTAAAAACCAATGAAAATCATTCAAACAGTAAGGTATCAGTTTAGAACTGGCTGAGATACCAACAAAGACGCTCAGGGCAAGGCTTGCCTGCAGCTCTTTTGCTGTTTTCTCTTAAAGATGTGGAGTTTAATATCATCCAGTGCAATGGGAATCCTCTAAATCTTGCCTGTGAGCAGGGGTCATAGTGTCTCCCTGAACTGCTTTTGGAACCCCAAGTGGAGCTGATGTTTAGCTGAAGGAGCAAAGACAGCAAAAACCCCTCAGTAGTATGATTGTGGATGCTTCTGGTTGTAGTATGCTCTTGGCTACTACAAAGAAAAAGAAAAATAGTGGGTTTTTTTTTTATTTGTCAGTCTACTCGCTACTGGGAGCAACCAGCAGTAGTTGAGGATTTCCTTGTGCCAAACTGTAGTAAACTGGCTCTTTTACCAGCAACTCTCATTTCTAGAGTGCAACTGAGAAATACGTGCACTTTAGAATATGTTTGAGGGTTTTTTTTGACAAATCTGTGTAACTTTCTTTAAACCCTAAAGAAAGAACCACCTCTGGCTTACACACTCATCTGCTACACAGATTGAATGGGAATGATACGACTCAGTGTCATTAACCCTCTAATGCATAGGACTACAACTTCATGTCTCTTTCAGTGTGTTGTATGTTACTGGCAAGCAAATTAATGGCCTCTTAATTTGTGTGTGTGAATGAACTAATTAGCAATACTAAAATATAAAATCACCTTATATTTTCTTATAGACAAGTCCTCTGAGGATTCTGAATTTGTCTTCATGCACAAGGCAAAATAGTCAAAGAACCAGAACTAGTTAAATTTGCCTTCATTAACACTGAATTCATTTGCCTAAGTACTCTTACCCCTGATGAGTCCACTTAAGAATACAATTTCTCTGTTGGAATTTTTTCGTTCTTTCCCAGAATGCATTTTCCAGTTAATAAGGAATTCGCATTTTTTTCTCTTTATAGGAATTTTTCTCTTTCTGCATACTTCTTTCTGCCATAATATCCAGTATTGCACATTTATGAAAGATGATCTTTATGTCAGAGCAACTCCAGCTAAGACAGCCAGTTTGTAAGAAGCTGCCAGACCTGTGCTGATCAGGCTCAACTTTCAATATCCACACACAGTCCCTTGGACAGGAAAGAAATTATACATGTCGTCTTGTTTTCCTTCATTTCAGGAGAAAGTACTACGAAGTGCATTGACCTTCTTGGTGCTTTGTTGAAGTAATTAACCTATTGGATCTTGTGACATTGTGACATTAAAACTCTTGGTTAGTTGGCATGTCCCATTGATTGATATAGGTGCTACATAGAAGTCAAAAGCCTCACTCTTTTTTCTTTCGCCTTCTGATTTTTCATCCTCCGTTAATCTGATGTTTCACTTCAAAGCTTCTGGCACCAAGTCTTTAATTCGTATTTTAATCCACTTCTTGCCATTCTTGCATACTGAAATCCAGTGTCTTGATCAGCTGCAACCTCTTAGCTCACAGCTGTTTCCTCAACTTTCAATATCTGGCATATAAACCCTGTTAAGACACTTTCTGCTAAGTAAAATACCCAAGGCTACATCTGATATTTGACAGGATAATCCCAGTGGTATTTTCCATAGAGTCCTTAACTCTCTTGAGCACTGTACAATTCATGTTTCCTTTTAATATTGGAGAAATGGTTTAATTGATTTTTCATTCAGCCTTCTGTCACTGACCTCTTTGCCAGATTTCATTCCTGATACTATTCCCGAATTGCATTTTCTCTCTCCTTTTTTTATGTTTTTCCTTTAGAATAGACAAATGCACTTGGGTGCAGGGAGATATTCACCCACTCCCTGAGACAGTCTTGCTCTCTACACACTGAGGACTGTACTCATGTACATTCATGCTGATTGAGGTGTGTTCTGTATCTGTTGATGCAGGCACTGAAAGAAAAATCTTGACTGTCTGGCACTTCAGCACGCAACTTGCTCTCTGCATTTTTTATCTCTGCTTTTAGTAAAGAAGATTTCTGGGAAGATGAGGCTTTGGCAGGAGCCATTTCTATGAAGGCTTCTCTCAAAAGGCTGGATCATCTGTTTTATTTCAGTTGTCTGGCCCTCTGCAAATTAAGCTGAATAGCTTTGATCTTGTCCTTTTTGCCCACCTTGGGAGATATGGGAGATGGTTTCTTACTATACCACAGGCCCTTTCCCTGGGGTCTTGCTGTCAGCTGTCAGTGTAGGAAGAAGCAGCATTTGCCATGAGCAGATCAGGACTGTTAGGTTTTATCATTGTCTTATTGTCATAATCCTCATCATACTTCTGCCTGATGGTTAACATTTAACTTCAAATGTAAGGCTTCTGAGGCTTTGTCCTGCGTTCAGCAGTAGCAGTCATTTTTCTCCTTCTTAGTAGCTGGTGCAGTGCTGTGTTTTTGAATTTCAGCCTTGGAACAGCACTGATAACACCGACGGGTTTAGTTACTGCTCAATAATGTTTACTCTGACCAAGGACTTTCTGACCCTCATACTCTGCCAGGGAGGAGGGGAAGCCAGGAGGAAGCAGAGACAGGACACCTGACCCAAACTGATCAAAGAGGTTATTCCATACCACAGCACATCATGCCCACTATATAAACTGGGGGCAGTTACTCGGAAGGGTTAGATTGCTGCTTGGGTCGGGCTGGGTATTGGTATGCGGCTGGTGAGCGGCTGTATTCTCTTCCCTTGTTATTCCCCTTATCATTATTATTATTGGTGGTAGCAGTAGCAGTTTGTATTATACCTTCGTTACTGGACTGTTCTTATCTCAACCCCTGGGAGTTACATTCTTTCAATTCTCCCCCCATCCCTCCGGGAGTGGGGGGGGCAGGGTGTGTGTGTGTGTGGGGTGAGCTAACGAACTGTGTGGCTGATTTACAGCTGAGCTTAAACCACAACAGGCTTGTTAATTGAACTATTTAAACCATGCCCGTTTTGTACACTGTTGATGTCAAGTGCTGGACATTGTGTTTCAGGAATATATTCCTCAGAGGTTTATATCGGAGCTTTGGACTGGTTATATTTTGATCCTCTTGTATATGTTGCTTTAGACAATGATCTTGAAATCCCACAAGATAAAGGCTTCAAATGTCTGTAAGCAGGTGCAAATAAAGACAGCCTGGAAAGTATTTGTTTTAGATTCAAATACAGTGCTGTTCAAATGCACCAATAGAATGTCACAATGACTTAAAGCACAACCTTTAAAAATCTTCATTATTTCCAGTAAACCTTGTTTTGTAGGATTTTATAAGTGAAGTTTGTTTTAAATGATATTAAATAAATACCAGAAAGTTAATGATTTTCAAAGCAAAGCCATGAACTGGAATAAAATTTTTCCACTTAAATTTAATTTCATACCATTAACACATGTTCACAAATTTTCCTCTGATGTGTCTTAATTTTTATTGACATACAAAAAAAGAAAAAATAATTGCCAGAAGCTATTAGAATTTACTTCTTAGACTTGGAGCTACCAATTGAACAGAATTAGCTTAATGTGAAAAAATTAAATACCCCCTAGTATCTGAGAACCTTGTGTTCAAATCTGTCTCACGTTCTCAGGATCTAAATGGAAATATAAAGAAATAACTGTTCAAAGCAGGAAATAATTGGTTTCAGGATTTAATTTTTTTAATCTCTCTATTTTGTGTTGCACACAGGGTATATAGCCATATGTATATGACAGTTATTTTTGTTTAAAACCAATTTGTGCATATACTTTTGTAAAACACAGAGAAATTCAAGCTTAGCAAGAAAATGTTAATGTTTATGCATTATTTAGTCCCAGTATTGCCAAGGAGTCTGCCCACACAGAGTCCCAACAGATGCTAAAAAGATAGAAAGGCTGCCAAAAGCTGAAAGCATTGTGTAGACTCCATCTTGCATTCAGTGTAATTTAAATTCAGGTGTTAATCTCTGCCTACTTTATTGAAATCTTTCAAACTGAGAAAAGAACATCACGTTTTAGTGATGTTTCAGACTCCCAAAATCTTCTTTTTTTAATGTATGTTAACTAATTTCCATTAACTGCTACTTTGTAATGTTATTTCAATTTGACCTTTAAAGATAAGTCATTGCCTTTATTTTATTTATAGACATATAGAATACTAGCTGTCGTGGTTTAAGCCCAGCCGGTAACTCAGAATCATGCAGCTGTTCCCTCACTCCCGCCCCTTCCTCCCTCAGCTCCCAGAAGAATGTTACTCCCAGGGGTTGAGATAAGAACACTCCAGTAACTAAGGTATAACAAAAACTGCTACTGCTACCACCAATAATAATAATGATAAGGGGAATAACAAGGGAAGAGAATACAGCCGCTCACCAGCCGCATGTCAATACCCAGCCCGACCCGAGCAGTGATCTAACCCTTCTGGGTGACTGATCCCAGTTTATATAGTGGGCATGACGTGCTGTGGTATGGAATACCTCTTTGGCTAGTTTGGGTCAGGTGTCCTGTCTCTGCTTCCTCCTGGCTTCCCCTCCTCCCTGGCAGAGTATGAGGCTCAAAAAGTCCGTGATCAGACTAAACATTACTGAGCAGCAACTGAAAACATCGGTGTTATCAGTGCTGTTCCAAGGCTGAAATTCAAAAACACAGCACTGCACCAGCTACTAAGAAGGAGAAAAATGACTGCTACTGCTGAACCCAGGACAGTAGCTTATGTGCCAGAGGTCTGTGGAGTCTTCAGAGCTCAAAATTAAGCATGATTAAGATGATAAAATGGGTGTGTCAACATAAAATAAATGTGAAAGATGGATGCATGTTCTGCTCTTCAGCTTGACAGTAGTGGGAAGATGCTGGTTTAAATTCACTGAATATCCTGATAATTTAAATTCTTTATCAAAGACTTAAAACCTCTTTACTGTGCAAAACTGCCACGTGAGTAAAGATATCTAGGAATATTAGAACTTTATGTCCCCTAAATAATATATATTTTTTTCTGCTTAGTGAACTGTAGGAAAAAATGGAAGATCTAAGAAGGCTTAATAAAAATATTCTTTTGTAAATCATCCTAAACTGGAATGTGGAAGACTTAAACTTCTATATGTGTTTAAAGAAATTCTTAGAAAGGGTTGAAAGTGCAATTGTGCTTGAGGTTTTGTTTCCCACTTTCACTTTAGATGGGAAGGTTTCCTTTTTTGTATCTAGCACTGTTAAAAAATATCCCTCACACCCTCAGGAGCAGGTTATTGCCCTCATTCAAACAAAACTTTACAGAGGATAAATCGCATATTTCACAGGACCACAGAAGGACTGAGCTGTCCCATGCAGGTCCCATGGAAGTGTTTCTGTCTAGTTTGTTTAAATGTACCCCTAATTAATCCTTCACTACTTAGTGTGTCTTCATTTCTCCATGCTTTCCCACAGGTCTTAGGAGCCTGTAATTCCTCAAGGCCACACAGTAAGGACCAAGGCAAAGAAGGCATTGAGTACCTCCACCTTCTCGGTACCCTTTGTCACCTGGTCCTCTGCCCCATTTAGCATTTCCCCAGTCTGTTTTTGCTGATAAACCTGTAGAAGTCCTTCCTGTTGCCTTTTACTTCCCTCACTGGATTCAACTCCAGATGGGTTTTGGCTTTCCTAACCCTTTCTAATCCTATAGAATTTCTGACCTAAAAAAAAAAAGAGAGAAAATTGAAGATTTTAATTTTTAGTTGGTGTCTTAGAGTTATTGAAGACTGAAATGCCATTAGTTCTAGTTGAAATGAGAGTGACTGTTTCTGAGGATCAGCTTCCTTCTATTTATGAAGGCAGTTTTTAGCAGCTTCAGTTTCTTTCTGTGAGGAAAGCAGAAGTGCTTTATGACTCCCTGGAGTTCCTATATCAGATGCAGGAGAAAGCATATTGTAAATTGGGTAAAACTGACAGGGAGACATTTTTTTTTTTCAGATTATTCTAGCAAGATGAAAAAGAGAAAATTTAAAGCCAAGTCCCCACCCTTCCTAAATCTCTATAATTTAGTTGCGAGAGATCATCACCTTTAGCAATTATAATTAGATGTGTAAAATGCTAGCTTAGCTTACCCTAAGATGCTCATGCAAAACATGTCCTGGAAGCAGTGATTTGAGAATTAATAGCGGCACTTGACAAATCTTAATGAAAGCAGTAGCTTGAAAATCGCACATTTCCAGGCCTTTAGGTGCCCTGTCACAGGGCTCTCAAAACCCAAGAGATATTCACTAGAGTGTTCTTCTTACGTTCATGTTTTGTGAATGGAAATGAGCTCCATTGCCTATCTTGTAGAAACATTAGCCAAGAGGCATTATGTTGAAAGAAACAACAGCAAGTTCAAGCAGTGGTGGGAGTACAAGTAGTAGGACTTGTTAGAAGCAACAGGGAAATTGGGCTCCATGGCCTGTTTTGCAAGAATGCGTGAATATTAAAGAATGATTAAAACAGTATAATGGAACAGGAAGCCAGAAGGGTTTCCTCCTGGATTTGGTTTCCTAGCAAATGCGAAACGTGAATTTTATTTGAGGTTTGAAAACCTTTTGATGAACCCAGATCTTTGAGCACAGCTGGAGTGATTTATGGCTTTGTGATTTCAATCTGTAACAGGCAGAACTTTGCTGGTTGTGCTGCAGTTTCCAATTTTTTGAGGTTTCAAATGTGAGTCATCAGCTTTTTCAGCCCTTCACTTAAACCTTTTAGCCGATAAAATTTTTCTCACAGCTGCTTATTCAGACATTTCAGATAAATCAAAATTAAGCAAAACAAAGCAACCCCACAACCTGCCAAACAGGGTTCAAATAAATAAAAGCCAATTCTGGTTTCAGTTCAGTTTTAGTTGTGTACTTTATATAATGTTGTAGTTTTCAAGTCACATGTAATAGAAAACAAAATTGGCAAGATACAAATTTCTCATAGGTAGGGGTAACCAGGGTGTGCCTTAAATCATAAAGGCTTTTTTTTTATCAGAGCTTTGCTGGTTTTAAATAGTATGCCTGTGCAAAATTTAACATAATCCATATTTTGTGTATTGCAGCTAACTTGAGTCATGCCAAAGCACAGAAAGCATGTGAAACACTGCTTGCATCCCAGCTGGAACGTTGGAATTTGAGTTTGTGTGACACTGGTTAAAACTGGAGTTAGCAGCTGCTTCTGTGATCATTGTAGCACAAAGACCAAAACACATTTATGCTATTAATAATTCTTACTTCCCTCCCAATTAATTTGCAAGTATTTGCAGCATCTCATAGAGAAGGTCAATGAAACTTCTTAAGTGCACTGCCATTGTGGATACAGATGACAAAGTGTTACTTAACTGGGTTACTTAACTGGCCTGGTAACTTAAGGACGGATGAAATGAGTTAGCCAGTGAAGGTGCGTCCTCTCTGACTACCAACATACTACTGAATTAAGTGTGCCTAGAACCACAGCTCTATTCTTGAGGCCAGCTGTCATGGGGAAGCTTGTGTCCACACTAATAAACTCTCCCAGTCTATATGCAGGGTGGAGGTATGGAACTACCATCTGGAAACAGATCATGGAGGGTTTTTACTCAAGAGGATGCCTGGGGATTGTTTGGAAGAGTGTGTGCTGAGCTAGACCAAAACTTTTGGGTTTTTTTTTGTTTTGTTTTTTTTTTAGCTAGGGACCTTTCTCTAACAGTTTAACAACATACACAATACCAATGCCTGGGAACATTCCCTGGAAGCATTTGATACATGTGTTAATATAGCCTCAGTGTGTATCAGGATGTTGGCAATGTCTTGTTTTTCATTAACTAAATTGAAAGTTTACTGTAAGAAATTCAACATGCTTTTGCTCTATGAGCACAAAATATTGCATGTACTCCTGTTTCACTGTCAACTGTTATGCGTGTTGAGCACTAATGCCTATTGATGGCCAAATCTTTCCTGACACTTTGTCAGGAACCTACTCTGCAATAAGAATCTGATGGCCCAATGCAGACAAGACATAAGATCTGTTTTGACCTGATGCCAACAGAGCTGGCAGAAAAAAAAAATATATCCTAAGGAATAAGTACACATCATCCTTCAATCAGAAACTGCTATTTGCAGCACCAAGCATACTTTACACGAAACAGAAGCAAATTGAGTGTGTGTGTGTTTCAATTTGTACTGCACAACAATAAAAATTCATATTAATGCAAAGTTTTTGTGGCAGGATAGATTTTATCTTTAAAATGCAGCTACAATTCATGCTTAATGCCAAACAAATGCTTACATAGTGATGGTTTCTCCCATTGGTTCAATAAATGAAAGTGTTGTGTTCTTGAGAAATGTCTGATTTGTGCATGCAGAGCCACATGGAGCTTCATCTGTTCACTATATCCACTTTCTCCTGGAGTCTTCTCCTCTAACCTTCTGACAGGTGGTATGATAGATGCAGTGAATATCAGAACCTGTTTTCCCACTTTATAATTAAAGCAGACATACTTTTGAAGAAAGGTAATGTGGGAGCTACCTCAGTTCTGAGGTGGTTAAAAACGTACTTTATTGCAAGTTTGAATTTCAAATGAAGAACATACTATGGCACCTTTGGTTAAGTAAGGCCTTGATGCCCTTGAAAGCTAATAACATTATATAACTTATTTATCTCACATTCATTCCAGGGCACAGTTCTAAAAAGTGTCACTTTCAGATATAAGTGTTGAAACTTTATCAGTGCCTAAAAAATCGCCATGGTTTACTCTTGTCTTTTTGTTTTTTTCCAGCTGTGGGACCTACTGCAGAAGTTGCAGTTCATCATGACATACATTGCGCCCTGGCAGATTGCCTGGGGATCATCATTCCATGTTTTTGCTCAGCTCTTTGCAATACCTCATATCCTTTATAAATTTGTTTTTCTTTATTCTTAAATTCCTCTTCATGTTTGTAATTGATTTACAGTGTCTGAACAAGGTGTGAAATTCCTAGATAATTTGCTCTCAAATGTGAAAATGCTTGGAGTGTCTCCTGAGAAATAGTTTTCTCTCTGTCTTGGCTGCATGTGATCTGAAACTGGGAAACTGAACTCTGACTCAAACTGGTCTGTTTATGCCTGCTCACTTCCCACCCAGCCTCAGCCCTCGGCACTGACTTTTGATGCATCCAGAAAGACATGTGATTGATAAATTAGCTCCAACTTGGGTGGACTTCTATGTATGCAGAAGCTAGTTCTGTAATGTGCGGGACATATGGCTGACAGAGCTCTAAAAAGTTACTTTCTCAGTTGCTTTGACTTGGTATCTCGGGTACAAATTCGTTTCAGTGAGCCAATTCCTGTTGCAACTGCCTTAGTTTTTTATTCTGTTTCAGAAGCAACTGGATTTTAAGATTTCAGTGTACATTTTTCATTGTGATGCTGAGAAATATACCTTTTAATACTGCCATTCTGTTTTATCAGTAACAATGTATGTCCATCAACACTAAAGCAGTCCTTCAGAAACAGGAAACCTGGCTTGTGACATAGAGTAAGGAAGTAGGCCTGTTAGTTCTTGGTAGTGATTTTATATTTTTTGTTTAGCCATAATTAAAGTATTGGTGTAAAGAGGCTTTTTTTTTTTTTTAATTGCCTAATAAAGGCAAATTGGATACTATCAAATACCCCCACCCCACCACCCCACCCCACCACCCCCATGACAGATAATTGCTCACTGTACTTATCAACTCTACATAAGGGAGACAGGTGCTGTTGCGTGCTCTCATGACACATTTACATATATGAAACAGTTAAAATCACTCTTCACAAGTCAGATGGGAAATATCTTCCAATGTGCATTTAGTAGAGCATTATGTCTTTCAGCAAAAATAAAACTGTTGCTACTGATTATGTCTTAGACACGAACACTTCACAGCAAAGTCATAAATGACTTACCATGGTGGCAATTTTTAAATCAAACATGACATTAGAGCTCACTTTAGAAAACATGATTTGCTGTCCCTATGTGTCCTTGTTCTCTTTTTGTCTCTTCAGTTCCCATGCTTTCTTTCCTTATCCGACACTTGTAAATGCTTGTTACTCTTTCACAGCCAATGCTGGCTATGACTACGGTGTAATGTGACAGTTTAACATTTTTGATGCACTCGCTTCCTGCTCTGTGCTCTCTGTTGCTTTTTGAACTTTAGACTCAGAGGACGGCTCATTTTCCAGTCTCCTAATGCACAAAGACACCCTTCCAGGCCACTTTCTTTTAAAAAGTGTGAGGGATTTGAGGGAGATATTTTAGCAAGTATTTCACAGGTTGCATTGAAAGCATGGCTAGCAAGCCTTTTAATGGAAATAGGGTACTACAATGTGCTGCATGTGTTTAAAATGTGTTTTGTAAAGTCTCAAGAGACTTTGTGTGGGACACATAAAGGGATATTTCTTATGAGGGCAGGCTAAAAGACTATTGTTACAGCGTGATTTGGCCTTAATTTTAGTTGAAGATGCACTTGATTGCTGTATTTGAGTAGTGGCTCCTTCAATTACTTCAGTTCTTGGCTTTTTTACTTAGCACCTCCTTCCCAGGAGAGGTGTAAGGAGGGACTCTTATGCCAGTTTGGAAACCTTTTTCCTGAGCTTCCATGGACACAGTTTCAATTAATGAAGAATTAAAGCCTGACATTTGATTTACTTGGGTTGTTTTAATCATGTTCCTTTAACTTGCTTCTTTTTCAGTACCCTTATCCATCTCCTAACTTGCTTTCCAGCCATCTGAAATATGGCTTTAAATATAAAGTAAGCTGTGGATTCAGGCATTCATTATTATGTTTATGTGTGATATTTACCATTTCCCTCTCCTCACCTTCTCATTTCATATGTATTTCAAAGAGTATGAAATGCTGAATATTTTTTACCTTTCAGTCAGCATGGAATATTAATTTGTCAGTGAGAATTAACATGAAAGCATCCTTTTAAGCCAGCAGGCTGGATTATAGAGGCATTGTTGCTTCTCCGCATACTAGGTTATTCCAAAGTAAGCAGAAACTCACGGAATAGAATACCAGACACAGTAGGAGCCAGACTCAAGCGCAGAGAACAAAGAATTTCCAAGAACGTGCTATCTGGCGGGGCTTTGCTTTAAGCTCTGTGTCAGACTCTGGAAAGGTGCTTTGTGTTACAGAAGGTACACTAGGTAGCTGGAAAAGGGCACTTACTGCTCTGCCTACGCTCAGGATCTGTCCTCAGGCAAAGATTAGACAGGGTCAGCCAGTTAATAACATATTCTGTTCAGACATGTCACCTCCATTATAGCTGTGTAGCATTGAAAGTCGCCGATTACATGTTGATAATTGGCAATTTGGCACTGCCTGCCTTTCCCTTCCCTACCTTACCTCCTCTTTGGTATATAAATAAGAACAAAACCCCAAAAATAAGCAGTTCAAAGAGCTGTCTCAACATTGGTTTAAAAGTATAATTAAATCATTGCTGTTACCTTAACTTGCAGTTTTCAGACTCTGCTATGCTTTTTTTTCAAACCCTGGCCACCTCAGTCTTTTCTACACCACTGAGTCCATTTCTTGGCAGTGTCATCTTTATCGCATCATACGCCAGACCGATCAAGTTCTGGGAGAAAAACTACAAGTAAGACTATTCAAAAAATTTCTGTACTTGTTATTTGTAAAGGTTTTGCCCTCATTAGTTTCATCTCTAGAGGTATTTTTCTTTCCAGAGATAATCCTTAAGTTGTTGTAGGGTAGTGAGAGTTAATCTTTGAGCCTTGATTCTGGTGTTTTACTGTTTCATGATTATTTGGTTATTCTGAAAATGTATTTAAGAAATTATCCTTATGTTACAGATGAGGTGTCATGTTGCATTTGTTGCACAGACATACAGTAATGAAGCTGTGGAAAAAAAATCAGTAAAACTCCCACTTGTCAGCCTTTTTTGTCTTGCCTAGCTAGTGTTAGCAACTAAATCTGTGAAGCCTTTGGCACTAGAAGTCAGGCTGCATTAGTACATTATATACTATCCTGATTAAGTGTTACCATTTGCGATGTGACAAGTAACTCTCACAGTGGAGTGATGATGAGTGTGCATTGTCATTCTTGCTTCATCTGATCTAGGAGTTTGACTAAAGAATTGGTTGGTTTTATCAGATTGTAGCTGTCATTCAGTTTGACAAGGACACAAACATAGAATATTGAAAAGATTGAATAAAGAGCTTTTGCTCCTTCTGCCCAGAAGGATTTGAAAGCTCTTGGTAACTGGGATCTAATGGGCTTCCAACAAGAGTCCTGGAGACCTGTAAACACTTCCTTTTCCAGATGGAGGTAGTTTTTTGCAAGGAATGAATGAAAAGTCTGAAAGGTTAGGGACTGGATTCAAGGATTACAGGAAGGGGGAGGGAGGTGGTCCAGAGCACTCTGTGCAGTGTGTGAGCTCTTCGCCCCCTACTAACACATGACCAGGCTTGGAGTAACTTACTGCAGCTGTATAAAGTGAAAATTGTATTGGCCAAATTAGGACTTGGCCAGACCAGTGAGAAGTGCTACACTTACCCCACTTGTGTTGGTGCCACTAATGTGTCTGAGCACCTCAAGAGAATTCAAAACTAGGAATTAGAGTGATTTTTTTTTCCATTATTTAAGGCAAGGGAGTTTGTTTGATTTTGACTTGCGTCAGTGAGTGCGTGTGTACTCATCTATAAAGCAATTACTCAGACAAAGCCAAATCATATAAAGAGGCTTTTGAGGGGAGCTGAGTTTTGTATACTGAGGCCAGATCTTAACAAAATTCTCTTACACATCTTTTTTGGGGGGTCAACAAGTTCATTATTTCATAGGAGTGAAGCTGAGGGAAGTCATGGAAAGGCAGGAAGCTGCCACTAATCCCACAGACTAATTTACATTCTTGGATGGAAAGTTTGAACATTATTAAGTAGAAAGTGGAGAGTTTAACATCTGCTACATTTTACTTCAAGCAGAGAATTTTGAAGACGTTTCTAGGTACCAGTTAGAGAATCAAATTTGGTTATAGGCACATCACTTCCATATAGCTAGGTTAGCATAGAATCTGTATGTTATTGTAGGTAGAAATAGAATGAACTGGTTTAATTTCATTTTGGTTTGTCTAAGGCTTTTGGGATGAGATGAGCAGAAGATATTCAAAGGAAATTTCAAAAGATGGTTGATGCTTGATACTTAGATAAGGGAGGGGTCTTGTTTTCATCATTATTGACCATCTGTGACTCTCACTAAAGGAAGTGAAGAAGTGGGTGCTAATAATTTCTGAAAGCAAAGCTACCTAATTGTTTTACCCGTAAACTGTAAAACTTCAAGTGCAGAAAAACCTAGCCCTTTTGATACTTTAATCTACCACTGTTTGTCCTTCCAAAATAAGAAGTAGCTGCAACTTTGTCTTCAACATGAATGCTTAAATTAGACTCTGTGGAAAAAATCGTGCTTTGTTTGTAAGAAATTCTAGTGTATCTTTTATGATCTTCTCACTTAAAACCACAAGCTTGCCCCTCATATACCTTTCAGAAGTAGAAAACCACCCCTTAGAAGATTCAGGTAGTCATCAAAGTGAAATAAATGTTTGGCTGAACTTGTGGCATCCCATAATATACACATGTAATGACTCCTCCTAAATTTGTATTCATTTTGTCTCTAGCACTTCTCATTCTCCTTTGCCTCATTTCCATTTCAGTATTTCATTGCTCGCATGAAGAATTGACCAGAGTGAGCATTGAACTGAAAAATTCCTGGTTCACTGGAGGGGCACAGTGAAAACCAGAAAAAGTCAAGGGAAGGGAGTAATTTTGTATTAAGAATAGGCAAATTTTATATAAAATACTTAAATAATTGAATTGAGATAGGTCTTGGTTTATTGCTTTAAATCTTGACCCTTCAACATCTGAAAATTCAAAGGGATGGCATAATTGCTTTTCTTTCAGAGCTGCTGGAGTTAAATACAATTGGGAACTTGATCTGGAGTGGAAAGTTATTCTGGCTGCTGCACTGAGCTGCTTTTGGGGTATGGTGCCCTCCAGCCAGATGTGCATGGAGTTCTCAGGTGCTGTAGACAAAACAGAACACACAGATGGAGAAGTTTGTGTATAGATTTCCTTTTTAGCATGCACATGTTCAGCTAAGGGTATTACCATAGAATTACATAGCAGTTTAGAGTTGCAGGAGACTTTAAAGCTCATCCAGTTCCAACCCCCATGGCATGGGCAGGGGCACCTTCCACTAGGTCAGGGTGGTCAAAGCCTCATCTAGCCTGGCCTTGGGCACTGCCAGGGATGGGGCACCTACAGATTCTCTGGGCAGCCTGTTCCAGTGTCTCGCCACCGTCATAATGAAGAATTTTTTCCTAATATTGAATCTAAATCTCCCCTCTGTCAGTTTAAAGCCATTCCCCCGGTCTTGTCACTACGTATCCTTGTAAAATGGGAAGTCGCAGGTTAGCTACAGTGCAGTCAGAGACACGCTCATTTGAAGCAGAAGCTCTGGCAGATTTTTTTATTATTTGTATTTATTATTCAGTAGCTTTATATAGCTTTTTTGTTTTGCCTGCTTTGCATACTCATTTTCAAACACTTTGTTGCTGCATTGATGGCTACATTAAATTATCACATTTATATTAGCTACGTAAAAACTCATTTGCGTTTATATGAAGTAGAGGTAGTCAATTCCATGGTTATATCTTTTATAATTTAACTCTTAATTGGACTAACTGAAAACAATTTTGATAAGCAGTCTAGATAGCAAAACATCACGGTTTTGTTTTTCTTCCAACTCATAAATTAGGTTGCTTTTTTAGAGTGTCATTTCTGTTCATTGCTATGCTCACACTTAACTGCTGTCAAGCAAACTTTGTTTTTTCTTTGTTTCACTTAAGGAAAACTTATTTTTTATCTCCTTTGGGCCAACAGTGTGAAATGAGATAAGGAAAACACGACCGGTGCATTTTCTGTAAAGTGAATCTGAAGTTGAAGCCTTGGACATTAGCAGTAGAAAATGCCATGTTTATTAATAAAGTTGGGCTATTAAGCCAGTAGCCCAAGTGGCAAGCAACTGTTCCATCTGTTCCTTGAAGTGTTGGTTTGATTTTCTCTACTTGGTGTTTTCTTAGTGCACACGGACATATCTTGTATTTCCAGTGTTTCATTTAGTCCCATTTTTCTCTGCTGGCAGAAGAGGAGTTTGATTCCTAATGTTTCTGACTGGGCATCTGCCACTCTAGATGATGTGAGCTGGAGCTGAAAGTCTTAGAGGATTAAGATGATGGCTTGTTTGTTTTTAAAAGGAGATGAAGGAACTCAAGTGGGTTGGAAAAAAAATAAAAATCATTTTGACAGTAAGGAAACTGTGAAATTCCTAGTAAGCTCTTCAAAATTCAGGAATCACACTGTGCTTGTTTGTGCTCTTGCAGTGTGTGTGCAGAGCATGGACGTTCTTCCCTGCATCAGCAGATGCTGTTTGTTTATAGTGTGCACTTTGGTACTCACTGCATGCAGAGCCTACGTATAATGCAGGTGAGGGATTTTTGGGGGGATTTTGTTTGATTGACTTTAGGAAGAAGAAAAAGTAAGGCAATAGCAAAGGTGAGTAAGAAAGAATTTCTCATGCAACCACTTATTTACAGCTTCTGCTGACACTGTTGAAAAGAAAGGGGTATGAACTCAGGAAGCTGGCCTGCTGCTCATGAGCTGGTTGCCTCATGGGAGTTGAGATATGAGACATTTTCTGTCTTTCAAAATAATTAAAGATGAAAAATTGATGCAACACCAGCCTGGTGCTGGCCTTAGCCTGGGTCCTGCTTCCCAGTTTGAAGAGTTCTGGTTTAGTCTTTATTTTCACAGCTGTTGGAATGATTAGGCTGTAGATGTCAGAAAGAGAAAAGGAAATAGCAGTAAATCTTGTTTAACGTATAGGCACTTTAAAACATAAAGTGTTTGTTCAAACACTGTTGTGCCATTCCTCTGCTTTGCTTCTTTTCTTAAATACTTTGTCATGCTGCAGCCTGACCCTGTCACACTCCTCCCTTCATCTTATCTTGCTTTGTATCTTGGATATGGCAATGGACAGAACAGAGTAGGAAGTTCATTTTCATTCCCTAGTGGATCTAACTGCTGAATCACATCGAGTAGCCCATTCTGTGCTGCAGCTGTGACTTGTCCCTGCAAACAACAAACTGCCATCAGGAATCTGGAGATTTCACTGCCTACAAGCCACTCATCTCTCCTGCTCATTCCTGTTTCTATTCTTCTGGTTCAGGGCCTATTTTGGAGTAAGGCACAGCTTGCATTTGCTTTGAAGGGTTTTGAGTGACTTACACTGTTGTGTAACTGAATTAGTTAGGTGTATCTAAAGAGGCTGTGATTAAATTGCCAGGTATCTCAGAAGGAAATTACAGGACACCTCTCTGTGTTTGAGAATATGTGAGCAAGCCTTTCTTTTCTCAATCTTTTTAAATATCGCTGTGCTGCTGTTCCAGTCATTGTGGTCTGGAAAATAGCCACCTATAAGATTAATACAGCTGGGAATGGAGGGTGAGCAAAGCCTCCCCTGCCTCAAATCTAGTGAAGCTGGTATTTTCTTTTATCCTAAGAGCTCACTTAACCTGCCCATTGTGGACAGCCTGCAGGTGGAATGGAAAGAATTTTCCCAGCATAGATGTAATTTGGGTTGACCCCATGTTATGCATATGTGTGGGAAAAGGAGTTGTGAAAAGTACTCGTCTACTCCCTCCCTTTTTCTCATAAAATAATAGGCCTTCTACTTCCAAATGCTTATTTTAACACATCCTAGTGCATCTGGTTTCCCTGTGAGCCTGCTCATCTGTTACAGCTGCTAAGACCCTTGCTCTGAACACAAGATGTCATTCACCCATAAATGTCCATGGGCATCCTTTGGGAGCTGCGTGTTCAGACCTTTCATGTTCTCCTTTTTAGGGCTGTGTTTCTTTTCTTAGTCTTTTCTTGCTATGTTGTTTGATTTTTCACATGTTTGTAGACCTCCATAGTGGTGATGTTTACAGAGGAACAACTGCAGCAGATGTTTATAGTTCACTAATGCCTTGGACATTGATTTACAATGAATACATTAAAGAAATGTACATTAACCTCTGAAGTCAACAATTACAGCAAAAGTTAAGCATAGGAGAACCATTTTTTTCACCCTAATCGGCAGGAGTTTGTGTTAGCCTGGTTTCCTCAAATATCACTTCAGAAATGTTATGTTTTGACTGCTGTCACTGCCTATTCTCCTTACTTAAAGTTCAAACTTTTCTGAATACTTCCAGCCACCTGGCATGAAAGCCACATTGCAACCATGAGTTTTAGCGTTTATTGTGATCATTGTGTTTCTTCTGAACTGTTTCTTTCTCTGCTAATTTTTGTGTTTCTCTCTAGCTGCTTCTACTTCTATACTGTCTTTTATGAGCTGACCAGAAAGAAGCACTGTATTCCAATTGCACAACTTCAAAGTGTACTGAGGTTCTAGTTCCTTTGCTATCAGCTATTACTTAGTTTTGTGAATGCTAGCCACTTTGATGGCTTTGGCTCTTTTAAGAGAGGTCTTCACTGAGTTGGCCTGAGAGCTCCTTCAGGCTTTTATTGAGTGTTAATTTAGAACCCGGCAAAATAGTGTAAGTATCGGTGTGTAGATAAAACAAAAATGGGTGCTTATTAGTATCTGGGACTTACAAGTCAAAACAAGTAGAACCAATGAATGAACGGGTTTTAGTCTGAAATTTTTGTGTGTTGTCTTCAAATTAGAAGGACTGCTTGGTCCTGCTTGCAAAGCACGTAGAATTTGATAAGAGTCTTGAGACTTCGGAGGAATTGAGATCCTTGAGTTTCCAGCCTAGACTGGTACTGAGGAATGTTTAGTCCTGCCTTGTGTGCCCACAGCTATAACATTTCTACTGATTGTAGTGGTCTACTATCAGTAAAATCTACTTCCTGGCTGGCAGTGAGGCAAAAGCTGGAATGTTAGCAAACTGCTAATTTTTTCTTCATTAGTCTTCTAGCTGCAGATTTCCCAATAAAGATTAATTTTTTGGGGAAAAAAATGCTCTCTTGAAACAAAGAGTATAAACTGGCCTTTTGGAAGTTGTGCTCTATTCTCCAGGTGCACATGTGGCCATGGTTCTGGCATTGGGGAAGAGAACAGAGAAAACCAAAATGTTTCAAGAACAAGCAACATCCTTGTGCGCACTTCAACCTTAGTTCTTTAAGAGCCCTCTGAAGTTCCATGTTATTCATTAGACTTACTCATCTGTCGTCTCAAGAACTTTCCCTGTACTGCCTGCTTTACATCTTCCCTTTGCATACCACCAGTACTGCCCACGGGCTTGTACCTGCAAAACTTGCCTGGTTTGGAGTCTTTAATCCCTTTCAGCAGGTGTGTAAGGCTTTGAGAGGTAACAAAGCCACAGCATTCAGATGTGGGGGGTGTTGCTTCAGGTAGAGCCCTAAGCTAGTAGAAGCCCTAGTAGAAGTTATACTCCCCGCAGCATCTTGAACTGTGATCTCACCTGGAGTAAGTGACCTTGTGTGTGTGTGTGTGCCCCTTTGGCCACTTGCTGTAGCACATCTCTCCAACCTGGCCTTCACCTCATGCTTGACTCCATGTGTGGAGTCACATGGAACTATGAAAATGCGAGGGCTGTCTGAGAAAGACTGGGTGAGGAAACCCAGCACCTTTAATCCAATAGATCTGGTATTAAAATAAGTGTTTTCTGAGCTGCCAAGAGTTTCACAGTCAAGGGAGGCTGTATAAAATTGAAAGTGTATTTTAACTGTTTGGCAGTATCTCCTTAAGTGGTAACATCTCTTCTTCTCAAATTTTGCCCCTGGCAGTCAACAAAACAAATTGAGGCTAATTGGATAGGAGCCATATGTGTGATAATTAATTGGGAGTGCATTCTGATTCAGTGCTTTATAGTTCCCTGCTGAGTTAAAGATACATTCACAGCTCCAATTCACTGAATCATTCTAGGAGGACAGAATAAAGACAGAAGGGAGGCATCAAAGAGAGAATGCATGCTGCGACTAGGCAGGAACACAAGCGGAGATCAAACCCATGATGGGATAAATGAAAAGAGAAAGGAATGGGCAAAAAATGAAAATGCATGCAGTGAAAAATCTGAGAGGATAATGCAACAGACATTGATAAGCAGGAACTCAGACTTATAAAGAAAATCATGAGCATGATATAAGAAGGCTTTTAAAGATATTTGGAAAGGAAGGCAGCAACAGGCATAAGAGAAGGATGAGAATGGACTCACAGAATCAGAAATAGGAAGCATGCAATATTTTGAGGGCTTGTGTGGATATACAATGGCATTAAAATTTTATAAGCTGTTCATCTAATACTTAGCTTCCAAATTACGTAAATCTAATGAGATCTAGTAAACACACAAGATTTCTGTCAAGTCAAATATTGGAGACCTGTTAAAATGGATTGACTGGATTTCCATATGAATGAGTGTTCTCAGCAAGCTTTCATCCCATACACTTCAATAACATAGATCACCTCCTGGTTTAGATTTAAGTGAATCAAACATTTAGGGACAAGTTGAGGTTTGGAGCACTAAACTCAAACCTTCGAGAAGATGCTTACTCTAGCAACTTTTGTCAAGACATGAAGATGGGAAAAACTGAGATCACAGAGAAGTTGCACAGGTGTAACTGTTCTGAGGTGATATGTAAATTGTGTACAGATAGCAGCTGAGAATATTTCATACTAAAGTTTTCCCAAATCCTGGGTTGTCTCCTGATATACTGGACCCAAACAGCCTTGGGGCTTCTAAAAGCAAAATGTAAAATAGCTCTCACTTCTTTCTGCGATAATGCAAAATACAGAATTATTGTCACCATTGCTCAGAATTGTATCTGAAGCTTTAATTGGGGCTAAGTAAATACTGTATGTAAGCAAGAGGATTGGGGATTTTTGGTGTTTGTTGGTTTGGTTTTTTCCCCTTAATTTTAATCCAATGTCTAGAAGTGTTTGCTCTCAAAATGCCAGAGACCTTTTTCAGTCTGAAGAATACTGTAAGACTATCATAATGACTGCTGTCGATGATTAACCCTCTAAACAGTCTTTGCAGTGAAATATCTAGAGGTATTAAAATCCCTGATTGTGATTGGATTTTGTACAACTGCACAGTAGCAGTAAGATTTTTCGTGTTTTTCAGTGTAGTATCACTGATGCTATACTCACAGGTTGATGGCACTGGAATGGCTTGGTGAGCTTCTGCTTTGCCTCCCTTCATCTTTAGGTGCGAAATACGTACACGGAAAACCCTATAGTGAACTAAACTAGTATTTCTGATGTAGGCTTTCTTTGTAAGTCATCATTCATCACTCTTTCTTTTATTCTTGTATTTCCTTACACGTTTTTGCCATCTCTACTTCCTAATTTTATTTTTAAGCAGTGCATAGCTCTGTGGAGTAAGGGGGGCAAACATTTTGGCTTCATTTGCTGAAGCAGCTACCAACATTTTGGTAATTTTTTTTGCTCTCTGATCTCACTCTCTTTTTCTAATGGAAACTTCACCAGGACATTTCTCATCACCTCCTTCCTATTCTCCAGGTCCTTACCATTTCTCAGGCTTTTGCCCCTTCACTCATGGGCCCATGAATTAGTTCTGCAGAGCTGTTCTGCAGAGCTCTTTACCCAGAGCTGGGCACAGTGGAATACCTTTCCTATAATGTTTGTATTGGCTCATGATGGGAAAATCAGAAAACTAACACTCACATGCACTGTTTCATACACACGGTTTTGTGTGTAATTAATATATTTGCTTTTAAAGTACCTCTAGGAATTGCAGACATTGTGGTATAGCTGTGATGCATGATCCCATGCTAAGCCCCAACCTTACAGGAATGTCAGGGTCCTGGCCTTTTTTCACTGACACAAGAATGAGCACAAACATCTCTGTGCAGTTGGCATAATCCTTCCACTTATAAAGCTTCTTGTACTGTTTAGTCTAAAATACATGAAGATAGTGACTAGATGGCTTTCAAAAGAAAAGCCGTGCTTGGACAAGGGGAAAGAAATTAAGTAGCAAGGTAGGCAAATAAGACAAAAGCAGGGATATTGATGACAGTTTGGTAAAGCATTAGCGAATATTTGAAAGTATGCAGATGTTTAAATAACCTGGCTTGCAATAAGAGATGAATTCCCCAGCTAAACCTTTGAATATGCACGTACGTGGGATGCTTAATCCATGTTTGGGCACTCAGCTTTTGATCTCAAATTCACACCTCTCCCTATTGCTGCAGGAGCACAGAAACCTCATCTTAAGAAAAGGCTCAAGAATATGCCAAGTAAACATGCTCAGTAGTATGAGTGCCTAACAGTACTATGAGCTGAGGCCAGCAGTCTGAGCACCAAACAAACCACAAAAAAAAAAAAAAAAACTAAAACCAAACCCAAGAAAGTGTCAGCATAATTGATAAACACCTTTTTAAACTCTAAACCAATTATTGATGATAAGGTCTTCCGATGTTTTAAAAGGATTATTCAACAGCATTGTCTTTATCAACTTTATCTCTTAGCCTTCTCCCAGTCTCCTAGTGTGCAACCAAAGTCACTTTTTATTATTGTTGGATGAAACAGTGGAGCAGTCTAGGAAGGAGGGGAGGAAAAAAGCATAAGAAATTAGAATCAGAGCAAGTGATCAGGAAGAAGTTTCTTTCATTTTTAAGAGATCTTTATCAATGTGAGTTAAAGGTAAGGCATATCTTCCATGCAGCTGCCCAGAAAACATGGGCATGGTTATGCTGTCAGCCTTTGCTGTTACAGTCACACTGAAATCATTCTTTGTTTCAGATGAAATTGATTTAGAACTACTTGGGCATCCTCACACTTCCAATTAGCACCATCATTTTTGCCTCTGCTGTCCTGCAGATACTCATGAATGCCTGCTTATTCTGCCATCTCCTCATTCTCCCTCCTGCCTCACTGTTGTAGCCTACTACTACCACTGTGTTTTAATGCTAAGCCTTCCATTTTTAGTGCCAGCAGTGTAAGACTTTCACATGGAAATGCTGAAGATTTTTTTCCAGACTCCTGTGAATAATAATAATAGGGCTGCAGCATAGTAGTTTCTCTCTTAGATTTGCCTGTTAGATGTCATGGAAAGGCAGATTAAAATTCATTGGACATAGACAAAGACAAACTTTGGATCTACCCTAGAAATGCATCTCTTGCATCCCTCAAGGAGGAACTGCTTTTCTTTGTTCTCTTTCAAAGTAGAGATCCCCTACTTCACAGCAGGAATCCTGGAACTCTTGAATTGGTGTTTTGGAGCAAAACCCAGCACCAGGAAGGCAGATAGAAGAGCTGCAATTTTATTTTTATCTTCTGGAAATAAGCACAGCAGCAATCTTTTTTTACTCCTCGATTTCCCCAATTCTCACCATCCACTGTATGTTCCCCAGGGTGCCTGAATCCCCCTCAGTCTTTTTCCTACCTTGCTAAGGAAAGTGGGAGAGTAAAGTGGAAGAAGGAAGTCTTCCCACATTGAAAAATGAGGCAGTATTTTTGGACAAGGGCAGTAAAAAGTGACTTCATCCTTTTGCAAAGGGAAGTGGTAGTTACGATGGCAGGAACAGTGCTATACAAACCAGTGGATTATCTCAGTGCCCATGTAAATGTTGAATTAAAAGAGCATGAGGTATATATTTCAAGAACTAAGCAGATGTTGACTTTAAACAGCCACTTGCTCTCCCGGGCAAGTGCTGAAGGACCTGCGCTTGGTTTGTATAGGATAATGCAATTCAGGAAGAAATTCAATTTCTGAGCTAATTATCACCTTAGATGAGTGGTAACAACCAAATTTAAAATAAGAGGCCACTGGAGGAAAGCCCAAGTCACCCACTAGATCACTGAAGGAGGTCCTAGTTGACAGTGAAAAGCCCAGGAGAAAAGGTGTCGCTGACTTGATTGTTAGGCAGGGTGTATTGTAGTTTAATGGTATGCAAATTCCCATTGCCTTCAAGAAGGTACTTTTGTTACTAATAACTGTGGAAGTGTTTTAAAATCCAAAATGGATTCTGTGACTGAATTTATTCAACTAACTGAGTTTCAGGAGAGGAGTTTGCTTTGCAACCTCTATTACCTTTGGTCTTAAAAAATAATAATAATTTAAAAAAATCTTCAAAATATGTCTAAAGATTTGAGTTTTTTCATAGTGTCTGAAAAGGTAAATCCTTCCTTGTCTCATGTCCTGAGGCCCATGTTTTAGCTGCTTAAGCAACCATTACTGTGCTTGTAATGGAAGTTAAAGCTACAATCCTGGTTTTGTTTTGTTTGTGAGATCTGTTCTGTTTCTTTCCCTTTTTCCCAGCCATGCTGCATTATCTGTCTCAGAGTGTCCTGAAGCACTCGTGAGTTTCCTTGATTGTATCATGCATCTTTCTCTCAAAGAAAAATAAAAAGGAAAGAAATGGAGCCAGAGCTGCATGCTGGGCAAAAGGGTTCCCACTCATTATAGATTAGAATTTTCTGAAGTATTGCTTGATTTGTATAGGTCTCAATATGCCTCAAGAACAGAAATGCTTTATAGGTTGGTAAAAAATTGGGGTGAAGAATAGTATTGGCTTATACCTCATACTGCCACACTGATTTCAGAGGGACTGAAAGTTAATAAGGAGCTTCATAATCTTAAAACATATGCATTTGGAAATCAGCAGCGTTTCTCTGCTGAGAATAGAAAATTGATTGAATACCATAACCTAATCTTTATGCTTACTCTTGCATATGTTGCAATTGCAGGTGGATGTATATCAGGGTAAGAGAATTCTGACAACCTTTTGAAGTAAAATCGTTCTTTATATTCTGAACTGCTTAGAAGGCCCTCCCCCCCACCCCATTGCCATTTTCTGTTGCAGAGGAAATTAAAATTGCAGTTACAATAAGCTGAGCCAACCAGAGGCAGGAAGATAAATAATACACCAAATAAAATGCTAATCAATGTAGATAATGTACTAATGCTGATTACAAATAATTCTAATTAAGGCTCATATTCTCTTCAGCTGTATTTCTTGCGAAGTAAAGAACATACCTTTTTAAAGCAAAAAAACATTGCTGATAAGGAGTGAAAGTAAAATAGTTCTGTTCCTCTTCTACTTGTGGAAGCCTGTGTGCAATTTTTCTGTTGGTCAGTTTTTCACAGCTTTTTGGGAAGGCTTCAGAGGGTGGATGAAAAGGCTTTCCAACATTAGGGACATCAATGACATCCTTCTCCCAGCTGGCTTCAGCGTAAGCTTATAGCCCTGAAGCTTCCATCTTTTTAAAAAACCTGTACATTGACATCTAGGAGCCAATACTGAGATGAGGACATACAGATTCCCAGGGGGTCCCTGCTGTGTTTCAATGACAACGTTGTGCTGGGTTTGCACCATCCTTTAGCAATGTTATTTAAGCTGTTTGAAAGCCTCCCATACAATATATACCTTCTTTGATGCAGTCTTCCTGCAAGTCTCATAGTGAGTATATTCAGGCTTTTCAAGTTGACTAGCCAACCATCAGCCCATTCAAAAACTCCACAGTGCCTTGTGCTTCCCACTCTAGTGAGCCAGAGACAGCCAGTCCTGCCTGGCCATGCTGCCCAGGACCGTGCCTGGGTGTCTTCCTTGGTTCCAGTGCCAGGAGAGGTGCTGCCTTGGCACTTTTTTCCCGTTTTTGCAGGCTGTTGGACAGATGAGACTCTCGCCACTGTTGCATATAACATTATGCTGACTGTTTTTGGGAGCAAATGGCTTTGTCTTTTCCCATTCTCTGCTTAGACCACTTTTTCCAAGGAATAGTAATATTTACATATCTGACTGATAGACCTGCTAAGGCTAGTGATTGAGGGCAAAACTTCAGGGGCAGTGCTCTTCATGAAGTGTCCTGAAATCCTAAAGCTCTGCTGCCAGAACAGTATTTCAGGGAAAGTTACATTTACTGTAGTATTTCTGTTAGCCAGGCTTTCACTTGTACTCTTCAAGGCTTGGGAGATCTGTGGACTTCTGGTGTTGAGTATCCCTAGTCACCACAACATCACAGCCTTCTTTTGGACACTTGCTTGCCCACAGTGATTTACGTGTTGCTTATTTTCAGACTTCATGTCTTTTGTTACAAGTAGGAATAAAAGCTCAATCCAGTCTATCTTTTAGTTGCTTTCTCTTTTGTGACCATTTTTTCTATGGTATTTACATTCCACTGCTACAATGAAAACACTGAATAGGGAATGTGTCATTCGTAAGAGAGGCAGGGTTATCATCTATATGGACTAAGAGCCTGTAATCTACTTTTTTTGTCCCAAGCAATAAGAATGACCAGAGACTCTCTCATTGCTTCCCAGCTAAATATGAGACTAAGTTAAGTGTTTTTTTGTTATTGTTGTTTTTCCATGCATGTTATATACCCACAGAAATATTTTCACACAAAGAAAACCCCTTGGGCCTAGCTGTTTTCCTTAAGGCTTAGAAAGGAAGAAAGACTGATTTAATATTCTTCCTGTTCACTGTTTTGGTGGCATGTGCCTATGTGCTGCATACCACAGATTCTCTGCCCCAGAAGGAAAATGGGGAAGACAGACTTTGAGGAAGGGGGGAGGGGGGGACGACACACAGACACTTCTGTGTGCTGATAAGCTGCAATATCAATGCTGAACTGAAATAACTGTATATATGCCTACTTGGAATAAAGTTGATGAATGGATTAGAGTGTGAACTACATAATGATGTAAACACAGAACGAGAAGATATGTTAAAATAGAAAATAAAAATGTGATTTTGGGAGTGTCTTATTTAAGAAGAAAAGAATTGGCTGTACAACATGTCTTTATTTCCAGCACCAAAAGGTCGGACCATTCCAACACCAGACTGGCAATTCAGATCGAAAAGGATGGAGGTATGGCCTGGAAGTTTGGGTGTGTTGCTTGATTTGCAAAATGTGATTTACACTGTTGAGGCTTTGCTGGCTAAGCTGAAGAGATGCAAAGGATTTAACTGTTGCATGAACAAGCCAGAGCATTTTAAATGTAGTAGAGCACCGGTTTAAGTCGTGTGACTTGATAAGTAAAGGTTTTGTTAGAAAGCAGCAGGTTAGTGGTGTCCCTAACTGCTGACAGGTATCACCTCTTCCCTGGGAGAAACCTTTCCGGAGATGGGGGAAAGGGAAATCAGAAAATTTGCAGGAAGGGGGTAAAAAAAGAAGTAAGAAGGATGGAGGGCTTCTCCTCTGGGTGCCACTGTAATAAATGAGCGCTGATCCATGGCAGTGTAAAGCACCTTCTTGGGCTGCACCAAGTGGTTCCTGTGAGACCGGGAAGCGAGAGCATTTTTGAGGGAGGCAGCGGACATGGAGAGTGTGTGGTACCTTAGCTGATGCTCTTTAGCAGCTGGTGGGACAGAGCCCTTTCCACTGGAAATCGATAGCAGTTTCATGCCAAATTCCCATTCCAGCAGGAGAAGCCAGGATTTCATATATGGGTTTCTTCTGCTTTAGTGTTTTGCAGCTGGTTTTATTTTGCCCCTGAGGTATTAGGGGCTTCTATTGTAGAAGTATAAGATTACATTGTAATTATTGCTGTTATATTTTTATTTACACACACACACCCTTTTATCTTTATCCATTACATCAAGGAATGAACAAATACGCATCTCTAAGCAGAAGTGGGTGTAATCCAGGGTGTCCAAGAAGGCAAGAGAGGTATTAGCAGGTTGAGGCATATGTAATGCTCTTTCATTATTTATCATTTCAAGGCAGGGAGTTAAGATGTTTCCCAAGGCCATTCCATCATCTGGCAGAAATAACCTTTAGCACTATTCTATATGCTAATAAGTTGATTATGTTTTACACCCCGTAGCTCAAACAAAACATTCCTTTGTGTGTGTGTGCTTAAAAGATTAATTTGATGACTCATTTAGATTTTGACTAAATATACTCCGGAAGGTGTACAGCTGAATATGTCTATATATGCATACACACCTGCATGTACATCCATACCATGCTGGGTGCATAATGGCCTTGGTGATGAAAAGCAGTGTAGCAACTCGCTCACTCCTCTTCTACTGAGGAGCAATTTGTAGGGGAAGCTATAGCCTGTCACCTTTTGGGCTTTTTCTCCATGTTAGATCTGCTCCTAAATATGCATATACATAAATATGCATGTGCACCTGTACATATGTATCCACATACATACTCATGTATAGAAATACACCTACAAGATGTTGGTTTGTATGTGTATATCTATTAATGCACCAGCATTTTAAAAGTATGGAAGGTGAGACATTGGTGCATTATAGAAATGAAAAGCAGGTCGTATGTCAAACATATATTATGTAAAAGAGTACAAGCACAAGACAACACCATTATAGATTATGCAGCACTGTGTTAGCATTTGTGAAAGGTTCATTCACTTTCATGGATCACCATCATGAAGTGCTACTTTTAATCCAGTTAAATACCATAAACTTTTAGGAGATGACACTTCCAGACTGTGATGGGGTGAACAATTGGTACAAGCAGTGGGTAATTGGACAGCTACTACTTTTAAAGAAGTGGTAGCAATTCTAGTTTTATTCTTTCTTGATATACTCAGTGAACTCTTTTAAAATATGTATCTTCATCTTAAGTGCCAATAGATACTTCATGGAAAAGCCTTTGTGGAAAATTCCTGTCCTGGAGGACTAAAAGAAAGAAATCCAACCAAAATTCCTGGAAGCTGTGTGATCGGGTTATTTAAAAAATTTCAGAAATAGCAGTCAGATTTCAGCTTTTGTGCTGAAATAATGATGGTTTCTGGGTTCTTATATTAAGGACAATATGTAGACATAAACTTAGCATTGCAGAAACATTCAGTGGAGCTAAAAAATTCTTGCTATTGTAAAATATGGAGGTGATTTAATTTGGCCTGAAATAAGTGTTAGCACTAATTTGAAGTTCTCTTTACACTATTCTTAATATGAAACAAAAGTTTCATGCCTGGTTCCCTGCAGGGCTAAAAATCACCCGGGAAATATAGATTGTAAAGTATGAGGAAGATATCCAGCTAGAGGAAGAAACTTTATGCAGGAATAAAAAAGAATGTGGGATTTTATGCAGAACGGCTCAGTGTATTATGAATTTTATTCTTTACAAATGTGTGCTGCTCTGGTTGCAGGAAATGATGACAATAATCTCAACTCCATTTTTTATGAGCATCTGACAAGATCTCTGCAGGAGTCTCTTTGTGGAGATTTGATTCTGGGCCGCTGGGGAAACTACAGCTCAGGAGACTGTTTTATTCTGGCATCGGATTATTTAAATGCCTTTGTGCACTTGATTGAAATTGGAAATGGCCTTGTCACCTTTCAGCTCAGAGGGCTGGAATTTCGAGGTAAGGATCCCCGATGATTTAAATAACAACAAAACCAGCAACAAACCCTGTCTGACCTTTTCATCTCTCACAACTCTATAGCAGGATTTAGAGTTTAAGGACCTTTCTCTCTTTACAGATACTTGTCTGTTTGTTTAAAAGCTCTGTACTTTGTATTATGATCGGAATGACAATGTTTTGAAACCTAGAGGTTAAGAAATCTGGATTCATGTTCTGCATTATCATAAGACTTTCAGAAAGAAGGCACACTGGGTTATTTGCTTGGTTCACAGATCTTTTATGTTATGATTTGCTGCATTTTCAGGTTATTTCTTTCCCTCCATAATGATGAAAAATGAAGTCATTCTTAAAAATGATCAACCACCCAGAACCTGTCTTTGAAAAAAACCCAAATATCATTAGGCTTCTCCCATGGAAAATAACTTGCATCAGATCATGCAAGATGCCAGTGCTGAGGTGATCTCTATCACAGCAAAACAGAAGACAAGCAAGTCAATCAGGGTTTCATGTTTCTATTATTTAGGAAGTGCTGACTTCAGCTGAACTGACCTTGCTTTGTTCCTGCTCGGTGTATTCCTCTGTTAGGACACTTCTCTTTAAAGAATGGCAGTTGTGTCCCTGTCCTCTCTGGTGTGGCTTTTGTGAGGCCAGTTGCTCATAGTGTCATGCTCCTGCCTTTTTGTCTGTTGTTGCCTCTGGAGTAGGAAATAAAACGAAAGTAAACTCACAAAACTTTTAAACAGCTTTTAAGTTTTGCTCACGCTGCCCATGTTGGCTTCCTGGGTTTGCTGCTTACATTTGTAACCTTTCAGAGATAACACTCTGCAATTGCAGGTAGCGGGAGTTTTGAAATCCCAGAATAAACAGTTTTCCAGTCTCCAGGGCTGAGCAACCAATGGGCAGTGTATAGAGGAGTGTATAATCAAGGTGACTTTTCAACAAGATTAAGCATGAGAAAATAGGAGACAGACTGGCTCTTTGAATGCATTGAGGTGTGGGAGGATTAGACTAAGAAATAACATGTGTGGGCTCAAATCTTGACTCTGTGACAGGCTCCCTGTGGGATGTTGAACAGGTTGTGGTAAATGCTCGATGTTCACTTTCCTTCTTCTATGGTGGGGATGAAGATAACACTCTTGTGTCTTAAGAAAGGTTATGTAGAAAGCAGTAACCTGAAACAGCTTGATATTGTAGTATGTGAAGAGATATGTATTCGGTAAAAAGGCAGATTATAAAAAAAAGCAACTGGAAAGAGAAATAATTTCTTTATTAGCCTAGTAATTTCTTGTTTATAATGATGATGATATATGCGTGGATTTGTGGCTTTCTTCAACTTCAAAGATGTCTGTGAAAGTATTATCTTCTTGTGTGCTTACAAGGTGAGCTGTGCTGCTGCTGTGTCAGAGAGAAGTGCTGAGGTTAAGTACCGTATGGAGTCCATAGGTACTTAAAGTAACTTAAAAGCTTATTTTGGATAGATTTGGAATTTGCTATTACTTCTTTCAAATCCAGGCCAGACAAATGCAGATTTATATTGTTCTGCAAGAGCAGTTAAATACAGTGGCAGTTCAAATCTCTTGGTCACAGTAGTGCTGGTTTCACAGGCCAGTAAACCTCTGAGATAATTGCTTTTTTCTCTTTTTCCTGAAGACAGCTTTAGTCAGCCTGTCACTTCTGGGTCCTCTTGAGTTGCTCACAGCCATAATTCCTAACGGAAACTCTGAAATAAAAAAATAGTTCATTCATTTCTGCAGAGCTGAAAAGTGACTTTCAGGGGGGATTTATGCATGTTAAAGAAGAGACGTATCTCAGACACTGTTGACAGTTTGTTCAGATTTGGTGGGATTTGGGACAAGCAGGAACATTTACGTTTCCATTACCTTGCATTTTAATTTTAGAAAATTATTCTTGCTGATCATCCTTTTGTGTTAAGTTCATGGCAGGATCTCAAACACACAGAAGAAAAAAATCTCATTTTCATGATGAAATTACATGACTTTTGTGAACTTTTTTTCTCCTTCATGCAGTTGCCACCTACTGCTGGGTCCTTCTCCATCATCCCCATCCCCAGGTAGATCCAGAAAAGTAAATCTTGGAGACAGAGACGAAAAAATATGAGAGGATCCTCAAACCATGTGCTAGGTAGATAAAAAGCCCAGCAGATGGGTTGAGTGAACTGGACGTTGAATGGTGAACAGCTAGTTTTGTTGTTCAAGTGGTATAGTTCTGTTGGAAAGTGGTTTGGGAAGACTTGGTCTGACTTTGAGCCAGGATGGTTCATTACCACGTGAGTGCCATTTTGCATTTGGATCGGAGAGCAAAGTTGAAAAATTGTAATCAAGGCATCTCTAGATTCCCTTAAATCAAAGTTTAAGTAATTAAATGGGTCTGAAAACTGACCTTTCCATGCAGGTTATCTAACGCTGTTCAGTGTTAGTACTGTAGCTGTTTCACTTTGTGAATAGATCCAACATGTTTGCTGGCTGCACTAGGCTGTCCCAAGGAAGCTGAGATTGAGCTGAAATTCTTCCTTGGCAGGTTTTCTTTGCTCCTTCCTTTGAGGGGGATTGCTGCCTGCAGGGGCTGGAAGTTAGAGTAGGCTGTGCCCAGGCAGCAGCAAGAGCTAGTTCCTGCACAGACCAGGCACGTTCTTCCCTGCTGCATATCTTGCAAATAGCTGGTGTGGGGTACAGCTGAATAGAGTAGGGTGTTTTTCTGCATAAGTGGGAAGAGAGTATGCGACTGCCCTGGAAAAACCTGGTAGTTTGCAAAGTCAAGAGGGAGTTGTTTAGCACTATGCTCCTTTCCCCTGCTTTGGGCATCTTACATTCTTATTTTTAGTTGTCTCATCAGGCACTGTTTTTCATATAGGACCTTGATTCCTTTTCATTGTGCAGAACGGTTTCCCACAGAGAGGAAAAAAAGGGCTAGAGGAGGAACTTGAAATCTGTAGTTTCTGAGCTTTGGCTGCTTGACTTCAGTTTCAAACAAGTAATTTTAATTGAGGGCCCTAAAAATCTGCTCTTCCTTTAACAGGAAGTCTGTGTTTACTTTGGAAAAGAGTGAATCACAGCAGTGTTCTCTGTGCCTGTGACTGTGTTCTGTTTGTGAGTAAACCAAAACCAATATTTGCATTGTGGAGCTCTGGATTTTCCTATGGGTGTTTCTCATTGTGGTAGCTGAAAGGCTGTGCTAGCAATACTGCCACAGTAGTGGCTGAAGGAGGAGTCATAGAGTCTTCTGAATTTAAGTGTAGTGGGAGCAGGAGATACTGCCTCCCCAGTTTGCAGTCCCGCCTGATTGGGAATTGGCATTATAAATGAGTGATCCAGATGCCTAACTGTATGTAATAGAAGTATTTAACTCAGATTTTAAACGAGCACCACCACCACCACTACTCCCCCCACCAAAACGGTGCAGGCAGAGCAAAAAGATACAGGCTGACAGAAGGAAGTCAGCAAAGCTTGGATTCCTTTCATCCATCTTTAGTCCTGTTCGATTTAAGCTCCTTGCATGAATTAGTTCATCCTCCCTTTCTACAGATAGGGAGGTGATGAGCCTTCATCGTGTCATTCATCCTGTGTGTCAAGCAGGGGGAGGCTCAATACCTCCAGGCATTGAGAGTAGACGCCCAACTCAACTCCTCCTTTATTGAAAATGAAGAGGGGGTAGTAATGAGCTCAGATTCAGTGAAAACTTTCAAGCAGCTGCACGTTGGTGTGGGGGAATCAAGCTCTTCAGTAACTTTACTGTCTGTTACGCCACAGCAGTATGCTGAAAGCAGCCTGCCAGAAGAAATACATGATGTATCATTTAATTTGAAAGGAAGAAAAGGGAAAACCTACAATCAGGGAGCAAGCAGAAAGAATGTCAAAATGTGTAGTTCCCTGTAAAGCAAGGAAGACTTAAAATATTTTTCTGTCTAGTCTGTGCCTCTACAGGGTGTCTTTTGGAGAACATCCTGTTAGGCAGTACACATGCGCAGAAACTACATATGAATGGCAATGCTGAAATATTGAGATCTTTTCTGTATCATGCCCAGTATTCTTCTATCATGCAATTGACTTCTAAAGATCTGCTGTGACTTTTTGTTGCTGCATGTTGCACATGCAATATTCATGCTTTACTTGGAGCTTCATTAGATGAATCAAGGAAAGAAGCGCAGAGCAGACACAGATGTAATTGTACATAGTAAAGGCAGCTGTGACAGCAGGGTTGGATTGCCTATGGGGCTTTCTTTGTGTTAGCAAACTTATTTCCCACACAAAATGGTGTATGAACACAGCCAGTTTAGGATATATGCTTCAGGCAAAGTAATGATGTCTAAGAAATAAGGACAGTTACTCATTTCTCCAGTGTATGTGTATGCTGCATAGTTTTTTACAATAGCAAGTACATTACCAGTGTAAGGAATATTTATTGGTGTTTTATTTTCCTGTCTGAAGGCTCCTTAGTGCTAGCAAGAATAATTCTTTATTTAAAAAGTGGTTGCAACTTTACTTTTGCTTTTACAAGTGAATTCTTGCTGTTGGGAAATAGAAGTACTCACCTTCATGTCTTTCCTGAAACCACACTTCAGGTATGTTCAGTGTATGCACCAGACCAGAAGGTATTGATAAATTACAAGGAGTTCAAAGGAAAGCTGCTATTTTTAACACATCTCTTTGGAGAGAAGGTTAAAAAACAAAAAGTAGATGGTTCATGGGAAATAACAAAGGCTGAGAGGCACAATGCTCAGCAATATTAGAGGCAAGAACAGAAAGATTACAGAGGGTTTTCTTTAATCTTGGTGATTTAATTGGGAGAATTGGCATGGAACAGGGAAGAGAATAATTTGTTGTATGCAGGAAATCTTTCTAGGTGTATAATGATGCTCCAACAGTAGAAGCCACCTAGGAATTTCAAGTAGGCTTAGAATAGTTTCTCTAACACAGAGTAGACTAAATATTTGATACCTTTTTCTCACTTTCCTCCCTTCCAAAATGTTCTATGTGTATATGGGTACACTGAAGAAGACTTTTGAAAGGAAGGAAAATGTTGTTAGATGCACTGCAACCTTTTTATCGAGGAAATGTTTCTGCCAGAAATAAAATGTTGCATCTTGCTTTGCACTCCGAAAGTGGTGACATGAAAGGTTTTCACGGTATTTGGTAGCTGCAACTTTAACAACCAACATCCTTAGAGAATGCTTTCTTCCACCTGTGCTTCCATAATATGCCTCTGTGGACCAAGAAAATGGAAGTTTTCTGAGGAGAGGGGATGCCTGTTATTAGAGCAACTAATCTGGTTTAAAAACCAGACTATTTTTTGGGCATGCAATCACCTGAAGGAGCTGAAAACCAAAGCACAGTTTTACAACTAATAGCTTTGATCTTTGAGGAATCGATACTGGGTTTTAAGTTCTGAGGTATTTCTTTGAAAAAACCTGGAACTATCAGAGCCTGTAAATTACTCTTCTTAATCCTAGTTCCACAAGGAAGGAGCCAAAACAGTTGCTGGTTTCCAGACTGTGTCCAGTTCTGGGATTCATGAGTTTCCATTTGGGAACTGTTTGCTCCTTTTTTTGATGTATTTGTTGTTCTGTGTTTCTTGTTGGTCTTCGTCGCTTGTTTCAGGAGAGGATGTCCTTTCAGTGGCTGTAATTATACTTTTTGTGCTTCTTCTGGGTGATAATTTACTGATTATTAGGTTGCTAGCCTGAGCAGAGAAGTTTTGGGTGAGAAAGAGCCTTATCCATCAGAATTTGGGACTACTCAGATTTGCAGCAGAACTTGGTGAAGCAGAGTCAGATATTTCCACTGTAATGCATTTATTTCTAAAATACTCATGTGCATGATTTTGCCAAAAAAATGGTGAGCAGCCAGGCATTTTTGTGGAGTCATCAGTGACGAGACCTCTGCATAGTCTACAAAAGGAGTTTACCCTAGGTTTCAGTCCATCTTTATGGTTCCGATGTCTATATCCAGCTCCATCTCTCTGGTTTAACACCTAGTTAAATCCTCAAGTCCAAAACTGATTGTTGGTGTCACAGCATTTTAAGCATGAAGTGCCCAGTGCAGGAGAGTGATTTCTGATCTTTTTAACATCTGTGAGGTGAGGTCAGTTCATTAGTGCTATGAGCCCTTTCTATATACATTTGCACCCTACTTGTTTATGATTGTCAGTGATCCTTAGTGCTCAAGCTATTGCTACCTTAGCCGAGATAATTAGTTCCCATACTGGATGTGCTGTTAAGCTGTAGTGTTTTATGGAAGTTAAAATAGCTTCTAGAAGTATGGTACGTTACGGGGACCTTAAAAAATAAAAAATGCTTTTCGTTTCACTCACTGAATTTTCAAAATTGAATTCAAAAGCACCCTATGATTTCAGCCTTAAATTTTAGAAGGCTGGGTCATTAAAGTAGGTTTATTTCATGTATCCTCTTGAATTGAGATTGAAGTCTATAGTTTCAATTTTCTCATTTCCATTTAGGTCAGCTCATTCTGGCAGAGCACAAGTCAGTCCTCAAATCCTGATGTGTCAGGATAATAGAAAAAGCTCCAAGTTCTCACCCTGGTTTTCTCCTGAGTTCACACAGATTGACCTTGCTTTGTTCAGCTGGCACATGTTTTTGCATTGATGGGTTTTTGGCAACCCTCCAGTGTTAGCTATCTTACAAATGAATCAGTCTCATCTATACTCACAAGGGTCACAGTGAATCACGAAGTTTGAGTGAAGTGGAAGAGCTTGTTTTCTTTCTACTGCAGAAATAAATGTAAAAAAATGTTTCCCCTCAGATTTTAGGATGACTAATTACCAGTGAAAACATTTTCCTATATTTTAATATTTAATGGTACTACAGTTAATTATATTGCAGAACTGAAGTGCATGTTCCACTCCCTGCTTTTTGGTTTTGATGAATAATTCTGCCAGGGTTGCTTGAACTTGATAATTTTTTTTGAGAAGCAATATAAAAATTGTAATTGAAATCATCAACTTACAACATATGCATGAAAGTTTAGAGTCATTCTTCTGTAAAAGATACACACAAATGCTTAACTTCATTTAGTATGACTTGTATCTTTTGGCTCAATGCATAAAGCTGAGCACATGCTCTTAGTGTCTGCAGTATCAGCGTCTATCATAGTGGACCAAAAAGGACTGATGCAGGCATACCAAATGAAATTTCTCAGTAACATGCAAATCTGTGGCACTGAAATCCAGCCAGTGCGTTATGAGTTAAAGTAAGGCTCAGTTAAAGATGAGAGAAAGTTACTGGCAGTCTTTCTAGACTGCAAGATTTGGAGGGAACTAACATGTATTTGAACATCAAGCCTGTGTTTTGTCGTTGCAGACTTGAGTCCTTTTACTAGATTTCACTTGGAAATGCCCATCAGCAGCATGGCGACAGGGATAGGGATTTGGTGTTTTGTCAGAGCACTGGCCATGGTTCAGGTTACACCTTTAAACTTAACGGGGATACCCCAGACGCTGTGCAAGCAGTCAAGACACCAAATCCCCAAGGTGGTAGTACCCAAGTCCATCAAACAACTTTTGTTAAGTTAGTGCCTGTTTGCCAGATGTTGAAGATCACAGCCCTGATTTCATGCTTTGGAATAAATCTGCAAAATGACCAAATGAGCTCTTTGATTGGTTCCCAGAGCTTTTGTAATAAGACAGTCCCAGTTAGAATGCTCGCCACGTTCAACTTTGATTGTGCCCACTGCAGTATGATTTTAACTTTAGTTGATTAAAATTACCTAGCAAAGATGAGTTGCAGACATTTTTACCTGTTGAATTAGGTGAGAATGCAGATAATTGTTCTGACATCTTCTGTTTGTTATGCATGTGATGACAGCTTCCCTCAAACATTGAGGGTCTCTTAAATTCACCTATTGTTTGCTTGCCAGTCTCATTAGGCCCCACATATTTTGCAAAATATGTGGCTTAAGAAAACTAGTAATTACAGTATCTGCAGTAATAATATTTGGTATTTATTAATAGAGATAAGACAGAGAGCACATAGAAACAACCAGCATCCCATAGGAATGAAACGCTGTATTACCATATCAAAAGAAGAAAAGATTAATTTAAGACTAGAGTTACATAGACTGAGCAAAGCCAGCTCTAATTCCCTTAGCTGGAAGGTGTTCAGTGGCAACTGTTTACTAGGCTTGTGTTTTTCATCACCTACAAACATTTGGCAATACTTAATTTAGAACCTGGGTTAAAGTCGTATCTTCTCTTAAATTCAGTTTCATACTGAGAGACCTTTAAGCTTTCAAAAATAAACATAACAGCAACAGTAACAGCACCAGCATGGAACAGTCATTTTCCTCTTTTTGAGCTGCATACAACGGAATATGCCTTTCCCTGTTTGAGTACGATGTATTTTGACTTGACTTCAGCAAAGCATCCGCGGACCCAGAGCAGTTGCTGCTTGTTTGCTGTTGAGCAGTAAGTGTTAACTCATGCAGAAATCTGTGAAATACGTAGCAGAAGCAGTCCAGTTCATGTCCAGACCAGCTGGGAATGTCAGCTTGATAGGTCATGTTTTGTACTTTGTGGCGATGTTGAAAGTAAAGATGTTTATATTTGAGTGAGTTGAAAGCATTTAATAATTTGTAATATTGTACATCCCTGAAATCCAAGGAAATGCATCAGTGTGTGAACAGCACTGCATACACAGTATAAATTTTCACTCAGAAAACTGAATGGAGAACACTGTAATATACTGGATCTTTTTTCCCCCCACATTTCTTAGGGCTGCAATCCTGCATTTTCTTACACATTTCCTTCATATCTTTCTGTTCTTCTTTTCTTGTATGATTTTGCTTGATGTGGGTACATCTTAGAAAGTGTACAGACGAAAAAGAGAAAGTGAAAAACCAATACTTCAACATGTTTAGTTACATTTTAGAAGGCTTTCTTAGTCCTGAGAAAGGCATATGCTGAGTACTACTTCAATTGGTACAAATGTAAAGTCCACAGGTTGCTGACCAGACAGTTGTGATAGGACAAGGATAGACAGTCAAGGGCTGTCATCACGCTCCACAGAAAGCTGCCTTTGGGATGCTGCCTTGCTCCAGGCTTTCTTTCAGGGCGCTGGCAAACTGCAGGGGATTGGAGCTGACACTGTTTTTTCCTGGTCCAACATTCAGATGATGAACATAACCGAATTCTTCTCCCATTTACAGTGACACAACAGAACAGGTCTGTTGGTCCTGGCAGGAGGTTCATAACTGCTGAACTGCAACACAGTGTCTAGCACCTTCCTCTCCTCTTGAGGCCATTTGGAAGCTGATGGAGCCAGCTCTCTTGTGGGGTGATACTGAAACTTTGGCAGAAGTCCCATGTGAGACGTATGTGTAACTTGCATCATAGGAAATAGCCTTGAAAGGTGGTTTATATACAAATTCAGTGGAGAATAACTTCTGCAACAGCCCACAGAGTAAATTTTAAAGAGATCCATATGTCAAGAACATAAGACTCACATATTTAGAGAACAGGGGAGTGTGGAGGTGTGCATGGGTGTCCACCTAGGTTTTGATTTGCAGTGCTCTACATGGTGTAGAAACCACATTCACAGACTTCAAATCCCGAAGGGCTCAGCTTGACCATCTAGTGTGCACAGCGCAGGCTAGAAATGCAGATCTGTTATTGTTTCTGCATTTGCCTCAGGACTTCTTTTTGAGTTAACATCTCTTTTTCAGAAACATTTACTCTATTTTGATGTAAAGCCTGTGTAATAGGCTAATTAGAAAGCTGCTCTGTCTTCATGATACACTGACACTACTGCTATTCATCAGAGGCGTTTGATCTGGATTAGCTTTTACTCTGGTGGGACAGGGTGGATGTTATTTTTGGAGCCTGCTTTCTAAGATAGTTTGCTAAACCCCAGATTTTACAGGTGCTCTGACACACTGCAAAATCTTTGTTTGCACCCTGTATGTTACTTGAAGCAGCAGACTGAGACTTGGATCAATTTGCTTGATGTGCCTGATGGAGCAGGATTCTTGAGTGTTGCTTACTGCTGAGATTTTATTAAGGCAGAAGCTGTGCTCTGTAGTTTAGCTCAGCTCAGAACTGAACACCTAGAACATTAGATCAGGCCCTTTCGGCTTTTATAGGTGATAGTAAATAAATAATGTACAGCTTTTTATTTGCTACTGTGCACAGATCAATTGGCACATCCAATATTTTGCCATAGCTCTTTCTATTAGATTTTGCTAAATGCATAGAGCCTTCAGTTGTACTTTTTCAGCTTGGAAGAAGTCCTTTATTTCCTCCTCCCCCAATAACTGGCAGCATACTCTCTTTTTCTCACTGCCAAGGGACATACTGCCAGCAGAGAGAAGTGGAAGCTATAACAGAAGGAGATGAAGACAATGAAGGCTGCTGCTGTTGTAAGCCGGGACACTTGCCTCACTTGTTGTCATGTAATGCAGCCTTTAACCTCCGATGGCTGACATGGGAAATAACACGAACCCAGTACATCCTGGAAGGATATAGCATCATGGATAACAATGCTGCGACAATGCTGCAAGTGTTCGATCTGCGGAGAATACTTATCAGATACTATATAAAGGTAAATTCCGTGGCAAAGTGAACTTTATTCCTGGGCAGGTTTGTAAAATAGAAAGAACTCTTTGGCTGTCTACAGAAGAAAGAGCATTTGAAGTTTTTGGCTTTATTCACTTGCACTACTGGCAGTCAGGCTGACTTAATGTTAGACGGGGATAATTAATTCATATCTCCCTTTGCTACATTTGATTCTGACAGCTTATACTTACAGTTAGTACTGAAAATCACAGGCATGCTTAAGCAGAAATCAAGAAGGTGAGTTAACATCCTCTAGCGATAAAGTCGGAGGAAGCATCCTTACAAAGCAAAACTTCACTGACAGTTCGTTAGTTCTTCCTGACTTGACCTTTCCACTGTTTTTTCTGGCAAAACCAGAAAAGAACAACAAGCATAAAGTTCTCAGGAAACCTCTGAAGAGCTGTTTCTCAAATGTACTTTTATAGTAGTGCAAGCCCCCTTCTTACCTGCTGTTTTACAGATATACCACAACACATCTTGTTTTATTCAACTGATTAAACATCCATTTACATCACTTCTATATTTGTGCTGTTATTAAGATCACAATGATCATACAGACATTATTTGTCGAAATAATTGAACCTTAAAATCTAGCATGACATCTTCGACCTTTACCAGTTTCCAGATGGTTTCCAGTCCAGCAAATGAAGACATTGCTGAGCTTCATTGTATTCTTCTGAATCAACAAGAGCCAAATGCTGCCTTCTATCCCACTGGTACTGCCACAAAGCCAGTCACTAAAGCTCCTAACCATCCCTGACATCTCTTTCTTACTTACATCTCTGCAGTTGTAAAAATCCTGTCAAACTTTGAGAGACCTGTTGTAAATAAATTAATCACCTTTTTTTGCAAGTGAGCCAATGCAGTAAAACCAAGATTGTTGCCTCACAAAGCTGCTTTGATCATGGAGTTGACTACTTTGTAAAATACAGACTGGGATTTCATAAATAATTTTACAGGCAGTAGGGCCTGGTAACCAACCTGCTTGTTTAATTAACTAATTAGAAACAAAACTGCACGAGCATGAGTTTTTCTTTTCAGAAGTGGGGCTTGTTTATAAATTAAATTGGTTTTAAGCAATGTATCTGAACCAAAAGAAAAACCAACAAAAACAACAAACCACCAAACTTCTTTAAACTCTAATGAATATATTGCTACAATTGTTTCATTCTACTTCAAAAGGTAACCTGGACATAAACGGGTGCAAGCTGATATATGACTCAGCTTTTGATGTTGAACGAGACTGAAAAAAATCCCAGTCTAAGCTGCTGTTTAAACTCAGCAGTTTATTAGTTTGAATCAATGAAGAATTGTGCGTTGCAGACTGGACCTTTTTTAGTGCCTTTAAGTCAATTGATATGTAGAGGACTTGTGAGGTTCATCACATGGGAAGAGAAACTTAATTGAAAGGTAGCTTAGGGCTTCTGGTTCTGGATATAGCTGAGAAGCAGCTGACATAAGGAGGATCAGTTAGACAAAAACTTTTGTTCCATTGATAGAGGTGTGGTTCATTGATCTGGTTTTCAGTAAAAGGGAGGTGAGTTAAACAAGCTCCACACTACTGAGGTATGCTGGGTCTCCATCTCCACTGTATGCAGATGTTGCTATGTCCACCACCTACTCTGAAGATGTGAAAATCAAATCTCTTTTGGCTGGATTTGGTTGAACCAGTGCTATGACACTGCACTGACACGTCTTCATTCTCAGAAAGGAGTCAGTCTTTTAATCTACTTCTCAATTTAGGGAAGGATCAACACAAGATAATAAGTAATAACCTGTTGGCAGCTTTGATATTAGCCTGGGCTGGAGGTCCCTTCAGTACAGGGAGAGCACGCTCAGGAGGTCCCTTCTTTAGACTGACACTTCCCGAAAGACAGCTATATGGAGATCTTTTTCTCCTGTTCTTCAAGTTTTTGGTTTCTTCTGTAAAGAGCTTTGATAAGATTTGGTAAAATCCTTAGCACAGCCTCAGAAGGTGAGAAGATCCTATTATGCATAAGATCAGCTTTCATCCTGTTTATTTAGTACTTACCTACAGATAAACAATATCAAAAAGAGAGGTGGGAATTCATTCCTTCCCCACCTCTTTCTTATGGGGGAATCTTGAGCTGTAAAGACCCTGCACAATTCCACTGTGAACATTGTAGAGCCCCGACATTTTCCTTTTAATGGCACAGGAAACTAAGAACCCTAGTTAATGCAGAATTCAGGTCACATCAATCACAAACTCGGAAAACACTTGGGCTGGAGTTTCTGCAGCAACTGCATTTCCATTGCACTCAAGCATTTGGAGTGCTTCCAGTTTATTCTTTGTGGCTTACAATATTGTAAATATTTACCACATTATTTCTGAATTGCTGTGTAGCTGAGGATGTACTTGTGCACAAAACATACCTAGGAAGAGCTACTAAGAGCAGAATTTAATTAGGTGGCAGAAGTTCCTCCTATTTCTATGTCTGATTGTAAGTCTGATTTTTTCCCATCTGAGCCTGCTTCTCTGTAAACACAGGTGAGAATAATAAATAAAGCAAACGTCTGTTGAAGATCAACAATGAAAATGTATGCTTTGTTTCAGTTCTCCTGTCCTTCAAGAAAAATTACCATATTGGTCTCTTAAACAATGAGTTGCACTGAGTGTCTTTTTCCTAAGATGTATTTATTTCACTCGCAGTTTCATTGACAGCCCAGAAAGGCCCATCTTTCTTCTTATACAAGGATTTTATTCTTCACAAATAAAATGGGTCAGCTCCTGTAGCCATTCTGCATGTATTCTGAAATAATATCCTTCCCAACTACTGTGAGATTTTTCCGTTGTGCCTCTTACATCTTTTTTCAATATATTCTTATTTAAACTTCTTTTAGTACTTGTGAAGTCTGCATTTGCTGAGTGCCGTGTTTCCAGCTCTCACTGTTTCTGCATGAATCTTTAAAAGAGTGATTTGCTTTCCACAAGTGCAAAAGTTAAAGGTCCATCCTCAGTCTGTATCTGTCTGACTTGTCTTTTTCCTCTGGAGTTTAATTTTTCTCTTGCTTGTGTATTTTTCTGCAATTTGAAAGATAAACTGTGGAGGGCATCTGGGAGTTTTTGAAGGGCTGGGAGTGCTGCTGCCCTTTTTAATCCATCAGATTTTCGTTTTATACATTTATTTGCTTAATAATATTTCAATTGCATGGGCAAAGTAGAACTACATCTTCAGTCATGTTCACTTGCTGCTCGTTTGCTTTGGAATCTAATTGTAAATGAATATATTAATATTATAATATAAACATAAAACATTATAATGGGACTTCCCAGCTGATGCCGCTTCCCTTTGCAGTACTGTATCTTCTCCTAAGTTTCATATTCTTTTGAAAATATGTTTTAAATTTGGTTCAGATAGATTATTATTTCTATTTTTTTATTTTATTATTAATCTGATGGCTCCAGACACAGCAGTTAAAGGAACCAAAATGTAGAAACTCAGGCATACCTTTGAGATACAAGTGTTGCTGCTTTCAAATATTTCTGCCTTTGGTAAAAGAGCTCCTGCAGAATGCTGCATCTCCTTCAGTGCTTTAAAAGCAAATTCAGTTATATCACATATCAGCTTCTGAACCTGACATACAAGAAAAATCTGTTATTCTGTACTGGCTTCGTTGTGATGTTACTAAATGCAAAAAGAAAACATCAATTAAAATATGGGTTTTCAGACTTGTGTTGTCAGGTCCCACCCTTGTGGTTAAATCATGGTTCATGGAACCGTTTTTATTAAAGAATTAGGAAAGCTTCATCTCCAGAAAACAAAAAGTTCATGAAGGAAAGAGAGTCATGTTTTGAGCATGTACCCAGCTACTACTGTGTTTTCAAAATATGCCTAAACTTTATTGATATCACCTTCTTGGTGATAGACTCTAGAACCCCACTAATATTCAGTGACTTACACCTTTGAATCCTGGAACTCTGTATTCTTATCATAGCGTATTGTTTGTACTTACTTTTCTTTAAGGCAGAAGGGTATTAAAAGTGCAGCTTTTTTTCCTGTTGTCTGCTATTTAGATATCAATTATTACCATCTTTCTAACTTGAAGAATTTTGTGAAGCAATGATGCCAAGCAGTAAAAAATTAGAAAAGTGCATACTATTATAGGTAGTTAATGTAGTCCTCTTTCATTTGCCCTCTTCTGTGCAAAATTTATCTGCTTTAATCAGAAGTAGAGTGTCTAACATTTGTGCATTTTGTCAACAGAGTATAATATACTTTACTGCAAGTTCTCCCAAAATCCTTGACTGGATAAAAGATGAATCCATCCAAAAGATATTGCAGCCTTATGCGAAGTGGCATTATATTGAACGTGACCTTGCAATGTTTAACATTAACATAGATGAAGATTATGTTCCCTGTCTCCAAGGAATAACAAGAGCTAGTTTCTGCAGTGTTTATCTGGACTGGATTCAGTTCTGTGCAAGAAAAAGGGTGGAGGTAAGCTTGGGATAAGTTTTAATTCTTGGGATAAGAGTTAAATGATGCATAGTTACTCTTCTGCTTGTTCAGGATTGATACAATAAAATTCATTTCATTTAAATGGTCAAATTTTGCATAAAGGGAAAGTACATATTTAGTGGAATGGAAATCTGTGTTACGGAGACTACGCTCATGCAAAACTTAAGAAGAATTAGTGTTTGGATACAGAACCAACTCCTTATTGTGCACACTTCCAACCCTGTTCATTTCATCAGCTCTAGAATGTATGGATATAACAAGTACTTGCAGAAGTGCTGCTAGAGCAAGCTCCATTCAGGGAATGTCATTGGAGCATTACTGTTCCTTCAGTGTTGCCTGTGTTGGATCCTTTTGTACCCTTTCCAAAAATTTGCCTACATTTGGGTATATTTGGTCTTCAGATGGTAGGGAAGTGCATAAGAAGCTCACTGGTAGTAGAGGTCACCTCTGAAAGCTCATAATTCAAGTATGAACTATGCTACAAAACCATGTGAAATGATCTCACAGCTCTAGAAGGTCAAGGGCAGGTTTTCAGCTACACATTCAAATGCTTTGAGCCACTAAGATTACTGGTGGTCAGCAATCATATGTCGGAAATGCATTCCTGTATTTCCGTGGAATACTCAAAATAGCCCAGAAAGAGAATGCAGTTTCAAACAAGCATGTTCCCTTGATTTAACTTTCTGATTATTGCTGATGATGGCAAAAAATGAGAAGCATATCTTTCCTGGCCACTATGCACTCTTATTTGTACATTTTTCATTCGGGATCACAGAATGCACATCCCATTTGCTACCACTGACCTTAGCTGGCATAACATTGCTGATCCTTAATGTTTCTTCTCCACTTTGGTTCCTTCTCATGTCTTTAACCCTAAATACCATTCCACCAGTTCCTCTGCTTATCATTGCATTGATACTGGTTTTATTGAATTGTCCTCTAAGCCTTCCTCACCATCTTCTCCTACTGGGAATATTTAATCTCCTTTCCATCTCCATGTCTCAGTGCCCAAGTTCTGACACTCGAAGAACTGCACGGTGCAGGGACAGCCACTATTAAATGATGCTTTTTTCACTCATTATGTGGCTGAGACTTTCAAATTGAATTAATATATTTAGGGACGCCAAATAGATTCAAAGTTTATCAGTTAAAAGAGGAAAGGAATGCTGAATTAGTGTGCAAACACATATTTATGGGTTTTTTTGCATCTTTTTCTTTTACTTCTGTTTTTGTAATTCACTGACTGTATAAGAATATAGTCCATGTTGGAGATAAGATGTAAATTTTACTGTACACATAGAAAAATCAAATGACACATGAAAATCAATATATTTTAAAAAGGAGCTTCATTCTCCATTACAATTGGCTTCAGTTTTAGAGTCAAAGAAAGCTACAAGAGTTCACTCATTGCAGGGGCTGAAGTAATAGTCTCTATCCTCCTAAAGATTCATATTCATGAAGGGTTATTTCAATTTTTTCCTCCTGCTTGATAGTTTTCTTTGCAAAAATTTCAGCAAATAAATTCTTCTGAGCTAGGAAATGAAAATGAAACGGTTTAACTGCTTGTTAACATGTGAGGTCAGTGTCATCAATGGTATATATTTTAGGCATACTTATTCACTAAAAGTGTGTCCCTTTAAACCTTTCCAAATAGACTGTTATCCTGGAATCTAATGCAGGTTTTCGTAGGCACTGTGTCCCATGAAAAGGTGTTTGGCTGCCTCAGGATGCAACATCTCTCAGCAATAAAGAATCTGCTCTGATTTAGAATGTCAGATCTGGGAAAAACAAACAAACAAACCCACAAAAAAACCCCACCGCCACCAAAGCTCTCCTCCCTTGGGATCCCTCCACCCGAGATTGAAATGGTCTGTTTCTAGCCAGGGGGCAAAATAAGCTTGAATTTTGCAGAAAGCCTTTGATGGCAGTGATCTTCCTTCTTGCTCTGTTTAATTGCAAAAGAATTGCAAAGAATGTTTTCATGTGTAAGTCCAGATACATGCAAATTTTATTAATGCTACCATTTATACTATTGCAGTGCTTATAAAGATGGTATTTGCATTTAGAATAACATGTTATTAAAACTTTGTAGCATCTGGACAGCGATGAAGATTCTCCTCTAGTGACACTTTCCTTTGCCTTGTGTATACTGGGTCGAAGAGCTTTGGGAACTGCAGCTCACAATATGGCCATCAGGTAATTTTTGAGAATCTTTATCATAAAGCAAAGACCTGTTTGTCTTTTTTCACTTAATGTGGTTTCTCAGCAGGATATTAGGTAGTGAAGTCTCTCCTCTATAGAAGAGAAGCCTTTTTCCTCTTTCTTCTGTAAAATAATTTGTTTTCTGCCGTTCCTGGACATATTTTACTTTGGTAGCTGACTAAATAATTGATACAGGTCTTCATTTCATAGGGCAAAGCAGAATTTTGCATTGAAAGAATAGATACCAGTGGTTATTGCTTGTGTTCACTCATGCCTGGCCTGGCTAGGCATTCCAAATGCTGGCTCCCTCCAGAAGAGGAAAAAGCTGCTAGGTCATATAACTGAAATCTAGTTACCTAAATAATAATATATCCATAAGGGTCCTGTGTTTCTCAGGGCTGTATTCACATTCATTTTGCCACTTCATTCTGGTGACTGAGGAAGGGAGGACCTTGCATCTTTTGAGAATACAGCTTTGTCTATTCTCAGTCTACCTCACTTACTCATCCATCCATCCATCCATCCATCCATCCATCCATCCATCCATCCATCCAAAACACTTCCTGGAAAGTTTAGTTTCATTAAAGCATGCTTGATTAAGATTGCTTCTGAACACGTTCTTCATCTTACATCTCCACTAAGGATTCTTCCATTTTCACTAGCAGTTCTGAGTCGTTTGGATACCATTATGCAAGTTACAAGGTACCATTTACACTGTTCTATAGATAAGGCATTTTATTAATGAAATAACCTTTATGTTAACAAAATCAAACTTCTTACCTAATTTTAGATTTTTATTAGATGTGTTTGAACTCCTTGTGTTCACAGGAGTTTAGTAGTGGTAGAGAGTTTGAGTAAATACATTTTCTAGGTGGCCTTGCTGCATTGGCACAAAACTGTGAGGAAAGGCAGCCAGCCCTCTAACAATGTGCTCCTTAGAGAGGATTTGTTTTACTAACAAGCAAGCAAAGACAGCATATGTGATTTTGAATGCATTGTGTGTTCCAAGATAAAACAGTCCTTTTAATTATTCATTTCAGCTTTGTTATCTGTTTAGATGTTTGTAATATTTGGTTTTATGTCTTCCTCTTTCAGTCAGTCATGCAAGATGTTTGTGGCCCACACACCTTATTTCTTGGTGTGCTGCTTCTTTCTGCTTTCTAAAGTGGCTTTGTCATCTCTTTTCTACCAGTTTGCACATTCCCTTCCTGTAGTAGTTTTCTTCTAGGTTGAGTTTCCTCTCCATTTCTATGCACTCAAATTAGTGTGATATTTAGTAAGCCATTGATATTTCTAAAAATTGCCCTATTTTTTTAGATGATCGAAATTGATGTGCATTTATGATTTATTTTTCTTTTGAGAAAAGATTAAAGTGATTTTTGGTCTGGAGCTGCAATAGATATGTCACAGCCGTATTAGAAATGCACCTAAAAATATCACACAGGCTTCCTAAAATTGTCATTATATTGCATGTACTTTCCACCGGATCTTAAAATCTTCATTACGGTGTTTTGGCACTAGTACAGACACAATAGCAATGTCACCTATTTGTATTGGCTTACATGGTTAGCAGTTAATGCAAAGAGAGAATATTATCAGAGGCTTTCTAAAGCTTAACATGGAAAGTATGAATGCTGGGGATAATTATTTGCAAAGTCTTCTGTAAAGATTTAATACTAATTGCAGGAGTTGGCTATAGCACATCTTTTTAAAACCTGGGAAATTACCAATGAACTAAATCAGTTCCTCTCTTTTGATGAGTGGACACTGCGTACTTAAAAATACTTTCCTTGGTGAGAAAGGGTCTGCAGAAAGGCAAAAAAATGTGGTAGTCATATGCGGTGCACAGCTCTATCCCTGTTTTTCTGAATCTATTCTATGTAATCCTGGATCTTTAATTAAAGTCATGGCTTTCTTTTTATTAAGCGAGTGCTCCAGGCCAATATTGAATCATTGTATTTTTAAAATGTATTTTCTGACATAAAAGGGATTAAGTGGAAGCTTCTGTCAGTATCTTTTTCAGTGCTACTTCACAAAAGCTTTCCCTAGAAAAGTTTCACTGTGGAAAAACTGTGTCACTTACCCACCTGGTTAAATTACCCCTAATACACCCCAACTGTCAGAAAGATTTGGAGGACAAAAAGGAATCCAAGTAGCACAGTTCAAGTTATAAATTGCTGCAGCTACAAAACATAACTTCAGCTTGGTGAGATAACTAAGGAGCAAGGTGGGTATGCTACCCCCTGATATAAAGACCTAGATCAACAGATATCGCCCAGACACACTCACTTCAGCACAGGGGACAGCTCTTACTGTCCTTACTGTGTTTACTGCTTCATAGAAATCTGCACAACTTACTTAAACGCAAAGCAGCAGTAAGTCAGAGAGGCTCCAATTGGCGTACAAATATATAGCGTGCCAGGAGGAAGAGGACTTTTTCCAACATGCACAATGTACAATGCTGCTGAGGCCAGAAAGAGATGTTCCTGAGGATCAGCTATAGGCACTGAAGGTAGGTCTCTCTCCCCTCTCTCTGATGGAGAGACAGCAGCTCTTACAGAGGGTGATATAGGGCATTATTGCTGGTCCTCACACCCCAGCTCTTGGGCTGTTGCAGATCTGCATTCTGTCAGATGGGGAGCAGTATCTCTCATTCAGACAGATGGGGAGGAGTATGCTTCATACTCATATTTTGGGTACCTTTTGGAGACTACTTGTGCTGAAGAGTGTTTTAGTTTTCTTCAGAGATGGTGCCAGAGCAGGCAGCTCCACCATCAGCTGTGTGCATGAGGGGGATGTACTGCGTGTGCAGCTGTTGGGAGTTGGCCCACTTTGTAAGAGATCGGGGCTCCTGATACATGCTCTGTCACACTCAAATGCTGGACTACAAAAAATTACATTACTTGGATTACTCTGGTAGGCTCTGAGAAGTGACCTTGAACTTCAGGAATATGAATTCTGGCTGTATATCTTGTGTACAACACTGCTAGAGGTTTTGTGATGAGTTTGAGATGTAATGGCCAGATAGGCATTGCATTCTTCTCATGCTTATTCCTATGAAGTGTTTTAGATATGTCTAACATAAGCAAACCAGCCAGGAAGCTGTGCTCTGCAGTCTGTGTTTTGTTCTTGGTGGTAACTATGTAAGTTGTAGGGAACTTTCTCTGGACTAAGTCTAGCCCTTGCTGTATCTGAAGGGGTAACACTCATCTAACTGCTGCACAGAAATAGTAATGCAAAGGTAACTTTACGCTACAGAATTGAGATTCAAGTTTACATTGTGTATGTAAACTACCAATTTGCACTCATTTACACATGATTTTGCCTAATATATTAATCAGTAAATGTCACTGTGTAAACCAAGATTTTAAATGCACTTATATAATGTATGTAAATAATTATTCAGTGTCCCCGTTCATGTAAATGTCAGTAGAAACCCAACATTAACACTAGATTACACAATAAATGGATTCATTAAGAAGGCAGAACATTGCTATGCAAATCACTTGCTCTTTTAAAGTACCATTAGGAGGCATCCTGCACAAAATGCAGTTTGAAGAATGAGATGACATTACCATTCATTTATTTAAACATGAGTGATATGAACTCCTGTTCAGCCACGAGACCTGCTAGTAAAGAAATGTTTACGTGTATGCATTTAAATAAATGTACACATTTCAGGTCTGAAAAAATATAAAAATCCCTTAAGCATCTCTCATCAGATACTTCCAACACTGCAAAGCCTGGATGCTCACGTCCCCTGAGCTCCCTTTGAGCATTACCACTCAGAGGAGACAGAGGGTTACTCCAAGGAACTCCTCTGCCTGGAGGAGCCACTGTTCATGCTGAAGCCCAGGGAAGCAGCTGGCTCTGCTTGTTCTTTCCCTCCTGGGCACCACATTGCACTGCCCAGCATCTGAGGGGAAAGAGGTGGAAGGCTATCACTGAAAATACTTAATTCAGATAAGCTGCGACATTCAAGTCATTACCTGCTCATAGGCATGCATGTTTCTTCATTCCCTAAATAAATCTACAGTTAACACTGAGAAAGGTCTATAAACTGCAGACAGAGGATGGGTTTTGATGTGCAAAATACACACAGGTATATTCACCAGCTCATAAGTCTTCATCCATGCTGTTTTCAGGCTCGCAGCAAATGCTTTTAGTTTCAGCTGTTGGACCAATGTAAAAGGGTGCAGTAAGAGGCAGTATTTGTTTTGGCTCTGTTGCCTTCCCTCTGGTATTTGTGGTGCTGCTTAATCCTTTTCTTTCTGTACATTTGAGGGGACGACAGTTCCCACACACCTACTAGTCTTGTTTTAAAATAGCTCACAGTTGTGGCAGCAGCTTTTCGGGTTTTTAGCTGAGAGGGTTAGAAATGTTGCCAGAAATAGTAGTTTTGTCTCTTCCTGATTAACCTCATTCCTCTGGCATGCGAATTTACCTTAACTAGTTTTTAAAGTATTTTGAATGAGCCTGTAACTACAGCAGATTACTAATTGAGGTATGGTAAAACTGGGCCAAGAATGCAGCAACAACCTTGAGTAAGGACTGAGATCAAAGCTGTTGGCTTTACAGCTTCCTTATAATCTCATTAGAGTCTTCAGGAGACAGCATAACAATGGGAAGAATAGCAATGGCTGTATTTATGTGGATTAAGGGCTTTGTGTTACAGAAGTAATGGCTTGAGATAGTGTCACATTACATGCTGAATGTACCCAAAAGCCTCATTACAATTGGCGGGAGAATAAAAGATGTCCATAGTTTTGTGAATATAGCAATCTCCTCCAGACCTCTCTGCTGGAAAATACGATATAGAAAATAATTGACTCTCAGTCTCTCACAACTACTGTCACTGTTGCTTTGCTCTTTGTAGCAGTCATATTTGTTCTTAAAAATGCTCGTTAGAGAATTCATTATGCAGAGGGATGAGAAATAGATAAGTCTTCCCTAACTAAGCACACTGAGAACTGTATGTGCTTCTCTTCTCTCTGTCTGCTGATGCTCAGCTGCAGTTTGCATAGCTGTCCTAGTCCTGGCCTTGCTTTCAGCAGGTACTGCTGTGCACAGCAGTCTGCTTAGCATGTGCTGATGCCTGTAGGACACTTACATGTGAATGCAAACTCTTTGTCTGCTCTGGTGTTCAGATTTGGCTCTGAGAGCTTATAATGATGTAAAAACCAGTCCTCTTTCCTGCCTACTCCTCCCTTCATCCCAGCCAACTTTTCAGAGCAAATATGGGGGGAGTTACATGGGGAAAAACTATACAACAGACCATCATTAGGTGCAGAGTTCATGGTAGGCTGTTTTTTAATGTCACCCTGGGAAGAATATTTAGATACAGCAGTGTTTTTACCAGGCAAGGATTCAGCTATGTATGTTAGATGTTGTCTAGTGGGTGGGCAAGTGAAAGGGCCCTTCCTGATTTCTAGCCTTTTCAAAGGAGATGATAGTCACATATTTCACCACGTATTTCACACTGGCTGCACTTACTATTTTCCCTCCTCCCAGTTGCCCTCTAGGGCTTTCCTAGCTATTAAGCAGGATTTGGGGATATTACCATTTTCTAAATTGTGGAGATGATTAACTGAAAGTCAATGGGCATCAGGATCTGCTCCTTGAAAACACATAACTCCCATTGAAATCAGTGCTTGAATGTGTTGAAGATCCCTGTGTAAGTGCCTGTCTCACACAGGCATGTTTTAATACATAACATAGTACTAATAAATGCAAATCAGTTAAGAATTCACAGGAGCTTCCCCATGCTCCTCATGTTCCCAGCAGCGATAGCAGCCCTGCCTTTCTGACTGGCCTTGCTCCCACTGATTAGTTGATTTTTATAACATGGTGCTTTCACAAAGAGAAGTGGTATCCAGCTGCTCTTCTGGTAACAGCATATATATCTTTCCATTTTAATTTCTAAAACATGCTACCCACCAAGAGCAAAATTAGAATGTTTTTGCTGCAGACAGGCCAACCAGTTCTCTCTCTCACAGAAAACATCTAAATGACTTTTTTCTTTTACTAAAATAATTAAGAGAGCTCAATTATGTGGAAAGATTATGCATTCTCTAGAGAGAGCCTGGGCAGTAATGAAAACTGCCAGCATCTTAATGCAGCTTCTCCTCAGAGCCTTTACAGTCTAAAAAATCAACTGTTGTAAGAGTGAGCGAAATCTTGGCAGGTAGGTGAAACCATGTCCTGTGGGTTTGCAGGAGGTGCCTGTTTTTAACATGATTCTGCTTTCTTCAGTTTCAAGCTCACTTCTTCAGGGCAGCATTAGCACAGCAGTCCTGCTACAGGCTGTGGTGGTGCGGGAAGCTTGTGGTTCAGGGTGCAGATTGGAGCTGAAGGCTGTTTTTTTCCCTTAGCAAAGCCCTTTTGGGGCCATTTTCTAACAGCCACTTGATTTTGTACCTTTTACCTCTTGCTTAAGTCTCAGGGCCAGGCAAACCAGTATCAAGGTCAGGCAGAACTGGTTACATCTAGTTTCTTATATTAGAAAAAAGAAACCCAGTGCACATTTGCTTTAGGGCTCATTGTTTCAACATGGAACGCCTGTTACTTGATTCATGCTCTCACCTGGTTTGCTGCACAGTTCCTGAAGCTAAGTATTCTTCTCAATACATCTGGTTTAATGTTCACATCTGGGTTTGAGTTTCCTGACAGAAGTCTCAGATTTGCTGAAAGTACTTTTTACAGCTGTTTTTTTTTCATTTTCCCTCATGAGGAGAACTGCTCGCAGGGCTGATCAGTACACCTTCACATGAGCGGGCAGCTCCTGCTGCCAGCACAGCGCCTGTGGAGCAGCTGGCACTCTTTGACTTGCTCTCTCTAGCACTGCCGCAGAGTAGCAGCACCTTGTGGCACCCTGTGACCCAGCCACCGATCCCTAGGACATCCTTCCTTCCAGGTACCACACTCATTCCATGGCCAATTGCTTACAGTGCAAGCAGAAGGAAAACCACCTACCCTGAGGAATTCTTTTGCGTTAGAAGTATGCGCTGCAACCCCAGCTTTATACCCACTGCTCAGTACATGGCCAGTGGCTGGCAGGGGTCCAGCCTGGTGAGCTGGGAATGACTTTTGTGAGTGACTGCTGTCTCTGTCTTACAGCTTGGACTCTTTTCTTTACGGGCTCCATGCGCTGTTCAAAGGAGACTTTCGGATAGCGGCAAAAGATGAATGGGTCTTTGCAGACATGGATCTGTTGCATAAGGTTGTTGCCCCAGCAATCCGAATGTCTCTGAAGCTACACCAGGTAGTGTCTTCTTTTATTACTTATTTTTAGTTTTAATTTTTAACGTAATATCTTTTTTTCTGAGGGAAACACAGGAAACCTTAGAAACTGTCCAAAGGAGAGAGGGAAGTGGAGTGCTTTTGCCTTATTCTGAGAAACTTCCTTAATCAAAATGGAAAAGCTTGGCTTTTATTTATTTTGCATTCTCTTATCTTCTTTTCTGTACCCCCTGCTGCCCATTTGAAACCATTCATATTGCAGAGCTTGACCCTGCATTTTTCACCAAAACAAAACTGACAGTCATCGCATATCTTACCTGTGTGGACACTATAGTTTTAGATTGAAAAAACCTACATGTATTAGACTGACTCCACTGCTAATTTATCAGTCCTTTCATGAATGGCAATACACATATAATGCTTTCATATGTTAAGAGACACAGCTGAGAGGAGAGTGGTTTGAAGGGTGTCAGCTGTTTGTTTGATTATGTCAGGCTGTTTCTGATCCCATTCTGTTTTCAGTTGTAAAAATCTGGCACATTTCTATTGAAGTTGCTCCCATTTCTTCAAGTCAAGCCCCGTATAGCTTGGAGTTGACATTGTTCTTGCTCTGGCACATAGTGATTTAGCATCATATGCTTCTATTATGCATGGTATTTATAATTGCTCTGAATGTAACTGAAGTGGAACTGCTGGGAATTAATATGTGAGAGTTTGGCACAATAATTTTATGAATGTTATCGCTGGCTGTGTTGCTGTGTGACAGCTGTAACAGTAACACAATATTGTGATATGTGCTGATGGATTCCCAGTCTGTGCTTTTGTTAGTGGTTTTTTGTGGATAAAAATAAGGATTTCCAGAAGAACTGTGCAACACCAAAGGTGACTCTAATCCCCGTCCAGCTTACCCAAAAGCTCTGCGTCCCATGGTTTTCCTACTCTATAAAAAGAAAGTGGCTAAGTTGGCATCCTCTGAGTGTCTTTGTCTAGTGGAGACATGAGATCAGAACAAGTTACAGTAAAACAAAAATCGTACCTTTCTACGTTACTGTTAAATTAATTGTTCTACCTCCCCAAAGACACGCTATATCAAATGGCAAGTCACTTGTGGGGTCAGCTGGCAACTGTTTGAAAAGCTAGATTTTGTTTATTGTGTTTTCACAGATATACCTGACTTTTTTAATACTTTTTTCCTGTACTACCAGGACCAGTTCACCTGCCCAGATGAGTATGAGGACCCAGCAATTTTGTATGAAGCCATCCAATCTTTTGAAGAAAAGGTGGTGATTTGTCACGAAGGGGACCCAGCCTGGCGCAGTGCTGTGCTTTCCAACAGAGAGGAGCTGCTAACCCTGAGACATGTGGTGGATGAAGGAGCAGATGAGTATAAAGTTATCATGCTCCACAAAAGCTACTTGAGCTTCAAGGTTATCAAGGTACATATACCATCTTGCTAATATTGCAGTAATTTAGGGCTGTGGTAACTAATAACAGTTCTGAGCAATCTGGCCAAAAGGAGAGGTTGATTGTAGTTACTAGGGATTGGAGGCTAAAAAAGCTCTCTTCAGTTGACTTCCATTTTGCACCCATATGTTTGTGTATCTGAAATATCATTCCAGGCTTTACCAGGGACTAGCTGCAAAAGTTCGCAGGACCTATTGGAGCAAAGACATGAGGGTTTACACACACAGCTATCACTCTTCTACATAAGTTGTGTCATTCGGTTTCCCTGCCTATGGCAAAGGGGTTGGAACTCGATGATATTAAGGTCCTTTCCAACCCTCACTATTCGATGATTCTACGATTCTGCATCTTAAGCAGCAAACACTTCCATGTGATCCACATGTTTTTAACCCATCTGTAGGTCAACAAGGAGTGCGTCAGAGGGCTTTGGGCTGGGCAGCAGCAGGAACTGATATTCTTACGCAATCGTAACCCGGAGAGAGGAAGCATTCAGAACAATAAACAGGTCTTGAGGAACTTAATTAACTCTTCATGTGATCAGCCACTGGGATATCCAATGTATGTTTCCCCTTTAACCACCTCGTACCTTGGGACACACAGCCAACTGAGGAACATTTGGGGGGGACCTGTCAGTTTGGACAACATTAAAAAGTGGTTCAAATCCAAATGGTTAAGGTAGGTGTGACATTTTGGCTATGCAGATAGATAGAGACCCTGCAGTCTTAGTTCCACTGTATTTTCTATTAAAAGAGAGCAATTCCATAGTATGAGTAAAAAATTAATGACAAATAACCCAGAATATAACAAAATAGCCTTACAAATATAGCAGAAAGCAAATTTATTACATATTCATGGCTTTTAAGCAAAGATTTCTGCATGTTCAAGAAGATTCATTATCAAATCACTTAGCACTACAGACATTTCCCTTATTCCAGGAAATTTTACTGTTTATGCCTTGTAAGTAAGGGTACCTTTTCTGTAACTCAGTGATGTGTCAGAACACAAGTAAATGCATTGGCAGGTTATGCTCCAAAGCTTTGGCAATACAGATTGTCATCCCTAAGTCTGTTCTTGACCAAAATACATCTAAAAATTTACTTACTACCAACCAAAACTGCCTGACTTCCCCTAGGTAAGCATGATCAGTGTCTGACACATTCTCTCTCTCATTCCTGCATACACTGTTCATACAGCAATAGCTCATTCTTGTCACATTCCCTCCACCTGCCCTATCGCCATAGTGGCTGAGGAGGGGCAGGGGACCATGGAGAGACTATAGGAGCTAGCTTGCATGTTAAGACCTGTGCTTAAATGCCAAGATTAAACCTATGGGCTTAATATGTTAATTTCCCACCACACAGCTCATTCCCACTGAGCTCCCTCCAGTTCATTCCTCTTCTTTGCTACTCAGCTACCAATGCAAAACCTGATCTTTAGATCCCACTGTAAAACATCAGATAGTCTCGCTGGGCTCCAAAGCCAGGTGACACAGACAAGGAAAGACTTGGTGTGTTGTATAAGTTTCGTTCCCAGGAAGCTTACCATATCATCTTTGTCATCTCATAAAATGTCAAAAGACCTGCAGCAGTTATACATTGTAAGGGCACTTAACATTGGTGGCAGAAATTTTTGTGCATAATAAATGGATGACCATGCATGTGTTTCTGCCAACAGAATGCGGAAGGACTGCCATGCAGCTCACCACGAGAGAGGAAACGTTGAAGAGGTGGATGGTGTAGGGGGTTCTTCGTCTAGCAGCAATCCCACAGGCAATTCAAGCCAGAGCAGTAGCTCGCAGCCCACCAGAGATGGAACCCCTCAATTGCAAGCTTCATCTCAAGAGGTCCACCAGCGTGCAGGTACCTGCACAATTTACTTGGCTTTCTCTGTAGTCCTCTCCTGAGGGGCCATGCCACATGTTTTTGGAGCATGCGTATATTTAGTGTAATACTAATTTTAGAAAGAGGGAGCTTTGTCTTTTCTGATGAACAAGCATGTGGAAGAGGTGACTTCCTGATATTGTTCCAGGTATTTACTGGGAAGGGGGGAATAAGACAAATGTGATTCACCAAAGGTGCCACTGTCAAACTTCTTCAGATGTAACTTTAGGACTAGGAGGTTCCACTAACAATGCCAGAATGAGAAATGCAGGTGTGAGGGAGTCTACCTGTGCAGTGTGGGGAGCCTGTACCACAGTGAACCTGGGCTTACTGTTGGCTGGGAAACAGAAGTGAAAGTAAGAAAACACCTTCATTATCTCGGAAGGACCATGACAATTTATTTGAGGAATTAGTTTACTGTTCATCAGCACATGTGGAGAACAAACAAATAGGAAATAACTTCTTATGTTTCTACAGCAGTTACCAAGAGAAAATTAAATGTTGTCAATTGTTCTGTCAACTAAAAGCTAAGCCCTTCTCACATTAAATTATGGAGTCAAAAATACTGCAGACATATTCACAAGGTCTATTGGCCTTCACACTGGAAATATACATTAAGTTTGGCAGTGGGTCACTGAGAGACCAATTGCTGTGGGATCAGGACTTTTAACGCCAATTAACTCAACCTTTCAACAAGTTGTGGTATTACTGTACAAATTAAAGGAGAGGACTAGAGGGGTATGACGCTTGTTTGTTTCCTGTTAGAGCATTTTGACCTATCATTAAAGATAATAGACAGGACTGGAGAAAATCTTGCCCTGAATATAAATCATGTTGCAAGAATAAAATAACTGCTGCTTTTAATTGAGTTTAGCATTAGAGAAATCCTCATGTGCATACTCATAACTTGACATAGCAGTAATCAGAATGGCAGACTTAATTGTAAAATAATGATCATGAGCATGCCATACAATTATGAAAGTTAATTATGAGTTGTTTAAAAGAGTGTACTGGACGCCCAGAAAACCACAATCAAGAGAGAAGGTCACAGTTAAGTACAGAAACCTGGCTTTGAGGTAAAATGAAGAAATGCACAACAAATGCAGGGAAGTGGAAAATAGCAAATGCAAATCAGTTTTCAGTCCTTAAAGACTACTGATAAGAGAAAGAGAATTGAAACAAGGAGAAGTTTCTGGCCAGCACCATTAGGGACAAAAAGATGAAAGTGGGTTTGTAGGTTTTTATTTTTAGAGATTATTAGCAGAAAAAAAAATCCTAAACAGTCATCTCAATCCATCACTATACAGAATGGCAGAGTTGCCAAGGCATAGAAATGAGAAATGTCTGGTTTGTATTGGGAAAAATGCAGATGATCTGTTTCTATGATCTGATCATGAAGTAGTTCCTTCCATCCTAAAAGCTACAAAAAACATGAAGGAGTGGCTATCAAAGCTATATGCTTAACTGAGCAAATCCAAATGACTCTCATTCAAGAAGGTTTTTAAGAGAGAGCTGGTTAAATAGCAAGCTCTTTTTGATCTTCAGTAGGTATCAGGACACTTAAGGCAGTTCCAGAGGATGAGGAAAGAACTTACGTTATGCCCATTGCTTAAAAAACAGAATCATAGGGTTACTTGGATAATGCATATCTGTCAATCTGACTGTGGTTCAGGATGCTGTTGGCCTGCTATGCACAGTCCTCGTGCACTAATTGAAGGACATTTTTAATTTGGAAGGAGTTCAAAGAAGAGCTAAAAAATGATCAAAGATCTGGGAAATACATCCTGTAGTGAAAGATTAAGAGCTTTCAAACAATTTATACTGTAACAGATGCTTTGGTCATAGTCTGTAAGTACTTACCTGGGCTTCTGATTTGAGCACACTTGGATGTAAAAAAGCTAAACAAATTCAGATTTGAAATCAAGAACACATTTTTAACAGTGAGAGTAAATAAATAGTGAAACAAGTGACTAAGGGTTAAAGAGGATTCTCCATGACTGGAGATACTGGATTCATTTCTTAAAAATCACAGTAGCAATTAATAATAGCACACAGACATTAATTCCAGGCAGATCTATGGCCCATGCTATATAGCACAGCAGACTAGATGATCACATCAATCCCTTCTAGACTCATAATCTATGAATTGAGTGCATTTAATGTTTTTATATTTCATATTTCATTTTGCAACCTGGTGCCACCGAGTCTGCAAAATGCAATGAAAGCCCTATATAAAAGTGCTGACCAAAATCAGGAGCATTGGGGGATACGTGTAGGGGTTCTTCCCCAAAGTGTCCTTATTTCATGATGAAGTTTATAGAACAGCCTTTGTTTCCTAAGTGTTTTCAGATACAAGAGTTATTTATGTGTAGACGCGGGTGGTCTCCTGTCCAATGCTCTAACCACTGCATTTGGGATGAATATAGAATACTTTTGGACAGGGGTCAGCTTGGCAGTTTAAATCACAAACAGATGTTTGGCCACGTTAGCCCCTGCACAAACTAATACACTGCAGCCCCTCTGTTCTTAATTCCAGTCTGTTCTTTTTATTTAAAAAGGGTAATGCATTCAAATAACCATCAGATGTAGAAACCAAAGCACTTCAGCAAAACCACAGGGTCTGAACAACCTGAATCCCTACGGAGGCCAGACATGCGCCCAGCTGCCAATGCAGCAGCCAGGCCTGACCCAGCACAGTTCCTGCCCTCCGTGTTGATCACGTCTAACTGCCAAGGACACTGGCAACGTGGCACCCAGGAGCCATGTGCACCTATCCTGTTGCTCTCAAGCAGAGACCAGACTCTTATTACAGAGAATGCTGCTTTGCATGACATCTTAGGAAAATTTTGTTGTTTGGAGTATAAAAGAACTAAAGATACAGTGTAAAAGGGGTGTGAAAGTGTCCAGTGCTTGCCAAACCAACTAGGTTTTAGTCCTGCTAAAGAGCTCCAGTTAGGTTGTAGCCCAGCTCTGCCATCTGACTTTCTGCCAGAATAACCTAAATTCCCTTTGCATCAGCATCTGAAAAATGGGGCTAATGATATCAGCCTCTGGAATGTGGGTCTGTGGATGTAAAACAGCATGTTTCAACTATATAATGTGAATAGTCTGGATATAAAATTCTGCATTACTGGAATCCTCATGAATGCAGTGAGCAGTCATGTGTCTAGAAGATAGGGTGAGATTTATATTTCTTTACACCTGCAAAATTTCACTGTCTGGAGGAGTTTCAGTGCCTCCCTCCCCTCCATAGTTTGGGTATTGGGTAAAAACAAAGCAAAAAAAAAACTACCAACCTAGAAATGCCTGCCAAAAACACCCGTTTCTGTGTTGATGGCTCTCAACAGATTTTCTGGCATCAACTCTCTACCCCCTAGCTACAGCAAGGTAACCAAAATGCCAGCTTGTGTTAATATTTGGAGTTTCCTGGAAAGCAGAAAAGCCAAGCAGGCACTTGCATGACTGGGTATGTGCTGTGTAAACCTCAGCTAGAGCCTGTTGTCAGAAACAGGACACTCGTTCAGGGGTTGCCTGTGTGTGCCAACCTGCTGTATGCCATCTGCAGAGCACCTGGGTACAAGCAGGTTTCTTGTGTGTTGACTAAACAATAAGTTGATTTATTTTCATTCTGTGCCTATTTAACTATGTAAGCACAAGAAATACAGAAATTATTTGTTTGAATGATGTAAGGTGCTGATATCAATGTTAGAAATGGGGGTGTATATGTTCAGGAAGATAGTTGCCCAGGCACATGACAAAAGCTTATCTAATACTCTCTGTATCCAACTCTCTATATCTGGCTGTGTTAAGACACTTCATAGAATGAAGTAAGAGCCTTATATGGGTCTCATTCAGACTTCCAACACACTACCCTAACTCAAGGTGTTCACATCTCTTCAGTCTGTGACATATATATCACTCTTGGAACTCAGATATAGTTTAATGTTAGTCTTAAAAACTATCTGAATGCTGCAGTCTTCCACTTGGTTGAATTCTCAATTTCTCTTTCCCCATATGCAGGAATAATTCTTCTTAATGTGCCATTGTTTTAACTCACAGTTTTTTGATTTTATTGTTGCATTTAATTATACCAAGACATATAAGTCAACATCCCCTACTTTAGTGTGGCTGTCTAAGTGGAGTGGATTTATAGCAACACAATGCTCAGCCATTCATTCACTGGGCAGGTTAAAATGTACATGGCAGAATAGGTGTGAGCCTGTGATTACTCTCCTTGGGCTGTCTTTCTCATTTTCCTCCCTTTTGACTGAGTGCAGAACCACTGGAGCTATTCTGCCCAAAAGCCAGACCCCTGTAGTGGAAAACACAGAAAGGTTCATGGGTTTAGCCATTCGTTATTTGTTATTCTTGGGGTTCTTATGCTGACAAAACCAGCAGTGATATGCCAACAGTAAGATGTACAAGTGGGACACTGTTAGCATGGAGTTCATCAGGATGCCACTTACTTAAATATATTAATCTTTCTTTTAAAGGCAGGAGAAAACCCAGGAGTCAGTCCATCCAGGCACACACTACTTTAAACCAAAGGCCTCCTGCTTCCAGTCACTCTGGACCCATTGTAGAAAACCACCAACCTTTCATCCAGACATCTACATCTGCCCATGAAATTGCCCGAAGGCTTTCTAGTAGTCAGCTGTCACTCCACAACTCGGCAACATCCGTGTTTTCCCAGTCCCCGGCTGTTCCTGTTGCAGGCCAGCTGACTGTGCAGGACAGAGCTGCAGCAATGCTCAGGTCCAGTCTGGCCTCTTCCACCAGCTCAACTCTCAGCCTGCTGTTTGGCAAGAGAAGTTTTTCAAGTGCTTTGGTGATTTCTGGGCTCTCAGCTGCAGATGGAGGTAACACCAGTGACACCCAGTCATCCAGCAGTATGAATATTGCCATGGGTCCATCTGCTAGAGCAGCAAGTCAAGCAACTCGGGTAAGGCTGAAGCCAAAATAGCAGAATGAACTGTGAGCTTCTATACTGCTGTTTTATCAGGTTCTTGAACAGTCCTCACCACTACTTGGTTTCTTCCTTCTCACTGGTCAGAAAACAATCTTCAGAAACAACATCAGGATTTTGGTATTTGTTTTGGAGTTTGCAGCATCACAGTGAAAATGAGACTGTTTAATATTAGCATGTATATGAGAGTGATGTATTTGTAAGTAATTGGCAGGGTAGCTGTTAAGTATGCACCTGAAATTGCAAAATGGGGCAAAGTCCCTCTACTTTTCACTAAAGACCGTGGCCTTACATCTGCATTTTCTGCAGCCCAGGTGATGAGTGCCATCATAAGCAGACTTAAATACCTTCCCTGTTTATGCAGGACTTAATTATTTGTTCAAAGAGGAACTATTCCAAGCCAACAAGGCACTTGTTCTGTCCCCCCCTCTCACCAGAAATTCAATCCAGGACCTGAAAACCTTGTTGCTGAAAGGGTTAGTCAAAGAAAGCTGTAGGAAATATTTCCCAAAGGAAACCTGCATGCCCTGTGATTCAGCATTTGCTAACAGCAAAACAGTTCACACAAAGAACTTTCAGCCCTCTTCCCAGTAGGCTCCCATTTCTATTCCCATCTTCCCTGGAAAATTCAGTGCACACAGTAGTGTTATTGTTTTATTGTCTACTTAAGTACATTTATTTAACTTCAGTTGTTATGAATTGCTGTACTGAATTTTGAAACTTTCATCACAGCACTACAGAGCAGTAACGTGAGAAGGCAGACTAGAGATAAAAGGGCAACTGCAACTACAGGTTGAGTGACAACATAATTAAGACAGATTTTTGCATTTGGCCTATCAAAATGGAAACCTAATTGGCAACAGGGGGAGACTGTGGATATAGAAAGTCCAAATCACTTTTCTGCTACTATCATTCTGAACTGTGTATAACTTTCCTAATTTTCAAAGAATTCTCTAAACCTCAAGTGGAAAAGGCTCCTTAGTCTGTGTGTATTTTGCTCACCCCCCCAAATACTATGATTGGTATAGTTCCCTGGAGTTTTGCCATGAACTGCAACAGAAGCTGACTGAGCGTTACTCATCTGGGTTCAATCCTGCTTTATTACTCTAATGAACATTAATATTTCTACACGTATAGCTGAATGTATCAAATGACAAGGCATAATTCCAACTATCAAAGAGTTTATAGCGTAATTTGCAAGAACAGAGCCAGTCTGCAATACTGAGTACCCACAGTAGGATTCACCTTGTCTAACTTTAAGCCACCTTAAAATTTGGGCCTGAAGTCACAGTAGATTGTTGCTGTGGCCTCTGTATTCAATGGAGAGGACAACCTACTTCAGCCTTACAGCTCTCAGGAAGCAATTTTCCCCAGGGACACTCGTATCTGTGTGACAACCATTGACAGCTCAGATGATACACTACATGATTCAATTTAGATGAGATGAGTCCTGACCAAAGTAACTGTGCAGAATCCAGGTGTCTATTTGATTGAAAGTGGTAAGGAGGAAGTGTTTCATTTAAAGGTTAACAAACCACAGTTCTGGAAAGTTTTTATACTAGTGGACTCCTTACAGTGGGAGTGCATAACATTTCCAGACTGATAACTGCATTCCAATTTTGATGAAAAGGTTTCTTTGTAAGCTGGATTTAAAATTTGGTGTATAAAACAAGCCCCAAAGCAACAAGATTTAATTTCTTAGAAGTAAGCCCTACTTGCAGCAGTTTGGACTGGATGACCTCCAGAAGTCCTTCCCACTCTAAATTAGCTCTCTCCACATGTGTATCTGTGGTACTAACCCTCTAGCTCCTGGTCTGCTTTTCTTTCCAAATACACGTGTTTCCAAATACATGTGACACAAAATCCCTTGTGAATAACACAGGTTGAGAGTCCTATGCAGTTTCGGAGAATGCCATTCCTAAATCAATATTCATTTTTTCACCGGTCACTTCAAAATTTAGCAGAAATGTTACTCAGAAGTTTCCTAAACTAGTTGACCTCTCTTTTCTTTCCAGCAACTCACCGACACTTGTGAAGCAACGGATGCTACAGAACCCAGACCGCAGCGAGAGGCGGGTCCAGCCCATGCCATCTTCATGAGTCAGAATCTGGAGTGCAGGAGGGCCAGCCAAGAAGATATGGCCCTGGAAGACACTGCTTCCCAGCAAAGCCTGTCTGAGGAGCAATAAGGAGCATTCCAAGTGCAAGGGCCACGTGGTTCTTTGTATTAAAGACAGAGTCAGGTCAGGGAGCTGCACGGGGGTTTAGGTTCTTTCAGATGTAACAAGCAACCTCCAAATGTTTATTTTTCTAACTTCTATACAAGAACACTAAGGGGCAGATGTTCTTCAGATAAAGGCCTTGGCTTGGGTAGGGTTTGTAAGATGTCCTAAAAAACACACAGTGCCACTTCATCTCAGGTTCTTGTAAATCCTAGAACAATTACTACAACTTGTTTAGTGTTCCTTCCCCTGGCATGGCTGGAATCACAAATCAGTACAGTGAGAAGTATTAATACAACTCAGAAAAGCACACAAGACATCTCTTTCCTGCCATAATTAAACAGCTGATTGCATGCAAACTAACTGGCATTTGATATATAACATATAGCAAAAGGCAGCTTTGAACAGGGGCAGTGAATATGTAAGAGGATAGTACAACATGTACTGTAACTTAGAGCTACATCTGATTTTTGTTGAGTTTTTTTTTTCAATAGCAAATCTCTTATTTTTCTTTAACATGTTCTGCAGGTGGTAATTCTGAATAGCAACACAACATCACAGACTGATATGCTGCATGCAGCCATACTGAAATATTGTGTGAACGAGCCATGCTACACAGTATAACAGAAGTCAAGCATGAGAAAAAAAAGTATCCAGTGCATGGAAAGCCTTCAAAGCATATGGTGCATCTTATTTGCAAAGAAAGCAGCTTTGCATAAACAGCTGCTCTTGTGTATTATCTCATGCTCCTGATTGGTTTAAAGCAGTGTTTCTCAAATTTCAGACAACAGCCCCCTTGGAAGTAGCAAAAGGGCCCAGGGGAATCCTCCTTAAAGACAGGAAAGTGCAAGGCAGGCTGTAATTATTGTCTGGAAGTGTTTGGATTAGGAAGGGAGCAGCTAAATACTTTTAATTGCTGGACACAGCTCAGTGTCCATAAACACCTGTAGCCAGTAATTACAGACCATTCTGCTTTCCCACCCCTGGAGAAACTGAGCTGCAGACAACTTAATAGTTGCATGAAGACAGATGATGCAAAAAGGGAGGCCATGCTTTTGCAAAGTTTGACAAACACTGATTTACAGGAATGAATGATTACTTTGGAAGCCTAAAGGCTACAACAAATCCTGCCTCTATGACAGCATCTAAACACACACGTGCCGTATTCTCATTATTTTTTTAATTAAAAACATTGCAGCTATCAGTGTCTTGCCGTTCATCTTTACTGTAAGTACCATAGATTGTTTCTAATGCTCAACATGATGATGTGCAGGCAGGCTGTCCTGTCCCAGTTAACAAGAAAGATTTAACAAGAGCTGCTGTAGCTAAAGTCTCCATACTGTTAGGCGATACACAGTTGCATTCTGAGCTTCCTACTATGCCACACTTAAGATTTAAGTAGTTGAACTAAATAACACCTGCTTAAAATAAAATTATCCAAGTATGTCTTGTGTGGCAGCAGTCTTTGGGTTTTCTTTTGTATTTTGAATTGCCTTCTGCCTTATGAAAATGAGAAGTCTATTGCTTTTCCTTCACTTCAGATCTTGATGAATTATTTGTAAAGCCTGGCACAACCTAGGCAAAATTTTATTCACATTTACAAGGGCAAAAGCAAAGTATTCATGTACAGCCCCAAGACATGTGGTCTTCAGTGCAGTTTAGGCCCTACTAGTATCTCCTGCAGCATCCAGCTGTGATGTGGAAGAGGAAATTGAACTCACCTGCTGCCTTCTGACCATTTCTGGCAGACTGTACCTCACCTCTTACCACCCTGCTCATGAAGTGCTTCATTGTAAATGAAGGATGGAGGTTATACAGGTAGGTAGAGGACACTTATAATAGCCACCAGCCCTGTTTCTGCCCTGGAGGCTTCTGCATGGCAGTCTACTATGATAAACCATCACCGCTTAGTCTTGCTAAACCTAGCCTTGTGTAGAGGCAGGGCAAACAGATGGCTGTGGAAGGCACTGAAAACTTGCCCATATTCAGTTAGCCTCACTGAGGCCTCAAATTTTCACATCTTTATCTTAAGTTTGAACTCATTTCCATGAAAAGTAATGAATTCCAGTAGTTCTAATCAACCTAAATTAATCTGTGTATCCAGCTTAAGCACACTAAACCAGATTGGGAAACAGCTGCACAAATCCTTCCAGCAGCAAGTTGCTGTATCTGCTTAGCACGGATTGAGGCCCAGCAACATCACTTTCCCCCAGCACCACATCTTACATGATTAACTAATGTTTATCTCCATGGCCTCTGGTACTACACCATAGGATACTGCACCATAGGATACTGCACCTGGCTCGTAGTTCTCACTCGGTTCAAGCCATTGGTCCCTGGAGCATAGCTCCTTGGGAACAGCTGTATGTCATGAAGCCCCATCTCCTGCTGCACAGGGTGGACTGCCAGAAAAGGCATCCTCTAACTCCTTTGTTGAGGCACAGCGCACAAGCAGGGCAGAGCAGGTATCAAGGTTAGATTCAAAAATTAGTTCCTTTTCTAGCCCTGTGGTACACAGTTTTTATTTGGCCTTAAAGTTGTTACTGTAACATAGTGGGTTGAAAAAACCCAAGAGTGACAACAATAACAAAGACAAAAAAAATAAATTAAAGACGACAGCACAAACTCTCCCATGTTACATTTCTCCATCATTTTGGAGATGGTCTGCTGTTATCAATAAGACTGACTGCAATATGTGGTGTTTTAAAGTATAGGCCAATCCTACAGAGTAGTCAGACATGATGGTTAGAAATAAAACCTGGAACTAGGTATGAGGTTACATTGATTAAACACATCTTAGACTTCACACCGTATCTGCATGAGGCAGACAGGCCCAATTACTCTATACATGACAGAAGATGCATTTAAGGCTTTGATGCACACAAACGAGGTACCTAACCCTTACACAAGACCTAGTTTAAACAGTAAGGGGACAGAACAGCTCTGAATAGCACCAAAAGGCACCTGAGTCCATAGGAATGCCATTCTCAGCACCATACAAATATGCACAAAGGCTTTATGCCATCCTTTTATTCTTGGAAGACCTAAGCAGCTTGATACTTAACCTCACACATGAGGTGCTTCAGAATTGTAAGATGGAGGTACCTGTGACACCTCAGGAACCCCACCTGAGCAGTTCTGGGTTCTGAATGAAAAGTAAAGGCAACTTAGACTGCTTTTAAGTCTGCTGCAGCACTGATGGTAGGTTTCACAATGCATAATGTTGTTGTTAAAACCTGGCCCTGTAGCTGCTCAGGCTGATCAGTTTGTCAATATTCCACATCTGATCTCTTACCACAGCTGTGATGCAGGAAGGATGGCCACCACCAACACACAAGTACTTTTCCTGTGCAGTTCCATCTTGTGTTTTGAAGATTCAGGTGTTATGTTAAATCTTTCCAGAGCTGTAAAGTCTACTGACTCAGCAGGGGCTGAAGGCAAAAGCCTGGCCATTGCTCCTCCAGCCAGCCCAGTACCTTCTTGTTTCTACAACCTGAAAGCAGTGATACTTCTATCTTGCTAGCAAGCTGAATGCATCATTTGAAGGAATCACTCAACCCACAACAGCATTTGGTACATAGTTCTTTCATACAAATGTCAGAAGGGATGAAGAGACAGAGGCCCTAATTGCCTCCCCCAGCTTGACTCCAGATAACCACTGCTAAAAAGAAACATCACGGAGTGATTTTACCCATGCTGACTCAGTGGGGCCCTCACAACCAGAGAGCACAGAGGAACATATACAGTACACCAGGCTACAGGAAGGAGGATAATGAGTATATGGTAAACCATGCACAAACACAGTACAACAGCCCTTGCATTAAATGTGGGATATTTTTTGTTTTACTAAACTTTCCTTTCACTAATGGGCTCTTGTTTACATCATACAGTAAAAGCCAGGTGCTACATTTGTAAGGGTGAAATGTAGCCCAAAGATGTTGTAAAAAAACTAACATTTACCAAACCCAAGCACAGGCTGCTGAACTGCTCACATCTACTAGAGGTATGCTGCCCTTCAGCCCAGCTGTTGCCACCACAGCAAGCAAGTAGGAAACAGTGATGGCTACAATGTACAGAGTTCATGTCTGTTCATCCAAAAATACAAATGCTGGAGGCCTTGGTCCTCTGCATTTTGAACTGCCATCTAAACTTCTATATGAGGAACTGGAGTTGTCACTGTGAAGTCTCACCTCATTCCCACAGATGGAAAATCTTGGCATTCCCTGCAGTTAAGACAAATGGTAACAAAAAGGACTTACCACTGTGAATCTTTTTCCCTCAACAGGGTGGCCAGATACTCTGAATATCTTATTAAGTTCTTAGGAGGCTCTGCAATGTCATTCACAGCTTTTTTAAAATGCTATTTATTAGAATAAAGCAAGAAATGTCATCTGCATTTAGCTCCAACCCACCAACTGACTGCTCTTCTCTTGCTGGGGAGTTTAAGTTAAAGATTAGCTGAATTTTGTGCAGCTCATTTTAGAAGATTAGAATTACCAGTGAAATTCTCCAGCATGTAATAATCATCTTCTCATCAATGCATATTTTTTAGCTACCCAATTATTGCCATATTTAGATTACTCCCTGGATTGGGAGCTTGTATTTAATTACAATATTTCACTAGTGCTTGTACACCCTTAAATCTGCAACACAGACATACTACTTGTAATTAACTTTGCAGTAGGTCCAGTGTTAAAGAACTACCTCTCTCATACAGTTTTACAAGTCAAAAATTATCTAATGCATGATAAATAATGCAGGCCATGTTTATTCCATGCTGTGCGCAATTTGATGGTGGAATTACAAGCCTCCTTGCCAAAAAACATCCTTGATTCTCAGGCTTCAAGAGAGTAATTGGTACCTCGTATTTTCCCCTTTTTTGCACCAATTAAAACCTGCAGGTGCACTAATGCTGTCATCTGGAATCTTGCTGGTACATCAGAGGTTATTTTCCCCAAATGTGTGCTATTAGGAAAATCAGTCCATCAGGGGAATTGTAAATGCGGTGTTTGTTGTTACAGTGCTCTCAAATACTCTACTAGTGCAGGACCAGACAATAAATTCTTACCTTTAAAGTAAGCCCAGGTGTCATAAAAACTTGAATTCACTTGGAAATACTACTTTCTCACTCACTTGATGTATATTTGAAACAGGTGAATCATCTCTTCAGGATCGTCTCAGATTTAAAGGCTGTTTAGGTCATCTAGGATCTCCTGCTGAATACAGACCAAAAAATTTCTCTTTCTCCTGAAAAGCACTCTAGCTCAGAGAGAAGCTGGGCTTAACAAAAAAAGAACAACAACAAATTGAAGATGCACCAATCTTGAGATGAGTAGCAGAAACCAAGAGCCAGTGATGGCAGCAGCAAAAATACCCTTGATTTAAAAGGGCAGACACTTCACTCACAGTTCCAGTGAAGGAAAATTCCACCCTCACTAAAAAAAGTCTTCTTTGCACCATGAGACAGTGGCTTAAAAGTACTATAAGCACAATGGTCAAAAATTCCCTAAAATTTTTATGATTTTTCTTTTTTTCCAGTCTATTAAATGGTAGGACTACAGTAGATATCATGTCATTGTCTGCAGGGCAACGTAAAGAACTTTCATGAGGTACAAATACCACTTTAAGTGACTCTTAACAATAGTGGCTGAACTGGAATTTGGAAAACTGAACTCTGCCATTGCTCCTGAAGGAACTCACCTCCCCAGCCTCTACAGAGAAGAGCCGAATACCTCCATTTTTTATCTAGCTTTAAAGGTCAGTCCTCATTTAAGATTCAACTGCAGTCCCATTAAAACCTTGCTAGACTTTGCATAATTATTTAATAATTGAAAGAACTACTCTTTTGCAGCATATTATACAGCTAACAAGACTCAACACTGAAACAGTAGGACATCCAACACTTAAGTGCAGAGAGGTTTCTGTTTGAAAGTCTATGGCACATAGCCCTTAGAAAGTTTCCTTTGGTGCAAAGTCCTTCACCTCTAACAAGGTGTCATGTCTGAGCAGGATGCCTGAAACAATCAAGGGATTAGTGCCCCTTCAGGGCACAGCTTTATTTTGCAAAAAAGCAGCCAGGAGCTTAGGGAGTGGGACCCTAAAAGAAATTCACTTTTTCCCCAAATATAAAGACACTACTACCATCCAAATAGATTTGAGCAGAGTGGTAGTGTAATGGCTCAGTCAGCAAACAAGGCCATGGCATCCTTTAAGGTGGCATTTACTTCCTACCATCTGTGGAGTGACAGTTTGTACAGACCCTTGTTCTGAATAAAGAGGACATTCCCTCCCTGCTCCAAGCTGTTTCCAGGACACCTGTAAAAATGCCTGTTCCCATCTAGTCCCCTCCAACTTTGGGTGTCAGTTTTACAGAAACAAATAACTAAAACGATATTTGAAAATGTCTTTAAACAGTTTGCTTATTTTAACAGTTGTTGAACTGAACACAAAAAGAATATAAGAAACAACTGAATTTTTAACAACTTCTTACAGCCAGAGATGATGATAAACTGTACGATGAACAAGTGTGCACCTGGGAAGGAATTCTCCTTTAACAACACACAAAACTGATTAAGTGGTAGCATTTTTCCTGAAGACATCTGCACACTTCATAGGGAAACAAATTGTCTAATATGCTGAAACACTTCCTATTTCATCATTAACATTGTACAGAATTGACTAAGAAAAAAAAACCAAACAAACAAAAAGTATCAATAAACATAACAGATTATAAACCCCATATAGACAAATAAGGTTATTTAATATAGTATTGTCGATCCTGACTTAATTAACTCTGTGTGAAAACACAAGCCGAGATTTGACTGAACTTCATGGACTTGAAGATTTACATATGCAACTTTTCTAAGTGAGTGTAAGGCAGGATTGCCATCAGAAACTTGAAAATAAATTCAAAATGCAGCCCTCTTATCAACTACTGTCTGGGTTTACAGTACTTCAGAAAGGGCAACACTGGTTATTTTTCCTCCTGATGTAGAATTCTGTTAATGTCACTTAGGACTACAGGAAATTCACTTGAAATTCTAGCAACTGGAAAGATTGGAGGGAAAGCATCTGCTTATTCCTTCTACCTCATTAATAGTCAGCATCCATGTTGAATCACACTTGGATACACACGAGCTGGGTCACTGGCAGCAAAGATATGTCCACATAAACCAGGCAAAGCATATGTACATCTTGGACAGGGCTCTGTTTTGTTACACCAGGTCCCAAGTTCCCCATACTGAATTGCTGCCTAGCAGAACAGACCACACCACACTCTGAAGGACTAAGATGCTTTTGTGTGGTGTAACTAGAATGAGAGTCAGACCACCTAACTTCCAAATACCCAGATCAGAACAGGATATTAACTATGCATCTGTTCAATTTTTTGAATGGATCAGCCTGTAAATTGAATAAACAAGAAGCCTGCTAGCTCATTTTCACATTTTAGAGCATTACCAGCTTTACCTTGCTTACCCTGAAGGCTCCAGTAAAGCCTCCAGGGACTAAAGCAGGAAGGACAGACTAGAACATCCATAAAACCTTGTAATGTTTTGTTGAAATAAAAGCTTTAGTGTTTACAGGCAAAAAAATGTCTTCATTTTCTGCAGGATTCCACAGCTGCCAAGATGTCTTGAAAAATGCTGTTTCTGTTTTCTTTACTTACCTAGAGAAAGAGAAATTAAAACTGATGTGATTTGATGAACAACCTCTATATCAGTGTTTATTTCACAAACAAAGCAGAAATTCAAATGCATTTCTTTCTCAGTGAAGGAATGCTGAGTGTCAAACACCTGCAGCCTTCTGCTACTGAGAACACAATAAGCTAAAGCCACAAGCCTGCATATGTAATTGCACATTAAGTGATCTTTTTTATTTAATTATGCATAGTATTTTGCAGCATTATTCAGGGCTTCAATAATTAACAAGAATTACTCGAAGAACCAGCATGTACTTTTGTCATTACTAGAAATCCTTTTCAATTACCAAATATAATTTTCCTACTATGAAGTAGGAGTTCTTATGCCTTCAGTAGTTGAAAGAGTTGTGTCTATTAGGATGACAGACCTAGTCAAAAACATGTGCAATAAAAAAAAAATTAAAACAGGCTTAGTAGCACAGCTCTCTATTTTGAGAAGCCTTAGCATTGCAGGACAGAAACACAGAGCTGGTGGGTGGTATAAATTACACCTTCTTGATAGACTGGGTACTGATAGAGGACCCAGTCATCCACAGTGCATTACTCAACCAAAACCTGGGGAGATGGCTGGGTTGGTGAGAGGGTTCACAAGCAATCATGAAGTGTCACCAAAAGCTAAAAAGCCTAAGGAATTTTCCCAACTGTTCAGATCCCTGCCAAGAGGGCAGAAAAAACTCAAGAGAAAAAAAAAAAAAAAAAAAAGTTAGTGCATTCATATTTTTAACAAAGCTTGAGAAATGCTGCTTGATGAGGAAGGAGACACCACACTATGCATGGCATAAACCTCTCTACCAGCGGGGGTTCACTGCTTTCCTTGTAGCTGCATTTAAGATCTGATCAGATGGGTATGTATCCCTTCCATCCCTTCCAGTACTACAGTCAATTCTGAATAGGAGAAAGTAATACTGTTGTTATTTTTATTATTATTAAATGGGAGCCGACCGCTATTTACAGTATTTAGATCGGATGTCTGAAAAGTAACACCGTAAACCCACAGATGGTGGCCCTGCCTATGCCACTTGAACTCAAGAGAGATCATCAACATGGGACTGATAAAAATGCGACATTAAAAAAAAACCCAATCAAACAAAAAAAGCCAACCAAACCCAAAGGAATGAAAGGGAAGATCTGCCTGAAAATGTTGCTGGTTTTACTAAGTATCATTCCAAGCCTATTGTAAGATAAACAGAAAACCCCACAACAACAAAGACAGCAAGACAACAAAGAACAAAACTGCTCTTCAGTAAGGGTACTGAGAGACCCCAAGGTAAACAAGGCACAGAGCATAGATCAGCCAAACTCACTGCAAGTGTCCTGATATCCTAACTTTCAAAAGACCTTCTGAAAATTTAATAGCTCTTCCCATGCTCTCAAAGCCAACAAAAACTATACTACATTTTAACTATCCCTTTTCCATACCTACATGCCAGAAGTACAGTGAGACAGCACAGAGAAAGTGCCAAGGCTGGGAAATGTTCACAACTCTTTTACAAAGGCTGCTTCATAGATTGAGGTCTCCTCTTAAGATCTGGAGACATTCAGTGCAGGCAGCTTTCCCAGAGAGAATTAATCTCCCAGTATCTGTATTGAGCACACAAACAGATGGGTACCTTTTTAGGCAGGGAGTTGAAAATAACTGTAGATGCTGCTTATTCTAAGCACTTAGGTAATTTGGAGGAAACTACCACGTAGACTCCAAGCAAGAAACAGTAGAGGACAAAAGCTTTCTTCCCCAACTGTTAAGAGTACCATCGAGGAAACCCCTCTTGTGCAATCTGTTCAAATGGAACCTTTTTCTTGTTCTGATCCATTTAGCTATTTATTTTCTTTCTTAAGAGGTACATGCAACCAAACTTCACTAATGGATTTCATGAAAGCAAAATTAATAGATGGGAAAATGGGAGAAAATGAGTATGTACCAGCTGCTAAAGATAATCTGATCCTATTTATGACACTGTCTGCAAAACTACACAGACTATTTCATTACTTCTGCAGAGCTAAAAGAACCTCTACTGTTTCACTGGAAAGTTCAGTTCTCAGCAAAATGGAATTGGGCAACAATGGAAAGAAATGTGTTAAATATCAGAGCTCCTCTCGTTAAGTGCTCTAAGCATAATAAATTAAACATTTGGGACCAAATCATCAACTGCTCTTAGGGCATCTGGACCCATTTACACCAACTGTGCTTTCAAGACAAAAGGAACAGTAAAACCCCAAACAGCTGTCTCTCTGCTCTTACTGTCAAACACCAGAACTCTCCTCCTGACACTAAGAGAAGAATGACAAAAACCTACTGAGTTATTTGAGTGCAGCCTAACTCCACACGAAGCAACAAAGCAGGCATAACTTTTTTGGAAGGTGGCCACCTACTTCTGCACGCTTCCAGGCACCATAAAAGTTAGTAAGAAATTACTGACCATGAGTTTATTTGGACACTCCAGGTTTTCCCCAAGCCACAGCCCTTGAAGAACACAGCTGGTGATCCAGTATTTACTTCAGCTAGTAATACCTCTGACTCTCACAGGGCAGGTTCTGTTCCTACTCAGGCACACATTTTAACCAGCTGGAAAGAACATGTCGTGTGTCATTGGAGCAAGTGAGACGGATGCTCTCCTGCGCGAGACTTTAGCACAGCAGGTCTCTGCCACCAGAGAACTACTGCAGTCTGCCACACATTTCACACCCATGTTTTTGGCTAATGGACTCACCAGAGAACTCTACTTAAACAGAGAAACCTGCAAATCCTAATCTCAGCAGCATAAACAGGATGGCTCATTTTTGCAGTAAAGAAAACATTGCTCCATTGACATTTACAGGAAAACTTTCACTGGCTGTAGTCAGTATTTAAGAGAAAGGTGTATCAGCAGACTTATATAGCAAACAACTTGGGGCTGAGTGGCATATGCCCTCAGAACATCACCTATAAAGTAAAACAATAGAAGCCTCAAAAGCTTCCCTGAGAGCCAAATGCTCTTTTCTAGCACCCTCTTTCCTCCTCACACACTAGCACACTATTGTCTTGTCATGACTGCAGTGTAAGTACTGAACATTTGTTACTTTCAGTGAGGCATTCTCCATTCCCTCTTCCCCAGTCCTACCACTTTAAAGCAAGTCATATACAGTTCACATTCACATGCATCCCTGTTCAGTAGCCTAACAGCACACATCAGCTTGTCAGTAGGAAACCTGGGGTTTTATCTCTGAAAGGAAGGATAGGAGCTGAATGCTTACGTGAGGAAAGGAATCTTGTCTCATCTTTGCTCATAGGGCTGCTTTAGCACTTAACAGGCACTTAATTTAAAAAACAGAAATTGAAGATGATAATGCGACCACCAACAAAAAAGCTGAGGAACTTTTCTGAGCGCTCCAGTTTTATTAGTCTCACTTTGAAGAGCAAAAAAGAAGACTGAGGCTTTGCTTTCTCTGCAGTAATTAAGATCATTCAATATAAATTGTTGAGATAGTGCATTTTCCTTCCTGATCCACTTGGATGAAAACAAAGTAAGCATTCTCACTGTGACATGCATCTGATAAAGAACAGGCTGCATCAGTATACTGCTCTACAGCATGTTAACCCTGCTACTAAGCCAAGATGTTTAAGTCCCACTTCCCGAATTTATAATTTACAGTTCAGGTTTGGATATATAGCCTTATTCTCTCCTACAAATAGTATACATCGAGTAGAAAAAGAAATCAAAAGAGTGGGGGCTGCATTTAGCTTGTTTTTGTGAAACATCCAGGACACTTGCAGATGTTAAGAAAACTTCACGCATGTATTCCTGTGAACCGGCTACGTTTTGTTGCAGTTAAGTTTTTGAGAACCCCCCTGCAAGTGATCAGAAATGCACTTTGAGACCCTAATATTCTGAAAATTATGTCTGTAAAAGTAACATAATGAATTCCAAAATTGGTTCACTGACTCCATTTACAAGTGTCTGTCCTCTAGAGGTGATTTCTGCAAACTCCACTACCTTTTTATTTTTTTCCCCTTGAATATGATTACTAGTAACACTTCTTCTGCAAGCTAGTCTAAAAAAGAAAGTTCAAGAATCTGACTGTACTTTGAAAGATTTAACTCTCAGGAATAATGAATGCTTATATGGCAATAATACTACAGCAAGAAAACCTTTTAAAACAACTATATCATTACTTCTACAGCCCCTCACAAGCAAAGCCAGCAGTGTAAGACTGCTATGCTAAGTGCCAAATGTGAGGTTTTTTTCTTTTTTAATATGGTGAACACCTGCCCATTAAGAATAAACCGGAAACTGAAAAACTTCTTTCATATAAGCTACCCACAGCTATCAACTGGTAGTAACAATTAGCTTTTAAGCAAAATACAAACCAGCAACCTAGGACAGAAGGCTCTTTAAGGGAATTACTCACATTGAACACTTTAACGTCTTTTCTATTTCTTATTTCTTCAACAAGATCCAGTGGCTTTCCCTTAGGTATTGGAATAGTTCCAAGCACGACAGTCCCTGAGCCAGTGAGCGTTTGACGAACAGCTTGAATGAAAGCCTGGCTGAAGAGTTCCATTTTACCAACCTCATCTATGACGCAGATTTTTTTCTCTGCATCACTGCCATGGTTTACCTGAGGAAAAGTGCATCAAGAGGCTGTAAACAATACAGAACTTAGAACCAAGCAACAGTAATAATTTCTATGCTAATAAAAGAAATAACTCCAAAAGAAATCAATTCAATTGTAATGTAGGTGGAAAGTGGAGAAGTCAAAGCTGCTGCTGGTGACAGACTTATAAATCTATCATTTCTATTTCAGCATAGGTTTTTGGGAAGATGAAAATATACATACTGCATAAATGCTGACTACGATATGAAATATCCACAATATCAGTTTTTCTTCCAAGCAGAATTCTCCCAGTGGTCCTACACGAGCTAACAATTGTAAACTGCATGCTGTCTACTAGCAGCCATCAGTCAATCTGAGAGACACCAATTTTTTCAAACTTCACTCTTCCCGTCAAATTATGCATTTAGAATAGATGAATATCCACACAAGTATTAAAAAAAATATAAAAGATCTGCATTAAATCTAGATTTGGAAGTTTCTCTTCTTGTAGCTGGGTCAAATAATGGTCAAAACAAGCATTTCTCTCAAAACAGTTAGCTTTCTTCTAAGGTATCTAGATAACTTGCCAAACCATTTCCAAGCCTCTCTCACATCAGAATAGTCCCCATCCATAAGCTCATTCTATAATCTTACCATCCCCCTGAATTGCAGGATAGGCACCATACTAGCAACTAACCGTATTTGTGGTTTGTTTGCTTTTTTTATAAAGTGAATACTGTGCCAAATAGCACCGTGCTGCAGAGTGGTGTGAGCAGCAGGGAAGTCTAAAGAGAGAACTTAGGTGAATGCCACTGAAGAAAAGGCAATTTGGAAAGCAGAGGAACTTTTCAGCAGAAAAGGAAGTGCACTGTCTACCCTTTCTTGGTAAAAGTAACCTTGAACTGTACTCCATCACTTACAGAAGTGAGGAGGAAATCAACTCAAGTCAGAACATCAGTGTAGATTCATGAATATATATCAATTCCAGCCATATCATACAGAACCTAAAAAAAAAGGAAATAAAGAAATCGAAATATTTTCCCCTGTGAAGGCAAAGTATTTATTTCTGGGAAAGTGGAAGAAGTGTATAACATGCATCCTAAAATCTTTTCAAGCTAAGCCTCTGCTGAGTAGCTGTTTTATCTAAAATCCTTTTATACATCAGTGAGCTAAAAAGCCAATACTAGTCACTAGGTCACACACTGAGAAACAGAACATTCTGCTTTGAAAAAAACATCCTCGATCCTGCCTGGTAAAGTTTTCAGACCTGAGATCGTTCACTGTAGGATCTACCCCTTTTCTCACTGCAGTGAATGAGACCCAAACCTCACAAGCTGAAAGTCCTGAAGACTCAATGGGCAAATGCCCACTCTGTGCTGCTCCCCGATCAAACCAGACCATACCTATGAAGCTCCTGCCCTCGTTCATTTGTCACTTCACGTTTCTGTTCTATGATCTTCCTCACTCTCCTCAACTTCCATTTTGTGCCACCTACATGCATGACTGCATTCCCACAAAACTGATTAACAGCACTTTCAATGAAAAAGCCATTTAACAACCAGAAAAGCTCAAGAGTGCTAACACCCTTCTATAGCAAGATATTTCTCCTGGACTTCACATAAAGACAAGCAGTAAAAGGATTCCGAGTACAACGCTGACTTAATTAAGTCTGTTTTATTAAAATATCTTTCTATTTCCTAACATAGTAAATCAAGTTACAGTGAAATTAAATAAATGAAAATATGCCCCATTTTATTCATATTTCCTTTCTTCCCTGCCCCCAACATTTCTGCTTCCCTACTCTCAGACTTTAATGTTTCTTGACAAAAACAAGAATCAGATCCTCAATCTCATTTTTGCTCCTTGCACCTCTGGTTGGTTTTTTTTTTTCCTCTTTCGAAGTTCAAATAAGAAGTATCTTCTTCCTTGGCTCCTTGAGCTTTGGCAGGGTAGAAAAATCACAACATGATCTTTTTAGTAGTACAGTTCAGCAGCTGCTGCACACTGTTTGTGGTATGTTATTGACAAAACCAGATATGCTCTTGTTTAATTTTGGAGAGGGAAAAGGTTGGAGTGAGAGAGACAAAGCAGAAGGCAAAAGGCCATAACAAAATGTCAGGAGAAAGACAGGAAGAAGACTGTGTATAAAGTCTTGTCACATCCAGAGCACTCCTCATGCAGTAGATGAATTATCAGGCTGCTATTATCAGTTAAAACCTACCACTCTGCAGGTACTTACACAGTGGTAATCAAAAGTAATCACTGGATTCAAGAAACAAATGTTCCTACTGGAAGAAGATGGGAATTGGAACAAGTGGGGAAAAAGGGCTGTAAAGAGCAGCAGCAAAAACCTTTTTCTTGGACCCACTGACTCCACCCAGTTTTGTGCAATAAGCCACTCATGCATTTTGTTTGCTTTCCAATATGCAAGACAGTGGCATTGGAAGAAACTTTCTATCAGCTATCCCTCAGGCTGAGGAGGTCCTGCTCACAGAGTGAGGTCAGACTGGGAATGAGTAGAGACTGTAATCTCTCCAAACACTAAGTACAAAAGAACAAGTCAGATGTGCCCCTCCAGCTTCCTGATGTCAATCAGAATCAGCAATACCAAAGAAATAAGCCATTTATTAATATCCAAAACCAGTGCTCTAGAAGGGCCTTCCAATAACACTGATTATCATAAAGCATCAATTTTTCAGCAGCTTTGATAGAATACTCACATTTCTCAGCATAGGTAGAACCAACTGCTCAAATGAAACAACATCTACAATATACTGTCCGACTCGATATTCACGTCCTGAAGTAGAAGAATCAGAACTGAATTTGAAAAAAAGAGATACACAATTCCTTCTAAGTAATGAGTTTAGTGAAAATTCACTGCAGTCATTTCAAGTGGATTCATGAGAAGTTATCCTAGTAAGTCAAATCCCCTTAATTCTTCTAAGAAAAGCAAAGAAACTCTGTAAATCATCCATTAAGTCACATTGCAGCTAGCACCCTATCAGGTAATAAATACACCATAAGCTACCTTCACAACTATGCAAGCTCCAATTTGAACAGCGCAAGGAAGGACAATGGGATCTAAAAGCCAGAAGGTATATTTACAGTGAAATCAAAATACATGCCTGCAGTTCAGGTCTTTGACTTTGGTGACATTACAAACAGCAGCACAGTAGTAGCCCAAATCCCAGTATGGGCTGCAAAACCCCTAAACAATCTCAGAAAAATACTTAGTTTGCCTCTGCTGCATCACACTATCCTATGCAAACTTCTTTGATTAGCAGCATGCAAATTATTTAGTAAAATCACCTATGTCTGAAGGAGGTGCTAGCGCTGCACCTGAAGCTAAGCTAAATTTTGCACAAAGCATGAAAGGCTAAGTCAAACAGGAGAGACTGCAAGCCCCTCTGCACTTCAAGAGGCCCCCAGTCTTAGTGGGCATCCAAAGCTCTTTTTTTCCTAAAATTCACATATGGGTTTGGTGGGTCAGTCAGCGGCTCTGGAAAACAATGTTATATGCAATTTCTTTATTTTCCACTTCTGTCTCTATAAATTAGCTTGTGGAAACAAATTATCTTCCTCCCTGCCTATAAAAAGTTACTTATGTAAACCAAGAGCCTTGGCCTCACAATAAAAGGCTCAGCAGTGCTTCCTTTCTATCTGGTGTAAAATAAGCAGTAAGAAAGAACACCCTTCCCTAGTACATTTTCAATATTTCATTACGCAGTAGAAACACTGTCTACATACACAACACAGGTGTCCTGGCCGATACAAGAACTGAACAAAGAACATGACCATGAAAGCCATACGTGTGCTGGAAATTACCTTCTGGAAGAGAATTTAACATGCCGACAGGCTGGAGCAGAAGCATAAAATACCCACTTGCAGTTATTAAAATCTCAGTACCTGACTCTAGATAATGGTCCTCGTTTTCCAGACAAAGTGACAACATCAAATCCTGTTCTCCTGCCACCTTCTCTAACTTCCTCTGTGTAAAATCCATCAATGGAAGTGCCTGTGGATTTCAGAGCTTGAGTGACTTTTTGGATCAAGGTAGTCTTTCCAACCCCTAAAAATGAAAAAACAAAAAGCACACAAAATTAATCTTCTACATTAAAATCCCATTTTTAAGCACCACAGTAATGATTCAGTTCAGCAAGAGCATTGATTACTTTTTGAAGTTTGCAAATTGCTTTTTTAAAATGGCAGGAAAGAACAGAAGCACCTTTTAAAGTTCATCCTGTACTGACACTGTAATATTTTATTAGCCTTTAAGAAGTACATCTACAGTGAAGTCACAACAGAATGGTACAAACATCCCAGACTACCACTGAACTTTTTATCTGAGATAGCACGCGGGCAAGCCAGAAAGCTTGCCCCAAGGCAGGTAAACACACAAAAGCTATACTTCTACAGAACTGATATCCAGGCTAGCTGGAAGACTGACTGATGCGTCTCCCTTTCTACCACTGCTGTTCACTACTCTTTAAAAACAGTGCTGAGTTAATCCCCCTTTTAGATCATAAAGTCAAGGCTGACTGCTACTACCAGAAGCCTACCTGACACAAAGGACACACTACATCCACTGATGTCCTAGAAACTGGAAGCACTCAGTGCCCTTGAGATCAGGTCTACATGGCAAGAAGTATTTCCAACACAGAAACATGCTTCTTATGGTAACTGAAGCAAGAGGATTTGACTAGATATGGGGAAAAGCTTTTTTTATCATGAAGACAATCAAGTCATGGGACAGGTTGCCCAGAGAGGCTATGCAGTCTTCACATTCTTTGTGGTTTTCAAATCTTGACTAGATAAAGCCTTGAACAATCTGGTCTGGCCTCATAGCTGACCCTCCTTTACATGTCCTGAAGCCCCTTCTCACAAGAATTACCCTGTGCTCCTATTTTCTTACCCTAACACAGATTCTTAAAATCCTGGCCACCAGATGTCTACTGGCACAGACTGATGGACCTTCTATGTTGTGAACATCAGCCATGTTCCAGACACCCTCTCTTACCACAAAGGATCTACTTCTTCTCCTTTATGATTGTACACATACTTCCCTTGACAATCTCCTTTTAAACTCAACTTTATAGCCTCACACAGAATTTAGTGTTATCACTTACCTTTTAATAATTGCTGTAAAAAAGTCAGAAGATATAAAGCATCCTGCAGAATAAACCTTCAAATTCCTGGAGGCAAGGCATATAGACCAAATGTAAGGTGCCCAACGGTTCCAACAGACAGCATTTTAACATGTCCATACCAAATTCCTCGCTTAAATTTTAAGGACATTTAGGACCTACTTTCTTAGCAGTATCAATAACAAAACATTCTGTGGCTTCAAGGGCACCTAGTCAAACCATTAAGCAAACTTTTCAGAACTGAAGCCAAAGGGATTCCTGGCACTTGAACAACAATAAAATGACAAATGTGGCACCATTGGTATCCACCATCTTTCTGAGGCCTTGTCTCTATAAGCAAATTCATACTAATCTGGCAAGTAAATCTGCCATCTCTACTTTTGTTCACTCAATAAATTGCCAAAGAAAGCTAAAATGATTCAAACAAAGTTTAAGAAAGCTTAAAATTCTACAGTTAGCTAATCAAAACAGTACATTCAATTTCAGTTAAATGAACACAGTCAAATGAGCAGGCCTTCCTGGAGGGCTGCCTTCATTCAAGCAGACGGAAAGATAGAATGAAGGTGGTGGAATGTATTGCTATCTCAGCCTAGCAGAGCAATTAATTTTAAGTTAAACCCAGACAAGACAGGCACTGGCAAAAGGTTCAACAAAGGGATAATGAGGCCCACTGCTTTACTTCCAGACACAAAAGCAAGCTTTGCAATTATTGTAACTGGCTTATTTCTTTATCAACCATTCAGCTGAATCCTCATACTATATCCCACAAACTAGTCCACCACTTCAATCAAGGTCTGCTTACCTGGGACACCAATTATTACCTATAACCAAGCAGTACATAGGGTGAAAGTGCTAAACTGCGATAATGAAGTTCCAGAAAAGGTGAGCGCTCAAAAATGTGTGCTGCTTGCAGTTTAACTGAAGCAAGTTAGCTGTCAAGGGGATTTTTTTTCCCCTAACATAGAACTGCTGGAGCCAGACATAAAGCAGAAACATCTGGAAACCTACATGACATGGGATCAGATACAGAGCTAAAATGGACTTTGATTACGAACAAATTAACGAATGCGGCAGCTCTGACCTCCACCGGCAACACTCGGAGAGTGGAGCAGCTACAGGCCTACACACCGGCAGCCGCAGGTACCTCGCAGGCAGCTTCTGGGCCCGGCTGCAGCAGAAGGGGATCCGCTGCACTCTGGGCCAGAACTAGAGTCCACCCGCAGATGCCTCCCTTTGGGTGTAAGCGCTTCTCAGCCCCGCCATTATCAGTGCGGGCCGAGCAGACCAGAACCAGGCCCCCGGTCAGCACCTGCAGCGGCGGCGGCATCGCCGTCTGCCCTCCCATCCCTCCCTCACTTTCCCCAGGCTCCTCCTGCCCCCGTTACCTGGGGGTCCCGTAATAAAAACGTGCCGAGACATGGCGGAGGCCACAAACCACACTCCCCCCTCTCCACACCAGTCGCGGCCCCGCTGCACCGCCCCTCGCTCCGCCCCCCGCCCGGACTGGCACGACGCCGCCGCCGCCGTGGCATGCCTTCTGCCGATGGGGTGGAGTCGACTGTGGCGGGGTGCTCTGGGGCGGCTGAGGTTGAGCGGGGCGGAGTTCGGCCGCCAGTACGCGTTACCCTCGCCACCCAGTCGGCGTACGCGGAGGTGCCCGCCCCGAGTTCCTGTTTCGGGGATGCCTGGCGTGGCGGTTCGTGTGGCTCAGGGTCGCAGCGGCCGATGCGCGACATCCATCGGCCAGTCCCGAAAGGGGATCGGGCGGTTACAGCGCCCAGGCTGGGGTTTACGTGCAAAGCCCGGACAGCTGCTGAGAGCACCCTGGCCTTCCCCACGGAGACTCCCGAGCAGGCCGTGTGTGCCGGCGGGCCGAGTCTTCCCGCCCCGAGGGCGGGAGCCGCCGTGGGCGCGGGGCTCGAACGATCGACGCTGGGGGTCGACTGGCCCTTCCCAGCCTGTGGCAGCCTGGAGGCGCGCCGCGGAGATGGGCCGCTGCTCTTGCGTCCCAGGAGATGGACATCGGGTTAGGTTAGAGGAGAAGGAGGAAAACAAATTAGTTTACTAAATGTGGGTCAGCATTTTCTTTATCAAGTCAACTTGACCTGTCCAATTTCTGAGCATGTTAAGAAAGCTCTCTCTGGAAAGCAGTAAACAATGTGCTCCAGGATGCAGCAAAGCAGCCAATTAAAAGATGCAGGGTCTGATACTTCAGTGCAGACAGCAAATGTAACTAGGGGGTTAATATGCAACTAGGGTGCTGTTATGAATTTGAGTGAATAGGATCACAAATGAGAAGGCTTGGCAGGTTTAACAAAGACACCGGCAGATACCTGTCTGCATCCCACAACATCATATGCATGTGGCCCTCTTTATTTGTTTAGGCTTGGGTGATGGGAAGCTGTAAAACAGCGGGGAAAAGGATTTCTGTGTGGAAGGCTGCAGTGCACGGGTTGAAGTCTGGGTGAGGTGATCTTACCACTGAAGTGTGCTGATCCCAGCCTGGCCATAAGCATCAAAATGGTTACCCAAAAGTACTGAGGTATGGAAGGGGTACATCCTGGTTGTTGGTTGCTTCAGCTTGAATGGATCTCTTCAGGTTCAGCACATCCTAGTCTGGCTTTCATTTTCAGTAGTTTCCCAAGGATTTACAGGCTGTTAATCGTTCTCACAGTCAGTATCCTTGTCAGCCAGATGAAATCCACAGATCAGGAGGTAGAGTGTACATCACAGTGGACAGGTATTTCTACATACTGAACAAAACATTTTTGATGGGTATATCACGTATGGTCACTCTTCTTTGCATTGTTTTTTATTCCTAGCAGGATGAAGAGCAACCCTCTATTTAGTGATGTGCATCTTAAATATACAATACTTTCAGGGCATCTAGGATCAGTATCTGTGTAGAACAGTGGGTCACCTAAAAATGTGAAGGATGCAATCGGCTATTTTACTGCATAATAAGAGTACCTTGTACCACTATGGTGCTGGCTTCTGAGGAAAGCAGAAGTCTCTTTCAGTCTCAAGTCACGCTCCAGTTAAGAGTCAACACCCTCATGAGACAGAAATTAATCATCACCACTTTCAGAAGGAGAAATTGCAACAGTGATGTTATGAGGTAGAGTTAATAAATTACACATCTGATCCCCTTGGTGGGATGCAGAATCAGAGCTGATGCCTAGGATCCCAAGATAATGCAGAGGGAATGGAAGCTTGCCAGTAGGCAATCTAAAGAGGGTGCTTAGAAACACTCCCTACCTAGCCCTAAATCTACTGTAATGTTTCAGGATGATAGGAGTATTTATCTTTAGCTGGGATAGATAAACCAGAACTATCTACAGCTGCTCTATTGTTGGAGGTGAAGCGCTTCTGCTTTATGTAATAAACTACCATTTAGTCAAATAGTAGGAAACATACATCCTCTTCAACTGCAGCCTCAAGGGAATTGAAATCTATATTGTCTACTTGCCAGGAAAGTATCATAGAATTATAGAATAGTTAGGGTTGGAAATAACCAAATTCACAGGCTCTTCCTATTAAGGCTGAGACATGGTACAGACACAAATGCAAGCTGATTGGGCCACACAGAGCACAGTTAAGGTGCTAATGTAAAGGAGGGAAGACCTGGTTTCTGCTGTCTGCAGCATTGTACAGTCACATATTACATGATCCATATGCTTCTGTTTTATATAAAAGTTTGAGCATCATCAGAAGAAAAATTTAAGACCAGGAGTTGTTTGTATCATAGTTTACAACATCCATACCTTTCTTCGCCCTAGCTGCTTCACTGTGTCTGGCCAGGAGTCAATCAGAGGGGATATCATCATTCAGAATTCTTGTTTGCCTGTTCTCTGCTTTCACCAGTGACTGGATTTGTCTTTCTCTTACATAATGACTTTTATTCCTCATTTCACATGAGTAGTATGGAAAATGTTTCATGCTTAAATAATTAATGAAAAAATTTGACAGGTCTGGCATCCTTCTTGGGGGGCAGGAAGGTAGAGAGGTAAAAAAGAAAGCTTCCCGTGTCATCTAAAATGAAAACTGTGTTTTCCTAGTTTACATTCCAGTAGTTTGTTTTATGCTTTTTTCAGGAGCAATGAACTTGTGAGGTTAACTTATGGCTTCCTGCAGGTGTCTGTCAGGCATCTTTAATGCAAAGAAAGAACCACAGAAAAGACCTGCATCACTTACTACTAACACAAGACTACTAACACAAAAACAACACTTTCTAACTGGCTACTTCACCTTTACCCTGAACTTCCTGTGTAGAGCTTACTGTAACTGATTTTACAGGTAGGGTTTTTTATATAATATTAAACTATTGGCTGGTCGCCCAGGCAGGCCATGTAAAGAGATTCAGACAATATTGTTTTGTTTGACATAGAGCTTTAGTAGATATTATAAATTAACCTTTAATTTTCATAAGCACATGTGGAGAAATACAGGGCTATAACTACTGTTTGACAGAGACCATAATTTTTGGTACCATATTCTGATAAACATTTCATCCTGTTTCCAGATACAAGACTCTGACACTTTTGTCTTTATGTGGCTAAGACTTTGGTCTTGCAAACAAACGTGTGACTAAAGTAGTTGCAGCATGAAGGATTAAATTAGCATTCTACTTTGATTTCCATTGTAACTTGTACCATAAATTATTCTCTCGTTCTGGATGTTCTGCCAAGGTTGAAGACATTTAAATGCACTGAAACCAGGAAATAGTTATGCCAGTTGTGCTTCATAGAGTTGTGCTGTTAAGAGGACCTTATGTTTGCTAAATGAATTGGAAGTTTTATGATATGTTGTCAAAGATTTCCTATTCAAGTTTGTTCCCTTTGATATATTTATTTTATAATCTAGTGACCACATAGAATGTGTAGTTTGTTCAAGAACCAGGAGCTGCAGTGTGCAAATTGTCTTCTGTGTAGCTGTGTGCTATAACCAGTAGTCTTTGAAGTTAGCCTTTGTGCTCTCCTGGTGATGGGATTTTTACATTCTTGGCTGGAGATGGTTAGGTGAAATAAGTAAAGACAGCACATGCACTGGCAGTGTAGATAGGTCTGGAAAACAAAAAATAGACAACACAGGTTTTACTTCTTTTAGGATGAGGAGAGAAAAACCCAGCTTCTCCTCTTCCAACATGGGTAACTTAATGAGAGGTCATTTATTCCTAAAAGGTTTCCAGCTAAAAATATTTTCCTGTCCAAGTACCTAGACTCTGGTTTTGGTATGTGAGAGTCAGTTAACTAATTCAACTGATGCTGAATTGAGCTGCATAGTTGGGCAAGGCCATGCACAAAGTATTTACAAAAGTCTGGTGCTTGGAAAAGACCTCTTGTGGAATACCAGGGGCAGGTTGTGATTCTGGGTGTGTCGTGGTTTAAGCCCCCCACCCACGCAGTTTTCTCACTCACTCACTCCCCTTCTTTTTTTCCCCAGTCCCGGGGAGATGGGGAGGAGAATTAAAAGAATGCAACTCGCACAGGTTGAGATAAGAAGAGTTTAGTAACTAAGGTATAACAGAAATCACTACTGCTACCACCAGTAACAATACAAGAGAAATACAAGGAAAGAGAATACAACTGCTCACCAAGCCCGACCCAGCCACTGTACCCCCCAGCAGTGAACCCCCCAGTCCCAAAAACCTGACCATGCCGTGCACCCTCAGTCCACCACCACCACCTTTCCGGGTCTCTGCTCTCTGTGTTCACATCCTGGACATGACGTGCTGTGGTATGGAATAACCTCTTTGGTCAGTTTGGGTCAGGTGTCCTGTCTCTGCCTCCTCCTGGCTCCCCCTCCTCCCTGGCATAGCATGAGACTCAGGAAGTCCTTGGCCAGACCAAAACATTGCCAGGCAGTAGCTGAAAACACTGGTGTTATCAGCGCTGTTCCCAGGCCCAAAATCAAAAACAGAGCACTGCACCAGCTACCAAGAAGAAGAAAAAACGACTGCTACTGCTGAACCCATGACAGGGTGACATGTGGAGACTTTGGAAGAAGCTGCCAATCATTGTTACAAACTGTTGATTAAACCCTAGGGAAGCCTGTATTGCTGGATGTTCACTAAAAAAAGACTTGGATAGACTCCTAGACCTTTATGTTGAATGGAGTAAAATTAATTAACTGCAACTTTCCAGACCACTGGCTAAGAAGAGAGATCATTTATATTTATGGTATTCCCTAGAGTAGAAGCTGGAAGAAATGAGAGTGTAATCAACTGTCTTTGGCCTGCATCCTCAACTGGGCAGTAGTTTACATTTCAGCATTCTGCCTCAAGGAAGGCTCAGTACATTGCTACAGGTTTAGCTCTTGGTTTATCTGGTATTAGGTTTATTTTGTTGTTGCTTCTTGGTTTTGTTTTGGTTTTTTTTTTTTTGATAGGAGATGTAGGGATTGGGTTTTTGGTGGTTTTTTTTTGGTAGGGGGTTGTTTGGGTTTTTTTGTTGTTGGTTTGGTTTGGTTGGTTGGTTGGTTTGGTTTGTTGTTTGTTTGGGATTTTTCTTCCCACATGGAGGGGGGAATGCTTAGGTTGAAACCCTTTTCTTGCTCTCTAGCTGAACTTGTCTTTTTGATTCATGGTACCTCAAGTTTGTACAGCATTTTGTTGCATTAGGACAGGGAAGTACACTTCATTTTTTAAAGAAATTTAATTTTAGAGATTTCCTGACTTTGTTCTTGTTCTCACTTGAGGAAAATGCTCCTGCTCACAGATAGTGGGGCTAACTGTATACTGCTGGCCATCTACTGGTAACTGTGATGGTATTTCTGACGTGACTTTGTTTTGGCTGTGGAGTAATCATGTCATCAGCAGGTGTCTAAGAATAAGCACTTAGCATCTACAGCCTGCCAGTCTGTAATCTTAAACTTCCCAGAGAGATAAGCGATTAGCTACATGCAGGGCCTCCTCTAGATGAAAACTGTGGTATTCCCACTGTCAGTGACTTACCTACGGATCTTTTGTGTGTGGTTCATGAAGTAGAAATCCTTTATATTCCATCAGTTATGTTCCCAGAACAGAATTTCCTGTATTTCCTGAAAATAGAGACATAAGAAATAAATTATATCAAATGTTACAGATACCCTCCATATGGATGTTGGAGAATATTTGTGAAATTGAATTTACTATTGTAAACAGGGACCAACCAACCTTCAAAGAATGTAGTTCTCTGTCTCTACCAGCATAGACCTCTGGGGCAAATGCAGCCAATTTGGAGAGAGGAAAAACAAAAAATCTAATAAATTGGTGTACGGTTTTTTTGAGCACATGTCTGGATATGAGAGGAATACCCTTCCAATGGTCTGAAGAGAATTATGCATCATAAACAGGATCCTTATGAGGCAGGAGAGAAGGCACATAGAGCTCAACCCGTAGCATAAATCCTTAGGAAATCAGGTTTTATTGTTGCTATTCTTGATGAAACAGCTTGCTTGTTTGCTCTTTTCAGTAATCTCCCACCTCCTACATCTTCAAAAAGAAAACAGTCTTCTTGAAGCCGTATAACGTTTTGTATGGTTCTCTTATATTTTTAATAGGATTAGCAAGAATCATTCACTCTGGGGAAAAAAGAAAAATCCCCAGTTTGGTTTGTTATGAGTTGAGAAAAATGTTAATCTGTTATTTTGACATACTTACCTGCAAGTTTCAAATTTCAGCTGAATTCTCCTGTGCATTAGATGTCAGTGGAATCAATCTGTAATTGATGAAAAACTACATTGCAATAGAGAACAAATTTTCATATTCCTAATTTTTTTTAAGTGCTGTTCTTAACATGTAACAGTTTTGTCAAGAAATTGTCATTCTTGTGATCGTTGGTTTACATAGGCAGGAACATAAGTGAATTTCTATACTATGAGCGACAGTTGGCAGAGTGCTTGGTACAAGCTGCTATACTAGAACAAGGGCACCAGGCAGTAATTTCTGTAAGACAACTCAATCAGAGAAACCATAGGATGAAGTGAATACAGAAATCCCAGGAAGTGAAGCAAATTATCTCCCACTGGGACTTAATCTTCTCAAATGCAGTAAAAAAAAAGTAAAAATACCCAAAGTTAACAGGTGTGAATAGTGAAGAGAATCCAAAGAACAGCTAAGCCAGTCTGACAAGCTGTAGATATGTATATGCAGTTAGAAGAACATAGTTTTCAGACTTTTTTTACCTCAGATATGCTCCCTTTTATAATTAACAGCTTGTATGCATAAAGGATGCAGTGTTAAGCCCTGCAGTATACACTTGCCCTGGTGGAAAAGTGTAAAGATGTCTTCCTGTCCAGCAAGGTGTTCATGTCTCTTTGGTATCCACACAGAAGAGGAAATACGGAGTGATCATGTAGGCTTTTAGGAGTCACTGAATCTGAAAGCTTGAGGGAGGAAAGGCTGCTCCTGTCCCATGTTCCCCTACTCAACTACTAGTGAGACTGAGCATGTATTCCCAACAGAGACATACCCACACACAGTGTATATACATATATATATGCACATGCATGATGGTCCGTGTAGATTAATGCTAAGAGAAAACACAGCATAAACAGCAGCAATGGATTCATCTTGTTCACCTCTTTGGGCGATCAGGGTGAAAGCCCTTTAATAGAAACTATATGTATGTGTATACACACAATATGGTTCCATCCAGAAGCTGGCCTTAGGCACTCAGTCTATCCAGTAGCTGGCTCCTGAGTTTCCTGCTCTCCCCCGTTGCAGCAGGTGGATGTACAAGCCCCTGAGTCTTGAAGCCCCACTCCAGTTGCTGCTAACTCAGACCCTCTTGTGTGTACACACACACAGACATGCAGACACGCTCAGACAGGCACACTATGGCTCCTTCAAGAGCAGACCATAGACTTTCAGTCTGTCTAGTAGCTAGCCCTGAATCCTCTTGTCTTCAGTTGCCTTATGCACAGACACATAAATGAAAGCAAGTCGCACACCTGACACATTTTACAGTGTCTCCAGGAGCTGATCTGCCTGCCACTGTGCCTCTGTGCCCCTTCGTGTGCATGGAGCTTTTAATCAGGACTGAACAGATCAGGTGAGCAGACAAGTTTTTTTCTGCCCTCATAAAGCATTTAAAGAGGCAATACAGTCTATCCTGCCCCTTCCTAGGTAAAATGACTTCAATCTTTCATAAATGGGCAAAAAGATCCAATGTCCTGGCCCAGTGGCTGGATCTCTTCAGGAACCTGCTTAGTAAGGTTCCATGGGATATAGCCCTAGAGGGCAGGGGGGCCCAAGACTGTTGGTTGTATTCAAGGATCACCTACTACAAGCTCAGGAGTGTTGCATCCCAACTGGAAGGAAGTGCAGCAGGAGGGCCAGGAGACCTCCTTGGATGGATAAGGAGCTGCTGAGGAAACTTCGAAGGAAAACAGAGGCTTATAAAAGGTGGAAGCAAGGACGGGAGGCCTGGGAAGAATACAGGGATGTTGTCCAGGAAGCGAGGGACCAGGTTAGGAAAGCTAAGGCCCACTTAGAATTCAACTTGGCTAGGGATGTTGAAGATAACAAGAAGGGATTCTATAGGTACATTGCAAATAGAAGACAGGGTAGGGACAATGTAGTCCCCCTCGGAGGCTATCAGGAGAACTGGCTACCCTGGATTTGGAGAAGACTGGGGTTCTTAATGATTTCTTTGCCTCAGTCTTCACCAGCAAATGCTCTGACCACACCACCCAAGTCTTGGAATGCAGATGCAGGGACCGTGAGAATGAAGACCCTGGGTCCACTGTAGGAGAGGATCTGGTTCGAGACCATCTTAGGAACCTGAACGTGTGCAAGTCCATGGGACCTGATGAAATCCATCCACGGGTCCTGAAGGAGCTGGTGAATGAAGTTGCTAAGCCACTGTCCATCATATTTGAAAAATCGTGGCAGTCAGGTGAAGTTCCCGATGACTGGAAAAAGGGAAATAGAACCCCCATTTTCAAGAAGGGGAAAGTGGATGAGTCAGGGAACTACAGACCAGTCAGCCTCACCTCTGTGCCTGGAAAACTCTTGGAGCAGATTCTCCTGGAAGGCATGCTGAAGCACATGAAAAACAGCATGGTGGTTGGTGACAGCCAGCATGGCTTCACTAAGGGGAAATCCTGCCTGACCAATTTGGTGGCCTTCTATGATGGGGCTATGGAACTGATGGAGAGGGGTAGAGTAGTTGATGTCATCTACCTGGACTTGTGCAAAGTGTTCGACACTGTCCCACACAACATCCTTGTCTCTAAATTGCAGAGACATCAATCTGATAGGTGGACCACTCAGTGGATAAAGAACTGGCTGGATGGCCACACGCAAAGAGTTGTGCTCAATGGTTCAGTGTCCAGCTGGAGACCAGTAACGAGTGGTGTCCCTCAGGGATCAGTATTGGGACCGGTCTTGTTCAACATCTTTGTTGGTGACATGGACAGGGGGATTGAGTGCGCCCTCAGCAAATTTGCTGCTGACACCAAGCTGTGTGGTTCAGTTGATACGCTGGAGGGAAGGAATGCCATCCAGAGAGACCTTGACACGCTTGTGAGGTGGGCTGATGCCAACCTGATGAAGTTTAACCATGACAAGTGCAAGGTCCTACACCTGGGTCGGAGCAATCCCAGGCACAGCTACAGGTTGGGCAGAGAAGAGATTCAGAGCAGCCCTGCAGGGAAGGACTTGGGGGTGTTGGTCAATGAGAAAATGAACATGAGATAGCAGTGTATGCTCACAGACCAGAAAGCCAACCGTATCCTGGGCTGCATCAAAAGGAGTGTGACCAGCAGGTGGAGGGAGGTGATCCTGCCCCTCTACTCTGCTCTTGTGAGAGCTCACTTGGAGTATTGTGTGCAGTTCTGGTGTCCTCAACATCAAAAGGACATGGAACTGTTGGACCAAGTCCAGAGGAGGCCACGAGGATGATCAGGGGACTGGAGCACCTCCCGTATGGAGATAGGCTGAGAAAGTTGGGGCTGTTGAGCCTGGAGAAGAGAAGAGAAGGCTGCGTGGAGACCTCATAGCAGCCTTCCAATATCTGAAGGGGGCCTATAGGGATGCTGGGGAGAGACTCTTCATGAGGGAGTGTAGTGAGAGGACAAGGGGCAATGGGTTCAAACTTCAACAGGGGAAGTTTAGATTGGATACAAGGAAGAAATTCTTTCCTGTAAAGGTGGTGAGGCACTGGAATGGGTTGCCCAGGGAAGTTGTGAATGCTCCATCGCTGGTGGTGTTCAAGGCGAGGTTGGACATAGCCTTGGGTGGCATAGTTTAGTGGGAGTTGTCCCTGCCCATGGCAGAGTGATTGGAACTAGATGATCTTAAGGTCCTTTCCAACCCTAACTATTCTATGATTCTATCTGCAGGTAGTGCAGTTCTTCTCTCTCTGTCATTCAGGTTTGGATGCAAAACTATACCATGCCTGGTTTGCTGGGACTCTTCATATTTACAATGAATTGCATTCTTTCCCCCAACATCTATCATTTCATTGCTAGTCATTCTGTATCATGAAGTACTTCTGTAACTGTTGCCATTCAGCTTTTGTTCTTTCCAATCTTGAATAATTCAGCATCAGCAGCAAGTCTTTTACTTTACTGTCCATTCTTCTCTATATAATTTGTGATGAAGTTGAATAAAATAGCCCCTAATGTAGATCCATATGGACATCTGGTGATAAACTTCATCATTGTGAAAAGTCCATTTACCTTACATTTTCTTTCTTGTATTTTACTCAATTATTTATCCACATTAAGATTGTTCCATGTCAGTTTGGCTCTTCAAAAACCTTACGTGAATGGCCTTTTCAAAGGCTTTTGGAAACCCAAATGAACTTTGTCATTCAGATTATCTGTTCCCGTGTGTTACAACAAAATCCAGGAGATCTGTGAAACATAACTGGTTTCTTACCAGGACTAGACACCACATTCTTACTGTAAGTTTCCAGACTTTCTCGGGCACCTAGTATCCCATTTGGTTTTTAAATTAGTTATTAGTTTCAAAAGTTATTAAGTCTCAAGAAATGGAGAGACAGCATAGCTACAAAATCAAGTTTCCCTAAACCAGAAAGTTTCTGATTTTTCCAGCCTTACACTAGTGATACCTTGAAATGATTTCAGTTAGATTTTATTATCCAGTAGGATATTAATCAGTATAAATGAAGTTGGCAGAAGGATCCATAAATTGATTTCTTTTGCTTTTGTGTATTCTGTTTGGGTTAAAAGCTTTTGATCATTCAGGGTAAGCAGAGACCATTATATATATCTAGTTGTTATCTGAGTTATAACAGATGAAATATTACCCACTTTTTCTGTGTGAAGCCTAATACATTTTGGTTGTTTGAGGGTTTATCTTTTAGAAAACTGTCCAAGTGGGATGCTGAGGAATCTACCAACACATTTGAATAAATACTCCAGTAGTTAATTACCTTCATTTACAATTTGCATTTTACTTCCTGTTCAGATTTTTTTAGCTTTGCTTTTCACCCACTGCATCTTGTTATGTCTTTGTTTGTTTAATTAAAGAAACAGGATGCTGTTCTACTAATTTGATACTATGTGTGCTTACATTTATGTCAATATCAAAGAAATGCCTATATGTTTCTCTTGTTACATCTTCCCCATCACCTTAGTTGTTAGTTTAAGGGAGTTCCTGTACCCCTGCTCTTGTTATAAGAACAAACACATTTTCTCAAGAAAATTCAGTAACTGGTAGTTACTTTTTTATTCCTTCTTTTTCTACCAAGAAAAGAACAAAGGAAAGAAATTTTGCATGCTAAATAGATTTCTCTTAGTGCCACCTGTGGTTTTGCCCAGCCACAATGAGGAAAGTCACAGAGAGCAAACAGTCTCCTGTGCTAAAATCTATACAAACTGGCATGGCTGCCAGTCATTTCTTGCCTGATGTGAAAAACAAGACCCTGTTTCAGCATTAGCAGTTAATGGTATTGAAAGTGCTGAATAGCCAATTCAGCTCAATATTACTGTGAAAAAAAAAAAGCAATTTGAGCAATCAGATGGATGAAATTCAATTTTTAAATTATAAAACCATCTTTATGGTTACCATGTGCTTTAGTTACTATTTTTTATCATGTGTTTTCTAGCTTAGCTGCATTTGTCAAGTTCCTGGTAATGTAGTTATGTTTAATTTCTCCTATAAACCCTTGCAGAGAGCTGCATATAATTCTGTTTCTGTCATTACGAATTCTGATTCATCAGTTTAGGTAACTGTTCTGAAGTCTTGGTTGCTAGGAACAGTGGTTTGCCTCCTTGCCAGGAATTGAGGATTTGTTTTCTTCCCGGAAGAAAAGCCTGTTATTTACTTGTATGTAATACGTGCTTTGGCTACATGACTGACATTTAGATCCATTTGTAGTTCAGGTGGTTTTCAAGTAAAAATCCTTCATGACTGAAGCAAGTGAGTCAACGCTAAGTGGGTAGAAGTATCATAGCAAGGCAATACACTTAACATTTAAAATTTAATAAAGGATGGATCCCTGCATTATGATCCTGTGTCAGAAATTGGCCATCATCCTGCAATAACGCAATACAAAGGTTTGTATTCAGTCTTACTACTATTAACTGTCATAATTGGTCCATGGACCAGTAATATCATGGCCTGTTCCTAGGGGAAGGCTCCTTCCTTCTAATTTCAGTTGGAACACCTACTTTTGCGCTAGGAAACTTTCCCCATTTAGTATTATTCCTGTTCCACAGGGGGAAAAATTTAAATCCCTATTAACCTGGAATTAAGTTTAACTGCTGGAAAGTACATTTTGGAAAGTCACATCTAAAGATCACCTGAGCAACCTGGTGTCAAGAGGAGAGCTGACTGCTCCGACTTGTTAAGCTTATGGGAGATGACATGACAGAAGTCCTTTTTTAATTAGGGAAACCATGAAAGGAAGAAAAGATGGGAGCTGCGGCAACAGTTAAGGCTTGGGAAGATGCCTGCTTTTCCCTCAGTTATAAGTCTCCTGACTCATGCTCTTAAATGAGAACATCAGTTGTTGTATTATTTACCTGAATTGTGCTGTAGACTAGTCTTGTGCTGAAAGAATAGCAAAAAATGGTTCTTTCTGTATTCTTGTTGTGAGTTCCTAACCTCAAGGCATGGCCTTTGAAGGTTGGTTGGTTGATTGGTTGGTTGGTTGGAAGGATTATAGCCCTGGGTTGCTTGGACCCAAGGCCAGAAAAGCTTTGTTGTGGTGTTGCTTCCCCCTTGTTGGGTGAAAGTGGAACAGAGTTGAAGGAGCTCAGGCAGTGTTTAGGCTTTTTGCCTTTCTTCTTATTCTACCATGAAGTTTGTTGCCTGGTGACAAAGCAAGGAGTTCGCTGCTTTAGGCACTGCCAGGGCCCTGGCCTCACACCCTATCTATTCCCGCAAAGCCTCACTGGGCCCTGACAAGTGCAAATTTACTCCAGTCTCAATTACAATGTTGCAGTCAATACCACTTCCATGTTATCTTTTCTCTGTTGCAGGAGTCTTGACTTTGGTCCTGTTGCCTCAATGGGCAGTCCTTTTCCACCTTTACAGGGAAAAAAACAACTCATGTAAGGATGATGGGACTAAGTCAGGAACAAATTGCATTAAAGAGGGTAGCTGGACCTAGTGAAGATTATCCTAATGCATTTAAAATATAAATGTTGCTCTATAAAAGGTTTTTGTTGATGTTGTTTAATTCAAGATCCTTTTTGTTTTACATTGGGTACAATTAAAAGGCCAGTAATTACTATATATTATGTGGAACATAACTATTTAAAGTTTTGGAAATGGTTCTCTCAGGCTCAGCTGGCTTGTTGCTAATGTTTTAAAGAGCAGCCTATATATACATTGAGACAATCTAAGTGAAAGCCAAAAGGTCCAATGGAGATTTCAAAGCAAAAGTTTGATGACTAATACCATGATACATTTTAGATACCGTTAATCTCAGTGTCCTGACCAAAATGTGGTTTTGATTATTTATGTTCTGTTTCTTTCAAATTCCCTTCTATGTTTTGTATTTAACTGTTGTAGCATTTGGCACTGCCTGTCTTAATCCATTTTAGCTGTGATGTAACAATTCACATAGCACAACATTTTCCTCCAGAGGCATAAACAGCATTTCACTGTGTAAATTGGCAGAAGGGAGGACAGTTATTCCCATGGTATGCATACAGCCCATAAATGAATCCTTCTGGGTAAAAGATGCACTGTAAGTGTAAGATCATTATCAAGACTGTTATAAAAACCTGAGTGCTGCTTGGAGAGTCTTTAGTACACTTCTGACACTCTTTCCTTGCTGGTAGTTCTAAGTTCTTCAGTACTTTTTCTGCTTCTCTTTGTTCATAATGTTTTGGGATTTTATTTAAAGAGAATAAGCTGAGAATCCTGGCTCCCACAGCTATTACTCAGCACAAGCTGGTCCCAGAGCCTTTCCAGTAGAAGCTATTAGCTGTTAGAAAACCTGTATCAGTCAAAGCAGCACACAAAGAATATACCACTATTTAAAGTACTTCATAAGTTTGGCATATAATTCCTCAAGGGATGGAATGGTATTTAGGCATCATGCCTAGTAAACGATGATAGTAACTGTGATTGTCTGAGAATACCAGTCACTGATGTCTCCAATTATCATCATCAACAGAAAGCTGAGTTTTGGCACATGTCTAAGTCTTATGGGAAGTACTAGTCCTTCTACTAACTTGTTATGTTGTCTTTTGACTCCTTCTATTGCCCTCTTCTGCATTTTTTTTTCATTTTATTGCTGGCTTTTTGTTGCTTTCTGCCTCATAACTAAAGCTGCTGGAAACTCATTCCTCCCTGGCAACTGGAATCAAAACAAAAGATGGGCTTCACCTCAGACTCAAGCTGCCTGCCTCAAGGACTGGAAACTCTTGGTGAATGCTGTTGCATCCCATGAGTGTGAGAGAAAGCAGGCTTGCTGTTGCCCCTGTCCTTGAAAGTCTGAGCCCCTTCATCCTCCAAATAGCCTAATATGCTTGCTGACCATGGGAGGGACGGGTCTCTTTATACCAGAAGTGTGCTCTCTCCCCTTCTCACCTGTACTGTCACAGATCTTGTAGTTTCAGCAAGACCCACTGATCTCAATAAATAAAATGGTTTTCAGATCTATTTCTGTTATGTCATCCATGATTTCTGCTTCCACTATTTTCTTCCAAAGTTTTGTTCATAACTCCAGCTAGAGGCAAAACCTGATAGTTGGGTAATTGTGGATATTTTGGGCTTAACACTGCATGTTCTTTCTGTTTTTCTTCCAAGTGTTATTCATTATACGATCCTTTGTACATTATAGTTCTTTCTTTTGAAGTCCTATATGTAATTTACGGAGATTAAAGTAATTGGCACGAGCCTGCTCTGGTGAAACGGGTAGAAAGTTCATGCCACAGTTTTACAGATAGGAAAAGAATAGCATAGTTGCACAGCCAGGGCATGAACTGAGTTTTAGTCATGTGCTCTAACTGTAAGGCTAATAGCAGCATCTCTGTGATCTCTTAGGAAAGAGATGTCACGTTTAACTTGGCTGCTGCCTTCATCTTGCATAGTCTCCATTTCAAATAGCAAAATTTAGTGTCTTCAATAGTCTTATGATGTTTTGTTGTAACTGTAATGGTTCTCAGTTTTCCCTGTTACATAGTTCTTAAGTAGGCTGCTTCTATTACATCCTTCATACCCCAAGAAGGGATTGCATGTCCAAAAGCTTAGTCAAGTTTTTCAAAAAGCTATACCTGACAGTCAAATAAAGGCAGTTACGTTGACCTACAAGCTTTGTCTTGTCCTTAGCTGCAGAATTCTTTAAGTATTCTGACAGAATGCTGAACAGGGAGTTTCAAACGCAGCCATTAATTTTATATTAAATGCCCAATAATGAAGGACATGTTAGTAGTCAGAATCTGCCAGCTGGTTTTAAGTTTCAGACTTTCAGTTCTGTTGAGAGGACAAGGTAGGGTAGTTTTTCTGGTGATAAAAGAGAACATCTTTTTATTCAGCCTAGCCTCCAGTTACAGCAATTTTGGACCTTTTGCAGGGAGTAAAATTGGAGAAAAAACCCAAAGATGAAAAGAAAAAAAGCAAATTGTGTTCTTGCTGCTGCAGACTCTGAGCTGGTGATGAATGAATCTTCAGGGGTTTAAAATTCAGTCCAGTGAGCATCCAGCACTTCAGATTGCTATCAGATACATATATGAACCACTCATATCGAGGGAGATCTTACGTAGGTTTACCATCGTTTGCTGTTAAACTGAAATAGTGAGAACGACTTTCTTCATTACATTTCACCATTTTTTGTATCAGAAGAGAAATGTGAAGTAAGGTTACTGAACTTTGGGAGGTTTCTTTAACACACCAGGCTCATTTCAGTTTAGAGAGACTGAGAAAATACAGAGATTTCCTGTTTATTCAAGTTATTTTGTCCTTTCCCACACTGGTTGGACAAAAATCCAGAATTTAAATACCTGACTGTATCTCTGAGCAAAAGAGCATTCTTTTATATCAGGCATTTCCAGTATACTCTTATTGCCACTTGTGTGTAAAGATCAGCCAAATGTTAACATTGCAACCATTTTGCAGCTATTTGCAGAACATGAATTATTTCTTCTCACTTCAGTGTGTCATTGTAATTAATTCATATTGGAGAATAACACTCCGCTTTTAATTTAACTAGGTCCATTTAATTCTGAGTCCTTGCTGGAATGTAGCTTAAACAATGAGCTCATCTTATGAAAATATACAACAAGAAAATAACATCTGCTGTGCTGTGTTGGCAACCACCAGGGCTAATGAATGGTTGTCAGTATCAAAACAGATGTCTGTTCACAGTTTAAAAAAAAATTCTTTACCAGTTTAAGTAAATTCCTAAATTAATTTAACTCTTGTTTGCTGTCTGTGGTTCAAATTGCTTTGCTATGATGGAAGTGTTGGTAGACTGAAAGGTTTCTGTTCCTCTTAAGAAGTCTCACTTCAATGTGACATCTAAGATGCCTTGTAGAATCTATAAGGGCAGTTTGATTTGATGAGGATTATCTTGTCAGCAGGAGAAAACTTTCATCATTTGCTGAGTATAATCATCTTCTTAGGAGCATTACAGTTCAGAAGGCTGAAGTGGAAAATTAATGTTTAAGGGAAAGAACACAAATTGCCATATACAATCAAGTGAAATAAAATGGAAGCTATTTCAGTGCACTCCATACGTCACATTCTTAGCAATCCTCAGCCTCTAGGTCTTGCATCCTCTTACATCTACCCCACTTCCTAGTGCTAACAACGTAGGTACCAATCCTCAAAACAATGAACAAACAGCATGCAAGCCCCATAGGCCTCACTGAAGAGGCATTAAGTTCAGTTCCTTCTTCCTCTTGAGATAATTAGTTCCTTTAAACCTTTCTTTGTTATCCAGGTCATTATTAGGAAAGTTCATTTTCTAATGAAGAGTTCCATTTTTTTCAGTTGAGACATTCAGTGTACAGAATCTGGTGAGGCCTGACCCAGCAATGCCAATTCTAGATTATTTCCCTGAACTTATAGAGATTTTTAACCTTTGACAGTGTCTTTTGCCTGTCAAGTTTCACAGCTGCATGTCCACCTTCATGCAGATGCATGCATTAGACAATGTGTTTTGAACACATTTTTTCGTAATGGTGGCATTAATACTTGAATAACCTCATCATGACATAAATTCTACATACATTCTCTTTCCTCCAGCACTTTTTCTCCAAAGTATTTAAGAAGATTAATTGATTTTTCAGAATGAATCAGAAAATTACATGTTGTGTTTTATCATACTCGGAAAATTAGTGTTACAGCATTTCAATAATTCACAGTGACATATAAATTAGACTGAATCCAGCGCAGATCACAGAGTGGTGAAATATGTTCATTATTTAGTTTAGATTTATGGACATCAAGGGGAATTAAAAGAAAATCTGTAAGTGTTACCAAGGCTTTTGCTGTTTTGTCAGGATAATCCCCAAGTATTGTGCATAGTTAAACAATTAAAGAGGTTAAAAACAGTGCACAAGCTCAGTATGTAAGCATTTAAGCAGTCTTTTACCCCTTGCACTGTGAAACCTTACTGGATTGCTGTGTTTTCCTTACTGGAAAGTCCAATCTTTTATTTTGTAGCTCAAGTTTTATATGTATCTTACTGTTTGTTGTAGGCATGAACTCCTTACCATAAAGGATTCTCAGTACGATGCTGAACCCAAACACATGAATAAAACCCATGTGAGGAAGTTTTTCCAAATGGTTTTCAGTCTCCACAAAGTAGCTTTGCCTGAACTACTTAACAGTTCAGAAATACGTTTTTAGGGGCTTTTTACCCTCTGATTTTTGTAGTGAGCATGATTATCCTCGGTTCAGCAGTAGCAGTCATTTTTCTCCTTCTTAGTAGCTGGTGTAGTGCTGTGGTTTTGATTTTCACATTGAGAACAGCACTGATAACAGTGACGTTTTTAGTTGCTGCTCAGTAATGTTTAGTCTGATCAAGGACTTTCTGAGTCTCATGCTCTGCCAGGGAGGAGGGGAAGCCAGGAGGAAGCAGAGACAGGACACCTGACTCAGACTGACAAAAGAGGTTATTCCATACCACAGCACGTCAAGCCCACTATATAAATTGGGGGCAGTTACCCGGAAGTGTTAGAGCACTGCTCCGTCAGGCTGGGTATCGGTCAGCGGGTGGTGAGCGGTTGTATTCTCTTCCCTTGTTACTTCCCTTATCGTTATTATTATTGGTGGTAGCAGCAGTGGTTTGTGTTATACCTTAGTTACCCGAGTGTTCTTATCTCAACCTGTGGGAATTACATTCTTTCAATTCTCCTCTCCATCCCTCCGGGAGTGGGGGGGAAGAAGAGGGGGGGAGTGAGTGAACGGCTGCGTGGTACTGAGTAACCAGCTGGGTTTAAACCACGACAATGATGCACTGATTATCTTGTAGCGGCGATTGAACTCTGACTTCTTATTTCTTTGATGCTTCTTGTGTTCATTTGCTTCTGCACTATATCTCCCAGCCAACAGCAGGAGCAAGGGAAGGGAAGGGAGGGGGTACAAATAGAGAGAACTTCCTGTGCTAAGAAATGAACAAAGCCATGAATTATCATTGATTCCATAATTACACTTTATGGCTCATGGGATGTGTGTGGAACCCTGGAAGAATTGTGGTGTGTGGAAAGTTGGTTTCTTTGGCTTCCCAGTCATTGCAGTGATACACTATGAAAATAGACACACAACTATTTTTGGTGTCAGATTTCCTTTTCAGCCTTGTTGTTCTTTAATCTTTTGCTGGGGTAAGTCTTCAGGAGTTCTGGTCTATAAAAAAACACTTGTGTTCATGTAATTTTCCTTCTTTCACACAAAGTCAGATAAAAAATTGCTTCCTTTTCTTATGCCTGGTAATAGCATATGCACTTTACAGCCTCACTAAAGCAAAAACCAAGAGACAGAATGTGGCCTCTGCAGTGAGACTGAGCAGAAAGTTTGGCTCACTGTGTTCTGACAGGATGGCAGAATACTCTCTTCTATTCCTGCCTTTTATTCATGTACAATTGGAAGAGCCTCTTTTCTGTATATTTTGTCCTGTGAGATGGAGGAACAGATTTAGGCAGCATGTTTTGGGAGCAAAAAGATGTAGATCCCACTTACACAGTGGGAGCTCTGTCTTGAGAAAGCAAGCTTCAGAAAGGACAGGGACAGGTGTTGAGGGGTAGTTGTTTGAACATGTGCTGGTTTTACACAGAGGCTGAGTAGTTAACACAGTCCTTGGCAGTATTGCAGGTGAAATCTAGAGCAGGAACGGAAAAGCACATTCTGTCATTATACAGCATTAGTGCGTCTGCTACTGGGCTTCCTTGTCCTGTGCTGCTGTGTTAATACACAAGGGAGAGACAAGACAGTGGTGTAGAAAACTCATTAAGTCTCCCAGAATAAATGGTAACCTCTCAAATTCACCCATTCAGGTGACTTGAGGTGACTTAATCCCTCTTAATACACACAGGAAGATTTGTAGTAGGGCAGTTTTAATGAGCTCGAAGAGGGGACTGGACCAACTTATATTGGAAATAGAATGCCAGATTTTCTAATGGGATGGTAATTAGCTCCTAGGACATAGCAGTCGTGATGGATTTTGCATCACTTCCAAGACCTTAAATCTCATTGTGCACTACTCCACACAATTAGTTTTGTCTGCAGCTCATTAAAGTGACTTAGGGAATTGCTGTTTGAGGCTGTCTGCTCTGGCTAGATGAGTGCTTTCTGTTTTACGCTTACTTGTAGTTGACGTATAGTCCTTTTCTACAGAAAGTTCCAAGGTTCAATTTTATTGAAAATGCAAACTGCCTTTAAAATTGCAGATCCCTGGAACTTGTGTTGGCAGGAATGAAGGTGCTCTTCCTCGTTGGGGTTTTTTTCTGGGTAGCATTAGTTTTTTCAGTGTGGTCTCTGCTAATCCTGATCACCTATGTCCTCACTGGATCTCCAGTGAGACCTGGCAGATCACTGTGTTCTTGCTACTGTTTTTCAGCAGCACTTGACCATGTGAGAGTGATTCCCTGCACTGTTACACACCACTTAGCCCTAGTGGAGGGTCCTGTAAATTCCACTGAATGCTGCCATGGTACTTTTGGTGTGGCAGAATCCAAACTTCTTAAAACTGTATGTACAACTGTGGAAGGATTAGGTGCAGCTAACTCAGGAGAAGTTGTTCAACTCCATCTCCTGTAAGTGTGGATTTCAATTGACTTGTGTTCAGTGTGAAAGTGTATTTCTCTCAAAGCTGTCTATAACAAACTGAAGGCAAGTGCTGCAGTTACTTCCTCATGCATAATTTACAGTGGTGTGGGGAAGTAATCCCTTTCATCCCAGAAGAGATGGACGTCTGTTAGACTCATTCTTTTTTATGATACCTTTGTTACATGGCATAACTGGTTTCTACTGATGTGAGAGTGCAATATATGTGGTGGTGTTCTCCCATAGGTAGACTTGTGTTTGAGAGGAGTGACCTGTCTCACATCTCAACAGTGTAAGAGGGAGCTCCAGGAAAATCAAAATCCTGTTTAATTTTGCGAGAGGGAATGTGTCTCATAGTGCCTAGACTGTCATCATCTCCCATGCGGCCTTTGTACTCTCTGCACATCTGCTTCAGTTCTGCCTGATGTGCTGAAGAGACGCCATCTACAAGAAAAAAAAAACATCAATTCACTGGGCACAGGAGAAGTTCTGGTAGATCCAGAAGCAGTCATAACCTGACCTTGGCTGAATTGGTCATGTAAAGATACCAAAGCATCTATTATTGTAGCAGGTTTAGTTGTATCTGTCCCATCTCACAGAAAAAGAACTGTGAAGGGAATTACTTTATTAGCTGTAATTTTAGTTAACCACTTTACTCCCTGTCAGAATAATCCCTCTATTTATATGAGTGATTATAGTAACACAAATCTTCTAGTATTGTGGTTTCTGGGCTAACTTGCTCGTGGTTCATTGCAACAAGGTTTTTGTTTGGCTGTTATAAAACCAGTGGGTTTTTTGGTCAGCTTGGCTTGGAGGAAATTATTTGTGGTAAAGTCCCAACACAGGGAAATGCATCAGTTCTCAAAGTTGTGTAAGATAGCTTCCCTAGGCTGCCTAGGATTACACAAGAGTGATGCAGTTAAAGAGAAAAAGCATGTTCAGAGAAAGAGTCTCAAAGAGACCCTTGCCTTTATTTTTAATTCAGTTCTGTTCCATGTTTTATTCAGTTCACATTTTAATCATGTTTCAAGACTGAAGCAGTTGCTCAGAAGAGGAAGGAATCATCCATTTGCCTTCATGGATGTAGTGATATATGTTGTAGTTTCTGAGTTACCTGCATCTCTAACTTCCCAGTGGTCCCAGCTGCAACCTGAGGAGGATGTGTCCCTTGCTGGATAGTCCTACTGTTCTCTCCCCACTGTGCAATTCCATCTGAGCCTATCTGCAGTTCTTGGAGGGTGCATCTCTACAATTGCAATGGAATACAGCATTGAGATGCCAAAGCTGTAAATGAGTTGCATTGGTATTACCTCCTCTGTGTCTGTCCATGTGCAGATTATAGCTCTGGGAGGGAAAAAGAACACCATCTCTGTATTCCAGCAAGGTATCCTGCAGTGCTGACATGGTTGCACTGCATCTGGATAGGCTCTGCTCTCTCTCCAGCATCTCTGCCCTCTGCTCCTAGCATGTATTGTGGACATGTGCCCTGACTACCTTGAGAGTTCTGATTTTCTCACAGAAACCCCAAGTTAAAGCAACAGTTTTGCTCTTGACTTGTTATGGCTCATTACCAGATCATTAGTTCTTGAACAAAACATTTAGGAGTAACCCCCCATTCTTTTAAGCATCCATAGCCTAACAGTTAGTCCCCTGCCTTTCACTAGGGCTCTTCAGAGGCCAGCACCACCAAGTATTGCACACAACTGGCTCTACTTGTTGTGAGATCAGTCCTGTTAATAGAGACTAACTGTCCTCAAACCAGTAGGTGTTATCAACAGGGGCCTGTGAATCTAGTTGAAATACTCCACTCTTTTTCTTATGAGGGGAGAATGTGACACTTCAAAAGACTTATCTTCCCTGTTTTGGTACAGAGGATTAACATTAATTAGTTCTCCCTGCCTTAAGTCTGTGAAGGGGGTGGATTTTTATCTTACTTTTCCAGCTCTGTAGACAAAACGTCCTTAGCTGTATGTACAGCTGTCAGAAAATTCATACAGTACTTCCTGAGTTTTCCACAATTCTGGAGCATCTGTTATGCTGTCACAGAGTAAATATTGATTTACTGTATTATACTATAGACACTTTCTGCCAATTCATTCAATAATGGCTATTTAGGGTTCAATTTTTATCACACTAGCAAGCTTTAGAAGAACGAAGTAATATAGACTACAAAGAAATTTTTCCTGCCCCTTCAGCCAAGGAAGGAACTGTTTAAGTACAAGCAAAGATGTGTGCCTGTAGATAGGATGGAAAAGTCAGACTGATGACAGAAATTGTGGTGTTCAAGGCCAGGTTGGACAGAGCCTTAGGGCAACATGGTTTAGTGCGAGGTGTCCCTGCCTAAGGCAGGGGGTTGGAACTAAATGATCTTAAGGTCCTTTCCAACCCTAACTGTTCTATGATTCTATGAAATTGCAAGTCCTGTTTGGTTAATTGAGAAATAAAAATTCAATCCTGCTGTAAAAGTCTAGTACTTTCAGGGTGGTGGTGCAGGATGGTTTGGTTTTTGACTCTGTGAGCTGGTTTGCCAGTTCTGGCTCCTTGCTATCTCAGCAGCCACAAAACACAACCAGCGACGACATGGCTGTAGAGAAATCTACAGTGAGTTTTCCTGTCAGGGACCATGAATGCTGTGTCATGCTGCTTTCTGAGAATGAATTCTGAAATTGTGTCTGGTGCTGTGTACCTTTATCATTTACTTCTTCCCTTCCTCTTCCAGAGAAAGTTTAGTGAAGGGAACTTTGTAAGACTTATTTACATCTCAGTGCAGTGTGAAGGGGTACAAGAGCACCTTCTTCCTCTCAATGAAGCTGCAAGCTTCCGTCTTGTCTTCTTAAAGCATTTTTTTAAGTCAAGAAGGTTTTTGGGATCATACCTGCCTGTCCCGTGGACAACTTTTGAGGTGGACCAACAGGCTCCGGCAGATTAGCAGGAGAGCACTGATCTCAGAGGTGTTATAATCCCACCAGCTTCAGGAGGAAGCCAAGGAGGAGGGAAGAGAGAGCTCATCCACAAGAAAAAACCCTGCAGTACAGTTTTCTGCTGGTTTAGGCAGCAAAAAGTGCACATCGGAGAAGAATAGTATAATGCCCTAATGGCAAAAGGTTATATGTTCAGCCCTGCCATCCTATTAAATATCAGCAAATCCAACCACAAAACACAGTTCATATAAAATAGGTTTGATTAGCTTTGCTGACCTTGGAACTGCTTATCTTGAGACAATTGCAGTAATTCCCTTCAGTGGAGGTTCTGAGTACAAAAAAAAAGCACTTCTGTTCATTTTGGGACTACGGGACACATCTGATGTTTTGATTTTTCATGTCACATACTCAGAGGATGTGGAAGTGTTCCCTTGTTCCTCTGCTCTGTGGGGCCATCCAATTTTCTATCTGAGGTCCCCTCAAAAACCTCATTAAGGGATTTGCCACCTTGACAGACTGGTGAGTTCAACAGAACAGCAGAGAACTGTGAAGCAACACACAAAATAATGAAATAGGTCTGAAATCTTTGCCTGCAAGGAGTCTGACTGGTGAGATATTTAATATTTGTTATGAATATCTACTTTAAATGTATTGTACATCCATCTGCATAAAGCTAGTGCAACTGTGGAATGACGTACCTGGGAGAAGGAATTTGAGTGGCTTAAGACTTGGGCAGAACAAACCCTCCCAAAGTCTCCCAGGGAATGGTGTAAGGAGGAGGGAGGGGGAGACCACAAAAGAGGGGAGGCTGGGATAATAGCACAACCTTACATGCTCCCTTTCTGCTGGTCCTACTGACAGGCTGCCTCCAGGCTTCAAGCAGCCATCAGGAGAATCTTTATGTGGAAGCCCCTGCTGCATGTCCTCAGTGGAGCAATGACCCCAAACTGAGGTCTGGTTCCAAAGGGAGCGGCTTGGATTTGTTTCTTGTGGTTGAACTACAATTGCAGCAGTTAAGACTTTCTCATGGTTGGAGCACTAGGAATGTCTCACTTTCCCATATGTCTGCCTTGGTGTCCATTAACATGTGAGATCACCTGACCTTTTCCTCAGTCATCACACTCTTGGTGGTCTTCTTCCTTTACCCAGTGGGCTGTTTTGTTTTGTTTATCAGCAACACTGTAAAATTTTGTTTAAGTTGTGCAAGGCATTGAATAGAGATGTGAAGGACAGGCAATACACATAGAAAGCTGGACTCAAAATGTAAACTAGAAGGCTTTTGAAACTGGCTGTGGATAGTACAAACTTCCTGTGTGTCAACAGTTAAAAAATAAAAGAACAAAGATAGTGAAATAACCATAAAACATTTCTTCAGAAGAGTGCAGGTTAGTGGGAGGCAGTACTGTCAGCACACAGTGGTTGAGACCAGTATATTTTTGTGCCCAATTTTCCTTCTTGCTGTTTGATGTGTTATGTCTCAGGGACAGCACCATACTCCTATTTCAGCTCATCGCAATGACATCATGGAGCTCCTCCCAGAGGTGCTGCTCTCTAGAGCAGATTGTGTGGTATTGTGCAGTGTTTGCCTTCCTGGTTTTTAACCAACTTTATTGTATCTCTGCTCTGGACTTTCTTCTGAAGCTATTTCAAATTGCTAAAAGGATAAATCAAAGGTATTTGAATAATGGGTATTCAATGTGGCTTCTCCCAGGAAGTAATGGCTGCTTTTGGTATCTGAAGGCGGACATTAAAAAAGCTCAAACCACTGGAAGGACAATAAGCGTAGTTTGGATTCCAGTTTATTACCCAAATAATGCCATTTAGTGCTAGGTAGGAAACAATTTGGAAGTCTTAGCTCAAATGTCCAAACTACCAAAAGTTCTTCCACCTGCTGGCACCCTTGGAGGCAATTTCTTCATTTGGTCTTTCTGCTTACTGTTCATATTGTGCCTGTTGGATAAGAAGAGACTGTCAGCTTCCTTAAACTATCACAAACATCGCTTCTTTTTTAATGGAAAGAAAACAATTTAGTAAACTTTATAGTTTGATTGCTCATCCAAACCAGTATAATGCTTGGTATTCACTGACAATTTCTGGTGACTATCCAGCAAATTGGAATCTTGTTAGAAAAATGTTATTATTAATAATAACCCCTTATTAGCATAACTTTGAGAAAGAAAACGGTGAACACTTTTTATCTGAGAGCTGGCTCAGGAAGTAATATTTTCTGATTGTGTATCTGAGGACAACAAACTCAGATATTACCCAAACAATTCTTTTTACAGATTATAGTTGTGCTGGAAATATGCTTACTTTATTATCTATAGTTCTGGTCTGCAAGCCTAGCATACTGTAAACTGTTGCTCTGATGACTGTCAGCAGTTCTGTTGCAAATATAATACTGGATTTGGGGGAGTTCTTACTGAAAGTTTATTTGAAGTTTAATACCAAAGGGTCAACTTGAGGTATTTATTATTACCCCCTCCCTTTGTTTCTTAATGTCATATAGGAATAAAAAAACAATATTTGTTTTCCTCCAACTTAATTTTGATATAGGAATACTATTTCAGGATGCCTTCCATTCATGGTACTTTTTTTTGCTAGTTGTCTTAGGGGTTTTTGGACGTGAGGGCTGTGCTTTGGGCTGGGTATGCTTAACAGTTCCTTAAGGCTAGTGAGTTCCGTTACTGCACACACCATTCCTAATCACATTGAAGTGACAATAAATATCAGCTCAATTTAATTATTTGCATCTGCCTACTAATATTTCAGTCAGTTTGGAAGAAGCCACCTGTGGGATATTTTTCATTCCTTTCTTGTACGTGACAAATATGGATACATAATCCAAGATGCTTCAAAGAACTGGTCAGGGAATTGCTTATTTTCCTCATGAAAGGATTTTGATAAATGAAAATGCTTGATTTTTATGAAAATCAAACAACCCCAAAAGGTCACAAGTCCCAAAATTACGTAGGGATTTTCTTTATGAGGAAAACCACATCTAAACCAGATCTTGTAATTAAAGTTTTGTAGTTTTACCTTTTACCAGTGTAGTTTCTTTAATTTGTTTTGCTTTGGTTTGTTTTTTTTTTTGGTGGGTTCAAGCAACTTCAATTTCTGATTTTCTTTCTATGAAAAAATGTATTCACATATCTTGAAGTTTTTTTGTTGAGGTATGCTTTATGAGGTTATAGAACTGAAGCATTTTTTCAACATTAACTGAGGGGGGGTGTGGGTTAATATTTTTTTGAAAACTGAAGGTAATTTAACCAAGTCATGCAAGTAAAATACCCTGTCCTTTGTCAGAGACTAAGTGTGGATATTTTTAGATCAGGAGGAACATATTTTGGATATTTATAAACTTCAGTATTTCTAAGACTAGGTTTACTGACTGAAAATTTCCAAAACAGTACAATAAACTGGAAGAGTTAGTTATGCTGTGTGGCATCTCTGTGAGAGTATTTCATTCCTACACCATGAAAAAAAGCAAAACTCAAGGGTTTTTTTTTAAAAAAGGAAAGAATATCATGTATTTTATGGGACAATCCCCTGCCCCCCCCCCAAAGTTATATGCCACAAAAAATGGAAATCTATCTAAAAGACCTAGGGACATATGACAGAAAATATAATAAGTTAAGGTATTTCTCTACCTTTGACTGTGATAGTTGAATTGCTTGGTCAAAGTGAAAGGAGAGGGAGTGAGTTCAGCAAAAGGAGTTTAATAGACTCAGTATGTTAACAAAGTATGGAGCCTACTTGGAAGAATAGCTGTCACATTAAACTTCTGTTTCTCAAACTGTGGCATTCATGGAAACATTGAACAGCTGAATCTACTTTTTAAAACCAATTTTTTACTACTAGTACGTATTTCTGGAAAGCATGCATTTATTTGCCTTTGCTGCCAGCAGCTGCTCATGCTCCAGAGCATGAGCCAGAGTCAGTGTTTAGACTTCTGGCCAGTATTTGCAGATGCTTTTTACTCCCTCAGTCTGGTGGGGCTTAATGGCTTTTCCCAGTGGTAAAATGCTGATCAACATGGCAGTAGCATCAAAGGGGAGGATTTACTACTGATAGGCATGAAGGCATGGTTTGCATGATCTCAGATCTCAGGTTGTTTGAAAGAAAGGAAGGATAATCACATGAAGATGGATAGACCCAAATACAAGAGGCATGCATGTCTGCAAAAAAAAATCAAGATATGTTTGCCTTACTGTAAGTAAATCTATGAGTTCCTAGAGGCCTATCATGAGAGATGGTTTCCTCCATCTTTGACCTACTCTGCAGGAAAAACTTTAAAAAATAAACAGGATGTAATGCATACACTCAATAAATGTAACCAGTTTGATCAGCCCTTTCAGAATGGGGCTCAGTACAGAGTGTGATACACTGGCAAGAACATGACAAAACCAGGACAAAACAGGGGGTTTGCGTTTTTATCCTAGCCTAAGTGAGGTGGACACATCACAACAGTTTGACTTCTGAAATCTTTCCTTATTTCAAGTCTGTTAATAATAATGAGGCTCCCAGGCAGAATGATCTCCCCTTTTCTGTCATATCTCCACTTTCTTTATCCATTCGTGGCTCACTACCTCTTTGTTCTCTGCACCAAAAGCTCATTTACTTGTTTTCTTGCTGGCTGTAGCCGCTGGGGTTCACTTCCTTTCTGTGCATTTTCTTCAAAAGCCTTGAAACGTCACATAGCTCTATGTCCTGCTGAGATGATCTTGTCTTATTAATGTACCAATGGGTGTTTTTTAATGAGAAAACATGAAAGTACCATGAGCCTTCCTCTGCACCTCCCCAGACTCATCATGAGAAATTTATGAATTGTGTGAAGTCTGCAGGACATGGGAATTCACTTAAGTCTGTTTGGGCAAATATGCACAAATAAGAGTTTGTTCTTTAGGAAATGGTTTGAAATTGGCTTTTCCAAATGGCATGCTTTGACTAGGGCTCAAGGCTCTGAGGCTGAATACAGTATCCCCAGAAAAATATGACTAACAAATTCCCCTAACATGATAAAGGCAACATAGGTCATGGACTTCGAACAGACGCTTACATTACCTGTTCTCACTGGCTTTCATCTCTGGAGTTAACAGTTTGGAGCACATATATATCTTCTATCTCATGCAGTGGGTGCCTACTCTCCGCTACTGATCTCCTGAGGAAGTGATGTAGCATTTCTCCAGTGATGGGGACCAGGTTCCTCATCTCAAGGCTGGGCTTGTTTGTAGGCTGAGGTAGCAGACATCCCACCAGTGCTTTTGAAAATCTGGTAGGTGTTTGCTCACAAATTCAGGAGCCTCACTGTCAAGTCTTCCATGCCAAACTCTTGGTCTAAGTTGACATTTGCTTTGGCTCCACTTTTTGTTCCCCAGTGTTCATTGTGAAAGACAGAGGAGAAGGCAGACGAATCAAAAACAACCATCAGGGGGGTAGGCACCCATCTACCTGAGAGGACTAGATTTTTCTCTGCACTGTTTTAAATAGGTCTGCAGAGACCTGTTTGTCTGCAGTTAAACTGTGTGAGGCAGGCCTGTTGCAGCTTGCTGAAGGAACGATTCACTGGTTTCCGTAGTGGAGACCTTTTGATTCTTTCTACCCACCATGCTTGGCCTGTGTGTGACTTTGAATGGAGGGACATGGTTGGTATCAGCAGGAATCATAGCATTTCTAGGGCTAGGGCAAAATACCCAGGAGCACAGATTTCAACAGCCTCTGCCTTGGGTTAGCAACAAGGCTGTTGCTATGATGGGGGGATTTGTTTGTTTTCGGAGTGTCTCAGTGTCAAGCTGGAGAGCTGATAATCACTATTTGTGTCTATATTACTTTCAGGAGAAACCGAGGCACAGATTCTGGACCTTAGAGGTGCCAGAGTGCTCCCACTGGACTGTATGATGAGGTGGGATACGAGCTAGGCTGCACCTGGGAGCATGCCTTTGACTGCTGTGTGCCTTTCCTGAGCAGTGTTCCCCTGCCAGGGTACCTCCTCCCCGGGATACTCTCCCAAGATCCAGGTATTTTTCGCTCAGCAACTCGCTAAGACAGTGTCCCTAAGACACTTCCTTTGTAGTCAAGAGTCCTTAACAGATTTTTTCATTGTAAATTTGCCCTTTTTTAATGCACATATATTTTTACATGTGTTCCTGCATTAAGATGTTTTACAGCTTAACTGTGTATTGTAGTATCAAGAATCTCTTATTTACTTTGAACTTCTTGCCACCTGCTAGTTTAATCTAATCCCCAGAGCTATAAGTGGGAATTATATTTTAAGACCAGAGTATCTCTTGCTCAGCATGTAATGTGTACTGAAATGAGTGCTGCATGGGCAAATGGGAATCATAAAACAGAGATTCCCCTGGCCCATGCTTTGTGAAGGCACATCACACTACCACTACAACTCCTATACTGCAGGAAGAGTTTCCAAAAAGTGACTCACTTTGTATTGTCATGTACAAAAAATTTAAATCCTGAAATCTAATGTGGAGCCTAGGGGAAGAGATGTAGGAAATGCATGATGAGGAAGGTTCCGCTGAGACTCTGTCTTCACACATGCTTTAAATATGGTAACCTAAAATCTCTTTACCATTAGGTCAAAAGTTCAGAAGAAAATAAAACGCTAAAGGAAAAGTACAGCAGGGGCTTCCCTTAAGAAATATGTATCAAAATGTTAAATTTTCCTTGAAAATAGGAACAGTGAGATGTAACAATGGAACACAAGCAAGACTGGATACCTAAGTCATTGATGGCAACAGATCTTTAAATTACATACAACAGCAGGGAACACCCAGTGTTAAAAGATAACACATGCATATCCGCCTATTGACACATGTTCTTTTTTTAAATCTGGATTCCTGCGTTTGTGTTTTCATTGGCAGCAGAAAAATAAATTTTGCCTAATCTCTGATTTTCATTCCAGATAACACCTTCCTTTTTCCAGCTGCCAGTAGTTACAAGTTACAAGGATGTCAAGCAAGAGAAGTAGCTTACTGGTATGCACTGGTGCCTTGGCCTTGCAAATTTCATAGTCCTGACTCCTGGTAAGCTGTGCTGTTTCCTCTGTGGGTTACGTACCTTCAGTTTTAAGGGGCTTACCTGCATGAGTGAGACTTATGGAACTGAGATCTTTGTGAGAAAAATTATAAATGCTGTGTGCTCAAATCAGCTTTCTGTGCTATAAAAGCATATCATTAATTCCTTTTGTATTATACTTGTGTTTATGTATGTGGAGCTAAACCTTACTGTGATTACAAAATCAAAGGGAGCTTCTCAGGATTAAGGTTAACTCAGGAGCTTCTAGGATTAAGGTTTCATTATGCCTAACATCCATCCCTTCTTCCACTACAGATTCACAGGTTTTGAAACAAAAAAGCACTATTTTGGCGATTAGCACATTAAAGTTTGTGGGGGTTCAGTGATCACAGTAGTATGCAAAGCAAATGCAGCAACATCCATTTTGAGGTGTTTTACACATCACTTTTCTCAAATGCCATCCCCGCCAGCAGAAGTCTGAAACAGGAAGTTGCAGCTAAACCAAACAAACAAATCTCTTCTTGAACTGTAAAAATAGGATCATGAGAGACTATGAGACCTCCTTTAATCCACTCTCCCTAACTGTTCTGGCCAGATGATTGTCTAATTTCTTCTTAAAAACCTCCACTGATGGAGACTCCACATCCTGCCCAGGCAGTCTTTGAGCCCTGAAATAAGCTTCCCACTAGAAAGCTTTCCTAGTGTCACATTTGCATCTGCTTTGTTCATTGAAGCCATTAATGCTGTCCTATTGCAAAAGGCATTGGGAAGAGTCAGTTCCCTGCTTTGCCGTGTACGTGAAGCTTACAGTTTCCTCTCTGCCTTCTCTTTCACAGATTAAATCTCTCCCATCCCTTTGATCATACCCTGCTGCACACTTTCTCTAGATCTCTTCCTTGAAGTGAGCTACCAAAATTGGATGCACTAATCCAGACCATGTCTTACCAGCACTTCATAGAGCAGAAGTTTTATAAATTTCTTTTAATCTATTTATATATAGCTTAGTATGACATTTAACTTCACCCATCTAAGGATGACCTTTGGCTTTTTTGTGACAGAGCAGTACTGTAACAGGAATGGCAAACCTGTGGTTGCTGAGCCACATGCAATGCAGCACCAGGAGGGGAGGAGGCAGATTTAAACCGGGCATCATCGACCATTGCCAGTCAATTGCTGAGGTGAGTAGCTCCAGAGAGGATGGCTTCAACACCTGAGTGGAAGGAAGCTCGGCATCCAGGAGCCTCAACTCAGAGCAGCAAGAGCCACTGAGGGAGCCTCAAGTCCTCAACAGGACTTGCCCAGGAGCCGGCAGCTCACTCAGGGGCAGCGCCAGGAGATGCAGCACCAGCCCTGACTGGGTAAAAACCTGCCCCAGGGAGTGTGGCAAGCAGGACGGGCAAACAGGGTGGGTTAGAGGCAGTTTGCGTGGGAAGGCGAGCGGGATGGTGAGCACTCACCATATGACCAGGGCCCGGTCTGGTAGCTCTGCTCTGGCTGCCCTGGCGGTGGCCAGTGTAGGCACCCAGACAGAGCCGATGAGAGGGGAGACTGCAGTGCAGAGCTCGGGGTGTAGAGTGCGCCTGCAACTGCTCTCCTGAGGGGAGGGTCACAATGGGCAGGGCTGCACTCGGTGCTCCCTGGTGCAGGTCCTCCTGGAGCAGGTGGCTGAGCTGCGGGACGCTGTTACGAGGCTGGAAGGTGTCAGGGGAGCTGAGAGGAAGCAGCACTGCTTGCTCCAGGACCAGACCGTGCAGGGGCCTCAAGTGTCTACTGTGGCTCATGCAGGAAAGGAGGCCGCTAACCCAGGAAGTTGGGAAAAAGTAACAGAGAAAAACAACAAAAAAAGGAGGAAGAGGACAATTAAAGGCGGGGGGCTTCCTCCTAAATCTGTTGTCCCCACCCAGAACTGCTTTGCTGTCCTGCAGGGGGCTGATCAGGAAACACACTCCCACCAGGAACAACCGGCTGGTGCACTGGTAATGATCTCTACTGGTGCTGCCAGGAAAAAGCAGCGGGTCATAGTTATAGGGGACTCTACTTTGAGAGGAACAGAGGCACCCATCTGTCAGCCTGACCCAGGCTCAAGGGAGGTGTGTTGCCTACCAGGAGCTCAGATCAGGGATGTTGCAGAGAGGCTGCCTGCTCTAGTTGGTCCCACTGACTATTACCCACTTCTAGTGATCCATGTGGGTGCTGCTGATAGAGATAGCAGTAGCCTGGAGAACATAAAGAAGGACTACAGAGCTCTGGGAGAGGTGGTTACGGGCTCTGGAGCGCAGATTGTCTTTTTGTCAATTCTCCAGGATACAGGGCAGGACCTAAAAAAGGCTGGGAGGATTGGCCAGGTTAATAAATGGTTAGATGGGTGGCGCCATAGTCAGGGGTTTGGGTACCTTGAACATGGGACTCAATTTAGTAGGCCAGGTCTACTGGGGGCTGGTGGAGCTGGTCTGACAAAGAAGGGAAGAGTGGATTTGGTAGGAGGCTTGCCAGACTGGTCAAGGATGCTTTAAACTAGATGTGTTGGGGGAGGGGGGCATCATTCCATCCCAACACACCCAGTCAGTTGCCAACACCTATAATAAATGTACAGAGCAATGTAGAGATATTCCAGCTGCTCCAGCCAATGAGCCGGCTTCAATTAGAGCTCAGCTCAGATGTCTCCATACAAATGCCCATAGCATGGGGAACAAACAAGAGGAATTAGAGATGTGTGCATGTCTACGGGAGTATGATATAATAGGCATCACAGAAACATGGTGGGATGGCTCCTATGACTGGTGTGTTGGAATGGAAGGTTACAGGCTGGAAAGACAGGCCCGCAGGTGGGGAGGGGGAGTTGCTATTTATGCTAGGGAGAGGCTGGAGAGTGTGGAACTCTGTCTGGGGACAGGTGGGCAGTCCATAGAGAGTTTGTGGGTCAGGGTTAAAGGGAGAACAGCAAATGGAAGACATTATTGTGGGGGTCTGTTACAGACTGCCTGATCAAGAGGATTCTGGATGAAGCACTCCATAGACAGATAAAAACAGCCTCACGCTCGCAGGCCCTTGTTCTCATGGGGGACTTCAACCACCCTGATATCTGTTGGAGGGACGGTACGGCCTGGCACAAGCAATCCGGGAAGTTCCTTGATTGTGTGGAAGACAAATTCCTTCTGCAAGTAACGGAGCTGATAAGGAGAGGTGCCATGCTTGACCTTGTCCTCACCAACACGGAAGGAAGGGCTGGTTGGAAATGTGATGCTCCAGGGCAGCCTTGATTGCAGCAATCATGAGATGGTCGAATTCAAGATCCTCACAACAGTGAGAAGAGCGTGCAGCAAGCTCACTGCCCTGGACTTCAAGAGAGCAGACTTTGGCCTCCTCAGGAATCTGCTCAGTAAGGTTCCATGGGATATAGCCCTAGAGGGCAGGGGGGCCCAAGACTGTTGGTTGTATTCAAGGATCACCTACTACAAGCTCAGGAGTGTTGCATCCCAACTGGAAGGAAGTGCAGCAGGAGGGCCAGGAGACCTCCTTGGATGGATAAGGAGCTGCTGAGGAAACTTCGAAGGAAAACAGAGGCTTATAAAAGGTGGAAGCAAGGACAGGAGGCCTGGGAAGAATACAGGGATGTTGTCCAGGAAGCTAGGGACCAGGTTAGGAAAGCTAAGGCCCACTTAGAATTCAACTTGGCTAGGGATGTTGAAGATAACAGGAAGGGATTCTATAGGTACATTGCAAATAGAAGACAGGGTAGGGACAATGTAGTCCCCCTCGGAGGCTATCAGGAGAACTGGCTACCCTGGATTTGGAGAAGACTGGGGTTCTTAATGATTTCTTTGCCTCAGTCTTCACCAGCAAATGCTCTGACCACACCACCCAAGTCTTGGAATGCAGATGCAGGGACCGTGAGAATGAAGACTCTGGGACCACTGAAGGAGAGGATCTGGTTCGAGACCATCTTAGGAACCTGAACGTGTGCAAGTCCATGGGACCTGATGAAATCCATCCACGGGTCCTGAAGAAGCTGGTGAATGAAGTTGCTAAGCCACTGTCCATCATATTTGAAAAATCATGACAGTCAGGTGAAGTTCCCGATGACTGGAAAAAGGGAAATAGAACCCCCATTTTCAAGAAGAGGAAAGTGGATGAGTCAGGGAACTACAGACCAGTTAGCCTCACCTCTGTGCCTGGCAAAATCTTGGAGCAGATTCTCCTGGAAGGCATGCTAGGGCACATGGAAAACAACAAGGTGGTTGGTGACAGCCAGCATGGCTTCACTAAGGGGAAATCCTGCCTGACCAGTCTGGTGGCCTTCTATGATGGGGCTACAGAACTGATGGAGAGGGGTAGAGTAGTTGATGTCATCTACCTGGACTTGTGCAAAGCGTTTGACAGTGTCTCACACAACATCCGTCTCTAAATTGCAGAGACATCAGTCTGATAGGTGGACCACTCAGTGGATAAAGAACTGGCTGGATGGCCACACGCAAAGAGTTGTGCTCAATGGTTCAGTGTCCAGCTGGAGACCGGTAGCGAGTGATGTCTCTCAGGGATTGGTTTTGGGACTGGTTTTGTTCAACATCTTTTCTGGTGACATGGACAGTGGGATTGAGTGCACCCTCAGCAAATTTGCTGCTGACACCAAGCTGTGTGGTTCAGTTGATACGCTGGAGGGAAGGAATGCCATCCAGAGGGACCTTGACACGCTTGTGAGGTGGGCTGATGCCAACCTGATGAAGTTTAACCATGAGTGCAAGGTCCTACACCTGGGTCGGAGCAATCCCAGGCACAGCTACAGGTTGGTCAAAGAAGAGATTCAGAGCAGCCCTGTGGAGAAGGACTTGGGGGTGTTGGTCAATGAGAAAATGAACATGAGCCGGCAGTGTGCGTTGGAACTAGATGGTCTTAAGGTCCTTTCCAACCCTAACTATTCTATGATTCTATAATTCTAATCTGCAAGTGGATCACATATAGCTTCTCTGTATCAGGCTGCATAGGGTACCTGGAAGCATTCCCTGTGACTACAGCTAGACAAATGGCTCAGGCACTAGAATTTGTTCCTTTAGACTGAAGTGTAGAAGACTCATTTTCAATTTGGATCAAAACCTGCAGTACTTCTTAAGAAACCATGCTTGAAGAAACTGGGATGAATCCTGCCAGTTGTAGGCCTCCAAGGAATCAGCTAAGCTACCATTATAAGACAGGGCACTGGTTTCCCTGACCATCCCTGCTTAGAGAGTAAAATCTAGCCAAACACTCTTCATTTATAGTACTTGTATTTAACTACAAAGGCAACACTGTCAAGCCAGAAATTGGCTAAGCTGAAAGTATCTAAAGGGACAATTTCTGCGGAGTTAAGCCCATTGGGTATCACTGGGATAGAGAAACAGGACCACCAAGGAAAGAATCTCTGGGTTCCACTTCTGTGATGTGTAACAGAAAAAACTGACTGGAGGTAGGCTTAGATACAACGTACTGAGCTCGTGTGTTAACAACCAGAACCAAGAGTTGCACAGCTCCATGAGAAGCCCGCAAGGGCTGCTTGTCTTCCCAAGTACAGACACGCATGTGCATCTGTACACAAGCTCTTCTCTATTAGAACAACCTTTGAATGAATAAATACTGATAAGAGAGGCTTAATATTGTGCCTGAACTATGTTTTGACAGCTGTTGCTTGTACTGTCCCCTCCCAGGTCTATCTTTTAATTACATCAGCTTAACACAGTGTTTAATCTGTCACCCTTGGCTGGTAGCAGAAAGGGACAAGTTCAGCCACGGGATGAACATATTTAGCTTTTCTTGCTGCCATAACACAGTGTTTGCTACTCTCCACTTGAATCACTAACCATAGTGAGTTATCATGGTTAGAAAAAGAAATGGCTTCTCTAAGAGTTGAGCAGTGGTGCAGGGAGTTGGCATGTGCTTTCTATGACAATGTAGTCCAGCAGCTAAGGAATTTTTAGTGCATCTGCTCCATGTGGTGTAATTCTAAATCCCAAGGGACAACTGTATTTTCATCAACTAAAGCGGTTTGAGAACTGACTGGAAAATGGGAAAAAAAGTAGTCTTAGCACTTGAGTGATTACTTAAGCTATGTTTGCATCTTTCCATAGCCACTTGAGTGTTGCTGCAAATCCAAATTGCTGAACTATTCCCAGGGAAAAAAATGGACAGCCTTCAAGATTAATGTCTCCTCTGTGTGCTGACTGATAGATGGGAGATGGAAGTAGTTACCTTTAGTGACACATTTATGGAGGTTAGGTCAGTCTGCTGGGGAAGTGATTCAGTATCACACATCTTCAGGTATGGGTTCCGCAGTGTTGCTGGAGTTTTGCATGTAAATGAGGAGTCTCGGGAATACTCTGCAATGGGGCTGCCTGCTGGAGAACAAAGAGTAAAATTAATTCAAAGAAAAAAGTCCTCTAACAGCTTGGAATATAGTTTATTTTTAAAATTACCCTGGAAAATGAATTTCCTTTGGAAAATCTGTTACTGGGAAAATCTCTGAATAGACTCTTTGCTGACTGTTGTAGAACTGCATTAAGATAGAGCAAAATATAGTACAGTACAACAAATGTTATACCTTGCATGTATAAGCTCAGGTTATTGCAAGGTTTTCTAAATACCATACTTCTAAATTTAAGGAAGACTGGTTAGATTATTCTCTACTTTCTGCTATGTATGGATGTGCACTAAGAGAAGGTAGTGTGCACACTTAGTAGTTTTTTTGAGATGCATCATTAAGAATAATGACATTCATGATAGTAATAATTCAATGAAGCTGAAAATCTGTTATCCTTGTGAACCAGATTTTATTTTCTGTTTCTCTCCTCCTATATCCAGGAAGGGAAAGGAAAGGAAACATCTCCTCGTTTGTTTTGTGGTTTTTATGAAATAAAAGGAGAAGCAGTTCCACTTCCATGCATTTCCTTCCAGCTCCAGCCACCTCCCCAGAGGCCACTATGGTGGAGGTAGGTCTGGCTGGCTGTTAGCCTGACAGCTTTCATGGCCAGCTAGCTCGTGGTGAATGTACCCTGGACAGATCACACGTGGGGACTGATGTCAAACAGGGCTATTGCAGAGGACTGTCACTACTATGTGTTGGCATGAAAGTCTCCCAGTTTCTGATTTCTGTCACACAAAGCTTTAGCATTTTGTTCTTTTCTTGTTTATATGCTAACATTCCTGCATTTCCTTTGAGATAGCTCAGATGTTACTGAGATAAGACACAACACAGGTAACTTTTCTCAGAGAAGAAAGGACTCTTGTGTTCATGTCTGAGCTGGCAGATTCCTTTCTTCTTTTAATGTGTTTCTGTTTTTTCTTCATAGAATCATAGAATAGTTAGGGTTGGAAAGGACCTTAAGATCATCTAGTTCCAACCCCCCTGCCATGGGCTGGGACAACTCCCACTGAACCATGCCACCCAAGGTGCTGTCCAACCCGGCCTTGAACACCGCCAGCGATGGAGTATTCACAACTTCCCTGGGCAACCCATTCCAGTGCCTCACCACCCCCACAGTAAAGAATTTCTTCCTCATATTCAATCTAAACTTCCCCTGTTTAAGTTTTAACCTGTTACCCTTTGTCCAGTAGCAGATAACTTACCCTATTCACCATCCCTACCATGACAGGCCTCCTATTTCCATACTGGACTGCAGTTTCACAGTGAGGGAAGAAACCTTATATGACTGAGCATTCTCTATTCAGAGAAATATGTCCCTTAGAGGGATTTTTCCCCCTCTTCCTGGAAGGGGTTGTCTGCAGATCAGGTGGGTGAGTTGGAATGAATCACAGAGGAGAGAATGAAGGCAGTTTGGGGTCATCTTTTTTCTACCTCCTGTGTCTCCTTCCATTTGCCAGTCTCACTGAAGTTAGATCTTTCAAGATCTTTCCTAAGAGCAAAAGGAGGCAAAGAAAGTGTATCTCTCATCTTTTCCCTAGTTGTCAGCCAAAAGCTGGTCAGGCTTTAGCACCTGTGAAACTGTGAGGAGTCATTTTGCTACTTCTGTGCTACTTCCTGCTCACCTTGGTGAAAAGCCTCCTTTCTTTTGTAGAAAGGAGAAACTACCTGAAATGCTGTGCGAGCTGACATAAACTCAGAGCTCCTTCCTGGAGAGAGGAGAGGTCTGTGGTAGCATAAGGGATACAGACAGCCTTCCACAAATATGCTGTATACTGCAAATTTGAGACTTCACTGAGCAAGAAATGAAAGGCTGGGGTATGCAGCATGGGCTGGGGCTGCTCTGGAGTCTTCACCTCTCTACAGCCATTTAACGTTGCACAGGCTCTTCTTGTCTTGAGGGCCCTGTTCCAGCTAGATTGAATACAGCAGTATTTCTATTGTGGCAACAGCATTGGTTTGCTGTTGCTCACTATCCCAAGAAATGACAGCCGTGCCCTTAAAAGTCCCTCCTGCCAGACCTGCTCTGCTGCAGATGGGCAACTGCAGATGTACTGAGGAGCTGCTAACATTGCTTCAAGCAGCATTAACTTCGACTGAAATACATGCTGGTCGTTAAGGGTTATGCCCTTTCCAGGGTCTGCTCACTGTCTCCTCTGAACCTTGCAGATACCAAACTTTGCAATGATGCTATGGAAAATATTCTGCAAACTCATCAGGAATATGGGGCAAAGCTCTCTCCCATCTCATCTATGCTTTCATCCTTTCTTCCAGTTTGCAGAGCCCTTTGCTCCTTTCATTGCTGTGTAGTAGATAGGAACATTTGGCTTTTTGCAATCAAAGCAGCTGTGGGGGTCTCTGTGGGATTACTTTTACATGTAAGCATTGCACAAGTCCAGCTCCAGGAAAAGAAGCCAATATTTTCTTTAACACATGCTGGCATAAAATAGGAACAACTCTTCTAAAAGCTTAGAGACTGAGATGGCCTTGGATTAGATTCAAAGACCTCAGATTAGTTCCAAAACTAAACCAGAATGAATGTTCTTTTATAGTTCTGCTGCACAATGGTCCCTGGACTTCCTGAACCTGGATGTCAAATATATAGATAAGGAATAAGCAGAATAAAGGGCACATTTACCTAGCTGTGAATTAAGGGTCTACTCTTTGCTGAATTCTGCTGTTACTTTACTGTATTTGAACAAATGTAAGAGCAAAATTGTATCTGATACTGAGGAGAGAAGGCTGCAAGGCAAATTCAGCTTGTTTTACTCAGTCTTGTTCCTTTAGAAATTTGCCTCTTCTTTCCTTTAAAGTGAAGCTATAATGTTTCTTGTTCTACAGAAACTTACAGCGCATGCTACCAAGGTCATCTGTTCTCCTCCTTTTTTAGAGGCTGTCAGGGTAGAGCCGCTATTAACGTTTTAAGTTTTAACTGGCAGAGTAAGAACCTGAATAAATTGTACAGAACACCCATTGCCTTTCAAAAACATATGAACAGTCCTTTCATGCTTTTCATAACTGCAGCATGCTTTGGAAATAAGGTTACATCTATTTGAGTCATTATGACTGAGGCAACTCAGGCACCACAAACTGCAGGCAGCTTTCCAAGCAGAGAAAAGAGCTGGGGCCTGCAGCATTTTGGGAAAGACAGCATTTGGGAACAAGAGGAGCTCCAGGACCTATACTCGCCAGGAGCCACTTGTTCACACAGAAGCATGGTACTACATGTAGGCTGATTGACACTGTCTTACCCACCAAAGAGAAAGCACCTCCTGCTGGTTTCCCACCAGCACAGAGAGTCTCTAATTTAGGAAAGCAAAGTACAGTCTTGTATGCCAGTCCTGAAAAGCTACCAACCCTGATGTGGAAACAAGGATGGGCAAATCTGAATAACTCTAGCCAAGCATAAAAGCATACTTGCTTCTGACTGGAAACAATTTCAGTGCATGGTGAGATGGAGGGACTTTGTTCATCCTTGGAGAAAACTCAGGGAGATCTGATTGCTGCTTCCAGCAAGGAGGGCTGAGGAGATGGAGCCAGGCTCTTCCCAGAGGTGCATAGCAATGGGCACACAGTGGCATCAGTCACACACTACAGTGAGAAAAACACCAGTTCTGAACAGGGACAAAAATGTCACATCCGGAAGGATGCAGCATGGGGACACATTGCTCAAGGAAGGTGGAGGGTCTCCATCCTTGGAGGTATACAAAGTCTGACTGGACAAAGCCCCAGGCAGCCTGCTATCACTTTGAAGGTGTCCCTGCAGGAAGTGGGGTGTTGAACAAGACAAGCTCCAGACCCACCTCAATTTTAATTTGATTCCAGGTCGTTACGTATGTTACTTCCTAATTAAAGTGACTGTAGAAAGTCACTTCAGTTTGTTTGCCTCTGTTTTCTTACCTTTATATTGGAAATAGTATTTTACTCCCATTAAACTTATATCCTTCATTTTTATTGTCTTTCTTAGTTCCAAGGGTGCACTTGAAGGTATACAAGTCATAAAGAAAATACTAGTCTTTAGGAAGATAAAGACTGAAAAAAAAATGCAGGCCAATAGTTCAAATATTCTGACAGTGCTGTAACACCTTAAAAAAAGGGCTTCTTTATGAGAGGAGTTGAAACTATAAAGTATATCTGTTGGTTTCTCCCTTTCTCCTATGTCTCCAGAAACAAAGTGGGAGTTTAATCTAAATAAGCATCTTTCATTGGAGCAACAATAGTGCCATCTGGTTATTGCACATAAGAAAGTGCTTAAAATTATTTAGGAATGGCCCAGAGTTGACTTGCACAGAGCTTGTGGGCATTTGCAACATGAAGCTGAATTTGAACAGTTATAAGAGCCATGCAGGTGGAAGGCAGGGTAGGACAGCATGGTTGCCTTGCAGACATTGAGAGATAGTTCCATTTCCTAAAATGTCAGTGATGTCGAAAAAATATCTCCTATACAGCTACCATCACCTCCTTCCCTTTAGACCTTTCACCATTAGAAAAGGTAAAGCTTTTTCCAGTAGTAATGCTGTAAACATTTCATTACTCTTCCTGCAGGCAAAGGTTTCTCTATGTATGGATACATGAGCATGGTCAGATAATGAATAAGCTGATTGGTTGAACATCTGCAGGTGCTCTATAATGGCAACAATTAAGCTATTCTGAAGCTATTACCATATTAAATTAACTTACTGCAATGATATTAATTAGAATGCATGTTCTAGAAATTAAACAGTGCAGCAATTACATTGCTATTTAATGACCTGTAAAAGTAAAGTATAAAAATGGTAAATTTCCTTTATGCAATTAATTTAAAGCTGGAAGATGGTGGGTCAGACTGCTCTCCAGCATAACTCCAGCCATTTCTATACTTATGCAACATGAATGATTATGATCCTTTTTACCTTTTATCCTGAAAATAATTATTTGGCATTTGATAACTAAAGCTCCCCAGTAATTGTGCCAAAAACTAGAAATCAGGCAAAGTTCAGCTGGTCTCACTGTGAAGTCTGAAATTTGATGGGCTTTTGGGAAAAGGCTCAGTAAGGTTTGTGACTGAGGTTGTCAGCTGAGCTCAGCAATGTATTTTGCAGACAAGATTTAGCAGTGATTACTTTTTGCATGCCATCTTCAGGCTCTCCCTTTACTTTTTTTCCACCCCAGCCCCTGGCAGTCGTAGATAAAGTGCTTTTGACTTACTATTTACTATGAATTTTTCAGATTCTGTGACATGGTGACTTCTCCAAGCTATATCCTTAAAAACGGAAACAGATGGGCCCTGCCTAGGTCTCTGAGGAGTTATAACATCAAGACCTACCTGTCTTTGGGCACAGAAGCCTTTGCAGCTGTATTAGTCTCTTGAAGCGCTTGGGTTATTTCCCTTGTGTGCTCAGCATGGAACATGCTTGGAGCTTTGTTGTTGCTCTTAAATGGAACTCTTAGGGTGGGCTCAATGTGCCTGGCAGCCAGTCCACTTAGGACCCCTGAAACGGCCCTTGCTTGTTATTTTGTACTGCCTTACAAGTGGGAACTCTGGATACCATCCAGTCATGAATGACAGCATTGTGAAATGAAGTTAAGAGAGTAAGCTGGAGCAACTGAAACACTTACGGCTTGCTATCTGCAAAAGCAGTAGAAACTGGTCGAGAGAGCTCCTGTCCCTAAGCTATCATCCAGCATAAGGTAAGTCTGTAGAGCGACCCACCAGTGTTGCTTTTGGTGTGAGGGAGCTGTGAGCCACAGCTTCTTCCTTGCTGATGACTGAGCTGTAGTGTTAGAAAAAGGATAGTCACGATGCACATTACCCTTCTGTAATACATGGCCATAGATCCTGACTGCTTGTCTGCGTGTTTTCTGTTGCATGCTTTTCATGAAAAAAGCAGAGCCATAGCCTAGGGCACATAAGAAAAACTCTGGATGACAAGCTGCTATATTTACCCTGGATCTTCCATAACAGTGCCTATTTTCAGACCGTTTTTCTTCCCCTGCTGAGAAAGAAGAAGCTGTGGGATTTAAATTATTTATTTGATGGATCTGAATTTTATTGTTGTTTTAGCTATCAAATGTTCAGGGACTGGAATCTACCCACAGAAAGGAAGGTGATTTCTTTTATTTCCTTGTACTGCAAGGGGCAGTGACAAAGGAGTATTTCCATCTTTATTACAGTAAGCATTTGACTGAGGAACATTGGGGCACACAGGTCTGGAAGTCTGAAGAACAAGATGGCAGTCAAAACTGGGAGCTGAATGTTGAGATGTCTTTTCTTATTTGATGCAGGTTCTTAGCTTTCTAATCTTCTCTCTACATACACATTAATAGGCAAAACTGTTAAAAATAATCTTACCTACCCAGAATTTCTTGGTTGTAGTCTCCTTTACATTTACATTGTTGTAAGGACTTGGTGTATTTATTTTTAATTGCAGTAAGTTATTGAGTGTGTGTCTATGTGCTTATGTGAAACTGCAGATATAACTGACATGCCTTGTATGAAATCCCAGGAAAGTATTTATCTTTAAATATCAATCTTTGTTTAGCCTCAAGTGTTTTAAATCAGACTTCATCCCTTTTGACTCTTAACCAGACTGTAGTACCCCATAACTTTAAAAATAGCTTCATATATGTGAGCATGGAAACACAGTCTTGACAGACCGCCTTCGTTGTCCTCATAAACTTTTGAGGCAAGCTTCCAAGCCTTCAGAGCAAACATAGTCAGAAGGCCCATGATTTATGTCTCTCTTCTTGAATACCTATAAAAAGGGATGATGAGGTGTTGCAAAAATGGATTAATGGATTGTACCTGGAGCTTTGTGATCCTTCAGACTAAGCTGTTATAAATGTTCCACTATGACCTTTTGCTTAGTCTCTCTGTTGGAGATTTTCCCATAGACACTGTGGACTGTTCTTTGGTGAAACTCTCATATGTGGCTCAATTTCCAAACCAAGTTGTGTTCTGTATTAGTACTATTTTAATTGCTATTTTATGAAAATAGCAATGTGCTTGAACAACTTTTCCTGTTGGTGTGGATGGTAAAGGCTCTGAACATAACATTCCTTATCTCACTTTGGAGGCCATTTGTCCAACGCCCCGTATATTTTGGAATGTGTATTAATAATTGAATCTGACCTGAATTTGTTCCTTGCAAATTTAGCACTTACTACTGTGTCCATAATTACAAGTTCTCATGTTAGGGTGCTAAAGTTTACTGGGGAAAAGGTGTCTCAGGCTTCACAATTTGTCGTGTGCATTTTCACAAGGTGCAGACAAAAAATCCCAGTGTTCTACATAGCACATTGGTCTCACTGTAAAACATGAAGTGGACTCTCTGTGGATGCACTTTGCCTTGGGAGGTTTGCAAATTCAGGAATCCAGAGGGTTATCTATTCCCCAGAAGCTTAAGGTTATGTCCTGGGGGCCTGTGCGCCTGGTCAGTGCCATACTTTTTTTTCTTACATGCTGCTTTTGATGATTAAATGGAGCCATCAACCCATGAGAGACAAGTATGAGGAAAAAAAGCTGAAATAATTGTTCCCCACTGCACGATTGAGGATTCCATTTAAGGATCACACAGCATTGTGGGTATTAATTTTAGACAGTCACCTTTTTGAAGCTTATCTTAACCTAATTAAGTGTCTGTTTTCCCCTTAGGGCTGGCACTTTTACTAGATGAGATAACAGCTGCATCTCTGTGAGAAGCCTTGTGAAGGGCAAAATATTTGTTAGCAGTTGCTATTTTCAGCCTTGCCAGAATAAACAAAGAGCTAGGCACCTGCAGTCATTTCTTTTAGAAAGTCAGCACAATCTGTACATACTCCGGGGTCAGCGGAGGCAGGCATGATGAGAATGGGCAGGCTCACCCAAAAGCCTTTGGGAAGATGCTTCTGGAGCAAGTGACAGCCTCTTCGGTTTGGAGACATATGGGATTGTTACATGATTAATAACGCTCTTCTAACAAGGCTGAGAAATACATGGAAGAACAGAGTGCTTTGAAATTATTACTGCATCTAGGGATAACACAGTGTGAGACCCACATTGGCTATAAACAAGAGAGCTAGTACAAACAAACTGGGTGAGTTCAGGCAGAGGCAAAGGCAGGAGAAAAGAAGAGTGGGTTTTTTATAACTCCTTTTTATTTTTTGGTAATTATCCACAACTACATTTCAGAACATATAATTTTAGACCCTGGTTGTCTAAACAATATGTCTTCATCTCAAAAACAATTAGGCTTTGGGCTTAACATGCCTCAGAGGGCTACATAAACTAGATCCAGGATAACTCCTTACCCAAGAAAAACATTCCTGACTGCGTGGGAAAGCAGATGGCATTTAGGTAAACTGTATTTGTAGGAACCCCTCCCCATGCCATTAGATGGCAAATGGCTACTGTCACTGTTGTTCCTCTGCTTGGGTTTGTGGGAAGCTATGGGAAAAGTGCTTAACAAAGTATTCCAAATGCTGTGGTGATGAAGCAGAGGGAGTTAATGTGTTATTACACATAAATAAAGGTTATTACAAGGGTCAGCGCTGTTGTACCTTTACAAGTTCCTATGGTTGGTGTGCCATATCAGACCCCAGCCCCAGCTACAGGGGAAGAGTGAAGGGGGATTTGTGTGCTGGCTCTGCTCTCCAGAGCAGGCAAGGAAAGACTAGGAGTGAATGCAGCCACAGGTAGGTTTGGATGAGGTAGGTTTGATCACTGCTGCTCCCCATGACATGCCTGAGGGCGTCTCATGCTGGGGAGAGCTGTGTGGATTCAGACATAGCCCTGAGACCCTTTAGGCAATCTCATCTGGAAAGGCAGTGGGTCTTTGGAAGACCTATGTCAAAGTCTGGCTCTGAATTTGACACCAGCTGTCTGCAGTGGTAGGATCTATGTTGTACTGGATAAAGGTACTTGGAAGAGTGTCATGGCCTGGAGGCACCCACAGGCCTTAATGGCTCTGATAAGCCCTACCCGGGACCACCCCGCACATGTCCCAGGGCCCCATTTCAGCCCTTGGGGCTGTCAGGCCCTTCTCTAGTCATGCTGCAGCTGTGCTGGCCTCCAGCTCTCCATGGCTGTGTTGAGCTAGACCCATGTTCTTGCTTGTCCCTCTGGTGACAGTCAAAGCTCAGGTAAGAAATCACTGCTCAGAGTGAAGGTAGAGTGATGGGCCACTCGATTGGAGGGTTAGTGGATATTTCTCTAGGTCTTAGGCTGTTTATTTCCATGTACTGAGGGAACTGGAAGAGACTTAAGAGTTATGCTAGAGTTGATCTTTTGCTGCTGCTCGGCAGGGTTGGGTTTGAAAGGAAGTTATTAAAGTGTCTGGTTTCTGTCTACTCTGCTTACCTGGATGACTACATATAATTTATGAATAAGTATGAAACCCTTGAGCCTCAGTAACAACTTGGAGCATTTGCCCAGAGAAAGTTTTTCCCATCACCCTGTTCTTGGTTCCTTGTGGTCTAATTCCTTTCCCTTGATTTGTTGCAGGTTACACAAGGGTTTGGATTATTTTGGGGACTACTTTTATATTATAAGTATTTTTACCAGTAGCATTTTTAAAGGAGGATGGGTATTGGCAGGTGGAGAATACCCAGATGAAAATGCAGTATTTAATTTTGTTGCCATGAGTGAGAAAGCCTGCAAAAAGTCAGATTTGCTGGGTCAGTGCATGAATATTTATCATTTAAAAATGTATTGTGAAGAGGAAAAAGCTCAAAACTTGACACTGATGAATAAACTGTATTGTTTCTGATCTCAGAGGTATGTAAGAGAAAAATAAACGTCCTCTTTTCTATGCCTGAGGGAGTACAGGAGGCTAAAAGAGCCTGGTAAAACTATATATTCTGCCTATTTGTAGAACCACTGTTAAACAACAGAGAAAAGTGAAGACATTTTAAAGGCCTAGTTTTGCCCTTCAGTTAGTATTGCAACATTTCACAGCCTTTCACAACTTCACAGCAGGTTGGGGCATTGTGGAACAGGATGCCTTCCTGTCACCAGCAGCCGTTCTAAACCAGAGCTCTTCCAGCACACTGTCAGTAACTCCAGCTCTTCATGTGCTTTTTTAGTGCAGCTCATGGAGAAACAACTCTCCTTTTTGCCTTCTACATCATTGCCAATGACAGTGTAGGGACCAAGAAAAGAATCAGTCTTTCAGAAAAATAACACTAACTGTGGCCAATGCTTTTGGCACCCCAGAGACAGACAGGGAGCCATCATTGATCAGCCAAACGTGCAGAAAGAGATGCTACTTACAGGCCTCCAACCTATCTTTGTGTTCATCTGGTACTCATCTGTATGGTGTTCTCAAGCTCCAAAGTTCACTGCAGTGGCACTGGAAATAAAGACTGATTAAGTGTGTGTGTAGATTGCTGAGAACAACAGCTAGCATAGAAAACAACCTAAGTTAAATTTATAATCCTTCTTAGTTGATCTGGAATAGTTTGAACATCAGGTCAGCCTATAAGTATCTCCAGTGTTACAAACCAAGTTAGCCTGTTTTGATATCTTTTCTGAAATTGTAACTAAGGTGCATGTCATGAATGACCCTTTGCTTTCTCCATCTCTCCTCTGGAAGAAGAGATGTTTCCAGCACAAGCCCTTGGAAAACAATGGAAGTCAGAATAATCTGAGAGAGCCCCATGTGTGCTTTCCCACAGGATAAAAGGATAGAACAAGGGTGTCTGGGATGCAGCTGACTGCAATGATTACTTTATCACTGCAGGGATCATCAGCATGCTGTCAAGGATGCGTCACTGGGACAGTGCATCCAGCACAGGCTGTCAGTACAGTAAGGAAGGGCTACTGTATATGTGCTCTTCCCATATTTTTTACTGGACCTTTAGTTATACCCAGTATAGACATTCTGTAAAGTCATAGATAAAACAGCTTTTAAAACTTAGCATATCATAATTCAACTAAATGCTTTGTTCCCAATGGAAAGATCTTTTCAGCTTATCTTTGAAAGACAGGATTTATTGTGCCCTGGCTCTGTGATAAATTCTCCAGTTTGCCCTCTGTTGAAGGGAGATCTCTTCCATAATTTAAAGCTTCTTACTCTTGAATTTTATACTCTGAGGTCTAACACCTTTATATGTGGTGCATCCAAAGAAAATCAATCTAAGAATAGCTGACTCAAAAAATATGCTTATTAAATGTATTTATTAAGATGATAGATTCTCCTTGTTGTTGCCAATCTGTAACACCAAGATCTGCACCTCCCTCCCTTTTTGCTTGCACTGAGTAAGGATTTACTCATGGAATTCAGAGTTGCTTCTTGCTAAATCTGAAAGGTTCCAGCTAAAAGTCAATATCAAATGAACGTATCTCCACATCATGAAAGCACGCTACCCATCTCTTTTGCCTAAGAGACAGTAACACAGAAGGCAAAGCTCTTGTTGCTGCCAAGAAGCCTCCAGCTCTTGGGAAATCTGACTTAGCAAACAAAATTTTTCTCTTTTGTTTACAAGTTACAAATTCACTTTTTGATAATAGATTCAAGCCTGAATAATGTAACAGGAACTCTATTAAATGCTCCATATCTATGCTTAAAGCAATTGTTACTGAAATACCAAACCACCTGAATAAAGCCACTTCAGACTTAGCTCATTGTACTTTATCCTTTTAAGAACAGAAACAAAGTTTAGAGTCAAAAGTCAGTATCTAATCATGGACCATGCAAAAAAAAAGCATAACAAATAAATGTATGCTGTGCTACCCTAGTAGCTGTGAAATAGCTTCCTATAGGAAAAGTGTTAGAAAAAACATATTAAACTTTTGCATCACATCTAATGATTATCCATGAACAGCAAAATCAAACTGAATCAGAAAATGCAAAGTACATTTATAGGTGGTCCTGTCTTCCTCCCTTGAGAAATAGGTTGTGGGACAAATTTAAAAACAGCAGTTCATACTTTGATAGTTACATGCTTAAGTGTATATTTAAAGGATACTTTTTGGTTGGTTAAAGCTAAATTAATTCTAAATGCAGAAGTTAAAGAGCTATCTGTTTGATAAGTCTTTTTAAAAACCCAGCATGAATACAAGGTTCAGAATGATTTATTAAGCACACTAAACCTGGAGTCATGCATAAGCAATGAAGCATGCTGTAGCTGTCTTCTGGCTTTACAAATTCTGCTGCTGCTTTTAATGTTCATAACTTTTAAAGCTGTTCTCCAGTTATGCTTCTGTCTTCCTTTGCTGAAATGAAAATGTTGGTCCATCTGTGATACGCCATATGCTTTTCTTACCAATATTATTGTTTAAATTTGGTATTATTTAAGAAAACATTTCTTGAAATAACTCTCTCCCAAGACTCTCCAGAGAGTCTTCTTCTAGATGTTATAGATTCCACCAGTGTTTGCCGAAATGTGAAACTGAACTTTTGCCTTTTGTCATGGTTTAACCACGTTTTCTTCCACTAGGAAGAAAATTAACTCTATCTGTCTCAGACAAAACCAGGACTCTTTGATCAAGTTGTCATCACTCAGCTTTATTCCTACTGGTGCTCATTACACAGTACTTGTCAGAGAACAATAAACTGAGAACACGTTTTCTTTAAAAAAGATTCTGTAGGTATGAAAGTGCTGACTGAATTGTGAAAATGAATGAATGGAAAACTCACAAGTTTTGCAAAGTGTCTGTCTTTTGCATGAAGTGTGTGACTCAGTGCAGCCTTGAATCCAAACAGTATTAAAAATTAAAGGAGGAAAGGATGATGCAGCTTTTTATTCTGGGGAAATATAATCCAAGTCCAGCTGTGAAAATTCAGAAAGAGCTTGTGCAAAGTTGAAAAGAGAATGCTTAAATGTTGGTAGGAAGGTGAAATGTAATCAAGGGATGCACTAGTGGAAGGAAATGGGGAGGGAGGCTTAAAGCTATGATTGGTTTCCTGTCTTGAGTGAAGAGAAGTTCTGGAGCTGTCAGGCCCAAAAAGGAAGTAAAGATTGGATGTAGCAGGATATGGTGGCATGAATGCACATTTTGGCTTCACTTTCTGCTTTGTTCTTGAAGTTTACTTGAAGACCTGCAGTATCTCTGCCTTTCCAACTAAATTCTCTACCAAAAGCACTGGGATTTGGAGGGGTCCTATCATTTGGGAAAAAAGACCACTTCGACATTATGCCTTTCCTTAGAGAAGAGGAGCTTATACCTATCTATCCTGGACTGCAGACTGTAATCTGCCATAAACTGAAGAGGGACAGCAGTTCTTGGGTAGGAAAAAAAGGGAGCTGGTCTTTTCTACCCAGGCATGCACTAGGATCCCTGGGGCAAGGCTTGCAGGGATTCTGGTCCTTTTCCCTGTGCTTTCCATATGAACCATTGGATGCCTAGCCTGAGCTCTGGATGTGGTTGGTTAGCAGAGAGCAAACTGCTTTCAGGTTAAGCCTAAGATACAACACAAAGATGGCACTGAGGGACTGGGTAGAGGCATGCTCTTAGCTTATTACAGATTCTCTGTAAGGCTCTTTACACAGCTCTGGGAAACCTGTTTCCAGGCTGATCTTCAAGGCTACATGTATAACAGGAATTACAGCAGACCAAGATCTCTCTTTCAGCCCATCACCAAATGGCAGAGTTGTGATCATTTCAATATCAACACATTCTCTTCCTTCTAGACAGGGACAGTCTTACCTGCTCTATTTCCTGAGAACTGCTCCCAGACCATGCTGTTCTCCAAACCAAGTACGTGTGGGACAGGGCTGAGTGCAACTAAAGCCCAGCTGGTGAGGTGCAGCCTGTTAAACAGCATGGTTGCTCATTTACCAAGGCATAGGTCTGTGCTCTGGCCCTGCTTAGTTCTATTAGTTTTGACATAGCCCAAGTACTATGTCTGCCACAAGCAAGATCCGGTGCCTGATGATTTGTAGATGATGATAATCCTCTTCCTGATTACGCCTGGAAGGAAACTTCTTCCTAAGCACTGATGGTGAGAACTCTATACTGCAAGTCATTTCCAGCCTACACAGAAATGCAATTTCTACTTAGTGGAAATGCAACTTCTATTCATGACTCATATCTACTTCACTTTAGAACATCTTGAATTGCTGTCTTGTTAGTGTAGTTTTGTAATAGTTCAGTTATCCTCTTAAGGCAAAGTTAAGGGAGTTCAATGAGTCTGAGCATACTGTTAGGGCTTAATGCTATCATTACAAAGTTTCTGTGTAGGTCTACCTTAACAATCAGTAAAGATGAATGAAGAACATAAAGGATTTCCTTAGTTTCACTTTACTGCCTTTTTTTTTCCTATTCAACTGCACTTTAATCTATTAGAGTTTTGGTGGCTTATAGACTGAAATATGTTGTGTTCCCTTATTCATTATTTGTTTTCCTGGACAGACGGTCCTTACTACTGATTACCTGCATGTTGCCTGTTTTCCTTTTGAAATTCAAGAGGAAAAATGCTCTAACAATCACATAAACATTCTGTAAGTGCTTGGAAGTTAACAAGGAAATGAGTAATATCAAACATGTCAAGAACAAATTATATCAGACTAATCTATTTTTTCCTATGACCATGTAACAGGCTGTTTGGATAGGGGAGAATCAACAGATGTCACAAGTCCTGACATTAGAATACTCTAACACTCCTGCAGATAAGCTGGGGAACATGCTTTGGAAGTGAAATCTCTCATGCGGTGTGCGGTTTTGTGTTCTCAGTGCATAGTTCTCCATTGGTCACTGCCCAAATGGACATAAGTAGTACTGAGGCATTGTAAGGGTCTGTTATGACTCTGGACATACTCAGTATCTTCATTAACAGCTAACTGATGGAAAGGGAAGGATGTGTATTACACTCACAGTACTCACATGGTAAACAGGTTGAGACTGAAAGGTGTGTGAGATAGTTCTTCCAATCTGTTAGGTTCTAGGGAAGCTTCCACGGGAGTGACCGTGTATAGCTAAGGGTACTGCATTTCAAGATGTATACGGCCGTGATCAGAAAGCAACAAGAATGGCCAGTGGCCTGTGAGGAAAGGCTGAAAGAGCACTGTTTGCTTAGTCCAGAGGTAAAAAACCCCAAGTCTTAAGTACACATACAGAGCAGGGGAATAATTTGTCCTCTTTGTCTGTAGTGTGTAAGATGGGAAAGAGTGGACTTTTGTATCATGGGACACAGAGGCTTGACACTGAGAAAAACTTTTAACGTTCAGGATAATTAAGTACTGGAACATGCTGCCTGGGGAAGATGCATAATCTATCTTAGTGGCTTTTTTAAAAAATGAGCTAGACAAAAATCTGTCAGGACTGATACCGTTACAAGTTGATTTTCTGCCTAAGGGCAAAGAGATGGGTTGGATGAAGTCTTGAGTCCTTCAAGCACTATTGTCTGTAGTTCTGTATGTCACTGCTGAATTCAGCACTTCCACATTCATGTCTGAAAGCTGGCTTAATACATAGAGAGCCTGAGTATTCACTCAGACCACTCCCCTGTGCTTTTTTCTAATCCATAAAATGAAGCCCAGAAGGGGTAGACCTAATTATGTTCTAGTTTAGAGGCATAAGTGTTAGGGAGGTAAGAGATAAAGAACAGAAGCTTGGGTGAGAAGTGCCTTGCCTTCCCAGTGACGTCCTTCCAAATGTACCAAGTTCATCCTTGTTACGCTCCCAAACGGCCCATCTATGATTGCATTAGTACAAAGTATCACCATCTGAGAAGAATTCACATGCAGAATTCATTAAATTAAAATTTAAGGCAATAATTGAGGGCTTAAAATGTATTTGCAACATTATCAGTACCAGTATTGCCAGCATATTAGTGACTATGATGGATTCACTACTAGAGAATTCATTACATTTACAAGAGTCTCCCCAAATGATCCACTGGCTAAAATACTAATTGCTGCCCTTGGGAGTGTTTTGGCCATTTAGTTTCCATGCAGAGCTTACTCTAAGAACAGGATTATGCTGCTGGTATTTGCTTGAATTTAGGAGTAGAATCAATTTATGTTAGGGGTTTTTCAACAGTGAGGACAGGTTCTGTTTGTACAGGGCTTGCTGCCTTACTCAGTGTACGGCCTCTGAGAAATAATTTGATGAGTGAAAAATACATTACTTGATACAAATTGCCCCAAAAGTAAAAATATAAACAATAACCAATATCATAATTGTGCAATGAAGCTTAATCTAAAGGCTGTGATGGTTTGGTTTTGTGGTGGATGGTATTTATTTCTGTCTGCAGCCACCTTTGCTAAAAGAGAAAAATTGCTGAAGCTTTAAAATGCATGTATAGAAATCCTCTCTTTCTTAATCTGGTGGATACTTTAAGGCTAATGTTAATTTTGCAAAGTCAAGTGTATCCACGTATTTGTGAATGTGCACTGGAAAAATTCTCCAGAGACTGAAGCTGTAACACTCTTCGGCAGTGTGGGTCTGTGGAATTGTTTGTGAATGAACTCAAAGTGCAGTAGGTCACAATCTGGATTTAATTTTCTTATTTGTAAATTCTGATTCTGATTTAGAGAAGCGAAGATAGTCTGACACAGAAAAGGCCTTCTCAGGATGCTGTGATTGCATTGCAGACTGGTTTCTTGACTACAAAATTGAGATCTGTAATAACTTGCACGGGTCAGTAACTGCAGTGTTGATTTCTTTAATGGAACTAGAACTATAACTCCACTGCAGAAAAGATGAAGCATTTTTGGATGAGGTGGCTGATATTTTTTTGACAGAGCCTCAGTGTTACATACTAAAGAAAACAATCATAGCAATAATAGCTGTCAGTGGTTGAGAGAGGCCAGGGAATCTAGGACTTGTTCATCTAGTGCTGATGGGCTGGTTTTCTTCTCAGACCTTGAAGACCACCACCCGAATCACTGTCTAACTGTAAGATGAGCATTGGGGTAGGACAGAAGTTTTCTCGCAGTTCTAAACATTGTTTCATAGCTCCAGGTAAACCCAGATAGCCGCAGTGCTACCTCATACAGCTCTATTGTTAGAATCCAGTTTTTCAGTTTCTTTTTATCTTGCAGAAGACGCAATCCTGGCTTGCCAACCTTGGGAAATTATTGACTCATCTATTGTATTTCCCTATTCTCCATAAATTGCAGTGTGATTCCCAATTTACCTGCCATACGGCCAGTTCTGAAAAATTCAACTGCATAAGCAATTTGTGCCCAAGACCGTGGGAAAGGAGCACATTACTTACAAAGTATGTTATCAAGCAGTGTGATCCAACCCATTAACTAGGTGACATCCTTCTCTTCATTTGGACATTTTACTGGCTCTGGGGTTTCAAGTGGGACCTGTCACTTACACTTTCTGATAATAAAACTTAATTGAAATTTCATTCCTGTACCAGCAAATGCCAGGTCACCAGATGGTTCCTAGTTGCTATGTCCACATATTCTATGCTGGATTGCAGCAGACATTTATGCTAATGTTACTGGGACAATTGCTTGTAAATTTTTTAATATATATATCTTATTGTTTAAATTAGGTTAAAAGAAACACTTCAGTATTTATTGAAGTGTAAAGTAATAAAGTTCCACAGGGAACTCTTAAAGTTAGGATTTTTTTGTTGGTTTGTTTTCTAAATCATCAGTAAAACCTTAACAGCTTTTTAACCACAATCAACTAGTGGGTCCTTATTAGAAAATCAGGATTCCTGAGACTGTAAAATATGTGGTCCAATCAGAGAGGTAATTAAGTCAAACTGTCTCATCAGTTTGTGCAGCATAAGTAACATTTATGCTGAGACAAATTCCTTCCAGGATGTGGGATGGGATACCCAAACTGGCAAGTTAGATGAAGAGATGTTAAAGGACAAACAAATGGAGAAAATCTGACAACCATCACAGGTTTATGAAAGGCAAGAAAGAATACATACTAGGTAGATGTGCATCACCACACTTTGTACTTCTCAAACTCTTGCTCAGGACCTTTTGAACCAGTAAATACACGCACTGTGCTAAGCTTAGAAAAAGGGTGTTGTGAGCTTGCTCACTCCAGTGGGACAGGCTTGTTCATGTCAGAAAACACAGGCCTAGAGAAGCTGTGGCTTCCCCATCCCTGAAAGAGTTGGACGGGGCTTTCAGCAACCTGGTCTAGTGGAAGGTGTCCCTGCCCATGCAGGGGAGACTGGAACTAGATAAGGTTCCTTCTAACCTGAACCATTCTATGATTCTGTGACGACCACTGAAGCCCATTACAGTTGTAGGCATGGGCTGGACTTTGCTTCCCTGCCTGCCTGTGTTCTTGTAGGTCTTTTCCTTTTTGGTCATGTACATGAAGAAGTGGTAGCTTGTCCTCTTCCTCATAGCTGGTTCTGTCACTGTATGTGGGATAATGAAGCAGTAGGAGGTAAAGTGGTTGCAGAGGATTCTTGTAAGAGCAGAAATCTGTCCTGCTCTGACTAAATGGCAAGAGAGAGCTCTCATGCAGAATTGGTCGTAACCATTTAGGTGTCCTCAGGAGTAACAAACTTGATACTGAATGACAGAACCAGCTGCCTACTTAGACACAGGACCTGAAGACAACCACAAAGGCAGCTTTTGGAAAATAGAATGTAATAATAAGTTATATGGTGCCTGCAGGATTTCCTAACCATTTCCAGGACTGGTTGATGGGAGGTTTCCTAGCTGATGCATTTCAGCAGCTCATTTGCATCAAGAGACATTTTTTCACTTACCCTCCAGATGTGCCTAAAAGTCTTGGTGATGTTCCCCAGCAGCTGTCCGGAAGATGACAGAAAGAGAGAGAACAAGTAATCCCTGTCACCACTGGTGGTTTTATAGCAATTTCTAAACTTCAAGTGGCAAGGCTTCCCTCTTGCCTTCTTCCGTTCTTTTTGCTTCACTCAATTAATTGTCTTACATTGCAGTGGCAAAAGGTGCTTGGTGGTGTGTGTGTTTCTATGTGTACTGCTTGTTTTAACTCTTTGTCCATAACTACTCACTAACTTTTGTGCAGGGATGGGCTATTACTCATTTTAAGAGTCCAACTTAAGATGCCATTTCTGATATATAAGTAATTTTTATCTGGATTGTCTTAAAAGACAAACTCTTCCTTGTGCAATTAGGAAGGTTACTGCGAAACCATTTGAGATGCTTAAGATAGGCAGGCGAGAAGCAAATGAAACTAGGGTTCCTCCAAGAGAGATTCATCCCTAAAACTTACTCCCTCCTTCCTGTTCTTTGTTTTAATGTCCTGCAGGTCAAAAAGCAAGGCCTCTGGGGCTATTCCAGAAAGACATACTTTCTTTGAGCTGGAGTGCAGGGGGCAAACTCCTGTTGTTAGTATTGCATCAGTACTGCTCTGCTCTGCTTTATGCTGTACATCTGATCCATAACTTTGGTATTTACTCCAGTTGTGGAACCGTTGGCAGGCCAGTGTGAGATGGCTCCAGTAAAAGCAGGACTGCTGGGATCTACACTATTGCTAAACTCAAACCAAAACAAAATACTTATCTTCATAGTTCTTCCTATTGAGATCAGAAGTAGAATTAATAAATACAGTGAAGGAAGCTGTTACCAAATTGTTTGGGATGCTAAGTGGAATGGGAAAGTGCTTAGAAATATTTCTCAAATGGTTTCTGTAAACATTCCTTGAATAGCTTTTCTGTGCCTAGGGTCTGGTGTGTGTTTAAGAAGACAGGCTAATTAATTAATTTTCTAGAAAATTAATTTGGTCTTCCCTTTGGTTTGTTAGAGATTTCATAGAAGCTGAGGAAACAAAATTTCAGTTCCAGTTTAAGACCTCAGAAGAAGCAAATAAAGTTTCAGAGGAAGATCTGGAATTCAGCCCCCAACTTGACACCAAACAGGGAAGTTTGCCCATGACTCCATATTCTGAACGTATAAAACGTGATGCCAGGAGCGGGCAACAGATGTTTCTTTGACTGACTCCTGTACTGCTATAAAGCTTCAGAAAAACAGAAAGCAAATTTCAGTTAGGACTCTACTGCAATTAGTGCTTTCCTCAATGCAGCCCCCAACTGTATCAACCCAAACTAAATTCACACAGAATCTGTCAAATTTGACAGAATTTAATGAATTAAAATTTGGAAAAAGGATGCAATTAGAAAGTAGTATTGTTAACAGTGATGAATGTCATGGAAGCAGTGGGTTAGCGAATCTGCTGCTCTCATTAAAAATGAACCAAATTTTGTGTTTATAAGAAGTTCTGATAACAGTGAATCTGCTCCCAATATCTTATTATTAAAAATATGTATATAGGAAATGTACACAAATACCCTGTTTTCAGGTTCTTGCCTGTTGAAGAACCCCAAACAACTGGTTAGATGCTTGTTTTGAAGAAACCCTATGCATCTATTCCATTTACAAATTAAACTGCACGATGTTCAGAGGGCTGTAAAGTAGCATTACAGGAGCAGTGGGAGATGAGAGACCTGCAATAATTGAAAGGTTGTTAGCTGTTGTTTCAGAAGAGTACAGTAATGGCTATGAATTATGGCTACGAATTAGAAACCAGATTTCCTTACATACAATAATCCTGTTGCTGAGTCTTATTAGAGTTATGGATAAGAAAATTAAAACTGCTCCTGTGGTGTAAGAGACTTCCCTTATTTTGTGTTCCAGGTTAGTAAGGTTTGACCTTTTTTCCTGAAGAGTTTCCTTCACTACATATGCTATTAAATTTTGATCAGCATTATCATTAGTATTGTTGTATCCCAGTGTTGATACCAGCAGTCAGGAGTAAGAAGAAATGTTAAGGACTGCAAAGTCTGTGATCTGGTGGTTTCTGTCTTATGTTTGGCATGTTCCTGTGGACAGTAACTCAAAGCACTGCAGCTACCCACAGGCAGAAAGAGCAGAACTGAGGTAAAAGAAGGAAACATATGTACAGCAGTTCCGGGATTTTTTGGGGAGTTTTTTTTGAGAATGGAAGAGTTACATAGAACTGGGCACAGAGTAGGAAATTAAGGTGCATGGAAGTAGGAAGGGAATAAACTATGCAGAGCCCAGCAGACAATTAGCAGAGCTTCAGTTTGATATCAAAGATGAGAACAAGCCAGTGAAGGTATCTCAGAAGTGACTGGAGACTTTGACTGATAAGTAGGGCAAGCTGAGTTCTACAGATTGCATGAAATATGTCATGAGGAGAAGCTGGAACAGGCAAGGCATCAAGGTAAACAGGGATTTGGGGGGAAGGTTCTGGAGATACTGTGAGGAATAACAGACACAACTGTGTGGTGAAACTGAAATTTAGGGGAGAATCAAAGGTTATGTACTCTTACTACATAAGCATGAGACAGGAAATATAATCTGCCAACAGTTAAAGACAAGAGAAAAAGAGCTGGAATTTCCTTGACACCAAGGGAGTTTCTTTCAATCATGATACCACTAAACTTTCCAAATGGCCCTGAAAATATTTGTTGAAGCATAACTTATCTTCTTCCAAAAACATTTTTGCATTCCAAGAGATAATACTGTGAGAGTGCTCTGCACTGATTTCCACTCTGCAACCTTTTGTAAGTGACTAATCCCTGTGGAATTTCAGGGGATCTGACCATGTAAATACCTTTACTTCCTTTTGAAAACCTGCTACCTTCTGTTAATGGATATGTAGATAACCAAATTCTTAACTGATTTAGCTCAGATACTGCTACATCTGAAGGAAATTTACTAGGCTATCATTCAAAATGTTTGAAAAATGTCTAGGATTAGAATAAACATAAATAATATATATCTGGAGATTTGTTTACATAACATTTAAGGGTTTGGTTTGCTGGGTTTTTTAATTTTTAATTAACAGTACCTCAATCAATCTTTAAATGTTAATTTAGTTAGTAATGTGTATCTCCAATGTTATTTGAACATTTCCTCTAGCAAGCCATGTTATTTTAAACAGTTGGTAAGTGAATCAGTTGCAGAGGTCTCTGCAGAACTGAAGATTAATGCTGTTTTCTCCAGCATGAGACATTCAAATTCATCCTCTAGAAACCAACAGAGAACACTGACTACCCTTCTGGGAAAATGCAAGCAAATCCATAAAGTTAGGAGAGGTTTACATTACAGTTGTCATATCAAAACCAGTCAAGTGAAATCATAAAGACCAAACCAAAACAAAACCAGTTTAATACAGGTAAAAGTCAATGCCAAACAAGTGGCAGTCCTTGCAGCTCATCTGGGTGACTTCAACATAATGGAACTGCATACATACAAGGAACTTAAAATGAGGGAAGAACCTGAATGTGAACAAAACTGAAATTAAAATCAAACAGTACACTGACTAAAAGGGAGGATGGAAAATGCAAGCACCTAGCTGGTAGCAAACATTAGTTATAGCAGATGTGCCTGCTATTAGCTCTAAATGCATGTTAAATTAAAGCCAGCATCTGTTCTCACAGAGATGGCCTCAGTCATCTTAAATGAAAGGTTAGTTTGGAAATCAAAACTTTAAAAAAGGGTTAACAGCAATATTTGGGAGAGGCAGAAAAACCTGGTGTCTGATAACCACCTTGATGTGAACAGATCTAAATGAGCAGTGTGCCATTTCATAGGAGCTCATGAAGATCTTGCATGTAGAAGTCAACAAAACCATTTAAGGATGAGAATGTAATATTCAATGATTTGACTTTTTTCTAGACAAACAAAGCTGAGCAAGCAGTAAAGTAGATGCTGGTGACAAATGCTGAGAAAAGGGACTCAAAGTCTCACAGATTTTCAAATAATGACTAGCATTTAACTCTAAACAGCACTTACACAAAGAGAAGCAGAATGATTACAACAGCAGGCATCATAAAATACTGGGACCTAGAAAATGAAGGTACTAAGAGTACAAGCAGCTCAATGGGAAAAATCAATTGCAAGTTACCAAGGCAGGATGTAATTTCAGAAAACTGAAGGAAGAAACTTACACAATGATGAAGGGATTACAAGTTGTAAAATAGGTGTTAGGAACCATCATTAGAGAAATCACAAACACAATCAGAGTGCCAAGAGCCGAGGAATAAAAACTGAAGTGGAGGAAATGTGCTTGGCTGGGACTTCTTAAAAATGTTGCTAGCCAGTAGGTGAGACTGATAAGAACTACTTAACAACACGAAAACATTACAGTTGAAGAGGTAAAGTGACCCAAACTGTCAGTATTTGATATCCTGCTCTTCCCATCACACCACCAGTTACACAGTTATACTATCTAAATTTATTTTACCAAATAGCATGCTGAAATAACTGTTTAAAAGACAGCCATAGAAAGCTTGGCTTAGGTCATAAATTCTGAGACGAATTAATGTGTATATCAAAGTTTATTTCTCAGTTGGGGACTGATGGTGAAACATTAAGTTCAATTTTGTTTATTTAATCACCCTTATCTTAAGCAATAAAACTATGGGGGTTTATGGGACAGCCATCTACCCTATTTCTAGAATATTGCATAGACTTAACGACCAGTTGCTAAAGTAACAAGTCAAAAGAAGCTAGATGGCTCTGTTTGGTGAGGATCTATAATAAACTTAGGTAATTACTTTTTACATTTTAATTTCACTGTAGTATAGTTTGAAGTGTAACTACCACCACCACAAAACTTCAATTTGAAGTAACTATAGTTTACTGCTTAATAGTGTGCAGCAAAGAGTTAATGAGTCAATGAGACCAAAATGAAAACTACTGTAAATTCTGTGGAAATACAGTTATATATGAAATCTATGAGGGTTATGGGAGATTAGGAAATAGGGAGCTTTTAGTAAATATTTTGGGTTTGTGACACTTTGACTGTGACTAGCCATTGACTCTGTCAAGCATGTAACAAAGCCATAAATGAGCCTGCATGTTCACAGGATTGATCAACCTGTAGTAACAACAGAAAGCTTTTACAGGCAGACGCATGGGAGACCGCAAGAAACAGTCCTGGTTTTACATCAGTCTCACAGTGGGTAAGGACCCACACTGTAATTAAGAGTACTAGTTAATAATCTGTCCCAAAACTCTGACAAAGAACCATGCACGGAATGCATGTGGAAAAATAAGTTATTCTTGCTCAAAAAGCTGAGAGTTCAAACCCAGGGTTTTGTGTTTAGTGAGACAAGATCTGATCCTTCATCTGTCTTCTCTTTTTCTTGACTGTGAAGCAGACGTACTTTTCCCCCCAAAATCCTCCTCTTTGACATACTATTTTCCAGGACACTAAGTTCAAGATCAGACATGTTAAGTAGCAAGGAAGAGCAAACTTGACCGGCTTTTTCCTGCAGAGGTCTGCCCCTTTCCTATACTCAGATGAGAACTTTTTTGCTTCTCTGCTGATCACCCTTCTTCCTTGAAGATTGTGGGAAAATTACTTGGTGGGGAAATTAGACAAAACTGGAGCCTAACAGAAGATGTAGTATTAAGGAAACTTTTTTAGGGTAAAATACAGTTGCTACTTCCAGAGACAAGAATACACAGAATCTACTCCACCACAGTTCTCTAGGCAACCTGCCACCTTAGTACTCGTCTTTCCTGGGAAACTGACAGGCTGATTAAATATAAAGGGTTCAAGGAAAATCCCCTTTTAATGTGACACTGATCTATCAGGCTTCCTGCTCTCCATCTGACAACAATGCCTCTGTTCAAACAAGGTTAAGTGAATCTATTGACTCACCACTAGTTCTCTTGCTGATTTTTAAGTCACGGTTTCTCTTCAAAGACTGGACTGGAGATAAAGCTGAAGGAACTGGCAGAAGATTTGAAGTACTTTCAGCTCTTTGACTTGTCTTTGAAATTCTGGACCTGCTGGATTCAAGTTTCGTGTCTGAGCAACCCTGCTTTGGACTTTCAAGCCACAGAGGTTCAGAATTACTGTCAAGAGCTTCTGAGTCACTGCTTGTACACTCAGCACTGGTGAAATCTTCTGAATAAACTGTGTTCTCAGGACTAGTATCAAAGTCATCTGAGTAAATAAATTCAGAGTTGTCTTCAGCACTCCTGCTGGGGCTTGGTTTATGATCACTTATAACAGACACGTTATCATGTTCCGTTGTTTTAGGATGGATTAAGTGTATTGCTTCCTCATTACTTTTCTTTGCATTAGCATCTGATGGGAAAGCTGCTGGGAGTTCGGTTTTTGCAAGCTTTTCCTTGTATGCAGATTTTAATACAGTTTTCTCCAGTAAGGGGTCTATAGATACTTTGCATGGATGTTCCTTGATTGCAATTTCATCACTCTTCAAAGGACTTGCAGTGGCTTGTTTCTGCAGGTCAGGGGACACATCTTGTGTCACAGAAATGGACTCTGGGAGAGCACTGTTTTGTAACGACGTCTGAATAGCTTTATCAAACTGATTATTCCGCTTTGAACTGTCTCCCTTGCTACAATGCCTGTAAGAAACCACATGCTGTTCTCCAGCATTTCTGAGCAGCTTTCTTTTGGATAAAGGGCTTCTCTCTTTCATCATCTCTATTTGCTTTTTTCTGTACTGCTCTCTCCTTTCATGAATTATCAGTTTATCAGGGTTGGTTTGCTGCAGCCGTAACCTCAGTGTATTTGTCAGCCCATACAACAATTTCTTTCTGGGAGGTCTGTTTCCCTTAGTTCCGCAGTTCCTTTCAGAGCCCTTCTCTACCTGGGGTACAGCTTTCGTAGATCCTCTCCCAGCCTGAGAAGATGCTGCAGAGATAGCCTTTTGATGGCCTTGCTTGAGTTGAGGGCTGGCAGCTCCAGCACTCCCACCAGGCCCCGCAGGTGCCTCTGCAGGCTTGAGGGCAGAGGAGTGGCTGGGGCTGGGAGCCTGTGAGGCCATGCCATTGCTCCCTGGGGCCCGATAGAGCCAGGCAAGAGAGGGGTGCACAGCATCAGGCATAGCACTGTGGGTGAGCACTGACAGCTCTGCCAGCAAGGTGCTAAGTACCGGCAGCTGCCCCAGGACACTGCAGAGCTGTGGAGGACTGGCTGGGTGCAGCAACGATGGCCCAGCACTGGGAAGTGGGGGGCTCTGGTCCTTGTCTTTCTCCTGTGGTCCCCAGGCTTCGACATGTTCCCATTGCCCTGCAGCCGGTGCTGCTGGTAGCAGATGTGGCTTAGCAGGCTCATGGCTGTAATAGAGCATGGGAGGGCAAAAGATGTTGCCCTCCAGCTGCTCCCCCTCCTCCTCCTCTTCCTCGCTTCCCGGCTCAGGGGAAGTGGCAGGCGCCGTGGCAGCGCGGGGGCTAACGGAGCTCGGCGGGGACGGCTGCTCACCGGCCTCCAGGCTGCTGAGCCGGTAGCCCAGGACCACCTCCCCGACGGGGCGGCCCGCAGCGTCCCGCAACGGGAAGCGGCCGCGGCGACCACAGGAGGCAGGCGCCCCGGGCCGCTGCAGCAACTCGGCGGCGGCAGGGGCCAGGGAGACACCGCAGCTGCCGAGGAGGCGGCAGGGCCCCGGGCCGAGCCCTGCGGGCAGCGCCAGGAGCAGAACGCAGAGCGGCCGACGGCGGAGCGCGGCGCAGAGTGAGCCCCGGCACCAGCGGAAGAGGCAGCGCTTGCCGCGGCCGAAGGGGAAGGCCCGCCCCGGCCGCAGGGGCGGCGCGGCGGCGGCGGGGAGCAGCAGGAGGGTGGGGAAGTCCAAGAGGCGCAGCGTTACGGCCGGGCACACCACGGGGCCCGGCGCCGCCACCCGCACCGCCTCCACCAGCACCTCCAACTCGAACAGCCCCGCCACCGCCGCCATGGCGGCTCCTGCACACAGTTCTCGCGAGAGAAGTGCTTGTTGAAGCCGCCCGTTCTCCCGCGAGAGTTGTAGCGTTAGCTTCCCCGGGAGTCGTTCTCCCCGCAACGCTCCTTTGCTAAGCGCCCTGGGAGTTGTAGTCCGTGCCGGGCAGGGGTCGGCGTCCCAGGGTCGTGTTTTGCCCGCTGTGGATCATGAGCCACAGCCACAGAAGCCGCTGTGCTCCGTCAGTCAGCGAGTGGTCGTGGAGGCTGGGGGGGGGGGGCTGGGGGGTGTGGGGTGTGTGTTATACTGTGTCCTTCTTCTTTCCGGCCTGTCTCCACCCCAAGAGATCATAGAAGTCTGTGCTAAGGGCTGTGTGATGAAGAGCTTGTCCACACTTGAGGGCCCGTACATATTTGAGATTTTAAAACCTGTGCAACTGCATTAATCCGGTTTTTCTAATCAGCTGTCAATGTTATCTCTTCATATTTAATGTCTCAGACTCTGCAAATGCCTGAGTGCCCTGGGCATGCATTGGTAAAATTCCTATTTTTCTCTTCTACCTGCATGTAAAGTGAGAGTTGCAGTGGACACACTTGTGGGGAATTTCACTCCGCTTCCTGCCCTTCCCTCTCTGGCTGCCCTTCCCTTACACCAGAGTCTCCTTGCCACAGGCACAGCAAATACTTGCTGAGCTGGGAAGAAAGCTGTTTTGTTTAATTAGTAAGTTGACTCTAAACCTATGTATCCTAAACTGATCGTGTGGGATACAGTTACAGTACATCCTCACTAATTACCACCAGGGAAGTAGCTAAAAGACCAATCCCTTTCCCCTTTCTGTTGCTCTCTTTTCCCCCCTTTCCTTTCTCTACCAAATTGCAATTAGTTTTTAGGAAAGCCAAAACCAGCAGGATAATGGGTAAAGGATCCAACCATTCACTGTTGGTCTCATCCCTGGATCATTTTTATTTAAAGGACACCTTTCATTAGCTGTTACGTCCAAGAGCACAGTTAAGGAACTTGACATCTGAATTGCGACCAGGGCTTAAGAAGTGAATAATTAAGTTCTTCTCAGTTCCTCCAGTCTCTATTCTAAGCACATGGGTCTAAGAGCTACAAGTCCTTTACAGTCAAAGCTGCTTGTGTTCGGGTGTTGCCATTGTACTGACGTCGTGGTAGATGAAAGAAATAGCCAGTCCATTTTGCTGTCACGTTCATCTCCCGCCATTGGTCATCTGCTTTCCTTGTGTTTACCTTTTCCTCCGCCCCTGTTCCCATCCCAGGAGAGCCTGACAGTTTAGTTGTCATTTTCCATAAAGGAAGAATGGCAAAAGATTCCCTAATACAAGGAAAAATGGCAGGCATATTTAACAGTGGTCAAACAGACGCTTCTTGAGATCCCCCAGGAAGACACTGGATAGGCATTTTGCCTGTGTTGCAGGTGGGAATACTATAACTATGGTGTTTAGTCCAGGATTTCTTACTTAATTTTGAAACTTCCAACTTGCGTAGGCAGGAACTTCGTGTGTGGTAAATGTGACTGGAGTTAGGGGGTAAATTATGGAGGAACGAAAGCCTTGTTTTAGGTTGCTGAGCCTCTGCCCTCCCAGTAGTTTCATAACAAACTGAAGTTTTCAGTTTCGTGTCCCTGAAAATCAGCCCTGTTCCTGTATTTCATTTTGCACAGACAAGCTAAATGAAAATTATTGAGCACTTGTGAAACTATAGGTGTTAGTAAGCTGTGTAAGGCTGGTCAGCAAGTTAGTGACAAAACAGCTATTTAAATAGAAAGGGGCATTGATTTTTGATTTTGTTCTTGTTGGTGTGCTTTATTAAGTCAATCCTCTGGTCACGAGAGCATGTTTCTCTTCAAAATAAGACAACAATATTTTGTTATATTAAATTGCAAATTAGAAAAAAAAGAAAAGACCATTTTCTTTCCAGTAATACTAGTTTCTACTAACTGCCGTTTTAAGGAGACTTGTGATAACACTTCTTTAGTTTGCATGTCACGAAAGAGGAGTTCAGAAAATAAACATGGCTCAGAGAGGCAGGGTTATGGAGCCAAGCTTTATTACCTGCTGCTGCCCCAAAGACAGCAGGTCTGTATTAGGATCTACCTTGGTTACATTTAGTAATGTTTTATCTTTTTAAAATAGCTCTGGTTCTTCTCAGTGCAGTCTTTTCAGTCCTCCTTTCTCAGAACTAGGCTTCAATTCTTCTAGGCTTTTTTATAAAAGACTGAGATATTTTGCTGATTCAGCAACGTCTTTCACTGACCTTAGTTGTATGTCTGAAATGCTAACATTTCATCTCAAAAAACTTCCAACCCAGACAATTGGTATCATTAGCAGCAACTCAGCAAGTTTGTTCAAATCTATTTTTTGAAGGCTCTGAAATGCCTTTCTTTGCCCTTAATTCCCAAAAAATTTTAGATTTATTGATGTCTCTATACACAGATTTTTCTATACAGTTGTATGCCTGTTTATGGATGGAGAAGTATGACTAGTAAAAAAAAAAGGTCTGGAGAAAACAGATTTTGCTACATCTACAGTTAAAACTACTTATTCTGGTGTCATTCTAAAGATTGCATTTTTTCTTCGGATCAAATGCTGGAGTAAAGAGCCATTGTTTGCCTGGATATAAAATCACTCTTCTTGCTGCAGAATCTGCAGGCTGATGTTTGGAATTTGTGCAAATATTTAGCCTGGTGACACTCTAATTCAGAAAGGGGTCAGACAGTCTTCTGGAATATTCATCTGCAACATAATAGCAGTTCTTAAAATACTTGAGCTTAAAATGCCACCCAGAGAATACATATTTAGTCTTTTCTCAGTTGTCTGTTGAGTCAGCCACTTGTGAAAAGGCAATAAACAGGAAGAAATTCAGGAATAAGGAAGGCAGCCTTCAGTAACTCTCTCAGTTTTCATGAGCTCTCTTCTTCAGTTCAGAAAAAATGGGAAATTAAAAAATACATGAGCAAAGCATTTGAGGTTTTTTGCAATTTAGGTTTCTCAAAGAAAGTAGAAGAGATTTCAAAAAGGAATATAATAAAATGAGAATGTTAAATCTATGCAGAAACTACTGTTTGCATATGTTTCTGTATATTGTGCAGTGCTTTTCAGGGAGCTTTGCTGTTTCCTGTGTCCAGATTTTCTACTTAATGATCCTTAATTTCATGCTGACAGATTTAGTGATGTATGGAGCAGTCTGGGAACAGTTGCAATGATATTATTGGCATAGGCATTTTGATATCCATCAAAATGAAGGATATTGTGGTTTCCCCCTGCTTCTCAGCGTGCATCCTCCTGTCCACAAAGTGCCCCATCAATTGGGTGATCAGAACAGCTGGTACAGAATCTATTCAGACATACAGCACCAAAATACCTCGCTTGCATTGCTACCTTGAAGATGATTGTTAACTCCTCTTACTTCAGTGTGATAGCTCTCACGTTTGTTTGCATTCTCTACTGTCTTTAGCGGACTTTAGGAGTGTTAAAATAAACACCATTTGCCTAGTTGTGTGGCCCTTCTCCCTTTGACAAACACCAGTCTGCCTCCTGTCTTTCTAACAGTTTCATTGCTGTCCTTAGGATTTTACTTTCTCAGAATGGTGAGAGTTAAGGCTTATGGCAGAGTTACTTCTGCAGAGTCAGCAGGGTGGCACACAGGATTGTTTTCTCATTACCTCAGGGAAGGGAAAATGGTTTGCCTTTAAGATATGTGTGAATTTGCGGCTTTCACAGCCGGCTTGGAAATACAACCCTTGCCAGCTTGCCTTCTAATTCCAAATTTCTTCAAAGTAAGATTAATGGGACTGCGGCAAAACACAGCTTCTCCTTATGTATTGAGCAGCCCTCATAATCTTTCATGGACCTGGGGAAACAGTCCAAGCAGACTCTTAAAGGAAACATGGGAAAACCTGGCAAATACTAGAGAGAGAGTGACACTGTGAGACCCAACAGGAAGCAGGATGTCACAAATACAGGAGCTTAGACAACTGTATTGAACATGACAACAAGACATGTCAAAAAATGTCACATCTGAGGTGATTTCCTTCATTTAAAAAGAGTTCTTATTAAAGCCAATGGATGTTTTTGCTTTAAACAATAGTGAAGGGTCAACCTCAGGATTCAGCCCATTGAATATTCTTTGCATAATGCCCAGCAACATGCAAAGCCAATTTCCTTAAAGAACTGGGTGTTATTAGCACATGGAGGCTTTACCATCAGTCTTTGATATAAACCATTATGAACTCATTTGGTATTAATGCAAACCGCATGGGTTCACATGCTGTCACGTATCATGGTTTAAATTGTGTTACTCCCCATCCAATAGCTGGGAAGCTCTCAGAAAGTTCTTGAAGGGATTGATTTATTTTCTTTGGCTTTATGGTCACAGCCCATACTTGTCATGCACATATGTACTGCATGACGAAAGGATTCCAGGAGCTTAGCCATCCGAAGAGGACAGCTCCATCACACAGCAGCACAGTTGCGTGCATATGTTTGAGAGGCAGAGAAAATCTGAACGAAAAGTTTTCTTCAAGGTGTGTGGGTCCTTCCAATTCCTGTTGTAACTGGAGAGCAGGGTAGGTCCTCAGGGTTTAGCATGCTCTCTGTAGGCTGTGATTTCCCAGTTGCCACTTCCTAAAAAGCCATGCTTACAGCAGTCCTCTAGCTCAAGCTGGGACCCATTGGGGGCAAATTGCAGTTCAAATATCTGACAGAGCTTCTGACAGTGAAAGCTGTTGTGAGTCTCAGAATGGTTCTTAAAGTCAACCCATTAGATGATTTTTCATTAAAATAAAAAATTGGAGATGTATACAAATATTTGAGTAGGAAACATTTAGTATTGTGTGCATTGTACCATCACACTGATGACACTCATTATTTAATCTGTCATAATTACCATTGTAAAGTATGTTTTTTCAGGAGGTTTACTGTACAGCTGTTTTGTTCACTGCACATTTTCAACTTCTAAGCTGTTTCTCTTTTTCTGTTTGAAAGCAAATTAAAATCAATTTGATTGCTTTGAGAGCTCTCCTTTAGAGAAAGCAAAACAAAAAGAGCCAGAGATGTTATGCAGAGCTACAGAGATGGACTAGATATTCCTCACTGTCTGTGCATGAGGCTGAGTGATACCCAATACCTGGTAGGAGTGGGACAGAAATGTTCCATCCCACTTAGTGAACAGGAGATATGAAACTGCTTATGGAGGTAGCAAAAAGAGAAGCCCATTAGCCCTGTACTTTTCATGTCCCTTCTTGTTCTCCACAACTGCATGGTGGCTCTCTATTGAATGCTTTTCTCTGGCTTGCCTAGCAAGGAGTGATGGCAAGTGGCTATCATTGGGATTGTTTTCCTTGTCCCTCAAATGTAGTACCACAACCTGGTGGTGAGGCCACGATCCCCTCACAACCAGTGAAGAGCAGCTGGATGTGAGCAGTTCCTTATTGCAAGACCCCACTAGCTCCTTCCCACATTTCAGGAGTGGGCACTGCAGCACAAGGGGAGATGCTCTGAGAGGCCAGTGCCTCTGCATAGTTTGCTGTGTTGCCATGCCAGGCTCTCAGGCACTGAAAATGTGGCAGCCTGCCTGAGCTAATTATCAACCCAGCTCTTGAGAGGGCTAGTTCAGGCACAGCACTGCTGTGCTGACACAGCTGTCCTGCTGCCGGTTCCTTGTCTGGCCACGTCTGGGGGATCCCAGGGCTCTGTTGCTTGTAGGAACTTTTCACAGGTAGTCGCAATGCTTGAAAACTGTTTAATTCACTGCTATGCAAATAGCCCTGTGGGGTAAAGCTAAGGAGGAAAATAGGCTTGTTTCTCTTGTGCTACACCGTGTACTTTGCGTGGGCAGAAAGACAGAGCAGTGTCTGTAGTAAGCCCCTGACACAAGGTCAGATGAGAGCTGTGCCAGTGCAGAGGTCTATGTGGCCAAAATGCTTCCTTGTCTAACTCCACTGACCTTCTCTGAGCTAATTCAGGGATGTCTTTGGCCCAGTAAGGTCAACTGAGGCAGCTGTGATTGCCCTAACACAAAGTTTCCTGGTTTTGCTGGTATGTATTTTAAGCTTATTGCTATTTCAGTGCAGTTCCGTGCATTTCCTATTTGAACAGTTCCTGTCGGAAGCATGTATTGTTTGGGAAGACGTGGCATTAATTACCATGTGAATTATTTGTTGTGTGGGTACCGTGCAAAGCAATAGATGGGAACTATTCCAAATGGTCTTTAATGAGTTCAGTCATCCAAGATCCTGATTTCCATCTCATAAATAATAAAGTGTCCTCGATATGCTAACTCAAATTTGCCTTTAAATTGCTTATTTTAATTTTGCAGAGGAAATAATCAAGAAGAAAAAGTTCTGGAAAATGCAAGCCTGCTGCATTTCTGTGGCAGGTCACTCAGAGGTTGCTGTATCTCATCCTCTTCCCCACACTGAGCCCTGAGACAGTGAGCACGTGACGAGGCTGGTAATGGCTTCACATCGTGAAGAGTGAAATTTGAAAAGTAATGAATGAAAATGTCTAAGAAATCTTTGCTCCATAAAGGAAGAGTCCTTAATATAACCTTACACAGCGAGCTCTTTCCCATTTCCTTTTGCTGGGATCTCCAGTCTCAATTTCCGCTGCTGATCATTTGCTCTTCAGGCCAATGAAGGAGGCTGGAAGTGTTGCTCTAACAATAGACCTCGCCTCTGGCAAGGTAATAGTGTGTGCTCAGCAGTGACCCATCTGCTTCATCAGATACAACACCAACAGCCTTTTAGACAGGTCTCATCTAGTATTGCAGTAGCGGGTGAAGATTTTTCAAAAAGCCTTCTCATATTTGCGGATGCTTGTACGAGGCGTGAATGTACCGGTAACTGGACTAATGATTTCTTACTCTACTGACTATAAATACAAACATTTCTGCTCCAGGCAGTCAAATCATTACACTCAGAGACTTTGGTACCAATATAACAGTTAGCTGTGAGATTTTTCTGTTCCAAAACCATCTTTTTCAGCCTTCTTTTACCATCCTCTCAGCATTTTATCTTCAGTAAACACATATCATGACTTTACATGAGCCTGTGGTCTCTGTGCTGTCTGTAAGTCCAGACTAAACAATAGAGCAAAAATACTGCAAGGAATAAAAGAAAAAGGAGTGTATTTTGGACATGTATTAGCTGGTCACACATCATTCAGATTTGTTAAGGTTCAATACCAGATAAATAGACGGGAATAGAAGGCTTGGATGGTCCTGCAGGCACATCTTACTGGCATCACAGTTGCAGAAATTTCATTTCAAGAGACAAACCAGTGAAAAAAACCCAAGCAGGTTACTCTTATTTCCTGCCCTGGAAGGAATGGCAGCTCTTTGAAAACGTTAATATCCTCAGTCAGGCATTGCAAATATTAGTTCTCAGTTCCTTCAAGGGATAAAAGAAGATAAAAATAGAAGCCACTCTGAAAGCTCCCAGAGGCTGACAAATGCATTCATTCATTTCTTTATAATGACATCTTTCATGAAGGCCCTAACACTGGAAATTCTCAGGGGAGGATTCCTTCCCCCCCCGATACTTTCTCACTTCTGTTGAAAGCTATCTGTATCACTGCAAGCAGGCAGGGGGTAAAGCACTTTCTGAAAACTCAGCTGTGCTTTTGTAGGCTGATCTTAAACCTTAAAATGGCCTCTTCTCCCGAACACACCAAGAACGTGGCACTGCAACCTGGAACAGCATAGGAGCGTCTGGCTGGTGGGATAGTCCATGTGTAGAGGGGATGGCTGTGTGCGATTCACACCTCAAATATGGGTGCAAGAAGCATGTTGCACAAAAGAGATGTCAACTTTGCTGAAGCTTCCCTTTCACTCTCTACTCCTCTCATTTGTACATGTTCCCAGTTTGCTCATCTCCACTCTAAGGTATGCATTCATCCTGCTTAGCGGAGGCAACATAGTCACATTTGCACATTTTTCATTCCGGAGCAAGCGATTGGCCACACAGGTGAGCTGAAGATATAGGGCTGAAGGGCACCACTGGAGTCATCCAGTCAGTGCCTCACAAACTGCAGAAAGGCAGTCTGCACATGTGTGGTCCTGTGCACTGTAGCTCATCTTGTCCCAGGATGCTCTACATTTTCAGGCTTTTAACAACAGACTTCAAGTCCATGCTAGAAGACAAATGCCACAGTAATTGTGCCACAGGAGGAGAACAGGAGAGATCAAGGGCATTTCTAAGTCCTCCCAGCTAGCAGGAGATTTGCTGGGTGACATTTGCTTCTGGACCATGCACTATGCTGCAGAGGAAGACAAATGAAAACCAGCGTCTCTGATGAGCTAATCTGGAAGAGGATAGCTTCCTCCTTCCAGGTCGGTTGATTAGCTCAACTGAGCATGCCAACAAGCACAGACATCTGATGGATGCTGATACCTTGAGGGAGCACTGGTGAAACTTGTGTCCCTCATGACTATGTTTATGTGCTTAACTGACCCAATATGACATAAAATACTCTATCTTAAATCCCAGTGAGAAAAGATTAAGGGGGTCAGGAAAAAGTATACCCTGGGACTATAACCATAATTATTAAACTATACTAGTCTAATTTTACTCCTATAATTTCCCTCTTACACAACAAGAAGATCTCCAAGGGGGGGTTAAATGAAGGCTTTGCATTGTAATGTACTGCTGTTTGGCATAGTCCCTGATGGTATAAAAGGCAGATCTTTAACAGTGAGCTGTGATCTTATCTGATCTGCAAGCTGGAGGATGTGTCATCAATATAGTTTGTGGCAGGATATTTGCATAGCTGTGGTGAAGTGTGTTGGAAACTCCTTTGAAATCACACAGGCAAAAAGGAGACAGTATTAGCTTAAATAAGTGAGGTTATCAGCTTAACTTTTTAGCAGGGCCTGTTGTGGTAGGATGAGGGGTGACAGTTTTAAAGTGAAAGAGGGGAGGTTCAGGCTTGACATAAGGAAGAAATTGTTTACAGTGAAGGTGGTTGAAACACTGGTGGAGGATGCATAGAGAGGTGGTGGATGCTCCATCCCTGGAGGCATTCAGTGCCAGGCTGGATGTGATTCTTAGCAACCACATGGTCTGGTTGAAGATGTCCCTGCTCACTGCAGGGGAGTTGGACTAGATAACCTTCGAAGGTCCCTTCCAATGCAAACTGTTCTATGATTCTATAACATCTCCATGAATATGTGTTCTTTCTGGAATAGGACATCACAGTTTTCAGGTACTTAAAGCCAGCTAAGAGAAAATAGCTGATTGTGATATCCTATCGGTAACATATTGGATCACATATTGAGAACCAGTAACCTCTTACAGGGAGTTTCAGCTGTTGTTCACAGGTTCAAGTGTGGCTCTGTAACTCCACTGCTGGCATCCAAAGGCTGTTCTTGGCCCCAGGAGGGCTGAAGGGCATGGCCCAGAGAAGTGGGCTGCCATTCTGAGGTCATTAGTAAGCAAAAGGTGGCATTCTGCAAACAACCATTACCATCACGAAAAAAATTAATTGGTTCTTCTGCTGGTATTCTTGAAAGGCTGAATGAACACTGGCAGCACTATTCAGGAGACAAAGCTACATTATCATAATAGGACCTTCTAGCCAAAAATTCTGTGCGTCACTGAAAGGTACTCCGTTTGCATCAGGGTTGAGATATTTATTAGTATAATTTAGGGACTAAGTGCAGCTCATGGTGTCAGTGAGTCTACTTATACTGTGGATGAAAATGTACTTTAGTTCTACAGCAGTAAGTCTGGCCACTTTCACATATTTTATGTTTGCCTGAAGAAAATAAGCTATGTTGTACTGTACCTACACTTGTAACCTAGCAAGAATACTAGGGAAGCTGGAAATATCCACTTTGCCCAGACAGCCAAAACCTTTCCTGTATATCATGCCGGTACTTACACCTTCTGGAGTCCTGATGCTACAACAGGATGTGTGAAGGCCAGAGATACTGTAGCGCTCCAGATCTGCAACTGAAGCTTTCCCAGTGTGAGAAGTGTTGGTGCTGGTTATGCTCCATGTCTAGCTGCTTTTTAAGTTGCAAAAGATTTCCATTTCTAGTATAACACCCTGTAAAAAAAGAGCATGCACTGACTTCTCTTGTTAAAATTCCTTGAATTTTCTTAGGATTTTTCCCCTTTATTAGTTAGGAATGGTGGAGGTTGGTGGAGCTTTGTAAAGGACCATTTCAGCAAGGATAGAACATATTAGTCATGCTGCAAGTCCTGCTTCTGGTTGATGGGGTGCCTCTTTCGGCTGGTGTACAGGCCTGTGAGAGCTCTGGGGGAGCTGTGTGCACACATGGGCGTCTGATGTATGTGTTGTCTTGCAGGGGTGGAAAACAGCTGAGAGATGAAAGAGTGAAAAGCAGCAAACTTCTGCCAGTTGCAAAAAGTAAATGAGCAGAAGAAAACCCAAAACGATTTATTTTCACTGTCTCTTTCTTTGTTATCTCTTCGGGCGGGTATGATATTCAAGTTAACCACCCTATTCTTTTGTCTTGTTCTTGACTGTATCTTTGCATTTATTGTTAAGTTTTGTCATATTACCAGCTTCCAAGAGTGATATACCAAATCAGTTGTTTTACTCACAGCTGTAGATCTCCAAATAGGATGAATGAGTTTGGTTTCTTCCCTAAAAGTTCAAAATGTCCTTGCTTGCTCCTAAAGTCCTCCATGGGCTGCTATTCTGGTCAAATTCAAGAGCTTGGTTCCGGAGTGTTTGTTCCATCAAGGAGATCAGTCTTCTTCCTTTGAGAGCTTGCTCCTGAGCTGAATGTCAAAGAAACCGAAACAGGGGCAGGGTGAGGCCAGGGTAGGTTTGCTCACTGATGTAGCTCATTAGAGGACTTCACTGCCTTGCGTCTCAGCCTTTTGGCTCTGCCAAGTTTCTTGATGAGAGCTGCAGGAGTAACAGGAAAGTAGGTCAGGAGCAGATCTTGTAAATCTACTCAAAGGGCCGAGAACACAGTTAGTGTAGAGAAGAAGACAAGACAAAAAAGAAATAAGATTTTAGGGTAAAGAGAAGGACAGGAGGGTCGGAAGTTTAGGTGGGACTCCGTGTGTGAATTATGATATGTAATTATGCACCTGCTTACAGATTCCTTTCTTTTAGTGTGAAAAATTGTTCAGTTTCTTCTGCAGGGCTTTTACTACTGCTTCTAAATCTCTCATTCTGCTGTTGCTGTTAGCAGTAAGGCCAGCCTGCTGCTTGCAGGGGTTTTGGCTATGGGGTGGGTGAGCAATGTGCTGGCCTGCTGTATACACATTTCAAGTGTGTAGCTGCACCCCTACTGAGACCCAGGGAAAAGAAACAGCAGAAAAACAAGGGCTCTTGCAGGATGGACAGTTTCCTTTGAACTGTGGTAGGCATGTGATTTCTTTAAAGGGAAGAAAATCAATAGAAGGATTTTTTAGGTTGGAAAAAACACCATCCCCAGTGTTGTCTTTAGGAATGAACTTTCAAAATAGATCTCAGTTTGAGCAACACTCAGTTCTCATCCAGCATGCACACAGCACACACCTCGGCTTTTTATTCAGCTGAACATTTTGCCATGCTGGCAAAATTTCTTACATATAGCTGGTGTCATGATATTTTTCTATTTAGGTCTAAGATCCTTAGAGGTTTCTGTAACATACAGTTTAACCCATGACACACTGAACTGTAATCTGACTTAAGCAAAATCTGGCTGTGGCTCTTCCAGCACATCCATAATTCCAGCCGCCTTCCAGCAAAATTTGTATACATCTACATTTTTTATGTATTTCTTCTGCTTTGTATTAGAACCCTTGTTGGCTGTTGGGGTTTTTGCTGTTAATTTCTTTTTGAGTGCTTTTAACTTGTTTTTCACTTTTGTTTTCCTAGCAGCTATAATACTAGTTTAAGAAAGCATGTTAATGTGGTATACTGCTTCAGCTGACGTAGAAACCCTATAGCATAGCATTACTCAGGAGAGAGGAACAGGATTTATTCTTACCTTTCATGTAGAAATTTCCCCTTATAAATGATTTTGCATTTAGAACAGCTTCTCAAGGACTGGGCATTTCTGCATTTAGTGGTACAAGCCAGGGCATTTCTCCACCCTCAATCAAACCGAATGCAGTGCTGCTGCCTGCTGCTTTCCCCCTATTAATAATTAATACCTCAGTTGATAGGCAATAAACATTTTATAAAGGCTATTTAAACAAAACAGAACAATGTCTTCCTTGCATCTATCAACAAAGAGTTTTTAATCTCTCTTCTGCAAATTCTCTCATTTTCCTTTTGAAAGTTGGAAACCTCTGCCAAGAAGACATGAACAGGAGACTCTTCATTATCATCATAACACAGATGTTCTCCTTGGTTTTCATTTTTACTTCCTCTTTATGACACTGTGTTTCTCACTGCCTAGCCTCAAGGTTTCCCTACAGGCCATCACTGAGCAACCTGTCCTTGTACAGTGAGGGGACAGGCCAGTTCTACACATATAGGTGCAGAACTCTAGTCTGTGTAGGAGTCACAGGTGTACAGCAGTAAAGCTGTACTGTTTTGAAATTAGGGTTGGGTTGGTTGGTTTTTTTTTTTGTGTTTAGTTTGTCTGAAAATCGTGGTGGTTGCTCTTTAGACAACTCTGTATTTGTCTGGAAAACAGGTCTGATGTTGACAGGGGAGTTCTCACCCACAAATTCCTTTCTCCTGCAGTTGCATGCTACAAGGTGACCTGGCGGCCTCTCTAAAGGCACAGATATAGAATCATAGAATCACAGCATTGTTTGGGTTGGAAAGGACCTTAGAGCTCATCCAGTTCCAACCCTCTGCCATGGGAAGGGATGCCTTTCACTAGACGAGATTGCTCAAAGCCCTGTCCAACCTGGACTTGAACACTCCCAGGGATGGGTCAGCCACAGCTTCCCTGGGCAGCCTGTGCCAGTGTCTCACCACTGTCATGGTGAAGAATTTTTTGCTAATGATAGAATCATAAATAGTTTGGGTTTGGAAGGGACCTTTGAAGGTCATCTAGTGTCTAATCTAAATCTCCCTTCTGTCACTTTAAATACCAGGGAAGGAGCAGGGAAGTGGTACACTGAGGGGTTCGTAGACCGCAGGGGGTGGTAGTGGTGGATAGGAGCTATTTATATTTTGGGCAGTGACCACAGAAGTCCTCTGTGGAGAGGCCTTGGACCACTGGCTGTGCTTGCTTCTGCATTGGAAGAGTCCCCAGGGAGCAGCACAGAACCAACCAGCCTTGTGAAAACCTTCCTGCACATTCTCACTACTGTGAGTGACAAGATGTTATATTTACTAACCTGACAAAATGTTCTCTGCTCAGGTTTGAAGTTTGAAACCCTATTTTTTTTTTTGCTTGGCCATTGTCTGGACTTGTAGCATGGCTGCAAAAGTGCTGTGTGCAGTTGCCAGATCACTAGAAGTATCTGTCCCATATGCCAGGTGCCTTTTTTTTCTGTTTGAATGTCCTTGGTGTGTATGTGGTGCTGTTTGGTCCACTCTCAGCATTTCCCTGGGAAGTGCTGGTAGCTGAGCTGAATCATGGGTTGGTAACAACTGACCTTGGCTGAGGATTTGGTCCATCATGTTCTGCAGAGCCCTGGCAGAGAAAAGACCAGTTAATGAAATGCAGTATGTAATCTGCACTTTGCAATGAGGGATTTAATTAATTTACCTCTCGGCATTCTCTGCTTGGTTTTTGCCTACTTCTCAAATCAAATGTAACAGTTCCTAAGCTACATCAGACTCTTTTCCATTTTTGTTTTTTTTTTTTCCTCTCTTTTCACACCATCTTTCAGTGGCTAGCATTTCTCAAGTGTTTTCTCAGGGACTTGTATAATCTTCTGATTATAATAAGTATATAATAGTTGGTGCAGTTTTACATAATTTGCTGTTTGTAGTGTATATTAACTTAATGTTCTTTATGTTACGAGATTGTCGTTAATAACGATTCATGTGCCTTACTGAATAGTTCTTTCTTGGGGAGCTCAGAACTGGGTTTTAGTTAAAGAAAACCCTGAGTGTTCCTTTTCTTTCTCACTCTTTTTTGTAATTACTATTATGCTTAACTTCTAGGTAATTTTCAACCAAAATTATGTGGCAGGCCACTGAGGAGTTAAGATTTAGATAAAACTGAACTGATAAACCAGACACTATCTGGGGGATAGGCACATAAATATTTGGAATGCTATCAAGCATTTGTTATGGTCTTTTAACCCCTCTAAGCTGGGAGTTACTTGGGTAGGGATAGAAGGTGAGTCTATTTTCTTTCCCCTGTAAGTTGGATGATGCATGTATATGGATCACTCACTGATATAATTCAACTGTATGAGCAGAATAACAATGATCTTACTCTGTTCTCACAGGAGTATCTCTCAAAGATTTCCTATATACCTGAATTTCATCCCCTATCCCATTGCTCTGTCTTTTAATTAAATTTTACCCCGAATTGATTACATCTAGATTTTCTCATGGGGCTGTAGAAGTGAATTTACTTTCATTCTCCTATCTGTAAAGCTTGTTGTTTAAATCTTTTCTCTCTTTGCCTCCTTTTTTCAAAAAGATTTGCTGATTGCAATTTGATTACCTGTTCAGCTTCTTACAAATTATGTTACTCTAATTGAAGCCTAGGAATAGAAATCCAGTAAATGTGTCCAAGTTAACCTCAGAAAGGTTTGATTTTGTGCTATCCTGTTCTGTTCATCTCAAGATTCCATATTATAGTAGATGATACTTTTTAAGCCTCTGTAGAAAATGCTAAATTAAAAAAGAAACAAACCACAAAACCCCAACAAAGCAGAATACTTGCATTTATTCAGTAGCTCTCCTTAGAGACTGCAAATGTGGACAGATACTGAGTCTATTGTAATTTTCTAAATAAAACAACTGTTAGCTTGGTGGAAAGCAGGACTTTTAATGTCAGATTTTCAAAACAGCTCCTGAGGAGTTTAGAGACATTAAGTTTCATTCGAAGGCAGATTTACACAAGCCAGAGATTCCTCTTATATGGGGAGGGGGGTGGTATCAGAGGGAAAAGCAAACTCATTTTGTGCATGTCTCTGAGTGAATTTTGCTTGTGGGCAAATCTGGCTATCTGCAGCAGAAATGTGGTATTCTTCAGCACTTCAAGCTGTCCCAAATTCTCACTTAAGCATTAAGTTGTGCGTAAATGCTTGTCTGGCTGGAAAGGATTTGCTTCACAGTATACTGTCCCAACACAATGGTCGCAGCAGCACTGTCCCCAGCAGAGTATTGCCCATGTGTTATGCGCAGCAGCATTTCCGTATTAACCATGTGCTGTGGGATGCTGTGGAGCTGGCTGCTTTCTGGATGTTCACCTTTCAATCCCATGCTCCTCTGTATTCTGATGTATAGTACAGAATCTGTGTAATTCATTGCAGCTTAACTGAGTTACTCTTGTGTCACCCAAGCCCCATAATGCTATAAAGGCTGGTTAACATACATATGAAAGCCATGGCTCACCACTGCACTTGCTGTGACACATGCTCTTGTCAAAGCCTTTCATCAGGCAAAACTATCAAGAAGTCATGACCGCTACTGAAAAGGTCCAGAAACAGGAGTAGCAAGTAAAGAATTCAAGCATCCTCTTTGGGTATTGGATGGGGAGGGGAATCTCCTTGGTACCCTCTCACTGCATGGTGCTAAAGCAATTAATGCCTTGCACTGAAGGCCTTTTGCTGCCAAACACCTGCAGATAGTAGCTGCTCATTTGGCTGGGAAGTCAAAGACAAGACACATGTGATGATGAAACCACATCATCCCCTTGTCTGAATGCTGCAAAGCTGCAGGAGGGGCACCCAACAGTACCTTAGGCTATACAGTAAACTATAGAGTATGTCTTATGTGTACAACGGTTATATTCAGAGAATCTTTGTAGAAAGTGTCACATCTAACAGGGTCAGAGATAGAATACTACTCGTGAAAATAGGATGATGATGACAACCCTGCTAAAGCACACTGAAGGCCAGTTAGCAATATGTTGCTTGTATTGTTTGGTCAAGCAACCATTAGAATCCATTTGCCTGTAATTGTGCTTTCTGTTGTTATATTATTAATCTCAACAATGCCAACATGCTCCCCATATGCAGTTCCATTATATGACTTCACAGGGTAAGAGCGCCAGGACACGTCTCATGTGGGGAAGAATGTTCACAGCCCATGTTGCTGGTGCCTGAGGAGAACAGCATGTCTGATGTGGAGAGGTGCTTGCTTTGCTGCAAAGGGAATGGGGGGCCCTTTAATCTGCTGCTGCCTGATTGCTGCGGAGGAGGGGGAGGAGGGTTTTCTGCCAGAGGTGTGAATCCTGATAAAAGGCCACATCCCTTGGGAGTGGAGGATGTCTGCAGGGCAGGATGGGCAGAGCAGCCACAGGAGCACACGGGAGATGCTTCTTTCCTCTAGTATTCAGCAGTGTTACTTCCAGATAGTGCCTGTGGAAGTGAGAGAGGAGGTGAACCATATTTTCAATGTTCTGTGCTTTTCAGAGTGCTGTGAATGCAAAGAGGTTGTTTTGAGGCTATTTGCCACTTACACATATAATAGAAAGCAGAAAATACAGACCAGCAACCTCAGACTGTTCGCTTCTGCACAGAGGTCTGCTTACAGGATTTAGGCTGCGTATAGAGTCTTTACAATCAGCTAAAATGTAACACAAAATACTATTTGTAAACATAAGCTTTTTTCCTGTCACATCTCATGCCATAGCAATGAAGTGGATATTGCTGGGTTTTTTTTTTCACTGAACTAGGAAAATGCTTAATAGTGGTTCTCTTACCTCCAGTAAAACAGGTTGGTCATTTCCAGTGGGATTATCTTCTAGGTTTCTATGTAAAGATGGTTATTGTTTACTGTTTTCAAGATATCTAAGTAGATTTAATAATACCTACTTAACTGAAGGTCTAGAGAACATTGGCCCTTTAAGCAAAAGCTGTGTAATGCTGAGGGATTTAAGACATGACTGAGCAGATGTCTTTGGTTGATAGTGTAAGAAGTGGGACTGACTTGCTATTCGAGGTGCAGCAAGGCGGCTTGGCTCCCAGTGCTTAGCTCATGCTGCAGAAAATAGTGTCTTTTCATCAGCATACTCCAGCAGCCTCAGCTGAACTGTGCAGAGCCTTGTGCTGAACCTCTGTCTTGGGCTCATCTGTAAGTGCCTGCTGATTGCTGGCTGGGGTACTCGCAGCTGCATCTTGCACCATTTGCAGTAGGGGTAGCCACTGGATATTTGGGGGCTTCCTTTATGCCTCTTGTGGCCTTTCCTTCTTACAACACTGATTTAGAGCTGGGATAAGGGTGCTCAGCCTGGCTTTCTGCTTCTGCATTTTGGAGAGTGCCTGATCTTGCAGGGGGTAGCTGGACAATGCAGCTCAGAGGGGGATGCCCAACTTCATTCACACAATGGACTATGTTGGCCCTAATGACTACTGATAATGGATGTAGTAGTCAGTGATGATCATTTGGCAGAAACATTCAGGTACTGTGAGGATGGGCTGCTGGCAGATCTCTGAGCCTGATGCTGCCCAGTTTCCTACCTTCACCTCTGCCAATAAGATGGTAATGATTTTTCTTGAAGCATCTACATAATATTTCTGATATGTGGGAGATATATTTGACTTCCTGAAGAAGGTCACCCATTCGACATGGGCTTTGTTGGGAATCACTAGCCAAAAGCTGACACTAGTTGCAACTTTCAGAGATTTACACTGGCTTTGGACAAGTGTCAGAAGCCCAGAGAGCAACAAACTCAGGCTGTGGTGGGGGTTTGTTCTAAGGCTACTCCATGCCCAGCACATGCACTCTGGTGTCTGTCTTGTGTTTCTTGCATCCGAGCTTTCATTCAGTCGTCTGCCCCTTTGTTATAGTTTATCACTGGCAAATAAGCAGTGGTGAAATAAAAAAAAGAGACCTGTAACCATGCCAAGTGTTAGTGTTGGTGTTTCAGTACAAACTTCCCTTCCTGGTTTACGGTGCAGGGTAGCAGGCCAGTCACTCATCTGCCCAATGCTGCCAACTAGGGAGAGGGAACATACAGCAGAGGACAGGGCTGAGGCAGTTTGCCCTGGTTTGGGGAAGTGCCTATCCTCTAGCCCAGACCTTGTTGTAAGTTTCAGCAGAGTTTCCATGTATCAGCACACTCTCCTCTATCCAAATACATGTGTAGAAATAAATTAAGATGCTTTTATTGGTCTTGCAGCAGGCCAGTCACTTAGCATTATCATCAGGCAGTTGGCTGTGGGCATGTTTGCCAGTGACCCAGAGGAGACAAGATTCCTCTTGCTTTCTCTCTCTCATTTAGCTTCCTGCAGATGGATGCTGCTGCTTTTGTGCCTGGGTGCTGCTGGGGTCCGGGTGACGCAGCTGGGTGCAGCGCTACCTGAGGGGCTTGTGCAAGGCCGCACGTCCCCCTCTGCTTAAACGCTGCCTGATGAGCACTGCTCTTATCCCCCGCTGTTCGTCTTATCCAGGCAAAGGGGTTATTATTGGTGAGATTTTCAAGGCTGACTGTAAGACTGAGCTATATAGCTGCCATTGATATTAATGACGGTTACATGGCTAGACCAACCCTCTGGCTTTGGGAATGCCAGCTTCTCCCAGTCTGTGCTTGCTTACTAGAGAGCCTGCTGTAAGAAGTTATAAAGTAGCAGGGGATGCAGTAGGATTCAGTTGCTGCAGGAAGCTAAAGAGAATTAAATGGTTTTGTTTTTTTTTTTTCTGTGAGATCCTCAGCTGCCATAAACTGGCTGCTCTCTGCCAAAGTCAATAGAGCTGTACCAATTTGCTCCAGATCAGGATTTGGATCTTTCAGGCTGCATCAGGGTATCTGCTGTTTCCCATTGCAGGTGTGTGAAACATTAATGAATATGGAACAAGATCCTGCAGTCAGGGGATTTTACTAAATAAAAATATACTGACGAAAATCAATGCAGGGCCTTGCTCCTGTCAGCATTTGTTTTGTTCCCCCCCACCTCCATCCCCATTCCTCCTTTGTTCACTGTGATTGCCTCTGCATCACTATGGTAACTAATGAATGATTATTTAATTTACCAATGTCTGGATGCAGAAGTTTAGTGTTTAAAATATTCCAGCACTGTCTGTCATACATGTATGCATCCCTACAGTCTGTGACATAGGTAATACTATAGGTGCTTCATATTCTTATTTCAAGCTAAATCTCTTCACCTGTCTCTGAAAATGGGATGTGAGAGCTTTATCTACTGTGACAATTGCTACAAGCTAAACAGTGTGTGCAGATAAACATAGTTGTATTATTTCATTTTTTGTTATCAGTAGATGTCAGCTGTCAGAGAGCACACCTGAGATGAAGGCAGCACCATTTACATCCCAAAGGATTTCTGCCCAATTCTTAGATCTTAAGAGCTATTGCATGTTCACAGAAAGTTCTCAGAAGAAAAATGGTATTTCATATTCATAAAAGGCAGTCAAAAACTGTTATTTTGGAGGAGTGAAAGGTGAAGAAAGACTGTCACTGACTTTCCAAAGGGGTGGTGGGTCTTTAGCCTTCTGAAGTCTTCCAGAAAAGGAGAAGTAATTGCTGAAGGAATGCTAGGGCAACTACATGTTCTTCCTTGTAGGTGGGGACTGATGGAAAATGTAGATCAGCATCTCCTTTCATCATGTTTTCTCCTAGCTCTCTACCTATTTCAGTGCTTTGATGAGCTGGAGATTTTCAGGAGGTTCCTAAACACCCAGGTCAATTTTTATTGGAGGGGTCTTGGTTTTATTCTATTCTAACAACTTGTATAGCTGACTTTTATAACCTGCAAAGAGAATACTTTCTCAATAGAATGTACTCTTGCTACAGGTAAAGCAGGTAGTTTTAAGGGTTGGAAGGGACCTTAAAGCTCATCCAGTTCCAACCCTTCTGCCATGGGCAGGGACACGTTCCGCTAGACCACATTGCTTAAAGCCCTGTTCGACCTGGCCTTGAACACTTTGAGGGATGCGGCAGCCACAGCTTCTCTGTTCCAGTGTCTCACTGCATGTTTTGCTTGTGGTGCTGGTGGGTCCTGAGACTTGACCATTTCAGAAGCACCTTGTTCAGGGCCTGCAGAGGAGGGTTAGCCTGGGCTTGAGGAGGAATTCCTCAGTTCTAGGAAGAACTGTGAGAAGGTTACTGCTACATAGACCTCCAACTCTGGTCATGTGGGAAAACACAGCAAATCGGATTTCAGGTACCTTGTTGCTGACAGGCTGCAGAAGGTAGCCTACTTCTTTTGCCGGTCATTTGAGCCATACTGGGAGGCCCAAAGGTAAAAATTCTGAGCTGTAGGCAGTTGCTCCTGCCTCACTGAGCTGGGATGTGCACATATGTACGTATGCAGACTGTGTTTGTAATGGCAAAACTCAGAAACAGCTGTTTTGCATAGGTAAAGCTCAGATCTCCTGGGTGTGTTCCACTTTGCCCGAACCCTGGCCTCAGACCGGCTTTTGACTTGGTGGCTGTGCTTCACTGTGGTTTCATATGTGAAACAGCAGGACCAAGGGGCTCCTAAATCATGGCCTATTGTTGATATATAAGTGTGCAATGATCCAGCTATGTAGTTTTATTGCTGCTTACATGAAACAATACCTGGTTGTATGGTGACCCCCAGTTAACCTGTGGTAAGGTGAAAGCAGGGGCACTAGACTAGAATGAACTGTTATACCCCAAGGTTGATTTAAAGCTAAAATGGGACCTAGATCTGTGAAATTGTGTTGCCTCCCTGCAACAAATGTTTCAGTTCATTGAGTATCAGAAGCAGAATGCTTTAAAAAAATGTCTTGTTCCTGAATCCTGCTTTCCCCTGAGGATGAAGCAGTAGAGCCCTAGTAAAGAGACAGGCAAAGTATGAATCTGCAGCTGCTCAGCTTCTGCATCTTTCTCCCTCTAAGTCTGTGCTAAACCTGCACCTTTGCTCCTGAACTCCAGGGAGCCTCATTGAATCTGGACTTGCTTTAGAAGCCCTTACAGATCAGGATGTGCCCATTATGTGCTGCACTGCTGGTCACCTGGAAGCCACTGAGTGTCCCAAAAGAAAATTACTGCTGTCTTAGAGGGATGAGTCACCTCTGATAGCTGGGTGAGAGATGATTTTCTACTTGTACACAACCTTGAGGTTTAAAAAAACCAAACCCTTTTCTGTTCCATATACAGCTGAAACCAAGTTCCTTCTATTTGCAGGAGAAAAAATGCAGAAAGATCCTCTCTAAGCATAGCCAACAGTTCATTAATCAACTCACGTCAGGTGAAAAAAGATTCAACACTGCTGACCTCTCTCATTTCAGAAAAGCGCTCTGACCACAGAGATAACGGAGATCTCCTCTGCAGACTGCTATTTTTTTATGCAAAATGGAGTGGTGCCAACCTGGGACAGTGAAAGGCTGTTTTTGGTAGGGAGTTAATAGCTTGGTGATTTATAGTACCTGCCTAGTACATAGGGGTCCTAAGATCAGGTTTGTGAGAGCCCAGGGCTTTAGGCTGTTGTCAATTCTAAGCCTCTCTCAGGTTTTGACCATAAATCACACCCTAGAGGTGAAAAATCTTTCCTGACAGAAGTTCTGGCAATGCCACTATGTTTCCCTGCAAAACACTTGTTTCGGTTGTTTGCTACTTGCTGATTGAAAAAAAGTACCCAGCACATTTCCTGAAGAACTTCATGAGCAGTCTCTTAAGTGTTTGGCAGCTCTGGATCTTTCCAAGAGCTCAGAAAAATTAAATTAGGTTTACTGTATTTTAGATTGCAAAGGCTTTGATGGGTTTCCAAAGCCTTTTTTTTTTTTTTTTTCCAGAGTGGTCCATTTTGCATGGCTTGCTAGTATCTGATGTGCATCCTTGATATTGTAGCTCTTCAGAGGACTTTGAGACACAAGACTGTGGTGCACTGTGTAGTAAAGAGGATTTCCAAAGCATTAAAATTTTACACTTCCACGTGGATGAAAAATGAGAGGAAATAGCTATTTTCTCACATTTTTAGTAGAGCAAAGTAAGCAAAATCTTTCAGAGTACTTGATACCACAGAAGGGTTTGGGGCTGGCTGATGATAAGGCATAATTTTGGTGGCTTTAGCAGGATATACATGAACAGATTAAGTTGCATCAACTGTGAAAGCTGAGAGGCCGTTCTAGTGTCTGTGGTGGCCCCCAGCACAACACAGACCTGGGATTCTCCTGCTGACCTGGTTGGGAAAGAAGATTGCTTGTTTTGCTTCTTTCAAATGGATACCATCCGAAAAGTGTAGCTCTTCTTGCTCCTAAGCAATCTGCCCTGCTTGTTTTCTCACCTCAGTCTCACCTGAGGACTCTTCCCTGCCTTCAGCAGAGGTCTGCTCAGAGGGCTCCTGTGTGGGATTTCTCAGCTGTTAAAGAAATGAGAAAGGTTGATGAATTTTTAACAAATCTTTCCCTTTGGCTGTTTGTCAGACGGAGGAGATAAATAACACCTGCAGTCCCATCCCAAGTGCTTTTGCACAAGACAATTCCTATCTCAGCTACTAACAGAGAAGTGGCATTTTTTATTTTGCCCAAGAGGCTCACTTAACTCATTCTTGGCTGCTGGCTGCAACCCATCATCTGGGATTTGTGCTCCTGATTTCAGCAGATGGATGCAGAACTGACAGAGGGCTGTAAGACAACACTTGAGCCTTACTTTTATGAAAAACATCCTAGTAAGAAGAAGACAAAAGCATAAGAAGAATGTAATCTGTTTGTCTGCTCGTGGGTACTATACCAATAGGAAGAAAATCAATTTAGGTAGAATAGATGCTGTAGGCAGACTGAATCAAGGAGCAAGAAAGCATGGTCTTGGCAGTAATGCTCTAAGAACTGACCAGAATGATATTGCAGAAGGACTGTCTGCTCTTTGCATGTAGTGAATTCAAGGAGAGAACATTTCCTTCTATCCACACTGAGACCATCTCTGTACTGAACAGGAGCAGTGTGGTGCAGAGATGGCATGGTGCCTCAGCCCTGCATATGGAAAACCTGCACTTGGCTTGTGTCAGCCAGGCATCTCAGTGCGGATGCTGTATTGCCCTGTACTGCTGCGCTTTTGCTGGCTCTGGAGCTGGCTCAGGCGTCTCTGCTCTGCGCCTCCATGCTACTGGAAGCATTTTCTTGGAGTTGAAATAAAATACTTGGGGGACTATAGCTTGCATTACTCAGGGTGATTGCCCGTGTGTGTGCATGAGTATGTGACTCTTAGTGTGTAACAAATCTGTTTTGTGCCTTGAGATCAGGCCTGAAGTGTCATTTCTGTGCCATTGGTTTCTCCCTGGCTTTGAGAAAGAGTGAGCTCACTAGCTTACAGACTTTATCTTAGATATACTTAAAATAAACCTTTCACTTAACTGTCTTTACTTAAAACTCCAGTGCTCCTGGCTAGAGTAAGCATTTTTAGTTAGTTTTCTACTTAGGAAGCTCTAATAAAACACGAACAAGGACATAAAGGTCCTTTTATTCTCCAAGTACCAGCTAGAAGAGCTAAGCTTTGTTTGTGTGCTTCTGAAGTAGCCAGGGACACAAGAGAGATGAGTACACTTTAATGTTGTTCCTTTCAAGTGTCACCTTGGGGTGACATCTTACTTATAAAACTGCTTGGGGTTCTCTCAAGCTACGATTGCTCCAAGGCAACACTTCTGATCAGGCATGACAGTGAAGTACATCCACTGAGGCATAACATTGCATATGTCCTGCACAATAAATAGCAGTTGGATACAGGGATGATCTGCAGCAAATCACGATGGGCTACCACACAGCACTGCTGGCTGTCCCATGGGCATCCCATGGCAGCCAGGACGTGCTAGAGGCCTCCCCAGGTGATGGCTGCCAACCAGGGTGCAAGTTTCAAAGGCAAAAAGAGCAATGTTCCGAAATGCTGGTTACGTTTTGTCTGTCTGTTGGACTTTCATTTATTTCTTAACACTTCAGCAAGAAACAGCTTTGCTTTGCTTTTCCCCGCCCAGCGCTGGCAGTCTATTATTGCCTGGTGTGAACATTTTCAGTACTCTTCCTTTTCTCTTGCCAAGTACAGTAACAGGGGGAGAGGGAACAGACTTATGCTGGTGTCAGTCTCCCTGTGCTTCTACGTCTTTGCAGAATGGGGAAATGGTTTTTCTTTTCTTGTTTTTCACCATTTTTTGCCACATCGTGTTGAATTGCCACTCTATGCTGGGAAAAAACAGGCTCATCCTAACTTGCCCTCTTGCCACCAAGTGTGTTGTAATAGTGCTGTGTAAAAGCCTGAATCCATTTCTAAGCTGGTGAGAAAAGGAATGTACTGTCAAGCCAGGATGGTGTGTACTGAGCACAAATAAGGGTTGATATACAGTTTAAACAGTATATTTAAACATGAGTGTCTGCACATGAAGAATATGTTTTTATTGTGAGGGTGACTGAGCACTGGCACAGATTGCCCTGGGGGTTGTGGCGTTTCCGTCCTTGAAAATACTCAGAAGCTGTTTGGACGTGTTCCTGGGCAACCAGCTCTAGGTGGCCCTGCTTGAGCAGGGGGGTGGACGAGGTGACCTCCAGGGGCCCTTCTGACCTTAACCCTCCTATAATCTTATGATTATGGACATTAGGCTATTATAGCCATAATTCTGTCAGGTCATAAGGGAGATAAGGTTTGCACATAGGGTAGTAGTAATTTTTAATAGAGCAATGATGTTTATAGAAAAAAAATGGACGGACTGTTAGACACATACTTTCTTCATCTTCTGTGCTCCTAAAATCTTGGGTATTGATAAAAGGCACTGACTTTATCCACAAAAAAATTTTGGTTTAATGTAAACACGTGAACAGAATGCAGATCTTGATAGTACTCAGAATTAAGGAGAAAGGAAAATATTCCCTTATAACTTAGGAATGTGAGCCACGAGCAGCACATGTGCACCCAGAGCAGAGTGACCTCTCCCTGATACCAATAGCTGCTTTTTCCGAAGAAAAGCCCTCAACATTCAAATGTGGAAATGGAAAGTCCTCAGGAAACAGAGAAAAAAGGGATGCTCACTTCCAGTTTGACTCAGTTTATCAGGAAACTGCTTCTAGTTACCAGAATTCATTATATTGAGATGTAAATGGTGTGAAGGAGTAGGGAATTTTTTTAGCAGAATTGTTGGATTAGGCTTTTTGAATCAGCTAAGTAAATCTCCATGATATAGATGCAACCAGAAAGATACCCCACTGAACAATATGAGTTATAAGCAGTGAGAACTTGCAGGATCTAAGGGAGTGAGATGCTGAGTTATCAGCTCTGCAAAATACCTGTAAACCAGGGGCTATACTCTAACTTCCACGTCAGTGCTGCTGGAGATTGCGTACCCTAGAGTCAGTTAGTTATTGGAGTTCCTGCTTCCTCAACCTTGTCATTTAGTCCCATACCTACCTAATGTATTTCTGACACATTTCCACAATGTTTAATTAGTGCCTCCGCTCAAATATGACCTGTTCACCAGAAACTGATGCCCCCTCCAGGTAAAGCTGTGACTTGATGCCAAAAAAGATTGACTTGAGGGAAATGTACGCAGAGGTTAAGACAGAAAAAAAAAAAAAAAAAAAAAAGAAAAGAAAAAGGTAGAGAGGCCATGTCATGGTTTGCAGATTGACTTTTTTAATGACATTTTCATTAACAGTTCTTGATGCTAAATGCCATGGGTCTCTCCCTTTAGAGCTGACTGCATTAATAATGAGTGACTCCACTGGGAAGTGATTTACATAAAACATGCTTCTCTTGTTACAGAGAGAAGCTCTGTGCTGGGCCAGAGAGAGACGACGGAAGGTAAGTGCACTCTCTAAATGAGAGGCAGTTTCCTACATTGGGCCATAAGCACCCACGAAAAATCACTCTCCTCCACCACCACCATGGCCTGAAATGTTTCCCAGCTCAGAGTCCATATGGCATCTCAGTGAACGCTTTAACACAGGTCTGACACAGAGTATCAGTTGGAAAGGCTGGGATCAGCTGGTGCAGATCAACACTGCAGAGAAGCTGTAGAAAGGACTGAACTCGGTTTAGCCTTAGGTGAAGGGTCTTTCCTGCTTGTTTTGTATCACTTCTGCAGTGCAAAGTGGCTGGGGCCTACGATCACAGCTTTCTGCATTTCTCCTGCCTTAAATGTCATAGAAATAGGTTCATTTTTGTGGTATGTCAAGTTTCAGACAGACACCAAAGTGAAAACACAACAACTAGAAAACAGAAAATGAAGTATCACCTTTTTTTCAACTTCATGAGAAGTTATCTATTTAATTTCTTCTTAAATATGACTGAGACTTTACATTGTGGCTTTTTCTCTGAGTTGGATACATGGCAGCATGGACCATTTATTGCTAAGTCATCGCCTGCGTGTTTTCTTGTTATAGAGGAAAAGGTTTATATTGACTCATAAATAAAGAGATATGCAGCTTCTTAGCTTCTTCCCACAATGTTCCAATAGATTAATAGGAAACATGCTGCTGAGACTGTGCTCTCAAAGTAGATTCCAGTTAAAGCAGATACCAAGAGAGATCTCTGTTAAGCTTTCTAAGACTTACTGGTCTAAGCTGAGCAATGCATGCTTTCCTAGTGTGAAACAGTGACTCCCAAAACGTCTCAGCTCTCTTATCTAAGCCACCTATGTTAAGGTGAGCTTTGTTTTCTGAAGGTTCTTATCTCTCTACATTGGCTGTGGAGAAAGACATGGGTGATTTAACTTCAATCTGAAGAATTTCAAAGGCTATCTTCGTAATTTAAGGGGCTTTTTTAAAGAGATGACAGAATGGTTTGGAAATGGAAGCAAAGCTGCCATTAGTTTTATTTCATTTTATGTTTTTCATATAACTTATGAAACTTCATGTATTTTCACATAACAGCCTCTTTTTAAGTAAAATGAATATAAGACTTCCCATAAAAAGTCCTTGAAAAGGCAAAAATAATAATTTCTTGCCTGTGGTAGACTCTTATACCATTGAAATTATGTTGTGGATACAGCTGGGAACTCTGATTTCTGAAAAGTAACATCTCAGATCACTGGGAAGTTACTTCAGGAAAATAAGGAATCATTTGTACAGAATTAAGTAAAACCTTTCTGTTTCTTGCATTCCCATGGACATAGCTTTGTTGTCCAGCTCATTAAAAATAAACATGTTGCTGGTACTTCAAATAGGAGGACTAGTCTGATGATGCCATTACAAATAAGAGAAGTAATCAAAGGCTTTGGAAGGTAAGCACTTTTATTCCTCAGCCCTTGTTAATTTGACAGCTAGAAACTAAGGACTTTGTATGAAAACTTACGCTGGTATGTGGATTCATCTCACAGAAAGTGCCAATTGTCAATTCAGTTGACGGGTTTTAATGGATAGATTTTCGGAGTAGTTAGGAGGGCAGTCTAATGTTCTTGGTCATGATGTCCTCTGTCAAACTATATGCAGACTGAAGCGATTTGTCCACATTGGTTTTGTTGTACTGTAGTACTGCACCCAAACCGTCCTTTCAGCAGAATAAATTGCAAAAGCTGCAGTTTAAAAACATTCCACATTTTACCTTCCTTTTCTTTACCTAATTTCTGTGTCAGCTAAACCCATCAAGATCTAGAAAGTGAAGTATCCCTGATTTTCCTGGGGGATTGTGCAGATCAACGTTTCTGGGAAGTTGACTGAAATGTAACTGTAAGCTTCTGATCCTTTAAATAGCCTTGATGAAATGTTAACAGTTCTTCTGTATCATATCTGTAACAAAGCAGGAAGATTAAAAGTGAGGTTTGGCTTAGGCAATTCATACTGTTGTCTTTTAAATTAGTTCTGCTATGGGCATGGTGCCTGTAGTTTGCTTAATCTGTTAAACCTTTTTTGGTAAACTAATGTTTTGGACGATGATGAATATAAATAATTTGCATCTACAGCTTTCATGTTGTATGTTCGCTGAGCTGGATTTGCAAATGCATCAAGCCAGGGTGTAATTCCTGGCTTTATTAGGTTATGAAACAGAATCTAGCCAGAAGATATAACATCCTTAAGCTGTAACATCAGTAGCAACAGACAGACCTTAATGCTGCTGGACCTAATGGAATTAGATTTCATGTATGCTTAATGAGTGCAAATGCCACTTAATTTTTACAGCTTGAGTTGTAATACATTGCATGTGACACATCCGCTCCTGGAAAAAATATTCAAATGTGTGATTCTTGCACCCAGTGTCCAATTTCAGCACTGTAAAATGTATCCTCTTAGGGAAGAGGGACTGGAGAAACATGCCAGCAATATTACTGCATAATTTAAAGCAGCCACAAAAGAGAAATTTTAAAATATGCACCAGGCAATTACAAGTGTTGTGTATGTTTTTATTCTCCTATGCTGCTGTTCAACAAGGAGTAGTAAAGAGATTTAGAGCAAGCGGCAACCATAGCAACAAGGAATTTTCGGTTCAACCTGGTGCCGTATAACTTCTGGCACATTTCTGGGTACTCTGTCAAGTGTTGATTCTTCCAAAAGATATGTTCAGCACTTTCAGTTCTGCTTCTCAGGCACTGGTGCCATAGAGATATGGGAGAGCCAATTTCAGAACAAGCCCAAGCAGAAGGGATTACAGCTGGGTTACACCAGAGCTGGTCACGGTACTTGTTCGGTAGTTGTCCCTTGGGTTTGTTAATTATCAGAAAATAAGTCACATTCTGCTCTCTGTGAGAGGGAAGGGAAATAGATGTAATGTGGAAGAAGGTTTCTATCCCTTACCAATCCCCTGCTCTACTCATCTGTGGCTGTGAGAAGTCCCAAGCAGAGCTTTGCTCCTCTGACCTGGTCACATCAACTACCCTGCTCTGCAGGGTACAGAAGGTCCCCTCAAGCACAGCTCCTCAGGATTGTGTCCTTAGGCTTTTGTTTGTGCTTCCTGCCAGGTCCACTTTTCTTGTAGACAGCTAGGTGAATGTTGATCCTGAAAACAAGTCAGTGAATGGAGTGATATGGTGAACTCAATCATGCCTGCAAATAGCCCAGGAAATGTGCTAAGTTGATGGAGGTCTGGGGGCTTTTCAAAGACAGTCCAATGTTTAGTCACTGTGCATTTTACAAAATACAGTGAGTATGCATAATACTCAAGATTATGTCAGACAATAGTCACAAAAAAGTCTGCCTATTGATCACAGGTACTGAGGCATGTAAGTTTCTTACGTCAGTAGTCTTGTTTTCCTTAACCTTTCCTAGTGTTCACCTTAGGAATACACTTTGCAGGTCTGCAGATCCTGGGTTGAAAGCCACTACATGATGAGGTCAGTAACTTAGAAACTCCCTCGTTTTTGCAAGTAATTTGCCAATTGCTTTTTTCCAGACAGGTGGAGTTGGAATAGGTCCCAGAAACGATGCACTTGAAGTAAGCATCTGATCATTTTATCTAACACTCCTTTGAAGGTTACTTATCATGAGATCCTGTGATAGCACATAGATCTCCTCCACCTCATTACACTTTAATTTGGGATCCTGAGACTATAAAATTGTTTCGTGAATTATCTGGAAATAGCTATGGCTGACTCTGCATCCCAGAGGGGGAAACCTATTGCCTTTTGGCAAGACATATGAAGTTACCTATGATCAAGGCAGCACATTCTTAAATACTTTATCTCAATATGTGTAACCACTGGATCAAGTTACAAGAGTAGGAGTAGAAGAAAAGAATTGCCACTTAAGAATATAGTTGTTTAGAAAGGAGTGAATTAAGCAAGGCAGAAATCTCAGATCTGTTGCTTTCATTTTTTTCAGTAGCACCATTTTTTTGGGCTGCCTGGGATAAAAGGAAAGCAGAAGGTGGGTAGTGTTATTTGAAAAAATTTCCCAGCCACTATCACACTTGGATAGCCTTTGTATTGTGCAGATTGTTTTCCTGCACACATGTATCTTGTTTCTTGCATACGAGCACTTAAAGCATATCCAGCAGAGTTATATATCTGCATAAATATTTGATGACTCTAATTGTGCAGCCTACACCATACTTTGACCCTTGGGCATGTAGTGCAACTAAATGTGCACACCACCCATATATAAAATGCTAAGGTGCTCAGGGAATGTGTGAGATTGCCTGAAGCATCAAGTTAAAGCAACTCATGATGTTTCAAAATAATAGGAAAAATATGTTCTTGTTTTATAATTAAAGTTACTGTTAAATGATTTCACATTATTTGTTTAATTAACATAAAAATCTTGAAGTTCTCATTGTCACTTCCATTATAAACAACTGTCCTTCAAGGAATCTTTCACATGTGAAAGAATCTTATCTCTAGAAATCTAATAAGAAAGATGTTTGGGGCATAGGATGGTCTCAATACCATTTTCGTTCTTAGCAAAATTTTTAATTATGGATTTAATTTATCTTGAAAAGAGGTGAACTATAATTATAGCTCCTAGAAAAGCATAGTGCAGGATTTCTGTCTTTTGTTTTCTGCCAAATACAATTTTTCCTCTAAAAAAAAAACCCTGCTTATTTTTATTTTGAAAAAGTTGCCTCTGAATTTGTTCTTGACTAATTGATAAATTGAAATACTGATGTTGAGAAACAAAAATATGTTTTTTTCACTCCTTGTCCACATCCATCTTAAATGCAGAAAACCTGCAGTCATTCTTGTGGGTTGGCATAAGACCAGGATTTCTATCCTGCGGAAAAATCTGGTACTTCTAATTTTTCTTCATCATGACTTGGAATAAAATGTTGAGACAGGCTGGGGAAGTCTCAGTCTTTCCAGTCTCACATTTACGCATAATTTTTGTTAAACTGAAATGAAATGCTTCTTTGATTTCTTTTTTTTTTTAATTATTTTTTATATTTTTTACTTTTAATGTGTCCAGAAGACTGAGAATCTGCTTCCAGTTCCTCTGCTTTTCATTTTCCTCTCCAGGTTAAGTGCCTTTATTAGACTGAATCTGTTTGGCCACACCAGAGTCATGCGCCGCCTGTCTAGGCACAACATTTCAGCCGAAGGTGTTGCACGAGAAACAGTTTTCATGGAAAGCCTTGTGTTGTACTGAAGTTTTGTGTGTAGCACTGCAGCAATTTAGGTGGATGCAGCTTAGTGCTGAACTTACACACTGCAAATTCATCTGAGATGTTTCTCTTCAGGCTGACATGATTCAAAGACTTTTCATTTCTGTGCTCTAATGAAAAAGTGAAAAATTACCTTTCCACAGAAGTTTTGACTTTACCAAGAGCTGCATTTCCAGTTATATAGACAAAGATATTTTTCCCGGACAGCATAAATCAAAGTTGTTTTCTTGATTTCAAGCATTGCAGCCTTGCCTACTGGAAAGAGAAAGCAGAGCATGTCCTCCTGCGCTTCAGTGTGACAGCTCACCCTCAGCTGTCCTCCTTAGCCTGGTTGAGGGTAATGGGAAAAGACCCATGTTAAAAAAAATTGCTTTTCAAAAAGAAAACATGTGTGAAGAGTGGAATGTGCTTCTTTAACAGGTCTCAGATAATCTAGGCCAAGCGCTTGGCCTTCTGCTTGCATATCCTCCCCTTCCATCTGTCGCAAGAGCCTGGGGCCATGACCAAAATGAACATGGCAGGCACTCCTGATGGGATCCTTCTTGCTGAATCTGAAAGACTCCAGTCTCTGCGTGCTGAGCCAATCACCCTGCATGTCCAGTATTGTTAAGGAAAGAATTAGGCCCTTTTATGGCTTTCTTTGTTTGCCCTTTCCAGGCACCAATATCGGGACATGATCATCGTTCCATGCAAGTATCCATTCACTCCCCTGTCTGTGCAGAGACTTGAGGCAGCTATCTCAGGGGCAAAGGTCTGTGTTTTGTTAGATCAGTCAAGGAGCCTGTGAAGAAATTCCTAACTCCAGACATAAGGAAGCATGGCAAGTATTTTAAAATTGGTAACAATCCATCATTATAAATGCTTCACTGAAATAGCTTTGTTACTTGTTATGCGTTGTTACATTGACATTGTTACACTCTTAATGACATACTCTTAGCCTGAGAAATGTTAATAACTGTGAATATGTGAGATTCAGATCCAGGAACCATCAACTTGTGAAAGTAAAATATTTGCCTTCAGCTTCAAGAGGGATTTGCTTTTTATGGTAAAACTAGCTGGATTTATGAGGCTACCGCTCAAATATACTGGGGCACCCGTAAGTAGTTTTGACAAATGTCTGATTTCTAAATGGCCTGGCCTGTTTTACAGAGAGGCATCCAAGACCCATCAAATCACATGCATCCATAAATCTGAGAAGGTATATTTATAATGAGCTGTCTATCTGAGGTTGTTATGATTTTTAATTTGCTTCTGAAGGTGAAGCCCTCAGTTGCAAATCAGAGCTAAATTATATGGACTGAGGAATTTTCAGGTTTTTGAACACACAGATGATATTAGCAGCTAAGGAAATGTTCTTCTGTCCCTAGCAGAGAATTGGCTTTAAAATGAAGCAGAGGAAGAGAGGGGTTGGATATAGAGTCTCTTGGGATAGTTGGCAGAGATTTTCTAAGCTAGAAAACTGCCTGCTTTTCTTCACTGGAAGAAACACGATTTGGGAAACAATTCAGCAATTTGCAAGCATCTAGCATCATTGGAGACACTCTAACAGTACTCTACTTAGCCTCCTACCTCCCTCTTCAGCAGGTAATTGCCTCCCAGAAGTCCTGTGTTGGATGTGGCTTGGATATCCAGGAAGTCTCAAATGGTGCTAGATATGTCCAGTATACTTTATGTCTCACCCCAACAGAAAAAATCCAAGACTCCTGCTTGAAAGAGCAATAAGCACATGTAGAATGCTCTTTTTAAGCATTCGCCATCCTGCATAATATCAGCATTTTTTTTTCCTGTATTAAAAAGAGTAAATACAAACGGGATTTCAGTGAATTTTTATACATATGAATTCTACATCAAATATTCTGAGTGCACCAAATGTGCACTCTTTGCTTGAAAATGACACATATGTGGGTAAACATTAGGTTTTCTAGGGCAGAAGAAGAAGGCAGACAAACTACTGAAGTTAAAAAAAAAAAAACTTTTGGGACTTTTGTTCTTTAACACTGCATTTGGCTTCCTGTAAAAATTAGCTGTGAGGAGTGGAGATGATAAGTAGGGTGGCTCTAAAAACATTCACTGGTGTATTAATGTATAATCTGCTAGGAGATACTTCCAGTTCAGCACTACACTGCACCTGAAGTGCACTTGGATGGTGCTTGCAGGTCTAGCTGCTCTATCGCTTGCCAGATGGAGAGTGTGAACCAGAGGAAGGCTGGAGTCACTCCTAGCTGCCTCCCAGCTCAGTTTGTGATTGTAGTCATCCAGGGTGCACTTGATGTCAGCTGCACAGACAACTTTTGTAAGAAATCAGAAATTTCGGTAACCTATTTTTAATGAATTTAAATCATTACTTCCTTTGTTGTCGGTATACACACAGTCTTATTATAGCAAAGCATTCATGGGAACTGCCACTGTAAAGAGAGGTATTGTAAGATAGATATTGGAGCAGGTTTTGGGCTGAACCTTGCTCTCATGTTTGCTTAACCTGGTGCAGTAGATAGCAGGAAGTAGCAAAAACTGACACCATGCAGTCGTTGAGTCATTCAGGCTGGACAGGCCCTGAGGAGCATATTTTCTCCATGGACAGAGGGATCAAGGATGAGTCTTACTTTTTTGCATGTTATGCACATGTGTGGCTTTAGTGCCTGTGTGATTTGGATACTGGTAGCACATGTTTGAAAGGAGGGGGCCTGACACTGGGGCTTGGGACCTTCCCTACCTAGAGCTCTCACTGTATCTTCATCTGAACCAGGAACATTCCTGCTCTTCCAGTCCCAGGATTTCCCTCAGGTGTGTTTCAGGTTGATGAATTTATGGTGGCTTAAATGCTGATGAATGACTGCCAACATGAAATGGAGGCTTCTTGTGATATAATGCTAGAATTGGACCCTGCTTTTGAGAACAGAATGAATGGATTGAGCGCTTTCCTTACTTTTGCCCTCTTGAGAGATAAAATGTCTGCTTGCCTTCTGGAAGACTGGCCAGAACGTGTGATTGCTTGTGACATATTGCTCTGAATTTGCTCGTCGCTGCAATCGCACATCACTTTGCGGAGTTTTAGGTACGTGTTGTTCTATGCTGAAAATCTATTTGATTTTGGGAAACTGCAATAGAGGTTTACCACTGTTCTGTACCTTATTAGATGATCATGCTGGCAGGTTGCTATAGCTGCAGGTGCTGAATAGTCAGAGCTTTTCCATTTCCATCAGGACATCAACATCTCTGTCAAAAGAAAGGAAACATTTTTTCTTCTGTCATGTACAGCAGTAGTTTACATCATCGGGACTGAAGAGAATGTAGCAAGAACACAGGAAGTGACTCACCAGTGAGAAGTAAATATAAAGACGACTTAGAAAACTGTCATTTACACAGACTAATAGAGAGGCCTGATTTTATACTCTTACACCTGCATTATTTGCAGAACAGGTATAAAAGGTATAAAGATGGCAGGCCTTTTATTCTGTGTTATTGTCTTCATACAACCTCAATTTTTTCTAGTTCCACGTTGCACTGGTTAAATGAATAGTTCAGGTTTCTGAAGCTGATTTTGTTCTATGGACAGTAAGTGACACAGCTGTAATTATAACAGTCTTCTTGAAATTATCACTCTGTCACACTCGCCTTAAGGAAAACATTTCAGATCAGTGACTAGTGAGGTTTTCTGTCACATTAACCAAAAAGTCATAGCCAGTTTGAATTTGCACTAATATAGATCAGATGTGATCAGCTTTACACCAGTGTGACTTCAGTCCCAAGAACAATGTTACTCTGTCTTTCTCAAATTAACTCCTCTAATATGCTCACTTATGTTCTTCCTGAAGTAAAATAAATCCACATTTCTGTAGGAAATCCTTTTGTATATACAGCTACCATGCTTGTTATGTTAATTCATTGCATGGATAAAATCAACAGGTAGTCTTTTGCAGTTTGCTTTCCACAACACAGGATGTATTTCTTACCAGCACGTTCAAGATGTGTTAAAGTAAGCATTCTTGAGCAGATACAAGTTAAGTCTATGTTCCAAACCAGTTCAAGAGGGTTTTTTAATCCTTGATATGGTGTAGTTTATAAAAAAGCAGACATACTCTTTGCTAAAGTAGAAATTATGCAGAAAATAGCTGTTCAGTCTCCCCAGCATTTATAGAACAAACAGCAGTGGAAATACAGAGGTTTTATTTCCTTCTGCTGCGTTTCATGTTTTAGACAGCTGACTTAGATGAAGCCATCTTTTGTTGATATGAATGAAGGAAAGATCAGGATCAAGGTAGATTTCCCTTATAAAATAAACTTTACTACTTGTAGATCACAAAGCCAACAAGAGCTTAGTGTGGAAGGTGATAGCAAATTGTAGCCCTGCAGATATCGGGGGAGGGGGGGGGGGAGGGGGGGGGCAACAAAAAAACGCCCAGCAAAACTCAAGTTCTTGTCACACTGAAATAAGGAATCCAAAATCCCCATGAGCTGAAGAGGAAAATAATTCGCAGTTACAAAAGTAATTTCGGTTTCAAAGAGTTTTGAATGAGTGGTCTCATTTCTTTATAATTGTGGAGATTGTATTGGTGTGTCTTACCTAAGCATTGAGAGTCCTACAGTGTATTTCAGATGGGAAACTAATTGATATTATATTGCATATGTTTGTTTTGGGTTTTTTTAAAATCATAAATATTAAACACTAACTTACTAAGAGTGAGTTTCAGACTGAAGAATTCAGATCCATCAGTCCCATGTTAATTATGCATAACCCCCTGCTCGCTTGCCTCTCGCAGATCCCCAGAACTGCTTCCCTAGCAGTGATTGCTGCAGCCAAGCTGAGCATGGGCCAGTCACATCACCTAGGCAGCTTCGCAGAGACTCACCCATGGAGTGAGCTGAGCCCTTGCTGAGGCTTGAAATTCACCAGCTTTTCCTACTTTTGTAAATCTGGCCATGGTGGAGCTTGCTGGTTTTCAGCTTTGAGTTCACTGACTCTTCCTTCTGGGTCCTGAGGAGTCTTGCATTTTGGCTCAGTGATACTGACCCTTCTTCCAGCTGCAGTGCTGCTCCTCTCTGACTTTCCTGACAGGTGCATTTCTTCCTTGGGTATTTGATCACCCAGGTACTTCTTTCCCACTGCCTAAGCTTTGGGCTTCTCACTAGCCTGTCTACAAGTGTCCTAGCCCATGTGGCTGCCATCTCCCTCCACTTTCTGCTTGTGATGAGCGTCTAACACTCCCATTTTCAGGTGACTGAAATGGTACATTTGCTCCACAAACCATCTCATTGGTGCCAAATGCCCCTGTCTGCACACCCTAATTGTAAGTGCTACAGGCCTGTCAAATCTTGCACGTCTGAAGCTTTGCACCTTGAGAGCTCTGAAGTGGAAAGAAACAAGTCCGTTATTAATGGACTCTGCTTTCCCCTCCAGAGCTGATTCTTCTGGATGACCTACTGCGGCATTTCTCTAATCTTCCAGCTTCGCCTTCATCGCTAGTTTTCAGACATATGACTCCATCAGCTTGAGTGGTACATGTTTGAGAAACTCAGCAAGCCTGGAAAGGAGGGCAAGCAGGCAATAGAATCCAAGGGTGTAGAAGAAGTTGAAAAGATCTTAATTACTTGCATTCATTAAAATGAGGGCACGGTGTATTTTATCTACGTATGTGGTCTTTTGAGCAATATTGTTCACAGTCTGTGTTATGAGATGCAGAAACTTGCGTGGCATTGTACCTGTCCAGATGTTGTCAGGTAACAGCCTCATCCTGGTGATCCCCTTTTTCTGTATGCATTTGCTGGTGAGTCCTGTCAGTGGAGGTAAAAAGGTAAAGACCTAAATGCACAGGGGACTGACTACATAGCAACATGAACAGAACATCATAAATCAATCTTTCCTCAGGAAAACAAATATATCCCTGCTGGCCCCAGCCTGCTACAGAGGGAGCATAAATATCTTCTAAACACAGGAAGTGGATCATGTTTCTGGAAGAAACTTTACTCTCCAGAGTTTATTATGTTACTGGAGCTTCTTTCACATAAGTCAATGTAAAGCTGAGCTAAACTTGGTGTAAGTGAGATCAGGCCCTTTATCGTAGGCTGCGATATTTATAAACAGCTTTGTCTTCAAACAATGTGAGCCATTCATCATGTGTCTCAGCCTCAGAAAGTAGTGCACGTTTCTGAGAAGCGGGACTGGAGTTCAGGTTGCTTTGAAGGAGGCAATGTTCAAAGAAAAATGTTGCCTTTTCTCAGTGAAATCATTCCAATTTCCATGATACCACACCAAGCATGTTCTTAGGGAATTATTTCTCCCCATTAACCTTAGCCAGTGCTGCTGCTTCATCAGCTGCATGAGGGCTCTTATTGCCTCAAATATATTAAGCTACATATTTCTCCCTGGCAAGCCCAGGTCAGCTAAGGAAACCAAAGGAATTCAATAAGTTAAATATTTTGGAAGGAAATGTGTCATGCCCATAAAAAAAGAACTCCCTACAGAAATATACTTCCAGCAATGAACTCTGAATGAGCTGTGGGAAGAGATATTATTTATTAAATGGACAAAGAAACAGCAAACAGTGCACTTTGAAAGGCAAAAACTGGTTAGAAAATGGAAAATCAAGTATTTGAAAATTGATATTCTGAATAGGAATCTAAGTTTTAAAAGTATTGAAAAGGAAATTCCTGCTTAAAAATAATTTGAAAATATTTAATAATCTCAATCTGATGACATTGCAATAATTTAATATCAACTATTAAATATAATCCCTTTGGATTTTAAAAAGAAAGTCGAAATTGTCAGGTTAAATGAAAACAGTTTGGCTCACAAAACCAATTTGCATTTAACAAGATGGGAACAGCTGATGTAAACACAAAGCTGTAGAAATAATTTATTTAATCTTTCACTTATTCGTAATTTGGCCCAGATCAACACATTCACTTTAAAAGTTTCACTTCTGGAGAAGCTTTAAGGAAACATTTGGCCACCAAATACATTTTAAGCAACAGTAGGACAATACTTGTGTCTTGCCAGAGCACAGTAGGCTCAGAGTGCTCCTACCAGCAATCTGGCTGCTCCTGATTACCCTGTGAAACAGTGCTTTTCTCAAATGGGCAAGTGTTAGGCTTCCTCTCACCAGTCTGAGATTCAGCTTTACAGCTACCCTTTCGGAACAGAAAATCACAGACCAAATTGTTCTACTTTCTGCAACATACTTTCTGTATGTTATCCTTTCAGGCCATCAAGATTGTGCACGCCTACAATAACCAAAATTCTGGCTGGGCTTTATTCTCTGCAAAACACAAGCAAACCAGCTTCCTTTCTGTGAGTTAAAGTTTACTCTTTCCTATAGCAGTGATAATTATCAGGCTCATAAAAATAAATCCTGCAGGTTGCTGGGACTTTAAATAGTAAAGCGTGATAATCCCCTTATGTTTATACTTCTCTTTCTAAAAGGAAATCCTTTAGCGTGTGGTAGCTCTCTCATTTTCCACACAGAAAGAGCAAAGAGTCAACTAACCCTAGAGCCAGGCTCACAAAACTGACCAAAATAGACTTTTGCTGAAAGAACAGGGTGAAAAATAGGTCGCAAACCGCTCCTTCTCAAACTTATATGTAAGAAAACTGAAGCCCTGGGATATGTCTCATCTGTTCTTTTTTGGTGAAAGAAGATCTTTATGGGAACAAAGTATATGAGATGTAAACTAAGAAGAGATAATGCTGGTACATGTTCTGTCCAATTTTAATATGGATCTCTTCATATGGATCATTTCTTCCAAGATTCCATGGAATTAAATATGCTGTATGTGCCTTTTAATTTTATTTTTTAACATGACGCAAATATTGTTTTTTCTGTTGTGCTGTACAGTAATGATTTAGCGTATTTTTATTTTCTTCTGTGCTTCAGCGCTACCACCTACTAAATGGGAATAACGTGTTCCCTCCTATGAAAAGCAGTATACAAGGATCAGTATAACAGACCAAGATACTAGTGCTCTTCCTGTTTCTATCCTTTCTGACGCAAGTGTTCATCTAAATATAAAGTGTCATGATAGATTGTTTCCATAGCTGGAGAAAATGGTGATGGAATCAAGGGTTTCTTTGAATTTCTTCTTTGTCGAGCCAGACTCTTTTTTTCCTGACAGCACAGGGGTCCAGCTGGTCAGTGCCCCTTTCCGCCCAGCACGTAGGTGTAGAAGTCTCTTTGTTTTAGTTTTTCTCAGGACTGTGATCCTAGTGTTGTCCTGGCTCTGATCTGGTGTTTCTTGGCAGCCTTCTCCTTTAGCTTCTCTGTTTCTGTTTGTGTTTGTAATTGATACTCAAGCCTTTGCAAATAGAGAAACCTCTCTGCACACATGTGCCTTTGTTTAGGGTGTTCTGGGCTTGCTTGGGGGACGGGGGATGCCTTGGACCTTGTCTCTGGTTCTGTAAGACTCTTCTGGGAGTCTGTATGCTCCATGCACCAATTACACCCAACCTTTAGCACTGTTCTAAGAGGATAATGATACCTATTGTGAAACCAAATATCAGTGATACCAGTTGTAGCATCTGACCACCTAATTGCATATTTCATCTTCTTCTCATATAAATAGCAGCCATGAAAGAAATACAATTAATATTGCAGCTAAGAAAATGTTCTAGCAGCTGTAATTAGGACTGGATAAATTGTTAACTGTGAATAAATAATCCAAAGTATTCTTGATCCTTTTGGTTTATGAATCAATTGGGGAGTTCTAATTTTTCTCTTTTTCTCCCTCCCTCCCTCCTTCCCTCCCTTTTTTTCCCCTAAATGCAACTAATGTGGCAAAAAATGTCAAATTTCCATAGCATTCAAATAATCTCCTTTATGGGGTAGAATTGCTTAACCAAACTGCATGGTGCTGATGGGTAAAACTTTCTAAAGAGCATAGCAAATTAAAAATCACCATTATTGGGAGGGAATGGGTGCAAATCCCCTGGATGGGTGCAAATCCCCTGGTATGAATTTTCAAGGCAACTGAAAACTCACCTTCAGCTGTCACTGGTGTCTTTGCCAGCACGGGAGAGTGAGCACTGGTCCATGTTCCCAGGGCTTCCCATTATGGTGCATGGGTTCTCATGCGAGTAAATAGCAACTAATAACAGAGATGTGTTTGGTCAAGGTGATCTGTGTTTGGAGATCACGTGAACACCCATGACTGATACCAGCCCAGATTGCTACTGCTCTGCATTTTGTGTTGATAATTCTTCCAGCACAGAAGGAATCCTCTATGATGTTACAAAGTGGGAGAGTAATTTTTACAATTTTTCCTTGGTGTGACTAATCTCTGCAAGGTCCATGACAGTGAAGAATTCAGCTGTGCCACCACGGCATTTGCTTTAAGTCTGGTGCACAGATGCTGCTTTTTGTCAGGATTTTAAACTCAGCTTATTTTTTTCTCTCCGCTTTTGTCTTCTAAAACTCTCCAGATCACCAGCTGCTCGAAGGAAAGGCACACAGAAGGGTTATTCCTGATTCAGGGAAACATACTGGAAACATTTCCTAAACTGTTACTGTTTTGCCACAGTGAACTCATCCCCCCAATGACAGCTCTGAGGGGATGGTTTGAAACCACCAGCTGTTACTTCAGACAAAATTTAGTCCATGAATACTCAGTCAGGAGTCCCTCATTTCCCCCATTTCCCACACAGGTGAGATTTCAAGCAACCTGCACCCAGCATTAGCAGAAATGCCACAGAAGGCAGTTTGCAAGCTCTAGCTGTCACTTGGGAAGGCTAGCTTGTCATCAGCATACCTTGAATTTCACACTTGTTAGGTGCCGATTGGTCCAGCAAGATGTGTATGCCGCAGCATTCTGTTTGTTGTTGCAGTTGCTGATATAAATTGACTAACCCTCTAATTACCCAAATCTTGGGGCTAATAATTTACATACTTTATTTTCCACTCAATAAAATTTATTTGAGACCCAGAGGAGCAGAAGCTCTATGTACTTAAACGCCAATTCTGAAAGCCAGAGGCTAAGTATGAGTACTCCAACATATGCGTGGGGGTGTCAGAAGCATTCCGGCTCAGCCTTGAGCTGACTAAGCTGAGTCTGCAACTTATCCTACAGCTTATCTGCTGGTTTTGGCAGAAGCGGCAAAATTTACAGTCTGTCCTGGTGACACTGGAAACACCCTCGTGAACATGTGTGAGTTGTTTTGTTAGCTTTGCAAATTCATGGCTGGACAGATGAGGTCTCACCTTGAAGAAAGACCAGAACAGATCACATTTCAGGGTTCTGTGAAAATACTAAGAGAGTCATCATATTTTTTAGCAGAGACTCCAGACAGGCTATTCTCCAGAGGTAGGTAGGCTGTTGTCAAGTGGTGGGACAGGTGGTGAGAGATGCTAGATGTATTGATCAAAGACATTGTGACAGAGAAAACCAGTGTAGGGGTTCTCTTTGCCTGACCTGTGTTCCTTTCTCCTTAATCTAAACCACCAGCCCTGCTACATTTGGTATTTAGATAGAAATGCTTATTGATTCTGACATGATTACGAGCAAGGGAATGTTTAAGATGTGACCTTCGCTACAAAGGCTGCTGGGTAGTTCAGCTTGAGAGATCCATCCTGTGCTTTTAAACCTGAGCTACCCTGCAACACACAGCGAGGCCAACTGAATGAATCAACTGAAAGCAAAATCAAAGTGGAGTGCAGAGAGGATTGTTAATGTCATCCTGGTTTCCTTCATATTGGCATAATTAACATTTATATATAAACATGTCTTTGTTGACATATTCTAAATAACAACATACGAAAAATATCCACTGGGTGGGTGGTGAGATGTACTATGCCAGCAGAGGGGTGGTAAAATGAAATACCCACATGTTGTTCATTTGCTCATCTTGTCCTTCTAAGGTGTCTTGTCCTTGCCCTAAGTTATAGAGGGGGGACTGTTGCACGTGACATCCAGCCCAGCAGGGAACAAATTGAGAAATACTGCTGCCAACAGTGTTTAGACATCACTGCAATCTGAGTATCTAATATGCTTTCATGGGAAGTTTGTATATTTATGTATATTATGTCCCATGTACATAAATGTGAGTGTCTGCATATCTGAGCACTTCATTAAATTAAAGCAGTAATCTGATAGGGTTTTGATCTCAAGGGTTCCCAAACTACAATAGCATCACAGGCTCTTACCTTCTCTTTCTGCCCAACGAGTCAGACACTCTTTGAATCCACCTCCTATCTTCCCACATTAAAATGCCATGCAACACTCTGAATAAAACCACATATCAGGCAGTAGATTTGGTTTGCTGCAGAGGGACTCCGCACTGTTGGCTGGGTTTTCTTCTGAATCTATGATGCTGGTTTTCCTGCCTTGCTTCCAGCTTCCAAACTGCAGCAAGAGAAAATTCAATAGGGTTGAATATTTATGAGTTTTCTCTATAAAAAGTTCTGGAGCTGACATGAAAAAAGGACTCTGCAGTTATGAACAGGAAGAAGCAGTCTGTAAAACTGAAGGTGGAGGAGAGGTCTTTTCACAGCTATTAAATTCCAACCTATGCAAACGGTAGCTATATAGGAAATCAATAGCAAAACCCCCATAGACTTCAATGGGAAAACAATTAGGTCAGTGTTAGTTGTCTTTGAATTCCCAAGCTGGGTATGTCATTGTTTGCTTGGTTGGTGTTATCTTGAAAAACCTAATGACTTTTTCCCTTTGTTATGGGTTGCTTACCTACCTTAACTGTAGTAATTCTTATACTAAAGCCTACTTGTAATGGACTGAAATAGGCCAACTTTCTTTTAAATTGTATGCAATTTGTTTCCTGGCACTACTGTGGTTCAAAAGACTGCTAGTACTGCAAAGTGTTCCCATAACACCTTGCACAGAGCTAACAAGCATAGTTATTTGAAACTTACTGTGCCTTCCTATAGCATTATTGTGAAGAGGTAATAGCCCTCCTTTGAGGCACTCTGACACTATCTACCGGTGGTTTGCACTCACTTCTGGTATCCTCACCGGTGCCTCAGGTGTGAGTAAGAATTGGACCAAGGGCTGTGGATTCACTCATTTGCTGCAAAGCAGAGGGTGTGGGCAAGGGCAGGTGCCAGAGGCCCTGCTGTGTCAGCATAAATTCTCCTGTGCTGAGTTGGGTCAGGAGGCTAACAGCGTTGACAGCTTTAATTTTTATTTTATTTATCTTTTTTTACTTTTTTTATGCTGAGCTGGATCTGCCCATTCCTTTGATCACCTCATAGCCAGATGATGATGACTAATGGCAGAGCAGAAGGTGAGAGGTGTTTGGTGAGGTGGGAAGGAAAGTGGGTTCACCCTTTTTGCAGCAGCCCTAAAGCTGAAGTACGATTTAGCAAAGGTGCAGGAGCCTGCGCACCTCATGGGAGGGTGCAGGAGGTCTCCATAGGAGTGGCAGCAGCTGAAGAGCACTGCTTGCTGCACTTGTCAGGGCAGAGACTGTGCAGTGGGTGCTTGGGCTGAGGAGGTTCTCACCTTCCTGGGCCCTTCCTTTGGTGGTGGATGAGAGCTGAGAGATTATATCCTCAGCTGGCTGAACCTGGGACAAAATCACGAAGTTCAGAGGAGCTGCCCCATCTCAGTGAGCTGCAGATACACTTCTGTGGCTGTGTGAAACCCAGTGCTTCTGAGCAGTGGGGGGAAGTCCTGAAACCAGGACAATTGGGTTTTTTTCTTGTCCTGGGTGTTTTTTAAAGCTCACACAAAACCTTGATCTGGCACTGCCCTGGCATTAAGAAAGCAGAAGATAAGACAGTCTCCTGTTTGAAGAGACAAATATTCATAACTGTGTCTTGGGTGGTTTTCCCTGCATGACGTCCTCTTCTGTGTGCTCATTTGGAGAAGCTGGTCTGTATTTCACTAGAACACTTTTGTGCAGCATTGCTGGTGCAGAGTGGTTGCCACCTCCCCTGCAGAGGGGTCTGATTGATCCCTAAGTATACACATATATAATCTGTTGAGTGATTCTTCACAATAAGAGGCACTTTGCAGAAGTAAATTATTATTACTATGACACCATTATTTCACTCCTTTGGAACAAGGCCATTTTCCCCCTACTGTCAGCATTCCCTGCTAGACAAATAGTAGTGCTGATACTCTCAGGATGAGTCACCGTGCTGCTGCAATAGGATGGCAGCTATCCTCAGATAAAAACCCCATTAGCAGTGCAATGTATCCAGTCACCACTGACTCAGAAACTGGAATCCCAAGGCTGCTCTTGAGTCAGCATTGGTATGACTTCTGTCACTAGGCTGCCTTAGCCTGCCTGACATTGTCACTCATGATGAGAATACCAGGCTGCTGATGTCAAAGCAGTACCTGTGTAACTCCAGTGGACTCTGGATAACTAACACATTTTCCTAGTGGAAATAATTCCATGGTAGAGGCTTCCAAAGCTGTGTTCATGCAGAGCCATTTCACAGATGAAATGGCAACCTGAGAGCCATGCCTCAAAATTAGTCTTGAAAGCCATACTTCTACATCTGGTCATATGAACAAGTGTTGTCCTGAAGATGACAGTCCCAGCAATAGTTCATCCTTGGCAGCAGCTCAGTGTTCTCACCCCAGATAGCCCTCATCATCCTCTGGGGCCTCTACTGAGTCCTGGTACAACCCTGAAGGAGTTACCTGCACACCCATGATCAGTCATTCAATTATCTCAGTGACAAACACAACTCAAAAACTATTTGTAGGCCTCATTCAAAAGCTTCACTGGCTTCTAGTAGCTTACAAGTTGCTCTTTGGAAAGAATTTGGTGTGGAGTGGGGATTTGTTCCTCAAGTAATCCTGTAGCAGTAGTGTCTGCTTTAATGTATACTGAGTAAATATCTTTACTTTCTCCTGACTGTTCTTAATGTTCAGGTACCTTTTGTACTTGAGAAGGCTGTGGACTGAGCTAAACTGAGAGAGCAAAGATGCTTGCCTGAGAGTGCCTGCTTTTTTCATTGTATTCTGTTTAGTCACTGTGGTATATAGAAGGGGACACTTTTCCCTCTAATGTCAAGATTCAGCGTAGTTTAATGTGCTGTGGTGTCTGAGCTGTGCATAATGGTAAATTATCTGTGTCCAAAGACCACAGCAGACAGTGGCTTGGAGGCTGAGTGCTAGTACCTATGTTTGCCTCCTCTGGGATATGAGAAAGGGCCACATCTCTATATCCAGGGCTTCATGCCCTGGAATGGTAATGGAAATTACAGCATTGTTTAGAGCAAGCTTGTTCTGAGGAGTATGGCACACCGATTTTTGCCAATCAAACTGCTAGGAGATTTGATAAAGCCATTGAAAACCATATCCAGAAAGCAGTGACAAATATGGAACTTGCTTACCCTTAGTAATTTGGCTGATTTAACTACCTTGATTTAAGAATCAGCACTAAAAAGAGAAGAAGCTAGACCTGCAAGGTGGCACAAGTCAGTGCACTTTCACTGAACTAAATGGAGCTGTGGCAATGTACACCAGTAAGCCATCCAGTTCCAGACCTTAAAAGCTTTAAGCTGATGAATATTCCCTGCTGATGGCTGATTGTTATTGGTATGCTTTGGTACAATGCTCTGAAGTGCAGTACTCTACCAATTCAGGACATTCTGTGAGTCTCAGGCTTGTTTCACTTCTGTTCAACTTCTTTTGGGCACCAGAATTCACTCTCATTTTACAGAGATGTAAGTCTGGAATAAAGCCACAATACACTGGCAACATTCCTTAAGGTACAGATTTGTGCAAGCAAGAAGTGTGTTTGTCCCTGTCTGAAAGTCCTTGCTGGCTTGGTAAGTTGGATGTTTTTCAGGTTATTTTTATTTATTTCCTTTTTATTTTTCTTATTGCACTCGCTACAGCAAAAGGGCTAGCCACACTTACAGTAGATACAGATGTACATGCCTTGCTCTCAGATTCCCTGCAGGCAAACAGTGATAAATGTGGAGGAAAAGAAAGATGGCTTTTAAAGAATGACCTTAGGAAAAAGAAACTGCAGAAATAGCTGCTGTGCCTGGTGTTTCATCTGTGAACACCCAGGGAAACTAATTCAAATGCAAGTGGGAAATGCATCCATATCTTTGGGTAGGGGAAACTGAATTGTTTTGCACAGCAGCTAGCTCTTTGGGGCCAGTCTGATGCATCCTTGGGTTTCTTCATTGAAAGGGGAAAGAAGTCAGTGCTGGAAGATATTTTAAATGAAATATTCAATGTACAGTAACTCTTTTATTGCCTAAGAGTCCTCATTTTTCTCGTTACCTGTCAGGTCTCCCCTTGGCTTGGGAAGCAAGTATCTTCAGGTCAGCCTCCATCACACAGCAGCTGGGCTCTTCGGTTAACTGTTTCCAAGACTTACCTCTTCTTTTTCTTTCTGCAAAATAAGTTTACAGTGTGTTTGGCCTGATTGGCATTGATTCTGAATGGTACTTGACCTATAGTGGTGGTTGCATCATTGATATTTATATAAAGAATCTGTTTGTTTCATTAGTTCCGCAGCCAACACTGGGATCCTGCTGTAAACCCTTTGTTGCCTTTGGGTGTTTCTTCCAGAATGTTCTTTTTCATAAAACTTCTCAGATTCTCTATGTTGAAAAGGAGAAATTAAAAAGTGAATGATTACTGACAAAAGGCTAGAAGAACACTTAGTTTGGAAACTGTCTGTCATTCAGGAGCATAGTTGTTAAATGCAGGTTAGCTATGCACACAGGGAGGTAATTTTGCCTTGCTCTTAGCAATGGAGGCAGAGACACCATCACTTCCCTGTGTTCCCTCTGATCTCTGGTGTCACCTGAACATTTCTGTGCTCTGCAAACTCAGTGCAATTTTCTGACTGCCATCTGTTGCCAAGGCTGAGGTTTATTTGACAAATGCACATTTGAACCTTACGTAACCTTCAGCTTTCTCATAAGGTAAAGAAGCAGAGCCTGAAAGTCCAGGTGAGGGATCTTAAAAATAACAGAGGAAGAAATAGTAGGCAGTAAAATTAAAGACTTTTCTGACCTTCTTTTTTAGCCTATTTTTAGTTACCTTGGCTGAATATAGCCTTGCTTGCCACTAGTCATATAGACTGGATGCTTGTCGTCTTTGAATCTACATCACTCTATGTTTGTCTCTAGGAAAGTAAACTGTCTTCCAGGGAACTGATCTCAACTTGCCCTGGGATGTGAGAAAGTGATAGAGGTAGTTCATAAATGATGTTAGGAAAGAGCTACTCTGAACAGGTATCTCTGAGTTAGTAGCCTTAACTTCTCTTTAAAGTCAAAGAAGTGTTTTCCTTTCATATATGCAAAATTTATTAGATTACTTATTCCCTAAAACTATTGATTTCTTTCCAAAGCCAATGAAGATGATGTAGCTTAGCTTAGCTCAGTTGTAAATGTATGTTGACAGATGCTGTAAGGTCTGGTGAATCCCACTCTTGATAGCTCCAAGGATACAAAGGGGAACTGAGGATACTTACAGTTTGCAGGAAGTGCCAACCCTCGATTTAGAACAAGGGAAGAGCTGTTCAAATTAGACACAACTGACAAATCAGCCTTAATTCAGCAAATTGTTAGTAACATCACACTCAGCACAAAAAGAACATGATGTTTCCTGTTCTCCATGGGCTTTTTTAGACATGGCAGAGAATCTGATATAGCATAAAATTGTCACATAAAACTGCATATGACTGATGCGTTATATAGTTTAAAGGTTTAAAGGAAATTCCCATGTCCGCATTTGAACTCCCTGTTTTTTGAAACACAGTCAGCACCCATGTAGTTGTGCACCTGTGTGTTATCATGTACTTTGCACATGATGAAGCTGCTGAGTTACATTAAAATTGGCAGGATGCAAATTGATATACCTGCCACGGCAAGAGAAAAATCAAGTTTTCTGTAAAATATGTGCTTTCACTTTAACAAACTTGGTTTAGCTGTGGCACAAAATACTCATACTGAATAAAATAGTAATTTTGGTGAATACAGGAAGAATACCACTCTTGATGCAATTCCCTTGTTGAGTACTTCTGGGAAATAAACATTGTCGTACTGGCCCATTTTGCTAGCAGCTCATCTCATTTGTTCACCCGAGTTTCATACATTTCAGTTTTAATTCTGCAGAAGGAAAATCTCGTCATACAAAGGATGGGCTCTAAACTCTCTAGTCTGGTGTGACTACACAGAAAATCATACTGTACCTCAAATCACAGATTTTTTGGTACTAATTGGATCTTTATTACTTCAGTGAAAAGAGTAGATGACATGACTAATCCTTCCGATTGATAGACTAGGACAAGAATGCCCAGAACCTTGTGGGATTGAGTATCTAAGTCCCAGTCTGACATGATTCATACCCACAATTGGCATCAGGGACTGTGTGCAAACTTACTGGCACCTCTGGAGACAAATGCCCAGCATGCAGTCAAGAAGGTCTTTGAACACCTGGAGTTTTAGCTTCCAGGTTGAGAAATATGTATTTAAAATACAGCACTAATGCCCACAAAAGCTGGGATCTAGTTTCTGTTCACTTCTAGACTAAGTTTTGCTTCACCTGGGAAATGAATCATATCTCAGAAGAAAGGTGTGCTGTTTGACTGAATCAGGAGGATGGACCCTGTGTAGAATGGGTGACTAGAGGCAGAAGTAGGTTCTGAAACTATTTCAAGGAAAATACAAATGTGATTTCAGGCCTCTGTGTATGAGTTTCCTCCTGGGGAGAAGAAGGGGATCTAATCTCACATAACTTTAGACAACTGCAGTGAAGGTGTTTGCCTTTGGGATAACCTCTTTCATAAGAAGTGGGAAGAGGTGCCTCGAGGTCATGATTCATTTGCCCTGTCCTACCATCAGTCTTAGGATAAGATCGACTTCTGTTACGCTTACAGAAGTCTGTTTTTCCATTGACTATAGAAAGACACTGAAGGATAGGTGAGGTGTGCATGTCTACACTGTAATCATCTACTGTTAAGGGAGGTGAATGTTACCTCTCCACCACTTGTCCCAGGACCCATCTCTATCCCTGCAACTGAGTCAGGTAGCAGTGTTCATCTTCTATTAAAATACTTTCCTACAGTTTTCCTAATCCTTCTGCTGAATTCTCTCTGGTCTCCAGGCAACATGGAAAAATGCTTTCAAGAGGTCCCAGTTTGAGTCAGGTGTGTCCTGGAGTTAAGCCATTACAAAGTGTGTAACTTGAAGCTAGGCATGCACTTAAATTACCTGATGAACAGATATTGATTTAGACACAAATTATGTACCCATAAGCAGGTGGATAATTAAGCACTCAGACCCCAAACCTATCAAACTGTCACCTGTATATTACATCATAAGTAGAGTGATTTTATATTGTTATAAGCGATAAGTAGATGGAGTTTTATCTACTGTTATGGAGAAACTGCTGGAACCAATTGTTCAAAGCCTTTGTCATAACCACATGACAACATTATTATCTTCTCCAAGGGTGGCAATAAGGATCAATTAGGCAATAATGCATATCTCTTTGAAAATGAAAAATAACACATGGGATCATTGTTTCATACCCTTTGGGTGCAAAGGCTAAAATAAAGATCCTTTCTTCTTTCTCTTCTTTCCAATAACCTGTCTGTTTGTACTCTTAGTTTTATGATTTCCTCAAGCTCATAAATCTCATGCAAGAGGTAAGGATTGTAAGGAGAGAAAAATCACCCTTATCAGGTGATTTTACATCATTCCTCCTTGTTGCCCTTGTGTTCAATTATTTTCATCCTTAATGGTCTTATTGTTTTCCCTGTATATAAATCAAGCTACAGTGACATGCAAAATGAAGTATGGAAAATTCAGCTGCTTGCTTTATTGCCTGATAAGGATGGGCTACAAAGGTATTTGATACTGTTGTCATTCAGGGAAAAGTGCCTGATAAAGAGTTGCTTTTTGGGGCCAAATTTTCCTGATTCTGTCTGCGCCTTCTAGCCTGTGTCTTTAAAAAGAGAGAGGATGTGCTCTTGTTGTTATGGTACTGCAGATCAATGGGTACCTTGTTGTTGTTCTTGTTGTGGCCTGCAGATCAGTGTGTACCTTGGCCATGCCAAGGGCAACTGACAGATCTTAAGCAGAGTTCCTTCACTTCTGTGCCTCTTTTCCATCTAAATACTTGCCTTTTAAAAGGTCATTGTATTTTGCACCAGTAAGACTTCCTATTTGTAGATACAATTATTTTGCTCTGGTGTTCTTCATAAGAAACTGAATGGACAGTTCTGGAGAGAGGGAAGATTTTAATTTATCTTTTTTACATAGGAGTTTTCTACTCAATAAATGTAGTTAGAGTGTAAAGTTCTGCTTTTTGGGTAGATGCATACGACTGCTTAAAAAAGCTGGCAGATTTTCCTGCTTCTTTCCATTTTACCAACTGGAATGGTGTTTCAATCCTAACATGAACAGTTGGTACGCTTCCCAGTTCCCTCATTCGAATAAGCCTGGTGGTGTTCCTTACTCATTTGATTGTAAGCTTTTCCCGACCCATTTCCTTTTCTTACACATTTAAAAGCACTAAAGAGAACAGGATTTTGATTCTAGTAGAAGCCTTTGGGCATTGCTACATTAAAATCACAATAAATGCTGAACTTGTGCAACCCTTCAAGCCACAACAGAGTAGGTCAAATAATTGAACTGAGGTAGGAAATGTTAAATGCCAGGTTGATTTGGAAATTGTATTTGATACTGTCTTAAAACATAGGACTGTATTTCAACTGGTATAAGAGTCATAACTCTTTTTAGGTCAATGGATCTCATACTGATTTAACTATTGCCATCCATTTAGATAGTAATAGTTTGGAATGCATTAGACAGCTAAAAAAATTTCTACTACAGATGATGCCTCTTCTACGTGATTTGAAAAAGACCAAAGCTTAGAGGGGAGGGCAGAGACCATAAAATAACACAGGCATGAGAAACCAAAGTACGTATCTCAGAGGGAAAAGATGTTGAAGCTGGCGGTTTGGGACAGTCTAATTAGAGGAAGACAAAATGCCAACTGTTCACCTTTGTGCAAATCAACTGGATATTTTGTGTACAGAGATCTTGGCAGCAGCACTCTGTGGGTCAAAAACCACTTGTTTCCTTTCAAATGATTTTCAAAAATGAAATTATAGAATTAGATCTGGCCAGGGATGCCAAGGGCAGTGATTAAAGCTTGTATAGGTATGTCAGTGATAAAAGGAAGATGATGGGAATTGTGGGTCCTCTCTGGAAGGAAACAGGAGACCTTGTTGCTTGGGACATGGAGAAGGCTGAGTTATTCAATGACTTTTTTGCCTCAGTTCTCCTTTGACTGAGAGATACCAGTGCAGACAGAACCTGAGAGGCTGACATACAGTGTTCTCCCTCCATACTTTGCTGCCTCACTGGTTATTTACTGGGGTAACACATTTCTATGGATAAAACATTGGGCTGAGATCCAGGTGAGACAAGGTAACTCTTGACTTGGCCACAGAGGTTCATTCTGATCTTGGAGAAGTTGTTCAGTGTCTCTGCTGGGAGTAAGAGTTCTGCCCTGTCTTACAGAGGTGTTGGCAGAGGGTTAACTGGTTCACAGCAAATAGATCCTGCTACAATTGTGAGTTGGCTGAGGTGCAGAAAACAGCGCATGAGGGGGAAGACAGAAGTTACAATAAGGGATAGGTTGAACACACAGGACCAAAGGAACCAGGCTACGTCACTTGGCTTCGCACAGATAAATTGATTAATCCTTATGAGGTGCTGAGATGCGTGAAATCCATAGAAAACCCCAAATCTAAATACACAGACTAACAGAATATCCACTTGCACCTCTATGAAAATCCCTGACAGTTCTTTTTTCTTTTTTTTTTTCTTTGAAACTGAACCCAGTGCTTACAGCATCATTTTTTTATTTTTTAGATTTTGTTTTGTATCTGTTGAATTGCACAGTGAAATATTCAGAGCTGGGGGAAAAAAAGTTTAAATTCAACTAAATCCCAGGATTGAATTTTTTGGCTTTAAGACAGACCAAGCTGAAACTTAATTGCATCCCTGGAAGCTAATGTAATGGCCATTTGCAATGTGAGGGCACATTAGGGAGTTTTTTCCATTCACAGCTTTCTTTTCTAATATATATTCAAATGTAAGAGCAACTTCTCGTTTTAGAAATACATCCAGAAGTAAATCCTATTTCACCAGCACAGTAACAGAGCTGGCTCTGGGGAGTGAGGAGTTACACTTGCAGTTCTCCATTTGCTGCTTTTGGAGGTGTCACCTTCACACAAAGCATCAATCTGTTCCGCACTGCAGAGGCCAGAATGGATTTTGCCGCCCACAAAACGTACCCTGCTTCTGCTGAGACCCCATTTCTGTGCTAATCAAAGTTCTCAGCACTGAGTTCTTTAATTGCACAGGTGAAAAGTGAATGAAAATTGATGTCTCATGAGTTCCAATCTGACTGAATTAGCCTACAACAGGATTCCCTTGATTTTTGAAAGAGCTCAATGTCCTTTAGACTCTTACATGAAAAAGCCATTTTTCCATGAGCACTCTTCAAGTACAAAGCACAGTGGTGGCGTGAGGGGTGTCTGCATTCTTCTGAGCATCCAGACAGAAACATCTGCCTGGTGGACCAGGAAAGCATCCATCTCCCTCACACATGTAGTTCATACTTTTGCTGGTGTTTCTGGGAGGTGGCATAACACAGATGGGCACACTAACGACTTACCTAGCTAAGTCACACCGGTGACTTAACTCAAGGGCTCTGTGAACATGCTGGAGTTTTGGTAGTGTTAACAGATTCTGCAGGTGCATGCCTGGCCACAAGGAGCTTTTTAAAAGTACTCTGAAGGCAAGAGCAGCTTCATGCTGGTGTAGCTCAAGTCAGTGCTTTTACACTGAGTAACTACTTGGGTTTGTAACTGCTGTATGTCTTCAGCCTTTGTAACTCAAGAAATCAAGAGTGACATAAAAGGCAGTGAAGAAGGGGCCCCTTATTCACCTGGCAGCCTGCAGTGGGGAAGCAAAGAAGACAAGCCTGGGGTATGTTCATGTGGATATTAGAAGTGATGCCAGGGCTCCCTGATTTTATTATGCTCTACTATGTTGAGAGGCAAATGGGTGCATATTCTACCTTTCTCTTCCACCTTCTCCCCGGATATCCCTCTTTTCCCCTCCTTTCTACTTATTCCCACAAGTTACACACCTCCTCTTCTTCCTCCTTCTGCCTGTATCATCAACTGCTAAAAATCTGCTCGCATCAGGATGGCATCTCCTTGCAAAAATCTGGCAATAACACAGTTGCCAGAGCACAGACACAAAACTTGGCCATACAAAGTGTTCCCTGGGTTTGTACTCCATGCACATGAACTGTTGTTGCAGTGCCACTGCAGCTTGCCATGCCAGTGAGTAGAATTAAGCAAGGAATGTGAAGATGCTTCCTTCTCTGTTCTCAGCAGCTGTGTTTGCAGAGGGTTAAAAATGTCCAGGGTTTTTCTGCTCTTATCTCTTATGTGCTCTTATCTCTTGATAATTGTCTGATAATTGTATCTGCCCCATGGCTTATTTCCCTACCTTGGAGGAAATTGCCATTGTTTATGCATTCCAATTTGCAGAGACCAAACAGTTGAATGGAAAGGAATGGAAAGACTTCCATACAGAAATCAATGTTTGCATCAAAGGTCAAGGGAAATGATCACACAAATAATCTCAGTCCATCATGTCCATTTTGCCTTGAGAAGACCAGAAAATCACACATACTTTGTCATATTGCTAACAATAGCCCTTTGACTTCAAACAGGGCTAAGATTGTCATTTCTACTGACTTATTTTAGGTTGAGAGTAGTTCATTTCTTTGTTGTCAAGCAAAACAAACTATAAATTCTTAGTGAAAGACTTACTGAAGGCAGACAAAAGCATGCTCATCCTAAATCTGTAAACTTTCGCTGCTTTGTCAAAATGAAAACATTTCAGAGAAATTTTCATTTTTGTTTTCCTTTTATTTGCATCCACTTTTTTTCAGATTTTCAGGTGAGCATTCCTGAAGTCTAAAGGCTTCTGGTCACTTCTGAACGGAGGAAATAAGAACAAGACAGCTTAAAAAAGCCCCCAAACAAACAAAAGAAGCCATCAAAGAGCCTCTTGTGAATCCCATTTTGATAAGATTGCATCTCACATAGATTTCTGAACAATTCTTTTGCAACCACTGATGCATTTATTTTTTATTTACAAAAAATGTTAGTCTTCAGCTAACTCCACCTGGAACACTGGCAATGTCTTTGTTCCACAGTGAGAAAGAGCCTTATTTCCATGGGAACAGGTGGCTCAGAGGATGTGAGCGCCTGTCACCTGGAGAAGATAAACATACTGCACTCACTCCCTTTATTTATATCCTGAAGATGTTGACATGACAATTACATGTTTTTGTTTTGTTTTAGTGGAAAGAGGTCAGTTTTAATTGCCATCTTAAATACAGTTGCAAATTTCAGCTGAATGTTTGAATACCCATTTGAGACCTGTTTTTGTAAGTGAAGAAAATCTCATAGCCTTGATTTCTAATGTTTTGACACTTTCTTTTACGAAGGTGTCAGTCTCTGACTTGTAGTGCAATTATTGCAGTGACACTGACACCTATGTATTGGTGCTATTGACACTTCCATTTCATGTCCTCTAGATAAGAGATGATTTTTGGAAATCCTTTGGTTGAGTTGTTTGCCTCAGGATGTGCCCGCAATGCAAAAATAAACCACAGAATTTCTGACTTTTCAAAGCTGAGGTGAAAATCTTAGTTGTCTTTATATGCTACAACTTCAATGTGTGCTAATTTTCAGTTGAAGCTGCATTTATTATAGGCGCTATTTCATGTTGTGGTAGTAGAGAGACACAGAGGACTAGAACAGTTCATATTAAATTCCTGGAGGAGATTCTTCTTTAAAATGCAAGAATCGGTTCAGATTGTTGCAGGAGGCATAGAACTTGGCAGTGTCACTTTCTGGATGACTAGGTCTTTGAAATTATGGTCTGTCAACCAGAACCAGGAGAGAGAAGTTGAAAGACTGTCATGACATTCACTGGCATTTTCACCACTAAAATGGCATGGCTGGACATAAGAGTAGATATTATTGATGCTCAATACACTCAGCTGTCCTGGAGGGAAGCAGAAGAAATGCCCTTGCTGTGGAGTCTCCAAACAGCACAGAATTTGTCAGTACCTCTAGGACACCAATCAAATTATAACCACAGAAGTTTTCTAAAAAAGCTTGCATTTCACTAAGCATGTTGCTTTACATGGTTGCTTCAATCTGACGTAAACTTGTGCTGCCATTTGTGCTGCCATGGGGTCATGTTCCCTGTCGTAACCCCTACTTGTGCCTGCTACTGCCTCTTTTGTGCTGACATGAACATTGATATGATTCATGATGAATCAGATGGGAGAAGAGGTGGAGCTGAAAAGTACCTCACCTGAAAGTATGACCTCCTGGGTCACTTGTATGTGCTTGCCCAACACTGGTGCTGGTACAAGGGAGGCACCAAAAGCAGGCAGCCAAATGAAGGAACTCACTGGCCATAGGCCTGGATCTGTGTTGCAGAGAATAAAAGAAAGTGTACTTCAATCATCACAAGTATCCTCAGAAAGATCTTAACCAGTCCCCTTGCAGAGAGCAACTTGAGGACAGGCTTGGTTTGTCTGGTCAGAAGAGTGGGTGAGGAAGAGTCAAGGATTCTCAAGTCCTGATACTCATGCCAGTTCATGAGTCAGATACACAGAGGTGTACCAGGTTCAATAGCAATCTCAGAAGTTCTCATGATGCTCATCACAATTCTCACGAAGCACTTAGTTCAGTCTGATTCAGAAGCAACTCCTTCATAGTCAGCAGAGTTATGCCATCATAAAACCAGCATGACAGCACAATCAGGTCTTATGTCAATAATTAGCCAGTTTCTCACTTTGAGCATTCCCATCTACTTTAGCAATGCTTTCCACATCTTCATGATGTGCTGTATCTCGTCTGGCGGACTGGCATTGTTTGATTTTCTCCTGGTGCCAACCACTGCTCTCAACATCGCTTTTGTGGCTTTGTTTGAGGAACAGAGAGCTTCCAGCAGTGAGAGGTGCGTTGGCAGCCCCCCCGTCATATGTAATCAGGGAGAATAGATACATGATGCCTTAACATGTATAAGAGGAGGTCTTGTAGTCACTCCTCTACTCTGGCGGGTACTCCAGCAAAAGTCTCTTAATGTCCTCTCATCTGAGTTTTCCTATTGAACTCCAATTTCACTAGTTTGAAAATGGTTGCTGTGTTAATTAGTTAATCTCTCTTCTGGAAATCTTCAAATCCAACAGTTGACAACAAAACCACATTATGCTTATTCACTGCTATTAGTAGTTTCTTTAAAGATCCTGGTAGACTGCAGTTTAAGAACCCACATAAGGTAGGATAAAAAGAGGGTAAATTAGTGGTCCTCATAAATCAATTTTGCAAGACAATACCTTGCTTCCTGCTGAGAGCTGCTGAATGACACGTTTGTGTAAGCTTGCACCACTTCTTTTTTTTAATGTGTTTTCCTCTCTCCACACTGCCAGTTGTGCGGTGTATTTCACAAAATGTAACATGTACACCTCATTCTCCACTCCTTGCAGCCTCCTGGCAAAAGAGTCAGCGTTCATCTCAGAAAATTCAAAGGTGCAAAATCAGAGTTGCCAAAGGGCTTGAATTAACTTTTTTGGAGCGTTCACTTTACTGTTTGTTTTTTTACCTGGAGGAAGCATCAGATGCAGCACAGCAGATGTCCAGATCTCGGTGTCATCTGCTGCTTTGCCGTAGAATATTTTAAGACAAAACTAGCTTTTTTCTCAACTTTTCTTTTTCTTTTTTGGACAGCTTAAGCTACATGAGATGATTGTACCCACCGTAGCTTCCCATTGCTGCCAGATGACTGAAAAAGAAAAGCTGAAGCTAAATTTGAGTGTGCTTTTTCTTTTGGAATACATTTAGTGTGCAGCCCCTTTTCTTTCTCAACTCAGACATTGCTTCTAAAGCATATCTGTGAGTCACTCATAAAAGCATTGGCCTGTGGCCATTTCAAAGCATATCTGCTTAACAAATTCAAAGCAGATTGACCTGTTTCCCCATGTTAAAACAGTTTAAGTAACTTGTTAATCTTAGAGGATGTTTCCAGACAGTAGCTTTCTTACTTCTAGAGCCTGATGGATCTGATTTTGATGCCCTTAAGTCAGTACTAATTTACCCCACATGCGCTAGCACTACAATTAAGTTTGAATAAGAGTATCACCATCAAGCCCACATAAACTTGTTTCAGGCTCACCCAGTACACTTTATTCTGTTCTTTCTCCATTCCCATTTATCTCTTCCCTTTGATAGACTTGTCACTTCAGCAGCAGATCCTATTCTCTATAACAAGTTTCTGTTTCTGTTCTTTGACTTTCAAAGTCATTCCAGGTGGGACCTTATAGTAATGAAACCTGTTGTCAGTCAGGTGTAACATTTAGCCCTGTTAGAGAAGCAACAAATGTTGGGTTTACATCATGATAAGTTTCCTTGGTGCTGGCTGATCTTCCAGTGTCCAGATCCTCCAGATGTGAAGCTGGCAGAGAGCTGCAGGAGGTTGGCTTATACAGCCACACTATGATAGAAATACACAAGGAATTATTTTAGGTACTGAAAACAGTGGAGGCTTTTTTCTTTTTTCCCCAAAAAGAGCTGTTTTGCTGCTGAGACCCATAGGACTTGGCCATGTAGAGCACGGTGGCTCACTATGCTACTGCAGCTTTCTTTGCCCAGCACTGCCCTCTGCACAGCCTCTTCTGGGTCCTGACACTGCAGCCTCAGGTGGGGGAAGCAGAGCAAGACACTGGAGACCTGAGTTCAGTTCTTGGCTGTGCTGGAGATTTCCTGTCACCTTGAATGTGGCCTTTACATAACTTCCGTTGCTATATCCATCTGTAAAGTAGGGAGAACATGTTTCAACTCCTCATGGAATAATTGTGAAGGTAAATCCAAGAAAACATTCAAATACTATTATAATATGTAATAATGCCTGTCATAATTTCGAGTGGGGTGGAACAGAAGTTCCTGTTTCTACAGAGGTCAAAGATTATTCCACTTTCTTTTATACTATTTTTTACTTTTCTAGAGATGTCCCATTTTCCTAATTAAACAGTTTCATAAAGAGAGGTCTCCTCCCCTGCCAATGCATTGGAACCCAACAGTGGAACACAGGCAGTTCATAAGTAGAGACTGTTGGGTTTCAACTTAAGGTAAAATATGCATGTAACCATTTAAAAGAAGACCATGCTATATAAACAAACAAACAAAAAAGGTGCATTTTGGTGTCATTGGAGATTCAAAAAGTTATCTCTGCTTTAGGCTTGATCCTGCTCCTATTGGGAGTGATGGGAGCTTTGCTGCTAATTTCACAGGTAGTTGCGCTGGGATGAGTAAGCTAGGAGTGATATTTAAAGAGAAGCAATTCAAGCTAGGTAATTACTTTCAGAGCACTGGGGAAGGCAAGCACATTTTGTATCTTTCTGTCTGAAAAGACAGGACTATGACTAGTCCACACAGCCAGGGCAGACTGCAGAAATTAATCAGTCTCCCATGTTGCGGTTTGTTAAGCCATTCTGCAGGAAAGCTTCACCTACGGGTGCTTATGCCTTCCTCTACACTGCTTCCCAAAGGATTGCTGATAGTATCTTGGAAACCTGCCTCAGGGCCACTGTCTGTGCTGGAGTCCTTGAGTTACCCCCTCAACTCCTCATAATCACCACTTTTCTTCAGCACCCATGCTGCTTGAAGCAGCACCACTTCTAGTACATGGAGCCTTGCAACCCTGCTGCAATGCCGCTACTGCTGCATCCTTGCACTACAAGGCTGCCAAGAGGCAGTGATATTGCTGAGGCAGCTTGCTGAGGAACAGAGAGCAAGGTGCATTGTGCTTTAAACATGACACTTGGCTGGTTGCTCATGAACCCAGTGTTAGACTGTTTCCAAGAAACTTCCCAGCACACATAGCACAAGACCCGTGTAGGTCTGTCTTGGGCAGATGCTCTGCTTATGAGGTCCCTGCACTGCCCTGCCCCAAGTTGGATCCTTGCACCACACTTGTGAGCAAGGTTGGCAGCTGTGTTTATCTTCCTCAGGGAGCAGTCCATCAGAAAAGGGTGCTGGCTTCCACATTTTCTTCACCACTGTGCAAAGCAGGTTGGCACCTGGGTTGCCACATTCCATGCAGTGAAAGCCACTGTGGTCAAGGTGCCAGACAGAGATGGCAGAGCTAAAGAGGACTGCTGTACTTAGCACTGAACCAGGGTGAGCCACGCTTTGCATGAGGAAAGATGGATTTTCCTCAATGCTCAGGACAGATCGAGGAGTAAGCGCAGCAGCATTATCGCATGTTACTGTCTTCATTATTTCAAGAGTGGCCTGTTTTAACTGGCTGTAAGACAGCACTTCATGAGGTATTAGACGTAATTAAAATTAACTTTCAACTGCCAAAACAAATAACCAGACTAAATGCATTTTCCTTTCCTTTATTTATTTGAGTTGTCTTTGATCCTTTACTGAGTGGTCCTTCAGAACTGTTTTTCCCCACCTTTCTCAAGTTTGGAGTAACCTGAAGGAAAAAGCTGGTGATCACTAATGTAGTGAGTATCTGGGCTTGGCTCCATCCACAATAACAGCCTATGCAGAATGAGGTGGGATTTCCTGTTTGGGGAAAGGTAAAAGGCACAGTGTAAAACCAAAAGCCAGTTTGCAGCTTTTCTATAACTCGCCATGGAGTGACAATGTTTTGACAAGTGAGAGGCAGAATAGCTCACTGTACTGAGGGAGAAATCTCTGAGCAGCCAGAATCTCCCTTTGTAATGCGTGTGAAAAGCAAAGTAGGCCAGGGAAAGAAACAATTCTCTCCTAGTATGGTCATGCTTGCTCAACAAAACTTAGAAGATAGTATCTACAGAAATACCAGTCTTTCAAAAGCAACAAGAATGAGGAGATTACCTGAGTGTCACTACCTCATTTACTGAATCTGTGGAAAACTCTCTGGAAACTTGATCTACATGCCTGCTCACTTTTGACGATTATGCAAAACATAATTACATTATCAACCAACCAGTAAAACAGGCAAAACCCCATGGTGAATGCTACTGTTCCACTGATCCATTTAATGGATGAATGATCTTTTCATTTTGCCTCCATCTGACTTGTGAAGGAGAAAAAACAAACTAGACTAACAGCAATAAAACCATGAAAAAAGGGGATGGGGACGTCTGCATTGTCCTGTGTGGCCCCATACAAAGACCCACTTTTGACCAAGTTTGCACTGATGTGTTTGCACTGATGCATGCAACTAAATTTAGTACTGCTAAATTTAGACCTCTGTGTCCTGAAAGCAGTACAGCCCTGTACCATGACTGCTATGCTACCAGGATCCACAGACCTACCCCTCAGCAGGGCTTGCTATTTTGAGTACTGCACTGCACTGCCTGGGTGGCACACCTCTGGCTTTGGCTCTAGGGCAGCCTCTCCAAGTTTAGGCCAGCTCCATGGTGATTTGTAAATGTACCCAAGCTCTGAACCTCTGTGACTTTTTTCATGCAGGGAGAAGAGAGGGAAAAGACCAATGTTGTCTGGCATTTGAAAGCTGCGTACCTTACCTTTCTCTCTTCTGCATACCAGATTCTTGCTGTAAGATTCTGATAGAAAACTCATTGAAGGAAACTAAAAGATTCCTATATCAGTAAGCTTTTAATCAGGCCAAAGAGCAAGGTTGTGTGGTTACCTGGCTGCCCCACTTCTCCTGCATCCACAGTGGCAGGCTGTCAAATCCTGTAACTCACATGAAATAACTTTCTAGCATACATTGGAAAAAGCAACAGCAACAAATGAAAATGATAAAATTGAGAGAGAAAAAAAAAAAAGCTGATGTGTTCTTAAGTTTCTCAAGTACCCAAGTAGCTAATGATCAAATAGGTATTAGCTTGTGTGTCTTGTCATAACCCTATCATGGTGCCCCGCCAGTGTGATCAACCATCCCAGAGAACCTGGAATGTCTCTTGTTTTCCAATTCTCATAGTGGGAATGTGTCTCCTAATGACTGGATCATCTTGCAGACTCTGGCCACCTAAGTAGCTGTGGGTAGCAGAGCTGCTCAAATTGACATCAGCTGGCTTGGCAATAAAGGCTCCACTCTAATGTTCCCTCTCAGACTGACTACCCCAAACTTCTATTGCTCAAACCTGTAGTTGCCCTTGTGCAGAAAGTCTGCCCAGGATGGGCACTCAACTGAGCAAAGCTGCCCTTGCTCCAGCTCTCCTGGGGTGCCAAACCTTGCTGCCAAAGTCATGCAAGTAACTTGCTGGTGCAGAACAAAATCAGGTCAAAGAACTCTAGAACTGGGTCTGAATCACTTCTAACTTGAGCACAAAGAAGCCTGAAGGTATTTGCAATGTTTCTTCTGTGGCCTGCTCATTTCTGAAGCAGAGTACTCAGGGAATTCACAAGTTTTAATGTAGTGTCAGAAGAAACACAAAGGTAATGTTGTTACACTACTCCAAGTGCTGGGTGAAGAATCATAGCAGAAAAACAAACCTCACTGAACTGTTAGATGTCTCATGATAGATGAGTCAGAAACTCTTTGTTTCCTGCTACACTGTTACCAATTTAGCAGACTTCAAAATGAGAAAATGGAGCTGGGGATGACAAAGGAGAGGTAATTTGTGAAAAATGCCCACAGCTTGTGGGGTAGATGAAAGACAAGATGCAGCAATTACACAATAGCAGGAGACACACTATGTGGGCAAAGGGTGTGTCCGGGTTCTTCAGGTATTTGAGCAGATGAAATCCAAGTTATCATTCTTTCCAATGGTTTTCCATGAGCAGAAGCAGGTGCCTTCTCCAAAGGCCACAAGCAGATACATCAGATACGTGTTGTGTCTGGCACCAAAGGAAAGGCAAACATTAAGGCTTTAGTGATCCTCAGTTTGCATCCTTTGTGAATTCCAGAGAGTGAAAAGTGTTTGCTGCTAGGAAAGTGGAAAATGTTCTATCAGTGGGATGCCACAGCACGGAACAAGAGCAGAAGTTCAGAGTACAAAGGTTAAGGCCTAGGTTCAAGATTACTCACTTTTGCTTCTCATGTAAGCCAGACTTATCATAGAATCAAAGAATCATAGAATAGTTAGGGTTGGAAAGGACCTTAAGATCATCTAGTTCCAACTCCCCTGCCCTTGAAGTAAGGCTTCATCATCTACCACATAACCCCAAAGTAAGTTAAACACAGCTTTGGGCCATGTGTGAACCATCAAAAGTAAGTGAATTTGCATTTTGATGTAACACTAGAAACAGTTTGCTGAACTAAAACAAATGACTTCTATGAGATATGTGAATTCTTCTGTGAATTAAAAGGTTCTGTATTTCAACTCCAAATGTTGGTCAGCAGAGCAATGCTGTATAATAGGCCTACAGAATAAGCTGTGATTGTTTTCTGTCATTCTGCTGTTCCAAACTGAATGCCTTAAAAAGGAGAACTGGGAGATGCGAGGTAGAATGGGAACTTAGATTCTATTGGAACAATTTGAAAAGTAACTGAACAGTTCAATAGCAACGAAGACTGATGGTTGGGGAAGACATGTCCCTGGGGTTCTTGACAGTATGGCATCTACATACTCCTGTATTTCAGGAAGGAATTTAGAACAAGCTTGGAAGTAATACAATTCAGAGAAAAGCCATGAGAATTATTATGGGAGATGAAAACCAGATCATAGCAAAAACTCTGAGTGCACTATCTATTTCCTTTATGAAAGAACTGATTGAGGAGTAACAGAGTTACAGCCTCTGTACCAGCACTGTGCACACAGCATGAATGAACTTTTCATTATAGTGGACAAAAGTATAACAAGATATATTAATGGAAAGGCAAGCAGTTCAAACTTGGAATGAGACACACATTTTTAACGGTGAAAGTAATTGAAACAATTTACCAAGGACTTCAGTGAACTTTCCATCAGTGAGAATACATATAGAACCACTGGAAATTTTTCTAGGAGTCACCTAGTTGTAACAAAAATTAATTCATGGAAGTTTAATGGCATGTCACATACAGGAGGTCAGAAGAGATTATTACAAACGGGCCTTTAGAACTTTAAAGTCTAAGAATTTATGAGAGATTGAGAAGTTGTTAACAAATTTTCTTCCAGTAGAATGTTCTTAACAAAGACCAATTTCTCTATCAATGGATTTTCCATACTTTCCACCACTGTCTTAAGTCTTTCTCAAATAAATTAGATAAGTGTAGCAAGATCAATAGTGATTTCGTAATGTCTTTATTTCAGCCTGTCTCAGTTGAAAGAACTATCTAATCTAAATATTTTATTCAATTTGAGAAATAACCCATCCAATTATATCTCATTAAAGCATCTTAAAATGAAAGTTTTAATGAACATAGTAAAACTGTCAACTAAGAAATACCAAAGCTTTAAAAGTCCTTAAAAAAAAAAAAAATTAGTTCTGAACATTTTTCTATCAAGAGATAAATATTTTTACAAAATAATTTTGTTTACAGTTTCTAATTTCAGATTTTTCTGAGTTAATCAAGTGCAAAAGTTCTGGTTGGTCCATTTGGAAAATAGTCTTTACATGCTTTAATGGTTCTGCTGCTTTTCTTTCATCTTTCAAACACCCCAAACCTGTTCTGTGCTAAAACCAAGTCTGGAAAATCTCAGTCCCAGAAAACATGCTTGTGAAATTAATAGCAAACAAGAAAAGGGGGAGCGGTCATATTAAAAACTGGATTCAGTGATAATTATAATGGAATTTTGGTGCGTATTATCAGATTTCCTGACCTAAAATGAAGCCATTCAGAGACCTGCCAGCAGAAGTTGCCTAGGGGATGTGCTGAAGCAGCCTGTCCATTGGTGACTAGGCTGTCTTTTCTCCCTGGCTGATTTCATTCACATGCCTCATCATGCCAATTTACTCCAGTCCTCTACCCTCCCTCCTCAGCAGAGTCGGATGTTGCAACCTATTTACAGTGAGGAGATCCCTTACTGGGTGAACTTTCTGTTACCTGGCAGAAGAAATTCCTTGCAAATGAATGCAGTCTCAAGTATCTCTGAAACAGCTAAGGGATTAGAGAGAATTCTGATAAAGAGCACAGCAGCACTTTGCCAGAAATGCGGAAGAGTACTGATCCCATAAAAAGACCATGGGAGATATTTTACAAGCAGATACTGGACATCCATGTTAGATATTGGCTACTATTGTTCCACTCCCACTGAAAAGTGATGTATGTGGTGGCTGCAAATATCACAGGCTTTATGCAAGTCAACTTGCACTGCTGCAGTGTTACCCAGTATGACAATGGATAGGGAACTCACGCCTGGAACGCCCATGGTACTGTGGGATCAGCATGGTGCAAGACAAATTCACACTTTGACTGCTTTTCTCTGCCTCTCTTCTTTCACATCTATAATCTTACAGTTTTGTGCCCATTTATGACAGGTGGAACCTGTGCTAGAAATGTATGGAACTAGGCACACTCTTGTCTTACCGCCATTAGAATGAAGCCAGTTGGTGGCTTTCAGAGAGCCCTCAGCAGAAGCAAGGCTACAGCTGCCTTGCTCTATCATAGTCTTACCCTTGGAGATATGTCCACTGCCAGGACACTCAGGTCCTGCTTCCTGTTACATTCAATGAGTGTGAACCTAGCTTATTGTCTGAAGCAAATTTCAAAAAAAGAAAAAAGGCCTTTCACAAGTGAAATAGTTGAGGAATTAGTGAAACTGTGGACTTAAAAGAACAGGTTCTTTCCACAGTGAATAGAAGCCAAAACGGCTGTGAATCTCATTTCAGCATCTAGCGGGAAAACTGTCAGCCTTGTTATAGTAAAGATGATAATATTATGTTGTTTAATCTTATCTGGGTATGTCCCCTCCAGTGGTTTCCTGCTGGTAAACCACAGAGAAGAGAGGCAGTAGTAAGTAAACTAGAGGAAGTGAGATGAAATATAGTATGCTCCTTTGGTTAATAGGGGATTCATGTGAAGGATATTGCTAATTAAAACCAATAGTATTTTCCACCATCTGGGCTTTTAAAATCAGTTTCAGAGGATACAGAGGGTGTTTTGTTTCACTGAATTGCTTGTAGTTTAGGAAAGCCACTGGGATGAAATATTAGTATTGCAGTAAACTCTGCTTGTGCTTTAAGAGCAATGTGTGAAATAGGCACTTTACAGATGGCGAGTACGTGGTTTCACCCACATAATGTCCAAATGAAAGGCCAGCTTGGGGTTAGAAGGCAAAATCCACCCTCAGCCTACTCAGAGGTTCAAGAAACTGCCAAACAGTTGTGGTTACTGGAATAAGAGCTCTTGTGTCCCCAGGCTACGCATGTGCAGCTTCAGGGCTCTGCTGCTCGATCTACAGAAGCATGAAGTTTGGGGATCTGCCTGCAGTGCTGACCTTCACACCAGCCTGTAGATGGCATGGTGATTCACAGGGTATGTGTGAAGCCAGCGGCTGCCTCCCTGCTCCTGCTCACAGCTTTCCTCTGGTATGACCAGAGGGAGTTGAGGCTGCTCCAAAGAATTGCCAGAATTCCAGTACAGAGCACCTTGCCTCATTAACTGCATCAGGAAATACTGAGCAATGTCAGCAAAAGCATTTGTGAGATGAGATCTTTATGCATTGGTGAGATGTGCTCAGCGCTTACTTACTTCACCTGGATTCCAGGCTTATGCCCAAGGCTGAGGAAACAAACCTAAACTTTCTTCAGCTTGCCTATTCATGAGTGCCTTGTGTCAGCAAAACATGCCTCATCGTGTGGCTACCAGATGTTTTCTCCTGCACCACTTCCAAGAGTCCCACTCTGACCCGCTCCCCCAACAACAAATGGAAGAATCCACTTTTGTTGTTAGAGTTGTCTTCATGTCACTGGAAACAGACTGTAAGCAATGTTGGAACAATTCCCTGTGTACTAATAGTGGCTGAAAACTGGCTTCAAATGTGGCTGAGCTGGGAACTTTGAAATTAAATATGAACGGGAGAAGTGAAAAGATACTGCAGGTAAAACGCTGACATCCCTTTTAATCAGAGCTGTCCAAGCTATGGCCTGTGGTATATCTTCTGTCTGTTTTCTGCTTTTATGTTACCTAGCCCATACGTGAACTGTTACAATACCTTCTGCGTCCATTTTGCCACAGGCTGGACTGTCCTGCTTAACCCAAGTCTGTGACAAGTGTCATTTGCTAGACAATTCAAGTAAAATACATACATCCCGGAAGAATTAGAAGTGAAAGAGAAAATCAGGCTCCTCTTTTCTTTCTCACCCTTTTCTATTGCATTTTATATTTATCAGGTTTTAGTTTGGGCAAGGGATTCCTCTAACCACATTTGCTTTTGTGCTCTTGAGGCTTCAACAGTGCTTTACTATTTATTGCAAGAAGCTCCTGTTTACCTCTTTTCACCTGTGTTCTGTTTTTAACCTTGTTCTTATCGTGTTGACTCCCAGAGGGTGCACAGATGGTAGCCTGGAAGCCAAAAAGGAATGATACTGGAGGAGTAGGAGGGGAAAAAAGTGAGAGAGGGAAAATAGTAAGAAAGGAAAAAAAAAAAAAAAAAAAGCAGTGATCACAGCAAGCCTCCAGACTCTCCTCACAGCAAAACCCTAACGCGTATCAGTGTGCTGGATCTTGTCAAGAGGTAGCTAATGTGCAATTTTGGGATTGCAACCTAAACAGCATTTACCTTGCTGGCTGTAAATGTTCAGACCTGCTAAGTAAGGTATCACAGCTCTGTCACAAAGTACGTTCTGACAGAAGAGAAATATTTTTTTCTTCACAAGGCATCTGTTCTTTAATGGTGGATGTCAGCCTCGGAGGCACCACACAGCAGAATGCCTGAGCATTCCTCATATCCCAACCAAGCACAGGCTGCGGGCACAGCGTGCAAATTGCCCCTCCGTGCAAGGAGTTAGGCTCACCGCTACAGCCTGGTAAGGACCCAGAGGATGAGGAAATGCCATGACTTACAAATAAGTCCAGTCAGGTTTTTCTCAGCATAGCATGCTTTAGGGTAGTTGATGAAACACCAAAATATCCTTGGAGAAAGCTGAGTTGCACCCAAAAGTGCTTTATAAAACGAGCCTTTGAAGTTCACCATTCGGGGAACGCAAACATTGTTGTTAGTATATGAAATCTACGGCTCTATTAGCAACAGGTACGGTACCAGCTCTCTGGTTTTGGGCACGGACCGCAGCCGCGCTTATCGAAGGGCCACGTCGCTACGCTGACGCTGCGGGCACCTCCGCGCAGCGCGGGCACCGCAGCGCCCCCGCGCGCTTCTCGGAGAAACCGGGCGGCCCCGCCGCCCCGAGCCGGAGCCGGGCTCTTTGCTGGGGAGCGGACACGGCCAGGTGAGTGGTGTCGGTGACGGGGTGCAGAGAGGCGCTGTTAATGGCAGCACAGGGATAGAAATACCCGGCGTGATGCAGCTGGGGAGAGGGTTATCTGCGGAGAGAGATCAGAAAGGGGAAGAGAAATCGGGAAGGAATGGAGAGGATTCTGGCTAAGAAGATCCTGAGAGAGTTTGGAGAGCCGCTGTTCTGGTCATCCAGCTTTCCTTCGCAGTATGGACGGTAGCAGGGAGAGAAGATTCAGCAGTTGCTGCAGGCAGCCTGTCCCCGCGGTGAACGGGGCTCGCTGAAAGAGGCAGCCAGAGCAGCCGGTAATGAGAACTTGGCCCATAGAGAAACCAGAGGCAAGTCCTGCCGGCCACGCTCTATTCACACTCACACCTCTCACGATGCCCTCTGGTTCCACTGACACTCTCTGGGCAAGCTTTTAAAGGAATGAACCTTCCAGGAAGCACACTTACTGTCTGTAATACGATTAAAATGGAAAATGCACTGTTCGTTACACTTGCAGTCAGTTTTGGTTCTTTTTTTCTGAGGCTCTTTGTCAAGACAATGATAATGCTATTCCTGTGGTCTTCCTTCAGTACAGAGGCAGCCTCCTGCCTAACTGGACTAGTGATTTTGGGTAGGAATGGTAACATTCCAAAATACCATTTTAACCAACACAGTAACAAAGGCGGCATCCAAACACTGACGAATGATTGTGATGTTTGCCACTGCTCCCAGAGTAAATGTTCACACCTTCCAGCTTGTTCTAAACCTGCATGAACCTGCGCTTAAATGTATGTTTTGTGGACTGTATTTCTTTATTAAAATGTGTATTAAAGGAGCAGTTAAGAAAAACAACACCCCCCCCTTTCCCAAATTTGGCCTGCTCTGGGTGTTTTGGATCTTTGGCATGCACGTGGCAGTTCCTTTCCACTAAAGACTTGTTTCCAGCAAAGGGGAGGCAGTGAGAAATTTACAAGGCAGTGGAATACTTGTGCATGTCAACATGCAGCCTGCTCACCAGAGCTGAGCAAACTGGTACAACCAGAAAGTCACATACCCATGAGAGGTGGGTGCGGGTGGAGGGGAAAGCTAACAAGAGAGGGCTGGAAAAACATAAAAGAACCCTAGGTTGTTTCTGTAGGGTTCTGTGGGAGTAGACATTATTCCAGTGATATTGCAGGCCTCATAATTTGGGGTAGCAGATGGGAGCAGCCACATCAGTCCTGATAACATCATCTGTTTTGCAACCTCTATGGAGAAGTGGGCCCTGTGATTGCAGATACAGCCCCTTGCAAAACTGGCCCGCAGAGTAGAAATAGGGAAATTCAAATTCCCAAACCAGACTTTGGTTTGCTTACTAGAACGCGTGGAGGAGGTGGAGGAAATGCGGATACCTAGCCACGGCTTATTTGACAGGCAAACTACACACGTTCAAAACTGCACAACCCAGAGGGAAAGCCTTGCTGCTCCTGACCATGTACAGTTTAAGACCGGTATGCAGGAGGCAGAGCGCACCGGGCGATTCCGAGGGCTGTACTGCCAGGTGTTTCTTCACTATAGGTGTCTCCGATTGAAAGCCAGAGGTAAGCACAGGCGCCGCGGAACGCCAACAGAGCCGGAGGCTTGGCAGGGGCAGGCCCCAGGGGCCCCATCACTCGCCGCTCGCCTTCCCCCCGGGGTTCCCGAGGGAAGGAGCCGGGGACGCAGGAGCCCGAGGAGGGTCGTGCCAGCCCCAAGCGCGGCAGCGGCGGTTTGCTGTACCGGCAGGGAGGGTGGCAGGCGGGGGGACCAGGGGCTGAAGGGTCAGGCCTGACCGGACGGCGTTGTCCAGGGTCTTGAAAGCGAAGACAAGGGCCCGCGCGGGGCAAGGGACGGACCGCCGAGCTGCACCGGCACCGCTCCGCCCCGGCGCTCCGCTGGGGCATGGTTGGGCACGGCAGCGGCTGCGGGCCCGATCCGGCCGCAGGAGCGGGGCGGCAGCCCGCGCTCACCGGCTCGTTGCCGGGTAGGGCCGTTCCCGAGCTCTCGCCTCCTCCATGCCCCCACCCCACCTGATGCTAGCCGCCGTTCACTCGCAGCGTGGCCCCGGGGTGCCCCGGATACCCCGCCCCGCGACCCCCGCCACTGCGGACGAGGGGTGGGGGGGAGGCGGCGGACACGCCGCGGGGCGGAGCCTGCTGTTTTGGATGCGCGACAGCGCGAGTGGCCAATGGGGAGTTGGCGTTCCCCCGGGGCCGGGCCGGCGAGGCCGACGGGAGGCGGTGCCAGCGGGAGGGTGGGGCTTGAGGGTGTGCGAGGCGAGGCGAGAGCGGGTGTGCGAGTGTGTGTGTGTGTGTGTGTGTGAGCGTCGGCGCTGCTCCCGCCCCTCCCTCCGCCTTCCCCCTCCCCTCCCTCCGCCTTCCCCCTCCCGTCCCTGTCCGGCGGCTGAGGCGCACTCGAGACCCAGCGCCGGGCAGAGCGCGGCGGTGCGGGGCAGCGCGAGGAGCTGGGGGGAGCGGCGCGCGCGACAGAGAGACACCCCCCCTCACCCCCCCCCGGTCCCATTAACGGTTCCGGCGTCCCGCGGAGGAGCGCGCTGCTGGCGGGGAGCAGAACCTGTGTTCGCCGAGGAGTGGGGGGGCATGGGGGTCCCGCGGCGGGAGCAGCCGGGGCGCGGGCAGCAGCGGAATCCGCAGCACCAGGTAAGGAGCGGCGCCGGCCACCGCGTCCGTGCCCCGCGGGGCCGGGGGGGAAAGGGCGGGCGCGGTCCCCGGGGCGCGCGGGCGTACGAGTGCTTTTCCACCCGGGCTGGGTTCGGGAGCAGTTTGGGGAGGGGGCGCCGCGGGGAGAGACCCGTCTTCTCTCCCCTCAGGTGCCGCCGGGCTCCGCGGGAGGACGGGGGGTTGCGGGGTAGGGAAGAAGCGGAGGGCATCCTAGGGCCCCCCTTCCTCACCAGCAGCCCCTCTTCGCCCCAGCCGCCACCGCAGGGTGGCTGGCTCCCGCGTAGCCCTGATGCGCTGTGCCGGGCCGGTTCTGGCAGCGGTGGCCGGGGAGCGGGCGAGTGCGTGCGGGGCGGCAGTCACCTGCGGGGCGGCGGCACCTCTGCTCCCGGCCACGGTGCTTCCGTCTCCGGAGCCCACTTCGAGAATAATGGCAGTTAGGGAGTAAGTTTGCCTGGATCGGACATCTCTGGGTAGAGCTGGTCTTCAGAGCGGAGACGGTGCAAGCTAAGCGTTTGGGGTGGCAGAGAGAAAGATTCTTTAGACCGGGCGTATTACCGGGCGTAAAATTACCTTAAGTAATTTTAATGCTATTGACTGAGTTATTGTATGCAAGGGGCAACCTGTATCCTTTTGCGGTCTTTCTTATCGTGTAACACCGTGATATGCGTTCAGTGGTCCGTCGTCCAAACTTAGTATTTGATCCGTTAAATGATAGCCAGCTGAGATCAACTTTGCCTTAGGTTCTGTTTTGGTGGCTGTGTCGGGCTCCTGTGGTGCTCCGCAGCGTTCTGCTGAGGTGGTGCACGTCCCTGCGAGTGTGGAAGCAGCGTTACAGTCTTGACAAAGGCAACTCCGAAGTTGACAAATTTCAGATGTGGCTGTGTTCGCAAAGTAGGTCAGTAAGCTTAGCTTAGTACCAGATGCTGGGTAATTTTAACACATCAGTAGTTTGAATATTTGCTTTCAGCCTGGCTTTTCTAGAGGAAACGAGTTTTATTTTTTATGATGCAGAAGACATGCAAAGTTAAAGAAAATTGCACATGTAAATTCTCCCGAGCTCTTTTGTGCGCAATTTTCACTTCTAAAAGTTAACACTAGATGGCTTTCTTATATCAGATATCCAACAGAGGAGCAAAGCACACAATCTGTCCCTGCAGCGTAGTATTTCTGTGTCTATTTCTTTCTTTTCATGAATAGTAAACTGCCTTCGTGATCAGTTCTGCACTGATTAGATCAGAGCAGAATTTGGAGTTTGCTTACTAACTGACATAATTTGTTGTTTTGATCAGTTCATCTTGCTGCTTAGAGAGGTTATTTTATGTATGTATTACCGATAGCAAAAGGAAGTTTGTCTAGTTGGAAGGTAGTTCTGCAAAATATTTAGTTTGCTTTAAAGGGAGGCAGCTGGATAAGGAGGGGTGTTTGTATATGGGAGAAAACCCCAATAATTCAGTCTCAGTTGTTACTTAGCTCAATTGATTTATTTCTAAAAGGGCCATAATGCATTAATATTGCTTGTTCAGCTGTTTTTTCTCCCAGATTCTGCATGTAACTATCTTAGACTGAATGGGGCTTTGAGTAACCTGGTCTAGTGGAAGGTGACCCTGCCAATGCACAGGGGTTGGAACCAGATGATCTTTAAAGTCCCTTCCAACCCTAGCCATCCTGTGATTCTATGATTTTGGAATTGGGTTCAGAAACGTAGTGCATCACAGCCTGCTGGATGTAGGAATGCCTTAGCTTGATGCCAGTCAATTTCTTGTGTATTTCCAAAATTGCGCCTTTTGTCAGTGGAATGCATTATTTACCCCTTTCTTGCTTCTTTGGTAGTAGCTCTGAAAAACTTCAATCTTAAATTTGATCTATGAAACATCTTTTATTATTAATGCAAGCATGTTTAAATCATCAAGAGCTCAAATGCATTATGGATATTTAAGCATCACTTAGGTTCCACAACAGCTGATTTATAATTTATGTAGCATTCATATAAAGCTAGATTTCAGAGAGGTCTCTGAATGTATTGTCTTGGTTTTGCATGCCCAGTGGGTTACCTTACCAGGTCATGCAGCACCTAAATATACAAGAAAGAATACTTACTTGTAAGGATGCCAGACTGTTTCACCAATCGTATTGGATAATTTAAAGATCATTCATATATGCCAAGGGTGTAATGTGGAACCTAGAACTAAACTCCTCTATTTTTTTTGTAGCTGGTAGTTGCTTTCTGTGCAAATCAGAGTACTTTTAACAGTGTTTGTTCTGTTTTCCTGAAAGAAAGATAGCATGGTCTTTTTTTGTAGACATTCACTGACATACCATTACTCAAGTGCATTGTGAAATACTCTTGCAAATTAAGAGTGTCCAATGAGGAACTAAGCAAAGCACTGATCAAACAGGCAAAACCATCCCTTTCTTTTGCTGTTTGACCTTTACAAGTGAACCGAGGCAGTTAGTTTTTTTTTCACTTTCAGCTTCATTTTGGACATAACAGTCAGACGTTGCACCTCAGCTTTTTACGTGCAGATCCGCAGTACAAACTGCAGGAGAAAACAAATATTTTCTCCTTGCCTTGGCTGGAATTGAGATTATATTTAGACGGTTGGGTGTTAAAGTATCTTCAGTAGGTTCACACCTTTTACAAATGAGCTATCTAGTTTGGTAATACTGAGTGAAAAATGCTATATTATTATGAAAATACAAGATAAATTACAGATTGTGGCAAGAGGGTGGGGCACTGGATTATCTAGTTTCTCACATTAGTCATGCAAGATTACCAGCAGGAGCTGTATTGACAGCTTGAAATTAAATTGTGCTTTGAGAAATGCTCTTTTCTCTTTCCATGAAATTTTTGCTTTGCAGTTTTAAAATGTTTGGGCAAGCTGGGTTGTGAATCATTGAAATGGAGATGGCTGTTTATTTTATGCGTTGCAATATTGTACTTACAGTAGAAAGTTTTGGTATGTAGTGTAATTTATATCCAATTCTTTAAAACATTGCATCTTGCCAAGTTAAGGCAAACTTCAGTTTATCCCTTTATTTTAAGGGAATTTTCATCCTCTTCTGAACAGTTCAGGAAGTTTATGGGTAGGGGTGTGCCCCTCAGTCTTTTTCTACCCTTTTTTTCCTACCTGAATTATTTTGAGGAAATACTATGGGAGCTGTCTACCAAATCTCAGAATCCAACAAGAATTCATGAGGTCTGTTAGGATGTATAGCTCTGACTATAGAATTTGTAGTTAGCAGATAGAGAACTATGTTTCACTTCATTATTATTATTCATAAAAATACTAGTTTTCACATAGGTTGCATTAAGAATAATATTAACTCCTCTTGACATTCGATGATGATGCCATATGACTGGTTAGATTTTTTTAACAATTGCTAGCACTTCACATGAATAGCTGTCTGGTTTTTTTGTTGTTTTTATTTTAGTGTGTTGTGAAAGAGCAAACAGTGTTAAACGTCTGATTTATCCTGACACAAGTAAATGAGAGAGACACTGCCTTCCTTTGTAGTAAAGCACTGACCCCACATTTAAAGCCATTTTCAGGCATAATTGAATGAACTGAAGATTGAGAAGGATTATTATAATTGGTGATGCTTGTCTAGTTTTTAGCTAAAGACTGGATGGACAGGAGTAGGCAGAAATGTCATTGTGATTACTTTGCAGCATAGTTCTTACTAGAAGATATGTAGACTCCTGTCTGGATCATAAAAGTGTAATTACATGAGCAGTTAGCTACTTGTGTTTTATAAGTGGATTCTTCTGGTTTTCTGGCATTTCTTAAATAGTGATCAGTTTTACATAATTAAAGGTTTTATTTAAAAACCGCCTTGAATCCTTATGGAGATAATCTTCTGAACATGTAATAAGTGTAAACAGCTGCTGTCCTCCCATCTTTTTGGATCTGCAAGCGAACAGCTTTATTGGATCTGCTGCTCGTAACATTTTAAGAACAGTAGATATTTGAAATGAAGTAGGCATTTGATTTAGTTGCTGTTAACCAGGGATTCTGTGTTCTTCAGGAAAATAACCTGTGCTCACTTTGATCACATTTATTTTTCTTGGTGTCATAGGTGTGATGTAGAAAGATACCATAGCTGTTCTGGAAGAAAGTGAATCTAGAAAGCAGTTAGAGGAAAGCTAGTAAAGCGCCCTGTAGTAGCTAGGAGGCTGGAAGGTAGCAGTAGTTAAAGTTGTCATGGCTTCCCCTCCCCCTCAGCAGTTCAAATGAGGTTCTGAGCACAAGACTTGGAGTTTTGCCATTGACTTTGAATCTTTTCTTAGATAATCTCTTCATTTGTTGCCCTGGATCCTGCAAAATGACATATCCAGCTCTGCAGATATTTGTATAATCCTCCGATAGTATTTGCTGTTCCCTCCTTCCTCCCCCTCTCCTTTCTCTGCCCAAATTCTCACTGGCACAGAGGCTGTGGTTCGTGGTAATGCCTGCCAGCTACCTCATCATTTAGGTAGGATTTTGAATCACATGTGTTTTGCAATATGACCTGTCAGACTCAAGTTACATAAAAATGATTTGATGGGATTTATGTTACAGGACACATAATAGAGATACAAAGCTCTCATACAATTCCACCATTTGGCCTTCCATTTCCCTTTTGGTTCACCAGCCTTTATTTTAAACCTGATGCAATCTGTGATGAAATTATAGAACTCTTACAGATGACATAAACAATAGATTACAGTACTTCATCAAATATAATTCTAAGGAAATGTACTCTGAGAACACTAGAGGTTCTGTGGGAGGTGAATTCAAGTAGAATAAAATGTTTATTTTACACCTAGTATATGCTCAGGAGCACCTTCATAAAGTCTTTCGGCCTATTTTTTTTCAGGGGGGACCACTTGTTTGTTCCATATATAGTAGAGCAAAAGTAGATTCTGGGCTACCTTGTGTTTCATGTTGGGTTTTTCTGTTTTCCTTTCACATGGGGGAGTAAAAAGGAATCTCACAATTATTGCATAGTTAGCAAAACTCTTGCTGCAAAAGCAGTTCTGTCTCCTGTATTTTGTAGAGAAGACATTTGTGAAATTTCAGTCTGTTTGGTTTTGGTTTTTTTCCTATTTGTTTAGATTTTTTTTGGTTGGTTGTGTGTTTGTTTTCCTTACCTGAGTGTTACAAGTTGTTTATTATTGTTTTCTTTTGTGTCTTTCTGTGCAAAACTAATTATTTCCTACTTTTAGATACCTAGAGTACATTCAAGGAAAACAGCATTCCTAAATATTTTTCTGGCCTTTCAGCACTGAAAATGAATATTTGAAATATTTTAGCACGAATTCTCATTGCAATATTAGTGTGACACAAAGTGGAAAAAAGTGTGTATGTGTGTAAGTGTGGCTGTGTACGTGCACACATTCTTATGCATAATGTGCATATCATCTATAGTGTGTAGACAAGCACGTGCATTTTGCTGTGTTGGTCTTGATTATTGCCGTGCCCAGTTATCTGAAGAATTAGGAGCAGTTTACAATGACCATGTTACCCTTGCTGTCCTGCTGTAGTAAAATAAGCATTGGTTTTTTGCTTTCTAAGGTTGTCAGGACAACAGCTTATTATTGTTCCTGGTGGTTTTTCTCTATAGCAATAGAGGGAACAGTTTCAAAGAGAGTGTCTGCCTTGCCACATTGGGCTGCAGGATTGCCAGCTGTGATTTGGGTTCAGCAGGATGCTCTGGGTTTGTCATGTAAAAATTCTAATTGATGATGAATGCAAACCCCGTGTGAGAATAATTTTGTTCATTGGACTAATGCAAAACAACCCATTGTATTTACAAACCCATGGCCTATTTTCTCAGCAGTATTGTCATTACTCCTCTCTTCCATCTGACGCTCAGAGAAATCAGTTTATGTTTGACAGTATAGAACCTATGGTATGAGTTGAGACAAGGTAGGAATTAGTTTAAGGCTATGTTATGTCAGTGTGCTCCAGTCTGAACTGGAGCTAACAAGTAAAACCTCCGGGGATTTCTGTTTAGTTTGTTATGTCTTCAGAAAAAAGATCATGTGAATTTGGTGTTCAATGGTAAGCCATGTAGTGTTTTATTGTAGTAATTTTGAAGAGCTATTGGTTGGTTTTTTTTACGTGGTAAATGAGAAAATGAATTCCTGCTATTAGATATATCAAACTAAATGACTATAAAGGTGCTTCTCTGGATGTGGTCATTACCTGCAAGAGGTGCAATCATTTCAGCTGAAATAACTTATGGATTGTTGGTGTGTTAAGGGGTGGGAAATTTGTTGGTACGTTCAGCAGGGAGAATTATATGAAAAAACCTTTCAAATAACTGAGGAATTTTTTTTTAATTTCATAAAATATACACAGGACTAATTTTGTCACTTCTATAGCTTCCTTTATATTGTTGATATAAAGCTGTCCCTTGGTTTGATCTTCAAATTCTTTGATCTGGGCTGAGCTATCCAGCTCAGGTGATATCCAGGTAGTTAAAATTCTGTATTACAACAGTAACCTATTTCAAATTCCCTTTTCAGACAACTGAAACAGCATTCCATTCACAGAGTAATTTGGCAGAGATACATAGGCATTGGCATTCAGTTGTGGAAGCTGGCTGACAGAATTAGAAACTATTGGGGCAACCCTGTCAGTGCTCAAAATGTTTTCTCCTTTATCTGGCTGCCAGTTTTCTGAGGTCAGGCTCAGAAACTGACCTGAGTTTCAGAAACTGACCTGAGCCTACCAGGTCAGAGGTAGGTGTCTTCCCTCTCCCAGATACTCAGCTATTTACTGCCACCTCCCCAACAACTTGTACATCTCTCTGAATCACACATCCTTGTTTGCATAGGAAACCATTTCAAATGGTCATTTTTAAAGGTGGTAACACAAGGTGGGGTAAATATAGTGACTGGTGTAATCTGTAACAATGTGAGAACAGGTTTACTCATTTCTGCTTCTCTTCACGTGTAAACTGGTTCAACCAGTTTACTGCAAGAAGGAAACAGAATAGACGAAATTTTCTGAATTGGTCAAGAGCTGTACTGGTGGCTGCTCAGAGTACCACACTGAAAAACCGCAGGCTATCAAATATAAATTGAGCTCCCACAGTGTTTTCTATATGAGTTGAGGTTTCTACTGTTAGATCAGAAGGGTTTTCTGGGATTCTGAGCTTTTGTTGGCCTCTTATCCTGGACCCCTGGAAATGATTAGTTTTGGTGGAGACTTCCAAGTGAAGGGCAAGCAGTATTTGATTAGTCTGCGAGATTCTTCAATTTGATAATTTTGCTAATGTCAGTGTTTCTCTCACACTTGGGGATGCTTTGCGCTTTTTCTCTGTGGCTGTGTAAGTTATTTAGTAAAAATAAGTGAAAGTTCAGATAAATTTATTAAAGTTTCTGCGAACATAATTACCCTGGAAACGTTTGTCTTTTCTATCAGATTTTGCTGAGTCAAACAACAGACTAAGAATCTTGAGGCAGAGGGAGGTGTTACACAGTGTGATTGCATAAGGCTTGTTTCCTTAGAAAGTAACTTAAAATAGCTGACCATTCATTCCATCATACTGATCTGCAGCAAATGGATACTGCATTTAGTAAAGTGCTTTGCTTTTACTTTGAATTTTACTGCTAAATTTTTGTAAGTATCGTTAGATATTTCAGAGCATGTTAAAACTCTGTATGTATGGAGTGTACCTTTGTGTCTGGTAATGGGCATACAAACTGTGTAGTCACAAATAGTTAATTTCCAACTAGTTAATTCAGTAGTTTAATTAATGTTGCAGAGCGGCTTTTTAAAAAGTCATGTAGTGACAGGACAAGGGGGAATGGCTTTAAAGTGGAAGGGGGTAGATTTAGATTAGATATTAGGAAGAAATTCTTCACTGTGAGGGTAGTGAGGCACTGGAAAAGGTCGCCCAGAGAAGCTGTGGCTGCCACATTCCTGGCAGTTTTCAAGGCCAGGTTGAATGGGGCTTTGAGCGACCTGATCTAGTGGAAGGTGCCCCTGCCCATGGCAAGGGGTTGTAACTAGATGGTCCCTTTCAATCCAAACCATCCTATGATATTTGCCTTGTGTTGTGCCTATGAAAATATTGTGGCTGAGTGCTAGAATATTTACATATATGCATAGTAATAATAATTTCTTCTGGAAAAGAGGTGTTTAATGATAATGTTTTTTTCTGTCTTATGTAGACTGTGCTCAACAGTGCCAATGTTCCTGTTCACTCATTTTACAACATTCAGTGGGCCTGTAAGTCAGAGGTATACAAGTTAGAGATTCTTATGAACCACTTTTTTCTGTACCAGCTACCTCAACCACATCTCAGTGCAATTGTATGAATTCATTGTGGCAGGTACAGAAATCACTGTGGGGAAAAGTAATAGTAAGCGACATCTAAAATACATAACATAGTCCTCTCTTGTGATTTTTTCATTAGGTTATAAGGTTGAAAAAAGAACACCAGACAAACCATTCTGCATGGACTCTCAGCAAGTGCTGTCCAGACTCCTAGTCACCTGTGGGTCACTGTGCAAAAATTTGCTCAACTATAAATCCCTGAAGTAGATGTGAACAGATCTGTTGCAGCTGTGTATGAAATATTATTAAATTAAATTGATAAATTTATGTAATACTTTGTATTGCTTTGTTACAGTGTGAAGTCTTTCCCATTTCATCATTCATTCACGTATAAAGGGGATAATGACTTTGGGCTTCCCTTTTTGGGTGATGAAATTAGTTTTCATTTTCATCAACTGTACAGATTCTGAAACTTTAATCTTTTCTGGTTTATGCATAAACATGCTTTTCTTTAGTCCTGTGTTTTCTTCCCAAACAGGAAAAAATCTAGTGAAATAATTTGGGTGTTTTAGCATGGTTTTCACAGCATCTGTATAAAGTTACAATGTTACGGTTTGAATGAGAGGACTGGCTGGATTGTCAGGCTCAAAATGTAGCCATTTGTGGTTCATATTCCACCTGGAGACCAGTTACAAGTGGAGTATTGTACTGGGGTGTATCCTGTGTAGTACCTTGATCAGTGTCCTGGAGGAGTCGATGTGTATCCACATAAAATTTGCATGTGGCGTCACACTGGGGGAGTAGTTGACATGTTTGAGCACAGTGCTATGCAGTTTAGAGAGGCTGGTGGAGTGGACCATAATGAACCTTGTGACATTCAACAAGGATGAATGCATGTTCTTACACCTTGCAACAGCATGGGATGGGGACCAACTGCCTGGAAAGCAGCTCTGCTGAAAGGGGCCTGCGCTTTCTGACAGATGAGTCAGCGTATCAGTCTTCACTCTGACAGTGAAAAATGCTAGCAGCATACTAGGCTTTATGAACAGAGGAGCTGTAGATTGCCAGTATTCAGCATTCCTTAGAACACCACATTGGATATGCCCCATCTATTTTTGGTTCTCCAAAACCAAAATTGAGTAAATGGAAGCTGGTTCAGTGAGGAGCCAGCAAAATGAAGGGCTTGGAGCGCATAAGGAGAGGCTGAGAGAACTAGCTTTTCATAGCCTTGGACAACCAGAAAGCTCAGGGGATCTCTGTCATAAATCAGCTAACTCATACGTGATAGATACCTAATTGATTATTAAGAAGACAGAGCCAGGCCCTTTACAGAGGTACATGGTAGGAGGAAAAAAGACAGTGGTCATAATTTCAAACAAGTGATCTTCTGATTTGTCACTAGGAAACAAAAATCATCCTGCTGACACTGAGGAATTGGACCAGGTAGCACAGGCAGGTTGTGAAACCTATATCCTTTCCAATTTTTAAGACCAGACTGGCCAAAGCCCTAAGCAAGTTGGTCTGAATTCGGCGCTTTGAGCAGGAGGCTGGGTTAGATGTGCTGTGATGCCTTCCAGTGTGAATTATTCTATGAAATATCACAACTTTCTCAATGATAGTTGGTCTGATAGTTGAGAATTTTAGTTGATATTCCAGTGTACTGTGCTTTCACTTTAGAACAGAAGATTTCTCTATTATGATGTTGGGAATAGAGTATTATGTACTCATTTATTCTTTGTTTAAGCTAGTTGACCAGTTTAAACCAGGAATTCTCAAACAAATTATTGGCAGTCAAATATTTCATAGCTATAGTACTTAGCAAAAGAATAAGCACCTAAAGAAAATAGCCTCCTTTCAGCTTTGTCTTCAGTTAGTCTTTGCTCACCTTGTCACTAAATTCTAAAACATGATTAGCAATACTAGAATTTGAATGTGTGAACTTCTACTGAGTGATTCCGTTGGATCTCTTCCAAAAAATTGTTTTACTGTTAAAGAGTAGGACATGTGAGTTTGAAACTGCCTCTCAGTCAGACAAACTTACATTTGTATTTCATTCTCTCTTTTGCTCTGACTTTTTTAGGACTGTGAAACTTTTGATAAGCTACGGTAGTTATCCATGTGGCTGGAAAAAAAGAGTTGTAATTTGTCATTATTTAAAAATCCAAATTAAAGTGGTGCAGTTTGAGAAGCTGTTTGCACCTTTTTATGTTCAGTCTTAATCTTTTAGCTTCATTAACTATGAACAAGAGCCAGCAGAACCTCAGAAGATTGAGGAGATTGCTGTTCTTGCTCATTTGACTTCACAGGAATTATACTTTTAAGTATTTTGATGTTTACCAAAGCATGAACCAGACCTTCAGATCTCTGTTTTAGTTTTTATAATCCATTTTGTTAAGTGTTTAAAAATTCAGGGTTTTGTATAACATTCAGCTTCAGTATGAAAGGCGTTGTAAATGCATGCTGAGTTAAGCATAACAAATAGGAAAGGAAAGAATTTCCTTTAGGGTAAAATTCCTTAAAGTTGAAAGAACCCTGATGGCACTTGTCAGCTGGCAGAGGGGGTTATGACTTGGCTTCTGAAGATTTTTTTGTGAAGGTGAGTGGACATGGAGAAGCTCAGTCTGACATCCTTTGGAGTCCTGTTTTCAACAGAAGGAGTTAAAACATTATTTTTAATCAACCAGATCTTCATAACCAGCATTCTACACAGCCTTGTCCATGACAAATTAAATGCCAATAAAGCTTTAAATTAAACTGCAATAAAGCAACTACTGGAAGGGTTGTGTAGTTGTGTCTTCATGTTGAGTACAATGACATGGTTGTTCTCGTCCTTGCGTTGCCTGCTAATGAGCTACCAGACTGCTAAAAATTTTATCCTGTAGTTCTTGAGTGACTCCAAACATAAAATAAAAGCAGAATGAAATTGTTCCTTAGAACTTACTTTGGTCTGTCTTGGTTTCTTTTTTTTTGCATTTTATTTTACCCTCCTTTGCAGTGCCAGTGCTTTTCAACTCTGTGTTCTATTCAGATTTCATTAGTAACTTCCACTCGTGTTAAGTTCGTTACTGGAAGTAGGAGGTTATGATTGATTCCAAGATTGATCTTAGTCTTCATGTAATAAACTCAGTTCTTTTTTTTCCCAAGATGAATCTAGTCTCTTTACTTGTTCTGTGCTATATCAGATACTTTCTTAATTCCAGGTTGTTCCAAAAGCAATTCTTACTGTATATCATTCATGAGCTGATCTAGGATATCTTTCTACTAGGCAGAGCTGCAGCTCCTAAGCCAGCCTCTCCCTGATGGATGTAGGAACCTAGCTGAAGCAGTACCTTGCTTGATTCCTAAATAGGTTGAGTATGGCTTATGTACCAAGCAGTGACAGTAATTAAAAATACAGGAGTAGCAGTATGGAAGGTACAACAGGAGTTGTAGAAAGTAACTCATGAAGAACAAGCTTCTAAAATCAACTTGGAATTGTTATGTCTTTGAAAAGATTTGATTTGACCAGTTATTGTTTATTTAAAATATCCATCCAGCTTTGACATGAATATGCTCCAAATTGCCATGGTATTATACATTTGATGTGGAATAGTATCTTAAGTGCAAAATGGTGTCCTAATATGTGGTCTTGGTTAGTGCACAGAACAGCTTTCAGTGTTGTATAGGTCTTGGTATATTTACATCATCTGATATTTAACATTCAGAAAATGACAGTACTGAATCCTGGTTTGCTATGATGTGTTTTGCAAATGAGTCATTTTGCTTCACCTTTGCTATACCTAAGCCTACCTGCTGATATCAGAATATGATAGTAACTGTCTGTCTCCATCTGATGTGGGCTCTCAAACCGTCACCTAAAAAAACCCCCAAACAAAACAAAATAATGAAACAAAAAAAAAAAAAAAGAAAGGAACAAACAAAAAAACAGACCTCAAAAGCAAACCCCAACTGAATCTGCCCAGTTTTCGAAGGGGGCTAGGTTTAGTCCCAAAGTGTTGAGAAGTTTAAACAGTCTGACTGGAATTTTCGTAGCTGTGGAAGGAGAGCTTTCCTTTCTCTAAAGTGTGTTCTTTCGTGCAGTCCAAGTAATATTTTGATCTTACGAAGATTGCTAATGGAGTCAATTGCTAATGGAATATACAGGACAAAGCAGACTACCTTGGAACCTAACGTCAAACCAAGTTCTGTGGCTGGCCAGCTCACAAATGAGACAGAGCAGAGTTGCTGCTTTTTTTAAGTGAATGTGTCTTGTAAAGCCTTCAGAACTAAATAATTCCAAACAAGTCAATAAAGCCCTATAGACATCTGGAAAACTGTAAATTAAGCTGAGAATTATGTTACAGGGAGCAATGAGGTTGTGGTTTGGTTTTTTTTTCTTTTCTTTTTTTTAAGGCATTTGACCCCTATCCCGAAGTCAGTTGCTTGTGATTGCTATTCATTAGTGGATTTAAAAGTCTGTTCATTGGCATTTTATTTTCAGAGCAGGACTAAGCGTTTGAAACTAATCTCCTGATCTTCCAACTTAGCAATATTTTGTTTGCACAATGGAGTTGTTCCAGAGAATGTCAGTTATATTCCTTTGTAGTGAAATTAACCCAAATAAAATGATAATCTTAGCATAAACTGCACTTTTAATTCTGAATGCTGTACAGTGTGACTGACTAATTGAGAAGTGGAAGTTAAAACAACATGGCTGAAGGTGACAAGGTCTACAAAAATTTGAGTATGTGAGAAGAAAGCAAATCGCAAAAGAAAACAAAGTTTATTTAGGAAACACTTCTAAGTAATGGTTGGACTTGATCTTAAAGGTCTTTTCCAACTTAGTTGATTCCATGATTCAGGACGGTTGGTTTTTTTTTTCCCCATATAACTTGTTATGACTTGAACAGAATTATGAAAAGTTTTCTGTCTTTGTTTTGGACAGCTCACTAAATTTGAGTAATCTGAGATATGGTTACTCAATGGGAAGGATACTTAAAACCTGCCAAAACCCCCACACTACTAAGGAGATGTGATCGAGAACGTTGTACTGGACGTTTAAAAGCAGCGCATCAGCAGCACCAGTGTTGCTTTTTAGTTTTTGGGGCTTTTTTAAGGCTTAGCTTGAAGTGTGAAAAAATATGTATCCTTTTGACTGTGTCTGTCCGTTTGTGTCGTCGTCCCGTCCCCCCCTCCCCCCCCCCCATTTTATCCTCCCTCTTCTCATTACCAGGGCAGTATGGTTGTAATTTAAACTTTTAATGAAAGAACACAGATTGTTATCTCGCAATGGTTACTTTTTTCAGTGTTTCATTTCTATAGCTTTCGCTTGCTTGTAACAATTTGAATCATGGGTCTGATCATATACCAGTGTTTTGGTTAAATACACCGAAATAAACACACACAGCTTCCTATGTTCACTTTGTACTCTTTGATCTCCTTACTTTTTTTTCTTTAATGTAAACTAAGTTTCAACAAAATTGCAGCTGATTGCCAGTAGCTCAGCTGATTTATAGCAATAATATAAAACTTCTCGTAGTTGACCGCAGCAAGACCTTGCAGTTATGAGATGTTATGAAACCTAAAACCTGAGCTCCTAATAAAACCTTTATGGCCTTCAACCATTTTGGCAATAAATAAAAACAAACCCAAACAAACAACTAACCCAAAACTGTTTAGAATGCATTTTTTGCTTAAACTGTGATAATGTAATTTCTATTCTGATACTTTTCTTCTCCCATGTAGTCTTTCATTCTGCAGTAAAACTTTTCATGCCCTTCACTTGTGCTCTGTTCTGTTTCCCACAGCCATTATCCACTTGTGGAACAAAAAAAATCACTCTTCTTTGTTAAGAAAGTGTAGGCCTGTGGTACAACAGCATAGCTCACTTAACCCCTGAGTGTTTTACTGCACCCGGAGGGGCACAGTGTGTTGCCTCTCCAGAGGCTGGAGGCAGTGCATACCTCCTGGTGAAAGACAGCTGACTGTCAGCTCATGTGTACCTTCTGGTTGGGAACTCTGTGCTCAGATTGTTTTCCTGCCTTCTGCTGTAAGGTTTCACATATAATGCGAAGAGAACATGCTCTCAGCCTCTGAGCAGGCCAACAGCACAGATCACCCCTTTGACCACTGGAAAGTTAGTGAAGGTCCTTTTCCAGCTGTGTGTTTTATGGGAGTTGTACAGTTTATAATGCAAGATATCTCAGAGTAGAGAAAGGGTTTTTCTTCTGTTTTGTTTGAAAATTCTTTTCCCCGTGGTAGCATGTCCTTTCAGTAAAGGAGTAGATGGTAGGATGCTTTTTTCTACATTCACAGGGAATGTTCTGTCCTTACAAGCTAGATAGACTTTAAATGATTTTCTGTCTCATCAGGGGAAATAAAAATACTACAAGAGGTTCCAAAGACCAGAAAGTCCATGTATGGTTCACAAAGATGATGGGGTTTTTTTTGTCTGTTTACTCAATGGATTTTAAATACACACACACTTTCAAGGGTACTAATCTTGGCCTTTTGTTTTTCCTATTTGATACCCATAGGATCAGCACCCTTTACCGTATGGGTGAAATATTAAAATAAGCAGTCTGATGTTCAGCTATGATGGTGATGAAAGCTCCTTGAGCTCTGTATGTCATTGACACTTTGAATAATTTGACTGGAGGGTTTTGTGTCCTGTAGAATCAGCTTGGTCTTGTTTTGCTTTTTTCTCATTTCTTTCTTCTTTTAACATCTTGTAAAACTTAAACTACTAGCACATGGAGAACAGAAGTTAATAAAGATGCCATTATCTTATTAGAAGAGTTGTTAATATCCATGTTTTAGAGATAACAAACTGTAAGGTTAGGTTTTCTAGGAAGTTAATATATCAACAGCAGTTTCTCTCCACAAACTGATGGTCTGCAGAAAAGGCGCTCATCTTTTACTTCTCCATAGTTATATACATAGTATAAAAAGTGGATATTTGTTGCCTTCGAGATACTCTCGAACAGAGGGGGATTGGGAGGACCAAGTGAATGGAAACAAATATGCTTCTTAAGAATCCCTTCCATATATGCAAAACACCCTCAATTTTTCTGTTAGATTACAAGAATTGTTCATCTTGGGGAAAAAAAAAAACCCAAAAACCAACAAACCAAAGAACTTCAGTTTTCATTGTTAGGTAATAATACTGTATAAGATTAATTTAGATAGGGGTTTTTTTTCTTCTATATATCAAAAGAATAACTTTCAGCTGTTTCCTGGCTCTTTGACTGGTACAGGTGGGGGTGCAGATCTGTATTTTGTGATCACTGCTATTTTGAGTAGAATATTTGAGAATTTGGACTCTACATTAAGCGAACCTCAAGCTTGCTACGTATGTCTTTCTGTATTTTTTTATTTTATATGCACGAATGGGCAGAGCCTTGTTGTCTTTCTCAAATAAGATTTCCTATAAAATGCTTAAGTATAAAAGATGGCAAGAAACTTCCTGTCCTTTCAAGTCCCAGTTAGGGTACACAGTACTCTTACTTTAATTTGCATTTTTTTCTGTGCATGGACTAGGAGCATGAACTTTAAATTAGAGCTATTGTATCTAATGCTTGGGGGGAAAAAAGTAAAAGTCATTACTTGGAAAACACACATTGAGAGTTACTGGTTTTCTTTCTATAGATGTAGTAATTTGCATTTTGTTTCCGAGAACTTATTTGACTATATTAAACTATGTTATCCTGATGCACTCTCCCAATTCTATATTTACATTTATTTGAAGCTCTTGAACATGTCCAAAACCTGCTTACTGTTGTTTTATTTAGAAGTAGGTTAGGTCACATCTGAATCATGCTGAAATCTGTCAAATCTGAACTGGTGGAGTTTTAAATTGAGATTGTAAACACTTTTTTTAACAGTTTTTTTGTGATGTGTGCTGGTTTCTGAACTTGTGCGTAAAAATATGGGCAGTGGATTTGTCTCTTGGCCAACTTTTTTTTTTTCCCCTCACCTTATAGGTGGCTATTACTCCTGTTTAACAAATACTGAATAGTTGTAACTGCTCCACAGTTAAGGACATTTATGTAGGGTCAGCAGCAGATGGCCTTTTTAAATACACAAACCCAGGGACTATCTCACTGAAGACAGAAAGGAATTGCTATATATCGCACATGGCAAAATGAAACTGTTATCCCTGGTAATTATCCAGTTACTTAGATCTATTTGTTTTCTTCTTTTCCCCAGACAGTAACGTCTATAAAAACTCCATGACAAATACTGCTTTCATGTATTTCTGGTACAGCAAACAAACCTCCTTCTTAGTAGTTTTTGTTTTTCATTCAAAACCACACAGGCTATGTCATGTTTGAAGTAAGTTATTGAAGCTTTATCTGCAAGAATAACAGGTTTAAGAATTGCAACTGGAAATTTTGTACAATCAGGACTCTGTGTAGTGGGTTTTTTTGTTGTTGTTTTTGTTGTTGTTTGTTTGTTTCTTGTTTTGTTTTTTTTCCTCTTTCCACAAAAGAGAAAAAATAAATCTGTCAAATATAAATGGAAAGGAATCAAACTGAGGCAATCCTGACCAGAAACCGAAGTTCAGTCTTAAGTTTCTGTTCTTCCACTTTGCCATTCAGTAAAGAACAAAGGGCTGGGAAGCCCAGCAGTAGTAGAGGTGCTTGTATTCGCAACTGTAATCACTTGTATTAAAAATGCTTGTGAATGAGCCTTCTCTGCAGATACCTGAGGGAGATGGATATGGGAAAGGGCTAAGAGGACCCAAAACCTGAACTCAAACCAACAGCTTCCCCTGCCCCCTAACAGGTAATATCAATTATATAGTAAAAGTTCACAGAAACACCAGATGAGTGAAAGAGTGGCGAGCAAATTTTTCTTTGGTCAGGCAGAGTACTGTAAGTATATGAACATTGGGCTGTAGTTGCAATGAGAATCCAAAACGTAGTAAAGATGTTTCCTTAGTCAAAATAATTGGAGAAGAATTTGTTTATAATTTTGTAAAGTGCATCAAAATCTGTTCTCTTCCTCTAACACCCCAAAACGTTTATTCAGATCAAAATTATTAAATACAGTTTACACTCCCATGGGCTTCCTTTTTTTTGTTTTTTGTTTTTTTTTTTATATAAGACAGCTACTGTATCCTGAAGCGTTGTAACCTTCATAAAAGGTATTATTTCCTCCAATTCACTTAATGGGTGAAGTCATAGTTGGTTTTGTCTATGACAATCTTTACTTCAATGAAGCTGGAATCAACCTGTATCCAAAACCTGTCACTAAATCCTGTCGATCTATGGATATGAATTAATCGTATTTGGGATGCTGAAAATTTTGGGCTGCTTCCAAGTTGGTCCGTCTGGACATGAAAGAGGGACAGTGTTCTTTCTTAAGTATGTTATAGTGTAGTTATCAGCTCAGATGATAGCTCAGATCTCTGTGCTCCAAAGGATCACCATTAATTCTTTTTCTATTGTGTGTTTGCCTTATATATTCCTCTTTGTTTTGCATTCTGTGCATGTTTAATCTGGCTTATTCCACTCTACTATTACACAGTGTAATTGAGTGTCGACTATGAAAAGCAATGGTAGTAAATTATGAGACACACATTCTTGGAATGAATTTGATGACCAATTATGCTATTTTTGTCACTGATAGTTGAAGGCAACTGGGAGACATTCAATGCATTTCTGGGCATTGCCAATCTTTTCAGTGTTGTTTCGGAGTTAAGGTTGAAGGAGGACTGTACAGAATTTTGAATAGGATTTTCAATCAAATGCATGAATTCAGTGTGTATGAAAAACTCTATGAGGTTATAATTGTGTTGAATAAAGAAATGATCAATTAAATTTCTAAATTCAGCAAATGAGTTTGCCTATTTCAGTAGGAGATCTGGATGGTATGTTAATGATCTTGATTTATGTTAAATATCCCTTTATGTTTCCCATGGTTCGATAGGGATGTCAAGTAACTGGGGAGCGCCAATTAGATGGGTAGGGGGCCCACTGCTTATGATCTGCTGAGAGGAGGCTGGCAGAGCTAGACTTGTCTAGGTTAGACAATACAGCCTGAAACTGGCTGCCTGGAGAACCTGTTGAATTTTCCATCTTTGGAAGTCTTGAAGCCACAGCAAGACAAAGCTACACCTGACCTTTTCTAGTGTTGATTACACAGTCCTGTTCAGAGCAGAGGGTGCATGACTTCCAGAAGCCTCTCTTAGCCACTCCAAAGCTTAAAATGATCAAGTTTTCGTTTATCCTCCATCTTCTTTCTTTCATTACTCCGTTCTTAAAGTGACTGTGGCTCTCCTGTTTTTTTGAAAAAGCACACAACCCTGTCAAAAGGTGTATTTTACACAAAGTGAGCCATTTGCCAACGATAATCACAAAACTCCGGTCTTGTTTTTGAGAGAACAAATAATAATAAAAAAATCCCCTCCACTGGTAGCATTTGAAACCATCATACTTTTCACTCTTGAAGAAAACAGTGCTGGCAAAGAAATGTGTTGGGTTTTTCCATACTACGTAAAATCTTCTTTTCCACTTGAGAAAAAATAGCAAAGTATTTTTTTTACTGTAGACAAAAGTTAATGACAAATAAAATACTCAGTAGACCTATGGAACAAAATAATAATAATTTAAAAAATCAGCTTCTTATTCCTTGAAGAGCGTCCAAAATGCTGTAATGTAGGTAAGTTTCTTTCACACCTGTTTCATGACCTGTGGTTTATTTTTATATACTTGCTGCTTTTCAGTGGTTGATGTAAGTCAGTTACTGCATTCCTCTTATCTTTAATTGGAAATTGTCAGGTACTACCTCATCCTCTTGCTGATTTTTTTATTTTCCTTTTTTAAATCTGCTTTCCTGTGGTTATCAACAATGATTTCTTTCTTATTTGGTAACATCAGTTCCAGGCTGGTAACTCATCTTTATCATTAGTATTTTCAGCATTTACACTTTTCATAAGGTTTCTTCTTTTTGTGTTTAACTGGTATAAAAAGTACTGCAAATGTCTTATTGATGCACTCTGAAAGTACAGGGAAGTTAACAGCCTCTGTCCTTTCATTGTGGGATGTGGTGCTCAACTTTGCTGTGGTTATACCAAGCCACTCACATTTAAGCTGTTTACCTCTTCATTTCTGTCATGAAGCCCAGCATAGTACAAAGTAAAGAAATATGAATGAGAGGACTAAATGCTTAGCTATTGCTGGCAGAGAACAGGAAAAGAGCAAAGACAGAATAGATCTGGAAGCAGCTATACTATCTATATTATCTGCTATGTTTTCTAGAATTTGTGGTCTAAGCGTGGTATTTTGTAGTGCCAGAATTGATACTGTTTCATTTTCTCTTTCTGGTCTTCAGTATTACATGCTTTTTTGCTGTGAGGTCAAAATGAGGTGTTCCAAAGGGAGGAAAAAAGTGCCTGGAGCTGAACATTGTTTCCTAGAAGAAAAGTAAAAAAAAGGTGGGAATGAAGATGGTGTTCACATTATGTATGTGAATGGCAGTGTGTCCAGTGGCATGTTGAAGATATAGCTCTTTATTACCTCTTATTAAAGATAATGACATTCCTTATTGCATTGCCAATTTATTGTAGGCAAACAGACATCTGGTGAAAAGATGGACAACGTAGGGTGTTCTGTTCATTTCTGGAAATAATCATTTTGGTCAGACCAAAACATTACCAAGCAGTAACTGAAAACACTGGTGTTATCAGCGCTGTTCCCAGGCCAAAAGTCAAAAACACAGCGCTGCACCAGCTACCAAGGAGAAAAAATTACTGCTACTGCTGAACCCATGACAGTAGAATACACAAGCCCTTTTCCAATTGAAGAGGAAGGTAAAAATGTAGAGCTATCTCTAGCTAACATTTCCTGTTTTTCGTAATGAAGAATGGTCTTTGCTTGAGGTGGTATTCAAAATGTGATAGAACTCCTTCAGGTCAGAGCAGGGTTGCTTGATTTTTCATGTTCAGGATAGAGGTATAGTTACATTTGAGTGTACATAAGAAAATTACGATAGCCTAAGGAGACTGTATATAAAAAAATTGATGGCCTATTTACTAATTTATGATGGCCTACTTATATTAAGGGGTGAACCAATAGTGTACTACCTTCGGTGTCTTTTGCAAGTGCTCTTTATTGTCCATCTTGGAGAAAGGATCATCCAAAGCTACAGGTTACTTAACAGGTTCCATAAATAATTCTTCTCAGCAGTCAATCTGAGACTTAAGCAGACAAAAGCTGAAGGATATTGCTTTTCAAATTAGTACTGCTGTGTAATTAATTGCTCTTAATTAGCAAATCTTCTTTTAAGTATTCAGACTGCAGTGATGTAAATTGTTTTCCCAGGTAACTGATCACATTAAGGCAACAGTTCAGCTTGGATGGAAAAGGGCTTTAAACAAACTCCAAGTAATAACATGTTTCATTGAAAGCATTTTGATTGAAACAGTAGTGATCTAGCTGATGACCCTCCAGTTGTCTTGGGGCCCACCCAGTCCTTCCAGCTGGTTACAGTTACTTTAAGCTGTGAGGTGGGTGTTTGGGCGGTGTGCGCTCTGGTATTCAAATTCTGTTCCCTGCGCCCTGTTCTGCTAGGTGCGTAGTTTGGAAATGCATCCACAGGGGAGGCACCTGTCCTCTGCTGCGCGCACAGGGCCTGGTATGTAGAACTAAGAACAGTGTTTGATGTATCCCTTCCGGAGAGAGGCCTGTGTAACTTTGTGATGGTGTTTTTGTGTTTTATATATTTTGACATTGTGACAGTGTTTGTGATTCGATGTGCTGTGATAGTATGTGATAGTGGTAAAATTCTCAATTTCCTTTTAAAATGAATGGTATGTGTGTCCCACTACATGATTGGTGCCCTCATCTGCCTGACTTCTTTTAGAATTTGAATTTTCTGTACACCACTGGCAACAGAGAGTTACAGATCTCAGATGAATGTAGTTCTCACTGTTATGGATGCTGGTATTTTTGAAACTTGCAAACAAGCGTACAGACTGAGGTGCTAGGCATCATGAACAAATGCAAGTAAATTTTTACTGTGCTTGTGGCTTTGGTACAGCATTTCAGAATACAGAGTCCAAGAAAAACCTGTAAACACAGGATAACAGTTTGGGTTTTACATAGACATTGTAATATTGCAATCAGCATTTGTATTTAAATCACACAAACCAACCTCCTCAAATAAGGGAGGATTCTCTTTTTTTTCTTGTAGTCAGAGACAGCTGGAACATTGATTTGTCCATGTTTATTTGGGCAGCATAAAAATAGGAAAGAATTTAAAGATTTAGAAGGGAAACCCAGTTCACAAGTCAATGTATACAAGAACTGTGATGTCCAAAGCCAGGGATCTTACGAGTTTTAAAACAAAGATGCTGCCTTCTATAGCTTACATTCAGGGCCTTGAAAAAACACCTTGAATGTGTTACAGTAAAAACTGTGTGGATAAATGAAAGACAGTCTGAGTTTGGGGAGAACTGAAATGTAATACAAACCAAGTGAAAGCCTGATCGGGGATAGCTGTTTTTTTCTGGAGTCTTTCTATTACATTTCACTTTCTAAATCTTACTGCCTTTTGTTTTTCTGTCTCTCGTTATGCAGAGCTAAGGGAAAAAATACATTGTAGATCATGTTTATGGTTTATTGTATATCTTTGTTTTGTTTCATTCTGCTGCTACTACCTTAACCTTATTTTCTTTTTCTCAGTCTGTATTTCAAAAAAGAAGCATCATGTTTTCTCTCTGGAATGAAAGCTTACAATAGCTTTCATGTGTGAAACACCTGCACAGTAGGAAGTGAAACAGAACTTTTTAGCTCTCACTGTTTTATGGCAAGATTTCTGTTGCCTTTGCTTCCTGTAAACAAAAGGAGTCGCTTAGAGAGTGGGAAATAGGTTGTTTACAGGATATTTTCTGTATGAAAGGAAGGAAAAGCCTTTGCAGAGCTCAGCCTATTGTGTTGGGAATATTGGAAGTTATATGGCATTAAGCTGAGTTTAGTGTTTGGAGGAAAAATAAGCAGCAATGTATATGTAACCACTTCAGTCTTGACCCTGAGAAGTGCCAGATGACCCCATTAGTTGCTGAAATTAAAGCAGGAATTAGGATGTGGAGTGCTTTGGTTTGGTCCCAAATCGTGCGTGCTACCTGGGATCACTGTAAAAACTTGATCAGATACAGGTTAGACTTCAAAATAAAACCTAAGAGGTTATGTAATGCAGCTTTTATCTTAAAATGGGCACTTTTGATACTTGTACTTTTAATTATTAGTTCAAGTTACTCTTGCGCGTCTGTCTTCCATCTGGCTGTCTTTTGTAATACAGTTATCTTTGCTAGAGAAATGTCAGAATTGGATTTTTCTTGAAACCAATTGTTTCAAATATGCATGTAGAGTGTATGTATTTTTTAAGTTTTGCTTTACCTGTGAAATATAGTAACTGTAAGTCTGGTATGAATCAGGGTATCATAATTATACCTGTGTCATAAAATTAATTTATGTGAATGACTGTTTGATTTTTATTTATCTTCTGTAGCACCAGCAGGAACCTTTATCACCAGTAAGAACTGTGGAATAGGGTGTTAAGTAGGTATCTAAGTTCTGCTTAAGTGTTAGAGGTTAATGTGGCTTTCTTGAAACCTCAGGAGTATATATAAATTGCTAGGGCAGACAATAGCTTTGCCAATAAAACTGTGCAGGTTAGAGAAAAAATATGCATACAGTACTACTTGACATTAGTTGTATCTGTTTTATCTGCAGTGCTTCTACTGTAGTCACACTTGAAAAGGGAGATTCATTGCAGCAGTTTCTGTCATTTCTTTTGCTCCATAAATTACAGGTAGTTAATACTTCAATACTGAAAAAAGGCAATTGTAAGCATCAAAATTAAGAAGGTAAATGTTGATTGTGTAATAGATACTGAAATTAATTTTCATTTTCAAAAGCGGTGCTTACATACAAAAAAAGCTTAACAGTAGTGTTCCCTGTGGGCTTTTTGTGGCTTGGTTTTGGTTTTTTTTTTTTTCCCCTCTGTTCCCAGTTCCTCACACAGAAATGCTAATATCTGGGAATTTCAGTGTAACTGGGCAAATAAGACGGGAGTGTGTGAGTGTGTATATGTAAATAGCACCTGAGAGTGGTATATTTTCTGGCATGTTTTGGTTAATGGAGCATGTGCCCTGTCTTGGTCCTTATAGAAGAAATGGAATGAATCCTTTACTACCTGTACTTGATTTTGTATTCTTCTGTGCCAGTAGTGTCTGTCTGCTTGTTTGCTTTCTCTCTGTATTTTTCAATTCTTTCTTTGTTCTAAGTAGAATTGTTACCAAAAGAGCTACTGCAGTCATGAATGAGACTTTGCCTAGGTATAGAGGAAAGCATGAGGTTTCTTCTTAAAAGTTTGGAGTCTTGAAGAAACAAATGCCAGTGGTATCCTACAATCTAGACCAAATGAATCAATAAGGCATTAGCTAGTCCTTGGGGTGCTATGTAGCATGGATTTTGCTGGACTATGTATAATTCTGAACATAATATTTTTTTCAATATGTGGGATCACAGATGGAATTGCATTCTTGTCCTTAATATTCTTAATGAGGAAGCTATTAGGTTTATATTTCACATTTAAAAAATGATTTGCTTATACATCTTGCAAATGCAATAGATCATAAATCCAGCTTCTTTTTGTATGTATGGGAGTTTGAATCAAATGTTCCTGGTAGATTTGTTAGGCTTATCTTTCAGACAACACTGCTGCTTCTTCCTTCCCATGAAAGTTCTCCTATTGTCCCTCAGATATCCTGGCAGAGTTATGGCTCCTATATGATGAGTTAAGCATGTGTAGGGTACGTCAGACTTACTGTGTCGATTGACTGGCAAGTTGATATTCTAAACATACTGGACTTACTGTGGAGATTCTCTCTGCAGTGACCATCTGTACAGTGTTTCAGAGCAGTAGGAAGCTGGCTTGAAACGCGGCTCTCCTGACTAGGATGCTGTCCGTCTGCCCGTTATTTCTGGAACCAGTTTCTAATGCATAGCCAAAACTTTTCTGTAAAGAAAAAAGCCTTGCTTGTAGAAAATCGGATGTCTGGTACTGATGATATTCTCTTTCTCTGCTTTTCCTATGGTAACAACAACAACAAAAAAATTGGACATAAGTAATACCAAAGATTCATGAAGAAAATTCATGTTTTTATACTTGAAAGTGAGGTACAGTGTATGGCAGGCAACAGTTGTGAATGACGTTTTACCAAATGGGAGCACTAGTAAGGATTGGCCTTTTTAATCTTCTTAGGAATTACTTCTACCTGAATTTCAGATATCTTCTAATGTGACCTCTTCTTTGCTTTGTCCTTGGCCAAGTTGTCTTCCTCAGTGACATTTCCTGTAGAAGCAAGGCTAGTTTTCAATTCCAGTGGGCATTTAGAAAAAAGACTAACAAAAAATAGAATGCATGTATGACTGCTGGATAACAAAGCAATCCAGATGAGACTTTGGGAATAGTAAAAGATGAGATGTTCAGGAAAAACAGATCTGTGATCACCACCTTATGTGTGGGAGTCTAATGATGTCCAATGCTACAATGAATTTTGAAGTACTTCTATAGGTACTTCAAGAAAAAAAGGCATAGTTACACCTGATTTCTGATTTAGAATTCGTTATTTTATGTGAGCTTGAAACTTCTAGTTTTGAGGGTTTTTTTTTCCTTTGTAGATCTTCTTGAATATAGAGACAAGATGCTATGAAGAAAACTCTTAGAATACTGGTGAAATAATGAATTGTTTTAAAAATACATTGAATTCTTTTTCTTCTAAATTCTTTTTTTTTTTTTTTTTTTTCCCTGATGCGGTGTTCTGCATAAGAACTTTGTATTAAAAAATAAATAAAAAAATGTGGACAAAGCCTGGTATTTTCCTGTTTGGCTGCCTCACAAAAGAGCTACATAATCCTCTAAATCCTCCTTTACTCTGTGGATCAATTGATCCCACTTTCTACTCCCATAAATAGGCAATCTGGAAATCTGTCTGTGAGACAGATATTTTGAAGCTTTCTCTTCCAGTGATCTGCAGTGTATGAAGACATCTTTTGGGTTGTTTTTTTTTTGTTGTTTTTTTTTGGGAAAGACAGCTAATAAAGATAATATTTTCATAAAATTACTTATAGAAAATTTAAATAAGTATCTTCTGCAAATTTTGCCAGATTCCATAGCCATTCTAAAAAAATACCTTCCATTTTTGTCATTGCTTTCTTTTGTATTTACTTTTCTGGTTCTCCCTCTGTGTTGACTAATGGCTGACGTTTCCTGTTATCCAGATAATTTCTGAATCTAGAGGCTCCTATTGGAAAATAAGGATGGATTTTGGCTATTCTTACCTGTCTGAAGAGGCTTGCTAAATTTTTTTTTGTGGTTGTATATATGTATATATATTTGATTTGGTTTGATTAAATTTCAGTTTTATGCTGGAACAAGTGTCTTATCTTACAGTGACTCTTTGAGACTACAGTATAGACTTGTACCTACATAGAAGTATGTGTATAATTTTAAATTGTGATAATCCTTGTTTTAAATTGTCTCCAGTTTGTCAGATTAGACTAAAATATGTGCCAGTCTACAATTTATACCAAGATAGATAGTTTTGCTCCCAGCAATAATTTAGGTGAGAAAACAAATCTGTCCAGGTGGACTTCCTCTCATTCTTCAGCTGTTTGTTTTACCATATACAAGGATTGTTTAGAATTTGAATGCTCATGTTTCTTAAGGGGTTTAGAAGTTGTTTCTACGTTATCGAGTTCTTTCTTCCAGGGTTCATAAACAAGAAATGTTACTCTGTTTTTAGTTTCAGCTTTTACTTGATTGAGGTTTATGTTTGAGATTTGTCTTAATCAGATGTAATTTTTAGGTTAGGAATGGGATTTTTCATTTTACTATCCTGGCTTTTAATTGTGTCTTCTGTAGGCAAACAGGTTAGTTATCTAATGTTGGTCAACACTACTACTGGTATAGTTTAGTGTTGTTTTAGCTTTCCTGCAAAAGCTGCACTGGCAAAAGCATTTGCTCAAGCTATAGGTTATAACTACTAGGAGGTTTTGCTACTGTGAGCATACTGGTAAAAGTAGACATAAGTGGCTGCCTAGTTTTGGCTAGGCCTAAAATGAGGATAATGGTAAACTGTCCTGCATTCCATGTGTATGGGCTTTTTGTTTATGTTACTGGTGTCTGCAATACCTAGAGTTGCAGCTGATTTAGGATTTTGAGGCTTTGTGTTCTTTTCCATTGTATGCACTATTCTGTAAAATACTATAGTTATTTTTATCCCTGTGGTAGTGATTTAGTAGAGGAAATAACATCTGTTCCTGCTGTGTGTGTTTTCTTTTTCCTTTCTTTCAATATGAATGTAACATTGTGTTTTTTCAAGCTAGATTTTACTATCTGAGGTCATACTAAAATGAACCCCCTTTGAAACTGTGTTAGCACAGATATAAAATAGAAAGCTAAATCATCTTACTAGTACATGATAGGTTTATGCTTTATAACTCTGTATGTTGGTCAGACAGATCTATATAAAATATTTTTAATTTAGAGATACTTTTATTTTACTGCATTCAGAAGTAAATGTGAAAATGTCAAATGTAAAGTTTGCAGTGTTAGATATTGTATTGGCTGTAAGTCATCCCATAAATTCTCACAGACTGTTTCTGAACTTTTTAACGAACTGGCTGACTACTATCTTCTCTCAAAACATTTTATGGTACTTCATGAATTTTTCCCATTCTTGTGACTGAACATATTATTCAGCTACTTGTTTTTTATAGTATGGTTCTAGGAATAGCTGTGGACCCTTTATCATGACCTTTGAAGCAGAGCCGTAGTGAAATAGTCTGATGGTTCAGCAGCTACTAGTTCATGACCTCTTCCCCAGCAAAGGTTTTTTCCAGTTATTGTCAGGAACTTACACAGATAACAACTTTAAATTCCCTGTTGCAACGCATGCATATGTGGTATGTGTTACACTATACTGACAGTGTATGAAATTTTAAAACCATTGAGTTATTCTTGATATTTTTATATGTATAAATTAGTAGATTTTCATTTTACACAATAATTCGTTTAAGATTTAAGATAAAAATCTTTCTCATTTGACTTGCAGGCATCTCCGTTTTACTGATATCAGAAAAAAGTGACTTGTTGGCATCCATTGGAAATCCTTCTAGCCAAAGGTAAGACTATTTTATAACCAGTGACAAATATATTTTTAGTCTATTTGCAGTATAATCCTACCTTTTAAATAAAATGGCAGCTGCGCTACTGTCTGTCTTGATGTTTGACATCTCACTGGCTGAATTTCTTTGAGATCTCTAAAGAATCTTAACAAACCCATAAGAGAATCATTTATATGGCTCATCATACAAGTGAAGTTCAGTCTTTTTTTGAGACTTGTAACTTGGCAGATTGCTTCTCATTAATATTGAAGCATATGGTACAACCACTTCGAGGCAATACTTATTATACAGCTACTGTTATGCACAAAGATGATTGCATTCCTTAATACATTGGATAAGCCCAAAATAAAATAATAATTTTGGTGATTTGGAAATTCTTTGCTTAATCTTCCTCTGGAAAAGAGATAGTATGACCAGAAATAGCATAATACACTGAAAGAATGTCCTTTGTAAGGGCTGGTTGGACTGCTTGTAGAAAATCATGAGCCTACACTTGCCCAAAATCGTGACATCTTGATCTTTTCTGCAACAGGAATTAAGAGGTACGGCTATCCCCCTATAGCTCCTAACTCTTCAAACTCCTTGGTCTAGTCCAACTAGGTTGCTTTATAGCTCTGTTATATGGCTCAGGTTTAAAAATACTTCATTTTGACTGAACATAATCTGTCGTCTAATGAAGACATGTTCCCTGCAGCACAGTGCAGGGATTTCACAATTTTACAGCTGCTGAAGGAGAAAGTAGGAAAATAAAATGCTGCAAACCTTTAAGAGAAACTCTCCAAATTTTTTCACTTTCGTGTTACCACTGAAGTACCCTTCAATGGGTATGATAGGAAAAAGCGTTGTACTCATGTGCCTTCTTTGTTTGTAATGGAGGCATTTTTTTGTATGTATTTGGAGGCAGAGTGGAAGTTGAGTTCCTTCTACCTCCTGTCTTCCTAGATTAATAATATTATTAGGATATGATCAATGTGAAATCAAATTGGGTTAAAAGCAGTCACAAAGACATTTTACGTAGGCTGCTAATTTTTTTGTAGTAGTTGCTTTTTCTCTTTTGTCTTTTTATCTTTTTGCACAAAGCACAAGAGGAAGGTATTATATACGTCTATACATAGGAAAATAAATATTCTGAGAAAGTAGTCTAATTTAGCATTTTTCCTGATTATCACAACTGAAATGTTGGTGTTTTTAATAGTAGATAAGATTTATATTAACAGACAATAAATGTGTATCATTATAAATGAATTATTGCATAAGTTACACTTCGTGTTCTTATTGTATTCATCCTAATCTCTTAGTTTCCAATCTTTTCAAGCAGAATACTTATGACGTAAACACAGTGCTTCACTACTGTGTGATCTTTAGCACAGGAAGAATGTAAAAGATCATTATTGAAGTTGGTTAGAAACTTCTGTTTTCTGACAAATACTATTTTTTTTTTTCTGATATAGTCCTATTTTGGGGCAGGAAAATAAAACTAGAATATATTTATTTCTCTTTTTGTTGTTACTTTTAATGGAACTGTCCCAAAATTCTTTATATTGTTTGTGAATTCAACACTAAGCTATGTTTGCCTAGGAGGCAAACTAAGCTTGTAAAAGCTGGTGTTTAAGCATCTGATGTCCATGCTGGTGGCCAGCTTTTCTGACTAGGCTGCATCTAGTGTGCAGCAAAAGATTTTATTCTCACTGAGCCAGGTATAGTCATGCAGTTCCCAGGAGAGACATCTGCAGCATAGAGCTACCTGACTAGAGAGGCCAGCTGAACGTGGGAGACAGCAGGGAGAGGGTAGAATTTCTAACAAACAGCTGCATGTGAGGTATCCCTGGCTGTTAAAGATACAGGATAGGGCTGTCATTCCATACTATCTCAGATGTTCCAAGTGCAGGCTTGAAGATAATTTCTGCTTTGTAATACTCTACATGGAATTGCAGTTTGTACTTTTTTTCCCCAGTGTAGTAGTAGTAGGTTTTTTTCCACATCATATTGATGACACCAGTAAGAACTATCCTTTCCAACTGCATATTTTTTCCAAGAGAAAAAAAAAATGCTGAAAGAAGAATTGATTAAACTAAAAAATAGTTACATTTATTATGCATTCAGAGATTTGTATGAATTAAGATAACTGCGTTTGGATTGTACAGGTTTGTCAGTTTAATTGAAGGATCATAGATATAGGAGAGTCAGAACAACTGACCTTCCTTGCCAGTGGTTTGGCATGGTTGGCTTATACTTTAATGCAAGAAACAAAATTGACTTTCTGTCCAGCCACCTGAGCCTCTCTGTGCAGTACTACAGCAGTGAAACTAGGTGGATGCTTAATAGCTACATGCTACTGTTTATCAGGTTTTAAGTGGCTTCCTTTGCTCCCATCAACTTAATAGTTTCTTTCCCCTTCTCATCTAAGACTCCATTTTTCAATAAATGGTATGTTCTGTAACATGAACTAAGATCACCGGAGTCCTGTGTTACTGAGCCTGATGGAGCTCTGCTATGTTAATGGCAGTTTGGAACATACCTTGGAAAATCTTACCTACTATTTTTCATATAAACTGTCTGTCCTGCTTCAGAAATAGTCTGACTGAGAAGACAGTATTGCGACATAACTTGGATTATGTGTTGTTAAGATCTGCATTTGAATAATGCTAATTATGTAGTAAATGGGAACTTAATGGTACATCTAGTCTAGTATTGTATGAGAACCACTTCTGTTATTGCATTTGCTTTATCTTTTGGCTGTGTGGTTAGCCAAAACGTAGTACCTGTTTAAAGAAATCTGGAAGAAACTGAAAAATAGGATTTGTCATAATTTTTTGCTCTCTTTCTGTGGCTCAAAGAAATAGTACTTGTAATATAATGGTGCTGCAAAAAGAATGAGGATTGCAGATGTCTAGCATGTGTTGGTATATTAATGAGGTGCATTGTTTTCATTTTGTAATTTGCAAAGTATGTAACATGAGGAATATTGCTGTTTACAGATGGGAGAAGAAACTTGTAGTTTGCTCATCCATGAACTAAAAACACATGGATAATTATTTTTGGTTTGTTTTTGTTCCACACATTATGCTAAAACACTTATATCTAATAGTCCGCAAGATAAGACTGGCCAGGGCCAAGTTCAGTTCTCGTCCTTTCCTTGTGCAAAAGGTGCTCCAATTTTAACCATTCTAGTGGCACTTTGCTGAATTTGCTCCAGTAATTTCTTGTCTGTCTTGTACTGGGGAACCCAGAATACAGTACTGCCAATGTGATGAGGATATGGTGATGGAATTTAGCTCAAATCAGTAAGTGAAAAATAACTAGCTAGAAATGCAAGTAGGCACATACCATTTTTGTTAATAGCGTTGTAATGTATTCAGTAATTCTGTATGGTGCCTGATTTCTCAAACATCCCTTTTCAAGCTCCAAATTGTTATCCTTTTATTTCTTCTGTGAAAAGAATTAAAATATACTTAGGTGTAAATAAAATATTGAGTTGCTTTATTTTTCAAGTCCTGGTGTACTATATACTTGAGTTTTGAAGCAGTACATAGTCATAGTAATTCTTTCAGCTGTCGCCTGGGTGGAAAGGTCATGGGTAAGTGATCCAATGTTTCATTAAAAAGTTATTAGATCACATACTACAAAATACTATTAATGCTATGGGTTGGTTGGTTTTGTAAGATCATAAAAATCTGCAGAGCTGGGCTTCCCAGTCTGATTCCTCCCTGTCATGAATCTGGCAGGACTTTCAGTTCAGGCAGGGGGCTATTTTGGTTCCTAAAGAAAGCAAGCCAAAAAACCTACCTGTGCCATGTTAGGTTTCACTGCACTGTGCTTCACAAAGTCTGTGGTTCTGGGAACATTTATTGGTTGGCTGGATCTGTCTGTTCAGCTTGCTGAAGCTTGGAAAGTAGTAAGTAGTAATTCACCCATTCAAATCACTCTAAATAATAGAGATAACAGTAAGAAGCACTAGTTGACCTTTTGTGAAGGCATGCATTAATGGTGAGGCTCACCAACAGTGACGTCAAAGAGGATTAACATGCAACTTAATAAAATAGAAGAGCTTACTAATTTGTGTTTTGTGCTACCAGATTTGGAGAGGGCATGGGGGGAAAAAGAGGGAGCGTTGCCAAGTTGTGTATAAGGAGAGGAGAGCTAGAATCACGAGCTGGAGAGTGGTGAGTCTTAGAAGTGAAAGAGATGGCTATTTTCAAAATATTGGGAGAATCTGGTGTAAAATCTTCTTTCCCTAATACTCCGCAAATGCAGTAATTTCTCTTTGAGGAAGAGGCAGATGCACCACTTGTGCTAACTAAAAAGATATAAGAAGAAACAACAAATTCCCTGATAACCAAATAAAAAGAATTGGAAGTAAGTTGTTGGAAGGGAGAGAGAGGGAAAAGATGCACACTATCCTGATATCTTAATTCATGTAATCTAATTTATTTCAGTAAAATGAATTGTGTATTTTTCTTTTTTACAAAGTGAAGGTTTGCCATAAATTATGTTAAATTAAGTCCTGTGTTTCTGGCTCATGCAGAAAAAGGTCTTTAATGAAATATTTGAAATAATTAAGGATTAAGGCAAATATTTGGAAGATAAGCTAAAGAATGGGTCAAAAACATATCCTATGAGCTTTGTTTTGGTTGGTACCAGAACTGTGCAGGGTGAGTGGGAAGGCTGGAAAGAAGAGCTATGCATCTATGAAGGAGCGACTTCTCAGAGAAAACTGGCGAAACAGAACATGCAATAAAATGGGAAAGATGAGAAACAAAAGGAAGATAAGAACTGTAAATGGTTCAGGGAGAACCAAAACCCTTCTGGAATTAAAGCTGGTGAAAGATGTGAAGGGCAACAAAAAGCCTGCTGCGAGTATATAAGCAGTAGAAGGGATCCTGGGGAAAATAGAAGCCCACTCATGAATGGGGTAGGGGATCTAGCAACAAAGGACATAGAAAAGGCTGAAGTACTTGCTGCATTTTTCACTTTGGTCTTCACTGCTAAGACCGGCCTTCAGGAGTCCCAGAAAGTGTGGAGCAAGGAAGATTGGTCCTCAGTGGAGGAAGATTAGATTAAGCAATATTTAAACAAACTGAGCGTAGAGAAGTCGATCGGACTTGGTAGGATGCCCCTATGAATAGTGAAGGAGTTGTCTGATGTCAGTGCAAGGGCACTCTTGATTTTTCTCCCAGAGGTCATGCCAATTTGGAAAGGTTCCTGAGGACTGGAGAAAAGCAAAGGTTCAAGAAGAATCTGGGAAAGCAGAGATGGATCAGCCTTGACAGAGCTGTGACAGATCAAGTAATAGTGGAAAGTATTTCCAGATACATGAAGGACAAGAACGTGACTTGGAGTAATGAGCACGGATTTACAAAGGGAAAATCTGGCTTAATCCATCTGACTAGCCTTCTAATATGAGATGGCTGGCTTGGTCGGTGAGGGGAGATGGCCTTGATAAATGGAGAGTGAGACAGACTGAAAACTGACTGAACTGCCAGACTCGGAGGGTGGTGATCAGTCCAGTGGGAAGCCAGTTACGAGTAGTGCACCCTAAGGGCCAATACTTGGTTCAATACTGTTCAATGTCTTCATTAGTGAGCCAGATGATGGGACTGTATGCACCCTCAATAAGTTTGCTGATGATACAGAACTGGAAGAAGTATGTGATATCCCAGAGAGTTGGGCTGCCATCTAGAAGGAGCTTGACAGGCTGTTGAAATGGGCAGAGAAGAACCTCCCTAATTTGATAAAGGAGATTGCCAAGTCCTGCAGCTGGGGAGAAATAACCCATGAACCAGCACATATTGGAGATGAACTGTCTGGAAGGCAGCACTGCAGAAAATGATCTGGATATTTGAGTGGGCAGCAAGTTGAACAGCAATGTGTCCTTGTGGTAGTAAAGGTAGCTAATGGTGTGCATGATTAAGAGTGTTGCCAGACTGCTTGAAGGAAGTGGTCTTGCCCTTGAGCATGCTTGGAATTGTTCAGTTCTGTGTTTCCCAGTACAAAAAAGAGAGGGACATACTGAAGAGCACCCACTGCAGGTCACAGAGAAGGTTGAGGAACCAGAGTATCTCTCATATGGAGTGAGCTGGGGCTGTTTGGCCCAGAGAAGTCTCAGGGGATCTCATCAATGTATAAATACTTGGGGAGGGTGTAAAGAGGATGGAACCAGGCTCTTTTCAGTGGCTTAGTAACAAGACAAGAGGCAATGGGCATAAAACTGAAATACATGGAATTCCATCTGAACATATGAAAAGACTTCTACTGTGAGGGTAGTTAAACACTGGAGCAGGCTATTTCGGGACAGGTGGATTCTTCATCCTTGAAGATATTTAAAACCTGACTGGATGTGGCCAGGAGCAGCCAATCTATGTGACTCAGCTTGAGCAGGGAAGTTGGGCTAGATAATCTCCAGCAGTCCCTTCCAACCTCAGCTATTCAGTGATTCTGTGTGATTCAGAAAATTTATAGGAAAAGGTGAGAAACTGATGTGTATTTTCCAAGCAGTAAAAAGATAGAACATAGTGATAAATTCTATGAATTAAAAAGATTAAGTGAAGGTCACTTACAGCACTCTCTTAATCAAGTTGTAGGGAAAATGCTCAGGTTATTAATTCCTTGGTTAGTTAGCCCATGGAGCAGGGTAATAGACATCAACATTTTTTTTCAAGTTTCATTATGTTATGAATGATTATTATCATTCAGTTCATTATGAAAATGAGGTTTTGAAGCATTTTTTCAGGGTCAAAACAGATCATCTGAAAGAGAACTATCAGTGCTTTGAATTATGTGAAACTGGCTGTGCTGTGATATTTTTATCCTGTCTATGGAATGTCTAAGTTTTTGTTTTCAGTAAATTTTAGTCTTAAAATATCTATAATATGATACGGATGACCTCTTGTTATATTTGGTCTTCTCTTGGGTTGCCTGTCACATCCACTCCTATCTAAAAAATGCAGGCAGCTTAAAATAATCTCTTGCAGGCTGACCTGGTCTGGTTATTAACCCAGCACACTCTGAGCCCTGTCCATTTGTGAAGATGGGGGGGAGCCAAGAGGGCAGGAGGTGAGGAAGCATCTAGTTTCAAAATTAGAAATCGCACAAGTACTCTTTGTTCTTCCTCTAAGAAGTTTTTATTTTGCTATGAACAATACTTTGTAGCTTTTACTTGTTAGACTTTTTGCAGATTTTTTTTGTCTTGCCATGTCACACTTGTCGTTTAGACTGGTAACCTAGTTAGCTGCCTCGCCAAATTCCTCCTTATGAATGGAGTGTGTACTGCGTCATGCATGGCAGCCTGAGGGGGGAAAGAGGGAGTACAAAATTTTCCCAGATCCTCCACTTCATCTGGTTTCCTATTGTATACAGTTGTTTCGTCTTATTGCAAATGGGAAAAAGTGATATGGATGGAAAGGAATAGTACTTTAAAAAAATAGGAAGATTTTGTTCCGGAAATGTATTGAGATTTCTCTGTCATCTTTTATGACCAGTGACACTAACTGCTCTGGACAGCTTCAGGAAGGGCAGGGCTACATGCCAGCAAATGCTGAGGATCCAAGTCTGCTGCAGGAACAAAGTTTTCTCAAAAATATAAACTAAATTTGTAAACATTTTTTGAAGTAGTTATTTCTAGTAGGAGCAGGAACACACGCTTCCATTTCATGTACTTTTTGTTAAGCATATGTACCGTCTCCTTCAAAGAAAAGAAAGGTTTAGCTATTTCTGTGTGTGACATCCTTCCTTTTGTCATTTGTCTCTTGGAGATTGTAGAAAAGTGATCTTCATTATTGTTAATGATGATAACAGCTAATTATGTTTGGGTGACTGACAGATTAGATAGACTGCCTGTTTCTGCTTTCCTGCCTTTATTTGCAGTTGGCTCCAAAGCAGCATTCACAGATATTCACTTAATTTCTCTTACTTAGTGATGAATGTTCCTCTCGCATCATGTTTAAAAGCAAGATATAAAGAATGTGACTCTGTTTTTTGACTGCTTTCATCTTTCCCTAAAGTAGGTTGGTTTTTTTTGTTGTTGTTTTTTTGGTTTTGTTTTTTTGTGTGTGTGGTTTGGTATTTTTTTTTTTTGCCCCCTTTTTTTTTTTTTTAAGAAAAGAATAATTGGGACTATTTCCTACTTCCGTTAGAAATTCAGAATACACCTGTAAAGAGAGTTCTGTGTATCTTCTGGTTTGTCCTCTTTGACAAGCTTTTTTTAGAATTTTGAAGGGCAGAGTAGGCTGCGTGTTTAATTCAAAAGTATTTTCTATGGAGCAGATAAACTGATGTCATGGTCTAACCCTTTTGCTTTACATATGCTAATTAATAGATTACATTTGGCAGTTGGTAGCTTTGTCTGAGAAGGTGGAAGAGTGTGGATTATATGACAGCTGTATGTGTTTCAGCTAACTTGATCTCCAGGGCAGCCGGCATTTATGGTGCTTTTAGACTTAGTAAGGTAATCTTGGGACTCTCTTACTTTGCATTTGATATACTTTGAAACGGTGCTCTTAAACTACACCATAGAAATAAGTGTTTGAAATACTTCTTCTCAAACGGGTTAGTGTATGTGACCATGATTGATTTTGAAGTTACTACAGTGTGGTGTTACTGCAGGAGGTAGAGAGGAAACTTCTTGTGTCATGGGTTTATTACTATTATAATGAGCTTCTGGGATTGACATTTTGTATCAAGGTAAAGAAGTGATCTAGCTACAAAGTTAAATTGAAAGCTATTTTTTAATTTCAGTGTTTTGGTTTTTTTTTCTTTTTTTTTTGAGCGGGGGGTAGCAGAATGTTTCTTTTTGGAAGTAACTGTGAAAATGTCAATAAAAATTGACAGACTGAATACTGAAATTTTGTGACAAGTGTGTTTTATTAAATAAGATTATCTTTTCTTGAACCTCTATGTTTATATTCCTGTTGCCTGTTTTTGTTTGTTACTAAAGTCACACAGGAAACTAAAACCGGAATTCTCCGTTGTGTTAGGTGTATTTGGCGTGCTTTGAGGTGTTGTGTGCATAGTTTCTAGAACATATACTGAAGCAATTATTTGATTGTTGGAAGCTTCAGGTTTCCTGGTTTGAAAAAAGTGAACTAAAGCATGGTTTGAAACCAGATACATTCATGACAGAGGAACAACATGACAGTTGCCAGTAGAACAGCTGCAAGTCTACAGAATGTCTAAGGCCTGCCAAAGTTATACCTGTGACTATTTCTGAAGCAAAAATTGAAAACTTGGAGAGTGTTTTGGTGCTGCTGTGTTGCAGGACATACTTAATAGCTTTTTGCGGAGATATAGTTTGCTAGTTTCTGGACTTTCAAAGTCATCACCCAGAAAAAATTGAAATCTTCCTTTTAGTTCAAGGAGATTAAAACTTAAAAGTTAGTTTTAAAATGAGAGTAATAAAGGCAACTATCTTAGAAGGATCTTGTAGAAACACAATCAAATACTCTGTATGGACATAAGGTGTTTTGTTCCAGTTCACATGAGGTATACACCTTTGTGTAGAGCACTGTCAGAAATAATAGTCTTAGAGATCTGGGATAAAATGAGAGTTCAGTCCTGACAAAGCCTCCATAATGGTGTTTTTTATTTGCTTATTTATTTTTGTTTATTTTTTAATTACTTTGGTGCTGAGTGAAATAGGAATAAACCTTGGCTAAACTGAATTTCTTTGTATTTCTTCCTTTAGAAAAAATCAGTGCCCCATACTAACTCCCACAGTGTTGGCCATAAGTTCAGTGGATGGGTGATGAGGAGCTGGTGCGGGAGGATATTCTATTGGGATATGCATTCTGCTGTGTGCCACTCATCACCCGCATGCTCCATTTTCAGGACCTTTCATTCTTTTTCCTTCTCTTTGTTTCACTCACTAATGCAATACTCTCCCGTCTTTTATACCTTCCCATAAATAATAAAATAATTGTCAAACAGCTTCTTTCCTTTTGCTTCAGTTGAGCTACAAGGTTATGTGCACATGATCCACATTAGTTGCTAAAGAAAACTGAGCTTACTTGGCACATGAAACCTCCTGGCCCGACTGGTGCATGCATTTATATCTGGTATGTATTTTAGGCATATGTGTTCTTATGCCTCCTAACCTGAGGGATCAAGCAATCCAATCCTGCTCAGGCCATGGGTAGAAGGACTGTAAAACTAATTTGTTTGGGATGTTGCATAGACTTGGAGGGAGAGAAACAATGGTAAGAAAATTGTGATTTTAATCAGAATTAATTGCTAGTGCTTAATTTAATTGTCTAATCCTATTAAAAAATTCTTCTGCAGTTCCCTTTATAGTTTACTTTTTCCTTCTTCTTTTTCCCACCTTCCTCCAACTGCATGTCTGGACTGTTAACATATAACTTATGTTTTCTTACTGACAACTTTTATTTTTTCTTCCTTGCTCTTACTGACTTCTAAATGTCAGCTTTGACTAGAATATACTTACTGTCTCCTTTCAACCCCTGATAACCATGCTGATTTGCATGCAGACAGCAACTTTCATTATTCTGATTCAAGTGTTACCACCTTGATGCTCTCTCCTTTTTACATCTCTTTTAGCTATAGTTAGCACACTGCTAAACCAGTCAAGATTTTACTAAAATAGTTTTTTACTTGTGTTTTCTTCTCTAGTCAGCAGAAGTAGAGCTGAGCACATTGTAGGCAGATGTTTCTCTGTTTATGTTTAAATTACAGAATGTTGTAAAATGACTTTGTTTCATAGCATGGAAGGGGGCCTTACTGTTATCCCTTACCTCCTATGAAGGCTATGTTTGAGCACTTTAAGTTCTTGTGCTCCCTTACAAAAGATGTCCTTACAAAGGCAGAAGTGTCTGTATGTCTTCTGTGGACAAAACTTTGCAGCTATCATTCACAGTTTATTCTGAGGCATCCATGCTACCTTCTTTAGTCAATGGTTATGAAATGGACTTATTAATTGAATTAGACATCTGGTTTTGATACTGGTTCATCTTTAAAAACATCTTTCAGTTGACCACATATGTGGCCTGTCAAGTGGTACTCATTCCTTCTCTGGTAGCAAACATTTCCAGAAAAGTACTGTCTACACATTCATTTCCCGGACTCTGGATCTATTTCCATTGTCCTCTGTACAACTGTTAGATGTTGATGATAGCTAAAACTGGGAATGTATGTTTTTTCCTGTTTCATGAATATTTTGGTTTCTAAGTGTTTCTGTATTTGGTGAGGATGCAGTGGAGATCTGAAAACTTTCTTTAAATGCTTCCCTATTTCAGAGCAGCCAGTTGCTTGGTGTTCATTGTGAATATTTCAGGGTAGGAACATAGTTACTGTGTTGTAATGTGTGGCTGGTCGGGATATTTTTTTCTGTATTTGTACTTCAGTTCTACAGCTTTCCACAAAGCTGCTTTTCTCCAGCAGACTCAGAATTTTTATGTTAATGTGCACTCTTTGCTTCATCACTTCACACAGTCAGTGGGGTTCTGTGGAGTTCAATGGATATAATGCCTGTCTTGTTTAGCTTAAATACAACATGCTACTATAGTAGTTTCACCCAATTTTTTTTAATGTGCAAAGCAGTTTTCATGGTGTATTGAATTCTATCATGTTCTAATGTAGAGTCATTGTGTGTGTAGGAACAATTAATCTCATATAGGTAGATTGCATTCAATTTTTGTATGGTTTTTAATAATGTGCAGTCCTCTAACTTGCAAATATTGCTGCCAATGCCTGCTTTAAAAATCAGGTTTATTAAAATATATTAAAAATTAAGAAATTAAACAAATACTCTTTCAAGTTATACCTTTTTTGAGGACCAAATATGAAAAGAATTGTTTCATTAAGAGGACCCATTTATTGATTTTCAGTTTTTAATTGTTTTTGTTTAAGTCGAAAGTTCTAATAATGCTGTAAGACAACATTAAACTACTGATGCATTTTTTAGAAGTTAACTTTTTAGTTAGTTTAGTTAGTTTTAGTTAGTTTAAATAAATGACTCTAGTTTAAGTAGTTGGGAGGGAATTAGATGAACTCATTACTTCACATTAGGTGAGTTGACAGGTACGTCCAGCAAAGTGCATGGCCTTACAGCAGCCATAATTTCAGCTGCTTATACAATCTTCAAAGTAAATTATGTTCTTGGTGAAAGCACAGCAGTAAAGAATGTTTCACTTCTAGAATTCTCCCTTGATTGGTTCCTACATACAAGAAGGTTCCTTATGTGCAGCTGGTACCAGAATGAGTCCGTTCAAATAGGAGAGGAATTTTCACCTGGAATTGGGGTGGGTTATCAAACAAAGCAAACGGGGAACGGTTTGTGTTCTACCTGAGAAATTTGTCTATAGATTTGCTTGTAATTTTTTGCAAAGACCAAAAAGTTGCTCTGCTACCTCTTGCTGAGACTAATTTTGTTCATTCTATCTACCTGGCATTTATTGGTGAGGTATAATATTTGGCTTAGTTCCAACTATTTTAGGACTTCCATATTGATTATCAGAATGGAAGAACTAATTGACTCGTGAGTTGACAGGCCTTTATTTCTGTTATGAAGAGTTTTATCACTAAGCATAGACACAGACCCACTTTTCATTTAACCAGTAGAAGAGGTGTTTTGTCTGGAACGCTGCTTCTAGTCTTTGTTATTAAAAAGTATTTTTGAAGTGTCTTTAGCTTACTCCTTTGTATTAAATGCAGTTTTCCTGTGAGATGTGGCAAAATAATACAGCATCTCCATTTCATCTTCAGGATTTGTTCTTGCATTCACAAAGTACTTTGATCAAGAACAGTTATTTCAGTTATTCTCTTGATACGGGTATTATAATTTTGTTTCCCTAAATGTGTTCCATTTGCTCAAAGTATTTTGTGGCTTCACTATGCATCTGTGAGGTTTTTACATAGTAATCTCAGTGTTAAAACTGAAACATTAATTGAACACTTTCAAGTGGCTTTAATCAGTTTCTGAAGTATTTTGTTATTAGTATTTTTTAATCAAAGGCTAAATATGTTAACATTTCCTCTAAAAATAATAGCTGAAAAATGAAATAGATTTAAAAAATAATTTTAGTTTAAAAAATTATGATGTAGTACTACAGACTAGTATACATTGTTTTCCATATTAATGTCTCAATTTATCTAAACTGGAATAGTGTAATTTGGGATCTTTAAGATCTTATTTGTGCTTATTAATTTTTTTCACTAGGTTGTCAGGTTTTGTAATTGAAGAAGGGCTCCTGACAGCATGTTCCCTGAGCAACTGTTCCTTGGAATTCTCTCTAGGTTATTGTTTGAAGTAGCTTATTTTCTTACTTTAAGGCCACGTTGAAGTACATACTTGTTTTGCCTTGGTTTTGACAGGAGATGGATTGATCAGCACCCAAGTATAATGCATGGTATTGTTAAATGTTGAGCATCGGTACAGACCCTCCTTAGTCAATGGAAAAGAAACGTTTAAATGATCATGCAACATAGTGTAAGTATGGAAGTCCCATAGCTACCTTACTCTTCTGGAAAGAAAGATAGAGGAAAGTAAGGTAACTTATGCTAGGTAATGTTGTACAGTGTCTCATCTGACTGTCTTGGATATCACAAAGCATTGTAGGAGACAGAACTTAGCAGGACCAGACAGATCACTTGTTACCAACAGATGATTTTGAACAAGGGGTCAGATTAATTCTGAATTTTCCAGGATGGCTTTAAGGATCAACAAGGAGAGACCAATTGATGTGGGTGCAAAATAGAAAGAATAGTGTGGATGGGTGGGAGCTTTTGGTTGGTGATTAGCAAGGCTGCTAGCTTTTGCTGTCTCCATAATTGCCTGCAAGTTAAATAAATGGTTGATGACAACCATTACCATCCTAATTTTGCCTGGCATCTTAATTTACCTTATTGGTCTGTTTACATTCTGAATAGCTATGCCTGAAAAACTGGTATCTGTGATAGAATCAAATTCCAGACCAAAGGGTGTCATGGTCCTAACACATGTAAACTAACTGGCTTGTTCTCCTTGAAAGGAGTATTATGGAAGTATTTGAGAAGGAAAATGGTTGCCTGTATCAGATATGATTTGTTGAATACGTGATTCTTAGTATATGGAAATAGAGAAGAGAGGAAGTGGAGAAGCACACAGCATCCTCAGGATGTGAGATAAAAATAAGAGACTCAGAATCCTGCATTAGGGGGAAAACACTGTAGTAAATATGAATGGGAGTTATGAGAGGCAAAGAACTCCTTGTGTATGCAGCAAACATGGCATGCAGATGCGCATTGTCACTTTTATGGTAAATTAATGAGTCCTTATAATGGAAGGAAAAGTGCATATATGTTACTTGTCTTTTAAACATAAATTTGCATAACAAAATCTTCCTAGTCAACTGTGGACAACCTAATCAGTGATGTGATGAAAGGCTGCTATATTCTGAAACAGCAACTCAGGAGACTTTGGCACTGTTTTTTCCCTTCAAGGCTTGACATTTCGGAGAGAAAATATGAGCAGGTTCCTGAATAAGACTAATAAGAAAACCCATGCAACCTTCTTTCAAGTGGAATGACATGGTTCCTTAAAACACAGTTTTAGTTTATCCCTTACATCACCAATCTCAGAGCAGTCTGCTACAGTTCACTAATTTGTGTCACTGCCAATGCAGGCCACAAGGAATCAAACCTTCTTTAAATGCAAGTAGCCTTTTAATATTTCTAAATATGGCTTTAGATGATTACTTAGCAAGTTTGCACCCCTATGCTTTGAACTACACGCTTGCACAGAAACTCAAGCATTCACTAAAATTCTGGATATTTGGGGGGCTGGGGTTTTTTTGTTATTTAGGTGAAAAATAATTTGTTACAACTGATAGTTTGTAAGACCCTGACTATTTTGATTTTATTGCCTTTTGCATTACAAAAGACAGCTTTTGTAGTCATACCAAATCATATTTCATTCACGTCAGTGGAAATAAGTATTAACTTACTGAATGGATGTTTTAGTGCATCTTTAATTGCCTTGGTTGCTTGGGTTTTCCTTTTTTTTTACTTTGTACATTTATTTGGTTAAAATTATAAAAAAGTTAGCTGAGAGATTCTGTAGAAAATGCTTTCTTTATGAATTACATACGTAAGAATACTTTTCTGAAAGGGTCATACATAATGTTGACACAAATAGCTGAGACCTTTTGCAGTGATTTATAATTTGTTGACAAATACGCAGTCAGAGTTCAGTTTAGGGGAAAATATTTCTCTAGGCTATAAAGAAAATAGGATTTATTTGATAATGTCCTGAATCTTGGGGATCAATACTCTGGTGATTTTACTGATCAAGTAGGTGGGTATGCATTGAGAAGGAGAAGGCATGTATTTTACTCAGGTTATATGTCAGCTGTATAGTTTCTCCTATAATCTATTATTAGCTTTCTAAGAATTGTAGACTTAGCAAATGTAATTGTTCCTTTCTAAATTCAGAATTTGATATAAATCTGTAGCTTCTATAATGCAAATATCCTGAAAAAACAGAGGATGTACACTGACACCATGTAAAAACTGTTCCAGAATTGTGCAGTCTGTATGAATGATAACCACTGTGTTGGCTGACCAGAAACTTTGTGCTATATCAAGGCCAATAATGAAATTCAGAGGCAGATTTTTACAATGCCTACACTGCATTATTATGCTTGTGTGTGAACACTTTGGATCAGTTAATTATACCCTCCTATTTGAGCTTTTTTATTTACATAACGAGCAGAATTTGATAAATCAAAATTAAGTGCCTGACTTATTGGATGGGGTGTTATGGAACTGCAATTTTAAAAGCAAAAGTTGAAACAAAATTTTCCCTATGACAGTGAACCATTCCAGATGAATGTGAATTTATAATTAACATGCCCCATACATACTAATAGTGGACCGTGGTTATATTTTTCATACTTCCTAATAGTGTTATTTCCTATTAGTATTCAGAGAGCTATTTATAGGTAAATTACTGTTTATGAAATTACTTAATATTTCAATATTTTCATCTTAAGCATTATTTTTCCAAAATGTTTACCTTTTTGTCCCTTTATCACAAAGCAGTGCAGTTAGAAAGATGCTTGTGACAATTTGTACTTACAATCTCGTATATCATCATCATGTTGTGCGTCACCTCATACAAGGTTTGTGGGGTTTTTTTTCAGAGTCCAAAGAAAGAGATAAGACTGAGAGTAGGGCATGGGGAAAGTGTTGCAAAGAAATAAGACTAATGAATTATTAAAAATTTATTTTAATGGTTGTAGCTTTTTAAATGCCAGTTTACTCCACTCTTTGTCATGCTAAGAGTCAAGAAAGGCTTATAGACATTATATTTAATATCTCTATAACAGGAAGGAGTACATTGAATCTTCATTCCTTAACCACAGTCATGATGATGAATTTTGTCTGGAAAATGTATATATACAACAGAATGTCTTCTTTTCAATTTAGGAAAGTGAAGTCTTGCTGATCAGGCTTAGAATATTTGAAAGATGTGTTTTCTACTCTATAGTTCTTAAGACAGTTATTTTCTTCCAGTTTGAAATGGAAATATGTGGCATATTTTCTCAGATGGACAGTTCCAGAATGTTCTCTGACATGTGCTTTAACTTAAACTAAAGGACCATAGAACAATGATTAAGCTATCTTTTTTATTTCTTTGTTTTGCTTTCTTTTGAGGGGGGAGCAGAAGAAAGTGTTCAGTAAGGTTTTCATAAAGCTGTAACCAATATTATTTCCCATTACGACACTTTTGAGACTCATTGATGACAATTTTCTTAGCTTGACAGCAACTTGATTCTAGATAAGATATCAAATTGTCATAGTTTAATCCCAGCTGGCAAGTAAGCCACACACAGCTGCTCACTCACTCTTCCCTGGTGGTATGGGGGAGAGAATTGGATGGGGTAAAAGTGAGAAAACTCGTGGGTTGAGATAAAGACAGTTTAATAGGTAAAGCAAAAGCTGTGCATGGGAGCAAAGCAAACCAAGGAATTCATTCACCACTTCCCATCAGCAGGCAGATGTCCAGCCATTCCCAGGACAGCAGGGCTCCATCACATGTAGTGGTTACTTGGGAAAATCACTCCAAATGTCACTCCCTTCATTCCTCTTCCTCCAGCTTTGTGTGCTGAGCATGACACCATATGGTTTGGGATATCCCTTGGGACAGTTGGGGTCAGCTGTCCCAGCTCGGTCCCCTCTTCACTTCTTGTGCAGTCCCAGCCCGCTCACTGGTGGGATGGGGTGAGAAGAAAAAGCCTTGACTCTGTGCAGGTGCTGCTCAGCAGTGACTAAAACATCCCTGAATTATCAACAGTGTTTCCGGCACAAATCCAAAACAGAGCCCCATGCCAGCTACTATCAGGAAAATTTGCCTTACCCCAGCCAAAACCAGTGCACAAATGATCACTGAACAGATGGCAGTGACTTTTTATTGCTATCAAGTTCTGCTGAATTTTAGTGGACTGCTGGAAAATGAAGAACAAATTCTGCAGCAATTCTCTCACTCCAGCTACTGTTCCTCTGTTTAGATGTAGAATTACATGAAAAAGTTTGATTTATCAAAAAAGAACTGTGATTCTACAAGGCTGTAGGACCATCCTGTAAGTTGTCTGTCTCAGAGAAGCGCTTGTTTGTCGAATCTGTATTGTTCAGTGCCAGGTGGTCCAGGCTCAATGGAATGTGCTTGGAAATGGCATGTACGAAGTTATTTGGTAACTACCCAAATATTTAGTGTATTTCATTAATATTATGAAATCTGCTTTCCAAATTTACACTGAAAATTTAAGAACAAAATTGTTTTTATGTAGTAAGACTGTATGAATTAAGTGTATGGTGGTCACCGCAGGTTTCAGTGTCTCTTTGATCTATACAGAATTTTGCTCTTTTGATTGAGAGAATGGATAGAAAAAAGTGAAATCTCTGCTCATAGTCAATAACTTCTTTTAAAAGGTTTTGGTGTGCACTTGTCGTGGTTTAAGCCCCTCACCCATGAAGTTTTCTCACTCACTCCCCTCTCTTTCTTCCCCCAGTCCCAGGGGGATAGGGAGGAGAATCGAAAGAATGCACCTTCCACAGGTTGAGATAAAAACAGTTTAGTAACTAAGGTATAACACAAATCACTACTGCTACCACCAGTAATAATACAAGCGAAATACAAGGAAAGAGAATACAACTGCTTCACCAAGCCCGACCCAGCCACTGCACCCCCCAGCAGCGCACCCCCCCGTGCACTACCACACCCTTCCAGGTCTCTGCTCTCCGTTTTCACATCCTGGACATGACGTGCTGTGGTATGGAATACCTCTTTGCTCAGTTTGGGTCAGGTGTCTGTCTCTGCTTCCTCCCAGCTTCCCCTCCTCCCTGGCAGAGCATGAGGCTCAGAAAGTCCTTGGTCAGACCAAAACATTACCAAGCAGTAACTGAAAACACTGGTGTTATCAGCGCAGTTCCCAGGCCCAAAATCAAAACCCAGCGCTGCACCAGCTACCAAGAAGGAGAAAAATGACTGCTGCTGCTGAACCCATGGCAGCACTGATGTGAAATAATACCTAAGAGCTCTAAAGCAATGCAGAAGTACATGAAAAGTAGGTGTTAACAAATACTTACCTGTATTGAGAGCTATACTAATTGTATTTCTTAGTTGCTGTTAAATGCAATGTGAGAAAATGTGCCTGTCTTAAGTAATGATTCTTCATGTTAAATCTGAAAATAGTACTTCGTGTTCAGCTCAGACTCATTTGTTCAAAGCAATTTAGAGCTAAAAGCAGTTCTGTTTTTCTGCAGTGTCCTGTGAGCAGGTGAGTATCAACCAGTCTCACTTACTCATTTCATGGGTGGGAAAGGAGGACTCAGAAATACAGGTTTATTTGGAAAGGTGTTCCTGAATTTATGAGGATTTCTATTTTCTGTTTCGAAAGGCAATGGAAGAATTTGAAAGCTGTGCCTCAAACTTATTAGGGACTGTAGTGATAGGAGAAGGGGTAGTGGGTTAAAACTTAAACAGGGGAAGTTTAGATTGGATATAAGAAGAAATTCTTTACTGTAAGGGTGGTGAGGCACTGGAATGTGTTGCCCAGGGAAGCTGTGAATGCTCCATCGCTGGCGGTGTTCAAGGCCGGGTTGGACAGAGCCTTGGGTGGTATGGTTTAGTAGGAGGTGTCCCTGCCAGTGGCAGGGGGGTTGGAACTAGATGATCTTAAGGTCCTTTCCAACCCTAACTATTTCATGATTCTATGATTCTAAGCTACTTGCTGACATCTGAAACTGCAGAACCCCAGTAAGTTTGAAAGATTTAGAAAACTGGCCTGTAATATTATCAGTTGATGCTACTTCCCAGTTCATGCCAGTCAATGAAGAACCAAGGTCAAGCTAATAAAACATTTTTTCATAAAAAGCCCCCATGAAGATAAACGCTAATGTTTCCTTTTTCTTTTGAATTTCACTTTAATCAACCTCTTAATTACTACTAAAAATAATTCAGGACTGTGGCATCAGATCCATTCTACTACCAAATGACATGGCATAAAACTTATTTTCCTGGGTTTTTTTTTTCTTCTTGAAAATATAAGAAACAAAAACAAAGCTAAAATTTCCATTTTTTTTCCTTAAAATGTGCCTCTTAATTGAACTATTCAATATTGAGAGATCTCAATAGACTATTTAGATTTTTTTGAACACTCCATCCATTGTCATAGGTAATGTTCAATGTTTCTTTATTAATTAGTGGGAAGGCATGTTCTCTTAGGGTTGTTTTTTTCGTGATTATCTACTTTTATGAATGGTGAGATTGTTGAAGTAAAGGAGAATTTGAATAACGAAGTGGATTTAAGATCTTATTTCCCCCCTCTAGAAATGAACTAAGTTTGGCTTCTAGGATGACATACCCATTTCTCATGAACATAGGCAGAACAAAAGTTCAGCCTTTTCTCAGTTATCACAGTCCTTAAAGTTTATACCACTGAATCCACTTTGGAATGTCTGTTTCCACTGGGCACTAACAGTCTTATTGGTGATAATTTGTCAAAACAGAAGATTTTTGGAATGGAATAGAGTTTGTTTCTCAAACTCAAGCTGGTTTATGCGCCCTCTTTAGCTATCTCTTTCACTGATGGATGTATTGGGTGCATCTTTTGCTTTAAGGAGGCTCTTTCTTTCTACTTCAAAAAATTAGATGCCCTTAGAAGTCATATGCAGTATGTTTCACTTGAGAGAGTATTTTTGATGGAAGTAGCATTAATATTGTTTCGGTGCTAAGTGCTTTACTGTTTGGGGCTGATACCCAACATATGGGTTTGTGAGGTCACAGCATGGAATCTAAGTGCTTAGGACAGTGCAGATAGTCTGCCCTCTCCAATGTGAATACAGCAGGCTTAGTCTCTGCTTCTGCCTGAAGCAGCATTTTGCTATGAAACACAGTTATAATAGAAATATATAAAAGAACTTCCTTGTTCTGGCTACAAATGGCTTTGTTCATTTCAAAAGCTGTCTTGAGTTACTGTGTCAGAATCTGAAATCTACTTCGTGGAATGGGGAACCTCAGCTGTTTAATGGATTTATTGTTTTATCTTTTCACTAAGTGGATGAAAAAGCTTTATTTTGGGCCTCTCTGTAGGAGAATTGTAAGCAGTGGAATTGCCTTTTATGATTTTTTTGTGGCATATTGACTCTGAAAAGTCAAAGCTTGCCATCATGTCCTTGCTTACTGAGCAATTTCTCCTCTTACTCAACTTCAGTGCAGCCTCTGAACCTGCTTCCAAATTTCTACCTGCAAAGGAGAAATAACAGTAAAAATGCAAGCACATCTCTCCTATCAACCTTTAATTAAAAAACATTTCTTCAGATACCCCACAATTTTTTTTGCCCTTTTTTTTTTTTTTTTTTTTTTTGTAGAAAGGGTTTCTGCCTATAGTAACAGATCATACAATTTAAATGACAATGCATACATTCAAGCTGGGAGGGGTGATTCAACAATCAGTTGACATATGACAATTTCTGAACCTGTAGACAGTGCTATTTCTACGGAAGATTCAGAGGTTGTCCAGCTAGCTTGAGGCTTGAGAAGACCACTGAAAATTACCGTTTTCCTTTCTGTTGGTTTTGAATGGACCTTGCTTCAGTGCAATGTTTCACTCTTGTAACTGGATCATCTTTACTCTTCCAGAATAATTTATGCTCAGTCTAATCTAAACTTTCTTACTAAGTAGGTTTTACTAGCTGAGGTAAAGTACATGTCACACAATCAGATTTTTTTACTCCCTACTTTTTAAGCTCTTGAACTACAATGAATTTATAAAGATTTATACAAAATTTACTTCTGTTTATCTGCTGACATTCCTTTATATAAATCTTGTTTATGACGTACTTGTATCATTATTTGTTGAAGACTTTTCATTCTCGAAGATGAAGCTTCAATTAAAGTTCTGTATTATCAGTATTTTTAAGGATAAATATATATGCAGGAAAAGTGTAATTACTATGAAATGTTGGAAGCACAGAGATAAGTGCATCTAAATACTTTAAGGTAAGGAAATGTCTTAAAGTCATTTGGCCTGCTATACTTCTTTCTGTCCTGAAGAGATAATGTACATGCATGTAAACTATGTTTTGGATGTCATTTTAGCCTCCCTGTAGAAAATAGATTATTTAATGCTCAGTAAGTAGGGCTCTTTTTGTTATCCTGCCCTTTGGCACCTTGATTCATGGGTTGAAAAAATTAAAGGAAACAAAGACAGTTTGGGTTCTGTTTATTTAAAATTTTCTCTGTCTGACGGGTATAGAGCTTCCATTTGCAATTAGTGAAGACTGCTCAAAACTGGTATTGGTTAACAATAATCTGTAAGAGTTTGGTGCCCTTTTTTAATAGCTGCTTCCTTTATACCTCATTAATTACATAACATTGTAGGCTTCACTATATTTTGTTATTATTTTAACTGCAATTCCAGTTAAAAAGATCTAAACTGAATTGGAAGAGTAAAAATGATTCTCAGTATGTGTGTCAGTGGTAGTTTTGCTATTGATATCAATATAATTGTGATTTCCCTCTGCTACTTTATTTGGTTCAAACTGAATGAGATATAACTTTTAACTCTAGTTAACAGTTAAACTCTGTGTAGGTTGCATAATTGAACTGTTTATAATAGAACTGTAAGAACAGGAGGATATCCAGTTTCTTCTGGAAATCAAATCAGCCTCAATGCATCTCACTGTCAAAACTTGTGCTAATGGAACAATAAAATATTGGTATTAATGTTCTAAGAAAATAAAGTGCTAAAATAGTCACAAATTTGTCTGAGCATATTTTTTAGTAATAGGTGATTTCTAACAGTTTAAAATCAGTGATCGTAATGCTATAATCAGTAATAGGTCTATATAAAACATTGAGAATCACTAAGACAGTACCCAGGTTACTTGATGAAACACTTAAACAGTGTTTTTTAATGAAACAAAGCATGAATTGAGATTCAGTGTGTAGGAGCAAATATTCAGAGAAAGTAATAGAAGATGTGTTTAAGGGAAGCTGATGGAACTTTTGTGATAGGTGTACACTGGTACGAGTTACACCAAAGAAAAGCTGTATTTTGTAACTGCTTTTTTAGTTCTTTTTAATAAATGGCTGTAGTACCTAGAAAAACGCAACAAATAAACCGCAACTAATAGTAGTGAGGTTAGTATTTAGTAGTTGGAACATGAGATTTATTCAATTATTTTCTCTGGGAAAGCCAAGATAACGGGTGGGGGATCTTGACTGTAAGACAAATACACACATGTCGAACATTTTTGAGTGTTCTGCTTTTTACTGTTAGATGTTATACAATTATTCCTGCAGATGATGATGAGATTATTCTCAGCCTGCAAATGAAGGAGAGCAGTTGTGATCAGAGGTTTCTCATTCTTCAAAATAAACCACCTTTCATTGAACAGCGCTGAACAGCTGTAGAATTCGAAGTTCTATTCTAAAGATCCATTGCTCCAACATGGCACATTGTATCTCTGACTCAATATTTATGTGTATGTGCCATTGTATTTGTTGGAGAAGGGAGCTGTATTTGAAGAACAGAATAAGATTTTTTTACTTTTACTTTTTTTTTTTTAATCCCAAATCTTGCACCAATCTCAAACTAGTATTGTTGCAGTGTCTTGATAAGAAATATGATGGTCTTAAACCAGCGTTGAGAATCATGTCGGCTTTTGTCACTCTTAGTTACAGCTCCTTCCCTCAACCCCCAAATCAACGAAGCTGTGGTATGATTATTGGTGGATTATTCTGTGTATGTATTTCTGTAATATGGCATTTCAACAAAGGATTTTTTTCAGTTTCTACTCTCGCATTTCTCTCACAAGCAAAGACTAAAGGTGAAGAAATACAGCACAAATAAGGAAGTATGCAACAAATATTCACTACCCAGCAGCTTGTATGTATTTCCATTAGTCAAATGAGAGGCTTCCCATCCTTGTGCCTCTTGTCTATGTCTGCATATTAATCAAGTATCTGAAATATGCATACGAGAAATAACCATTAATACAGTAGTAGTTATAGCTTTAATTGTAAATTTGATGTATAATAATTTGAACCATTTTTTTCATGAGCTGTGCTCATAATTTGTTCATTGTATCATTTCCAATCCATTTTCCACAGCTGCAATCTGAATAAGTGGCTCAATTATAGTTAGTGTTATCCTTTAATACTCACTGTGCCTCAGGGAGAACTTTGAAAGAAATATTCTATTTAAAGAAAATTATGCCTAAATATCATGGTTTTGTAAAGACATTTGCATGAAAACAAGTGCATGAAGAACTCCTTTTCCTCTTCATACTCATATCTGCAGTAATAATTCTCCTAGTGACATCATAATCAACTGTCACATGTTGTGATATCACAGTTCAGTGTGACCAGAGTTTTCTGGCTTGGACAGACAAATAAGTGGGATGACTTGAAAATCAGGCATAGCCTTAATTTTGCTTCTGAAAACTGAGTAGTTCTGATTTAGGAATCATTAGGAAATAAATGCTATTAATAGATACACTGAAAACATGTAAATCTAAAAAAATGTGCTAATGTAGTCTGCTTTTAAAAATAAGCAAACTAGTGAGTCTGAACTTGCAGTAAAAAACCTTTTTGTATGATTTTCTCCTTTTTCAAAACAGATTTTTTTTTCCTAGTGTCAACTCTACTCATAGGAAATAATAGCTTGTGACAGATTTGTTCAGTGGGTTATCTGGTCCAGGACCTGTGAAAATACAGAAAGCTTACCTGCCATGTACATTTCTCCTTTGCACTGTTCTTTTCCATTGCACTTGGAAGTATTGGCCTGAAGGCAGAATTTTCTTGCAAACTTTGGATTCCCATAAAGTAGCCATTTTGTAACTGCTGCTATGCTGGTGACATACATAACACTACCCTACTATGTGTTTCTTTGAAGAGTGGAAACTAACCAGATTCTGAGCACACAGAAAAAGCTGTGTAGAATCAACTGAATGCAAATTAAATGTCTCATCTTCAGCTTTTGGCATACTATTCCTGCCTATACTTCTATTTTATCAAATTTCCCTTGCATTTTTTAAGATTAGTAGAGTTTGGGAGTCATGGTTTATAGAATTGTTGTCTTGATAAATGCTGGAGATTAATGCTCTTATCCAAATTATGCATTCTTTTTCGGATGATAACATTACATAATAATAGGGGCAGATTTCCAAAGTCTTGATCAACAACATGATCACAGAAAGACTTCTTAAATAATTCATTTCCATCTATCAAGGCTGACATGAGGCAGCGTTACCAAACAGCCTCCTTTTGACAGGGCAGTCCAATAGTACAGTTCTTATTCATTGCTCTACTACTGGCGCAGGAACATTTGTGGGCATGTATCCAGGTCCCCAGGAAACTTGGAATCATTCCATGTTAAAGAACTGTAACTGTAGCTAACAAACCAGCTGCTGTATTGAGCTCAGAAGGAAGTCTTTGTAGCTGCGTGGAAGGAACTTAAGTTATTTGCATAACATCCAGCAGCCTTAGTGGGAAGGGTTGGCAGGAGCACAACAGCGGGGTAGGCATACAGCTTTTCTTTTCTGACCGTATCTGTCAGTGATTCTATTCTTAAATGCTAGGATGAGACTGAAAGAGACAAAAGTGAAGAACTTGACTGAAAGAACTGTACAGGTCTGAAGAGAATACTCATGATCATGTTGGCAGCATTCTTTGTGGAAGGAATAGTTTATTGAAGTCAGTTTTATAATAACAGTTATCAACATATATTAGCAACAATATTGCTAAATTCTTACTGTGGAGAGAAAATAACCTGAAAGAATAACACATATTGGAGAACACAGTGCTATCCATCAGCATGGGTCAGCTGTCAATGAAAACATGCTGTTGTGCTGAGTTACAGGATTTTGGAATGGTCATTTACATTAAAAACAGGCATTTTTTGTCAGTTAGGCCAAAGAATATTTACTAGTGTATCTTAAATATACTGCATCACCTCTTCAAGTATTAGTATTTCCAGTTAAATGTCAATCTGCACTTCCAAAACAGGCATTTATTTGGTCTTCAGTCACACCAGCATTACACTATAAAGAAAAATAATTATCTCTTTAAATACTACCTTTTGCAACATACTTTTATTTTAAAGTACTCATGCCATACTTCAAGTATTTAAGCTACCACTAAGTCTTATTTTCCTGCTGCCTCCAGGTTCTCTCCTGCCTTCCACAAGTACAGCTGTTTGTGAGGCCAAACAGTAAATCGTATTGTACATTTGAATTGAAAATTAAAGGGTGGTATTGTGCATTTGTTGTTGTTTTCTCCTGCTTCTCACCACTTCATCCCCAATTTAAGTTCAACCTGGATTATTTTCATGGTTCAATTCATTACTTTTGCAGAAATGCTTATGACATAAAAAGGGTTAGCAGAAGGGCTGGAATTTTTGCAGGATAGGCTTTTCTGACCTCATATGTATTTTCCAATTTGTAAGAGATTATTTTTTATTTAAGAGAAGCATACATTAATGACTTCTATGAATGGTTTTTATGTAGAAGTCAAGAAGGCTTGAAAATGTAATACCATAATATCAAAGAAAATTGAATTAATCTTCAATAAGAAGCTAAATATCTTTCCTGATATGTGAAACTGACCTTTCTGTGTTCTGACTAATTTATATTCTTGCAGAATTGGCAAGGATGATTCTGGAATAGTTTAGTTTTCTTTCAGTGTTTTTAGTTGGCAAAGGTTTCTTGCACTTACATGATTACATAAAGAGCACCCTAAGAGATGATTTAAAAATATCTGTTAGCTGCCCATGTTAATGTGTATCCCATAGGCATTTTCTTGTATTTCACCTTTGTAATACTTGTGCCCCACAAATATTAGGCATATTGGTGTGTCTGAGAGCAGCCCTACGAAGAAAGGCTTGGGGGTATTGCTGGATGAAAACCAGAATATAAGCCGGCAATGTGTGCTCACAGCCCCGAAAGCCAACCATATACTGGGCTGCATCAAAAGGAGCATGACCAGCAGGTCACGGAAGAGATTCTCCCCTTTTACTCTGCTCTTGTGAGACCCTACCTGGAGTACCGTGTTCAGCTCTGGGCTCCCAAGTGGGAAGGACATGTTGGAGTGATTCCAGGGGAGGCCACGAAGATGATCAAAGGGCTGGAGCACCTCTCCTGTGAAGACAGAATGACAGAACTGGAGTTGTTCAGCCTGGAGAAGAGAAAGGCTCTGGGGAGACCTAAGTCTTCCAGTACGTAAAGGGGGCCTACGTGAGAGCTGGAGAGGGACTTTTTCTACAAGGGTGTGTAGTAACAGACAAGGGGAATGGCTTTCATCTGAAAGAGGGGAGATTTAGACTAGACACTAGGGAAAAAATATTCACTATGAGGGTGGTGAGGCCCTGACACAGGTTGCCCAGAGAAGCTGTGGCTGCCCCGTCCCTGGAAGTGTTCGAGACCAGGTTGGGCAGGGCTTGGAGCAACCTGCTCTACCGGAAGGTGACCCTGCCTATGCCATGGGGGTTGGAACTGAGTGAGGTTTAAGGTCCTTCCCGACCCAAATCATTCTGTGATTCTGTGACTGATGTTTTCCTTTTTGTGTTGTGTTTTCATAAGTCAATGTGTGGAAATTTTGCGTACCACTTTTGAAGTACTATTTCTCTGAGCACACCAGTTGCTTAAACAATCTTTTATGCTCCCATAAGGAACCAAAACCTTTGTTTTAATTGGCCATCAAACAGGAGTTCTGAGGAATTCACGTGTAGTGGAAGCGAGCTGAAATTATAGTCATTCCTAGTAAGTCACATAGAAACTGCGCCAGTCATGATGTAACTGTAGCTCTAACTTGTGTTTATTGACCCAGTGTGGAGAAAGAGTCCTAAATTTTGCTGTATCAAACACAATTTTGTGTTGTTCTCTGACAAGCAGGAAAAACAACCTGTCAAGTTTAATTTGTTATTTCTTTGTCCTCTTGCTTTAGTCTTCCCTCCACCCCCCCCTTCCTTTTTTTTGCTGTTTTTTTTTAATCTTAAACTTTTAATATAAGGGAAAAACCACTTCTCTTCTGAGCTCCTCTTACCACCTTGTATCTTCACTGAAATAAAGGGAGAATTCATATTCCAGGCTAATTTGACCTGCCTTTTTTTCCTTTGTTTTTTTTTTCTTTTTTTTTTTAACTAATGAATGCATGTTTTGCTTATTTGCAGCATCTCTAAAGATCATTATGTTGGGTTTTTTGTTCAAAGCACAAAAGCTAGAAAGGGACTACATAACGCAGCGTCTTGTCTCTTACTTTAGTCTAATTTTATGCAACGGGTTAAAGAATGGGCTCTGCCTGCAAACGAATCTTTGCAGCATGAGTCATGGTCATTCTTAAAGACCATAGAAGCCATTGAAGAATATTTTTATATCCTAACAATTCCAATTCTGTGTTAACACTTATCAATAGGGCTACTATCTTTTCTTATTTGTGGAAGACACCAGGCTTGTTCTTCAGAGCAGTAGCTGAATTAAGCAGTCTAGGTTTCCAACCAGAGGAATATAATGTAACAGAAACAACCACAACTGTTTTACACAGCCAAATAACAGTTTACACTTCAAATAAAGGAATGTAAGTCCCCTTTGGGGACAGAGAGGAGAAAAAAGTGAAAATTATTCACTGAATTAATCGTAGTGGACAGATTATTTATCTTTTAAATGTTCTTTTAAATGGGACAAAACACTTTGACAAAGTTCATATCTCTTTCATGTATTTTGCTTACGTGTTGTAGCAGTCTTGACCCAGAAACTCCTGTATTAGCCAGTTTCATGCAAACCCTTGTGATTAGACAGAGAATAAGCAGTGAAGTTGCTGTCAGCATTGAAGGAAGTGCAGAGTGAATTGTGTGTCTCTTCTGCTTGGCAGAACCTGCTGTACTATTCAGTGTGCATGTACTGGTTAGCCATGAGAGATACGGAGGTTCAAACTGTTCACATCCTGTGGAAAACAGGATTATTGCATTTGTTGGGTTTTAAGGAGGCAGAGGATAGAAAAGCATGCAAAGCAAGTTTCATTAGTTCCGTTTTAATGGGATGTTGTATATATATACAAGCAATGCTGGTAACTTTTCATTCTTGACTATAAACATTTTAATACACTTTCTTTTTCGTTTTATAAACAGATAAAAGAAATTTGTCTGGATTAGTACTGAACCGAATGCATCTGATCTGAAGGAAATGTTTTAGGATTGCTCTTCTGACAGAAGTTGTACAAAAATGGCACACTGAGGTTTCTGCTTGCAATTCTGAGAAGACTGTGACTGTATTTTTTTATTGCATTTTATTGGCCCATAAAAGACAATGTAATAATAAAAGTATCTTTATGCAATAGTAGTGGTTCACCTCCCACTGACTGGACATGAGTGATCAAAGGTCTTTGCAAGAAGATAAGCACAAAGTTAGTAGAACTTCCTCAAAGTTCAGGGAGTCTTCAAGAAGCATGCAATCTGATGATTATTTTGCGAGAAAACTGAAAGCTTTGAATGGTAGCATGGGTCCTCCTGTTTCTTCAAATGCATCTAGCAAAACTGAAAATAATCAAACAAATGGTACACCAGCTGTGCCTAAAATGGGTGTTCGAGCAAGGGTGTCTGAATGGCCTCCTAAAAAGGATTGTTCCAAAGAGCTGAGTAAAGCTGCCTGGGAAAATAGACCTCCAACCAGTTATGAAGGTGTTGGCTCAGTACTTCCAAATGGACAAAATGACCAAAGTGATGGACAGCAAGAAGAGCTAGAATTGGAATTTACAGAGGGAAAATATTCGATTGGAGATCTTTTTGTTCATTCCCCTCAAAGGGGACTTCATCCCATAAGGCAAAGAAGCAACAGTGATGTGACAATAAGTGATATTGATGCTGAGGATGTGTTAGACCAGAATGCTGTTAACCCAAATACTGGAGCAGCTCTTCATAGAGAATATGGCAGTACCTCTTCAATTGATAGGCAAGGCTTGTCTGGAGAAAATTTTTTTGCAATGCTAAGAGGATACCGAGTGGAAAATTTTGAACATAAAACCCTTGCTCCCTTTGGATTTTCTGAGTTTTTCCACTGTGATCCTACAGTTTCTCCAAGTCTACATGCTGCTGCACAGATTTCCAGGGGAGAATTTGTCAGGATTTCTGGCTTGGATTATATGGATAGTGCCCTACTTATGGGTCGAGACAGGGAGAAGTCTTTCAAGAGGAGGCTAAAATCAGAAGCAGTAGAAACATCTCTATTTAGAAAATTGCGAACAGTTAAAAGTGAGCATGAAACTTTTAAGTTTTCATCTGATCTGGATGATAGAGTTGACAGAAATGTTCGTTCTTGGAACTGTCAGAAATGTTTTGCACATTATGATGTTCAGAGCGTTTTGTTTAATATAAATGAAGCAATGGCTACCAGAGTAAATGTAGGAAAAAGAAAAAATATAACCACTGGGGCTTCAGCTGCGTCACAAACTCAGATGCCAGCAGGCCAAACGGGAAACTGTGAATCTCCTTTGGGAAGCAAAGAGGACCTCAATTCAAAAGAGAATTTAGATGCTGACGAGGGTGATGGGAAAAGCAATGATTTAGTATTGAGTTGCCCTTACTTCAGGAACGAAACTGGTGGGGAAGGAGATAGAAGGATTGCACTTTCTAGGGCGAATTCAGCATCATTTTCTTCAGGTGAAAGTTGTTCTTTTGAGTCCTCTCTGAGTTCCCATTGCACAAATGCTGGTGTTTCAGTACTGGAAGTACCAAGAGAAAACCAGTCCATTCACAGAGAGAAAGTGAAGCGTTACATCATAGAACACATTGATCTTGGAGCATATTATTACCGCAAGTTCTTCTATGGAAAAGGTAAATTTTTCTAATGCAGCTGTTTGAAGATATTCATATGTTAGATTTAAGTTGCTTCGTAAAGATTGTTCATTTTCTTTTTCTCTGTAGAGAGACATAGAAGTATTACAGGGGATCCTGAAACTACTAAAATTAAACTTGTTATTCTTGCTGTCCCAGAGGGATATTCAACAACCAGTGGATTATGTATGAAGTTATGCAGTACTTGTGTTGGTTCATTAAGTGTGGGGTCATTTAAATTAGTATGTAAACTAACTTCTCTGAACTAAACTTTCTTGGTGAGTAAGAGGAAAAGAAGGTATTTCTATTTGGTAAATGCACTGGAAATAATGATACCAAGAATAGAAATCATTATTTCTTAAGAAGGTGCCTCCAAAAGAGAAGGTTTTATTATTGAAGCTTCTGAATCCCTTCTTTTAGATTCTGCTATCTTCAATTGTCCATTATGTAGCCTTTCATACTGTATGCATATATACATTCTCCTTGAACAGAGAGCTTCTGATGATATTTAGTTTTTCAGCTTTAAGAAGGTTATTTTATGCTTTTCTCTTAACCTTTTACCCTATTCTTTTAGGAAATACACTGCAAAGTGCAAGAGTACTCTTCTCAACAGAGTAATTTTCTGGCTCGAATTGTTACTCAGATAAACTGTTCCCACTTTGTGATCTGCTTAGTCTGTCTGTATTCAGTACTGCATTATGCGATGTGTGTGAAAGCTCTGTTTTTGTGGGGAGAACCCCAAAATACCTGTCTCTGTCCTTCCTGTATTTTGAATTGCAGCTCAGTCTTTTTGCTGTTATTAAAAGGAAAAAAAAAAAAAGGTCAGCTTCTGTCTTTAAAAGACTTTTTGTTACTGCCTGAGTCTCCCTGAAATCGTGCTTCCTCTGCTTTCCAATTACATTTGAACAGCAGGAAATAAGCACCGTACTGTGCTCCCTCCTCCTGTGACCCTTCACAGGGGACTTGAAAGAGGATCCAGTACAGTGCTTGTTTTCACAATATGGGAGACACCTAGAACATACTGACTTTATAAATGCTGTATTGAAAAGGCAAGGAAGAAAAGAATCTAGATCTGTCATGCAAGAGGAAGAAAAAGACCTAGAGCTAACCAAGGAATGGGCAGTAAATTCAGCCATTCAAAATGGCTTTTAAGCTAGGCAGGCTGTGAAGGATAAATAGGTTTCAGGGAGTGAGAGTGGACGAGAATGGAGGGAAACTTGTAACGAAAGGGTGGCATATGTTTTGAGGGGTAGAGAGAAGAAAGGATGGGCATAGGCAGAAATGAAAGGAAGATTGTCAATGGACAAAGATGCTGGCAGGATAGGGGAGATGGTAAAAGACAAGGATTAAGACAAATGAAAGAGGACTTTCTTGTGAAGTGCATTTATCATGGATGAGTTACAGGTTCTGAAGCGCTGTGTATTTTTTTGAAGTCAAATCTTCTCAGGGAGATTAAATGGAGAAAATATGAAGAGTGCTCAAAACCACTTTAAATAATATCCTATAAACAAACCTAATGACATTTCTGGAAAGTTTATGCAAATGTAATTAGGTTTAAGTATCTTCTGTTCTGGTATTAAGTGTAAGATCTCTTGACTAAAAGTAAAGAATGCTCATACTGATATAGTAATAAAAAGTTAAGAAATAGCATCTGAGAGTTTTATCCCACCTAATATAATACTAGGAAACTTGAATTGTTATTGTCCTTGTTACTAATTGTTCTGTAGGTAGAGTTCTTCAAAAGTAAATATGCTGTGATGTATTTAATATCCAGTAATAAATACTTACTCTCTCACCTTTACACTGACAGATAAGCCGTGCCTTGTTCCACATTATCTTTGTATAGAGCTGTAACAGAAGCTACACGAGAGAAATCTGTATTGGGTGGCTCTTAGGAGTCAGATACCAAGTCATGGCAAGTGCGTGATGGAACTAAAAACTTAACTGTCAATACCTATTATCTCAAGAGATCCATCACGTTAAGGAATCTCCGGGTTACTTCCAGCCAAACACAGTTCTCTCCTAAGCAAAGTTCATTGTGTTGGGTACCAAAATATCTTGCTGCTGTACTGATCTCACATGTAAGAAAAAATGACATTTATATGCATACTTGATGCTGTTCCATGACAGTGAGCTCTCCTAGCTGATTGTTCATTGAATTGTAGATTAAATAGCACAGTTGAACTTAGCAAAATAATTGTGGAAGAATGAAATAAAAAGGTAGCAAACAATAGTCACTTGTATATAGGGTCATGTAATGCCACCGATTTTCTTTGCCTTTAACAAGCTACCTATGAAAAAGAAACAAATTTCTGAATATTTGATTTAATTCACAGTTTTATAATTGGCACTTGTCAGCATACAAGTTTTATTTCTGTTTTAAGATGCATGGAAGAAACACCCTGGCATGTGTAGCACTAATTATTCCGTTTCCTTTCAAGAAATGAGAGATTTGGAATTCAGTGTCTTCTGAAATGAGCTGTAGTTTTATACTGCATATTTATAAGCTTTGTAACTATTGTTAAAATCAAATCCAACAAAACTGATGTGAAATATGTTAATGTTTATGGAAAATATCTTCTCAGTTTTCAGTGTAGGTTTGTAAAAGCTAGAATGTTTTATTTTATCTGATGGCTTTGATTTGTTAATGGCATCCTTTATTGAACTATATTCTTGTGGGATAAAAGGGTATGAGAAGGGAAAAAAGCTATGTTGGTTTCTAAAAGGATAATTGAAATATGCTTTTATTATCATTGATTTATCCTTTTCTTATTGTGCAATTATCCTCATAATACCTTGAGACTTGACTATTACTGCTTTTTTTTTTATTTGAGGGATGCTTGCAATCGTTTCTTAATATGTTATTGTATTTATCTGCTGATAAGAAACTGAAGAAATATCCTGGAAGAAATGTATGGGCTTAGAAGCTTTTGGTATTAACTCAGTTTGTATAAATAAGATTTCCGTATTAGAAGAAAAGTTGACAATTATTCCTCAAAATGGAAAAGTAAAAATAAGGGAATATTTTACCATCTCTTTTTCAGCTAGAAAATAGCATTTATTTTCATCCCTTCTCTTCTTTCCAGCTGATACTTTTAAATCAACATAAATACATTTAAATGAGCTAAGGAGTCTGTACTTTGTGAAATTAAAAACGGTCTTGAATTAAAAATGTTTTCCCCAAATCCCAGAGTATCAATACCTATTCTTTAATTTACTTAAGTTACTTTAACTCCCATTCTTGAAACTGTTTTATCTATTTTATTTTTAAGGTGCACAAGTAATGTCCTTGGTTTTGTCTTTCATATTGTAAATAAATAAGCAGATACCTGCCAACCTTGCATTTTTTCTGCTCAGTAATACTGCAGCTGAGAAATCTAATAACTGTAATAATCCTCTTCTAGATTTACACCAAAATGGAAGGCAGTAGAAACCCTAACTGACAAATCTAACTCTTGTCAATGTCTGAATATGCAACTGTGGGGAATTTTTCAAGTTGCTGACAGTGGCCTCTGAATTCCTCCCTCACTCTCATCTGTAAAATCCTGTTTCATTTGATAAATTTGCCCATAAGGGCTCATAGTTTTAATTTAACACTGGGAAATCCATGAGGTATAATGTATCTATTCAGGAAGAATGCTTAAACTGGAGAAGGAATACAGTTGATGAGCATGAGTGACTAATTAAATGTCTGTGCTCCTTTGATCACAGGTGTTCCTTCCAAATAAAGGATGCTAATTGTAGTGTGCTGCTCCTCATTTTCTCTCCACCAGGAGATGGACTGTAACCACCAACAAACTTTATAGATAGATTTTGAAAGGCTACTGGAAACTTAATTTAAACTTGATTTGACAAATACGACTGTAATTTATGTAGCGATAACTTAAACTTTAGTATCCATTCTGAGAGTTTGGATGGCTTCTCAGTGAAAGACATTTCGTGAAAAATTCCTCATACATTTCTGTGAATACATTAAAAAAAAAGTATCAAACTAGCTTAAAAATGCTCGCAAAGTTTTTTTTTTAATCCAGGCAATCTTAGGAGGAGAAATAAGTCTATTACTTAATTGCTATTTAAAATATGGAATTATAGCATAAATTGGATTGGAAGACATTCTGGACATCATCCAGTTTAATTTCCTATTTAAAGCTGCCTCTAAATTTATGTTCTCAATAGGTTTCTCATAACTTATTGCCCTTTAACTGTTCCTTCAGATCCTTATGCACAAAAGGTGCCTCAAAAGTGACTTATGTGTCCTCAAAAGTGACTTATGTGTCCTCAAAAGTGACTTATGTGTCCTCAAAAGTGCCAAATAGAGAGGCATAATATTTTCTGACCTGCTGGTATGCTCTTGCTTGTGCAGCCCAGGGTGTTAAGTGTAACACCTGTGGTTCACCAGGATCCTCAGTCCTTTTACACAGAGCTGTTCCTAAGGGAGTTGGTCCCCAGCTTGTGCCGTTGTATGAGCTTGCTCTGTTCCAAATGCAGGACTATTGTTGGCCTTCATGAGATTTTGGTCAGTCCATTTTTTCAGATTGCCTAAAGGGAGAGTTTGTTTTACCATGTCAGGTTGAAAGAGTCGCTGGTTTAAGAGTTGCTTCCTGTGCAGCTCAGCTGTCCCATCTCAGCAGTAGCTGCCTCCAGAGGAAGGGGGGAGTCAGCAGTGAAGCACAGACACCCTATGACTGTAGGACTCCATTCCATCATTTAGCTAATTTAATTTTACTGACTGGCCTAACTGGAATTCATATTGCTTGTCGTAGTTCTTTGGGGCCAGCTGTCCAACCAGTTTATGTCTACCTTGTAATTTGCATGTTCAAGTCATGCCTTTTCAGTTTAGCTACACGGTTAGTGTGGGAGACTGTGTAAAAAGTATTGCTGAAGTACAAGTAGGTGACATTCATTGCTCTTTCCTCATCCGTAAAGCCAGTCATCTCATTGTAGAAAGCAACTGGGTTGGTCATGCATGATTTGCATTTGGCAAATCTATGCAGGCTGTTTCTAAGCATCTTTTTGTCCTTCACATGCCTGGAAATGTCTTCCATGAGAAACTGTTCCTTAATCTCCCTGGGAACTAAAGTTTATGATGATTAGTCTATAGCTTCCCAGACCCTCTTTCTTGTCCTTTTTAAAGGTGGCGGTAACTACTTACTATGAACTTTCAAAGGCGGTAAAGAGTGGTCTTACAGTAACACTGGCTAGTTTTCTCAACATGTATTCTGTTTTGTCCCATGGACTTCAGTGTGTCTAGTCTGCTTAAATAGTCTCTAACTTGATCTTTCTTTTCTGTCAGTAGCGCTTTGCTCTCTTAGACTGGGCCAGCTGGCTCAAGGTTTGAATTTAACTATTCATCAAAGACTGAAGAGTAACTAGTCTCAGTTGTCAGTTGTTAAAGTTGAGTTGCTGCTTTGACTGTAAAGCTTTACGTAAGAATAAACGGAATGAATTTAAGAAAGCTGCATAGCACCTCATTTGAAGACTTTTAGCTTTTTTTGAAGACTTTATGTAGGCGTAGTTTCTCCAAAGTAGTTTGTTACAGGATCAAGCAAAATGGTTAATTTCACAGTAAGAAAAAATGCAACAGAGTATTATTTCATAGTAGTAGTAGTTGCAGTATTTTGAGTTACATGAGTGATCATTCTGCTCATCAAAATGAGCATTTTGTGATTTATGTACTTTTTGTGCAGTTCATAAGATCAGAAAGCAGTGTATTTACAGATCTCATAGTTCAATTATTTCTTTTTCCTTGCTGCAGACATTTGTAAAGAGATTTGTTGAACATTTTCTAGGAGATTCATACTTCATTATTTTCTTCTCTCTTCATTCACTCTTGTGCAAAAGAGCATCAGAACTACTTTGGAATAGATGAAAATCTTGGACCTGTAGCAGTCAGCATCCGGAGGGAGAAGGTTGAAGATGCTAAGGAGAAAGAAGGATCTCAGTTCAACTATCGTATAGTTTTCAGGACAAGTGAGGTAATGGTCTTTCAGTAATTCTGCAAAGGAACTGAAATGTTAACTTGGAACTTAGGATGCTAGATGTTTGGCTGTGAATATATTGCTGACTTTGAAAATGAATCTGTTAGTGTGGAAAGAAAGTTTCATGTACCATTAGTACCTTACTCCTGGAACAAAGTTTTCCTTTTCTGTACCGCATAATAATTTTCTCTTTTTGACCAAGCACCCAAAAAGGAGGTAAGTTGGCTGAAAGGAACTGCAGGGGGCAAGATGATAAAAACAAAATTGAAGATAGGTTTGGATCAAGCTGCTTGATGTTAAGTTTCTAATGACAGAAATAAAAGATTAAGAAATGTAGAGGAAATGGGAGGGAAAAAATATGAAAGCTAGTACTATGACTTATTTCTATTTTGTATTTTGTTTCAAAATACTTTCTTAGATGCTTTTTTCTGTGAGGTGTTTTTCTATACTTCTACATACATGATTTGTGGGAGTATTAATATGTTGATAGCAATAAACGTCTTGTAAGAATTGCTTGCTTGTTGTGGAAGAACATATCTCATAACTTCTATTTCAAGTGAATTAATATCTCTTGCAAACTTATTTCTTCTTTATTGCAGCAACTAGCTTTGATTCATATGAAAGTACACTACGTTATTGTAGCAAGCCACTGTATCTTTTCATATTCTTAGGACTGTTGCTTTTTATTGTGATTAGAACATAGAGAAGTGTTAGCTAGATCTTCTAATATCTCTGGGCTCATGTGCCTTTACAGATATAGAAACAGATACATGCATGCATATATATATATTCCTATATATAAGGCTAGGTTTTTCTTTTACTGCAAATAAAAGGGTGTGTCTGTATGTATGCAGAGGTGATTCAGTTGACTCACTTCTAAGAAATTATTCTCTCTTTGCCAAATCCAATGAAAATAAAGCAACATGGCTTAAAAAGTAGGTGGACTGGTTAAATGAAGGTGCCATTAGCTGTGACTGACCTCATCTGCCCAACACCACTTTGAACTACTGTGTCTGCTAGATCATGGCATTAAAATTAACAATTTTTAGTTTCCCATCTGCTTTAAACATTTTTTTTCCAAAAAAAAAGAAGTTTTAGGAATTAGAATAAGTTAATAAGATTATCAGTGAATTTCTTTAAGCAACAAATATGTTTGTCCCTGAGGCACCCCGTCTCCTCTTTAAAAGTTACTATTAATCTTTTTATTGGTTAAAAAGTTAAAAATAGGGATCTGTTTCTTCCCTTTGTCTTCCAAGCTTTTGCTAAACCCTGAAGTTTGTATCTTTAAAAGTCATTTAGTTCTAAAAATATTGTGTGTGGTTTGCCTTTACTGCAGCTTACTACACTTAGAGGAGCAATTTTAGAAGATGCCATCCCATCCACTGCTCGGCATGGCACCGCAAGAGGTCTGCCTCTCAAAGAGGTACTAGAGTATGTAATACCAGAGCTGAGCATTCAGTGCCTGAGGCAAGCTTCCAATTCACCCAAAGTACCTGAACAAGCTGCTTAAACTGGATGAACAAGGGGTATGTAGCACATGACTTTTCTCTAAAAACTATTCAGATAATAATAATTTTACAGGCAATCTTTATGAATATGGATCCCTAATGCAAACCATTTGCTTCCTTAGTTTTGGAGATACTTGTGTATATTCATTGACAAAATGAGGTTTGCTTTTCTAAGCAAATTATTTTTGAAGTACACTGCAGCTTGGGAAAATTCAGAATTTGGACTGTGGAGATTCTCTAGATGAGTGAGAGAAAGATTATAACAGCTTTTAACATCGGCAAGAAGTGATTTCACAATCTGTATTTGCACTTCTATTTGTACATATGTTGAATGCAAATGAAAATACATCTAACATTTTATTAATGGTGCGTATAGGTGAGGAGGCAAAAGGTCTCTACATCTAAAAGTTTGGGTGTTTTTTTTCAGTAGTATTTTCTGATTAACATGCAGTAATCTTACTAGAATAGAATGCTTCTGGGCTCAAACAACTGAAATTGTGATTGAGACTAATCAAATAACTGTTGGCAATGAAACATTCATATGGCTTATATTTGGAAGGAAAATGGTGAGACTTATAATGTTCATTATAGTGAATCGGCTTCATTCAAAACTAGCGATTGAATTTATAGCATCTAAATATTCTGTGAAGGGCAGGCTTGTGATGGCTTTTAAAACAAATTTTAAAACATTGTTTTTAAAAAATGGTTGTTTAAAGTGAAGATTGTGCTTTCTAGACGAAAGTCAGTATCTATCAGTTGAAGTTGAATCAGCTGATGGATCCAGTTAATTATGATGGTGGCATAATTATTTTTTAATGCTAATTGTTTTGAATGCAGTGATTGTGTCTAACATTGGTGGTGTATACCAGAATTCTTTTGTCTTCTCTTGTGGTTGAAAAAGTTGCTCAAAATCAAGTAAATACAGACAGAGGAAGAGAATTACTTTTTCTGGGTAGATTATTTAGTTCTGTATGTATGTTTTACTGCTTTTGTTCACTGTAGTCTTTGAGGAGGACTTTTAATTGAAAATCCATTTTGCCAAATGTCATTATTTTCTCTTCTGTATGTCAGTTCATCTGGTAAAATACTAAAGAGTAATCAGAAGCACTTAGTTCTGAGTCTAGGAGTTCCTGATGTACTGCTGCTGTCTTTCCACTTTGAGCACCAGACTGAGTTTAGGCTAATCTAATAAATAATATTCACTGTTCGGAGGGGCAGGATGTTCTAGGCAGTATAGAGTACTACCTTATTTGACCTGACCTGACTATCTCTTGAACTCATTATAAATATTTCCCCAAAATTGGAAATGAGATTGTCCATTGAACCAACCAAAGTAATGCTTTTATCATCAAGTCTTAATTTTGACATCAGTACACACCATTTTTTTTTATTTTGGTGATCAGTCTGAAAATACAATGCTGTTGTGAAGTGGGCTGTCGCCAAGCAAAATGTGATATTAATGTGTCTTATGTACTGCTTTATTATGAGATAATTACTTGAACATAGAAAGCTGTGCATAGAACTGGCATGAGATCCATTTATGCTTTAATCCTCTTATGTACTTTGTGCTTTCAAGTTTATTAATCAAGTAAATACAGAGTTATGCTTGGCAGCTGAAGGTGATGATTGGCTGAAGTGTCATGAATTTAAAAATATGAATAATGCTCTAGAGGATCAGTACTGTCACCAGAATAATATTAATTTTGCTTTGTGGTGCATTAAATGTTTGCATAGTTCCTCAGCAAACTGAAGACTATTTCGGTATTTTGATTTAATTTTCTACCTGTTTTGTAGTTTTCAGTGAAATCTAGTATGGATTATGGAGGAATCGTGGGAGAACTTTGTCTCTAAAATGACAGTAGAAAATAAATGCAAATTGGATGCTTGACCTAATTTGAATGTATTAAGAATCTGCACTTTCACAATTTATTCTGGTATATGAGAATCAGCATTAGATTTGGCTGTAAATTTGCAAGAAAAGTCAACTATTTATCTATAACCTGGACATTTGTGGGTTTTTTAACCTCTCTCTTTAATGTCCCCCTAGTTTCCTCTCCCTGTTTCTGCTAATGGTTGTTTATTGTATATATATTTTTTGGTTCCTTTCACATCCCTCTGGGAATGTTCCCTTCCCTCTAGGTCAAAGGCTGAAGTTTACAAAAAGTCCAGAGAAATTAGGAGCTTTGATTGCACTGTATTTAGTGGCTGTTGAGTGTCTGTCTGTTGAGGTTCATTGCCAGAAAAACTCACAAATCTTCTCATGATGAAAATCAACAAGTTTTTATTACGTGATAAAGAATCTATATTGATAAAGAATTTATATTGTATAAGAAGATGACAACATTGCAAGATTCACTAGTGAGTGATTGACTAGAACATAGTCATTTTGAGTCAGAAAAGATTGCTGTGCACCTTTAATACATATCACATGCACAACTAGTTAAATGGGTTTGGAAATTATTTTCTGATGTCACATTATTAAATTGTTCTCAGTGTTACATTAAATGTAACATTTCTAATTTAAAAATAATGTAATCAGAACTATGTTTGTAATTATTTACTTTAAAAGACTTGATTTAAATAAGCATGTTGATACCATTTTGAAGCTGTCAAATGTTATCAGTTTTAAATATACTGATAGTTTCCTGTGGCAGTTAAATGTGCCAGATGAGATGATCCTGCCAAAGCTCATTTAGTTACTTCTTTCTTAGGCATTTACTTTTAAAGGTACCTCGATTTCTGCTTCTGCACAGTCCCTGTGATCTTGGTATGAGAGTTCTTTTGCTTAAGTCTTTTAATTTCATAGTCATGAGTGCTCCTAGCACATGGGTAAGAGGTTCAGATTGCTGCAAATAAGATTGCAGCTGCTATGTTCTTCAGGAATAGTTGTGTTGGTAGAATCAAATTTGACATAACTGCTTAATGTTTACAGTAGTTGCCCAGGAAGTGAGAACCCAGGATTTCTTCCTTGGGGTGGGGAGTTTCAAACCCTCATCTTCAGTGTCTGCTAGGATAATGTTTAAACCATGAGATTGATAGGCTGTTTTGGAAGATAGAGGAATAATTCACTTCCTGCTTGGAATTATATTGATATTCATGAACAAATTCAGGAATGACTGGTGTCCCCAAAAAGACCGAAGGAGTATGACCACATATTTCCAGACTGAATATTTTGCCTAAGTGATTCATTACTCCTATTTGTCCCCCTATTGTTGGTGTCTCAGTTAGCATTTAGCTTCTCTACACCTCAATTCTAATGTGAAATCAAGGAAATGAACTTAAATTCGCTGTGGTTTGAGACAAACTATTTGGCACAGAGCTGGGGTAGAGGTGGCAGTGTATTCACAATCATTTTAAGTCTTTGCTGGGAAGTGTCAAGTACCAGCGCTGCTTCCTGTAATCTGTTGTTTATATGACCAGTTCTATTCCGGTTTTCTCCGTGAAATGTTCATGCTAGCTTTCCACTGAATAAAATAGTCACTAGTATGCAGTCTGGAACCTCTTGTTAAATACCTAACTCTCTCCAGGCAGCACTTCAAAATGGGGACCAAACAAGGAAGCACTCTGTATTGATAGTATCTAATACCAGTCAAAAGGAAATGAGAAGAGCAAGCAGTATCTTAACCCTGCCATGCTCCAGAGTTCAGCAGTCTGAGTCAGGCAGCTCCTAAAGTGCCTCCGTAACCCAGAATCTCCTGTTGTTTCAGATGGTCATCGTTCCCCTTCCACATCAAAACTTTGTCACAGCTCCTAGTTCTGTGCTGCCAAGGTGAAACCTTATTGCAGCACCATTCCTCGTTCCTGTCCTTACTGAGTCTGTTATTTGTTCCAAACTGGTCTCTGGTCAGTGGCTTCCTACCAAAGTATGTTCCACAAGGGCTCACCCTTACATAAAGCATTTGTCAAGGGGAGAGGACAGGTTGGGGCAGGAGGGCTGCCATCATACATTAGTCTTATTCCTGCTGTGCTGCAGGTTTTCTACACCAGTAGACCAAATTCAGAGTGTGCACTGTATGAATATAGATCTGCTAAAAACACGGAGTTAGGCCTGTTCATACTAGTTAAAATGAGAGGAAACTGGTCCACCGATAGGCTTAGCAAAAAGAATTTTTGGCCCAATTGAAGTTCTGAAGTGGTTTGCTATTGACTTTAATAGCCTACCATTTGCCTGTTACTTCATTTTAATACCTTTCTGGGCATGAGATACTTGTTAAAGAGCCTATCTATGGCCTTCAAAAATCTTCATTAACTTGGTCATTTTGAGGATTTTTTGGTGTGTTGATTGTGTATGAAATTAAATAGTTAAACCAAGAATGCTGTCAGGTTTGATCTTGAATTGCATAGGAGACAAAAAAGGATACTAGCTTACACAGGCAGTAGCATTATGAAAACATAGAAGTCTAGGTTAGTGAAAGAATAGTGAAAGCTTTTATTTCTCCAGGGTTGATGAGGATTTGAGTAGTGGCTTTCTCTTTGTTTTGTTTTGTTTGGGTTTTGGGTTTTTGTTTGTTTGTGGAGGTGTTTTTTTTTGTTTTTGTTTTTTTGTGTTATTTTTTTCATTGACTGTTGGCAGCTCCCTTATGTACAACTCTCCACTAAAAATGGATAAATGCAGCATTTATCTAAAAAGGAAGGTTAAGGATTATTTGAAGTCCAGATAGAATGATATTCTTATAGACTATAAATTCCATATTTTTAAAATTTTATATATATTTATTATATATTCTTATATTTAATGCATTTTATACATTTTTAATTTTAAATTTTTATAGAAGATATATATTTCATAGAATGATGTGAAGTCCAGATAGAATGATATTTTTTACACTTTCTTCTTTTATATAAGTATGTTTTGTTGAATCAACCTTTTAGTATTCTTATCGTGTAGTTTTTCCTCAAAAAAACCCAACCATTGTGGCAAAATGTTGACGCAATAACAAGTCTATGGTACAATAGTTTTACATGATACTTAACATGGCAGACCATGTGTTTCATATGACAAAGGTGAAGCAGACTATTCTTGTCAACTTTGCTCTAATAGGAATATATACCATCTTTGCAAAACACACTTTAGACTGTAATCCTGAAGTTTGATTAAGAGAAGTCTGCAGCAAGAGAATTTATCTGAATCATGAATATAGATTAATGTCTTAAGTGTGTGACTGATGTTCTCTGTCATTTGTGAGGCTCTTAAAAGGTGTCAGTTAAGAATAATAGGACTAATCCATTCACGTAGCGGTTTCCTGTTTGTCATCTTCCGTATGCATAAAAGCTAAGAATATAAGACAATCCTTAAGAAATAATAATCTCTTTTATACTTCTTTTAGTTGTGACACAAATTTTTTATGAATAATTTATCTGTTTTTAATGTTCTAGAATCGAGATTAGTTTCTTTAACAAAACTATTTAACTGAACACTGTTTTCTAGCTATATAGTATAGTGTAGTATACTTTTGAAAATAGGGAATAATTTTTTAACAATGTATGATTTTGTGGGGAGGACAAAGATTTCACTTAAGAGACATTACTGTTCTGAGGGCCTGTTTTAACTGAACTGCACTGAACTTTAAGGGTAGAAATAAGGGAAAATAAGCTCACTTTTATGAATCTGAGAAAGGAAATAGTTATGCAAAAATTTTCAGTTATACAAAAAGTTGATAGTTACACTAAAAGTTCTCATACTGTAATGTGCAGTAGAATGCTTTGATAGATAACTAAGTCAAAAGCCTTCATGGGCTGCTTTTACCCGTGTTTGGATAGTGTCAGCCCAGTTTTCTTTCCAGGAAGTTGTTGCTGATTTTATTTGTTGTGGATTTGTTTGGTTTTGGTTTTGGTTTCTTTCTGTGGTGACTTTGTTTCCCAAATCAGAACCCTTATTTTTTCACTTTCAGCTATCTTCTGCCAGGGGATATAATATTGTTAATATTTTAATTGTTGATATTTGTTCTATTATTGACTTTGCTTCTGTATTTTTTCCTTTCCTTTATTTATATTTTTTATTTCAGCTGAGTTTTCAACATAAAATTGGTATCCTTTACTGCAAAGCAGGCCAAAGCACAGAGGAGGAAATGTATAACAATGAGATGGCAGGACCAGCTTTTGAAGAGTTCCTTGATCTGCTGGGCCAGAGAGTACGGCTAAAAGGATTTAGTAAATACAGGGCTCAGCTAGATAATAAAAGTAAGTTTTGTTTCTGATCTATAGTAGAAACTATAATTATCCAGTTGATCTTCTGCAAATCCTGTCTTTTCATGCTCTTGACTTCGGGTTTTGATTAGTAAGATTATATGGTAAATGAGGAAGATGAAGCATTATGATAAGAGCATATATCACACCTTGCCTGAAAGATTATTTGCTTTTTCTGTGCCATTAGTAGAGCTGAAAATCAAAACAACTTATTTCATTTGTTTGCACTCAGTCAGAATCATGCTATGTGAGTGATATTTTTTATGTACTTCAAAATTTTCTAGCTACACTTTAACTTCTTGCCCTTAGAAGGGCAAAAGAAATGTATTTCAAAAATACAGAGTCATGGCAAAGGACAGTTTTCCTTATTTCCTTATTATTATTAAATTTTTGTGCTTTTTAATCAACATCCATACTGATGTTTATATTTGAGGGTCAAGTTTTCTCAGTTTCCTGGTTCCTCACACATGCACAGTAAGCATGGTATCATTCAGCAGTTGATAAACGTGTGTCTGCCTAACCACTGTGTTTTTACTGCCATTTCCTCAGGTTTTTCAGTTTCCCTGAGTGCAATAGTATAATATTTAAGTGTACACATTTGTTGAGGCTTGTAGCAAAAATAGGAACTCAAATGTTGCTATTAAAATCAATGATATGTTGACATACTTCTTTACTAGCGCTGTGTTTCACTGCCATTAGATTTAACTTGTTCTTAGGATAATGTAGTTTTAATAGGATTTTGACAACTGATCACTATGAGCTGTGGTCTAAGGATAATTTAGGTATTCATTTACTTTATTGTAACATACTATTTTTAAAGAACTTATTTTTACAATGGGGATGAAACACTTGAACAGGTTGTCCAGAGGGGCAGTAGAAGCCCTACTCCTGGAAACATTCAAGGCCAGGCTGGATGGGGCTCTGAGCAACCTGATCTAGTTGAAAATGTCCCTGCTCATTGCAGTGGGATTAGACCTTTAAAGGTCCTTCCCAAACCAAACCATTCTTTAATTCTGTGATTTGATATGTATTCTAGATTTTGCTATAGCTTGTGTATTGCATCCTGAAAATAGAACTTTTTTTTATGTACTGTGTATGGCCTGTGTATAACAAATGAAATATTTTAATTAGAAAAGTTCTAATTAGCAAAGCTACTTGTGTGAGAATTAATTAGCATAGCTACTTGTGTGCGAATTCTACTTACTGTTGTCATCAAATGGAAGAGTTCCTTAACTATTACATATAAGCTGCCAAGAAAGGAGCTTGGGAAGATGTACTTACAGGAAATTATGGGAAGATCTTTCCTTGCAAGGGATACTTTGCTTTTCAGTTAGTCACAGAGATCCGAGAATTGAAAAGTCCTTTTATTTGCTTCTTTGGTCCTCCTGCCACTTATCTATCCAACCAGCCTGATTCTTAGGAAACTCTTGTGTGGTTTTGCTACTTCAAAATCAGTCTTCATTTAACTGGAATAAAACTGAATTTTTTAAATTATTTTTTTTAATGGTACTTTTGAACACTGATTGGTGTCATAGTCATAGAAGGATTTGAAGGATTCCTCTTCCATTATCAAACTGGTAGTGCCCTGATAGCCTGTCATCTCTTGTACAGCTTTAGGAGAGAGACTTATTGATTCATATTACGATTTTTGGAAATATCTAGTTCTTGTACGTTGTGCTTGGTACCCAGTGAAGGTAAGCATCCATAGGCCAGTCTCCGAAGGGAATTGAGACATGTGAAGTTGGTGATAAAACCTTATTTTTTTACAATGAAGGGAGACCAGCTTTTCAATTCAAGAAATCTTTCACATTTCCATCTGTAGTAGTGACAGGAAATGGTGAAAAAGGTGAGCTGAATCCTATGACAGATTCTAATTTATGACTTTACAAGGTAGGAAAACAGCAATTCTGTAGCCCTGTCAACCTGTGTAAGCACCACATTTATTTTTATTAACATTATTATCACTTCGCTTATATCCATGCTTGTTTCACTTTAATAATTCAGACTTGATAGAGACTATTGCATCCTATTTCAGTTCAGAATAATAACTCATTTTTCAAATAATGTGTAGAAATACTTATTAGTGCACTGTGGATGTCAAACTTCTGGGATGAATTGATAAATAGGGATGAAAAATTCAGGAGTAAGGGTTTTTTAGGTTTTGCTTTTTTCACCAATCAGATCATGTCATGGTATCACCTAGTAATTTTTACATCTGAAAATATATGCTGGTGTGCCAAGCAAATTCAGTTTCTACATTTTCCATGCTTCGCTATGAATGTACATTGCTGATTGGCATTGTGTAGATATCATTCAATAACATAATTCTGATGTTTTACTACTCCTGTGTGCCATTAATGAATTTGACCTGTTATGTTGTCTTAGTTTGCAACATACAAAATGGAGTTAAGAGAGTTCACAAAGATATAGTCTTCAGTTTGATATTAAATGAAAAATATTGCCTTAATTATAATATTTTTGTTCTACTTATTTTTTTGTAAATATCATGGCACAACAAGTAGTACAGCATGTCACATTTATAATTGGATAATATATTGATCAGACTGCCTGCAGGTTCAGAGTAGTGTAATAATTTCATCTCTAGTAGCTACATTTTTGGTACTCGTAATGTTTCTTGCTCAGTTTTTGTAGTGTTCACATTTATAGAGTTTTTATATTCTCAAATGTTTGACTAGCTGTGTCATGTTGTTTTTTCCTTTAAAAAGTTCTTTTTGGTTTAATTTGGTCTGTTTATTTAATATTTTGATAAGGGATTAATTGGTCCATTTCTTATGGACTGTAGGATGTAGAATGTTGCTACCAGTTGGCTTGTCTGTCTGGTAAGCACCCATTACTTACTTTCTCTCTCACTCAACCCACAACAGAATAGGGGATAAAATCAGAAGGGCAAAAGCAAGAAAAAATTGTGAGTTGAGATTAAAACAGTTCAGTAAATGAAGGAAAGAAAGGAATAAAACCAAACATCCGCACACATCCCAAACGAAACAAACCCACCAAAAAACAGCTCACCACCACAACAGGCAACCAATCAACTAACAAAACCCACCCCCACAAAGACAAGTGATGCAAAAGCAATCACTTTCTACCTCTCATCAGCAGACCGATGCCCAGCTAGTCTCTGAGCAGCAGCTACCATGGGAAAACTGCCCCCACTCCAGTTTGACCGCAGAACATGATGTTATATGATATGGACTATGTCTTTGGGCAATTTGAGTAAGTTGTTGTAGCTGTGTTCACTCCCAAACTCTTGCCTGCTACTAGCGTGCACACCAGGGAAAGAGAAATCTCTGCTGCTGTGCAACCACTATTCAACAATTGCTGAAACATTGGTGTGTTAGCCACGCTGGTCTGATCACATCTAGAAAACAAAGCACCAAATAGACTGCTTTGAAGGAAATTTACTCTGTCCAAGCCAGACCTTGTGCAAATGTGAAGAACATATGGAATATATTAACTACGAACTCTATTCTGCCCTTCTTTAGTTCATTTTTAAAGGACTGTTTTGTGCAATACCTGTTTAAGCTAAATTAACTTTATTTAATAACTAATTGCAAAAGGAATCAGGCAGTAGGGTTGCTGAGATCAGTGTAGTTTAGGAAGATACATGTATTCCACAATATAATTTGTTTTCTCCTCCTATCTCTTCAAAACTTTGTCTTTCTAAAATGCCATGAAAAGGTTATAATGGAATTATATTTTTCAGCAAAGATTTTCAGAGGAGTGTGATAATGTTTGCTTTTATAAGCAATATTTAATTAAGAAACTTCAGTGGAAATTATGCTCCCTGTTTTAATGTAACTGTAACTTATATTACATCAGTATTAATAAATGAAATGAATTTTATTATTGTGCAAACATAGCTGAGGAAGCCAGTTGTACTGTAAATGTGTTCAAAATTATACACACACACAAATATTTTCAGATTTAGGACTGCAAATACAATATGGTTGCTGGTTTACACTTAATTGTATGTTTCTATACTTTTAGCTGGGGAAGTAACATGGCCAATCAATTACTTCTTGGAATACAATTACTATTTAAAACAAAACCAAACCCCAAAACCTTAAACAGTGTGTGCAAGTGAACGCTGGGAAATGTTTATTGGTGTTGATAATATAAAATTATATTAAAAAATGAGTGAACATGGAAAAAGAGAAGAAAAATTGACAGTTGTTTTGGTTCATTAGGGTGTTCCTAACCTCCTGCTTTAAAGTTAGTTGTACTTACTTAGATAATCCATACATATTAAGAAGGTGAATATGTATGGATTCAGATCATATTCTGAATGATGAATATGACTGCAGATTAAAACTCATTTAATTTGCTGTAAAGATTCTGAAATGCTAACTCTATTAATAAACCTCCAAATAGAAGACATAAAAACTAAAAAAAAAAAAAACCAAAACCAAACAGACCTTTAAGAAAAAAAAATAAAAGAAGAAAAAGAAAGGGCCGGAGGCACCTCTCCTCTGTAGACACTGGCACAGGTTGCCCAAAGAGGTTGTTCATGCCCCATGACTGGAAGTGTTCAAGACCAGGCTGGACAGGGCTTTGAGCAACCAGGCATTGTGGAAGGTGTTCCTGGCAATTGCAGGGGATTGGAACTAGATGGTGTTTAAGGTCCCTTCCAACCCAAACTATTATAATTCTATTTTAATATTAAGAAATCTGAAAAGTCCCAATAAAATTATTTAACATTGTACTAAAATGTACATATCTTATGTTTTTGAAATTTCTGATCTGCAGTATGTGTTGTAATGTCAGATGTGAAGTGACATGGTCAGTTTATTTTCAGTAAAGTGTGGGATTAGTTAATTGTCCTTATTAGTGTTCTAAAAAAGGAAAATGTGTATTATGTAAAACTATACTCAGGTAGCTAACGGTCTCTTCTTTTTTTTTTTTTTAATGAAATGCTAATAAATTCAAAGTTTGATCATTTAGGCTCATAGACAGCAAACTCCTTGTGCAGTTTCTTGCAGGACCCTTCCATTTCATAATATGAAACTGAAGAGTAGATCTTTGGATGATCCAAACCAGTTTTGTTCTACTGAAAAAAGTTTTAAATTGCATTAATGATTTAAATCATAGTATGCAAAGAGTGGTGTCCTAGAAAGTACTATGAATGTTCTGGTTTACTGACCTTACTGCAATTAAATTCATTTTCAGCTGATTCAACAGGAACTCATTCCCTCTATACTACCTATAAAGATTATGAATTAATGTTTCATGTATCAACAATGCTTCCATACATGCCCAGTAACAGGCAACAGGTATGTTTTTTTTAACTTTTCATTGTAATTTTACATTGTGAATATTTGACACTGAGGGGTTTGGGTTTGAGGTTTTTTTGGTTTGGTTTTTTTTTGGCTTTTTTGGTTTGTTTGGGTTTTTTTAAGTAATACTGATTTAAAACTGAGTTGCTTTGTAAGAAGTATGTCTCAATTGTATCTTTTTTTTTTTCCCCTTGAAAAAGAAGGCATTAGCAATCCTAGGATTTTTATTATAATTAAGAAACTTATCCTATCATCTCCCCCATTTTGTGATATTAAAAAATAGTTTTGCTTGTGGTGAATGAGTTGTTTTCAGTTTAGACTAGATTTACATCAGGTATGTATTAAACATCAAATAGTATTAAGTTTGAAAATAGTCTTATGGTTAAAATATGCATCTGATAAGATTTTAATTGTTCCACTTAATTGTTATGTTACAGATCTTGAAATGTTTATTAATGTGTCAGCTTAGTAATAAATGCTTAACTGTATCCTTCAAGGTTTCTGCTTGGAAAGGCAGAAAAATGCAATGTACTTATTTCTGGTGAATCGCCTTTGTTTAGGTAATAATTCAGGATACCTTTAAAGCATTAAGGATGGCTAAAAAGCAGCACAGCATCCAAAGTGTATAGTGCACCAGTAAGGTTACTTTGTCTTGCCTGACTTGGATATTTCTTGCGAGTGAATTGAGAAATACAAGCACATTTGGTGTAATATACCAACATTAACACTTAAAGCAGAATTGCTCATAGGTCACACTCGTAATAGTTTGTAACTTTCTGAGCTACTAATCTGCATTTTTCTACGTCTGCAGAAAGAAGTGTTGGATTCATTGAGTTTTAGAATATTCTCTCATTGCTATGAAAGATACAAAGATTTCAGTCATTTTGGAGGGTTGTTATGAAATAAAGATTCTATCTCACTTACTTACTGAACAGCATACAAAAGGTGGTTAGTGATTGTTAAACCATATGTAGAGTTGTGTCCTTGATGTCTGCCCGTGTCAATGGGTCTTGTGGAAAGAAAGAGAGATGTGTCAAAGCAGCCAGAAAAGGATAAAAGAAAATATTAAAATTCTTGAGAAAGGATGAATCAAAATTGAAATGGAAGAAAATATATAATGTATTTATGTATTTTAAACAGTGCATAATGTTCTCTTTGAAGAACTGTTTTAATTGAACAGTTAAGACAACTGCAAATTTTATTTCATTACACTTAGGGTTTAGAAACTAAATTAGGAATCAGAAGCCAGAAATTCTTCACCTTATGAATAATATGAATGTTTAGATTACACCTTAAAATGTGTGGCTTTCAGCAGACAAAATTCAGCTGCAACACACACTCAACTGTGACAGTAGCTAGTAATCAAGGTGTCTGCTCATCATCAGCTGATTAGAGATGGTTCCACTTCTCTAAACTTTCACTTACACCTTATTACAATAAAGGATTAATTTAGTAAACACATTAGAAATTGTCCTGTCTGTAATCAATCATAACAATCTTTGACTGGAAAGCACATGTAATTAGGGAAAACTGCACTATTAAGCAGGTATAATACACTGAATGAGCTTGTCTTAAAAGGAAAAAAATATTTTCATAGCTAATCACAGGCACTGACAGTAAACGTGGCCTTACTGGAAGTTTATTACTTTTGTTGTTGTCTTTCATGGCTTTCTGTTGTTTGTGAGAATAGAATATCCTCTTGCCATGATCCACTAATTTTCATAATTGTTTGCTGTTTGTCAGCTTCACTGCTGTGTTGCTCAGCCACCCCCCTACTACTGTCCTTTCATTTCTTCCTGTGCCTTTCTTTCTGTCTCATCATTTCCCTAAGTGTCTTTATAGTTAGGTGCCGATTCTTGTGTACAGCAAAATCCTCCAATTTTAACTCCAGTGGTTTCCCCCAGCAACAAGCAGTCCTTTCCACAGTGTTTTAGTAAGCTGTCTTCATTGTCACTTTAACAGGTTCAATATTTAGTAGAATCACCACGTTATTCTTGACTTCCTTTGATCAAAATAATGTGACAGTTTCCCAAGTTCAAGTAGCATGCCTACTGGAGACCCACCACATTATTTTTTTAAGGTGCTGGGATCTAGCAGTATTTCCACAGCATGGACACTATCTTAAGGAAACATGACAAGCACACCCAAATGATCAGAATTTAGCCAGCCTTAATGTGCAAAAGGGATCAATAATCATAGTGTAATTTTTTCTATTACAGTTTAGTTCCAAAATACCTACTGAAGAGTGAAATGTATCAGCAGTGTTATTTCTTAAAAGCTAGGACAAAAAAATGATTAGGTCCTTTTCCTTGAGACATTTTAGATACTGAAGACCACAAATGCAGTTGCATCCATTGTGTTCAAGAGAGAGCCTTACAAGTGCTGTGGAATATGAATTTATTTTCTTCAGGGTTTGGCTCACTAATTCTACATACCCAAGTAAGGGGAAGTTAGGGACCAGTGGTAATTTTCCTTTTAGGTTATGTTAGCAAAGAAGACCCACATTCAGTAGTTATTTTTTGCTAGCATATTGTGTATGTACTTCATGATGAGATTATTATATTCTATGCCCAATATCCCTTGTTAGGTAAGGTACTAGAGTCAAGGTATATACCTCGCCAAGGTATAGAGTTGCTCTTCATCGCCTACAACTACAGCCTTCAAGGAGCAAGCGCTGAGCATTGCTTGTATTCCAAATACCTGTGAGCCAAAAGTAGGCCACACCAGAATTGTTTGTTGCTTCTTCCAGGACATAACTACGCCCTGCTTGGTCCCTGATCAGGACATCCCTCTAGTTTTAGAGCCAGCAGGAGATCCAAAGAGCAAGGTAATTTTCACTTTGGCTGCAACATAGGCTGGGAATTTTAAAGTCAGCTGCTCCTTCCCAAGGACAGAAGAGACTACCAGCCCTGGTGTGGCCAGTTCCTTTTCCTTTACTGGCCTTTTCTTCAAATCATAGTTCGAGGCTTTCCCGTTTAAACTTTACCTTTGCAATGTCCCTATCCAAATCATTCCCTTGCAAGTTTCCCGTTCACACATTTGCACTATGCTTGTGTACACGTGGTCAGACCTGGTCAGTCCAAATCAGTTAAAATAATCAGTTTTCACCTGGTTTAATGAAAAATTAAATCAGATATGCAATAATTAAACTTGTTGTATTTAAGCTACTGTTAAAATGGCTGGGATAACCAGACATGGTTATACCTATCTCAGTTTAACCAGATCTAATGAAATATCTTTTGCTGTTTTTTTTACAGTTTTGGTAGTGGCTAAAAACAGCCACTAAAAGAAAAATAAAGCTTTTCAAGCCACTTATTTTAGAAAGATACTAAGAAAAAGTTAGAATATTTTCTTACGTGACTCTTAAGTTTTCATCATTTAATTAAATGAAGAATATTCTGCAGTTTCACTTATGAATTTCACTGCTACTTCAACAAGAGTTCCATGTTGTTTCACAATTTGAATAGGCAATAGAAATTCCACAGATGTGAGTAGATTTTTATGGCTGTGCATAACCTGTAAATACACTGTTCTAAGACAGTACTTTTCTTCAGAGATGCATATCTGGAAATGAAGAATGAGTAGTTAAAATCTCAAAATTAATGTAGTGACCATTATTTGGCATAAATATTTTTAATCCAACAGATTCTGCTTTTCTAACATATTTTCCTTACCAGACTCCCCTTTGTGTGTCTTATATTTTTACATAAATCTTCACTGATTTCCTTTTGGCTGCTTATTGTACTTGATTGGGTTCAATTTCAAATTCCACCTTGCTAATTTAGGTTGATACTAGAATGATGTCAAAGTGTTTGACATCTCATTATTGTAAGTAAACCTCTGTAATCTGTGTACCCTGTCGAGAGTTCCTGTTGTGCTCTGCATTGGCATGAGGCTCCTTAGGGTATGTTAGAATGTTAGAAAGGCAGATTTAAAGAAAAAAAAAGAAGAAAAAATACAACAACATACACACCACCACCACCCCACCACCCTCAAAATCCCAAATCTGAGCAGACCTCAAAATGGGAGAGGAAGGGGAAACTGAGAACCTGGAAAAAAAAGCCCAAAACCCTAGGAAGTAAAAGAGGGGAGGAAAATACTATAGTAGAAATTAAAAAAGGGTCTCTTATAAATCTTTTTTGCTTAGTTCCAGTTTCCTTCAATTCCTTTTTCATTTTCAGTATGCCATCCTTACCTCACATTTCCAAGGAGAATGTGTTCCTTCCTTCTCCATTCAAGTACATTATTCTTTTCCTATTCCTTTATCCTATCCAGAGCACTTCTTTCCATGTTCCAGACTTTTCCCTTTTAAAGTTCTTTGCATTATGATACTCTGCACTCAGCCACAACTGTGCTTTGCCTTTACATTGTGTTGAAGTTCACTGACCACTTATGCATGACAGTTATTTGTAACAGTGTCACACTGATTTTATTTTTAAATGTTGAAGAAGTCACTAAGACCTCCACAAGCTTGGTAAGGTTCTTGAAAATGACCTGACTTATAATTTCCTATTTTTTGTGCCTCGTAGAGGTTTAAGCTCTTGAAAAATATTTTATGAATAGGATATGAAAACTGCCATGAATTTTGAAAAGCCTATTTTTATTAGTAAGATTTCAAACATTTCTGAAACTTACCTCTTATTAAATGACTGCTATTCTTGCTTAAGCAACCTATGGTGGCAAGCAGAGCCTCATAGGAGGAATACAAAAGCAGAAAATAATCTTGAAAACAGTGATTATCTTGAGAAATAAATCTAACTTTAAATGGGATATTGCATTCTAATTTTTTACAGCTTTGCTCTGTGGAAATGCATAGGCATGAGCCACTATGGCAAGAAAGTGTAATTGGGCAGTTAGTTATATAACAAAGACAGAAATGAATCACCTTGTACCTCATAATTGGAAGGTTTCTTGTAAATTAATTGTGGTGTAAATTCCAACCTGTGAGATAATAACAACCTCTAAACATGAACTTGTGCTTCCCTACTATGATTTAATTGTATGGCTGCGTAGCTCAGCAAATTGAAGTACACCTGTCACACAGTTCCACATAGTAATTTGTATGTAACAGGCTGTGTCTCTTAAATTGCTCAAATAGCCAGTTATTTTAATTACAGTCTTAAAGACATGGAAAATTGACTGAGTCACATGACTTACACCAAGTATTATTCTCTGTTCTTATATCTGTTTTAAAGTTACGTTAGAAGTCTTATTTCTTAATCTGCATTTGGGATGTTGATTGTGTTTAGAATAATACAGATATACTGAGTACTGAGTACTTTAAAATTGTGGCTTTGGCCATTCTTACCACTTTTAGATTACCATCCTTTGTGTTATTTTAGGAGATATAATGGAACACACTCATGATTCTTAGGCTTTAGCATGTATAACTTTGCTTTTTTTGTTGGTATCTGAAATACTAAGTTTTAATGGAACTGAGAAAATATGAACAAATACTCTTTCATTAGAAAGATTGTGCTCTGTAAAATCACCTTGATAGAGAAATTTGTTCTGTCACAAAGTTTTCAAATAAATTATTTCTTGTATCCCTTTTAGTTACACATGAGCTAAGGTAAAGCTTTGAGTGTCTTTATGCTGTTGGTTGACAATGCAAGTTCTTTGTCTTTGGGTGGATATTTCAAATGTGGCACATGCTAGAATACTTTTTTTCATCTGGTAATATACATGGATGTCTTGTAAGCAAAGGCATTTAAGAAAAAAAGTGTAAAAATTTGAGATACATACTTCCATGAGGAAAGTGAACATCATTTTACTGTGTTGATTTGCTGGGAGTTTTTGGGGATGGAGAGGGAGAAGCAGTCCCTTATTACTGGACATGTTTTATAGTGTTTATTAATTTTTAGCCTGTAAGAATGATTTAGTACTTTAAATTATTCCTTCGATATATTTTGATGATAAAAGCTACCAATTGCAAGAATAAGTTTTTAAGTAATGAGTTTCTAATAGGTATTGTTTCTCCATGAGTCTCAGATATGTTTCTCAAGTGTGCAGTTGTTAAAATTTGTGATGAGTATCCATTATAATCTGGGTTTGTTTTTTTTAATAACAAGATAATAATGTTAAGGACAATTTTTAATGAAAATGCAACATGGAAAAGGAAAGTTCATTGAGAAAGAAAAGCAGAATTATATTTTCCATATAGAAGTAGATCTTACACTGTAAAGAGAGAGCTGAGACAGTTCTCTGAATAGTAAGAAATGTCAAGTGATATAACTTTTTTATTACTAAAGTGATGCATTATAGTAAGGGAAATATATTTTTCTCACAGGATTAAAGGGAAATGAGCAGAAACTATGCAGAACTAATGTGGGGATGCAAGAGAACTCTAGTATTTTTGTGAATTTAGCCCAATTTCCTTTCCTTATCTTTTTGCAGTGCAGTTCAATGTTATCTGTAGCTATCCAGAATATGCGTAATTAAGGTGAAAAATTAAGCTTCATTCATTGTGGTAGTAGGGCTTTTTTGTGTGTGTTTGGGTTTGGGTTTGTTTTTTTTTTCTAAAATGGAGAAATTGTGATTTATTTTTTTTTTTATAACTAATTTTTCAATGCATGTTTCTTGTTTAGCTGCTAAGGAAAAGGCATATAGGAAATGACATAGTTACCATTGTCTTCCAAGAGCCAGGAGCACTTCCTTTTACTCCAAAAAATATTCGTTCCCACTTTCAACATGTATTTGTCATAGTCAAAGTGCATAATCCTTGCACTGAAAATGTGTGCTATAGGTGAGTAGAGCCTTATAACTATTTGTTTTTAAGACTATAATGGAACTGCCTCATCAATTTTGTATTTCCTAGCGATATTATGTATACAATTTAAATTTTTCTGCTACATTTTCTTTGAGTTTGAAAGCCCAGTGTCTTCCTTGCACATATCTAGGCTTGTGGGGCAGTTTGTACACAGAAAAGGGTATGTGCAGAACTCTTTGTTGCTGATTTATGGACAAAAAATTGGGATATAACAAGTTAGTAAAAATAAGATTTGCAGACATAGCAATATAAATTAATCTAGATTTTTTATTGCACATTTCCTTTTTCAAAGAATGTGATTTAAAATAAAGTATTTCAGAAGGCTATTAACTTGTATAAATCCGTGAGTATGACAATATGACAGCAGGATGAGTCATGGCCTCTAAGTACATGAATGAGGACTTTTTGGGGAGTATAAGTACATCTCAAATTTCGAATGTTCTCAACTCTCCCATTTAAGTTACTGCATTATGAATTCTAGCAAGGAAACCAGGTGGAAGAATAGTTCTGAACTGGTTGGGAATTGTGCAAATAATGATAAGGACTTAAAACATAATGGTGCAGGTTTAGCATGTATACATGTTACTTGTTCATTGTTTAGAATGAAAGTAAAGTGCATCATGAGGTCAGGTCATATTCCCGTCTCTTAGCTGCCTTTTAGAACTTAAGCTATCTTTTACAATTTGATTTTGTTTCAGTTTCTCTTTTGTGTTTAATAATACATGACATTTCATAAGTTACAGTCTTATTACTAAATTATGTCTGTGTTATCCCAAATGTAACGGCATTTCAGTCAAACTTTTAGTGGCTGTATGTAGTTTGCACAGTATTTTGAAATCCTTTTTCAGTTGAAATACATTATGTAGGGATCAATTTTCAGTGAGAAAATGTTCCTATTTCACATCTTGCTGTGAACTGCCTGTATCAACAATTACAAGAATTTTGGAACTTTATTAATGGAGAATGCTCTGCTCCCATTGTAGACACATTTGACCAATACTTTGTCTTCATGCTTCATTATAACAAAATATCTGAGTATTAAAATAAATTCTGGTTTTATTTACATATTTCCCTAGTTTTAAGATCATGCAACTGAGTAACAACTGAAAATTATAAACTTACATTAAAAAATTCTTAAAAAACCTTCTTTCATTTATATTTCACAAAGCATTTTAATATTTATTCCATTAATGAAAGCAGACAGTGACACCCTAAGAAGTCATCCTTGATAGTTTTTATGTTAGGAAGATGTATCTGTAATGTCTTTTATATCTTTAAAAGAAAAAAGCCAATTTAAAACAGACATCCCAATCGGTTTTCTTTGATGTGTTTAAAATATCTGAAAATTGACATGTCAAAGCTATACTGAACTGTGTAAGTGGACTGCCCAGGTCACAGTTCTGCTTGTCGCCTGGCCTTTTTTTAGGAATTAACCACTGAATTTTTTTCTTTTTCTTTCCAGTGTTGGTGTTTCACGATCAAAAGATGTACCTCCATTTGGTCCACCTATTCCCAAAGGTGTAACTTTCCCCAAATCAGCCGTCTTTAGGGACTTCCTTTTAGCCAAAGTTATTAATGCTGAAAATGCGGCGCATAAGTCAGAAAAATTCCGAGCCATGGCCACAAGGACACGTCAAGAATACTTGAAAGATCTGGCAGAAAATTTTGTTACCACAGCTACAGTGGATACTTCAGCAAAGTTCAGCTTTATTACTTTAGGGGCAAAAAAAAAGGAAAAAGTGAAACCAAGGAAAGATGCACATCTATTCAGTGTTGGAGCAATTATGTGGAATGTGATTGCACGAGATTTTGGTCAGTCTGCTGACATTGAATGTCTCCTTGGAATCTCCAATGAGTTTATCATGTTGATTGAAAAAGAATCAAAAAATGTTGTGTTTAACTGCTCCTGCAGAGATGTTATTGGATGGACTTCTGGATTAATGAGCATCAAAATATTTTATGAAAGAGGAGAATGTATTCTTCTGTCTGCAGCAGATACTTGTACTGAAGACATCAGAGAAATTGTTCAAAGACTTGAAGTAAGTAGAGCTTCTAAACTGGAATTCCAAATTTTAGATTTTTTTATGAAGAGTTACTTGTCTACACCTCCTTTGAGATATAATTAATAATGTTCTATTTTTATAGTTTGAGAGTGGTTTCAGTCTTCAGAGAGCATTACAAACAATAATCCTTACAAGAGCATATGAGATAAGTGTTATCAACCCATTTTCAGGGATGAGGAATCTGAAACCAATATCTGATACACTTGCCCAAGGCCACAGATGGTTTCAGTGTCAGGATTGAAAAAATGAGCTTTTGTCTGCTCTTGCTGTAGCCCCTTCTCAAATCATACGTTTGTAGTTAGAAATATACCTTAATTTAGAAATACACTAAATCTTAATGTAAAAATAATACTCTAAATTTTTATAATAACCCGTTAGCAGATAAATTGTATAAGTGATTCTGCTGATTTGCTCCTGTACACTGAGCAACTGTGGCAAGTGAAGAGTACTAGGCCAGTTAATGCCAGTTTTTCCAGCTGACTAGCTAAAGTTTTTCAGACACTTGATGACACTGTTAGCACAACTGTTCTGGAGCTATTTCAGTCAGTACAAACAAGCTGACAGGAATGCCAAGTTAAAATTATTGATGCATTTAAAGTGGTTACACTTTGCTCTTTGATCTTAATTTATCTAGATGGTCTGAATATTGTTTATATTAGAATGCCTGGTACTGAAAGAAATCATTATGCTTACCATTTTCACAGTGGAACAGTTGTATTGCAGCTGATGTTTTAGGGCCTCCCTAGTTCTGCAGTTGCATTTAGCGTTGTTCAATATCATGCTCTTCATTTTGATATGGAATCTCAGAGGTGACCATTACAAGCACTAAAAAGCATTTAAAACTCATTCCACGCTTCATCTGCATACTTTAAAAACCTTTTAAGTCACTCAAAGCACAGCTAAGGTCAACAACCACATGTGCCAGCAGATGCTGATGACGAAAGCTCAAACTGTGATGCAATATCAAACTTCAGTGACCAGATGATTAACCCTTTTCAGTCACTAGTAAAAGCATTTCTTTAAACCTGTGGCTAACTAAACAAAATTGTCCAAGAAATAATTGTATTTTATTGTCTTGGTTTAAATCACACAGATGAATAGGAGACCTATCTGAATATTCAGATAAAGCAAAGATGTGAAAAGCAGACTGCGCTTTTGGTTTGGACAAAAAAATCAGTTCAGGACTAAAAAAAAAGGGCTGGTATTTGTCAATCTATAATCAGATCTATTTGTGGGGGAGAATATCTAGTGATGTAAGTAGAAAGGGCAGCAAAAGCAAACTTTAGATTAACTTGGTGGGCTGTGCTTGAGAACAAAAAAAGCCTTGGTTCTGATCTTCAGGATATCAGAGAATGGCAGAGTGATATAAGATTAAACAAAATCCCTAAATGGATCTCTAGACAAGAATCTGAGTAGACAAAATTTCCTTAGAAGCCTGTATACTAAAAAAAAATTCACCTTCTTCATAGGACTTAGAGGATTTCTGTCTTTTAATTTTATCTGTATTAAGTGCATTCAGAGAAGCTGGCTCTTAGTTCATGCGTAGCCACACGTTGAGTGAAACAGCAACCAAATAAGCAGAATGACCTATTTAGAAGAGGAGCAGCACTATGTTTTATGTGACATTACTATGTAACATGTAGTGTCATGTTTTAGGGGATAAACTTGTGGAAGACTTGATCTCCTGGAATCTTTTCCATTGGGAATGCACGAATCTTTGGCAGGAATGTTTATCTTCTTCTCTTTTAACATTTGACTCTTTAACTAACTTGAAGAAGAGAGATGTTGAGTGCTCTGAGTTGGGGAAATCCATATACTTTGGTTTGTGCATTCCTTCTGCTGTATCCTATAATTGTGGCATAATGATAAAAAGGTGTCTGCCCTCCTACCCCCCACCAAGAATACTGTGTAGTTTCATAAGTATAAAATTCTATCCCTCATTTGGGCTCCCTATTGTCATAGCATGTTCTTTTTATTGTGTGACTAAGTTTTGTATGTATTTTAGAAACTTGCTACAGAAGCGTAGGGAAACCAGTGAAGAGGTGAAAACTTCATTTTTTACATATCTGGTTCATAAATTATGAAAGTCTTGTTTAAAAGTTAGTCATGACTGAAGATGAACCTCAGGGCTACAAAAAATGAGTTAAAGCTTAGTGCTATCAGCATACCACATCACTCTAATACTGTGTGTACAGTTATAAATACAAAAGAAAGCTCTGTTTAAAATGAAAAGCCTCTAAAAGATACCAAAACCTCAGATCTAAATAACAACGAAGGAAATAGTTGGCTTTTTTTTTTTTTTTTTGATAGGAAGACTCAGAACATGATTTTGTCAATAAAATTTCCAGAGTACATTTTGAAGTCAAAGTGCTGCAGTTTAAGCAGCCTAAATTCGCCAGGCAGTGATTCTCAGTATATCAAATTCTCGCAAGGTCTTTCTCCAGTGTTTCACAGCTCATGGAAGATTAGCCACTGATGAACTGGGGGCTAACTGTATTTCGTTGCCTGGAGTTTATCACAGGTTAAAAGCATGAGCATAGGCCAGCTCCCTCAGATCAACAAAATTACAGTTGCTCAAGGGTTTGTGACTCCTTTTTCTTGTGTGTGCAAGTTCTGATTTTTTCTGCTGAGTGACAGATATACGTATAGAAATATTTTATAAAGGCAATAGTGCTTTAAAACTAAGGTACCCAAAACTGTGACTTTCAGTCACTGACCAAGTTGCAGGTGTGAGTTACACAAATGCTCCAAAGTTTCTCCAGTCAGCCACTGTATTGGGTAGGAGTTAGGCCACTCATCTCTGACTCTGTCACAGATTTGGACAAAAAATGTGTTTGAACAGGAAGCATAAAAAGGAAACTATGAAAGTAACTTACAGCTAATGTTGCTGTTTCTTAAGTCCCTTTGTCAATGGTGGAGATGTACTTTCAGAATAGTTGCCAGTGAAGGAGGCAGTCCCATCCATTCCCTTCCTGACACCCTTTTGGAGTACTGTTTTAAAAATCAGCCTGTTTTCCAGCTGTATTGTATCTCTGATCTGTCTGCACAGCTGCAGAAGTGCTTAAGAGATACAAAGGACAACGTAGTGGTGATAGGGTCTTAGATCAGTTCAAACCTCCCATGAAACTACAACTCTTCAACTGCTTCTGACTTGGGTAGTAAAAGAAGTGGTTTTTTGACAGCTTCACCCAGTAACAGCACCAACTTCTCACTAGCTGCACAATCCCATTGCCTCTCCATGTAGTCCTGAATTAGGGAAGCACACAATGAACGAGGGAGCTAGGCTGCCCAGACTCTGGCTCAAGTAGACAATGACAGGGGAGAATGGCTCTTCCAAAATAGCCTCCTAAATTAAGTTCAAACTATAAAACAACTTTTGCAAAGACCTATCTTACGCAATGGACTATACAGAACAGTAGCCTCCTAACAGGCACCTTAAATCAGATGCCTAAGTTGAGTAATGTGTGTATCTTTAAAGGTCCGATATTTGCCCTCTAGTGTTATGGAGCACTGTGATATCTTTGAATGATAGGCATTATGAGCAATGATTTTTTTATAATATTTCACAGTGATTGAGATTTTGTTCTAAATTGTACTGACACAGCTAAAACATACTGATTTGGTGACACTGACTGAGGGGAATGCTAGGGTAACTCTCAAGCTTACCTTTTAAGCTTGGACTAGAATTTAGTCTTAGTCTGGTGCAGCATCCCAGCATATATGCTATTGTATGATTATGTTTTACTGGGCAAAACTGTTGAGGACTTGTTATGTAGTATGTAGAAATAAGCCTGCTTAGCAAAGCCTGAATTTGAAGGATGTTGGCTATTCCATATGACAGATTTACTTTTCATTGAATATGAAGAAAGTAATTTCTTTGTTTCCAAATTTCCCAGTGACATGGAAACTCTTACCCCATGTTAGTGATACCCTCATCTGGAGATGGTGGTAGTTAGGAATATGACTACAAGGCAAAAAATATCAAAATTAATTTCGTTGCTATGTTCTTGAGGAAGAAAAGCTGCAGAAGCTCAAGCATTTCACTCAATTTGGCTCTTTATATTTCAAGTTTAAAACTGACTTAATACTGAACTAAAAGTGCCTGCACTCTTATAGTCAGTCACCAACTAGAATGAAGTAACTAACAGGACAGCATTTTGCTTGTTTTGTGTTTTGGAACTAAAGCAGCTGTTAAGTTTTCAGTGAGATGGAAATGGTATTGTGTGAATGTTGGGCAAGGGGGAAGGAACTTGACAAGGGCCAGCTGCTTGCTCTGGGGATGTGAGAATTTTAGCATTGTGAAATGTTTTTTTCATTTTGTTTTATATAGAAACCTTAATTCAACCACGAATATTTAAATGATCAGTATTAGTCGATTAAAGATATCTCTGTCTTTGCAATTCACACCTTTATTATGCTTGAAAACAGATCTATTTGTGTCCCCAAAGAGGTGAGTGTCCTAACACTTTTGTAACAATCTGATACTTCTTTAGATAGTGACCAGAGGATGTGAAACCACAGAAATGACCCTTCGGAGGAATGGGTTGGGCCAACTTGGATTCCATGTGAACTTTGAAGGGATAGTGGCAGATGTGGAGCCCTTTGGTTTTGCATGGAAGGCAGGCCTACGGCAAGGGAGCCGCCTGGTTGAGATCTGTAAAGTGGCTGTGGCAACTTTGACTCATGAACAAATGATTGACCTTTTACGTACATCAGTGACAGTAAAAGTGGTGATTATTCAACCACATGAGGATGGAGCACCTAGAAGGTAATGAGGAACAGTTCTCAATATGACATTTGTATCTGTTTGGTTTTTTTTTTCTCTGGTGTTGCTTAAATGATGACACTTTTATCGGAGGCCCTCAGGAAGTGGGTATTATCTCTCATGTTTAGTGATAATATTATTGAGGCTTTTAAAGCAATCTTTTTCCCAAAACCACTCTTGGCTTTCAATAGAAGTTAAAATGGATTCTATAAGAAATATAATGGAAAATTTGTATTTATATGCCTTCTGAAAGAGTAAGAAGTAAACTTTAGTGCATCATGACTGAGCTGTTATGAAAGCTGATGTGACTTCTTTTCTTCCCAGGACAATTTTATATTTTAATACTAAATTTGAAAATGGAAAATCCTTCTCTGAAAACTGTACCTTGCCTGTCTTTGACATTTCTCTGACTCCTGACTATTGAAAAAGATGTGGTTTATTTTTTCTTATGTTAAAATTTTTATATTTTAACAAAAGTAGTGAAATATTGGGTTCTGGATAGATATGGTACCAAGTTTTAGAGTCTTCCTCACTTTCTGCAGGTATCTGATGTCGTCATATTAAATAATGAATTACAACAATGAAATCATCAGTTAAAGCAAAGAAATCTTGTTCAATATGAAATAAATGCTCACATGCTAAGGAAAGGACTGCAATAAAGATTATTATAGTGAATGTACCACATGTTTTCAGGGTTGAAATGCAATTTCCTTTTGTTGGTGTTCCTTTTTTGGTGACAAAGATTTTTGCTCTTCTCTCATTTTTTAGTATTATGAGGTAAAGAAGACGTAGGGAAAAATTGAAACTTTCTAATAACGTGGCTTCATTTTTTCATATACCTTCTCTAGGCACTGTTAATTTGGCTCATTCTAAATGAGAATGGTACCAGAGTAATTGAATTACTTGTCTTCTTGTAGAAGGCCAACTTTAAATCTCATGTTGATTTTTAATTTAACAGAAAAAACATTAGATGTGTTGCTTTTGGCAAGAAAACAAGCCATAAAATTTTATGTAGCATGCAACACTATGAAGTTGGTGCCAACTGTACACGAATACTGTTTAATTGGTGGCAATTCTCCAAGTAGTCATCGGCCTGATGAATGACACAGAAGTGCTCTCCCTGCCTCAACCTGCGTGTTGATGTGTTGGGTTTTTTTCTGAAGAAAATGCCTGTGAACTGTAGAATACCACCGGTTTGCTTACTTGGATAGAATTTGCAATTAAGCCTCGCTTTGCTTAGCTTTGCTATTCTCACCATCTGCTTCTGGGTATGAATTTTCACTGACTTGTTTGGTATACATTTCCAAGCTGTTTACAGAATATGAGCCTAATGAGCTGATCCTATTGTACTGAAGGTAAAAATGTGTATTTTATAGGCACTGATAGAAAAATGCATACTGTATGAATTGTTTGTATCTTCTTTGATGCATTTTTAGAAGTAAAATGTTGAAATCCTGGATCAGCATGATACATGGCACTCAGACTATGTGTAGGAAGAGTTCTAACTGAGTGCCACCAAACTGGGAAAAATCTGCAAAACCTGCTTTTGTTTGTTTTGGGTTTGTTTTTCTTTTTAATTTTTAAATCTATGTGACTAATTACTAAGGAAAATGTTTTGGGGTTTTTTTAGGCTATTTCTATTCTAAAATATTAAAAACACCAAAGCATTTATGTGTAACTTTTCAGTCTCATCTCTAGCATAAAACAGAAATCTTCATTAATGCCTCTTTCTCACAAATATCAACTTCACACTGAAACAGAAAGCTCCTCATTTCCCTCTTTGTGTTCGCAAAATATATCAGTGATTTTGATTGCCCAACATAAAAGTGATCTGATATCCAAAGAGTTTTGAGATTGCCTTTTCTTAATGTTTGTAATCTAAACAAAGCAGACAGAAAGCAATATGGATATCATGTGACAAGTTTTAGAGTTTCAGTTGACAAACATAACCTATGACATTGTTTGTAAAGTTTACTAATGAGTGGGGGAATGAGGAGAAGGCAGAAAGACATAAATTACCAGAGGCTTGGAGAAAGGAGATAGATCTATCACAGCTATTTACTAGCTAAAACTTGTGCAAATCCATCTCCCTGTCTCCTGCTCAGTTGTTTGTCTTAGCCATCAGCAGTGTCTTATCTTGCAGAATCATAGAAACAGAGAATAGTTGAGATTGAAAGGGACCTCTGAAAGTTGTTGAGTTCCATCCCTATTGCTCAAAGGAAGGTCAGCTATAGCAGATTTCTCAAGGAGATCTTCACTGGGTTTTGAATATATCTAAGGATGGAGACTCCACAGCTTTGGTTCCAGTGTTCAGTCATCACTCATCAATAATAATCATCAGTAACAAATGCTTGTGCTTACGCTTAAGTGGAATTTCATTTATTTCAGTGTGCACACATTACCTTCTGTGCCTTCACTGAATACAACTCTGAAAAGTCTTACCCTGTCATCTTTTCTCCCCATCACCCTATTGGGTATTTGTACACATTGATAAGATCCCTCCTGAGCATTCTCTTTCTCACGCTGAACAATTGCAGCGCTCTCAGCCTCTCCTGGTGTTTCAGATGCTCTGATCCCTTAATCATCTTTGTAGCCCTTAGCTGGACTTACTCGAGTATGTTCATGTCTCTCTTGTACTCTCATGTCAGGTTTACCCAGGAAATTACAGGCAGTAGTTTTGGATGTAAAGCAGTAGTATCTGGAGAACTATAATTCATTTCACCTTCATTTGACAGGAAATGCTACTGTCCTTGGAGAATCCATACACGGCTATATAGGATAGACTGAATTCTCTGGGTGATTTCCAACACATGTCTGTGACAAACAGTTAAAATAGGTGTGCCAGCTCATCAGGAGAGAACTTTTTTACTGTCAAGTAGCTCTAATAATTATCAAATAACATTCAAAACGTAGAGATATTCCCTTCAAAGTTGGGGGTCTATCAATCCTTGATCTACACACTGAACATGTGTAGAGGAAAGATGGTTCAAAAGCAGGAGAAAGCATTGAATATATGCTTCAGTAATTATTACTTCCATTCACAGCTGGTATTAGAGATTTTCTTCTAAGAAACGATACTTCAGTCTGTCTGGCATTTGTAGCACAGTAGGTTCGGATGTTAAAATAAGTATCTTGAAAGTTTGACTCATCCTACAGAGCTTATGATCTTCTGGCAGTTGAGGTGGTTTTTCTTCCTCTGTATTTCAGCCTTATTTCTCATGGGAGATATTGGTAGTTTATAAAAAAATTTTTTTTTACAGCACTTTGAGTGCTGTAATCTGGGGTTTCAAATTCAGCCACAAAGTGTTTTTCCACAGTGAATAGATACAAAAATACATTAATCTTTGTTTCTACAAGAATCAGTTGCATCAAACATTGACATACATGTACAAGAATATAAATATAATTTTAGAAAAAAAAAAAAAGAAAAAAACCCAACAAACCCAAAACATTCATAGAATCGTAGAATGATTAGGGTTGGAAAGGACTTCTAGTCCTTGGTTGGAAAAATCCAACCCCCTCCCCCAGCCATGGGCAGGGACAACTCACACTAGACCATGTTGCCCAGGGCCCTGTCCAGCCTGGCCTCGAAACACTGCCAGGGATGGAGCATTTACCACTTCTTGAAAAATCCCCATGTATCATTTTATTAATGCCCATCTTTCATGTACTGAGATATTCAGCAGATTTCCACTGCTTGAAAGAGTTCTGCTTAGCTTTCTTTGCTAGATTTTAGGAATACAGAGCAACAAGGACTTTCTTTTTAGGTTGTTTTTTTAGCACTGGTTTCTTCCCAGGATCTGATTCAGAAGTGAGTTTACATGTGTTGGACATGAATGCCATGGAGTGTCTCGGGAATTATCCTCTTCAAATGAAAATGAGGTTCAAGTGTGCAAGGGTGTTTCCTAAGTTGTCCCAGTCCCTTGGAAAAATATCTGCTGAAGTGGAGATCTTTAATCAAGTTCTTAACTTTTTTTTTTTTTTCTCTATCAGCTCAGCCACAAATCATCCTCAGTCCATCAGCCTTTTATATTTTAAAAGAAAACCAAAAATTATAAACATGCATACACTGAGAATATTAGGAATGAACTATTAACAATGACTTTTTTTCTGTGAACTGTCTTGTATTAATTTATTTCAGCATGAAAATAAATTATTTGAATGTTGAAGGTGCTTACAAAGGAGTATTAGAGTGATTAGGAAATTACTGGGGAAAATTTTCCTCAAGAAATGCATTCCATTACTTAATGTAGATCCTTCTACCTATAGTCTTGATAGCAGTATATGCAAAAGCAATCATGAAATAAGGCCTTTCATTTACTACCCTGTAAAATTAATGAACCGGAGACAAAGCTCCTGCTGTTTTCAGTTTGCTCCAGCAATTAAATAATCATGCACAAATTGAGAAATCATAATTATTTGCATGGCACCAGACTGATATTTAGATAGAAAGAAGAAATTGCTATTTAAAACATAAATTATTCAAATTACAAAGCAGTATTAGAAAACACATGCTGGTCATTATATTCAGATCCAAATCAGTATCCTTGTGTCATATTTGTTTCTATGCTGTATCTTTCCCTTCAGAACTGTTGATTTGTTCTTCTGTTATTGTATTGCTTAGTACCAGTGCAGCAGCTACAATTATACACATTTTAACAGGAGAGTAATAGTATTCATTCTGATTTGCTACTGGTGGTGCCAAAGTAATGCTTCAGGGCTCTGTATCCTTACTCAGTCAAATCCAGTCGAGGAATTCAGGTACTTCTAATCCATTTTAAACAGTAGATTCTGCTACAGTCTTACTACATTGAAACTTATGTTTCTGTTGTAGTTCAACTACCATTACATATAAAAAGAAACCTTTTAAGAAACAGTCCTTAGAAAGTTAAGCAAGCAAACAAAACTTTAGGCAAAATTTCCAGGGATGGGTGAGAAACAAGAAGCTCAAGATACGTAGCAGCGGTAGTTTCTACCTGTTGGTCTGAACAAGTAACATACTTTTTTACTGCTGTTGTAGGCAATTTTGAAAATAGAAATATTTTAGCAACTATGACTGGAACTGCCTGTGGGCTATTACCAAGTACTACTGCATGTCTTTTGAAGTTGTTTTATTCTCTTAAACTTTGCAAACTCTGTCTTGCAAATAAAATGGGGATAACGACTTTCTGTATTTTCCAGTCCTGATGTTTGTTCCTCTTAAGTGATTGTGATCTGATTAGACAACTATGTTTGTAGGGCTTTTTTAAAGTAACAGATAACCAGCAGAGTAGAGAATGCTTGGAAATTTTTTTGTAGGAAGTGGAAAGGTTTATTTTGTGGAGGAGTTCAGATCTTCTCCCCAGAGTGTTTGCCACAAGCTAATGGGATAGTTCATAGGGCCCTTCAGATTATTAATTTTATTCATTTTTTTAATTAAGCTCTCTGAGCTAGAAAGAAGTCAGGTCTAGAACTGCTGGCAGGATGCTGCCAGACTAACACCACTCGAGGCGGGTTAAAGTAGAAAAACCTGAAACTGAACTTTTGGTTGTTAAGTAGAATTCGGATGTACCAAAGTTTTTAATTACCACCCATGCTAGTAACTAAGAAGGCTACAAATATCTGGAAACTCTAGATTATGGTGTTTTTTAGATATAATCAAAAGAACTAGCACTAAGAAAATACAGTTATATTAATTGGAAGCCATATCACTTGGAAAAGTTAATCCTCTGTATCCAAAAAAAAAATGAAATGATAGAAAATGCTTAACTTTCTTTACTCTCAGAATTAATGTACTACTTATGACATCATTACTTCAGGGAAGGAGACATGCAGTATGATTTGGACTGATGGTGATCCTTGGAAAAATGAACTCTGTCAGAACTCTGGTTAGAAGCAGAGATTTCAACTTAGGCTGTTATAAGTGCAAGTCTTAATAGAAGGTCAGTGTCACAGTAAGGCTTTTTTGGCTCTCCCTCTCACCATGAAGTCTTTGCCAATCCTCCTGCCTGTGAAAGGGTGGCAGCACCAGCAAACAACAGTGCTTGGGCATAATGTATGGGCCACCCTCTTTCCCATCTTTAATATGGTATGAACTGTGTGCTTTGTCTTTTCATTAAATAACCAAAACATCATGGTTTTCTTCTGAGGAAAAGACATTTTTGTTGTCCAAAAAAATTAAAAATGGTTTCTGTCTCTTTTTATAAATTCTTTTGATCTTTATTCTTCCCAATATAGTATTCAAAGAAAAGGATGTATAAACTTGGCCTTTGCTAGTAGATACAATTTGCATTTTAATATCTTCCTTAAATTCATTGTATTTAAGAGAGTCAGGCTTTCTTAAGTGCAATTTTACTATAGTGTTACTACATGTTACTATGCAGTGTTACTATGATCCTTGGAAAGCTGAAATTGTATTGCATGAGCATCTTTTTCTATTTTGATTTGCATTGAAACAAAGGAAAACCTAGGCAATGCATGTGACATATCATCTCCATCCAGAAGCAGCCTTAACAGAGCTATAAGCTAAAAAGGTACAAAGTTGAAAATAATTCTCTGATGCTTATCGTATATGTCATCCAAGTAAGATGTCTTTGAGTTTTTCATACATTAAATTATGAATGAACTGATAGCAGAAGTTAGTTATAATTGCCAAAGTTCCTTATGTGTATAGTTGTCACAGTCAAGGAAAAAGTAACAAAAATGCCAGGCAAAGCTCCAGTTGTCTCTATGGAGACAATTATTTAACATAATTGAAAAAAAATCAAGAGAAGCACATGTTTTGGCCATTTTGAAGCTTAACATATTGCCTGCTCAATTCTGGGTCAGCAGTTTTTTATTGTAAATACCTTGGGGTATATATACGTACTATTATATAAAACCTTTTTTTGGATCCATTTTAGTTATATTGGGCTTGGAATGTGCAACATCTCTGCAGAAATTGAGAGTGATTTGATCTTCACCTCACTGAGAGCTTTTTGGGTTCATGGTATCATGTTCAGATTGGAAAGGGGATTATCTGGTTCAACCTCTTGCTCAAAATGGGTTCAGATATGAGGCCAAACCAGGTTATGCAGGGCTTTATCTAGTCAGGGATTAAAAAGCTCCAGGGGTAGACACTGCATAACCTCTCTCTCTGGGAAACATTTTATTTGGGTGTTTTTTATAGGAAACCTTTTTTTCCCTGTATTTCTTCATATATGGTCTTATTCTTAATTCTCTCTCCAGTATCTTAAAGAAAACTTCAAAACCAGGATTCATTCCAAATTCAGAACTTTCAGAGCTCAAAGACTTAGATCTCCATTTGGTACTGTTCCCCCTGCTTCAGTTGTCCTCTCTGTTACTCCTCATTTCCATTTCTTAAGTTGGAGCATGATTTAACTTTTACATCCCTGTCATTGGTTTTACAGTTCTTAAAATTTTATGGTGAATTTTGAAGGCTCTTCTCTTTAATGTCACGAAAGTCTTTCCTATTTATCTTTTTCTTGTAATTCTTCTTTCTTGCCAATAGCTTCTCAAGCCTATATTCCCTAGAACTGTTGTCTTTTGACGTAGCTGTTCTCTGGGATTTGGAGATGTGACTTGCTCTGCTTGTGTCCTGGTTTCCATCAGTAGAGACTGCAGAGGTTTTTACTGCCATACTTATCATACAGATAAACTGAGCACCTTCACTGGTTTGGGGTTTTTCTCCTCTCTTATTTCCTGACTATCTCCTTTCATCCAACATCCTGTCTGTATTTCTCTAATCTTTTCTTTTGTACAACAATGCAGGTGTAGAAGCTCTTAGGAGACCTCTAAATTGTTTGTCAGCTCACCAGTACAAAGATTCTGTTTAAAACTGGATAGTAACAAAGACCAGAAGGACAATGAGTATATCTTCATAATGGAAGGATTGTCAGCTTCAACTCATCAACTCTATGAGGGGACTGTTGGAGTTCTCACTTACTTACCTTAGTCAGGAGTGATAGTAGGCAGCAGCCTTGTCTGAGGTTGCCATAAGCAACTGCATAGATCTGTTGTGCTACGAAATTATTGTAAAATAAAACTGATTTACAATTTTTCAAATGACATCTCTTTTGATGCAGTATGACTACTGTCAATAGGTTTCCTAGAACTTGGAATTTTTTCTTGATTTTTTTAGCAAAGTTGTCTTAAACCATTTGAATTTTGGCCGATGTCTTGAACTGAAGTTAATATAGGGAGTCAGTGGAGTCAAGGGGTTACCTTCAAGAAACACATCAGAGTGTCAAAGAAGGGAAAATATATGTATGTTTTCCTTAACTACTCAGTGAGTCTAAGCAAAACTAAGCTACTAAATTCTTACTTTAAGTTCCCTACAATTATGTGATTACTAATCTATGTTTTATTATGTGGATTTAATAGATTGCATGATGAGTCCTCAGTCTCATTGTGACACTTTGTGGGAACTGCTGTAGGTTAAGAGCAAGCAAGCACTGTAATGTAAGTGATTACTTTCAAATGCAAAGTTTGAGTTGAGAAAAATGCAATTCCTTATTGTACTGTTAGATAAAGACTCCTTATTGAGCAAGGATAAATGTTTTAAATTGAAATGTTGATAGTAAGAGATTATTTATCAGTGTAATTCAGCTGGTGTACACCAGTGATTACTCTTCTATCCCTACATCCCCCTTCGTGATTCAGAGCTGTGATGCATTGAACTAAAGTTTAATTGTAACCAGTTATTTTAGTTTCATTATTACCCTAACGAGTAGTCCATGATGCACAAAATCTGTAGATAGTTAGGACCAAACACTGAAGTCATACCCAGCAGCAGATAGTGATAGGACATAACAGAGAAGGTGGCTTTTGTGTAGTAATTGAGGTGGCAAACTGCTGATCATAGTATATGGAAGCATCTGACTTTTCTATGGAGATGAATATTTACCTTTTATAACTAGCATCCTTGCCTAAGGTAGGCCCTTCACAGAGCCTTTTACAGAACATTTTTATGGAATATTTAATTAATATTGAAAGGTTTGGTTAGCATTGCTTGAAAAGTTTAATGGTCTGCTTGATAATTGTTTCAGAGCATACATAATGGTCCTTACAGTAATGTTTGAATACTGCAGATTTTTATAGTGGACTCTTACATTTAATATGCAGTCATGTCCTGCTGTATCATAGAGTCATACTGTGCGTAATTGCAGAGTAGGTTTTATGAACCAAGTTTTTAATAGGATAATATGGCTCTTGAATCAGAGATATTAGTCTGTGCTCTATGTTGAAGGTTTGGTTTAATTAGTACTAAGCTATACTGAAGGACAGGAAGTGCTATCATTTCTAGTGTGTGGTTAATGCTTGGTCACTCTTGCTTGGTAAATAACATGAGTCTGTTTTTCAAAATGTAATTTTAGATGTCATTGGGAAAGATGTTTGATATCCTATACTTGTTTAACGTAAACTTAAGTATCTTTTTCCAACCATAAAATAGAGATTTGTCTTTGCATATTCTTTTAAAGTGATTTTTTAAAAAATCCAAATTAAAAAGTGAATTAAAAGCTATCATTCAATACCGGTGCCGATGCATTTTCCTCATACAGTGGAATAAGTAACAATATTGTAAATAGAAGTTAGTTAATGGTCAAGTTTAAGTATTTAATAGGAAATTGCTTTTAATTTTGTGACTTTTTAAATGCAAGATGACTTGAAGTTTGATCCATGTCAGGGGGTAGGGATCCATATTGGATTTCAGGCATGAAGTAATTGATTCTTTGTTTCTGATATAGGAGGTAGCTACAGTTATAACTGTACATATCTCAATATACTGTTGTATTCTTTAGACACTGCTTGTGAAGTAATGAAGCATAATTTTTCGGGTAAATGTTGAACTGATTGGTTTAAATGTGCCAAAGGAAGCTGTATAAAGTACGTCCATTTTAACTGTGAATTTCTTGGGGGGCCAGTTACAACAGTCATGTCAAGGCTCCATTTTGAATTTGAAGTAACATTGTTAAATTTTTATAGTGATTTGAAACAGGGCTGGTTTTAAGCCTTTTTTTTTTTACTGGAACAGTGTCCTGAATAATTTTTTCCATTTGCCACAGGAATGCATTTTCCTAATGCAAGCAGACAGAACATTTTACAAAATTTTAAGTTCTTATTCTTTGTGGGAAATATTGTTGTTGGCTATTTTTATATCATGCTTTAGTTATTCAGCTAGCAAGCTGAATCAAACTAAATAGTAGTAACCATCCCTTTTGCCTTCAAAACCCATGGTTATTTTTACAGCACCCTACAGTATTTGAAGGGGTATCTAATAGGGGATACAATGACAATTACACACTATAGTTTTCTCAAAATCCACGGCAAACTGTGAAATCAATATCTTAATAATAAAAGTTGGGGAGGAGATGGTTTGCTTCTAACACATAAGGTCTATAGGAATGAAGAAGGGAGTGAAATGATACTAGGAAATCAGCAGGATGATTGAAATTGGAGCCTGCATAATTGTTCAACTTCCTAGTCAAGTAATGACAGACTGTATCTGCATGGCCACATGAAAAATTATGAAGTGCACTAAACAAATATAAACCTTGCTATGTCATCTGTCATTCTTTGTTCTGTTTGGTTTGTATATAAAGCTTTATGAAAGCCTTTAATTGAATAGTCCATCTTAGGTTAGGTTTTCCTGTAAGAACTCTCTGCATTCACATAACGTGGACCAGTTCTGGAACTGAATAAAGGTTGCATTGCTGGAGGCTTTTGTCTCATATGTCTTGGTCTTACTTGTTGCAGGCAATGAACAGGGAGGGAACTGTATGAAGAGAATGGTCTAGGGATATATGCAATTAAATATTGTGTTGGAGAAATGTATTCTATGTATGGTTCAACAGTAGAAATAGCTGCACAATTCTATGCAATTTGCTTAACTCAGCCTTTGCATTATGTTGCTGATTCTAGGAGCCCAACATGGGTTTTGTGCTCTTCAGAAGTGTGAAATAATTTTAAAAATAAATACATGGGCTGAGGTAGTTTGAAGTGGTGGTCTGAATAACTCTGGCATTTTCATTTCCTTGTCCGATGGAGGGGACTACTGGGGCTGTGTTCCCTCCATAGGGAAGCTAAAACCAGAAATATCATTATTGTGAAATTCTCTGGTGCTTCCAACATGTCTAGCTATGCTTTGTAAGCAGAGTTTACGCAGTTCAAATTTTGCTGGTGTGTTTAATACTGAAATTTCTGATAAAGAATAATCTTGAAAAAACAGGAATACTGTGTTGTGTTTTGGAGCATTCTAGTGACCCCTCTTCAGCTTGTCTTCAGCACAGTGTCTTTGACCCTGCATTGGCTACTAATCTCCACTCTCAGTGCTTTATCCTCTGTGGTTTATAGTTCTTGCTTTACTCTTTTCATGTGTTTGAGTGCCATCAGGGTCTGAAAGAAAATGCTACAGGATAAACAATGTGCCTATTCAGTACCACAAAATTCATCAGCCTGAAGCATTTGGCTTAATCAGACTGGACATATACAGAGTATCTAGAGTGTAACTGCTGCAGTTGCACACATCTGTTCTTCAACAACTTTGAATAACATAGCTAGCATTTTTATTTTTATTTGCTTACCAGAACACTGACAATGAAAATGTTCTTTTTGGGGTTTCCCTGAGAAACTTTAGGGCACAGTAATTTGATGTATGAGATTCTATACAGTTTATTTGAACTACTTGTAATAAATCATTTGTGCCAAAACATTTTGAGGATGAAGACTGTAAACACTTTATATGCACTCCCTTACACTTTCTCTAGGTGATTTGAATTTAGTTGAAAATGGTGAATGCTGAGTTTTAAACAAAAGCAAATCTCAATCAAGACTCAGCTCAATGGATAGAGCAGAACTGTAGCTGAGACAGAGAAGCAAATTTTTGGTATTTCTTAGTTAAATGTAATGCATCACATTAGAATTATTCAGGGTGTTTTCTTTATAGATGCTAATTTAGTACACACTACCTATCAAAAAATAATGAAGACAGTATGTGAGAGTATATCTGCAGTGATGATAACTGCTAGCTTAATGTGGGTGTGAAGCTTCTGTTAACTAATTTCTGAAACAGTAACCTTTAATTCAAGTCCAGCCTGAGTCTGCCACAAATATCTGACAGACAAACTGATCATTTGGGTAACACAGTCACTACTTTGACCTGAATTTATATTTTCTGGGAATACTGTTAGTATTTAACTGTACTGTAAGCTTGAAGCAGAGGTTGCAAGTTAGATGGCTTATGAGCTGTCTCTTACTTCCACTTCCCCATTTCTCTTCCAGGCATAGACACCCTCAGGAAGAGACTCATTAGAAAGTATACTTTGAAAATAAATAGAACAATATTTAGATGCCACTTAATAATTTGCATTGCAATGTATATTCTCTGTCATTTGGTGGGGACAAGGTGGGATTCTAAACGGAAGTTCTCAATCCCACTAAGAAACATTTAATTTGATGCAAAGCTACAAATGTATTTATGAAATTTAAACAAACTAAAACTGTTCTAAAAGAACTCACTGTTTTCTGACTTCTGAATGCTTTGTTTCTACTATTGTTTTATTACATACAATTCAAGCTGCAGAATGATTTATAAAAACTTGGTATTTTCTCCTTTTTGAAGAGCAAGGAGAGAGTTCAAAGACCTTTGAGCACATGACATCAAATCCTTTATTTTGAAATGCTTCCTACCCAGTTGGCATGGTAGTTTTGAAGCATTCGAAAGGTTGTACAATGGTATATGAATATCTTTGAGCACCTGGAAGAAAAATATGCATATACTTCTGTCTGTAGAATGCAAGATTTCTTTTTCTGTTCCCTCCAGTGAGACTGATCAGTGTTTTTATTTGTCCCACAGGGGTTGTTCAGAACTCTGTCGTATACCCATGGTGGAATACAAACTTGACAGTGAAGGCACCCCATGTGAGTATAAAACCCCTTTCAGAAGGAATACCACTTGGCATCGGGTGCCGACTCCCGCTGGGCAGCCTCTCTCTCGTGCCTCTCCAATCCTAGGAACATCTGACAGACTGCAGTGCCAGCAGCTTCTCCAGCAGGCTCAGACAGCCATTCCTCGCAGTACTTCCTTTGATAGAAAACTGCCAGATGGTGCAAGGTAATATGCTCTCTATTTAATGCCTGTCATTTTCCTAATGTTCCTTACTTTAGATATCTTTTCTTTCTGGAACTTTAGTATACTTATTTTTAAACCTTATTTTGTTGAGTTTTTACAGTAATTTTAATTCTGAGGTCATATCGAAGAGCATTCGCTGAGCCCAGTTCTTCTACTTGAAACAAGTGACTTTAGTTGTTTGTTATGGAAGTAGACTGTACTGAGGATCCTACTGCTGAGAACGTCTGACCTTTCACTTTAGGCCCAGATCAATGAAGTGGGAAACTGCCTTGTTACTTTTTTGATCTAAACAAGGTCCTGTCCCCCATCTTTTGGGAGCCTATTTAAACAAATAATGAGTGTAAATAAAATTAACTTATTCCTTTAAAAATGAATTCTTTAATCTCTTTACCAAGCTATTGGCATAGTTTCAAAGGGTTCTGTAACTCATTACCAGTCCTTATGCTTTGCTTTGCTTTTAATTAAACAAAGCAGAGCTTGTGATTAGAATATGTAACACCTCCTTAGATGATGGGATGGTGTCCTTAAATGTTAGCTCTGTTCTAATTAAATGATGATTCTTCATAAGATAAAAGTTTATTTTTAAAGCTAAAAATTTGTAAATACATTTGACCTTTGGATTATTTAGGAAAATCGTATGTCTTGAGCAGAACTCTCTGTCCATTAATGTGCAATTATTTTTGCTTATGCTGTTTTTTCATAGGGTGATGTAGTTCTAATTTCCAAGGGAAAAAAATACTCCATGTTGAAAATATCTAATTGATATGAAAATCTGAAATAGTAATCTTAAATAGCTTTAAAAAAAAATGGATGAATTCATAAATTACCACTATTATTACACTATTTTATTCAGTAGCAAAGAATTAGTGACTTTTTACACGATTTGAAATATGCACAGGTAATAGTAGTATGTACTGGAAAATACACATATCATGGTCTGGGGAATGCAGACTCCCAGTTATGACCATTTGATCATTTGTATTCTCCTCCTCCTCCTCCTCCTCCTCTACCCCACCTTCTCACCCCCTGGAAAAAGGAGAGGTACATTTCTGTAATCATGTATTTACCATTATAGGACTTAAGTTTTTCCTAATGTTACTGAAATTCTTAGTAACATCTGGGATAAGGCTGGCTTTCCAATGTAATACTCATTTCAAAAAAATTTCACAAACATAAACTGCATTTCTCACAATGCTCAGCAGAGTATGTGAAAAAACTGCTAAGACAGAGGTTATCTCTTGCCATGAAGAAATTCCTGTATCACTTACACAAAACAAGTGTAATGCAGGAGTGCTATTCTGGGGAAGATATGATACAGAGTATAAATAATGAAAAGAGAGGAAAATGATGAACATGTGGGTCTTGAAACATGAAAAGAAAGGTACCAAATTGTCAAGGTCTTCCTACATGGGAAGAAGTATAGTTGATGGCTTGGCAGAGAGTTTGGCTTAAAAAAGAGGTTGAGGTAAGGTTGATCAGTACTTAATAAGTAGTCTTGCAAGGATAAAAGTGTGTACTCAGGCTAGGAATACGATGAAGAGATTTTAGAGGGTCAGAGACCCAATAAATTTAGACAAATTGAAGGATGCAGGCGGGGAGAAGTAGGTTGATAAAAAAAGGAAGATATAGCAACTGGTCTGAAAATGAGCTAAAAGTGAAGTCAGTGATAAAATGGTCGGTTTTAGAAATAAAAAGAGAAAAAAGCAACAAAAATGTGGGCTAGATATAGTAAAAGACTTAAGCAGCAAGTTTAACCACTGTGACATGTAGCAGTTAGGTGCCTACCAGCTGGAGTGAAATTAGAAACTGGAAGCAGAACACCTTTGCTTCTAGTACATCTCCTGAAGAGAGTTAAGTGCTTTGAGAAGGCAATCCAAATGTTTTTGTGTTGATCCAGGAGTTTCCTCTAATTAATCTCCAAGAAATACCAGGGTATCCTTGAGCTCTACTCCTGTTTTTACAAAATGCGTTATTTGGTGACAGCTACTCACAGCAAGTTCCTAAGAGTGAAGCTTCAGTCAGATTTGCTCTTCTGGGGTTTTTTTTGCCCCAAGAAGTCTTGGTGTGCTTTAGTGCTTGTGGCACGACTGTAGGCGAGTGCATTCTTTCACATGGAGCCTGGAATCCATTCCCGAGAGTAGGCAGCTGCAACTCTTCTTAAAAGGAGCTGTGAGAGGCATTCACTGTACTGGATTTCTGTGGTTCTCCATTTGAAGCCACAATTTGTTTAGTAGGCTAATAGCTAGACACTTGTCCAGCAAATGAGAGACTTGGGATGTAGATATTCTTCAGCCTGGGATATATCGAAACAATGCCTCGGTTTTGAGGACAATGTCCTAAACATCAGCATAGAGGCTGGAAACACATAGTTTCATAAGTTACCCATTCCTTGATGATGGTTCATTTAAGCTATGCAAGAATTTCATAGGACTTTGTCATAAGAAGCAAAAAAATGCAGCTGAATTCAACTTTAGCCTATAGACTATTTCTCTTGTTTGAGGAAGGCTCAGTCCTGACAATACTTATCAGAGAGGGAGACGCTGAAAGATTAGGCACTACACTGTCTACTTACTATATATGTGTTTGGCTGTTAGACAAAATACTAATATCTTTAAAATTTTCAAGCTGAACAGTACAGCTGGTTAATGAATGTCCTGTCCTTGGGAAAGTGTTGTGCATAAATCCAAGATTACCTCTTTTCACCTATTCTCTAAGTACATACATTGAGTCCTACATATAGCCTCTAAAAAAATCAAAAAAAATAAGAAAAAATGGAGGGGGAAGGAATACAGGGAATTTATGTAACATTGCTGAGGGGATGTTTATTGTAGTCGTAGATTGATACAGACGTGAAATACTGGAAGGTAATGTGAGGCTCAAAAGGTTAAGCATTAAGTACAAAATAATAGTATTCATGCAGATGTTTCCTTACTGCTCTTTTATGTCAAAGAATTGACAAAATAAACAAGTACTGGTATTACCCCTTCTGAATGACTAAGTTTGAATACATGCAAAGCAACTAACAATCATTTCTGGTCCATCGTGTTAGCTTCCCACATGCAACTTTAGAAACCCAATCTGGATGCTTTGTCTCCTGATTATTTTTACTTGTTCAGAAGTAAAGCTAGGTGTAAGGAAAATAGGATTTGGCACTTAGTCTTTCTCTTTTTGTGCCTTTTTAATATATATTTTTAATTTTGTGCCTATTTTAATATATTCAGTTGGAAATATTTTATTAGTGATGAAATTAATAATATACTTTAAAAATACTTGTTTAAGTTTTATGAAACTAAGATAAAGTTGCAAATCCACAAAATAAATATAATTACATGTTCATACACATCTATATTATTTGTAAAAGTGAATGTATTTCATAAAATAAGCACAGTCCAGTTAAAAAAATCTGAACCCCCACGAATATCTCAGTGCACTGTTAATGACTCTGGTCAACATTACAGAAGTTCTCCAAGCAACCAGTCCTCCTCCAGTGACCCAGGACCCAGTGGGAGCAGTCAGTGGAGACAGCAAGTGGGATATGATGGGTATTGGTGACTTTATTTTTATTTTTTTTAAGTCTTGCTATGGTTCTTATGCATCTTCTTTGAGAAGCAAAATGTATGTGGATATTTTATTTCTTAGATATGTTTGTGAACTCTGTTAGTATGTTTTAAGACATACAGGTTTATTGATCTTTAATATAACCACTTTAAAGTCATACTGCTTTAACTCTTTGGGACTAAATTTTTATTTTCCAATTCAGGTAAATAACAAACTGTTCTGAGGTTTGTTTTCTCAGGAACAGGCCATAAGTTGACAAGTAACTCAGATAACTCAGAACTGGCATAAAATAATAATATCTCCTCCGTTTGCTTCAGTGGCAGGATGTTTGATTAAAAAATTATCTTTATGGTCTTCAATGGTTTTATTTCCTACTATGCTTGTTCCAGTGGTATCCATTCTCTTGCATCTCTCCTCAAAGAAGTAACACTCTTTCAGAGGTCTCTTCCCCCTAAAAGGGTGTTGTGGTATATAGATGGTTCTTTTACATCTTTATTAATCCCTTGGTTCTGAAATTCGAGAAGTTAGCTATCTGTGTGAAAGATTATCCCCATATACTGTCCGTGTCGTAAGAATATTATGAGAGACATCTGTTCTAAATTACTTAAAATTTACCACTTTGTTGTATAAATATAGCTGGTGAAAACTCTTCTGTTATAAAATGTTGAGCTGTGGCAGTATCTACACAGCATAACATAAAAGCATTCGAGACTTGCCATGTAGCTTTCAGAAGCTACTTTTCAGAGAAAATGTGAATATTGAAAATATCAGCTTGACTCCTTGCTGTAAGCTTTATATTGCTTTGGCATGATTGTTTGTGGATAAGATATTCCATATAGCAGATATGCATGCAATATCTTGGAGACTCATTGAGCAATTTCAGAAACGCACTGAAATCTCTGGCAGTTAAATAGATGCTAATAATTCAAATAAAACTATAGCAATTTTTTTGGCAGTAAACACATGATAATGTATTCTGTGTCATTTTGCCAGCACAGTTATTTCTAAAAGCAACCTTGGTTTTAGTGTGTTGCTTTGTGAAACAATGTTAACTTCTGCAATACAATACAAAGCAATGGATCTGGTAGTAGCTTATGTGTTCCAAGTGTGAAAACAAGCAAAACTGAAGAATTACTTTGTGTGGGGCTTACTTCATAAAGCAGTATACACTATCATATTTCTCCCTTGCAAAAACCTTTGGATGTATAGCCCCAAGAATTCATTTCTTCTTGAAGTTCAGTGTCATTTTGTGCTGTTCACACTTAAAATACAACAGTGCACTGTTGAAAAAATTGCATGTAAATATTCCCATGCCATCTTTGGAAATGTTACTATATTTGCTTGGTGTGGGGGGGGTGCTGATTGTTTAAACAAATCACAAAATATTTGCTTTGAAAAGAAAAGGTGCTGTTGTTCAACATGTAACTGGTTTTCCAGGGATAAAAAAGAAACAGCCTTATTTTCTTCTTACCTTAAAAGGTGCCAGTCCCCTTTGCTCCATGAACATCACCAAGGTTCAGGCTCACTGGAATGTGAAGGAGGCAGAGAACGAGAAGAAACTTTGGAAGTAACTAGACATTCTGGTAATACAGAACCACAGTATCTTAAAAACAATGTTCTTTACAATGCAATGCCTACTGAAGTGCAATCACCTTCTGAGGTTTGATTTGCAAAAAGCGTGTAATACAGCAGTGAAAGCAGGGCCAGTTACAGTCTAAAAGAATAAGGTATGGGATACTTAGATACTTGGAACAAACTACTCCTGAACTTCAGAAAGCCTCATGAATGATAAAAAGCAGGTTGAACTTCGTTTAAATATCATTGAAAAACTAGATCTTAGGAAATTCTGCAAAGATACACATCTCTGATTCCAAAGAGTGTACAGGTTTGAAACCTGATGCTAATCCATATGCCTTTTTTCTTTGTACAAGTGTACTGATCTTTTTAACATTCAGAAATTAAAACACAATTATTTATGGCAGAAACCAAGTGGCATGCACCATCAACCAAAGTTCTGAGTTCCTACAAAGACCGGGCTTTACAGAAAGAAGGCAGTGGCAAGGAGTCACCAAGCAAGCTTTCACATGTAAGTCTCTTACTTGCAAGTTATTCAGAACTCTAAAATAAAAAACAACCCCCAAACGAAAGACCAAAAAACCCCACCCTAGACCTAAAGAAAGAAGTCTTAAAAATACATTTCAGTAAATAATGAAGAAAACTGTATTTTGGGAGGCAAAGGGTGTGCTCACCTAGGTGTGGAGTGAATTGAGTATGCTTAATCTGTGTTTATAAAATAACAACTCCAAGAGGACTTGGGTCTGAGGCACTGAGGAGATGAAGCTAGCATAGTCTACACTCAGGTCTGTATTTACAGCTTCATTTATACTGGCTTGCTTAATCTGTAACGTATTTCATATCCTGCAAAAAGCCCTAAACAACCCTTCAATGTACCACTTGTCATGTTGTGTGAAATACCTAGGCAGTATAATTATCAATAAGCACTATAAAAATTTAGGTTTTATTTTGGGAACGCTGGACAGATGTCTCGTCTACCTAGGTTAGTGCCTTGTCTTCAGTAATGGCAAAATCCTCATTACGTGGTGATAGTGCACTAATGATATATACAGTCTATTTGGTTTTTGTGTGTTTATTGCATGGAAAAACCTGCTCTCTGTGGTAGGAATCTACACGATTTGAAGACTTATATTGGTAACAATATGATGCCAGTTTCTCATCTTATGTACATTGATACCTCTCAAAAAAAAAAATCATAAACAGACTCATGCTGTAGAATGATGCACATGAAGACTAAAATACTTCTGGTTATCTTAAGCCAAACTTGACAGGTAGCTAGACTCAGTAATGTAACAACCAATGTTAAACAGAGCACTGATATCAAAGTTAAATGATGAGTTTGCTTGACTTCAGTCAGAGCTTTATACTATGGCAGCTCTCCTGCTTTTAGGATGGTGGAGATCTGAACAGAAAATTTCATAATGGGCTTATGTTTGTGTTTGCCGGCATATGCATATGTGCAGTGCAGGTGCAAAAGAGCTGTATTGCACAAAGTAAGAACCACATTATTACAAAGATAATACAAATAAAATGACGCTATTTTGTTGTTAGATGCGGTAAAACAGAAGAAAAAAAGTGGTCATCAGCTTGTAAGGGACCTTGTAATGTTCTCTTGTGCATCCCCTTTCTGTTCAACTCAGTTTGCCATAATACTCTGCCAGACAGTGAAGTTCACAATGAGGGCTACAACAAATATACAAGAACTCTGTAAAATATTTAACCATTAGAAAAAGTCTATGCTGTCACTATCAGTATTAACTAATATTTATATTAATGTATTGTCAATATCGATATTAACTAATATTTTTCTGTATTAACTTGGGGGAAGAAAGATAGGGGGGTATTTCACTGGCTATCTTCAAACTCTCTCTCTTCTCCTGGGAAAAATACCATATTCCTACTGGGTTTTGGGGTTGGATGTTTTTTGATTGTTGGTTTTGGTTTCGGGGGGAGAGGGATGGGCACAAGGAAATGAATATGTTCATCTAAACTGTGGCCATAGAGAACTTTGAGCAGTTCAAGATTTCTTTTATCACTAGCTGTCATCCAGTTTCTCTGCTGCTTGCAGGGTCAGGAAGGTGCCTAAGCATACACATTCAACAACATACAGGAAATTTTTGGGAAGGTTCATACGTGAAATACATCTTCTGAGGCAAATTTTATGCCTTTGAACCCACTTTCCCCATTTCTTTCCACTTTGGTTCTATTTTACACTTACAGTAAGAAGTGACATGCGTTTTCTCCAGACACCTTTCTCAAAGTCTCTCTCCTCAAAGTTTTCATCATTTGTTCCATTGTTTTTAAGGTAACAGCCATCTTGTAAAGGTTACAATGAATGCAAATAACCCCCTTTTTTTTTTTTGGATAATAATTTTCACATATTTTGAGGCCTGCTAATTTCCATATGGAATAGAAGTATCATTTCTGGAAAGGCTGCCTTGTCTGACTGCTTTAATGTGTGAGCAGCAGTTATGTTTATATGAATTTGCTACGAGGGGAATCTCATAAAAAAGTTTATCAGCCTTCCCATTTATATTCTGCCTAGTAGAAGTCCATCTTCCCTTATTCTGGCTGCTCTGTCATATAGATAAATTAGTCCAACTACCTAAAATGTCTTTAAAAAACAAAACAAAAACACACACAAATCTCATAAGAGCCCCAACTTAATTGACACAAGTGCCTGACATAATTGTTCCATTTCAGCAGCCATGCTTAGATTAGGGCACTGTGAGTTAAGTTACTTTTATCTGGTACACATAAATCACAATTGGTTTCAATTTAACTATCCACACATCCAATTGGATTTGATCCAGTAAGCTGCATATTTCACCCACACTGAGAAAAAGCCAACAATAATTCAGTCTTTGGTGTTTCTCAGATTTGCAATAGAACTTGTTTAAACAAATAATTACCAATACTTCTAGCTTTAACAAATGCTTATTTTAACTGTTCAGAAATACAATTTTATGGATGTTAAGTAGGTCTTATAATCAGAAAATTCAAGTGTGATCATAAGACTTACAATAGAAGACGGAACGAGAGCTTTTTACTTGCAGTGACATCAACCTTTAATGTATCTATCCAGCTGTGCAATTCATTTCATAGAAACTGGTGGTATAATTAGCTCTTTTCATGCTTCTCAGTTATATTATAGCATACTGTAAAAAATATGAAAGGGTATTTGAATGGCACAAATTGAGTAATTTATATAAAATAAATATTTTACTATTTAACTTGAGAAGGGTCTTTTTTTTTGTTTGTTTTCTTCTTGTTAAGATTGGAGACAAAAGCTGTTCAAGCCACTCCAGCAGCAACACCCTCTCCAGTAATACATCCAGTAATAGTGATGAAAAACACTTTGGTTCTGGAGATCTGATGGATCCCGAGCTGCTTGGATTAACGTATATAAAGGGGGCTTCTACTGACAGTGGAATCGATACAGCTCCCTGCATGCCTGCTCCTCTTCTGGCTCCTTTGCACCTTGCTGGCAGCAGGTCTGGAGTACATTGTCGTCCTGAGCAGTGGACCGAGTCTTCCGAAACTGCTGGGCCAGATGATGATCCAGCTAAAATCTATGCTGTTCATAGCTATGCCTCTGCTATTTCTGCCAGTCATACAGCTGAAGGCAGTATGGGAGACCTAAGTGAGATCTCCTCTCATTCCAGGTATGTTTCTTATGAATTAGGCTTCATGGAATATAGATTAACATACAAAGAACTCTTTTACATTGTTGTCATTTTGCTTACCTGTCTTTGAAAGTGCACTTCAACGATTTCTATTTTTTTGTTGCATTTTAATGCCTATTTGAGCAATTTTCAGGCAATTTTTCATGGGTGCTTAAAAAGTGAACCTAGCCCTACTCCCAGACCTGATGGAAATTTGTATGTGATCTTGTACACGTTGCTTAGGTTTTTAAAGTTTGGAAACACCACTGAGTAAAAGTGAAGTTTGCACCTACTATTTCAAATCCTTTTTTTGTTTTGGTACGGTGTAACAAATTACTTGGTAGTTAATGCTGAAAGAAATTAAAAAAAGCCGCAATGAACAATTTTTACAAGTAGTGATATACAATTTTTACACATAATGAAACTGTATTACATAACATCCTCCCTAATCTACATTATTGTGATGTGTGTTTTATAATTTTGTTCGTTGAACTGAATTTCTGATTGTTTTTCAGCTCTTCTTTTTGTTACCAATGAAATGTCTGTATGGTACATCTGTTGTAAAGCAAACTTTGAAAGTGCAATTTTACAGCTGGTTGCCTTTATCTATGAATTCCTATTTTATGGTGACTTTGAAGTTGAAGCTTTGGTCTACCTGTTAAGGTTTCTATTCTGTAAAGGATGGAAGGAAATTCTTTGTATTTATTTCCTTCTGATTTTCTTGTTTTCAAAGTCACTCAGCACAGGAAAATAACCAAATAATAACTTCTGTCCTTATTTCTTTGTATGCTTGACGTAAGTGAATTAGTTGTGTGTACTTTTGCTGACTTCTAGATATTTTTTTCACAAGTTATAGAAATTAGTACAGACTATTGAGAAAACTAGGTAAATGATTTCACATTAAGTTTTTACTACCCCTATGATAATGCAGAAGCTCCAGATTTACTCTACTTTGTGTGTGTTGAGATTTAGTTTTTATCTATTGTACTTCTAAAGTGACTTTATATATTTTATATATTATACTTCTGAAGTGCCAGAAATTAGGTCTGTTTTTCTAGGACTTCATCATAATGAGCTGAAATAGATTTCTAATGGCTAGAATGTGTATTCTCAGCATATATGTGGCAGCTGTCATGTTTAAAGTGCCAGGAGCCATTAAGTAATCTGCTGCTCTCTTCTATGGAATCAACTTTTTATGGAATAATTAACAATAATTTTAAAAAAAAATCAAAGATTTTAAGTGAATTTACCTAGGCCTTTCCAAAGTAGTAATTTCTGTTGAGATGATGACTCACATTAGGATTGCCCAATTCCTCTTTGGCAATAGAAGTGTTTTTAAATGGTCCTCTTCTAATTTCTGAGCCAAATCTTTTTACTATAGAAAAATATAAGACTTATGTAACCCAACTTTTTTATTTAAACTTTGATTACATATCCTTCAGATTACATTGGAGTGATAAATAATTTTGCTGTTGAGTTTAAACCTGGCGTCACCTATACAGCATTCACAGGCATCCATTATTAAAAATATCTCATTTTGCTGTGATGCTGCAACATTGATGTGTTCTAATAAACATAAGAAAGTTGAGTCAATATTTAAGCATGTGATACCTACTGCTGAATCCTATATATATTTTCTGACTGGTCAGACACTGAGTTTGTATTTCTTCAATAATGAAATTCTAACACTATTGAGGCATTCATACATGATTATTTTGTGAATATTAAATAGTAAACTTGTTCTGCAGTAGCTAAATAATTTAAAACTTCAAGACATAAACCGACAGACTGGTGGAATATCATTGATTTATAACTTCAACATTTCTTTATTAAAATTGTATTCCGTTTGCTGAAAAAAATTAAATTCACAGGAAAGATGCTTGTTGGTTGAAAGATACTGGCCTGATTCTCTAACAAATATCTAAACTAACTAGGGATTAAATTGAAAGATAGCATTGTGTTTTGTGTTTGTAAACCAACAAGGAAAGCAGAGGCTGCTTCAGATTCCAGCCTCTGATATTAGGCAGGGCTCTTGGTTTCTGAATGTTTTGCTTACTTCACCTCCAAGATGAAAAGAAGAAATTCATTCTTCAAGGAAGTGTTTGATTTAGTTAATTCTAAATAATTTTGAGAGTCTTCCATAAAAGCTTTTATTAGTGTCTTCTAATGAAATAGAAGAGGCTATGCATAATAGAAGAGGCTATTAAAATTATCCAGAGGACTGTTTTTGTTGAACTGAAATTTACTTCTGTTAATATTAAATTCTTAACTCTACTGAATGAAAGGCAAGGTTTGATGGGGCTTTCAGCAACCTGGTCTAGTGGAAGTTATCTGTAGAAAATTACTGTGCCAATATTCCTACCTTGATTTTAACCTTGAAAAAAACTTAAGAATTATTGCTGCAAAGCATTTCTAATTTATTGTATGGCAGATTTCATTTTTGCTTTTGTCTGTTTTCTTTATTTTTTCAGCGGCTCACATCATTCTGGAAGCCCATCAACACATTGCTCTAAAAAGAGTGGCTCCCTGGACACCTCTAAAGTCTATATAGTGTCGCAGAGTAGTAGCCAACAGATTTCTGGGTCAGTTTCAAAACCTTATCACAGACAAGGAGCAGTGAGTAAATATGTCATTGGATGGAAAAAATCAGAAGGAAGTCCTACACCCGAAGAATCTGAAGTTTCTGAATGCCCTGAGTAAGAACTATTTAATTTTGTTGGGGGAAGAGGGGCAATGAAAATAAATTTTAAAATATGATAAAAATAGAAAATGACAAATTCTTCACTTTTAAATGTTTGTTGTTTTTGTGTTGTGTTTTTTTTTTTTTTCTGTACCTTTATGTATCAAAGGTACATTAAAAAAAAAAGACAATAACTGCACAGGGTGCTATCATCTTCTCTGTTCTATCCGGCTGCACCATTTTACCATCTGTCAAATTAAGCAAACTGACAAAAGTTGCTGAAAGTGTCTATAGCTATGTCAGACATCCTGAATTTCCATTTTGAATCCCTAGGAGACAGTTGCAAAGTTACAATTTTATTAATGTCTTAAAGATCTTTTCTACAAATCTTCATGAACTTCAGTTAAAAAAAGTTTGCTTCCAAATGTTTCTGTGCTAAACCTTGCTGCCTTGTTGCCAATTACATTGACTAATACATTACAGATGAGAAAGGTTACCATAAACGTATCAGTGATCTATGGTAAATAATTTTTTTTTAATAGTGCCAGTTGGAGATATTTTCAGTGGTTCTTTGGTATCTTTTTCTGACTTCATTTTAAATTAACAGATACAAACTGCTAGTTAGGACCCCACAAGAAAAAGATTAAGTGTGGGTATATCTGACTCTCTTCATGAGACTAAAAAATATGGAGGCTTCAATAAAACTACATATTTTTGTAGCACGTGTCATTTAGACAAAAGTATTCAGAGCAGTTTTATCAAACAGCTATATGTACAGCTTAACACAGGAATAGCTCATGAGATATGTGTTCATCTTAGGTGGAAGAAAAAGACTTGCACTTAAAGGAAAAGCAGCAGTATTTTAAATACAGATAGAGATGGTGCTTTCCCAATGCTGCAGCAGTAGTGTTTGAATCTGCTGTTTGAAGCTAACCCTTAAATTTTTGTTAGCTTCAAATTCTTCTCAGATAACCTCCTTGCTTTCTTTTTGTGCTTAAGCCATTCAGTTCTATCTCTCAATAGATCAGACAGCCCCGTATATCTCTATAATTTGGCACGCAATATCTGATTTTCAGATGTTTAATATGGGATTACTCTTTGTTTAATGGGAGTGGGTTGTTTGCATCTAATATCTCATATTGCATATATATATGCATATTTATGGCAAGGTTCACATTTAAAAATATAAACTAGAATGTGCTATGAAATATTATCCTAAAGTTAAGCTCTTAAATTTCTAATTTTCAAAAGTAGATGATGCTACTACCTTCCTGTCTCAGTTATTTGTTTCTTTGTGTTATTGTACTGATTTCATTTTTCCACACCCTCCCCCCCCAAATGTTTGAATTGCTTAAAATGTTCAGTTGTAGCATTTTCACTTAAAAGGTGGAATTGTTGGTTCCCACAAGTTTTTGCATATTGAAGTTGATCGACTTGTGAAAATATCTCTTTATTTTGAAAGGAATCTTTAAAAATTAATCATGGTACTTAAACTGAAGCCACAGCAACTTCGTATCTTCAAGTGCTAGTACTATTTAAGAAATATTTAATATGGCAACACTTCCTATATCAGAAAATATTTTCAGATTTTTCCATGGTGTACAGCATTGCTTCACCTCTTTCTTTCTAGGAAAGCTTTCTATACATCACAGAGAAGAAATATCTCTCTGAGGATAATTATGTTGAAATAAATTAACATCTCTAATTAGCAATGATGATGAAAATCAGGTCAATTGCTGAATGTTGTGCCACTATAGGATATAATTCACTGAGAATTGCACTTTACTGTAGCAGAGCTTGTTTCCTCTCTGCTGAAGACAGAGTCACTGATTATGCTGCACTTAGCAGTAAGTAATGATTTTGAATGTATGTTCTGTGTGTTTGGGAATCTCTAGTTCTTTCGATGGCATTTCCACAGTTAACCTGTTAAAATTCCCTCTCTCTCGCTGGAAGGAAGCTGAAAGATAATAATTCATTTAATCTTTTGTTGTCTATAAATAGATTTTTTTTTATATATGCTGGTAGTTAAGACAGCTGTTTTATTTATCTAAAGAGCTTTATGAAATTGCTGATTCACTTGGCAAATGGCACAATCAATTACCAATACACTTATACACTTTAAACGTTGCCATTGATGACCATAGTAATTTTGCCAGATTTTGATGCTGGATACAGTATCACACTATGAAACATTGATTTTCTTGTTTGTTAAGGAAGTAAAAGCTAAAACATTTTGTGCTGAATTATTGGAAGTGTCGATATGAATACAACTTTAACAATAGGAAAGTATGGTGTGTAAAACAGAAAGAGGAAAAACAAGCATTCTGCTTTTTAAAATTGTTCTTTAGAATTCCTAAAATTAATTTTTCAGTGGTCTAAGAATTTTATTTTGGACCCACAGTTTCATAAATAGAAAATGGTAGAAAAAATGTTCTAAATAAAAGTGTGCTGTGTCAGGAGATAATTCTAACAATTTTTACTTTGTGACAGAAAAGAAATGCAATATTTTAAGTCCAAGAGCACTCTTGCTTCTCTTGCTAAAACACCAATTGTCTCAACAGAGTGTATGATGATATTGATGCTGTGTCTGCGTCAAGTCCACTCCAAACTTCTGTGAGGAATGCTATTGTTGAAAGCCAGCAAGTCTTGTCCAAGGAAGATTTTCTGAAGTTGATGCTGCCAGACAGCCTTCCTATGGAGGAGGGGAGAAGAAAGGTTAGCTACTTTCTTCAACTCTGTGTATCTCAGATAATGGTAACTTAGAAATTAATTTCTGGTATTCCCCAGATTGGTATAGAGAAGGCAGTATCATTTTGTGTAAGCAAAGTATATTCCATGCTTTTGTTATAAATTCTGACCATAAGTCCCAAAATATGATTTTCCACAATATGGAAATGATTTCTAGTTTGATGATTATGTATGAAATACAGTATTTGTTTAAATATATATCTGCTTAGCTTGAGCAGAAACAAGTGCAGGTTGAGCTACTTAATTGCAATTTGAAAGGTTAAAAGTAATATTTTCAGGATTAGATGCCTAAATTTATACACCTAATATGATATTAAGGTACATGAATAAAAGTAGCCTGCTTTCCCCTGCCCTGTACCAACAGTTCTGTTTGAAGTCTGAAACATGATTTTATGTGGGTACCAGTGGCAACTGCTCAAAAAGCATAATTGCAAGTGCTAGTGGAGAGTATACATCTAATCTTTATAGTATGTAGACAATCGGTAATATTTAAAAGTGGATAGAGAACTTAAAATACACTACTCCCCAAAGTATTAAATAATTCTGAATTCTGTGCTTAATGTGGAATAAAGCACAAAGCAATTAAATTGCTTGAGATAATTGTCACACTTTGCTATTAACTCTGTGCTCTCCTAATCCACCGTGTTTATACAATGTGCTAAATAGCATAATCATCATGTCTGAACAAAAGTAACACATGGGAATCCTCTTAAGCGCAGATTTGAATTTAAAATTCAGATCATATATATATATTTAACATGCAGGATGTTAGGTATACATTACATGTGTTTGAATTTTCATGAATAATGTCCTAGAGGTTTTTATAATTTGATTGATAATTAGTTTTTTGTGATGATTTTAAGAGCTGCCAGTGTTTCTGGCTTCCTAAATAAGAAATAACAAGGTCTGAGGAAGTGTGCCATCCTGAGTTAAATTGCTGCTGTCCACTTCCCCTTGCAAGATACCCAAACCAAAATTTAGTAAGCAAGAAGGGGCCGTGGGCCCTGACTTGCAGGGGCTCCCCAGCCATAGGACTCAGCACTATAGTCTTTGATTGTGCCCTCAGAAGGTAGAAATCTTGGTGTAGGTACGTCAGTTGCCTTTAACAGCAAAGTCAGAAAGGAGTTTTCTGAATATGTAAGATTCTATAGAACCAAATCACGTTTTTGGTTTGGTTCTGTTTTACCTTCTTCATAGCCGAGGGAATAATGAGCCCTCTAGGTAATGTTTAGTTTTTATTGCACTCTGAAGGGAAACTCTGTAAAGCTCCAACAGTTAACATTCAACATGTTTGGATGGCTAGTGAGTGAGCAATCTTTATAGATAGGAGAAGCAATATAATGTTGAGGAGACTTGAGTAACAGCCACGAATTGCATTAAGATGCTTGCTGAGAATATAACAGGAAAGAGGTCTGGAGACCCTTTGATTCACAAGGTAAAGGCTTTTCACCCTCTGTCCAATGTGGTTTCTAATTAAGCTCAGGGTCTTTTGGCATTTTTTAATCACTGCTTATAGAAGAATACCGTAAATACACTCATTTAAGGATGCTGTGTGTGTGCTCTATCCAGTCATTTAGGGATGCTGCTTATGCCTCTTCTATTGCTCACTTCATGTATGTGTTAAAATAAAGTTTTAGATTATGTTTATTCTCACAGCCCATATCTGTTTCAGGCAAATCTCTAGAAGTGATGTAGTATTTTGATACTTTCCTAGATTAGAATCTGAATATCTCCCCTAATTTTCTCTGGGATGTACTTAAGCATTCTAACAATTGAGCATGTCCTGTATAATTCTCAAAATAGATGATTTCCTGAACTACCACTATGAAGTGTATTTAATTATTTTGTAAAGACTGTGTCTTGTGACATAACTGAGCATTTCTGTGTATTTGGTGTAGAAGTATCCATCAGTGAGCAAGTTGTCAGAAATACAATAATGTAGATATGTTTAATTCTATGCTATATTCACTATTTTAAAAAGCTACTGCTCTTAAGCATATATTAGAATCATAGAATCATAGAATAGTTAGGGTTGGAAAGGACCTTAAGATCATCTAGTTCCAATCCCCCTGCCATGGGCACAGACACCTCACACTAAACCCCCACTAAACATGCCACCCAAGGCTTTGTCCAACCTGGCCTTGAACACCGCCAGTGATGGAGCATTCACAACTTCCCTGGGAAACCCATTCCAGTGCCTCACCACCCTCACAGTAAAGAAACTTCCTCCTTATATCCAATCTAAACTTCCCCTCTTTAAGTTTGAACCCATTACCCCTTGTCCTATCACTACAGTCCCTAATGAAGAGTCCCTCCCCAGCATCCCTATAGACCCCCTTCAGATACTGGAAGGCTGCTATGAGGTCTCCACGCAGCCTTCTCTTCTCCAGGCTGAACAGCCCCAACTTTCTCAGCCTATCATCATATGGGAGGTGCTCCAGTCCCCTCATCATCCTTGTGGCCCTCCTCTGCACTTGTTCCAACAGTTCCATGTCCTTTTGATGTTGAGGACACCAGAACTGCACACAATACTCCAAGTGAGGTCTCACAAGGGCAGAGGGGCAGAATCACCTCCCTCGACCTGCGGGTCACGCTCCTTTCCATGCAGCCCAGGATGCGGTTGGCTTTCTGGGCTGCAAGCGCCCACTGAAGCCAGCTCATGTTCATTCTCTCATCAACCAACAGCCCCAAGTCCTTCTCAGCAGGACTGCTCTGAATCTCTTCTCTGCCCAACCTGGAGCTGCGCCTGAGATTGCTCCACCCCATCTGTAGGACCTTGCCCTTGTCATGGTTAAACTTCATCAGGTTGGCATCAGCCCACCTCACAAGCGTGTCAAGGTCCCTCTGCATGGCATCCCTTCCCTCCAGCGTATCAACCGAACCACACAGCTTGGTGTCAGCAGGAAACTTGCTGAGGGCGCACTCAATCCCACAGTCCATGTCACCAACAAAGATGTTGAACAAGACTGGTCCCAACACCGATCCCTGAGGGACACCACTCGTTACTGGTCTCCAGCTGGATACTGAGCCATTGAGCAGTACTCTTTGCGTGCAGCCATCCAGCCACTTCTTTATCCACCGAGTGGTCCACCTATCAAATTGATGTCTCTCCAACTTAGAGACAAGGATGTCATGTGAGACAGTGTCAAACGCTTTGCCCAAGTCCAGGTAGATGACATCAACTGCTCTACCCTTGTCCATTAGTTTTGCAGCCCCATCATAGAAGGCCACCAAATTGGTCAGGCAGGATTTCCCCTTAGTGAAGCCATGCTGGCTGTCACCAACCACCTCTTTGTTTTTCATGTGCTTCAGCATGCCTTCCAGGAGAATCTGCTCCAAGATTTGCCAGGCACAGAGGTGAGACTGACTGGTCTGTAGTTCCCCAGCTCATCCATTTTCCCCTTCTTGAAAATGGGGGTTCTATTTCCCTTTTTCCAGTCGTCGGGAACTTCACCTGACTGTCATGATTTTTCAAATATGATGGACAGTGGCTTAGCAACTTCATTCACCAGCTCCTTCAGGACCTGCGCATGGATTTCATCAGGTTCCATGGACTTGTATACATTCAGGTTCTTAAGATGGTCTCAAACCAGATCCTCTCCTTCAGTGGGCCCAGGGTCTTCATTCTCACGGTCCCTGCATCTGCCTTCCAAGACTTGGGTGATGTGGTCAGAGCATTTGCTGGTGAAGACTGAGGCAAAGAAGTCATTAAGAACCTCAGTCTTCTCCAAATCCAGGGTAGCCAGTTCTCCCGATAGCTTCTGGAGAGTGCCCATGTTGTCCCTAGTCTGTCTTCTATTTTCAATGTACCTATAGAATCCCTTGCTGTTATCTTTCACATCCCTAGCCAAGTTGAATTCTAAGTGGTCCTTAGCTTTCCTAACCTGGTCCCTAGCTTCCTGGACAACACCGCTGTATTCTTCGCAGGCCGCCTGTCCTTGCTTCCACCTTATATAAGCCTCTTTTTTCCTTTGAATTTTCCTCATCAGCTCCTTATCCATCCAAGGAGGTCTCCTGGCCCTCCTGCAGCAGTTCTCTCTAGTTGGGATGCCACACTCCTGGGCTTGCAGCAGGTGATCCTTGAATATTCTGTATAAAGAGTGTGCAACTCATAATTAGAAAGGAAACAGGACAGAACATTGAATTGTCATATGCAGGACAAACCAGTTAAAATAATTAAGGCAATAACTGACCTATGTAGATGTGAAGAATAACTGGATTTGCAGTACTACAGAGTGACATATGATGTGGAATGGCCCAGTTTTATAGTACAGCAGCGTCTTGTTTTACTGTACATATTTGGTTGTGGTTTCAGTAACTTTTTTAAATGCATAAATAGTTTTCACTTAACTCTGCTATCCTGTTTCCTAAAGCTATTTCATGATATCTGGAAAGATGTAGTGTCTCAAATCACTTTTCTTATCCAGTGAATTATATGGCAGGATATATCAGTTTAGAATGTTTAACATTAAAGCGTAGTCATTTCAAATTGAAATCAAACAATTCTATGTATATACTTGAATAAATGTTAACAGAGTTGGTAACCTTATATATATTTCTGGAAAACATTGCTGTCATAAGGCCATGCAGGTTTCATTTAACAATTCAGAATTAATACAGCTACACAGTATCTGATTCATTCATGGTGATATGTTCCAAAATATCAAGGGGAAGTATGAAAATTCAATTCAGTAACTCTTTTGAGGACCTAGTAGATCTGATATAGTGGAACAAATCTCTGATCTTCTGTATTGGCTCAAGAATTCCACAGTGCCTGCCTAGAAAATACTCCCAAGAGCTGATGATGAGATGTGATCACTTGAGTTACTTAACCAGTAATATGTGTTCTTATATCGTTCTATTTTGATGTTTAGTTTTCATTCTATGGAAACCTTTCTCCACGGAGGACACTTTATCGTACCTTATCTGATGAGAGTATATGTAGCAACCGAAGAGGATCTTCGTATGCTAGCTCTCGAAGTTCAATGCTAGACCAGGCCTTGCCAAATGATATCTTATTCAGCACTACTCCTCCATATCACAGCACGTTGCCTCCCAGAATGAGCCTGACTCCTGGAATGGGAAATCTGAGAAGTAAGTGGTTGCTGCTGTCATTGCTGAGTTTGGCACATTTGTAATAAACAAATCACCAAATATTAAGAAATTATGAAATGTCAAATCATCATTCCAGTTAGCCCGGTAAAAGAGCATTTGGTCAGCAGTACGTGCTTATGTTTGCCATAGCGATCAATTCAGATTTATTATGTTTGGAGGCAGCATTCACTTTACTGCATGAACTACTTTCATGAGACCAGTGACAGGCAACAAACATTTGTCTGCAGGTACTTCTTGTTATCATTGTATTTTCCAGTGGTGACCTAATTAAGACTAGCTGGCCTGTTTTATTTTTATGTGCATTCAAGTTACTGAAATATTCACTAATACATTCAAATAACAGCTAAACGGGACAACTCCTATTTAGAGGATCCTTTTGGTAGCATCTTAAAGGGAAATGTGCAATAGTTGTTATTGTTACCTCCAGTTTCAAATCTGAATTTGCTGCTACTTTTTTTTTTTTTGATGTTAGTAAACCTTTGCAAATAACACATCATTATTAATGTCAGAAAAAGATGTAGTCTGGGGTGCAAAGTTAAAACTATTTTATGAAGGTGTCTCTTTACTTATGAGGTTTCCATGAGATCTTTATTATTTGCTTACCTTGCAATAATTCCAGTATGAAGTGATGAACTCTAAAGTTTGTTGTTACAAAAATCTTTAAAAAAAAGAAAAAAAAAAGAAAAAAGTGGAAAATATGCATGCTTATATACCACTGTTCAAATCAACACAGCTAGATACTTATATTTAGGCTACATAACCATATTTTTACTTAATAAGACTGAATGGTTTTTACAAAAATGCTATATCTCTTTACTTTTCAATTATTTTATGTAAGGACATATATATAGACATTTCATACAGAGGATACCCAGTCTCGGGGGGAGGGAATGGAACAGTTAAAAAAAAAAAGACACTTTTTGTTGCCTACTTTAATATTGCATTGCAGCTGACTGCAATATAGAGGAACAGTAGAACAATTTAAAGGAATAGCAGAGAAATTATGAAGTCCATACTTAGGAAGCTGTGGGTGGATTTCTTAAAGAGTTAAGGACTTTTGTAGGCATATGTGGACAGATGACTTAGTAATAAAAAGGGCTCTGTCATTCATTGTGTCCTTCAGGGAGTAGCAGTCACTTGCTGACTTTCAGAAGTAAGTCTTATATACAAAACACTTTTCTAGTTATAGTGGCCTCAGCTATGAGGCTGAGTTGTGTTCATTAATGACTGGTTAAACTGGTATCACAAACAAGGGCTGAATTCCTGCTTCAGATGGGAATGCATGCTTGGTGTACCTTTTGCCATTCTAAAAATATTCTTCTCTCAGAATGAAATTCTTTATTAAAAATTTAATATGTAAAGATCCTTTGCTTTTACTGATAGATAATAGAGACCCATTTTATTTCATTTGAGACTAATTTGATAGATTTTATAGTCTATGAGGGAGTTATATATAATCAGGCATCCTAACTGTATTTTTTTCTTTCACTATGTTAGACCTGTGTTTTTACAGCCATTCTTGTAAAAGTAAATGTGCAGTGGCATCAGACCTTGAGCATGCTTTTGTTCTGGAGATTGACACAAGGCAATTAATAGTGTACATTCAAGCTGTATACTGCTTCTCCAGCAGTGAAATTTTAGTGGTTTATGTGTTAGTTCTGTCTTAGACACCTTATTTTCTATTCTTGCTGCTTCTTAGGTACAGAAAGTTACTTATACACATAGCTGGGAAAACCCATGAAACTAGTATCCCATCAGTCAAAATGGAGCTGATATGGTGATAATATTTTCATATACAACCTCTATTTTCTGCTTTGGTTTTGTATTATAAAAGTGCCTTTCAATGCCAGTGATACAGGATCTTTTGTCATGGCTGTTGACTGATTAGCTGCAATTACACTCTGAAAATAAATACATCGTGACTTGCCCACCTTCATTTTCAAAATAAGGTTAGTCAGTATCTCCATATTAGAAACTAACTTTGGCTCTTGTTAGGAAGGTTTTATAATCAGTGCATAGGTATTTACTTTCTATAGCAGTGGTGATGTGAGAGGGTTTTTTATATCTATAATTTTAGCTTGAGTTTGCAGTTTCAGATATCAGGATTCTTAACTGCCATAGTAATGATTTTTTGAAATACATATGTTTGTGATCTTTAAACGTTTTAATTTTACTGTTGTTTAATGTTTACAGAATTCAGTGGAAATAGTGTGGGTTTGGCTGGAATTAATTTTAGAAAGATAGGTACATTCTTGTATGTTATTACCCAGCATGGGGTCCATGAAATATTGTGGCAGCACCAAGTCTCGTGAGACCCCTGTAGCAAGGAAAGGAGTGTGATTAATAGATAAGCAAGGCAGCATCAAAACCAAAGCATAATAGGCAGCCTTGAAAGGGCTCAGTTTACTGAGAAATCAGAGTTATCAGACAAAACAGCCATGCAAATGTGGAAACAGAAACTTCAACTATGTGTGATGTTGACTGAAGGAAGAAGATGAGAAAGTGAAGCTATAGGATTTTTTTATTTTATCACTGAGGGAAGTGAAGTGAAAAAAGAGTTCCTTTCAGTAAAGTCTGAAATGCAGGCTCTGACAGTTGAGTGCTCTTGATTGCACACAGTGCGCTAATGTAGAAAGATTCATTTCATTTTATCTTATTTTTAACTTAAACTAGAAAGGCGGACTCATGTAGCTGAGAACTGTGGAATTTTACCTTGGGGACATTAACAGTTCCCTGACTGAGACAGTGCTGCTCATGCTAAGCGATTCTAGCATGCCGTACGCAGTTGCAGGTACAAATCTATCCCCATCTTGCAAATTCATGGCAGCTGAACTAGCAGGGGAAGAGTGAAAACAATGAGAACCGCTGATACAGAACTAGTGTACTATCACAAGTTGGAAACCCAGGAAGACACAGGGAGGTAGTTTGACATTGTAGGCACTGTCGTCCACTGGCATGTTGTACTGTGCTGTGAAGAAAGGGGCAAGGTGCAGGATTCTTGCAATGAAGAAGGTCATAAGGAAGGGACTATTTTGCAATGATGTAAGTTCTGAAAGTTCTCAGATTTTACATGCCATAGGGAGAAGGTTGCCAGGAGCGCAACTGTATGTGTGTAACTATGTTATTAGAAGAAAGTCCATCTTAAAACTGGCTTACAACCACAGTTAGCTTCAATCCAGAACTAACCTCATTGACAAAAAGCAATACTTGGTGAAAGAGCATCACTGTGCGTCTATGATGTGCAAAGTAAACAATTTGGAAGTCAGTTTTTCAGTAAGCAAATACAGGCTGTTGATTCAGTAATTCACACAACTGAAGAAGTGTATATGTTGCTTGCTACAGACTTACACAGTGAATACTAGAACATGAGACTATCTTCAATAACAAAAGGGAAGGGAAAAGTAGTTATTGGGGTCACATCTTCACTGTTCTAACAGTAATGTGAGCATATGACCATAAAAAATTCTACTAACAGGCTGGCATCTTTGAAGGGAGACTTTGGGCAGCCCTAGGTAATACTGAAAAAGGGAAAGTTTGGCAGGCAGCTCTTGTTTCACAGGACTATAGAGATACAACTGCTGATTGCAGGAAAGAACAGGAAGCAGGCACTGGGATTTATGTCTGCATATCATTTGGTATATTCATTCCACTGCAGCATCTTTTGAGATAATCTACTTGTTAAATGATATGTCTAGTTTTAGCACAGTAAATGAGGAGCACTTAGCAGGTACTTTTTCATGACATACAGCCTCTGCATAAAAGTATCAGTTCCAACTGAAGCAGGATACTTGTCTTGGAAGTAGAAAAGGTTAAATCAGGTGAATCTTTCTTCTTTCAGTATAATTAGTTACTCTTTGAATACAGAGCTATATGGGACCAATGACAGTCAAGTTCAGGAGCTCTGTTGGAAACAACTGACCACATAATTTTGGTGAAAATAAGGACTCTTCAAAATGCTTTATACTTTATGTATCAATAATAAGAATAAAGATAATTCCTAAGTGTAGGAAGTGGCATAACTGAAAGGACCAGAAACCGCAAGATCAATCATTTTGTGCCAAAAGGAGTACAGCAAATAAAATACTCTTTAAAACTGAAAGGTAACGCTGTAATTGTTTTCTCAAAGGAAATAAGGGATAATTTTTTGATGCTTCAAAATCAGTCTTGTGGGCTATGAAGATAGTGGCTTATGAGGTTAGGCATATCCTCTTGGACACACAGAGGTGGGCTTGCTAAAGCATAACTTGCCACCTTTGCACAAATGAAAAAGGAACAGGCAGCCTGCAGCTGCTGATGTGGCAGAGATACAGAGAAAAGTGGAGGCAGCAGTAAGGCAAGAGGAGCAGGAAAGAAATGCAAATACAGGAGGCTAGAAATAATTCATCTCACCCAGAGCATTCCTTAAATACAAAGGTTATTCTCTGAAATTCAGAGGCACAAAGGAATTCAGAGGCACATATCATTAAAGAGCCGCCTTTTTTTTTTTATTTTTATTTCTTTTTCATATTTTTCCCTTTTTTCTTTTTCCTTCCCTTCTCACCCCACCCCCCACACAAGGACACATAATGTAATAATGAAAATGAATTATTCTGTGGTGGCATATTTGTGCATGTTCAGTTATTCTGCTTATAATTTCAGCCATCAGCAGGAGCACTTGCATTTTCAAGCCTATCAGTATTCAAACCTCTACTCTGGCAGGCTTTCTGCAGTTGAGTTGCTCTGTCATGCCTTATGCAGGAGTGAATAGGATCCACCTTAAGGCCCTCAGAAAGACAATGCATAATGAAGGATGACTACTGGTGAATATATCACTCCTACACATTAATTTGGAATGCCAGCAGAATCTCACTGGGAGCAGGCATCTTTCTGACAGGTTTCATAATCAGCTTCTGTAGGCTGATCATACAAAAGCAAGGGCTATCCCTTAGGGCCTCCCTGCTGGTCTAGAACCAAAAGCTGGCTTGCCAGCCTTTCAAATAAGGCATTCTGTCTGTTTTCCACAACAGGGTTGTATAAAACACTTGTACTTGCATAAACAAGGTTCTTATAATTTGCAGGTCATATACTGTTCAGACTGTTCTGATCTTGAGCTTGCAGTGTACTTGCACCCCAAGGTAACCTTAGCCCAGATTTCATGTGTTTTTATAAGGAACTGAAAATAAAATCTCAGTACAGATGTGTGGCTAGAATATATTTGTATATTACCTTTTCCATTTCATACAACATCCACTTTTGCATATAAGAGTGGGTATTAAAAAGACATTTCTACATAGATTTTTCAGGCTACTTCCAATAGTAGTATAACAATACTGCATCTTTCACATAAATTGTAGAACAAGATAAATACCACAGTAAGTAGGATTTCTACCTCCTGCGTTGTTTCTGCTTTGTAGGACTCCTAATTTTTGACAGAGGATTTCAAACCTACTTTAATGTTCCTGATTTTGCTTCTTAAAAATAAAAAACAAGCTTTCTGCAAAGCATGTAGTATGCTCTGGTCATTGCTTCATGCAGTAGAATGTGTGTAACAGGTTGCTGCTTTTATATTTTTAGGTCAGAAATCTTTTTTTCAAATGGACTTTGGTGTTCTTTTTATCGGTATCAGGACAATGAGAAGATGCCATTTTCTTCAACTATAATATATTTTCTGCTTGTATAAATGTATTTTTTTTCCTTTTTTCTTTTTTTTTTCTTTTTTTTTTTAATTTGGTCTTCTCCTGGGGAAAAAAAAAAAAAGTATTCCTTATTGGAGTTGAATCACTGGAATAATTAGATGGAAATTTCATTCTGAAATATTTGAGGAAAAATTACTATTTCAACCTTTAATGGAAGTAGCTATGCCTGAAGCAAAATTTCTTTTTTTTTTTTCTTGCTATGCTATGTAATAACAGTATAATATTGTATCACTAGCATTATGGCTAAGATGAAGTGTGATTATAAATAATGGATTTGGTTTACGTTCAGTTTTAAGAACCTCTGTGTGCTCATTCAGCACTGTTCATTTTAATGTGTACGCATTGATCAAGGTGAAGATTGCTACGGATAGATACTTAAAATGTAAAACTGTTTTAGATAACTGTGAAAATTAGCATCTCCTCTACTAACATGTATGTTCATGGTACCTTTCTAAAAGACTGCCTAACTGAAAACTGTGTTTGAACTAACTTTATAGTGTATACATTTCAGTTATTATATACTTTATCTACAGCGTGCAATGTATTGCAGCTCATTCTGGAGCTTAGAGATTGACACACAAGTCTTATGTCCTCAAATATATAGCTACAAATATTAAACTAATAGGGTAATATTTTCAATGTGAAAGTGAGTTTTGGATATAGTCTAGAACTTACAAATGCATTAAAAGCAGGTGATATTTTAAAATTGCTTCTGGAACTGAACTATTTAAGTTTAAAGATAAAACTGCATGTAACTGTCTTGTATGTTGTTTCACAGCCTTCTTAAAAATGTAACTTTGTGTATCTAGCAACTTTTCTGCTCAGTGCTCAGGTTTAGTATGGTATACTTTAACAATGGATGCTGCCTACTTGCACAGCATTCACGTGAAAATGTGAAGAACACATCATGTGCAAACTGGCACAAAAAAAAACTTTAGAAACCCTTCCCATCTTATTCTGATGAAGTTTAAATATTGTTCTGCCCATGCTGAGTATTGAACAGGAAAAGACAGAAAAAAGAGAAATGAGATAAGCGCTCTTTGCTTATAATTTTTTTACAGTTCATTAAAATAGCTTCAAAATTAATTGTACATCATTGTTATAGGAAGACTAATTGTTGTGTTTATTGTTTAGATGAATTCTGGTTCTCAGATGGGTCCTTATCTGATAAAGCCAAATTCAATGATCCTGGCCTGATGCCCCTGCCAGACACTGCCACAGGGCTAGACTGGTCTCACCTGGTAGATGCTGCACGAGCGTTTGAAGGTAACAGGAAAATTTGAATAAAGATTAATGTTCAGTACACAAATTTTTTTTAATGTATAGCCACATTTTGAATTACAAAAATTCAGTGTTTGCCTCCATAGCCTTTGAGTTCTTTTGGCAGTATTGCTATTCAGTGTGGAATATTGTCACTGAGAATTTGGGGTATTCATGATATTTTCAGTATCTATCTTAAGTACAGTTCATCCATTTATGGGCCTAAATTCCTTCTGTAACCAATTGGATACATCAGGTGAAGGAGAGATTCAAAGCATTTAATTTAGATGTTTAAAATGAAACTGGAAGTAACACTTCCCTGAGTTTACTGTGTTGTGCTTGTCAACTTTTATTTGTAGTCTAGATGATGTTGCAGTCCCTCTCAGTTTTCATTATAAGCCCTTGAAAAACAGCAAAAATGTACATCATATTTTCCAGAAGCAGAACTTGGAGTGCAAGATATAGACCCAGGTTATTAAATTCTTAAATTATAAGACTAAGTTGACTAAGAAAAAATCTCATTTGCTTCTCTGAGAGCTAAACCTATACATAATGTATAAACACGGAAAGGTGGATGTTGTTTTGAGTGTATATATGAATATACACAGCTGAATGTTTGCATTTAGTTGTTTCCGAGGGGTGTTGCAGTTAGGTTGCTGTGGTGTCCTAGAATTTCTGACTGTTGTAGCTGGCAGGAAGTACTGTGGCACTGACAACCATTCCCATGCATTTCTATGTTTGATTGCTCTGAGAATATCCTGCTATTTGCTATTGACATCTTAACTGAAGATAAATTTGGATCTGTAAATGACTAACTGTAACTTTGTACTTGAAGAATATTTTTCAACATTAATAAAAATTTTAAGGCCAGCCAACTAAAGGGTCATTCTGTACCAGTTATGCTCCTGAATATTTAGCTTTCTTTGAAAACTTCAATAGATTTTCATTATTTTACTACTTACTGTTGTAATGAAAATAATTTCATTTTGGTAAGTGTTATGTGCATGTAATTACCATTTGAATTTCAGAGAGAGGCAGAAAAACATAACTATGCACAGTGCCCTATCCTAGGGAGGATTGGTATTCACTTGTTGCATTTTAACTGGAAAAAAATTAGATATATCTGTAGACAATGCTGAAGAACGGATGGTCTGAGTCCAAGAATAGAAACTTTGTATCGTTTGCTAGAATCGTGGAGTAGTTAGGGTTGGAAAGGACCTTAAGATAATCAAGTTCCAACCCTCCTGCCATGGGCAGGGATATCTCCCACTAAACCATGTCACCCAAGGCTCTGTCCTACCTGGCCTGGAACACCACCGGGGATGGAGCACTCGCAGCTTCCTTTGGGCAATCCATTCCAGTGCTTCACCACCCTCACAGTAAAGAAACTTCCTCCTTATATCCAATCTAAACTTCCCCTGTTTAAGTTTGAACACGTTACCCCTTGTCCCATCACTACAGTCCCTAATGAAGAGTCCCTCCCCAGCATCCCTATAGGCCCCCTTCAGATACTGGAAGGCTGCTATGAGGTCTCCACGCAGCCTTCTCTTCTCCAGGCTGAACAGCCCCAACTTTCTCAGCCTATCATCATATGGGAGGTGCTCCAGTCCCCTCATCATCCTTGTGGCCCTCCTCTGCACTTGTTCCAACAGTTCCATGTCCTTTTGATGTTGAGGACACCAGAACTTCACACAATACTCCAAGTGAGGTCTCACAAGGGCAGAGGGGCAGGATCACCTCCCTCGACCTGCGGGTCACGTTCCTTTCCATGCAGCCCAGGATGCAGTTGGCTGTCTGGGCTGCAAGCGCCCACTGAAGCCAGCTCATGTTCATTTTCATATCAACCAACAGCCCCAAGTCCTTCTCTGCAGGGCTGCTCTGAATCTCTTCTCTGCCCAACCTGGAGCTGCGCCTGAGATTGCTCCACCCCATCTGTAGGACCTTGCCCTTGTCATGATTAAACTTCATCAGGTTGGCATCAGCCCACCTCACAAGCGTGTCAAGGTCCCTCTGCATGGCATCCCTTCCCTCCAGCGTATCAACCAAACCACACAGCTTGGTGTCAGCAGGAAACTTGCTGAGGGCGTACTCAATCCCACAGTCTGTCACCAACAAAGATGTTGAACAAGACCGGTCCCAACACCAATCCCTGAGGGACACCACTTGTTACTGGTCTCCAGCTGGACATTGAGCCATTGAGCAGTACTCTTTGCGTGCAGCCATCCAGCCACTTCTTTATCCACCGAGTGGTCCACCTATCAAATTGATGTCTCTCCAACTTAGAGACAAGGATGTCATGTGAGACAGTGTCAAACGCTTTGCACAAGTCCAGGTAGATGACATCAACTGCTCTACCCTTGTCCATCAGTTTTGCAGCCCCATCATAGAAGGCCACCAAATTGGTCAGGCAGGATTTCCCCTTAGTGAAGCCATGCTGGCTATCACCAACCACCTCTTTGTTTTTCATGTGCCTCAGCATGGCTTCCAGGAGAATCTGCTCCAAGATTTTGCCATGCACAGAGGTGAGACTGACTGCTCTGTAATTCCCCAGCTCATCCATTTTCCCCTTCTTGAAAATGGGGGTTCTATTTCCCTTTTTCCAGTCGTCGGGAACTTCACCTGACTGCCACGATTTTTCAAATATGATGGACAGTGTCTTAGCAACTTCATTCACCAGCTCCTTCAGGACCTGCGCATGGATTTCATCAGGTTCCATGGACTTGTATACATTCAGGTTCTTAAGATGGTCTCAAACCAGATCCTCTCCTTCAGTGGGCCCAGGGTCTTCATTCTCACTGTCCCTGCATCTGCCTTCCAAGACTTGGGTGATGTGGTCAGAGCATTTGCCGGTGATGACTGAGGCAAAGAAGTCATTAAGAACCTCAGTCTTCTCCAAATCCAGGGTAGCCAGTTCTCCCGATAGCTTCTGGAGAGTGCCCATGTTGTCCATAGGCTGTCTTTTATTTTCAACGTACCTATAGAATCCCTTGCTGTTATCTTTCACATCCCTTGCCAAGTTGAATTCTAAGTGGTCCTTAGCTTTCCTAACCTGGTCCCTAGCTTCCTGGACAACACCCCTGTATTCTTCGCAGGCCGCGGGTCCTTGCTTCCACCTTATATAAGCCTCTTTTTTCCTTTGAATTTTCCTCATCAGCTCCTTATCCATCCAAGGAGGTCTCCTGGCCCTCCTGCAGCAGTTCTCTCTAGTTGGGATGCCACACTCCTGGGCTTGCAGCAGGTGATCCTTGAATACCAACCAACATTGTTCGTTGTTTTGTGGGGTTTTTTTTTTTGTGTGTGTGTGTGTTTTTTTAAGTATTGTAAGAATTTGAGGAGTAAATAATAATCTACTTTTGTATGAAGGAATTTAGTCCTTTTCTGTTTAGGACTCTGCAGTAGAGACATCTGTGTATGTTAAAGGATTTATAAAATGTTTTGACTTAATTCACAGTACTGCAGTTTGATTTTTTTTAAAGAAACTGATTTTTTAAGCCGTTGTTCAACTTTCTCTGTTTTATGTCTTGCAATTTGAATGTCATTTAAAAAGAATAACTGATAGGCATGTCATAAAAAAATCACTGAGAGTGAATATGTTGGATATGAACTAGCAGATGCAGCATCCCTATGTTTTTTAATGTTGTTGACTGAGGAGTTGCTTCAGCTGACTATTTAAAAATAGCTTGGAATTGCTGTTCTGCATTATATCAGTGTGAAAAGACAGTGGATGGTTCTAAAGTTCACCCACTTCTGAATGTAAAACTTCTTTGTTCTTTTATTAAATTGGGTGATAATATGATCACATTTATAGAATCATAGAATCATAGAATAGTTAGGTTTGGAAAGGACCTTAAGATCATCTAGTTCCAACCTTAACCCCCCTGCCCCTTCAATAAGAAAGAACACAAACCAGATAGGACCTTTTTAATACTGGTTGAAGAAGTTAATGTTAGAGTTGTTCTCTAGTTTGGCTTTGCCAGCCTGGTTTTTTCAAAGTTGTGTTCTGTTCTAGAACCTAGATACAAGATTTTGTATGAGGTCTTTTCTTAATACTGATTAATTAGAATTACCAATCTGATTCCAATGTCAGGGAATTTCTCCTGTGATCTCTCTAGATTGTGTATTGACAACTTAGATATTTTGTTCAGTTCGATGTCCATAAAGTGGGCCTCACTATCCTTCATCTGTCTGTCTTAAAATATTTTGGGTGTTTATAATATTGCTGTTAATTGGATTAAGAATTAAATATAGTAGCAAGGTTTTTGCGACCATTATCTGTACTTAGAGTTTACTCATGGATGTAACAAGAACACTGGTCTCATTTTTTAGTTACCCTGCTCTTCCCCCAAATAAACAGTTGGCGGTTGTTTATTAACTAGTATTAGCTTTTATCTGAACTGAAGCCTTGGTCCTGTGTAGAACAGTAGTTTTTCAACTGTGGTCTATGAGGGTGTTAAGCGGGTACTTTTTATTTTTGAGAGTATGATGATAATGCTTTTCACTTTGTGAGCATGCCATTTTCACTGCTTTTGCTTGGCAAGAACTTTTGTGGGAAGCTGAATGTTTACTGCAAACTTTTCCTGAAAATCCTCTGTTATTCTTAAGGCAGGTTTTCATAGTGCTGAGTTGTGCAAGTGTTAACTCCACAGGCTCCGGAAGCTGCGTCAGTAAGGAGTTTTGCTTGAGCTGTGTCCATTGAGGGTCAGTGTCCATAAGCTGGAACATAGTGCAATTTTATTTTAAGTCCTTGTGCTGCTTCCTTCACAGGACTTAGTGTTTGATATTTATCCAGAGGTCACCTTTATCATGCGTTTAATCAGTATCAAGGGGTAGCCTTCCATTTCTTTCATCCATGGATTGGATACTTCCAGTTCCCTTCTCTTTTTTTGGTGGGAGAATCAAAGAGGCAGTAACCAAGGAGCAGGTGACATGCTGGAAGTACACTGTTGTAGTATTTTTGCATCCATCCCTGAAGCAAACACTGAAAATCTGATAGAACTGGATATGACTGTGCGGCAAAATATGTAGGGGTTTAGGGAGGGCACTTGTAGTGAAAAATGAGAAGTTGAAGCAAGAAAAGAAAAGTAAGCATGTTGAACTGAGTAAAGATAAAGATATGGGGATTTACAGAATAAATTGGAATGCCAAAATAGAAAAAGGAGAATTAAAAAATCTCAGAGAAGAATATGGAAGAGAATGCATTTTTCAAATTATCTTTTTGTATTATCCTTCCAATAGATCTCCAGGTTAGGGAAGAAGGGCTGGCTTTCAACATGCGTATTATGTTGCTGGTGGCTAATTTTGGATCTTTTTGATGTTTTGGGGAACAAAAGGAGAAGCAACAGATAAAGTCTGTATCTGGTACTATCATTGTAGAAGAGATTTGAACCAAACATAAATATGGATTGTTATTATAAATAGAACTTTTTACTATTTGTGCTACCTTAAACTGGATTTATTGTGCTTTAAAAAAGCTGTTTAGTGTTTGGTAAATAATGCTGTGGGCATTAACAGCCTACAAAAGTCCCTCTGATGTCTCTAATTTAGTTCATTAAAATAGGTGGTTTCAACTTCTGACTTTTTATCCAGGTTTTTTTTGTGAACATCTACTAGTGCCAATCAGAATGCAGTGTTTCTTACTGCCAATTTATCTTTGCAGAAACATCTGTGCTGCTATAATTAATATTATTTTAATGTTTCATTTTGAAATCTTTATAGCATAATGCAAGTAATGCTACACATAACATAATGAGAAAGAAGTGAAGCATTCAGCAAGACAGATAATTATTTTAATCAAATTAGTATGTTAAACTGCTAGAAAAAAAATTTAAAAAGTATTTTGTTAGCATTTGGTCATTTCTAATGCATGCATGTGTAACTTTTTTGCTTCAGTGCAGATGTCAGCGTATATTTGTGGACAGACTTTGCCTTAATCATGAGAGATCAACTTCATGCACTATATTAATTTTAGCCTTTTCTGCTTTCCAGTACATCAAAATTGTCTGAAGTTTTTCTCTGGCCCCTGTTAGTAGTCTGGAACAATGAAAATCCAGATTCAAATTCCTACTGGTTACAGCTGTACAGTTATATCATTTTAAAGTGGGACATGAATTTTAGGAAGACCAAAGATGAGACAAGTCAACTGTTACTTAAAGTTTTAATATAAACACCAATATGTTTTTGTAAATACTTTTCTATGCACAGGTCCTATGTAGGGTTTGGAAAGGATGTCCCAGATAAAAATGAGAGCTCTGAAATTTGCATGTATGTTCTTCCATTTAGTATGCACATATCACTTGAACTGAATAGGAGGTGTCCCTGTGGTTTGGAAGAAACAGAATTTATATCTACAGCATCATAGCCAGAAATACAGTTAATTTTTCTTTTGAAAGATTAACTGTCAGTGGAAGGTAGCTTTGATTTCATTTTCATGAATATAGAGTCAAGCCAATTCTGTTAAGAATAAATAAACCAAAAATCAGCAGGAAGATACTGCACTTTGAAGTACAAATTCAACCTTCACCACAGTTCCAGTTTTAAACCAGTTCTTATTTAAATAGTAAATTGGTGAAACTGCTGCTAAGCATGAATACTTGCAGGGAGAGCGGGCAAAATATTTTGCTAGTCCAGCATCATGTTGATACAGTATTTATTGCAGAGACTTATGTGTTACTAACTTGTTCAGAGAATGATTTTGACACTAACCTGGCTTTTGAAAATTGAGGAACTTGCTACTCTTTGAAGAGCAACATAGGAATTTAAAAAATACGTTATATCACTGGAGACTCTTAGTTATTAGTGGCCACATGGTGACTTTATTCCTCGCCTGATGAATGTGAGAATATGGTTTCCTATTTTGTAAAGAAAGATATGAATATCAGAAAAATATATTTAAGTTATACTAGGAAAATAGAAAAGGTTTAACAATCTATTTCTCACTCCAAGTGTTATGTTTAGATTGTGGAGTTAAAAATTGTTAGGGATTACGCAAAGAAGAAAAAGTTAATCCACACATTACACTTCATTGCAAACATCATCTTTTTGTATTTTTGTTGTGGGTTGAAATAATACAAAAGTATTTTAAAATACTGTGTTTTAAAATGATGTCCTGTGATTTCATTAACAGCTGCATGTACCTGGTTTTGCGCCTGCTTTTATCTATCAAGAAAAAGATGCTTTCATATACTGCTGGGGAGATCAAGCTGACAAAATGTTTTCTCAACTGACAAAATAAACGAGACAAGTGGCAATTCTCTTCAATTAAGCTTAGTCATCAGAGGGAGAAAAATAGAGATTTATTATATTATAGTAGAATTGACTTTGAGACACGAAGCCCCATGTTACCAACTGTTTGCCATAGAAAAAACAGCAACAGCATTTCTTGCTGGCTTTGTTTTCCTCTAACAAGTGGTAATGAAAAGGTGAACAGCATAAAGGTGAAGTTAGCGATTGGATATGCACTTCAAACTGCTTATACTGTCTTGTTTCTGTCCTACATACTGTATTTGATCTTGGAAGCTATTTTTTGCTTTTATGTTCCAATTAGATCTATTCAACTTAGAAAGTTCTAAATCTGTAAATGATGGCATTATTTAAGTGTTTAAAATTCTTACCTTGTTGTCAGCACTATGAAAAAGTCAGTTCATATTTGCCAAGATGTGGCAGCAGCCAGAAATAAGGATAAAAACAGGGGAAATGATCTGTGATCTTTAAAATTGGACAAAAAAATGCATGCAACCTTTTTTCATTATGTTATTGAATGAATTGTCATTCCTTGCTATTCCTTAAAACTATTCATTTACAAAAAAAATCCCTTCAAAGAGCTTTCTAGTGATCTCCTGTTTTTATTTGGTAGAACTTACTAAACAAAATTTCCTTCCTAGTTGAAGTGATGTGGCCTGTATTCACTGTTTGAGCACTAATAGTTTGGAGGGTTGTCTTTAAGGTATCATGCCAAGTTCTCATGTTGTGTCACAATACTGGGTACTACTGTTAAAGACATGGGGCATGACACCTCATGCTTCCCTGTAATGTTAGTGTTGTGTAAAAATGGCATTGCAAGGCTTCAAGTGAGAGCCAGCATGGGTTGCATGGGGAATATCCCACTGAGTGCACTGTACATGAGGGCCACGGCTGCTTCAGTGGAGATGGACTGTCTTGTTTATAGGAACATTCTAAATCTTATTCCAGGTTTTGACTCAGATGAAGAATTTGGGCCGTTCTGTCATCACACGCCGTTTCTAGGTGATGGTCTGGGATTGATGACTTTTGCCTTTTGTAAACTTTCTTTAATATTTCCTATGTTTGCACGTTTGCATGATAATGCAAGCTTCGGGCCTGTGGGGTGGTAGAGCAAGGGGAGAAAGGGCAAGGCAGGCATGTTGTCACCAGAATTTATACGAGCCTACAGACATGGAATTTTGTTTGACAGAAATAAGTTAAATCAATCTCCACAGAATATGGATATTTTGTTTTTTTAAAGAAGACAAATTAAATCCTAATGAATGCATCATTTACTCCTGTTCTGTGCAATGATGATCTGCATGGCATATTTCTATTATGTGGTGACTGATGTATTTTGGCAACCACACTGTATATCCATAGGTAATTACATCTCTGCTTGTTAGATTATGTTCTAGTGGAATCCAATGTAGATAATAGCATTCCTTAGTAATATATATAACAAAAACTCAATTGATGAAAAGAGTGTGAATTTATTGTTTTTCAAATATGCAGATTACCATTAGGTTCTGCAAATGCTTGAGACAGTAAAACAGTACAAAATGAATATTGCCGATTTCTGAGGAATCTGATGGCTTTAAGTCCATGGGAAATGCAAACCTGTTTGTGGAATTATTTTTGTCATTGATTGTGGCCCTGAATTCTCAAATGGTTTTCTGCAGATTTCATCAAGACCAATTTACTGTTCATATCAGCATTGACTGGTCCAAACAAATCTGTGTTATTCTACTGATAGACACAAAAATAATTGCTTTGGGGTTGCCTTTGGATGCAGATGTGGGGAAGCCAACTAGTTGGAATAAACTTTACATCTGCTGATTATTTTCAAAGCTGTGATGTAGAAACATACATCCATTTTTCTAACTGAACCAGATAATGGCTGTAAATATAGTCTTTTATATTTTATGTATATACAGCTTTAAATGTATCCTTATGTTGCTTTTTTACAGATCAGAGAGCATCATCTTTTTGCACCTTGAATGATATGCAGCAAGCTCAGAGTCTGGAAGGAACACAAGAGTTACATTTGGATGAGAGTCCCACAGATGGAAAAGATTTCCTTGAGGCTGCTGGGTATGTCAGAATTAAAGGGTATTTCTTACAAAAATCATTTAAGAAAAGATTTTCTCCTAATGTTGCATGTCAAATTGTCTGTCTGTGTGTTTCACTGATACTTCATGGCAGACCTGTTACCCTGACTGACCACGTCTTTAACTGTGAAAAATGTTCTTTCTTGGAATCAGCCTCTGAGCAGTTCTACCTAGAAAGTTTGTAGTGTATAGTCAGATATAATGCCCTCATTAGAATAGGCCTCTAATGTAGACTACGGTTAGATGCAGAGTTTCAGGTACTCAGATTTTTCTCTGCATCTCTCCTCTGCAATAATAATTTGTCATGCTTTTTTTTTATTTTCATTTGAGTAGAACTGATGATAGCAGCTCAACTCTATAGTATAAAATAACCTGATCTGCAGCAGATGGCTCAGAACTTGAAACAGGTGTTCCTACTTGTCTTTTGCAGCTATTAACTACTTGCAAATCCATAATTTTTCATTTATAGAGAGGTAAATTAATGAAGAGAACCTGTAACTGAGGGCTGCAGGAAATTTTAATGCCAAACTGTTTGATTCTTAAAATTCTTGCTAGTGCTCTGAGAAATTATTCTCTTTCTGTTTTTTATGGGGTTTGGTTTGGGTTTTTTGGGTTTGTTTTTATTTGGTTGGTTTTTTGGTTTATCTTTTTTTGCTTGCGTGGTTCTGGTTTTGTTTGTTTTTTTCTCCATCTTCCCTGCTGTGAGGAATATACCTGTTAGAAACACAGATTCAGCAGCATAATCTGTCCACTAGCACACTTAAAAAGAAAAATGTGGTTTTTATTGGTTTTGCTCTTCAGTTGCAGGAATGGAAGAACAAGAAATGGAGGGAAAATTCTTCTTGCTTGCTAGACTATTGCATTTTAATTTGAACCAATTTTGCACAAATTAGCTTACTTACATGGTAAAGCGCATTTATTGTAATGACTTCTAAGTCCACATCTTTCCCCGGCCTAGTAAAAATTGCAAGAGACTATTAAAAACGTTCCACTTTTAGCATCGTCAGATCTATCAAATTTGTGCATTTGTATGAAGCAGCTGATTCAGCTTTGTATATAAAACTTCTCTCTTCCAGACAAAATGATTCACATCATGGCTAATTTCACCTATAACATGTATGAAACAATCTCCCACAGTGCTCATTGTCATACAGGAAATGGAAGCTATTCACAGTATTTTCCTTCAGTTATGCATTTGATTAACCTGTGGCAATATTTCATGTTTTGGCCTTTCAACAAAATATTTGGCTTCCCTGCCCATGGCAGGGAGGTTGGAACTAGATGATCTTAAGGTCCTTTCCAACCCTAACTATTCTATGATTCTATGATTTTATAAAGCCATAGGTTTATCCTTTACTGGAAATGGCACAACTGCAGGCTGTACAAAAGAACTCTTAACAGCTTTTTTGGTTGACAATAATTGCTGCTGTAGCTTGCTTCAGAGTAGTACAGTCCTTATCAGAAAGCAACTTGTTCACAAACGTGCTTGGCTCACCAGTTAGCAGCAAGTTTGACTTGCACAGTGAGGGTATGTGCAAATAATTCTGAAAACATTCCTTCTTGAAATCATTGTAATTTCTACCTAATTTGAGAGGCAGTGTCACATTTCAGATATTGTAGCAATGGGTTTGTGTTCAGTAATAGTCTTTTGCTGATGCTGTTTTTGTCTGTGTTTTCCTAACTATGCTTAATTGATTTGTTCCCTTTGCTGTCACTGAAAGTGTCACTCTGCAAAAGTTGGGGGAGACAATGATTTTAACTAATTGATAGTGAAGGTAGTGGTTTACTTTACAGGGAACATGCTCCGAGTACTCTGACAGGAAAAGTAAACCAGCTAGAAGTCATCCTCCGGCAACTACAAACTGACCTGAGAAAGGTAGAAGATCATTATCAGTGTTACTACTCTCCAGGTGTAATAGTTATATTTTTAAGCTGAATTCATCATGGACTTGAAAAAAGTATGTTAGTTAAACTAGACAGTGTAATTAATGGATGGTAGAGCCCAGTGGTTGATCAGAACACAGAGGTGCAGAAGGTCCTGTGGGAATGGCTAAGTGAACAAGCTGCCCAAGGCAAAGTAATTTATGGGTCTTTACCCTACCTATAGTCATGCCCCAGAAAGAATGAGGCACTTTATCTCCATTTATTGTACCTTGGATATAACAGAGGATAGAGATATGGATGTATTGTGAAGTAGTTAACACTCAAATTCATCATCCTTGTTGCCTTGTGGTATCTTGATCCTGTAACAATGACTTGCTCTGTGTCTCATTTGCTGTATAATTTCTAAGCTGGAGACAATGCAAGGACTGGTAGGAATGAGCCTGATTTGATAAGAAAATAATCGTTTAAGGGAAAATTATGAAATTAGATATTTTTCTTCCTTAACATGTATTGAATTCAATTCCTTATGACTTGGGCTGTCACATATGACTTGTAATAGATAAGAACTTGCTATCCTTTTGATGCCTTTTTTTTGTTGTTGTTAAATGGAGAAAACAATTTTTATATTTAAAGTAACATCTGGTTTTCCTTTTAGCTTACAGTATTTTCTCAGAATGAATGAGGTGGTTGTAGCATATTCGGGGAATTAACTTAGTAGTCAGGATGGGTTAGGAAGCTCAACAAAATATAGCTGTATGACTTGCACAGAAATATTGACCACAAAAATAAATGCTGTCATCATGACTACTCATTTTAATCAACTTGTATCTTTGTTAACCAGGAAAAACAGGACAAGGCAGTGCTCCAAGCAGAGGTACAACATCTGAGACAGGATAACATGAGACTTCAGGAGGAGTCTCAAACTGCAGCTGCTCAACTGAGGAAATTTACAGAATGGTTTTTCAATACAATAGATAAAAAGTCCTAATGTTGGGGCCCTTGGAAAATACTTATTTGAGCAATGTAACAGCTGTATTTTTTTGAATTAGCGGGGTAATAATTTCACTGTGTTCACAATCCATTTTAGGTGTTTCTGCTACGTTCTCTATCCAGCTTTATTCATTTGAAAAGAAGAGAGAACTGTGGTAATTAGTCTTTTAATTCATATGAAGAAAGCAGAGAATAGCAGATATTTGTTTGTGTGCAGATGAATGTAAAAAATCCTTAGTGTCATTTTAGACATTTTTAGAAGATGCTCTGGCTGGGGCTTGCCTGAAGAGGAATATTTGGGGTTTTAGTTCCTGCATTTCAGGTGCGCTGGTGAAGATGTTAAAGCAATTTACATTAGCTTGGGCTTCAGTATTGTAAGATAAAAAGAATAACCAGACATATACTTTAATGTTTAAAAGGTGCTCTATTTTTTTGTATGTACAGTAGTTTTATTTCCACAGTCCACATTGTCATAGCAATAAGAATGGAGGTATAGTGAATAGTCACAAAGCTGTGTTTATAAAATGTTAGCACTGATGTGTTTAACACTAGTTTGGATGCAGATACATTAGAGATTATTTATTTGCAGGAACAAATGGTGCCTGAATATAAACAGTGTTCTGATTTTCTAAAATAGACATGCCTTGTAAATGGCTCACTGGGGTTAGCCCACTTCCGACTTCAGTTAATTTTGTATAGTTGATGTTCATCCAAACAGTTACACTGCTTAACTACTGGAATCATGTATGGTGTGAGCCAGCCAATCAATTGTACAATGCCAAATTTGTTTATCTTTGTACAGAAGCTTTGATCAAGTGTCTTGTATTTAACACCTTTATTTAAGCTTATTTAACCTTAAATTGTTGTTTTTATAAAGTTTGTTTTATCTGCACTATGGTGAGGTCAGTTGGTTGCAAGTTGTAATATTTTTAGCTTGCCAAGACTGTACTGAGGAGTTCTAGAAAATTCTAACAATTGGATGCTGCTAGTACACAATTGATTTGTTTGTATGCTTTAACATTTTTAACTGTTTAATTTGAAATGAACATACATCCTGCTTTTTTAATAAATGTTAAAAATCTAAACCTAAATTACTTTATCATGTCTAATCACTCTCATCAGTAATAGCTCATGTTCCCATTCAGCCCACTCTGGGCTCTCAATCCAGAGACAGTGCAACCCCCTTGCTCTTAAGATCCCTTGTTGCCAATGAGGGATTGTCAGTGTTATCGAAGTTAATTTCTTCAGTGTGTCCTTTCCTATAACTGAGGAGGTAGCTTCCTGGGACAAGAAACAAAAGCTGGTTTGGCTATTCATAGGCATTGATTTGTGACGCAGGAGAAAAAGGCAGCTTTACAGAAAAATATGTCCTAAAGGCAGTTTTGAAAAGGGGTCTAGTTTTCTCATATTACTTTACAACAGTTGTGGCAGCAAATAGCTTGCCATCTTCTTGTGCCTGCAATTGCAGATTTGATTGCAGCATTAGCATATGTGAGATGCTTTGTATAGCACTGAGCTTAAAGTCTACACCAAAAGAGTAAAGTTTTGCAAAATGAAATGAAGCTAATGAGCACATTTGAGTTACCCTACTGAGAGAAAAAAACCCAATAGTTCAAGATCAGTTTACTTTCAGCAACTGAATGCATTCAAGCAAACCTGCAGAAAATTGTTGGATAGTTAAATAATATATTCAACCAATGCAAGTAAAATTCTGTGTCCATTGCTATTGCATGTTGGGTCACAAATGTTCTGTGAGTTGAAAAAACGTCTGCCTTTGCTGTAGTGCCTGTTCTGAATGACTGCTCTTGAGAAAGGTTTCACATGGGCAGATAATAGAGGCTTTCAAATGAAAAAGATTAGCTTGCCTTTGTTTTTTTCATCAAAAACTCTGACTTTTGCATACCAAACAATATCCATTAAGCTGCATTAACAGGGTAATTAAACGTGACAGTCATGTATTACACTGGATTCTGACTTAAGCACCTTACAGAAGTCATTAGCAAACCCATCTGGCTGGAGCCCTTGCCAAAAAACAGCGCTGAACAACTTGGGCAATTTGTCTGTGAACATGTTTCTATGAGGACTGGTTCATCCATGGCTTCGGAAGGTCGTGCCAACTGAAATGAACTTCATAATCAGCTTGTTCTGAAGGGACAGTATTAGGTTTGTGTAAGAGTTTGTAGTCCAGCACTCATTTTAGCTCTTTTTTGCTCAGTTCTTGAAAACAAACGTTACTGCACTACATTGAAGTATTATCAGCAGTTATTCTGCTTATTTTCTCATCCAATTGAAAACATTTCATTTCCAAATGTAACAGAAAGCTTTGTCTGCAAATCTGTTATTCCCTTTGCTGACCAAAGCAGTTGTGTTCCAGGTACATGATTCTTCCTTAAGTTGTCTACCATGGGACTAAGTTTTTAGTCTGGCTGCTACTGTTTTAATGTCATATCTCAAATGCAGTGTTTATCAGAGACCATAATATAGTTTTTGCATAGGTAAAGAACATTTAACTGGACATTTTAATTAACTGTTTTTGAGAATAATCCTCTTGGAGACATTTTGATAACGAATACCTGTTTTAGACATGTGGAGGCAAAACTAAGTCTACATAAGCAACAAGTGTGAAGCACTAGGAAAACTTAGAGTGTTGCTTAGAGGTTTTGGGGGTGGGAGGAGATCCTTCAGACTATTTCTTGTGCAGTCTTACAACTGGACACCTTTTAGTGGCTGAAGTCATACATTGGGTGGGCTCTGGCTTGGCTTTGGAAGCTCTGTGCTCCAAGACCAATCTGTATGAATCAAAGCAGGGTAAGTGGAGATGACTGGGAAATTCACTTTCAAGATGTGTTTGTGATCTGAATTTAAACAGTAATATGGAAGTGGTTTAGATGTCAATAAAGTCTTCCCAGCACAGTAGGTCGTGCTGTGAAGTACTGAGATGCAACAATCAAACATGTGGGCCAGTGCGGGTGTTTACTTTTGTAAAAGGAGCAAATACAAATCATGGCTAAACTGCAAAATGCTCTGCTTCTGCCTTAAAAGTGGCACCCTAATTTCTGTGTAGATCTTTACTGAAGGGCTCCTTACTGAGATATTTCTTGTGATGTACACTGTATTTTATTACTTTTTTTTTTTTTTTCTGAGACCACTGTATCAAACGTAAGGGGTAATTTTTGGTATTTTTCTGTTCATACTGTCATTTAGGCATCAGATAGCTTTATGCAGAAGCTATCTATCTACATCCTCTGTGTATAATTTAATAAAAAGTCTTACAGTAGTTCATATTTTTTTGTGCCTAAAATCCAGTTACATGGGAAAAAATGTTTAAAATATTTGTAATACAAACTAGCTTCTTGTGGAGCAGTTGCTTAGGAAAACAATTTTCAGTCTGGAAAAAAGGAATTGCGATGTGCATTATGTTGTTGCAGCACTTCTTGAGCTCTCTGTGCTGACTGTTTTTAATACATAAGGCAGTCAGTGAAACTCAGGAATTGTGTTGTACAATTTGAAACCATCAGAACTGTTAATTATTGCCAAAACAAGTTACTCTTCATCCCAGCTTCTTTCTTCCACAGCAAAGCCTAGAAGAAAAAGAATGTCCTTCAACTGGAAAGCAAAGAAAAGCTTGCTTCTGTGGGCTTGGGAGCAGGTTGTGCAAACTGAGAGGAAAGGTGTTCCTTAGTAATCCCAGAAATAAATTTGCCAGCAATAAAACTCTTAATCTCACCTCTTTTCTCTATGCACACCGGTTGTATTTTTCTCTTGATTTCTCACACTTCATCATGTTCACTTGTGCTTCTCTTAAGAAGAATCCAGTGGCACATGAGGGAGAGGGAAGATTTTTGCAGTAGATGCGTGGTCTGGACAGCCAGGGAGAGGTCTCTGTAATTTTAGACAAAGCTGTAGAGAGGCAGTACCCAAACATTTTGCTGCCTTTGCTCCTACATTGTTCTTCACAGAGGCTAGAGAACAGAAAGCTGAGGCAGGGGCAATCTCATCCAGCCTTGCAAAGTAAATCTTTGCTATTTTGCTGACTCTGAAATTGTTCACTGGCTTACCACAGCAGTAGCCTTCTGAATCAGTTTTGACTCATGGGTATAACAACCAGACAAGAATGTGTATTTCCAGAATAACTGTCTCTAGCAGATTCCAAAGCCTTCACCAGGGAAGCAATTAAAAAGAAGGGGGGAGGAGGGAGGAATTAAAATGGGCTGGGAGATAGAGAGGACATTTTCTTAGGTTTATTTTGATTTTCCTTTCAGACAACCAACATTGCTGGATGTAGCAACAACTTATGGGGACCCAGCAGGAGCATGGTCTGAACAGACCAAATTGTCCAAGCCTTCCATTTTAGAAGTCACTTGAAGGTTTCAAACATATTAGTTTTGGAATCCTATTTATTCTATTGGCTTTTCTTAGGAAAATTGTTGTATGTCCTTCAATTTTTTTAACATGAGCCTTTTTCCCTCCACTGACCATTGATATTTAAAGGCTTCTTTCGTACATAGCAGCACAGAATTAATCTAGTAGTAGTCATATTGACCTTGTGCTCATTGGAATAAACTGGGGCTGATAGATGGATGATACAAATGATTCAAATGTGTTAGTTTTGCAGAAAGGCCAGAAATCTATTTCACGGTTTTCTGTGTTCCTCCAATACAAATGTTGAAATCTCAAAAGCTGAAAAACAGCAGATGGGCATTTTCTGACCAATATCATTAAAACAAAAAAAAAAATTTAAAAAAAATATTGAATATGCAGCTGATACAGTTCAAGTGTCCTTGTGCCTAGACATCAGCTGAAGGCGTTTAAAATACATCTGAGGACAGATGATGGAAAGTAAGGAGACAAAACCACATCATGTCAGAATGTGAGACATGCAAAGTGCACCAGTTGTAATCATGGCAATGTATGAGTTGTGCTTTCATTGATGATGGATGACTCTTAAGTCCAAAGGCTAAAACTTCAATAAAGTAGGGAATTTTCATGTAACCTGTTTGTCTTTTGTAAATACACTACTTGGAATCCAGAAGGCAATTGTGAGAATACCTTGGGTAAAAACTTCTGTCATGAGTTAGCCCTGGCCAGGAATCTGGGAGATAGTGTGAAGCGCGTGTATCTTTCTGACTTAATGTCTGAGCAATGGGACTTGGTTATACTGAAACCAAAGTGTTGGAAGCTCTCTCTTTTTCATCTTTGGTTCATATTTTGCAACTGATGAAAATGTATGACTATTTGAGTGACCAAAGCTGTTAATAATAGAATGAATAAGTGACCCTAGGGTTGTCCAGTAGTAAATACTAGTCTAGCCATCTGGGGTTCCTGTTACCACTAACACTGTAGCCTTGCTCTCAGTTCAGGCATAACATTGATAGACAATAATTTCTGAAGAATTTTTTTGGAAAATCTGAGATACCTGAATTTTCATCAATACCTTATTTCTCCCTCTATCTAGATGTTTTATTCAAGACGATGGATGCTTCTTTCACAACCCCAAGACAGAGTGTTTCTTTTCAACAAGAAATGTTTTTCTCTTGTGCTTAAGAATAGTGCTCCAGAAAGTATATTATAGCACTACTGCAACTTTAAGCTTTTATTGCCCAAGGTTGGGCTATCTATCTTCTGCCACACAGCTCCTAGACTCTTGGTCTTCACTTCCTTTGCTAAGAGTTGAGTTTCTCAGTAGGGAGTTCTGTAAAAATAAGCACAAACCAAAAAGCTCCTTCAGACTTGCAATGTCTTCATTTTGTAGGAAATACAGGGGGAAGGGGGTTAAAGATATTAATATCCCATCTTGTTCTTTTCTGAGCTTCTCCTGTCAGAAAGCTTAAAAAAAGAACCTCAGGTGGCTCAGCGCTTGACCGATCCAAAGCCTGTTTGCTGAAATGCGTGTGTATGAGTAGTGGATCTTAAACATAAACACTAATTAGTATACAAATTTGTTTATCAAGCTTTCAGTCTGTATACATACCACAGACAACCTGTTTCCAATGAGGGAAATGCCCAACGGTCAATTCCAGTCTGCACTGGCTTAGACAAGGAGGAATAAGTTATCTGCTGTTCAAAGGAGAAAGCAAACAATGGGCTCCTTCCTATGTATTTTTAATGTCACATAGTGAACAGAAGCTGTTTATCATGAGGCCAGAAAAGCTCCAAATGACACCATTAAATTGGACTGTACTTTGTGGTCTGGGTGGGTGATTTTTTTGGAAAATATCAGCAAAAGTATTCATTTCTTCTGGTGTAAATCAGGTTCAATGTAATTGAAATCACTGAAGAGAGTAAATATGAGAAAAAGAATCAGTGTCTTTCTGTGGAATGGTGAATTACATCCAGACCATGTTTAAAAATGAGGTCAAATGATTAGACCAAAAACAGGATATGAAAATAAAATTTAAGACTGTCTTTATTAACCATGACCTCAGTGGTCCAGATTTTTGGCTCATTGATTTCTAATGTTAATGTGGTTTAAACTTCTTACTAAGCTCTAAAGAATGTTCTTTCAACAGAACCATATCTATTAAATGAGTCATTTGCTCTTTAAAACTATATAGCTTCAGAGCACAGCCTGTAGTAAGCCTCCTAACATCTCACCAATTGTCCAGCAAGATTGTTGATATTTATACAGAGAAACTTTAAAGGGATGCTGACAGGAGAGTTTCACCGTCTGTAAACAGCCTTATTAAGGTTCATGCATAAAATCCAATTGGATTCTTGAAGTGTGAATTCTTGCTCAGACTGTGTTGGTACCTTCCTTCTCAGTCTGTCCTAGTTTGTTATTGCAGAGCAACCCAGAGTTCTTTCAGCTGCTGAATTTCTTTTTTGTCTAAACCAAACATGAAATAGAAGAGACTCTGAAAGAAATCTAAGGAGAGAAAGTGGAATCAGTCTTCAGATAGAACAGTGAGCATCCTTTACAATGTTTTTATAATGTTGTAGAGATGCTTTAAGAATTCTCCTAGAGAGAAGTAAGTGGGCTTGCATATTTAACAGGCCAGTGTATAATTCCTGAATGCACCATAGGTTCTCTGACAAGCCATGCAGATGGCAAACCACATTGCAGTGAATGGCTAACAATATGGTAATAAAGATTTGCCCACATGTTTTACAAGAAATGTTACAAATTTCTTCCATAAAAATCAGTATTTTTCCTCTCTAGGAAAGTTCTCAGGAATATCCAAGCTGCATTTTTTTCAAGTGACATGGAAATGCTCACTTGCTGTTAATGGCATGAACCTCTTAGTGTTGTGACTGGAAGTGAGATTGCTAAGCTGTGCTGACAAGAAACTCAGATGCTCAGAGGCACAAATACACCTGTGCCTTTTCTTTGAATAGAATATGCCTGAAATATCAAAAGGGTGTCCAGTCTCTAATGCTTGATTTGATAAGTATACATGTGAGAGCAAGGTAATTGCTGGCAGAGATACTCTGATCTTCTGTGGAGACAGTTGAGTTTTTTTCCTGCTGTTTACAACCAAATCTTTACTCTCTTCCTATGGCTAAATTTTTTCCTCTTGCTTATACCATGTAGCTTTGAGCAGCTTCCCAGATTGCATGGTCCCATCTGACATCTAATGAAAGTGTCATTTTCCCCAGCAACTTGCAAGTTGTGTGTCATTTTGTTACAGGCAAGTCTGTTTCATTCAAGGGTACAGCCAGCCTGCAGGCTTCCTGCTCTCTATTGCTCTCCTTCCTCCAGTGGCTTTCTCCACCCCATGTGCTGCACCATGCTGCTTGTTTGCATGCCAGAGCAAAGCAGCCTGCCTTTCTGCTGTCCTCCTGTAGCCTTTTAAACTGTCCATCACACAAAACATGCATGGAGTAAACAGTGAGCAAACACAGGGCCCTGGGCCGCCTTGTCTAGACCACGCTTTTGCCAAAACAGGTTAGACCAGATGATCCTTGAGGTCCCTTCTGACCTTGTTATCTAGGATTCTATATAACATGAGAGATGCTATCCTTCCTGCTTACCCATGTTTTTGAAACCTTTGTTTGTGGTCATATGATAACTGTGGACAATCTGATGTTATCAGTACTGAGCACAAACCGTGGATTGCAGCTGGAAATGCAGGAAACAAAGTGGGTTTGAAAAAAATGTAACCAGCTTTATCTCATTAAAGTCATTACAGGGAGAAGCAGCACAGGAAATTTCAGCTGTTTCGGGAGGAAGCTGTATTCCTCGGCCAGCTGCTCCTCGCTACCTATTTTTAAAAAATAAAACCACATAAAAGACAAAATCTATCACAGAAGCCTTGAGATGATTCAAAGCTTGACTGTACACCTTTGCCTAGTGACAGGCAAATAAATAAAGGTTATTTTGGAAGTAAACACAGGAGTCATATTCAATATGCATGAAGTACCTTTTCTGGCATCCAAAGCAGTTGACTGTACAGCTGAAGGGGTATCCCTCAGAAAGTGTATTTAACCTCCAATATGTATCAGCTATTGTATTTTCTAAAAAAGCCCTCCTCAATGAGCTTTGTATGCTTGTGGCTTTATATTCCAACTCCAAGCAGGTAATAGGGAGTACTCTGATTTTTAATGAGGCTGCTTTTATTCTCTTCAAATTATCTGATGACCTTAAACTTGCTAAGGCAACATTGCCAGAAAAGTAAACACTCTCTTTCATCTCTAAGTGCATTTTCCTGGTTTGGCTGTATGAATTTACAGGGTCCAGAGTCCATTTTTCATACATACATAGACATTTTTTCCTCCCCTGTGAGCAATCACATTTCCTTTTGAAGTTGTTTCAGTTACTGTCAATTAACAGGACTTACACTTTGTGACAGAAATTGTTGGCTGGAAGAAATGTCTGGAAGTCTTCCTGTCCAACCTCCTGAACTAGCATTGTCACCATACCAGGTTAGGTATGGCTTTATCTAGCCATGTCTTATAAACTTCTGAGAGCTGCCATTCCCCAGCCTCCATGGGTACCCTGTATTATCCTCAATAATGTATGGGGTTTTTTCTAATGTCCACTCAAGATATAGTCTGTGGTAGCTGCCCTTGTAATCACCTGGCAGTACCAAGATTTTGGCTGTTTCATGTGTGTAAACACCCTGCAAATAGTTGTAGACTGCTATTAAATCATCCCTTAGTCTCTTCTTTATCAAACTAAACAAGTTGAACAAGCCCAGTTCTCTCAGCTGCCCCTTTTTGGCCACATGCTTATGGTCCCAACCATCTTGCCAGCACTCTGCTGCTCTCTCTGCAGTTTATTACCATTCACCTGGTACTGGAAGTCCAAAACTGAGCAGTTTTCCAGTTGAAGCTTTACCAGTACAGTTAGTTACCCCCCATATATCCAGGGACATGCAGTATAACTAGTTCCTGGCACTTTCCTTCCTTTTCCCACCAGCACAGATGCTCCCTGGAGATGCAGCAATACTTTTTTCTTTCTGTTACATCTGGGATTTTGCCTGGCTATGGTTTGAGGGCAGGAGATGCTTTGCTATTTATGTCATCTGCGGAGATGGCAACAAGGGTAAAGACGTCCACAGATGCACACATGGTCCTGATAGACACAGTCAAAAATGTTGGTTTTGGGCAGAAGCTGAAGTACAAAACACATACGTAGGCCTTCTGTGAGATGTACGTTAGCTGAAACTCCCCTGAGGAGTGCGGTTACTGGAAGGAAAACAACCTTCATTAGTTTGAGACTGTTTTCAAACATGATGTTGCTATTTGCTGCAAATCCAAGAAGGGTTCTGGGTAGCAGTCTATCACTTGTCTTTCTGCTGCAGATTTCCAAGGAAGATCTGCCTGGATGAAACCTGTGTCTGCCTCCATCATGTACATTTTCTGAATAGCTGAAGAAGGAAAACAAAGTTTTGCAGAGGGTTGGTCAGCTGAACAATATCACAGAGCTACTCTGAAGTGAGTCACACAGTGACAGGCCTCTTTCATTCTCCTCAGCATGAAAGGAGCACTGAAAAAGGAGCTCAGGTATGGAGCTCTTCAGTACAGTCTGTTTCCCAGAGTTTTTCATTGTTCATTGCTTTTGTTGCCTTTAATGTTTAAATGAATGTTTATGAACATCTTGAACAAAATGAGAAATGCCCTGACCTCCTTTAGCTAGCAAGCAAGATCAGTGTTCGTATTATTTGAAGTCAGTCCTGATTTGTGTTCTACAGAAGACATGATCCTTCAAATGTGATTTTTCATTTTGACTAAATGAGAACAGGAGATCTGAGATGAACTTACTTAACTTATCTTGGCTGAGACAAGTTTGAAGTGTCACTGGATGCCTCAGCATGCCTCAGCAAATGATACATGATCACATATACCTGGAAACAGATTTTTATAACCCAGGATGTCTATCGTTTTCAGACAGGTTATTATGAGAAGCAGAGTTCAGCTGGATTCAAGCTGCTGTTAAAGCAGAAGCTAGTGGAGGCTCTAATAGGGTACCTAATAAACAAAGACTTTGAGCCTGATCTACAAGTGTGTTGTTCTAGTTAACTTCTAGAGTAACTCAGTTCACTTAATGCCATTATACTTTAGATTAGCTTCAAACTGGAGCTGCTCATTGTTGAATCAAGTTCTGTGTCTTGATCAAGATACAGAGAACTGTTTTTAAAAGCGCTGAGATGTCTGTTTGTTTTGGAAGATGTTAAAACATGTTAAAGAAAATTGGTTCTAGGCTGAATATTTGTATGACATGTTCTGCCTACAGCAAATCTCTATGACTGAGCTGCAGGTCTCTAAAAATAAGACTTAAAATTGGAATGTTTATGCAAGTCTTAACACTTGTGGAACCAGTGCACATTGACATAATAATAAATGGAATAACAGAGTGTTGTCATATTGCATTGAATTTCTGACCTCTGTTTCACCTTGTGAAACAAAGTGATCCTTGAAGGTTGAGGCCATAAAGGATTATCTGAATAGAAATATTTTCTGGGTACTTATAATGAAACTCAATATTTTACACAATTCAAGTAAAGAATAAATGAATTCATTATTATGATCAGTTTGTAAATGACATAAGTAACAAAGCAGAAGCATGATCAAACAAAACCGTAGACAATAACAAGGATTTTTTTCCTGTGCTTTTGTCTTGCACTGCACAGAGGTATCTATTTTCTCTTTTAAAACTGTCAAAACTCAATGACTGTGTGTAGAAATTAACTCCTGTGGTTGTGGAGGGTGTTATTCCTAATGCACAGCAACGTGAAACAGTGAAATATTTCTGGTTTGCCTTCTCCGAAGGGGACCATTAGTGGCCAAATAGCAGCAACTGTAGAAAATATGTTAGGGTGAGTTGTGTTTTCCCTGCTACTGCAAGGGGAGCTGGTGCTCAGAGCCCCTCTGTCTTCATGGGAGGCAGCGGAGTATGGGAACACCTGAGAGAAGTCAGTGCATTTATGCCTCCATGGGACCAACATACTGAATCCCCTCTGGATCTTTTTCATACTCTGTTGATCATGTTACTGTAGTTGTTTGAATTGTTCTTCTAGGTGATGGAATTTATGTTGGGGAACAGAGCCGGGATCTCAAGAGACAGAGTAGCTGAAGGAACAACAGCTCTGCTTTCCTCTCCTTCTTTATGCTTCAGGCTCCCTTGCTGCATCCTGGGATACTGTGCTGCAGTTCTGAATCCCAGAAGGTTGGAGTGCTTCAGCCACCAATCTGTAGAGAGGTTGAAGGCTCCTTCCCCTCTATCCTTTATACTTATCGAAGAGTTTGGCTGGGAATGTCGTTGTTTTGATTTACAAATGTGGGGCTGTGCTTGGGGCAGGCAATGCTGCTGCACTGGCTGAGTTTAGACTCCTTCCTTCAGGGCCTGGAGAGAACTGCCTGCATTCCCTAAACACAAATGGGCATTGAAAGGCATTGCCTTTAGTCTGGCAGGTGAAAGCATCATGCCTTTGATGTGAACTAGTGCTGAAGCAGGAAAACCAGCCCAGATCTGTGGAGCCTGGAGTTTTGTCACTTCTTTCAGAAACCTGGGGGCAGAGCATCTTGGGTTTTGCTGACAGAGTCCCTTACCCCAGAGGTGAATGTATGGGTGCCAGGCACTGGCTTATGGGGTAGAAATGACCCATAATCTAACAGTAATTATGGAAGCATATGCCCCATGAAGAGACTGTATTGTTTTTTCCAAAATGAGTAGCTTTTTGCAAGACTGCACTTAGCCGGTAAGTGTTCCTTCTTCTACTTGTATTTCTCCAGTAGCTTACCCAGGGTAGATGTTTTGAGACAGTGCAAGAGTTTATATGTCAAACCTCACAGGAGAATCAACTTTTGGGGCTATCCTGTATTTCGGATAATTTGGCCTTCCTTCCACATGCTCCACAGACTCAGAGATGAAGGCCCTTTTGCACCTAAAGGTTTCAGCACCTAGGTCTGATAACTAATGTAGAGAAGGTAATCTTGTATCAGGTCAATGTGTTGAGGAAAATATTACATCATTTTAAGCAACTACAGCTCATCTAGCTTCTAAAAAGAACTGTGGTTTCTGTTACTCCCTGTTTCTTCTGGCAACGTCCAAGGCAGAATTGGGAGTTTCAAAACTAGAGGAGTCTTTCTTTGCTGTCTCTGCTCATCACTCTGCAGAAAAACCTTCACTTTTTGTCCTTATTCCTCAAATGAAATCCCAGCGCTCTTGGTCAGGTGATCTACTTTGATTCACTTGCAAAGTGAAATCAATAATCTCATTTAAAATACTTGCTGAAGGCAGGGAATCTCCCTCGTATTGGGCATGCTATCAGAGGAGAATCTGCCATTCTGGTTGCAACCTGACCTCCAGCCTGGAAGGGTAAGTAGCCTGAGAAAACACACGGGATTTAGTAGCAAAATCAAATGAGTGGAGAGATTGTAATAAGAACTATGTGAGATTACTGAAAAGTTATTAGCATTATACCACATTTCAGTTTTTTCTGTCACACGCTTTTTCCCACAGATTTTCTAAGTAACAGTGTTTGATCCAAAATACACAGGATGATGTTAGGTGTACCTATAGATGAGTAGGGTGACACACTGAAAGCATAAGTAGCAGAAGACATGCTGTTTCTATTGCTTCCTCTTTATACACAGATGACAAAGTCACAATGTCTCTGTAAAATTATGAGTTCCTTTGATTATAGCTGAGAAAATGTCCATTTCCCTTTTTCAGAAAACTGTTTCAGACACTGCTGTGGAAGAAAACCAAACCAGCTGAAGCCTGAATGCTATATTCTGGCTTCACAGTGCAGAAAAAAGAAACCACAACAGATTCTGTTGTTAAGTCTGAATACACGTTGCTAGTCTCATGGAAGAAACCTGTTTTCAGAATGAAAAACCACTCTGACCCCAACTTCCACTCTATACCTGATTCTTACTCCTTAGGGGAGGAATACGAGAGTTTTCCAAGACTAGGTTTGGGACCAGACATGTATGTTTCATAATAATCCCTAACCATATATCAAATATCCTTTTAGATTTAAAGAGTGCAGGATTTCATAGAGTGACTTTATCTCCTGAGGCCTTAAAAATGCTCATTGATAGCATCACTGACAATGGAAATAGGACACTCAAAGATAAAGGAGAGTGCAAACTGAAAAAAATTCCCTGCTCTATGAATCATGTAAATGATCAGACAGATTTACGGAGGTGCAATTTTCACTTCTGCCATTAATATCTTGAGGGAGGGTGCAGGGTCCCTTGCACTTCTCATGCTGCGGTTGCAGCCACACATCCTGAATGGCCCCAGGCAACTGAATTTGCCACATTTGCCATCTCCAGATCTGCAGGGCCGTGTGCTGATCCTGAGAGGTAATGTAAAGCCACGTAGCACATGGTACAGCAGGAGCATTTGAACTCTCCAGTCCTTCCTGCCTAACTCCCACTGAGTGTGGTAGAGTTGGGTACCTCCCTGCTTGCTATGACTTTGAGGTTCTTCGTACACCACATCCGTTCTTGAAATATGGGGTCAGACTGGCAATTGATGTAAACCAGTAGAGCCAGTGATGGGAAATGATAGCAGATTCCTCAGCACAGAGTCATGCTTATATGTCCACTGGATGTTCTGTAATGCAGTCTGCCTTCAGTTTGCCTGTCTGGAGGGTGCTTATCTGTTTTTTTGCAGAGCTGATGCTGTGATTGCTTATGACTTGGATGAGCTCTGTTCTTAGGTCAGGGATTGAAGACACTAAAAGGCATTTTGTGAAGACCCCAATGGTTGGCAGGGAATGTGGGATATCCCACACATGGCTGCAAATAAAATGAGACCCTCTCGTGTTGCTGTCATCCAGGAGGAATTAGAAAGTTACAGACTGTAGCAAATAGGAAGAGCAAAGCTTCATACTCATTACCTTGTGTGTGCTTTTGCTTAGTGTTTTTTATGGATGAGCAAAGGTTGGATACCTGGGACATAAAGCGAAGTGAGGAAAAATATGAAGAATCCTTAGAAATGTGGTGAGACTGTGATCTCCCTCTGGAGAATGAGGAATAATGGTATTTTCCTGGCAGGAATGCCATTTTCCTACCACTTGAGTAGAACTGCTGCAGTGAAGACTCCTGACCTGGCTGCTCACACTGCAGACTACTCCATCACTTCAGGCACCTGCAAGTGTTGTACATGCATGGAAAGGTCAGGGGAGCTTCAAAGGCAGTTGGCTGTGAATGCTTAGAGCTTTTTCAAAAGCTGGGAGGAGAGTGCTTAGGGAGGCATGAGTTCAGTTACAGCAACAGGGAGGTGATGGAGAGCATGGGAGTGACAGGCTCTGTTCAGTTATCCCTCCTGGAGCTCTGGACTGATGTGTTTTCACATCTGCTGGTGATCCTGTGTGGCTTCCTATCCCAGATGGGGCAGGATGTTATATCTCCCAGGAGTACCTAACATGCAGATTGTTATGTCCAGATGTGACTCAAGCACCACGGTAGTGGTTACAACAGTTTTTTGCTGTAAGTACTATAAATCAGTGACAGAACTCATTAATGTCATTCATCTGACTTGTCTCCAGAGGTATACCTCTTTCCTTAGCAACTGATTTCTGCTGCTTTAAGCTGTAGACAGCTTGGGTGGCAGTGGTCTTCTAGTGAGTTTTGTCTTTTAGTGCTTTATCTGCTTGTGACAGAACCCTGGACAGGCAGACCTGGGAGATGGAATTGGGTTAAATTGAGCAGAAGATGGTGAGACCACCCTGGAAACCAAAATCACTGTCATCCCCACAATATATTCTGCTGACAGCCTGGTCCTTGGGACTCTCTTTTGACCCTGGAGAAACCTTGAGTCAGATTTGGGTGGTTCCACTGGTCTATACCATTAAGCCTCAATCTGTTAACAGGTTCAATGGCACTTTGATATTAATGGGAGCCAGGGAAATGTTAAATTGAAATCTGCTTATTTTTCTTCCCCACTGATAAAAAATGAACAATACATGAGGCTCTGCTCCTTCTCCAGAGCAGGAAGTGAAAAACAAGCTCAATTTCACCCAAGAGCAGCCAAGAAAAAGGAGTTGAATTTGTCTTTGAAGCCCAAACATTGATCATAAACTATATGATGATATTACTGTGTGTGCTTCCTTCAGGTGCATGGAGTGAGTCTTTATAGGGAACATCCTACAATGCAGGGAACATCTTATTGTTTCCTGGTTATTTAATGTTATATAAGGCAACTCCTATTTATAATGCATGAAATGTTCGGCCACTGGAGTTTTCTGCCTGGCTGATTCTGCCTTAATTTACAATAAACATTAGTCTGGTGATTATGGACTACTAGATTCCCTGAGTAGGATAACTCCCTTGAAGAAAGCTCCTCACCCTCAGGATGGCTCAGACAGAGAGCTTTGATTGCCTCTGCCAGCTCCAGCCTGGGATCTTGCAAGAAGAAAAGGGCAGGCAGGCAGGTGAAGCAGCAGTCTTGGCACAGTGGACAGCATTTACTTTGGGTAAAAGGTATAACATGGGTTCACTTCTCTCTCTTGTTAGTTCCAGGTGCCTCCCTTGAACACATGAGTTCTGGCCAGCCCCAAAGTGAATATATACAGGAGTTTTGTATTTATGTCTTCTGAAACTTTTGTGTGAGCGAATTCATCAAATGGTTTGCACTATTATAGCTCAAGGGTTTGTGTCTGCTTGTCTTAGGAGCCAAGGTGGAATGCTTCCTTTTGGGATCCTTGATCTAAGGTCACTCACATTCAGACATCACACAGGTGTATAATGCCAGATCCCACAGCCTGTAAATCCTTGGGATCTAGTTCTCCTGTTTGGTTACCTGGTGTAGTGTCAGCACTGTGCTTTGAGCAGGCAATGACTCCAGAGGAGCACTGCTCAAAGGAACTCCATCTTCAGTGAGCAGTTTGGCAGGCATAACAGCTTTGATGACTTAACGTTGTGCTCAGAAAGACAGAAACTACTTCTGGCTTAAGAATAAAGGACAAGACAGGGAAGGAGGATTCAGGGGTTTGTTTGTACCTTACATGCTTAGAGCAGCAATCCTCCCTCCTCCTCCCTGCACTCCTCCCTGAGCTGCCGGGAGTGAAGAGAACAGCAAGTTTTTTGGTAGCCTAGATGTGGTGAGGCTATGTTGTCATACCAATTAGGTACTTAGTCTCTAAGAGGTGTTAATATCACAACTAATGTTAGTGGGCTCTTTTGCTGTCAGTCTTGAAAAGATGCAAAAGACTGAGTTACAGACAGGAGACTCAACCCAAATGCACTTTGTCCAGTTCAGATGTGAAATGTGATCACTGCGCAGAGTGAGGGAACTCACACTCTGGCTGCTCAAGCTCCACGCATCCAGCGCTGCAGTGTCAGGGCCAGCAGTAGGGAGACTCTCACAAGCTCCAATCTATGTCAGCAAAACAAAGAAATGGAGGCTGCTGGTGTGTTTACCAGCCTAAATTCCCACAGCACTGGGAACAGGAGGCTCTGAACAGATGTTTATGAAGGTTCATTGTAAGTGAATGTGAAGTGGTGAACATCACATTCGTCAAGAGGGATTGTCTGAGATAGTTTCTTACTAATCCAGATGAATACAACCGGCATCTCATGAGCCTCAGCTATAGAGCCTGCCCAGCTCCCTATTGGGAAAAAAATTGTTCACGGTGGTCTTTTTACCAGATTCATAGCAGTTTAGAGTCTGAGTAAACGCAGCTATAGTCCTGCATGCAGATGAAGTGAGGTCGCCAAAACAGGAGGTATTAAAAATGATTCTGCTGTGTTATGTAAATCAGGCCAAAAAATGCTGTGAATCTTGGAGGAAATTCTATTTACAGCAGTTTTCATAAACCATGGTGTTGGGCATCCCTGGAAAGGATTTAGTGGGCAGCCTTTAGAAATGTGACCCATCTGTTTAGCTTGTGCTTTAACTGTGTTTTCATTGTCTGGGCAAGTTTTCACGTCACAGGAACTAGAACTTTTTAGAGTAACTGGCTCATCCATGTGATCTTGTAACTTTATTGAGTCATCTCTTATCACTGGATTAGGCTTTGATAAACATAAGAAATACACTATTTGATAGAAGAATCCCAAGACACCTCTCCCATTGCCTGCTGCTTGGAGAATTTTTCTCCAAGTGCCAACTATGAAATTATTTTCATTAGTGCAAGAATGCCCTGATTAAAAAGCAGTTTTCAGGCAGGGCTCTTGTCCTGGCTGAGGTAGCATCAAATGAACAGATTTATGCTGAGTTCCCTCTTTCTAGCCTGTATGTATAAAGTATCCAGAGTTTTGAAATGAAACAATCAGGAGCAAACACACACACCTGTTTTGGTGGACTCCAGCCAGGCCATTAACATAACAAAGAAAATATGTGCTTATTCAGATTCTTTTCATGATCCATATTTCATAACTTCTAAAGAAGGAGCTGCTTGAATAATGGCAGTAATAATACATTAGCAAAGTTATTTGTAATCTGTGTGATCTGACAACGACAGAAAAATACAGCATGCTGTTGAGTATCTTTAATTGTATTCATGTATGTGTGTGTTGGGGGGAATATGCAGAAAGATGTGTCTGGACACAAAAGTCATAGAAATCCTTGCTAAAAATACAGTTAAGTGCTCAGTGATGTACTTAGTGCACTGGTATGGAGGTAATTCAAAAGAAGGCTGCTGAAAGGAGCCAGTGGGCTGCAATAAAAAGATTGAAATCTACATGACAATGCACTGGATTAATGTCTGTATTCCAGCAAAGACATTCACTAGCTTGACTTGCGTGTTCTTAAAAATGAACAAGTAACTTTTCAGTGACAGGTTTTCATATCGTTCTCCTGTCTGGTACTTGACACACAAAAACTCAAATAAAACAGGGGGTTTGAGAGGTGATTTTCCTGTCTTAAGTTTCTTAAGTTTTGTTTTAGATAGTATAGCTGGTATCTTCCTATATATTTGGGCTGCTATGTGCTTTCCTGTACAAGAGATTACTTTTTTAAGGATGTTTTTTCTGTCATTGCCAGTAGCAGATGGTTAGAATTTGGCATCTGGAGAGATGTTGATCTACAGATATACCTGGTCTTCACTCACAAAAATCTATTCTAGAATTAGCTCACTTACAAACTGCTATGGATGTTATTTTCCTTCATTAACCTTCTCCAAAGTTGGCAGCATCCCAAAATAAGGAGTAAACATGGCCATTGTAAGGTGCAGGTTTCAGCACCTGCAGGCACAAGGGGTGGTGAAGGATGAAGAGAGAGCTAAGCCTGACCGCAACTCTCAAACCTTCCAGGTAGCTGGGTTGTGGTTTGAGCATCTGGGTTGCCTTTTAGAGGTAGCAGCCTTTGCTGCAATGAGGCATTGTTGTCGGTGTTCTGGTCTGGAAAGCATCACTCTGGCTCTGAATACAGGAGCTCAGCCCCACAGAGGCAGATGGGGGGCAAGGGAGGGGAGGCTCACTGCTGCATAACTGAATGAATTGTTTGAAGCCCCTTCCGTTTAAAAATGTAGAAAACTGCATGTTTAAGCTAATAGGGTTCCCAGAGGAAAGGACAAACCAGTTCTGGTTGCTTCAGCCCTGTTGGAGATGTGGGTGTGCTGTGGTCCTGTCACACACAGTTTTGTCCCAGGAACTTTCCCTCCCACAGTGCAGTGGTAGGCCCGGTAGAAGTACAGAAATAACACTGATAAGGACAGCCTGCTCTGTATTCTGTTTAAACTTTTAATGACTTTGTGGTACAACACTAACAATTTTCTTCAACATGGCTTACCAGCATGCAGTATGTGAAGTGGATGAAACAAACAGAATAACCTCAAAAAATAATCATCTCTCTTCCTAATCAAGTAGCTTCCTGCATAATACCTGAAGAGATACCGGTGAGATAATAGCTATAATCACTGTGAATCCATTACAGATACAATTTATTGTGCAACTTAATAAATTTAAAGGCCTTCTTTTTGTTCTTTCACTGATTCGGAATACTACTCTCTTAATCTGCGAGGAGTTACTCACCCTTGCAGACTGTGCTGCCTCTCATGCTGGCCAGCTCCCACAGACTAGGTTCCTTGCCATGCCAGGAAAACTCTCCTGGGAAAACTCCATCTGTTTTAGCTTGTACAGGATCTTCTCAATAGTCCCTTTGTAAGAGAGGGAAGGGTAGAGAGCAGGATTTGGGTTGATGTTTGAAACAGACATCAGGGTGGAGTTAGTAGGTATGCAGACTTAAAAGCTTTAAAACACCATCTTAGAACCTGAAGCACTCCAAAATAAAAGCAAGAGACTGTGGGGCATTGTTAGCCAAGCTCTTTAGCCACCTGGTGTAACAGACACACAAAATGGGCAGGTTGGAAAATGTATACTGGCTAAATGCTCCTTGTTTTATTTTCAGAATGGAAGTGGTGATCCCAACATAAACATGTACTAAGATCAGCTGTGCTAGACTTGGGCTCTGATTTAGTCCTTCCTGGGGTTACAGAGGCAGAAGACATTGTAGATCTATAAACGCTGTAAGGTCTAGTATTTCTCCTTAGGAGAGGACAAACAACCACCACTGCTGAACTTAGTGTTTTCTTCAGTACAGTGCTGGCCTCATCTCCATCAGGACATCTGCATTCTCAGCAGGAAAGAGTCATCTCCCACAAGTCACTGATGTTGCTCTATAAAGAGTTTCCCCCTGCAGACCGACCAGGTTTGGCTCTCCTTATAGTAAGTTAGATGATTCACAAATGATCAGGCTCAAATTAAGCACAGCTGCTGTCTCCAGTTTGACCTCCATTGTCAAACAGGGCCAAGGAGTTTCTCTTGCCTCAGGTCCGACGACTTGTGGTCAGTTTAAGCCTCTGCTGAGCTTACAGCCTGAGATGATATGGCAGCTTGCCATCTCTCTTCCAAATTTGTACACACATCTTCAATTTCTCATATGTATGACAGGGTACATTTATGTATGACGAGGTTTGCAGAGAGGGCAGAGATAGATACTCCAAGCATTATGCTTGAAGACGTGCCCCATCCAAATCAATTACTTCATTGCTGGGGAAATCATAGGATCATAGAATAGTTAGGGTTGGAAAGGACCTTAAGATCATCTAGTTCCAACCCCCCTGCCATGGGCAGGAACACCTCACACTAAACCATGCCACCCAAGGCTATGTCCAGCCCGGCCTTGAACACCACCAGTGATGGAGCATTCACAACTTCCCTGGGCAACCCACTCCAGTGCCTCACCATCCTTACAGTAAAGAATTTCTTCCTCATATCCAATCTAAACTTCCCCTGTTTAAGTTTGAACCCATTACATCTGTACCAAGTCCATGCAATACACACTGAAAACTCTGGCTGGATTTAAACTGTAAATAATATAATCAACTCCATTTGATGAGGCAGAAACAGAGTCATGGAAAACATTGAGTCATATATTAAAAATGCTACCATGGACATAATAAAATAATCAGAAAACACTGAACACAAGTGATAACCATTGCTGTCCAACCCGGCTTTGAACACCACCAGCGATGGAGCATTCACAACTTCCCTGGGAAACTCATTCCAGTGCCTCACCACCATCACAGTAAAGAATTTCTTCCTCATATCCAATCTAAACTTCCCCTGTTTAAGTTTGAACCCATTACCCCTTGTCCTATCACTACAGTCCCTCATGAAGAGTCTCTCCCCAGCATCCCTATAGACCCCCTTCAGATACTGGAAGGCTGCTATGAGGTCTCCACGCAGCCTTCTCTTCTCCAGGCTCAACAGCCCCAACTTTCTCAGCCTATCTTCATACGCGAGGTGCTCCAGTCCCCTCATCATCCTCGTGGCCCTCCTCTGCACTTGTTCCAACAGTTCCATGTCCTTTTGATGTTGAGAACACCAGAACTGCACACAATACTCCAAGTGAGGTCTCACAAAGGCAGAGGGGCAGGATCACCTCCCTCGACCTGCGGGTCACGCTCCTTTCCATGCAGCCCAGGACGCGGTTGGCTGTCTGGGCTGCAAGCGCACACTGAAGCCGGCTCATGTTCATTTTCTTATCAACCAACAGCCCCAAGTCCTTCTCTGCAGGACTGCTCTGAATCTCTTCTCCGCCCAACCTGGAGCTGCGCCTGAGATTGCTCCACCCCATCTGTAGGACCTTGCCCTTGTCATGGTTAAACTTCATCAGGTTGGCATCAGCCCACCTCACAAGCGTGTCAAGGTCCCTCTGCATGGCATCCCTTCCCTCCAGCGTATCAACCAAACCACACAGCTTGGTGTCAGCAGGAAACTTGCTGAGGGCGCACTCAATCTCACCGTCCATGTCACCAACAAAGATGTTGAACAAGACTGGTCCCAACACCAATCCCTGAGGGACACCACTCGTTACTGGTCTCCAGCTGGACATTGAGCTATTGACCACAACTCTTTGCGTGCAGCCATCCAGCCACTTCTTTATCCACCGAGTGGTCCACCTATCAAATTGATGTCTCTCCAACTTAGAGACAAGGATGTCATGTGAGAGAGTGTCAAACATTTTGCACAAGTCCAGGTAGATGACATCAACTGCTCTACCCCTGCTCCATTGCTGGCGGTGTTCAAGGTCGGGTTGGACATAGCCTTGGGTGGCATTGTTTAGTGGGAGGTGTCCCTGACCATAGCAGGAGTGTTTGAACTAGGTGATCTTAAGGTCCTTTCCAACCCTATCTATTCTATGATTCTATGCTCTGAAAAGATGCAGCAGACTCCTGTGCACTGAGGGGTTTGATAAAGGCAACTCAAAACTCCTAAGGACAATTTCTGGGCTGGATATTTTGCAGCAAGGTAACAACTTCTTTTTGGTCCAAGCTGCATTTCATGAAGAACAGCTTCAGAAACTCAATTTAGACCCTGTTTCCACTAAGTTTGAATCAGAGGTATACGTTGCTGATGTTACCCATTTTCCTAAATATTACAGTTGAGTGAGTACATTAAAGCATGAGAAGAATTGCATTCAGGAACATGTTCCTGTCTAAATTAAAACTTTTTAAAGACTATTACAACATTCTCCAAGGTGAAGATAACAGGAAGGATTAAAAAAAGTTTTGTTACTGCAGCCTCAGTTGTGAAGCATGGGGACACAGAAGTAACACATGCTTTTCTGTATCTTCCAAGGAGCTTCAAGGCTCATCAGTTGTAGAGCTGATCCTCCTGTGCAGGTGGGAAAAGGAGCACTGGGCAGAGGAGTGATCAGCTCCACTTTGCTGAACTCCTGCTGATAGAAAAAGATGAAGATCTGCCATCCCTCTGCCAATACAGCAAGAGGAAGAATGGACTGAGCACTACTTTTCCAGACAGTTTTCATGGCATCTGCTTGCTTGAGAAAAACAGATTTATGTCTAAAAAAAGTATCTCCATAAAGCGAAGGTCTGGACTGGTTCAACAGTTCCTAAAAGGCAGAGCAGCTGGCCATGCAAGCATGCAGCAGTCCCTACAGCTGATGTCATCTCTGCTGAGGCTGGCAGACAGCAGGGTGGGGTCAGATCTTCTGATGGTATCTTTCTAGTGGTGTTGGGTAAATATAGGTCTGTATGATGACTGGCGACCAACAAACAATAACCAAGTGTATATTTTTATTGACTAATTAATTAATTGCACACCTCTCTCTCAGATGAGCTCTCAGGTTGAGCATGTGAGCAAGCTGGCGTGTGCATTTGAGCTGGCTGAGGTTTGAACTGTGGCAGCTGCAGCGGCATGCTGATGTCTGCATTACTTTCCTCACATCCCTGCACGTATCTTCTCCTGATCCCAGTACTTTCATACTCCAATATACTGCCTCAAAGCCAACCAAAGCAGACACAGCTGAGGAGATGGTTGTGTTTGACCACATTGAATGCAGAGCGTGCACCAGCCCAGGCATGGGAAGGCTTTTATCCCTGTATTCCGCATGCTTCCTTGCATGCCCAGGGGGAGGACCTTGGATAAGAAGACTTTGCTTATTCAAAACTGATTCAGAGCACAGTGTGGACTGAAAATTAATTCCTCCATGTCTCCAATTTCATCCTGGTATAAAGTGAATGTGTCTTTGCTGAGAAGAAGATTGTGGAAATAACAAAATGCTTGTGCTTAATACTTGTATGCTTTGCACTTCTGTATACTGTATACGGTAAAGAGCTGCCATACACAAATACATGAGACTACGGAGGTGTTTTTTATCTCTCTGGTTTTAGAAAGATGCTTTCCTTGTCACTTTTTGCTGACAAAAGAAGTCACAGATAGCGTATCAGTGCCGTAGCTTAGGCTGTGGCTGTACACCTGACAGTAGGCAGCTCGGATCACCATCAGCTTCACCAGTGCATCTGGTAAGACGTGTTGCATGAATGGGCAGCACAAGTCAACATTTTAAACAGACTAGCAAGAATGAAGCCCCCGTCCCTGTCACGGTGGACAGGAGCTCATATCCCACCTAGCATTAATTGGCACCTTTGCTCTCACACTTTCTTTCCCCAGCTCAGCCCCACATCACCATGATAGCAAAGCACTGATTAATGACCTCAGTGGAAATGCAGAACCCTGTGTGGCATGGAGGTGAATGCTTTAGACAGCCTCTGTGTGTCAGAGCTGAAGTATGCTGGGTTGGAGGGCGGTGGTGTTCTCCTGCCCTTGGACCACTGATAAACAACAGTGTAATTTGTTGAGTCTCTTGAGTAGGATCTTTGTGTGTATTTATGCAAATAAATTGGTAAGAACTAATCAGCCCCTTCCCGGCTTTAGCAATAGAGAAGAATATGTGCCTTGCATGTGAGGCTGGTACCTGCTGAGATAACTGTCATGTTTTTTGTTTCTTAGGAATTTTTGATGTCTCCTGCTGATGGTGTTAATAAACCAGAAGGGAATTGCACAGGCAGTGCTGCCAGACATACAAATGGAGATGTTACTTTAAAGGAAAAACCCGTGGTGTTGGGATACATTTGCACACTCTGTCAGTCATTTTCCCCACCTTCACATGCAATAGAAACCAGGTAAAAGACTACGCATGGAAGAAAACAGAAATTGGAAGAGAGGAAAGGAGAGCATCAAGACAGCTTCTTCTGGCTGGACCATCAGCGTGAAAGAGTAGTGGTCAACCACTGAAAGTCTAACTGGCCACTTGTTACCAGCAGTTGTCTTCAAGAATTGATATTGAGGCTTATATTATTTAGCATCATCATCAACAGCCAGGATGATGGGATGGAGGGGTCATATGGTTTTGTCCATTTGTCACCATTACTGCAAGGATAACTTGGGAAGAGGAGCTGCTTTTGGCAGCTGGATTGCAGCCATTGAGGGAAAACTGATGGTAGTGGGGCAGGTGGATCTTTGAGCTGCCTACAGAAACTGCTGTGAATTATAAAATGTGATTGATTTCAATCACTTTGTCCCTCAGAAGTTGTCAACTGCTATTCTTAAAGCCCAGATTCTCATTTCAGGTATTCTCATTTCATTAATATGCTCTTCTGTCATCTTCAAAATAACATCAATAAACCAGGACCTGGCCATTCTGGCAGAAAACGTAACAAATATTCCTGCCGTCTTTCCAAACAGGATGTCAGCTATGGTTAAAATTGTTATTGTTTTTCTTCAAAACTGCTATTGACTGTCCTTCAGTCTAACTGTGCTTCCTTCTCTCTCAGCATCTGTACAAATCCTCTCTCTCAGTTGATGACAAAGGCACCTCTACTTTTACTTAGTGTGGGGTGAAGATTCACATAAATACACAAATAAAAGCAAGCACAGAGAGAGGAAGATCATCAGCCAGCCCTCCATAGCTGGCTACCCCAGCTGCTGGGGAGCTTTGAGGCTCAGCAGGGTTCAAAACCTGTGGGGAAGAAAGTGGTGGCACTTAAGGCAGCATTAAGTTCATCCCAGGCTTCCCCTGAGCAAGCCTAGAGTCTTCTCCAGAAAGGGAAGATAGGTACTGATGTCTGAGGGTCAGGAATGGCAGGCCTGAAATCTGCACCACTGCTCCGGCATGATGTTTCCACACAAGTACTGCCATCCCTGTGGGCTCAACCCGCATCAGGAGCCAACATGGTTCTGTGCACCACCTTCCTCAGGAGCTGCATGCAGCCCACTCACAACAGTGTTTGTTCAGCTGCAGACGAAAGCTGCAATAACAAATGGCATAAAGCTCTTTAACAGCTTGCAGAGACCTGAACATTCCAAATGTGGTGCTACAGAGTCATCAAGTACCATCTAAACAGAGTGTGAAAAATTTTCTGCGCTTCCAAAGCCATTCTCTCCTCTCCGCTCCTTCCTATTGATGTTGCCTCTGCAGAAATGCCAGGCACCTTCTAGGTCACTGCTCCTGTTCTCCTCTGGTGTTTTCTGAGCTATTTCTTTGAGCAAGGCCCAGAGGGACCTCTCCTCCTTGGGTGTGATGGCTGGAGTGTCACTCATACCTTTGCAGTCTTGTGTGCCTCTCTTCTGTAAAACAAGACTCTTGCTCCTGGAGAGCTGCCAGGCATGGCTTGTTGCTCTCCTGCAGAAAGCACAGAAGTCGTTTCTGCTCATGAGGAAGCAGCACTTCTAATGGCAGCAAAGAAAGTCCTTGGGAAAGGGATGATACCAAGCACTAATTCAACAGAGTTCAGGGACATGGGCAGGTTCTCTGCATTTAACCTCTGCACCAGTAGTGAGAAGCAGGTGAGCACCCTTGGAGCACTTGAAGGAGCTGCTAATATCCAGAGCTGGAGGCAAAGATCAGCTCCTTGGACAGAGTTAACACAATCATGGCAAATAAAACTTTGGCTCTGTGATCCTTGATATCCTGGGAACAGCAGAAAAAAGGTAAAGCTTTCTGAGTTACTCTGAAATCATCACTAGCTGACTGCTCCACCCAAGAAGCTGTTTATGCTGTTTGCCCCGCTCATCACCAGGATGGGAGAAGCCTGTTGAGAATCAGAGCTGTGTGCTCAGAGCTGCGTCCTACCTGCTTCTGCCTGCTGCAGGGCTGGTGGGGAAACACCTCACCTGTCCTTCCAAACACTGCCTTTGCCACACCATCCTCCCCTCCAGGGATGTTCCCACAGCCAGCACTTACCCTCAGCTCTGTTGTGATGAGCTCACCTTTCATTTATGGTGTTAAAAGCTTTCTAAATCAGGGTTTTGTTTTTTTTTTGTTGTTGTTATTGTTGGTTTGAGGGGTTTTTTTTGTCCTTGCAGTTTCCCCTAAGGTAAACACCTCAATTTCAGTGTGAGTCATATCTCCTTATGCTACTTGTGCTGACATGCTGGGGTAAGCGGTGTGAAGTACTTGTCTCTGGCTAGATGCTGCAGCCCAGCATCCTCCAAGTGTGAGAGCATTCAAAGTGATATAACAGCCCAGGAGCTGAAGCTATCCACTAATTTTAAGATTGACACGCAGACAACAGCTCATGGTTATCATTGCAGTCATGGCAAAATGCCACACTGGTTCCCATAATGTCACAGAGCAGGCACTGCTTCCCTACCCTGCTCTTTCTGCCTGACAGTGGGAACATCACTCACAGGGTTTCATTTTCTTTTGCAGTAATAGCTGCTGCAGCTGCTTCCTTGGGTTTTTGGCAGCCCACAATAAATTATAGCAGCCTTCAGGTAGCTGTGACATGCCAGGGGATGGCCTTTTCTGGGAAGCATGGGAACAAGGGTGTACAAGTCAGGTGGTATCTGACTACAGCAGGAGCTTTACCTGCTCTTCTCTATTCCACTGAGTTTTGTTTACCCATCAGCAATTCCTTCCTTGGTTTTGCTTGTTTCAACTTGTCTGTCTTAGTCAAAAGCTTATTTGTTCCCTGTAAAGTCACCCTTTAAAGTCACTGCGTTGTACTTCAGCCTCTCATGAGGGGGTTTGGAGGAGAAGCATCCAGGACACAGGAGGTGCAGGTGAGTGCAGCCCCATGGAGGGTGGTGAGACACAGCACCTGCTGCTCCTCTCATTGGAGTGAAAGCCCAAATACCCTGTACTACAAACCCTTAGAAGGGTGCAGAAGAAGGAGGCTCCCAGTAAAAGAAGACCATGTCACCACTGAGAAAGGCAGGTGGCCTGTTCTGCCTAGGTGTCCGCACTCAAGCAGCAGTCCAGTGAGAGCAAAGCTAATGTAGCCAAATTGCTATAGAGTATTAGTAGTCTATAGTCAGGGAGGAATACTAAGGAGTAGCTTTTGCTGCCTTACCACCTTCCAGGTGACAAGAAATTACTCAATCTCTGTACTCAAAGCCTTGCTTTTCTCATCTCCATTTCTTGAGCCAGCTCTTTCAAAGAGCATCTCAGTGGTGTGCAGATCAGGAGATGCGCCATGCTCTGCCTTGTGACAGCTATTGTCATGGTTTAAGCTATGTCCTGGATTCAGCTACAGACTCACAGCAACTCTTCTCTGGTCCCATGCATAGCCCTCTCTGCCTATAGACTCAGGAGCAGCAATGCTATTACGTTAGATCAATATTATACAGATTAACTCTGTTCTCAAGGTCTTATTTAGAGAAGGATTGAGAAGATTTTCATAGTGGTTTGTGTTTCTTGCTGCTGATCCTTTGCAGTCTGGTGTTTCTCTTAATTTCTTCACTTTCCTTGTACAGCTGCCCAGTTTTCTGAGCTACCTCAGAAGCTGGCCTGGCTTGTGCCTTTCTCCCTTTAAGGAGACTTACTGATGACTTTCTTCTCTTGTGCATTCCAACGTGACTACAGTGGCAATCTTAAGCCTACAGATGTTGCTCTCTTTAAGTCTGGCTGCTGTGTGATGCCATTTTCCCAAGACAAATGGAAAGCATTTTGGTCTGTCACTAACCCAGCAGGTATTGCCTGGGTTTTAGCAAGCAGAACAAATGGAAACCTTTTCTCTTTTCCATGTTATTAATTTGATTTTGCAGTGATTTAGTTGTTTTTCCTTAATTTAGAGGAGATAAAGGAAAGAGTCCAATATTTAGAGCTTACTTTATCACTGGGTACTCACATTCTCATGACACTGCTGGTAGTGACAAATGAAGCGGAGGTCTCAGAGGCACAGCCCATGCTTGATCTTCTTTTACCTATGGAGGCCCTCTTAGCTTCTTGGACTTATTTTCTGAAGCTTGGCCTCTCACCAGCCCACCCAGGATCACCTTCACAGAACAGATCACCAAAACGGGGGGCATATATTGACTTCTAGAGGTCAATGCCTATTGTTCTCCTACAGCTCCTAAGGGCACTCATGCAGATTAGCTAAGACTAAAACTTAGACCCCTAAAATGAGACAGATGATTTCCAACCTCAAGTGCTCAAATCTGAGTGTTACTCCTGGCCCAAGGCAGTGCTACCTCCAAGGCTCAGGACGGAATACAAATGTTGTCAGAGCTGGTGGGGAGCTGGTGCTTTTCCCATCTCTCATTCTTCTGTCCCCATTTGGTGACACTACCACTCCTCCCCTTGCTGTACTGCTGATTATGTAACCTCAGAGAAGATGTAGCTTAGACACCCAGTGTTTGGGAACCTTTCAGCCCAAGGGGCCTGCTCCTCTGATGGGAGTCACATGGCAGAAATCATTGTTAAACACACATAACTCCTCAGTGGGGGAGTTCTGGGCTGCAGTACCATGTCCTTCCAGCCTTCAGCAATCTTGGATCATTTTGTAGCTGGGCACTAGAAAAGCTAGACTGTAATTTGATTCTGTGAGGCTTCAGTGTGTTTCGTCTGAGACCACAAGGATGAGCCATCATTATCCAAACAGCAGTTATTGAGTTATGTACATCAGATATTTGCTGAGTCACTATTCTGCCTATCAGGCACTTGGCCTTGGGCTTGTTCTGGGTCCCCACTCAACTCAGCTTCCAGTCCCCTGGTGGGGAATTTCGTGGCCCCATGGGGTGCTTGGTGGCTTGCAATGCTACCCATGAGCCCTGTGCATGAGTGGGGCCATGGAAGCATGTGGCTCCTAGAATGGACAAGGCTATAGGTGTGTGGGTGATGGAAGCCAGATCCCTGCAGCAGGAAGAGCCAGGCACTGCTGGGGCCATATAGTGGGTGTGAAACACAAATTAAGCCTGAACAGTAAAAAATAAATAGATAAAAATGAAACAGAAAACTCACCTTAAGTATGTGCCATGACAGAGCACTGATTTTACTCAGATTTTTTTCTCTTACACTCTCCCATAGAACAATTCAATTCCTTTGTCTTTGTCCTGCCAAGACTGGAAGAGACATATTTTCCATGCAGCAGCTCCCATGAGGTTTGGAAACCCTGTTTCCCTGCTTCCTCCCTGTCTCTCAGCACTTCCCACAGGCCTGATCCTGCGCCATGCTGTGTATTTGGGTGGAAAACAGGGCTCCCACCTGAATAGCAGAAGGATAATGCAGGAACATTGATGTGTACCTTTCATGAACGACGAGACAGAAGTAGCATTTGCTCAGAATAGTCTTGTGATGCAGATTTCTCCTGTATATTTGGCTCATATCTGCTGCAATAGTTTAATAGATATTTGCCATTAATAGATATTTGCCTTCTGTTAAAAAGGAAGAGAAAAAAAAAGAAAAGCCATAAAAGGAGATTATTCTTGGAAGCAAATCTTACAGTTCTCTATGCTTCTCCTCTGGCCACTTTATTTTGATCCTACTAAGGCAGTGATCTCACCAAACCCATGGTGTTGGCCAGGGGCCCACTCGGGAGGCTGGCTGCAGCTGCAGGCTCCCAGAGATGGGCACCTTGAGGGACGTGGGGGATGAGCCTGCCCACTGCCCATACTGCTATCAAGCTGTGAGGGAATCAAGAACCACATAGCACAGCACTGCTGAGTCCTTCGCACAGGGCAATGGTGGGACCTAAGCAGAGGGTCTACAGCAGGACTTTCAAGGACACTGTGACCTGAATATTTTTCCCAGCAAAACCAGTGTCTTTATCTGCAGTCCCTCAACGTTCAAGAAGCAGAGATGTGGTGATCCAGTGAACTCCTGGCATAGTCCAGCTCCTTGCAGTGGCCTGGTTGTCCGTGAAAATGTTGATGGCAGTGGGTAGGTGTCAGACTCACATAGGAGAAGTGATGGATCAGCAGTTTCATTAACCACCCTGATTGCACAAGGGGCTGTGTAAGGGACATTCCCATAAACATAATGCGGTCCTGCCATTGCCCTAGCAAAATTGGAAAGAAAAAGGAAAGAGGTGAAAACCTCATTGCATTGTGTGAGGCCAGCCTTTCCGAAAAAGAGGAAAACAAAACTCCCATTTCTCCCTTTGCTCTTGTGTTAAGGGATCCCATTCCCCCTGCATGACTTCCACTTACTGCCCGTCTCTCTGTTGGCTTAAAGCCATAGAGTTATCCTGGTTAGAAGTGCTGCTGTAATAATAACTCTGGGAGGAACAGTAAGTACAGCTGGATCCTGCCAGTGTTTTATGCATAGGTATAGACACACATGTGTGTTTGCCTGGCTGCGTCTGGGGATGTGGGCTCCTGCTGGAGAATTTAATACCATGTTCCCCTTCTCCTCCCCACTCTCTCAAATGCAACATGTGACGCATGAAAGGACTCCCACTTTATAACATAGTGATAACCCCTTCACATCAGTGCTCCCCTTCTCCTGGTTTAACTTAAAAGCTCTTATAATATTTGGGATGGGGGGGGGGTGGAGGGAGGAATACGTCTTTTTTCCATGAGATGATACACAAATTTCAGCCTGTAACTAAAGGATTAATTGCACATGTGCCATTTGCACATGATGTAACCCAGAGTTTCTCTGTGCTGCCAAAACAGACTTTGCTGTGACTGATGTTCTCAGCTGCTGTTTTGTTTCCTTAAAAATCTGAGCCTGGGCATGGCATTTCAGTCCATTTGGAAGCTGCTAAGGGTCACTTTGAGAAACGCCTGGAAGCTAGTTAGGGCAGGGGAGATTACTGCTGTTGTTTAAACATCTCTGTATTTTCAAATGCACTTAGAAACCCAAGGATATGGGCAGGAGGGTGCCTGAGGCATTGTCAAGAAAACTTGCACTTCTTATCTGCATATTTAAATATTTCTCAAAATCTGTCCCTAAGTCATCGGATGAATGAAAGCAGAGCCATCATGACAGGCATTGGCAGAGGACTCTGTGGTGCCTGGGTGCAGTACCATGAGGCGCACCAGCAAAATTGTTTCCCTGTGGGCCTGTGCACAGATGACTTTTGCTTTGGCTTGCCAGGAAAAAGCACCAAACTAAGGCAGGCAGAGAGCAAGGAACTGCGAAGGGAGGGCTTTTTGTTGACAAAAGGGGAAAAGTGTTTTAGGTCAGATCCAGAGTTGTTGTGTTTCTTCACATAAGGCTGGAGAGGAAGGGCAACTGCGTGTTCTTAAAGATAAATAACCAGTTCACCAATGAAACTGGTGCCTTAGCAGAACAAGCACAGCTGTCTGTAGGTGGTTGCTTGAGAGCAGCATCGAGATCCCTGGAAGGGGATGGGGACCCTGCCTCTTGCCACTGTTTTCCTGGTCTTGCTGTGGTGGGCAACCAGGTCTCTCCACCTGGCAGTCTCACCCCTCCCAAATCTACAGCATGGTTACTGTATGCTGCCCAAAAAATATGGAACCCTCTACTGCTGCTGGATCCATGTATTGCTACTGAAGCTGTGAGGCTTGGCAGCCTCTCTTCCCTTGTGCTTTGTACCTGTGCCCATACTGCAATATCCCCAAATGACATCCCGCTTGCTGTGTCCCACTCAAGCATAGCTCCTGGTGATGTCTTCCCTTCCTTTCTCTCTCAGGAAGGGCCAGCAACCCCTTGTGTGCCCTAGCTTACTCTCCTCTTTAGTGTAAAAGCTCTCACGCCCTGACCCCCTGGGAACGGCAGGCTAAATGTAGTTTCCACTTCAGAGCACGCACAGGCTCTTGAAAAGCCTCCCTGGTTGTTTGTCTGGGGCTTTGTTCAGAGGAGGCTCTTGGGTTGTTGGGGGAGCATGGGAGGAAATAATGGCCCCAGGTGTTACGTGAGGAGCCCCGAGATGGGCTGCACACTCAGGATGCACTCTGCAAAATGGAAAATAATTTGGAAGTTATTATCATTCCCAAATGCCAAAATCCTGTACTCAGCACTGGTAAGCAGCTGCCAAGCTGCACACTGAGACGAAGGAGTCTTGCTACTGAGTGGAAGAGAAATTGCTTCACCTACCATTAGGTCAGCGTGGAGACAAGGGAGAAAAACAGGTGCCTGATTTAAGCACTGCCAGCAAGGTTTTTACATCCTGGAAGGGGAAACACTGATTCAGATCAGAGCACTGTTGTAAGAGCCTGAGCCTCTGAGAGCTCCTCCAGGCCAGCAGGTCTCCAGCCACTTTCAGCAGAGGGATGAGTTGCCACTGGCATCCCTCAGCTATGGGCTTTTCCCTGGTCTGAAGTGAAAAGCCACTGCAAGACACATCCCGCTCTTCTTGCTAAGGAATGGCAAAGTTTCCCCATGAGCCACTTGAGAACAGAAAGGCTTATCCTGAACATGCTGCCCTGTGCTGTGTGTGTGGGCTGGGGAAGATACAGTTCTCCTTCCCATAACCGTTCAGTGCAAAGTGAACAGAGCATGACATCCCACGCTGCCTGAGCGAGCATCCTAGGGAGCATGGGCTGGGGATGACTGCTACATGGCATCTTCTTCAGCAAAGAAAGCTAATCCTTGTGCCACCTGCAGCTCTACCAGAAGAGTGCTGGTGACAGGCAGGCTGTGGAAGCACTCAGCAGGAGTGGGCAGGAGGGCAGAAGTGGGGAGAAAGGAATCTCTAAAGCCTGTGAAGGGAAATACTCTAGTAGAAACACTCACATAAGCAATGGGAAAAAGAATAGGTTGTTGAAAGAGACTGGAGTTAACCCAGCGACCAGCAAGCAGCACAGGGCAGAAAATCCAGAGCCCTCCTCAGGGTGCAAGCAAGCTGGAGAGGGGTTGCAGAGCCCTTGATGCCCTAACTTGGATATTTCTGGCATGAGGATGTTCCTGCTGCCAGTGTCCTGTCAGCTGAAAAGGGGGAGAGAGGTGGGAATGCAGCTCCTGTGACGACCATGGGCTTTTTTGTGTACCTGGCTGTGGCGGGTGACAGGCCGCTTTGTGCATGAGGCTGGTAGGCTGCAGGAAACTGGAAGAAACAATGAAGCTCTGCCTTGCTAGTGCAACAGCTTGACGAGCAGCGGAGAAGAAATGCCTCAGTGACAAAGGCAGGGTGAGGCAGAGGCCAGAGGGCACATTTTTCATGCTGTGAGGGCTTTTTGGTGTCAGCGCTGCATTCACATAATAAAGCTCAGCACAGAACAGCTGGGTCAGTGCCTCTCAGTGGTGGTGGGGGGAGGTAAGAGGTTCCCAGTTTGAGAACTGGGAAAGACTACAGGGAAAAAAGCCTTAGGAGTTGTCCCTGAGAAGGGACAGGCAGCCCTCGTGAGAGGCAGCAATCCTGCTTCCTTGTGCAAATCTGAGCTGGAGACAAATAGCCCCAGAAGTCATCTTCCAGCAGAGGGGAGGAGGCACTGCCAAAGCCCCATTGCAGAACTGGAGCTACTTTCAGCTCCCATCTGAAAATCTGTTTTATGCTGAGGCATTTCAGGGGTAACTGAATGCTGCAGGAACTTTAACCTGAACTTACAAGTGCCCAGCTCTGTCCCTGCTGAGCCTTCAACTTCCCCACCCAGCTCTGGGCGGTATTATAAGGGTGAAATCATTGGCATTTATGAAGTGCTTTGAAGATAAAAAGAGATGTTGAGTTTTACTGGGCCAGGATCTGAGGCCGACATGTAATCTTCCTTGAACTGTCAGACACAAATCTCACTGCAGGAGTTTATGGCCTGCTGCTTGTAAGCAGCACAAGGAGCTGCCCCCAGTTCTCAAGCCCACCCTGCCCTGCCAGCTCTCCCATCACAACTCTTTCCCAGGCTGGCTATAACCCAGAGTGCTGAGATGATCCGAGTTACAACATTGCAGAACTGCAGCCTCATTAAAACAAAGAAGGAAAACAGGAGGGGAAGAGAAGCTACACAAGAGTGAGAGAAGACTGGCACAAGGTTTGTGTATATGTTTATACTATCCCAGTCATTTAGGATACATGTGTAGCCTCTGAAACCTGCTTTTGGCTGGGGCTCCTGCTGTGCTCAGAGCAGCATCAACACAAGCCATCCCCTGCCTAGTCCCAGCCCCAAAGTGGTATACAAGGCAAACAATAGATCTGAATACACGGGGGAGTGGAGGAAGAAAGCACCCATCAGCAAGGCAAGCCAGGAGCCTAGAGCACCAGCCTCCTTATCACTGTCAAATTTCCTGCAGGCATTGCAAGGAAAAGAAGTTTTAAATTGCTTTTACACCCCCCTGCCTGCTTGAGTGCACAGAAAACACAGAAGTGGCTTCAGAAGCAACTGGCTGGTGTTTTGTTCAGTATATGCCCCCCTGCCTTATTTGCAGTTTGCTGTGTAAGCACTGTTGTTAAGTGGAAGCTATTTGTTTCCTCAGGGCTTTTTTTATGGGACCTGTCACTATGACTTGGGAGGACTTCAGATATCAATTAAATTCTTTCCAGAACAACCCTGTGAGACTGAGGATGGGGAAACAAGAGGAAAAGCTTTGTAGCTCTCAGGGCTTATCTCAGCTGCAAACCAAGCCCAAATTTCAAGTTAGGTGAACAGAAAACAAGAAACTATAATGACCTTCAGGCTGACTTACCCAGCTTTGCACAGGAATCTTGTGGCAAAGTTTGGATTAACATCTAACGCTCCTGGGCAGTATTGAGATCAGTTAAACCCCATGAAACTGATGCTCTTCCTCAAGTCCCTTCCCTCACTCATTCACTACACAGCTTCTTCACCAAGAGCCTCCCTCTTTACCTAGCCATGATGCATGCACAAGGTGTCCCTATACTGTGTGCTACGGAGCCTGAGTGAATGGCTCTGAAGACTGCATTCAATTCATAACGGGGGAATAAAAGAGGAAAAACTGGCACACAGGCATGTTCTGGACTTTGAGTACCTGGAATTTATGCTCTGACTCCCTTTCTCTGCACTGATGGATGTATGTGGTGCAGTATGCAATCTTTAGTTTTCCCTTCACACTTGATCCTGCTCCCAAGTATCTCTCCTTGCTCATTTTGCTTGGAGTTGAGCAGCACCCTCCCAGCCTCTCCTTGCCTACACCCAGTCGTGACACCACTGAAGTTTTAGCTATGCAAGCCGGGGGATACCTCCCTGCTCTGAGAGATACAGCACAGCTTGAATAGCCCATCAAAGGTTTCTCCTGTCTCTGGGCATGTTTTGCCTGTGGGGAGCCATCCCTGGCATATGTCACTGTACTGCATGCAGGTACTGCTGGCCATGGACCAAGAAGCATGCAAATTCTTTGTGCACAGATGATCAAAGGCAGGTATTTGAGCCCACACCCTGGCATTGCTTCATACACTAGCATTAAAGTAGCTGGAGAGGCCAGGAGAGGCAAGCTTCTCATTTCTAGTGGCAATGACCCAAAGGAGGATGTAACTGGAGAGGTACAGGGGAGGATGGGGCTCGTAGAAGGTGAGGGTCATCTGCCACAGCCCAGCTCCCTGTTCCACTCACAGCCCCAAGAACATGTTGTGGTCTCTGAAGGACTGCAGGGTCTCCCCGGCTCTTCCAGAGTCTCAGAGGCACAGAAGCTCTGCCCCATCTGCCCCACTGGGCAGGGGACTCAACATGGTGTAAGAAACTCAATGCCGGTGTAAGGCAGCCAGATGTTGTGGGGGAGGACAGTGCTCGTCAATGATTGCCAAAGCTGCTGAGAGCACAGACTCACCGCGGTGGGAATGTCACACTCCCACTGGGCCAGACCCTGCCCACAACTAACCAAGCAGTTAGCAGTCTTCAGTGAGCTTTGTCAAACTGACATTATGGTCAAACTGAGGCAGCTTTTAATGGGAATGATGAAATGAAAATTGTCTGTGACAAAAGGCAACTCCTGCTGCAGGTTTCGGACTTTGAACTATGCTGCTGTGGCTCTTTAAACCAAACCAAAAATAGGTAATTTTTAGTGGAATATTTATGCTTGGCTATGCTCTTTTGGGTTTTGGGCTTCTTTTCCAAAAACAGACAAGATTTTCTAGCTGAAGCTCACCTTCACTGTGTAAGGGACACAGGAGCATGGAAAATTTCTGGACTTAAAGCCTTAAAGCATTTGTCAAATTAATAATCAGCAGTCAAAAAGGGTTTATACCATGAAGTATATATGAGGTGATCTCAGCAATAAGTGACGCTACCAGTTCATCTTAGAATATGTCTAAAATATATTTTATAAGGCCTACTATACTCTGCTAGATTGAGTTTTTACAGTACTAATATACTTCACCCCAAAGAGAAGTGTGTGGGTTTCTGGCAGTAGGGGAAGCAAGAGCTAGGAGGGAAGGAAGTGAAAATAGAGTTAGACGCCTTCTTGCTTTCAGTCAGCCAGCTCTCCCTGGTCCCTGCAGCTGCCAAGAACTTCTGTATGACAATAGCAATAATACAAAAACCTGTTAAATATAGATCCACCTGTATTTAAATTGAGGAAAAGCATCTGTAGTAACCAAGGTGAAGTGGGTGTATCTCGACTATGACATTGCTCTTAACTATTGAGCTCTGCACACCTGCAGCAAACATATTAAAAGTAAAAAGTTTTCCAGCATGCTGCTGTTTGCTAAGTGAAGTGGAGGCCTGACAGCTCTGTGTGGTTTTGCCTTCACAAACTCAAGACAGTGAAACGTGACCAGTTCTGCCTCCAGCCTTTTATTTCCCAAGATGCCAGTTATGGCATAGGTCTCCAACACATCCCAGACTCTTTTGTACTCTGTCTTCAATAAACTTTTATGAGAGAAGCCACAATGGCTTATCAAGTAGCTTGTGATCTGTGACCATACAGGCTGAAAACTGTGTAGCTTGGTGCTGGCCAAATCAGCTCATCGGGAAGTCTATTGCATGACAGCAATACAGACACACTCTTACTTTAGGAGTAACCCATGAACGCATTTCAGGAATAAACCCACAAGTACAATAGGATAAAAAGCAAAGGTTTCGAGTAGGTATTCTCTCCAGGAGGTCCCTGAAACAGCTCAGAATAGCATGACAGGCACGTGAACTCGTTACTCCTTTACCCTTGCCAGGGTTTCTGTGCAGAAAATACATGAAGTAAAAATGGAGAAGGAATGCTCTAAGTAAAAATCTATTTTGAGAATACACAGGCCTGAAGCTATATTTAAATGCATGGCTTGCTTCACTGGATGGTGCTGTGGAAGGCCATGGAAGGGCTCAGCTTTGTTTCCCCTCTTTTTCAGTCTTTGTGGCTGACAGTAACAGCATTGTCTGAGTTTTTATAGAAGCATACACGTACCTCAGTACACGGCATTTCCCTTAGAAAAGAGTTCCTTCACCTTAGTCTGTGACAGGGGTGAATCTGGTTTCAGCCACTGCGCAATCCACCAGGCAGTGTGGTTAGTTCTGCAGGCTCTCTTATGGGATGGTACTGGGACATCCCTGAAGGATGACTTTACTAGACCTGCTTGACTTCTGATTCCTGGCTCCTGAGCCTACCACACAGGTGGGTAGGGGGAGCAGCTGGGAGAGGCTGGGGATGTGTGGACTGATGTGTTGACACTGCCTACAGCAGTCAGCAATGCTGAGCTTGGTAGCTGGGCTTGGTAGCAGGGCTAAAGCAGACGGGAAATCATCGCCACCAGGCCAAGAACAGATGTAGTGAGTCCTCTAGGGATCAGAGGTAATGAGGGAGCAGACTGTGCCTTGGGGCACTTCATCATTTTGAATAGCACCTTATTTGCCCCACAGCCCTGGGGAATCAGGAGCATTGCTCACATCTGGTAGCAGGAACGAAGAATGTGTAAGAATGATGCCATCAGTGACAGCTTTCAGCCCAGTATCCTGTTTCCATTCTATTCATACAGCAGACTTTTCACCTGTGATTGCCTCTTTTACTTCCATCTGTATGCCAGGCCATCTTTTATTTTGTATCCATATGTGCTAACAATGTGGGATTCATGAAGAGAGCTGACTGGCAATTCAGAGATACAATGGTTGCATACAAGTATATCGTAGTGGAAGAATGAGGAACTATGAAGTTCTCTGCTTTGCCAGGTGGGGAACAAGTAGAGCAGAACCATTTGGTATTTCCAGGTTAGTTACAGGTAGTGCTGAAAACCTTGTGCTGGTCTGTATTGCTAATCTCTTCAGATGCACTTATGGAGAAGAAATATGAAGACAGGCTCACACAGCTGTTGTTTGATTTCTTTGTGTGGTTCCTGAAAACGAGGGTACTGAAATTTGTGTTAACAAGTACCTAGTTTACGATACCTGTACTCCTCCAGTGCTGAAAAGCTTCATACCTCTACTTTCATCATGGGCACTTGAAGGGCAATGAAGTGTGCAATGTGTAGACTTCGCCAGCAGTTAAAAGGAAAGGTGATGATCTCTCTGCTCTTCTTCATGATAATCTTGTTCCCCAAGTAGGAAAAAACTACAAGGAAGAAGAAATTATTTGCAGTTACCATCCCTGAACACAAAGTGAAGCTCTGGCAGACAGTGGGCCGGATAAAAATCACCCAAGAAAAAATGCAGTTGCAGCCATCAGCGGGGGAGCTGAACACTCAGCTTTTGTTTCTTATCCTAAAGTCAGGAATACAACCATCTGAAGGAAGCTTCCATGGTGGCTCTCATCAGATCGATCCTCTGAAGAACAACTGGTGACTGACAGTATCAAACTTGCCCATGGTCTTTTTTGGAGCTGAGTAAATGACAAAAAAAGTGTGGTAGGTTCATATCCCCTTCCGAACTGTGACCTCTTGATGCCTGCCTTGTACTCCTCCCTTGTGTTCTCTCATCTCCATCCACCCACATTTCCTGCAGGCAAACATGTGGGGCATGAAGTGGTGTCACTCCTCTTGAAACCTGGCTACCAAAAGCCATGATTAACCACAGCCCCATCCCAGTGGAGCATTTGACCTTGCTGATTATTAACAGCATGTTATGCAACTGATAAAATCCTGCCTCCTGGGACCAAGATCCTATGCCTATAAAAGAGTGTAGCCAGTGAGGGTGTCTTTCTCTGCATGAGCATGACTTCGCTGACCTATGGATATTTCTGACTCATAGCTGGATGTCGAGCCAGCCAAATAGCGAGAGTCACCTTCCTTTTGTTTTGCTTCATTAAAGAAAAGAAAGAAATGCAAAAATGTCCAAAGAGCTTGGAGCTGTTGGTGTACCTGACATTTTATTCCAAGAAGCTACAAGAAATGAAGTACTCCTCCTTAGTGCCAGGCTTCTAAAAGCCTTGCAATTGGAAATTTATGTGACTCTTTAACCCCTCATGTTGTTACAGGCTGTGACCCTCGGTAGTTTAATAAGGCTTTTAAAAGAGCTTTCCTCTCTACCGCATCAGAAGGCTGCTCAGGGGAGTTAAGGAGGCAGGATTCAGTCCCAAGCCTCTTATTTGCTGTCAATGGTAGTGGCAGGCAGCTGGGGCTGCTGTTCTCAGGATGCCTGGGAGTGCTTGTCTCTGCCGTGGCAGTGCTTGCCTCTCCCAGCTCAGCTCTGGCCAGGCAACCATCAGCATCCATGAAACTGCTCCACAGTGTCTGAACCTCCAAGGTATTGTTTCCACCCTCCCCATGGCTCCAGAACTGCTGGGAGTTCCCTTCTCCTGGCCTGGGGGATGTAGTCAAACCAGTGCCGAGCATCCACAGAGGCTGTGGGATCCCATCATGCAGCCCTGAAAAGTAGGGGCAGGCAGCACTGCTCTGCTGAATGAGTATGAATTGGAGGGATTGCTCCTACTGAGAACAAGAGGCAACTTGGACACAGGTGTCCTGTTCAGACAGAGCCCCACCACCAGGTATCTGCTGCCTGGGGAGTCTCCCTCTATGGGCCTCAGGGAAGGGAGTGCATACTCATCTTTGGACCAGCCATGTCTTCTTCCCCCTTTCCTCTGCATTTTATTTTGCTTTGGTTTGGCATCTTCCTCCTTCCCTTGAGGCCCCACCCCACTCAGCTGGCTGCATCATGCTCAGCAGGCATGAGGACTGAGGTGCGGCTGGTGTGCTATGAAGGAGGGAGGGAAGGAGAAAAGGTTGATTTCCATCCATTTTTCTCCTTCTAGCAGCTTTCTTCTAAGCTTCATCATAGCAGCAACCAGCTTGGTATCAGCACCTGCGCCTGTGGTCTACGGAGTGCAAGTGTGTGTGTGCCTCCCAGTGAGCTTAGGCTAGTTATTGAAGCCCAGCTCTTGTTGAACAACCAATGATGGTTGTGCCTTGCATCAAATAAATTTGGTGCTCGGTTTGAGTTTTGAGGTCACAGTAAATTGCACAGCCTTGAGGAGAAAAATGTTGGTTCAGCTCAGGAAAAATAAGCAGTTGCCTTAGCTGGCCAAAGTCAACCAGACCTCAGAGCCCCAGCCTCAGCCATGGTCCATGGGGCTCTTCATTTCACGGCCAAGCCCCAGATCCGCAATGAAGGTGGTCTTGTTCAGGGGGGGGAAATTTGAAGTTGTTGCCTTGGGAAACCACATGCTTGCAGGGAGATGCTAGGTGAGCTGGCAGCCCACAGTTAAACCAGCTCTTCCAGAGATTGCATGGGTTTGGCATCCTCCAGCAGAACCTTGCTTTACAGGACAATCCTGGCCTAAGCCTAATTTAGCACCATTTTGTGGTGCTAAATAATCTTTAAGTCTATCAAGCTTTTCAAAGTTAACTTTGCAAGGAAGAGGACTAGAAATGTCCTGTAGTTTGTCACAAGTATATTTTTCAGTGGAAGTCAGTTGCTTTTTTCCTAGCACTTGATATTAAACACATTTCTCCATCTCAAGCACTGCTCTTTGCAGCACAGCCCCTTCACATTCCTGCCAGCTCACAGGTTGACAGCAGTGAGGACATCATTCAATGGCACAGGAGGAGAAACCGGGCTTTTATTGACTATGCTTGCATTCCTCAAACTAATACCAAACCTGGAGTTTTGGTATTACTGCTCCTTTCCTCTGCTCCTAGTTTGAATATTTTCCTCCATTTCCTCCCTCCCCAGTTTCAGAAAAAGCCAACATTTCTTCCCATGGTGCAAACCAGACTCACTTAAATCACAGTCACAAAGAGCGGTGCACAGCAATTCCAAGGCACACTGCTGAGCTGTGGGGAAGCAGAGCTGAGCTTTGCAAGAAATAAAGGTCTGAGTGTGTTGCTGTGGCAGAAGAATACCAAATGCAATGATTTAAGGAGAAAAGATGAGTTCTGACAGGTGATCTGAGCTCAGGCAGTGAGTCAGACTCTCGGGTCACTAGGGAGACAGAGCACCATATGACCAAAATCAATGTTCTAGACTTTGTGATGTAGTTATTGGGATTATTAAAATGACTGGATTTGCCCATTGGAGTGTACAGGGTGAAACATATGGTACTAAACAAGCCAGCAAAGCAGTCAAGGGGCTGCTACATGAAGGGGTGTATATGTAAACATAGTGGGGCAAGGCAAAAGCCATGTTCCTGTAAGTTAATTTAGCTGCGTTTGCTGTAATGACAATGTAATTATAGGAGTGCAATTCAGGAGACTTATCTTTTTAATTAGTAAACTCCCATGTCCTTCAAAAGCCTCCTTTCACAGCTACGGAGGCACCTGCGTCAAAGTGCAGTGGGGAGCCCTTGCTTACTCACAGCTCCTGTGCTTCGGCTCACCCCGTGCTGCAGAACTGCCACAGCTCTGAGCAGATGGTCCCGCACCAAACATTTCCTTCCCATGTCACTTACCATTAATTAATTGGAACATTGTTAGTGTGCATCATAATTTCCTTGGACATTTTCCTCATGTCAATTTATTTCCTTTCAGTGGTACCTTAAATGCACATGCATACAAACCTATATTGTCTGGTATTGGAAGTTCTTCAATAGTAATTTCAGCTGAAAAGATTTTGTTTTCCTGAAAACTCAGTGCATTAACAGTGCTCCCTGAGCTTGTTCTGCAGGAGAAAGCCAAACTCTAGGAGCTCTGCCAAGAGCCAGAACCCAGCCCTATAAAAGGCAAGTTGTGCCCAGGCAGTACTTACCTCCTCTCACAGAGAAGGGGACCCTGTCAGAGGGTCACTGCCACTCATACACACAGGAAGCCAAAAGACACATGTCTACCTGAGCCCTTGGTCTGGCCATTTTTTGTGACCCTGTATGTGCTTCCTCCTCTCACTGCGGTTGGTTTAACTACACTGTGTGGGGCCTGCTAGGAGAAAAGCCTAATGAAACTGTCGGAAGTAGCATAACGTTATCACTGCATTTTCAAATACTGGTTATAAAGTTCCATATCCTGGAATTACAACAGAGTAAAGGCTTGTGACTGCATCCTTGCTGTGTTTCTGGTAGCACTGATACCCAGAGCACCAGCCAGCGCCCTGGTGAAGACAGTGGGATTCTGCACGTGTGTGGTGAAGGATCAAGCTTGGTGACTTTATCATAAGAAACTAAGAACAGGGGTGACAGTAAAACTTGGCACCAATGCAGAATTGCCTTGATTAAAAGCATGATGCTGTCATTTTCCTTCTTTTTAAGTGCTGGGAGGGGAGGAAGGAGCTGCACCATGCACAAAGGTCCAAAGAAACCCTGCAAAGGATATGTACCTGGGTAAAGCATCACTTGCCTGCCCTCAAGGAGCAAGGGACCTGGACATCTCACAGAAGGCACATGTTGTCCCCATGTCTCGGCCCCCTTGGGGGACCTCAGGGCTGAGCAGATGCATGGGTTCAGGTTCAGTGCATCCCAGCTGGCATCTGCAGGGCAGCTGGGAAGATGGGCAGCCACTGGCACCCTGCAGTTCCCTGCATGGCAGCTTAAGCTCCATTTCCCATATTGGCAAGAAAAACACCCAGACTGGAAGGCAGGGAAAGGGACATGAGCTGGTGTGACTGAAGTGAGTGCCTCCCCTGGCTTCACCAGTTGCCAGTGTGCCTGTGTCCTCACCACCAGCTGCAGCAGAAAAAGAAACATTTGTAAATGCTTCCTGACATTAACACTTTCTCTGGGGAATTGCTGGAGGTGTCCTACTAGTGCCAACCTGCTGACAGCACCAGGCCCTTGGGAGGCTGTTAGAGCAAAAGCATCACTTTGGTGTTGCTGGCACTCAGGCATTTCCTGGACTGCTGGTGGAAGAGCACAACAAGCTGTAAAGATGAAGACATAGCAAGAAAAAAGGATACTCCTCAGAGCAAAATAGACTTTCAGGAAAAACATCTAAGCTTCAATACCGGTGTGCAAGGCCAGGTTGGACATAGCCTTGGATGGCATGGTTTAGTGTGAGGTGTCCCTGCCCATGGCAAGAGGGTTGGAACTAGATGATCTTAAGGTCCTTTCCAACCCTATTCGACTTTATGCAGAATGCAGCACCAAAAATGCACGACAGATGAGTCCAAAAATGTCTTCTGTTTTTCTTCTTGCAGTGTTTTTACTTACAGCTGAGATTTCAAGGCAAGCAGAACTAACAACGTGAACACTTATGAGGAATGAGGGTTGTATTTTTTAGGTGATGCAAGATTTTTCACTCCTGCTGAGTTTACCACAGATTTGAGCACAAGATTTCCTCTAGAAGATGATCACAAAGAACCGCACCATAACAACTGGTGGGTGAGCTAATCTGACCTTATGCATACCCACTAATTTCCTTCCCTTCTGGAATCTAAAGCCATTTACAAGAGTGAGCAGATGAATGGATGAATTAAATCTTACATAACCTTTGGGAGGTGGAGACAGGCAACACTATTTTCCCATTTTAAAGGTGGCAATTAAGGCAGCAGCCTGTCACCACTGGTTTGTTTCAAAGGTGTCAACAAGTGGGAGCAGAGGAAGCCTAGCTAGCCTAACATGTCTTTTTGTCTCCACAATGTATAAAGTGAGCAGAGGGCAACTACCTCAGAGCAATCCAACTCCAGCACTTTTTTGGCTGATTTTGGATTATGGCACCAAAGCAAGCAGCAAGACAAGAAAATGCCCCTTTCAGTTTTGATTAGAAAAGACGCTGTTCCAGGCCTGTCTGGGTAATAACAGCTATGTATGAAGTGACCAAGGACACCTGGTGTCTGTAATTAAATAGATCTGCTCCTTGTGTGAAACCAGTTTATCAGCCAGGGAGCTGCTGGCCCAGATGCTGTCTGTGGTCCACCCAGCCCTGTCACTTGTAGCTCTCCCAACTGTGTGTGTGTATCATTAGCATGAGCACAAGACTGCTCTCTGGATCACGCAGGAGCACAAGCTGTAGGTGTAAGAACCATCAGGTTTTGTGCTGTGATATAAAAGCGGCTGGTATCACAGGTTTCTTCTTGGACTGAAGTCCACAGATCAGTGTTGGAAGAGGTTAAGATGGAGGGAAAGCAGAGAGAGCCAGGGTCATATTTTTTACCCTGACAACTTTTTTGATTTGCTGTAAGAGTTGCTGTTTTGTTCGTCCCACACCAATTCTTTCTAGGATATGGATACCCCTTTCATCAGAAATATGGCCAAACTCAGTGCTATGCCTGTGTTAGACATAAACATCTCCTGTTTTGCTGCCAGCTATTTGAAATTTTGTTTAAGCTATAACCTGCGTGTTTTTAAAAAGGCCTTTAAACCAAATGGTGCTTAAATTTGGTATGCTCTTGATCTGGATGGGAATCCAAAATTTGTCTTCTTCTCGAAAAATCTATCTGAATGGGACTTGCATTAACAAATTGCTGCTTCGGGACAATAGCTTGCCTTATGGTTAAATCTAAGCAAGTCTCAGTGAGCAAATATTTATATTAAATGTGAAATTTCTGAGGTCTATGCACCCTTAGTAGCTGGAGGGATTTGCGGTATATTGGATCACTGCATGACGCTGAGAAAGGCCTTATTCATTGCTTCCAAAAAAGCTCCTAAATTATCCCATAAGAAGATAAGTTGCGTCGAAGGTGTCTGTGTAGCAGATTAAACATACCTTAACCAGACACTGCTTCATGGTTAGACCAACCACACACTGCCTCTTCTCTTCATAAACCCCAGTCCACTATATCATTTCTTCTTTAATGTGCTCTACATGGCTTCCTGCTGAGGATGATCTATGTGCTTTATGGAAGCAGAAACTAATGTTATTCTGGGGAAGAGAAGAGGAAATAGAATCCAAGCTGACTGTTTGTCATCCAGAAAATTCTGGAGACTGAGCAGCAATTTTTTTGAAGAAGAAATAGTGTCTTTTTCTCTTTTACTGAGAATGTAATAGATATGCCTTTTCTAAGCTATATTTTGCACGAGTGGATATATAAAACAATAAAACCCAATGAACCAAATTTGCTTTTTGGAAGGTCGTGTGTGACTCCAGGAAAGTACATTGAGATAAAATGCACCTGTGGTTAAATTCTCTGAGGAGAGGATTGAAGTGCTTACTGAAATCAATGAAACAGTCTTTTACAGCAGGAGAAGCTGTGGTCTGCATGATGCTAAGTGAATCATACAGCTATTTGCCAGTGGTGAAGCAGAGGAGCTCCATTGCCAGGGATTGTGGTTGCTTTTACCTTGGAATTGTGCTAGGTGGGAACTAGAGAAAAGTGGTGGTTGGTCTGTCCCCTGTGGCTTGCACCAGCCTCTCATCAGCTGTGAGCAGACAGGCTTCAGTAAAACAGCAGTAAGGAGAGATACTGTTGGCTTTTTAGTGACAGGCCAAGGTGACACAGGGGAGCAGTAGCAAAGGTCAGGTTGCCCAACTCTGACAGCTGCCTCTTAGCCACAAACCCAGCCATCATCACCAGCATTCTGCAGCTCATGGAAGGCAGATTGAAGGACTGAGATTCAAGCCTAAAGACCTCAGAGAGATCAAGTTCCCAGTGGCTTTAATGGCATAAAGTCAATAGTGTCCAACTCTTCTCTCAGTCTTTCTTATCCATGTTATTTAAAAAGGCCAGATTATGAAAATAAACCCATTTCTCTGAAAAAATATGTTCAGGCATGTGTAAGAGAAAAAAGAGGGAGGAGCAGCAAATGCTCACAGTGCTTTAATTTACGTGCTAAGGCTAGATGCTTGTTCCTAGATTCTTCCTACAGTCAATGGCAAGAGAATTTCCTCTACCAAAAAAGATTCTGAGCCTTCCCACTACCTGCCTGCAGCTACAGCGTCTGATCACATTGCAGCGGGTCAGCTCCCATCTCTGTGCCACACCAGAGGGCAATATCTATGCAATGTACTGCATCTTCCTTCCCTTCCCTTTCATTCCATTCCATTCCCTTCCCTTCCCTTCCCGTTCCCCTGCATGCAGAGCAGTCTTTGGGATTTTATGGATCTGGGTTTACATAGGACACACCAGAGTTCTCTAAACTATTAATCACTGTTGTTCCTCTGTATCCTGTCACAAAAGTAATAGTCTTCCCAGGCCACCTGCGTCCATACCAGTCTTTCAAGAAAGCCATTATTGTTTTGGCCACTGTGATTAAAGCACCTACATGAGCAAAGGCACATGTTTTCGCCAGCCTTGCCAGTCCTGCACAGGGTAGCTGTGCTGCTCATCTGTTAGTCTTCTATGAATTCTCCATTTTAGGTGCTGTCTTTAACTTACCTCCCCCTTCATTGACACAGGTCAAGCAGGGCCCATTTGTAACAAGTATTTCCACCCAGGGTCAGAAAGTTATCATACTAAGAATATTTTTCAACCGAAAGTCGATTTCTTCTTTTGGGGGGAAGGGAGGTGAGGAGTGAGGAAAAAGAAAAGACACGGAAGAGACAGAGAATGATGGGCAGCTGGTAGATAAGGGAAGCAGTGAAGTGGAAATTAAAGCTTCCATATCATTGGAAACAGATAAATTCATGCACTGCACTAGGATGTCACAGGCTGTAATCACAAAAAGAATCAAAGATACATAATAGCACCATTACTGGAAAATATGAGAAAGGCTTGAAAGATAAGGTGTCATCAAAACTCTCTTACACTGAATATTTTACCTCTGTTTTGTGCAAAAATAGGCAAGGAAATTGTTCTTTCTGCCCCCTATTATAGCCGTTATTGCCCTTTCTCCACATATCCTCCGGTTTAAAACACAAATAAAGGCACTACCTAACTATATGACAGATGAAGTCATAAAACACCATACGAAAAGTCCAATATTAGAAGAACATTTAGGTTTTCTAGGCTGTGAAGCCAGCTGCAGGGAAATGGCTGTGATAAAGGTGCCCCTGGAGTTTTCACAACAGTAACCCTGTGTGTGTGTACCCATTACCACACAGACTCACACTGCACCCTCACATAATTATTTTGTCAGAACCTTTGCCTCTTCCTTTGGAAGGATGGATACTGTGCAGCTGTGCAATGAACAGTGTACCTGCCCTGGATTTCTTTCTAGCCTTATTAAAATACGCATAGCCCAGTATCTCATGCAGAGCCTGATGAAATGTCTGTGTCAGTCATCAGGAACTCTCTATGCAACCTTGAACATGCCCCAGGTTATGCCCTCTATTTTTACCCTCCGGGTTTCTGTCCTCCTTCCAGCACCTGAGATACCATGAAGAGCTATATATGAAGGACTGGTTTACCCATTTTCCTGCCACAGAGCTGAAGCAGAGAGATGAAGCAACTTGCTCAGATCTGCAACAATTCAGACAGAAAGTTTAATAACTGGGAAAATTTTCAGCAATTAAAATATTTTCTTTTTTTCCAAATGGAAATGCCCAGGCAGCACTTTCTGTAATGTAGAAAACTATACATGTAGGTACACATATATGTGTAGCTCTGTGTGTAGGTAGCTCTGTGATTATACATACACTAAAAATTCCACACAGAAGCTGTCAAGTTGCAAGAGACAAGATTTTGAAATAGAGGACAGTTAATAAACAATATAAACCAGCAGCAAATGTAGGAGATAATCTGTGTTCATAATCCTCCCACATTTAGCAAAATACGTGCTTGCACTGAGTGGATCTGCTTTTCCATAGCAATAAAGCTTTTCTGCATTGACAGATTAGTGAATTAAGCTTCATCTGAGAGTTAATAAAACCTCTCTGACAGATTTACTAACTCCTGGGTTTCTTGTGGATGGACATAAATGCTGAAAAGGAATCTGAGTACGAATCTTACACTTTTGCTCCATGCCTTTCCAAATTCAGATCTTTAAAGTAAATTAGGCCTTTGAACAAGTGCCATCTCTCCAATAGTCTGATCTTTAACCCTCAGCAAAGATTTATGATATTGTTGGGGTTACAAGAAGCTGAAATCAGAAATGCTTGGTCAGTAGCTCCTTCCTTTCCACACCAGTGATCCAGGGTCGCTTCCTGACTTTAAAGACTCCTCTGTACAACAGTGCTAACAACCTGATGGAGAAGCCAGATGGCTGTCTGGGTCGTTCCAGCATTTCCCAGTAAACGTAAGGACAAACAACGACCTTGAATCTTCTTGCATCTCAAGGTCTGCAATTCCTCCCTGAAGGAATGGAGCCAAGAGGGGAAAAAGGCAGGATGGCTCTCATGGACCATCTGCAGTCAAGTCCTCAGGGCAGCAGCTCCAGAAGAGCTGCCTGCCCATACTTCGCTAGCACTGGCAATGTGTGGTGTGCAGTGGGAGGTCAGTGGCTTATGCAGCAGACAGAGTTATAACCCCTAGGCATGGGGAAGGGCACTTTCATTCAGGCTTTCACTGCTTCATGACTTCCCAGAGATATGAAACCATCTGACACTGCAAACACCACCTGAATCCCAGACATTCCCTCAAGGCTTCTCTTTGGTTTCTGGTGCAAAAGATGAATGTGTCCCCACAGCAAAAATGCTGTAATGGATAAATAGCAAGGAAACAGTTAACAATGAAGAAAACAAAAGCTAAAAGTTTTTGAAACTGGAGGCTAAATGGCAGGTAAGGAGGATGCTTTATTTCTACTTTCTGATTATAAACAGCAGAGTAAGAGGCCCACAGCCCACATCATGAAAAATAGTGTGGTTTTGGCATTGGATTGTTATAATTTAAGAAAGCTGAGCTCTGTATTCAGACCAGAAGACTTCCTACAAGAATAAGGCTTGGAACAGTGTCCCTGGCTGATGTATGGCAAGTCATTTGAACAGAAGTCCCTTGTGTGGCATTAAAGGGAACGTATTTAATACCATGCACCACACACTGCTGTGGGTCAGGCGTGTTTTCTTTGTTACACTTTTCATGAGGTCACTTCACAAACAAGCAGGTATGGGTGGAAAGTGATCATGATGATTCATGCTGTAGTACTAAACCAATAAGCCCACGGGGCAATAGGGATCCCTGTGTGGCCAATGTCAACTGTTTGTTAGCAAAACTTCAGAGCAGTGGTGTGAGAAGAGTCATTTAGTGATACTCTGACACACATTTCAGCAGTGTAACCTTTTGTCATGGAGACCCAGTTGGCCTCTCCGAAAAACTCACTTTAAAATCATGTAAAATTGCTTCTGTGTCCCTGTCACCCACCTCACTTTCCTGCCCCTCTCCCTGCCTGGAGGGCTGTAAAAAAAGCCAAATGATTCTTGGAGGACTGCTGCAGATTATCAGTGAGGTGACATAAAGCTGCTTAGAGGTGCCCCAAAGAAAAGAGCAAGAGAAGGGCCAACTCTTGTTATTTCAGTGGCTTTGAGAACACCAAAAGGTGCCTTGTTTGTGCCAAACTGAGCCTAATGCTGAGGCCATAGTAAGAAACTCTGCAAATCTACATCCTCATTCACTCTTCTGTTTCTTCCTGAGTTTGGCCTTCGGGATGAAATCATTTGCTGTAATTTTTCCACTGACCAAAGAAAGAGGAACCAGGACTTCCTCTAATGTCTACTATAATAACCTGTTATACAAGATGATGCATAGGGACTGTACAGCCCAAATGAACAAGAGACCAGCTGGCTGCATTACTGTAGTGCACTGAGTCCTCTGTACTGATGTAGAAGATAGGAAAACCCGTACCATGCTGGAAACAGAGGAGCTACTTCATTTATACCTCCTCTCTCCTTCTCGATGCAAGAATCTGCAGCTTTTATGATCCTCTCCATTAGATTCAGCAATTTGAGCTTTGTGGTATAACCATACATAACTACACCCTGTTCAGAGCTTCTTACTTCAAAAGAAATTTTGCCTGGAAAAATACAGCTAAGGAGGGCTTAGTCAAAGAGATCATGGATTGCAACTACAGATACCCCTAACCGCAACCTGCCCATGATAAGATGGAAAGCAACGCCTTTGAAAACAAACTGCCTTCAATTATTTTTTGCACTCTCAGACTTAAAGACCTCGCACACATTGCAAGAACAGCCAGCATCACTGTACTGAAGGTTGTGTCAGCAGCACTTGTGTTATAAAGCCTCTTTTTCCCAGGAGCCTACAGCTCAGCTGTGAAATTTCCTCCAGGCTCAAGCTTCCTTTCAAAGTGCTAGCTAGGAAGTGATTTTATTTTCATTAGTTTTGACTATTTTTATAATATAAACAGGAAGGAGAACATATGTAAATCATACTGAAAGGCAAAAAAAAGAAAGGCACATGTTTTTATTTAATTTGCTTTGTTTTTCTCACTTTCTCACACTTTGAAAATTTACATTTAAAATAGTATGACACAACAGCTGATCACATGTAATGAGGTCTTGTCTTTAATCACTGGGTAAAAATCAGATAAAGATCTGAAAGGCTAGGCCCAATTCTGATCTCATGCATCTGACTTCAAATATTTGACTTAAGGGGCTCTCTTTGTAAATGAAATCAAAACCAGACCAATTGTCTTGCAGAAAAGAGTCGTTTTCCTTTATGTACCATATTTAACCTGCAGCCCCTAATTGGTCTAATGATTAAGTAGCACATTATTTTTCAGATACCCAAGCTCTTACAGATAAATCTCAAGGAGACATTGTTTGATTTAAAATCAGTATTAGTGATTTGATGGCTAATGACTTGTTATAAAATTCCACTGGCACAGAGACAACACAACCTACCCTAGTAACTAAGCATTGTATATGAGTGTTTCATAGACTTTTAATTATGATTATCAATCTTCTTTTCTGTCTCATTCCCTCTCTCTCTTGAGTCCATGTGTTAATCTGTATGTTGCTCTGTAAGTACCTGGGAAAAGTGAGGCCCTATCCTGAGGAAGCTGCTGTGATTTTCCATGAGACTAAGGATCTGCAGAGCCTGACTCAGTTTTGAACAGGGAATTCATGCTCCTTTGAATGATTTGCCCAGGCTGCATGGCATCTCAGCCATGCTGCAGGAAGCAAGGCATAAAGATGGGAGTGAAGGCAGTCCCCATTCCCCTCTTACCCTTCATAACTGCACTCCAGGTACATGTCCCTGCAGCTGGTGCTTGTCAGGGAAAGTGAGCAGTCCCATAGCCTCACACCAGGTCCTGTGGGATGTATGCAACGTCACAATTCTGCCTGACGAATAAGCCTTGCAAACACACACGTCCTTTGCAGATGTTGCTCTACACCACCCGCCTGAACTTCATAAGGGGTCCTCACTAAACAACACTCTGATTTACTAGGACAGTGTGGATGAAGCTTAGCCAGTCTTTCCAATTCTCCTGAAGCATCTCAGAAATCCTGCAAAGCGAAGTATCTTCTGATGAGTCCTGATGGTTAAAACACAAGACATGTGAAGCAGGACTCTCATGGTTTGTTTTGTGGGTTTCTTGCTTGTCTCTTTGTCCTTCATATTTTTCTGCTGACCAGTTGCTTTATCTCCTAGTTGCACTCACCTTTTGCAATGAGAGAAGAATTACAGATGTTTAAAGTTTCATTGCTAAAAAATGCGTATTAAAATTACATTAATTTGCAGTGAATCACTAGATTTTGCAAATTAGAAAGTAACTAAATGCAATATAAGAGCAAGAATTGCGCATTATAATACATTCTCTTTTCATTTATTTGGGCAGTTGTAGTTCAGTTTGTAATTATTGATTGTAATCCTCCTTAATGTGCTAGTAAGTGTGCTGTGTTATATTTAGTAAAAAGTGAAGTCTTAGTAAAATGTGAAGTCATTACAGCACTCAGCTGTTAATTATTGCTTAGGGATAGAGGGAAGACTACAAATTTTGTGCTGGTTAATGAAGCATGAATCAGCTGGCTCCTGCTGCAAGGAATGGCTGAATATCATATGTGCTAATGCAGATACAGGCATTCCACAGTCTTTGTTTTTACACTGGCTTGAGCATCATCGCGTGAAAACAGGCCTTAAGAGACACATAACAGGACTGCAAAGGTCTGCCAATAGCAGGGAAAGTCTGATTTGATCCATCTCCCACTGAATTCAGTCAGACTTTGAGTTCACAGTGTCCATGTTGGGCCACTAAAAGAGTCACTGATGTTTCTCTTGTGCTGCTTGGAGTAGTAAGAATTGCAGATTGTCTGCATTGACTCCAGTCAGTTTTATTAGGTGGACTGATGAGTATTTAAATGGCTGCTTCACATTTGTGTGCATTTATGTGTGCCTGATCATCAAAAGCACAGGTAAAACAGCAAAGTTGGGATCCCCTTTACTGTCCCAATCATTCCTTAGTGAGTGGACAGAAAGGCCAGAGGGACATTCACTTTGCAATGCTATCTAAAGCTACCACATAGATTTTGTGCATATTGCTAACTTGGCCATCTGTTTGAACTAGTTTTTAATGCAGCCTCTGTGATAGTATTTCCTCTAACTTACAACTTGCCACCTTTTGTTTAGTTGGCAAGAGAGACCCTTTGGCTAATACAACAAATGAGTATTCACAAATGCCTGTAAAAATAAAAGCTGCTGACTCACATTGCTGGTGCCTCTGGTCTCTTTTATTGCCTTTTACAGACATGAATAGGTTCTGACTTGCAGAGTTACTTGTAGAAACCAAAACATCGTAAATACCAGCAGCCAAAAGAAGCTGTGCCCACATAGCACTCCTGGGTCTATTTTTAAAAAGCCTCCAATAATTATGTTACATCTATTTGGCAATTGCAAATGGAAGAGAATACAAGTCCTGGTTGCAATTCTTTCTTTGTCCCAACCAAAGAAGAAATTGTATGGCAGCCTTGGTCACAGGCTGTACAGCAAATCACTGCTGATGCTCAGAGCTATTAGCTCTAAAACAAACTGTGAACTAATGCAAACTCTCAAACTCTTGTAAAGAAAGAACAGCCTTGTAAAAAGAATTTCCTCTTTGCAGAGGCTTCATGAATGGGAAGAAAAAGTTGCATTCCTTATATAAATTAGTAACAGTGAATAGTTGAAGGCTCTCTAGTCCTGAGTACTCACATTAGAGTGAATGAATTCTGACCCTGCAGGAAGTTTGTTTTGACCCTCAGCAAGTTTGCTGACGACACCAGGTTGTGCGGTTCGGTTGATACACTGGAGGGAAGGGACGTCATCTAGAGGGACCTTGAGAGCTGGGCCAATGCCAATCTTATGAAGTTCAACATAGCAAAGTGCAAGGCCCTACACCTGGGTCAGGGCAATCCCAGGCACAGCTACAGGTTGGACAGGGAAGAGGTTCAGAGCAGCCCTGAGGAGAAGGACTTGGGGCTGTTGGCTGATGAGAGAATGAACATGAGGCGGCAGTGTGCGCTCGCAGCCCAGAAAGCCAACCATCTCCTGGGCTGCATCAAAAGGAGTGTGACCAGCAGGTCAAGGGAGGTGATCCTGCCCCTCTACTCTGCTCTTCTGAGACCTCACTTGGAGTATTGTGTGCAATTCTGGTGTCCTCAATATAAGAAGGATATGGAGCTGTTGGAGCAAGTGCAGAGGAGAGCCACAAGGATGATGAGGGGACTGGAGCACTTCCTATATGAAGATAGGCTGAGAAAGTTGGGGCTGTTGAGCCTGGAGAAGAGAAGGCTGCGTGGAGACCTCATAGCAGCCTTCTAGTATCTGCAGGGGGCCTATAAGGATGCTGGGGAGGGACTCTTCACCAGGGACTGTAATGATAGGACAAGTGGTAATGGGTTTAAAGTTTGACAAGGGAAGTTCAGGTTAGATATAAAGAAGTTCTTTACTGTAAGGATGGTGAGGCGCTGCAACAGGCAGCCCAAAGAAGATGTGAATGCTCCATCCCTGGAAATGTTCAAGGCCAGGTTGGACAGAGCCTTGGGCACCATGGTCTAGGTGAGGCGCCTCTGCCCATGGCAGGGGGGTTGGAACTAGATGATCTTAAGGTCCTTTCCAACTCAAACCGTTCTATGATTCAAAGTTACCAAGCAACTTTAACCCACTGCCTGAGTCTGTAGGCAGAAGGAAGTTTAGTCTTTCCTCTCCTGGAACAAAGAAATAGGCGTGGGCTAGGATGGGTAAGACCACCTATCTGAAAGGTTTCGTGAGAATGCTCTCTGCATGTGTACAATAGTGTTCTCTCCTATTAATAGGCAACTTTCAGCTCTTGGTTACCATATCAAACAAGGCAGTTTTTTGTAGGTAAAAGGTTTCTATGTGCACTTACCTAGCAGGCACAGAAGTTACCTACCACAGGAAAGTTCAGCCACAGGATGGTTTGCCCCATATTATTTCCTGGTGTCTTTAACGAAACGAGCTGGTCTCTTCACCCAAGCTGCTGGTAGTGAGGTTTGCACAGAAAGACAAACTGCTTTTCAATATTGGTATTGTCAGCTGGCAATGCCACCACCTAATCCTTTGACTGAAGAGAAATTAAAGATCTTTTTTTCTAAATTTTCTGCATTTTTTTCCATGTAGCTTTTGAGCAATTTAGGAGGGTGGAAACTCAAAAGAGAGGGCGTCATGTGTGAAATCAAGCAGCAATTGTTAAATATGTTAATTATTCATATCAGCTGGTGTTTTCCTAATATTTTCCTGCCCTGTGAATGTGTTGTGAATGACATTTCTTATAGAGGACTGCTGTGAAGAAACCTGAACCGTGATGGCTGAAGCTCCCACCCAGCCCAGCCTGAGCACATAGCTGGGTTGTGCCCCTCTTGTGTGGCAAGAGCCCCACTCATGCCCGGGCTAGCAGTGCCCTTGCCACACCACCTTAACATCCCTTGACCACCGAGGAGTGATTCAGTCCCATGGAGCTGTATCTGTCCCCACAGCAATTCTCACCGTGATTCCTGTAAAGGATTTTGTCAGGGTTTGTGTGCAGCAAAGACTCAACTCCCATCAGGATGGGAACAGCCTGGCTTCCCTCTTCTCCAAGCTTTTCTGCTTTGGGAATGCAGACAACTAGCCCTTGTGATCCTAGGGCAGAGCTTAGTACCACTAATGCAAGTCAAAATGAGATGTTCCCGAGGTTCTGTATTTAATCTGGCATCTCTAGGGACACTGCCTCTTGCATACCATGTATCTGCCTTCTCCTGAGGATCAAGGGGTCACTTTAGACAAAAGCATGTTAAAATGGTACCTGTTTCTGCACTCTCCAGAGCCACCATCTGGCAGCCATCAGTCACGAATATGCGACACAGCTGGGACATGATCTTGAGTAATCACCTGGGGTCACATTGCAAAGCTTCCCTAGGTTTGACAAAATCCATCATCAAATGAAAGTCTGGCATCAATTTCCAAGTGAAAGGCAAAGTAAAACCTGAGTATGAGCGCCTGTGTTGGACATGACCATGACTATTAACCAAACTATACCTTTTTAATTTTTTTGTGCCACACTAAGGAGGTGCTTAACACATAAGTGAGACTATGAGGAAAAAGACATGACTCTGGTCTTAGCCTATTTATGTATCCGAATTAAGACAATTTAGTAGATGCCAGTAGGCCTTGTAGGCTCCTAAAGACAGGATTCATAGAAGAACCACAGTATGGAAGCTGGCATCACTAGCACTGAATTTGCTGTGGTAGTCGTTGCGGGGGCTGCCTTCACAGATGAGAAGAGGTAGGGAAATATTTGGCTGGAATGTGTTCAGGAAGAGACACAATTGCAAAACAAGGTTTCTTCCCCCATCATTACCTCTGCAGCAGCTGAGCAGGCAGGGTGTTGTCTGTGTCACCTGCCATTGGCGTGCAGAATCTAATTCATCAGCATCACTACAGATGGTGTCATCCCCTGGGACCTCAGTGGGCTCATAATCAGTGACAGCATCCTCAAGGGGAGAGGGGAGGGAAGCCGGGAGGCTGGCAAAAAGCATGCAAATGCTTCTGACTCAGGATGCCACATCCTGCTGCCATTCCTCTTTGCCTTTCCTCCACATAGCTTAAAAGGACAAAGCCAGTGCCGCCATTCCCAAAGACTGTGGGGGCAGCTGGACTTTAAAATTCAAGTGAACTCTTAGAGGGCTGCTGCTGTGCCTTCCTCAGAGCAAGGGGGTGCTCCAGGGGTGGAGCACCAAGCCAGAGTTTTGCAATTGCTTCTCATTTGCTAAAGCCTTAGTCCTCTTTGGCAGCCCAAGCAGTGGCTGTAATGGTGCCTGGCTGTAGGAAGGCAAGGAGTCCCACACCAGTGAGCACTGGGCTGCAGGAGCTGGGGAAGTGGTAGCAGTGCTGTCTGCCTGATGGTCTGGGCACTGCTTGGCAAGGCAGGTATTTTCCCTTCATGCTCATTCTGCATGGGAGAAAGGCTTATCTTTTATGTGCCTTTACAAGCAGGACTGGGAGTCCATGAATGAATTAGATATAAATGTGGAAACAAACAGTAAAAGTGCACAGTGGAGACAGTGGTTGTAATGCAACCAGCAGATTTCTGGGTGTTGCAGAAGGCTGGGGGCACTGACGGAGATCAGCTCCTACCAGGGCTCTGCTGTCCCATCAGGGAACCGCTGTTCCTCAGTTACACACTCATAATATTTGTAAAATTGATACACGCATGAGCAAACAAGCAGCCCCAAGTTTGCTTTTCTCATAAATTCCCATAGGGAACAAGCACTGTGAATAGAAAAGGAAGAAAGTTTTAACCAAGTTGTTATTTTTATATGAAAAAAAAGCTCCATATCCTTGTAAAAAAATATTTCCTCCGCCCCTTCCTTGCCTTTGAAAAGAGTTAAATAGCTATTAAAAAGCACCTTCTTTTTTAAAAAGACAATTAACATTTTGATTAAAAGGAGCTTTTAAGTATTTATATGATTGCCTCTTTTGTCCCTCTGGCAGCATCTGTCTTGTTGACTGCTCAGCATCTGGCATCTGCTGCCTCATGTCAAGAAGGCCCTGATTTCTCATTCAGACAGGGGGTGGGTGAGGGAAGAGATGTATGTATACATGGAGAGGCTTTTGCCAGAAGAATAAGGCCATTTCCCTGGCTGCCGCTGCTGCTGGTTGTTTGGCCACAGTACTGCTGGAAAACAACACCCCTTTCTTCCTGCTGCAGCACGCTGTGGGTACCAGATGGCCAGCTCATTGGGGTCAGCTCCCCATCACTATGCTTCTGTGTGCAGCATTGCCAGGCAGGGCATCTTAGGTCAGTATTCCCGAAATTCCTTCTACTAGTGGATGAGATGCCTTTTTCCTCTTACTTCTAGGCTCTCTTGTTTTACTGTGGATCATGAGGAGGCATGGAGGGACATCCAAAGCACTCAGCATTGGCCTGGCAGACAGTGGTTTTCCTCCTGGGGCAGCCAAAACAGGCTGAAGCAGGCAGTCACAGCGCAGTTGGGAAAATCTCAACACACCGTTTGGTGTGCTCACATCCACAACACACACAGCAGATCTTTGGGTTTTGCAGGATCAGCCTTATTTTGTGCATATTCGTTTCTCTAAAACTATCTTTGGTAACACAGTTGATGACTCACACAAACATTAGTCATACTTTACACTGTGTATAATTCCTTGCCTTGCAGAATTTCAGAGTGTTTCAGATGATTTAAAATATCCACTATGCATGAAAGACTGAGTGGAATACATCCATTTCAAGTGTAGCTACTTAACGAAGGCTGAGAGAGCGGTGACTTGCCCTAGTAAGATAGAAGTCAACTGTCAATGTATAAGTCCTGAATCTCCAGCTGCTGGGCAATATGCACACTCTTGTATCAAGTCCCTTCTAACTTTCATTTTCAGATCTGGAATGTACCAGCAACTCTACTTGGAAGTCATTAAAATAGTAAGAGAAACCTTTTTGACTCCTACTCCATCATCCCCATGCTTATGAAGTTTTGCTTCCGAACTGAAAACTGCACTGCTATGTGCTCTGCCTCTGTCAAGTCCCTGAGTGAAGCAAGCTGCTTCTTGTGGGGAAGGTTGTGCATTCTTGAATCATCCTTCGGTATCTAAAGTACATTGTTTCATTAATTGTCATTAAAGCTTTACTTCTACTGGCTTCCTCAAGATTTGGATAGAACCCTAAGTCACATGCAGAAATACAGTAGAAGATTTTCTTGCTTTGGGGGCTGGGCGGGAAGGTTTTGGCCTGCTGTTGATTATAGGAGTCTTGTGGCCTGAAGGAATAGATAACTAATGTGGTAACAAGTCATAGCAGGACTATTTGATCTGGCTCACTGCTGTGTGACCCTTCCATGTGACTGGGGACCCATGTAACCTCGCTTGTATCTGTTGTAGTTCAGGAAAACACAACAGGCTAAGGAACCTTGCTGAATTCTCTTCCACTCCCACAACAAGAAACAGCAAGAGATGGGCTCCAAGTTTTGCACATGGCCTCTATATGTGAAAGAAAATAGAAACAAAATCCAGGAAGGTCTGGCTCATGAAGGAGCAGGTGGCAAAGCTGATGTTTTTGGTGCCATTCATCAACCATGCTGCAATGGATGCTACAGCTTAAGACTGTTTTTTTTAACTGTAAGTTTGCAAGAAATCTTAGGGTTCATTCTATTCTTTTATAGAGCAAAACTGCTGAAAGAATAGGGAAGAAAATTTTGGGTCAGATTTGAAATCCAGGTTAAAATGAAGGACAGTTGTTCTTTTTTAGTATATCCTGGGTACTTTTTGTTTACGTTTGACTGTTTCTTTTCTTGTATAGCACACTCAGATCATGCTTTTTCATGCTTGTTTTCCAGATGACTAGAAGCATAAACTTCTGGTTTATATTAAAAAAGGAAGGTGGTATTCTCATTTGTTTTCAATGCCTAAGGCTTTAAGAGATAGAACATTTTGTGAGACCAGCAATAAGATACAAACAACTGGCAATATTGCATCAGTGATTTAGATGTCTCCTCTCATTTTACCTGCTGTATTAGAGAGCAGTGATCCACCCATCAGAACAAATAGCTGGAAGACAAATAACAAAGTGATTTTATTTTACTGTTACTGTGAGGAACAGCTTCTCTCTTCAAATAATGTACAATCATTAACCTTCTCCATTACAGTACAGCACAGGGAGGGATTACTTTAACCTAATTTTACTCATTTAGAAATTAAGTATCTGACCTAAGTTTGTTGCCTAATTCTTTCTGCAATCAATGGAGGCAGTGCCAGACAGTGATTCATCTCACCTACCTATATACCTGGCTTAAAAGGGGATGAATCAGCCAGAGCTGCCTCCCCCCATTGCCACTGGCTACAGAGGCAGTGCAGACAGTAGTTGGGCTGAGAGACCCCACTTCTGGCCAGGTACATTTAGGTAAGGTGAAGCCCTTGGTGCGCTGGCTGAGGGGCCAGATTCCCTGTGGCTCACTGGAACCTCCCTGGAGTAATTGAGCCTGGGTGTCTCATCCAACTACAGCAGAAGTAGAGGGAGCTGAGCCAGCTCATCTGGCCACCTAATGTGTAGGCTGATGTGTCTCTCTGAGACACACTGGGCCAATTCCCTATATGTCTGGGAAACAGAGCAGGATCCTGAAATGTAAAGCAAAAATAGACTTAATAGCATTTCCCAAAGGAAGCATAAGCTACACAGGAGCACAGGCCAGACTGGGCTGCAGGTAGAGAAGTACAGTATTGCTGGTTAATACAGGCAAGTAGTCCCCAAAACATCAAAGTCTGGAGGTTCTTGATGATAAAGGATACTTACCCTCTCAGTCTCAAGCACAATGGGGTCAGTACCTGTGGTCTGTGATTGAACTGTATCTACTCAGAAGTATTTCAACCTACCGTCAGAGGTGGCAGAGAAGAAACCTCCTCTAGGTTCACTCTAGGCAGTGCTGTTTGTAATTAGGTCTCAGAAGGAAATTTATTACCCACAATTACTAGGAAACTGTAAAGATACCATGAAGATGCCAAACCAGAACATGTTTTGGCAGGGGGTTATTAGTTTACAAGGAAACAGTTATAGTATCTACCCAGTTTGACCCTTACTTAGTGGAACAAAAATAAGTAACTGACTTGCTCTCAGGACAGTGTCTCCTTCAGAAAGTCATTAGCTAACTGACTGGATCCTTTGGGGTGTAACATCGGTTCCCTTTGATGACCATTACTCTGTTGCTAACATCTGGCTAATGAAGAAGAGCTTTATAATATGTTTTCATGGGCTGTTTTCATTCACATTCATAATAATTTCCAATGTGATTCGTGTACTGGCACAGGAAGCTGGAATCCCAGAGCAGCAAGTTTTGCCTGTCTTGAGTCAGGGGTGACCCTAGTGAAGGGACTGGAGCTTGGACAGCAGGGAACAGATGACCTTTCACTTGTGTAATGGCACTGTGGGGATGGGGTGGAGGAGTAGGTGACACTGTTTGGAATGAATTTCAATTGAAAACAATAGATTGTCATTTAAGAAGATGGCTTTTTGAAGGGTAAGAGACATAAAGTATACTTACAGCTCAGAAGCTTTCCATGGGCTGAAGGGAAAGAACAGCAGAGGAAAGAGCAAAGCTCCCCTGCCAGTCACCCACCCACAGCTGCTGGCTACAGCCTTCTTGTAGTGACCACATCCTTGGAGCAAGCACAAGATGGCCTAAGTGGTTAGAAAGGGAAATGTAAGCAGTGGACTCCAACAAGCGAATTCACTTTTTGTCTGTATTATCCACAACTTAGAAACTGTGAAAGTAATACAGTCCCATTTTGAGATAGTCTGACTGGTATGAGTGGTGTATGTTCCCTTTAGGAATTTGCCACCATTTTAACTTAACTTGTGACAATTTCAGGTTTTCGAACAGAGGGGTTTTTTTCTTTTTTCTTTTCTTTTCTTTTCTTTTCTTTTCTTTTCTTTTCTTTTCTTTTCTTTTCTTTTCTTTTCTTTTCTTTTCTTTTCTTTTCTTTTCCTTTCCTTTCCTTTCCTTTCCTTTCCTTTCCTTTCCTTTCCTTTCCTTTCCTTTCCTTTCCTTTCCTTTCCTTTCCTTTCCTTTCCTTTCCTTTCCTTTCCTTTCCTTTCCTCTTCTCTTTCCTTTCCTTTCCCTTCCCTTCCCTTCCCTTCCCTTCCCTTCCCTTCCCTTCCCTTCCCTTCCCTTCCCTTCCCTTCCCTTCCCTTCCCTTCCCTTCCCTTCCCTTCCCTTCCCTTCCCTTCCCTTCCCTTCCCTTCCCTTCCCTTCCCTTCCCTTCCCTTCCTTTTCCTTTTCCTTTTCCTTTTCCTTTTCCTTTTCCTTTTCCTTTTCCTTTTCCTTTTTTTCCAAATTTTGTTTTGCTGTAATCTTCTGGATTCCAATCGTGTGACAACTGAAAAGTAAATACTTGTAAGGGCTATAAGTTTTAAAGCTCCTAATTCTGCTCTCACTAGAGGCTGGTACGCATACATGACAGTAGTTTTGTCAGCTCATTAGCTCCCTCAACCAAGGGTGTTGCTCTCCCATCTCTCCTCATTATTCTGCCAGAAGTTAAAACAGACACAACTCCTCCAGCAAAAATATTTTTGTCAACATGTTAAGACTAAATTCTGAGGAATGATTCAAGCTCTACCTGAAAAGGACTGTTTGTACCTGTATGTGTGTGTGTCTGTGTGTGGGTGCATGCAGGAGGGGGCCCTGAGTTAGGTTTTCTGCTGACTTTGTCAGTTCATCAAGACATTCTGTTCCATAACAGAGAACCAGTCCAGGCCTGCATCCAGATGCTCTTCAGCTTCATAGAGTTTAGAGACTAAATACAGACCTACCTTTTGGGACTGTCTGTAATCTGTATTCACACCTGTTATGGCTAAACCAGAATCCAATTCTGAAGTCCCTCGGTGGGAATTAAAATTGTGTCTGAGAACACAAGTGGAGCTAGCGTAGATATTTTATGGCAGCATGAGTAAAAGGGGCAGGAATGGCTTGTACTGATAGCTCAGCTACCTGCTTCCTTTACCCATTAACATACAACATTAAATGCTGAGGTCCTAGTGCTGAGCCTGGAGTGAAAATGGGGAGCACACAGGCACACAGCTGTGAGTCATAGTTTTGAGAAAAATATCTTCCACACATTTGAAATCTTGGTTTATCTCTTCAGGAAACACTGAACAAGGCGGTGGCAAAGTGGTACTAAAAAAGTAAAATGGAAGCATTCTGTATTGCCATGGTAACCAGCAAGCTTTGAAAAAACCATCATGAGAATAAGTGACCTTCTGTCACTCCTTAGTCAGAAGTTAAATTTGGAAAACACCAGGGCATCACACAAGGATGGAAAAGGAAGCAGAGGAGCTTTCTGCATTCTGTCTTGGTTTCGTCCTTTCTTCACCCTTTCTCCTTTGTGTTTACGTGAAGAGGATATTGATTCCAGCAGTGACAAAGACAAAATAAGTCAAAGCTCTTCTTTGTTTTTCTGTAGGGAGGAGGTTACCCTTGTTTCAAATCTAATGCTCCTGGCATTGCTCTCCTCCTCCTTGTGCTGCCTGGGAAGTCACAGAGTTAGCTGTGGGTTGCATTTACACTAATAACTGTTTTTCTCCCCCTGCTTCCCCCTCCAAGCTTACTAAGCTTTTTCTTTCAGCATAACCAATAAAGCGCGAATGCAAATAGGCCTGAAGTATTTTTTCCCTTTCATTTTTATTTTGCCACTTTTAGAAGTTACTGAAGAAAATAGTGTCATTCTGTTCCAGAAGAGCTTTTATACCAAGCTGACACTGTGCATTTAAATATGTATCGTTTCCTCTATCATTTGCATTTTAATGTTCCAAACCAATAATCATAAAGCCTTGTGTGAAAATGTAAAATAATAAGGATGGGGGAAACTTGGATCTGATTTTAAACCTCACCGAATTACACCTAGATGTGGCAACTCAGCGAGAGATCCCTCTAAGAAATTTGTTCAGATAAATGTAGGTCTTCTGAAAGAGGCTGTCCTGAATCACCCTGGGTTTTTGTACTCTTTCCTTTAGTTACCTTGTTGGCAAAGGCCAGCTCACTTTTTCCTCTGCAGATGATGCCCTGACAATGGGTCTTGATTCTGCTTTGGGTAAGTCGCTCTCCAGGCACGTAAAAAGCACAGATTCCTCAGTCAATCATTATTTGCCAATTAGTACAGATAACATTAGTTTGGTGACATTTCAGAGGTATGTAACCATCTACATGAAGTTGGTCTGAAAAGAGTGCATATGGTTAACATTGCAAAAACAAGTGCCATACAAAGTTATAGTCATGGTATCTTCGAGTTCTGTTTCATTATGGCCATCAGTTACCTAAACAGCATAGAAAAGAAGAATGGAATATCCAAACCAGAATTTACCCTGTGGACTTCAGAATTTTTTCATATGTGCAAAGTCACCCACTTGCAATAAATTGGTCTGTTGGAGGCATTGTGCAATGTAAGAAAAAGTTTTTTCTGTGCTCCTGTTGAATAGATTCTGTAGATGAAGGCTTAGCTTGGGAGAAATGGCTACTGGTGACCCAGTTTAGCAAAATATTTTTGTCTGCATTTTATTCAGCATTTTTTGCTTTCAGGAGAAAAAGAAATCCAGCAATAAAAGCAAAATACATTTCTTGTATCACAGCTTCATGAATTTAAATTCCTCCTTGGATCCTTACCACACAGCGTATCTTCACTGCAACATTTTGCTCCGTTTATAAGTATCAAGTGCTTAAGAACAAGATATTGAATATCTGAGATATAAATCTGACAGGAGAGTTTTCTTCTCAGTCTTAGGATGGAACCAGAAACAAATGCAAAAGGGCAAGCCTCTCATATAGCATAACAAATGTTATGGATGTTTACTTAGAGCTCAAATGAAGCTCAAGGTACTTCCAAGCATAGAAAATAGCCACATATATACATGGGTCTTTACATATTGACTGCTAGCTTGTGGCTCCAGCCATGAACATGATCTGGAAATACTGTAAGAAGATTATTTTCTGCAAGTCCTGAAGGAGCTGGCAAATGAAGTTGCTAAGCCACTGTCTATCATATTTGAAAAATCATAGGCAGTCAGTTGAAGTTCCTAATGACTGGAAAAAGGGAAATATAACCTTCATTTTCAAGAAGGGGAAAATGGATGAGCTGGGGAATTACAGAGCAGTCAGTCTCACCTCTGTGCCTGGGAAAATCTTGGAGCAGATTCTCCTGGAAGGCATGCTGAGGCACATGCAAAACAACAAGGTGCTTGGTGACAGCCAGCATGGCTTCACTAAGGGGAAATCCTGCCTGACCAATTTGGTGGCCTTCTGTGATGGGGCTACGGAACTGACGGGCAGGGGTAGAGCAGTTGATGTCATCTACATGGACTTGTGCAAAGCGTTTGACACTGTCTCACATGACATCCTTGTCTCTAAGTTGGAGAGACATCAATCTGATAGGTGGACCACTCTGTGGATGAAAAAATGGCTGGATGGCCACACGCAAAGAGTAGTGCTCAATGGCTCAATGTCCAGCTGGAGACCAGTAACGAGTGGTGTCCCTCAGGGATCGGTGTTGGGACCAGTCTTGTTCAACATCTTTGCTGGTGACATGGACAGTGGGATTGATTACGCCCTCAGCAAGTTTGCCAATGACACCAAGCTGTGTGGTTCAGTTGACACACTGGAGGGAAGGAATGCCATCCAGAGGGACCTTGACACGCTTGTGAAGTGGGCTGATGCCAACCTGATGAAGTTTTACCATGCCAAGTGCAAGGTCCTACAGATGGGGTGGAGCAATCTCAGGCACAGCTACAGGTTGGGCAGAGAAGAGATTCAGAGCAGCCCTGTGGAGAAGGACTTGGGGGTGTTGGTCAATGAGAAAATGAACATGAGCTGGCTTCAGTGTGCGCTTGCAGCCCAGAAAGCCAACCATATCCTGGGCTGCATCAAAAGTAGCATGACCAGCAGGTTGAGGGAGGTGATCCTGCCCATCTACTCTGCCCTTGTGAGACCTCACTTGGAGTATTGTGTGCAGTTCTGGTGTCCTCAACATCAAAAGGACATGGAACTGCTGGAGCAAGTGCAGAGGAGGGCCACGAGGATGATGAGGGGACTGGAGCACCTCCTGTATGAAGATAGGCTGAGAAAGTTGGGGCTGTTGAGCCTGGAGAAGGCTGCGTGGAGACCTCATAGCAGCCTTCCAATATCTGAAGGGGGACTACAGGGATGCTGGGGAGGGACTCTTCATGAGGGAGTGTAGTGAGAGGACAAGGGGTAATGGGTTCAAACTTAAACAGGGGAAGTTTAGATTGGATATGAGGAGGAAGTTTCTTTACTATGATGGTGGTGAGGCACTGGAATGTGTTGCCCAGGGAAGTTGTGAATGCTCCATCACTGGTGGTGTTCAAGGCCGGGTTGGACACAGCCTTGGATGGCATGGTTTAGTGTGAGGTGTCTGTGCCCATGGCAGGGGGGTTGGAACTAGATGATCTTAAGGTCCTTTCCAACCCTAACTATTCTATGATTCTGTGATTCTATGATTCTTCTATCTGAGCAATTTGAGATCCATCCATTACTCACACACTCTTAATTACTGTTTTGCTGGTTCTTTGCCTGCTCTTGCCTTTTTTCCTTCCTGGATTTCCTCTGGGATCAACACTTTCACCGATAACACAACCTTAACATAATCTAAACAGCTTGCCGGGATGGTATACAGTTGTGAGAGATCTATCTCTTTTTCAGCATTTTCTTTCTTTCTCTCCCTTTCATCTTGATAATGATGCAATCACTTTCAGGAGAAGACGAAAGTAAGAGGAGAGCAAGTAAGAAAAACATGAACAGAATTAGAATAAGAAATGAGTGGATACTTGAAATTTCCTCTGCTTTACACCTACAGATTTACTTTTCCTATCCTTTGTATTGTATTTCATTTCCAGTAAGGTTTCTCAGACATTTTGAAAAGCTGCTATATTATAATTAATTAAATTAAGTCTCTGTATTTGCTGCTAACAAGATGTTATCTTCATCATTCTTGGAAGCTTGTCTTTGGTTGTGGGTTGATGTGGCTTTGCCACCGGCACAGAAACATTTCCTGCATGAGCACAAATTACTAAAGCTCCTTGTTTCCTGGCTCAGTGTGGCATGCTTTTCAACTCCTTGTGTTTAGGTAATAGGATTAAATGCATGGATCCATCAGATGGGCTGAGTGTTGGCTGACAGCGATCTTGGCAGAAAGGAAGGCTTAGCTCCAGTTTGCGGGCGGTGGGGCTCAGTGCTATAACCTCAGGTGCCCCGTCGGAAACCTCTGCTGGGGTGCACCGACCTGGCAAGGGTTAGATGCTGAGCATGAGCCCTGCTCCAGCAGCCTCCCACAACATCCACCCTTGCAGCTCTATCTGGGGTTACATCTCACCCCATCTGCAGCACAGTGCTGTGGCCTGGCTCCTGCCCTGTGCCCATGGCACGGACTCTTGCCCTGAAAAAAAGCTTTGTGAGAGATCTGAGCTCACAGGGTGAGGTGGGCATCTGCAAACAGGATTTGCCAGCACACCGATCAGGCACTGCCTAAAATAGATGTTAAGAAACAAAAAAGCTGAAGAAAGGGGGTGGATCTGGCATGAAACATATCCATGAGCTCAGCCCTTGAGCTAGATCAGCCCTTTCTTGCAGAAAGTGCTGTTGTCTATCTCCCTGTGAAACACTCTCTTCAGGAACAAATATGTGCATCCAAAACCCCCAACAGTGTAGGTCTCACTTTTCCCAGGTAATCCTTATCTGACCTCACCACTCACACCAGTGGGATGTTTTCAGAACCCCTCCTTGAAGCTGTACTAGTCTACAAGGGGTTTCACACACCCATGGGACCAGACACTGATCCTCCCATGTCCCTGGTGTATCCCTTGATCAGGTTTCTTGGGGAAAGTAGCAGCGCTAGCATCAGGTCACTAATACCATGTAACTCATGGATCTGTGCACAGCTGTAGCCATGCACTGTTATAGAATCAAGGCTGCATTTGTCTAAAGCTCTAATCTTATGCGGCCAAAGAGGGTGACTGTGTAAAAGGGATTTTTCATAACTCCATGAGGACTCCACCCTCCTGAGGGTGTCTTTACTAGCCTTGTCCATGTAAAAAAACTTGGGAGGGGATATTTGCTTACAAAACCAGACAAGACTGAGACCTAGGGTAGGTTTTGAGACTTGAGCTTTGAGACGCACATGCTGGAAACGTCAATGAGAAAACTGAGTCCCTCGTGGGAACCTAGGCTCAAACATTGCAAGAGTACATCTGAATGTTGCACCATCATGGAATCATTTCACAGGAGACAGGGTCCCTGCTTTGCTTTCTGCAGTCTTTTGAGGTAGGACATTCCCTGGCTTCCCACAGTTTCTGTGAAACGCTTAAATATGTTTTAGTTATGGAATATTTCTGTCCCACAAATGGATCTACATTGAACTTACACCTCTCTGTAGAAAATGGAGACTACAGCATATTCCTAAGACAAAAAGTTAAGTGCTTATGAAAAGGCATATTAAAAGTGCTTCCTTTGTAAATTCTGTGCCTGATTCACAGCTATCTAAAATCAGTGGAGAGTTTGGTGCTGTGCTGCTGCTTGGGTTTTCAATATGGCCTTTCAAGGGAGTTGGTAGGAGATTGCACACCTAAAAATGAGCCTGCAGGAGCAAACCCAGTAGCTTGACACACATGCGCACATCCTTATCTGTCATGAGCAGGCATTTATTCTCTGTACCCAAGAATATGAACTTCTTTATTCACATGCTTGTGAATGCTTCTGTTGGCATAGTATTTGACCATAGTCAGTGTAAGACTGAAACAATCCAGCGGTGAATAAAAAGGGATCTACTAAAAAGAGAGGTCTTAGGGTAAACCACAACAGTTTGGGACTCGGCTGTGAACCAAGAACAGTCCAAGCAGTCATACAGAAATAGGAAGTTTTGCACCATTTGTAATATAGATGGGAAAAAAAGGAGATGAACAAAAAGGGTAGTGAATACAGGGTGTACTTTTAGGCTTTAAGGGATGTTGCCTTATTGTGAAGGGTTGAAGTATGTGAACATTGATTCTGCATAGGGCAGAAATACTTCAGTTTCTAATTGCTTGTGCTGTTAGCTACTATAAGAAAAATAAGACTTATGTAATACTATTCCACATGCCATGTATGACTGTTATGATTGTTCCTAGTTTTCTTATATTTGCAAGGGATAGAAAACCCCAAAAACATGGTACTGTTTATATTCTTCTCAGGCTGCTGGCTATAAATTAGTTTGGCTATTTCCTTCCATGCCATTTCCACTGAAATGAAAAACAGTTCAAGAAATCATAGAATGGTTTGGGTTGGAAATGACCTTAGGATCACCTAGTTCCAACCCCCTGCCATGGGCAGGGATGCATCACCCTAGATCAAGTCACCCAAGGCTCTGTCCAACCTGGCCTTGAACACTGCCAGGGGTGGAGAATTTACCACCTCTTTGGGCAACCCATTCCAGTGCCTCACCACCCTCACAGTAAGGAACTTCTTCCTCATATCTAACCTAAACTTCAACCCATTACCCTTTGTCCTATTGCTACAGTTCCTGATGAAAAGTTCCTCTCCAGCATCCGTGTAGGTCCTCTTCAGATATTGGAAGGCTGCTATGAGGTCTTCACAAGAGTAGAGGGGTAGGATCACCTCCTTCAGTCTACTGCTCATGCTTCTTTTGATGCAGCCCAGAATACAGTTGGCTTTCTGGGCTACAAGCACACACTGAAGCTGGTTCATGTTATGTTTCTCATTGACCAAAGGAGAATTACTCTGTTTCTGCACTGTGGCTACACCCAAGAAAGACCCCTGGGATGGCTTCTGATCCACCATGTCATGATCATCAGCCTGGTTGTCTTGGGCAGGGAGAAAATATATCAACAAATGTATTGTACATATTATTGCTGTTCAATGGATAGAGATTCAGTGTTACATAATAAGGGAATTAGTAAGTTATGGATTTGATTCTGACACCCTTCCCTGTATAAATCAGCACAAAAAAGTCTCAAGGAAGATTTCTGCGGAATAAGGTGCTTTTCTGTATGAGCCAAGACTGCAGATCTTTCTATGCAAATTATATATATCTTATTTGAGGCTACACATAGAGGATCAAAATCTAGTCCTCAGGGAAACCCATCTGGTAAAAGAACACATGTCACTCCATGGTAATGCAACTGTTAAGTTATAATGGATGTCTAAACAGAACCAAATTCAGAAAACTATTGCAATTTTAGCCATTTTATCTTCAGCTTTCCTTTAAATTTCATTTACATTTTCCAGCTAGGAGTCAGTTTGGATTGGAAAATAAAGCAGAATCTTTTATGCAAAAAATGAAACAATGCCATATCTCACATTCCAATATTTTGAAGCCTCCTCGCCTCAAGTATTTTATCATGTTGTCAGTAGATACAGCACAACAGACCCTCAGTAACAAGTTGAAGATCCAAGGAATCAGTCTTTGCAGTGAATGGTATTTAATTCTTAACCAAATCTATTTTCAACAATTATAAAACAATTCATTGATTAATAAGCCAGAAGATTTTAAGCAACTACTTTATAATGATGTTGAGAGCATAATTTCTTTTTTCAATTTCTACGTGATATGTATAAAATTTATCGGAGTCAGAATCTGGGTAGTATTTTTCTGCACTTAGTGCAGAAGTCTAGCTATTCTTTAATTATTATAATATACAATAATGAAACAATTTCATTCCTGCTACGTAATGTACTTTACCAGCTTTAATTAAAGCTAACAACCTCATTAGTGAATATCATTATATTGGCTTTAGGGAGACAATACTATCTAGTGGATAAAGGATTATTACGTGACTTTGGAGACCTGGCATACTAGATGGGACCTTGGGTGACTCATTTAAAGTCTCTGGGCCTCTTTTTGTCCACTGCCCAAGTGAGACCCATAGTGTTTAGTGTTCTTTGTAAGGCACTCTGCATTATATGGATTAGAAATGTCCTGTTTGAGCACCATGTGACTGCAAATGAACTAATAGAGATACAGTAAAGTCCCACTCAAATCACAAAGTTAAGACATTGTCAGTTCCCAGCATAGGGGTCCCTAGATGATCAGTAACTTCAGTAAAAAATAATTTTCCACAAATTAAAAAACACTAATTCTGCACCATCTCTCGTACTTTGTGCTAGCTGAGAGCAGGCTGCACACTCTGTGCAGACACTCTGGAGCAGTCCTGGTGCTCAGGTGCCATGTGCAGGGCCTGGAAGAGACTGCCTCTGCCCCACCACTTCCTTCATGTTTGTAAAAGGGATTCAGTTGAGGTTTGTCTCCTCATGTAATGTAATTGGCTTTATGTGTCTTTCCCAGAATACAGCAGAGGACTTTGTCTGGGTGGCTTGATGCCTGTGTCAGGCAACATGAGAAAACCTAAAAATCAGGGAAGTTCGACCTGCAGATGTTGTTAGGACTTCAGAACTGGAATTGGAGCCACCTCCCTGATGCGAGGGCAGGACCGGGTCATATCTGGCTGCCAGCAGGTGCCAGGACCACAGGGGAAAGCATCATGACACCAGCAGATGAAAAAGCCTTGAGGAGGGCAGCAGCAGGTGGATACAACAGCAGGGGTTGATAACGCTTGAGCTACTGGAACTCACTTTTCCCTCAAATGACACTTATTTGATATTGTTACCAGCAGCAGGGAGCCTGTTTTAACAGAACTGATTTTTCTAGTTGCCTCTTTATTTCACCTCCCTCCCTGCAGACTGCAGGGGATACAGCTGGCGAGCCCCAGTTTTGCTGTGCTCTTTCTGAGATGGAAGATCTTCCATCTCAGATTATGTGGCATAAAACCTTTAGCTCCTCTGAGTGCAGTTCCTGGTGAAGCACACTATAGAGGCAAGTGGGACAGGGTTTCTGAAGCTTAAACTACTGACTGGGGTGCAGTATGTACAATGACATGCATAATGCCATTTCTGGCAGCTTTGAAGTGGAAGAAGAGTTGGAGTATTGGAACATTGATATCCTTGGTGCTTGCAAGGATGATGCTAGCTGGTTAGTGGTTGCAGCAAACTGATAATAACTGGTTGTAATGGCAGGACAGCAGCACCAAAATATAGATTCGTCAGAAATGCACAGCCATAAAATTCAGGTTATGAAAAAACGCATGTCATATGTGAAATGTTTCATGAAAAAATTAACATAAAATATTTGTACATTTAAGATGGTATGTCTCTGACTTTCTCCTCTTATTTACAATAACTTGAATCTCAAACACCCATTAAAGTTATACTCACACTCCCAGCGTGAAATTGCAGTGAATTTAAAGTTTGTGCCTCCAGTCTCAGGGGGGTTAGCGGAAAAGTGTAGATGATTGCAAGTTGCAACATGAAGTTGCAATCTGTTCAGATTTACCCTCTAGTGATTTGAAGTGATTCATTCATCATGTTGGCTCAGTCCCTGGTTTCTCCTGAAGGAAGAACATGCTAAAAGAGAGGGTCATGTGAACATCTGTCTACTTTCAAACACTGACTGCCACATTGACAGGACACAGAATCATTCTGTCCCCTCTTGTCCACAGGCTGAGCTGGTAACTTGGGCACATACCTGTGACAATTATCTGCGGCAACTGCTGACATGCTAATGGAAAATCCAAAGGCGCTAACTCAGGGAAAACCACAAGAGTTCATGGATCACCTAATATCTCCCTGCATCTGCTATGCAGTTATGGCAGCATATCTCTGCCCTCTGCCTCCTGCAGCAAGTCACAAGTTTGTTGCTGCCACATCCATCACTGGTCTCTACCAGCCTGTGCAAAGTTCAGCTTCACAGTGAAGGTTTTTAAAGGTCCCATTCAGAAGTATTTATTTGCTGACGTACATATTTTACTAGTGTTTATGATCAGCTTGGTTTCCTAATGAAACAGATAAATGAGTTTGCACCATTCGTCCAACCTATCTGTCCATCTGTGCAGCTGCCTATTATTTACCCTCCCAAAAAACTTTTAATCCCCTTAGATTTTTTCAGCTATATTTGATGAAGCATTAGAGAGAAATCTGAGACATTAAATTCACAACTGTATTGTGAAAATCAGTAGGAGCGTGCAAGAGCAAGATGCATAAAGGCCCGCCAGCATCACACAGCTGTAACTGGGGCTCCTATCTCTCAGTAGGAGCAGTCGTCACCTTGCCCAGGACCACACATGTTGGCCTTGCAGCAATGTCATCAACATTGCCACAGCTGTATGCTGGCCCTCACCCAGCCTAGAGTCCTAACTGGGAGGAGAGAAACACTGGGAATAGTGGAAGAACTGAGGACTACAGGAAAGGGATGGGGTTTAAGAAAAAGTAGAACAAAACCCCCTAGGAACTAGGAAAAAGCCTTAGTGTGTTCCTCTGTGCAGAAGACAATCTGATAGTCGTTAATTTCACCGCATATTTCACTTCAAAGTGATAGAATTAATTGAATTAGCCCATTAGATAGTGAGCTGCATTTGTCCAATGGTTTCTATATAGCGCTGAAATCCAGATGGCTTTTTCTGGTAATACTTTCATTGCCAGTACAAAGATTGCAGTTGCATGTACGAGATGCCCAGGTACATTACATATAATTACAGATGAACTCAATAATTTATCTTCCTAAAATGTAAACTTTGCTTGAATGGCTGATGCACAGATTCTTCATGTATCCATACAGTTCCAGTAAATGCAAATACATTCTCAGTCAGTCCAGCCCAGGAAATGCCATGAGCAGGTCATCAGAAAATTACACAGCAGACATTTTCATTTAATGGACCCTGGTTCTGGAAATGCTGTGTAGGTGTTGAGAGAGCCCTCCAGTGGGTGCTGAGAGAGCCCTCCAGTCTCCAGCCTGTCCCGAAGCACTGGAAACAATAATGAAATCATGCTTACAGCATATCTGCATTATCACCACTTGCGGGTGGGGGAGAAAACTGAGGCACAATAAAAAGGAGCCTTGAGCAAGACAACATTTAGCAAAATTTGGCATCAAAAATCACTTGTGAAGATCCTACTGTTTATCCTTAACTCTGAGATCATCCTTCCATGATTCAGGAACTGTTTCATTGCAGATATGTGCAGTGGGGGTGTGGGTGGTGAGGGAGAAACAGTACAATGCTAAGATTTCGGCTGTGGCTGCAGCCTGAATTGGCCAGTTTCTTGTGCTAGAGGTCATTAGTTTGACAGATTCCTGCTGTACAAATCCCACAGCAGTACAGAAGCAAAAACCAGATGATTTCCATCAACTTCTTATAATTGTAAACAAAAGACAATGAGAAACATCAGGGAGTCACATTTCACTGGAGCATAGAGACAGTGGGGGGCATAATTAGCATTGGAATCACATCTGCATCAAATAGAAAATTAGTAAAAATAAAGAAAATTCTTCACTTTGCTGCCTCTCAGATGAAAAGCAGCAATTCTTCGATGCATAGCATTTTTTATTAAAAATGTTTTCTTACTACTTGCAAGGTTTGAATAGAAGATCTGTGAAAATAGACAATTCAGTTTTCCATCTATCTGAGGGTATGTTCCCCACATGTGCTATTCATGCTTTTAACAAAGAAGAGTGGATAGAGACCTGATTGTTTCTGGATTATCATTTTTCAGCAGCAGCCAGATCAGCTTTTTTGCTCTTTTCTATTAGATTATGACCGCCTTAAGAAATCTGATGCAGGCACAAGTCACACCTCAGAGAGATACCATGGAAGGCAGGAATTTACAGATCCCTTGTTTGTCTTCTGCCCTTTGCAACCCAGACAGATTGAGCAGGGCTTGGCTGTCTGCACTGAATTGGTTTTGGGGAGAGATGTACTTTCCTGTGCAGAGCACTGCCCTGGGATTCAGAGCACCAGGAGCTCTTCAGTCTCTTCCACTGTCTCATGGGTGACCTTGGGGAAAATCTCACTTCAGTTCTCAAACATTGTTTTCCATCAACTGCAAAATGAGGTCAATGATGCCAAAGTCCTATCTGAATACTATGGAAGAAAATATGTCAATAAGAGCTATCTATTCATCTCTCACTGGAGCGACATAAGAGAGTAAAGCTCATATAGATGCTCCAGCCTCTTTTGTCAAAGGTGTCTTGGGACCTAGGTGAGGTGCAAAGTGCCTGCTTAGGAGCATTCATCTTAGATCCAGGAATACCTAAATTGTTGACCCCTATCCCCACTAGGAACTTCCAGGGTAGCTGCATGGGAGAATAAATCCCGGTAGGACAAAGCAAAACCTCTATGCAGGGCTCTGCCTGGAGACATCCAGCAAAGACACAAGGCTCAGGGCACCTCTGCTGCGTCCACTCTGGTGACCTGAATCAAGGCAGTGTGTTTGCTTCCTCACTCCACTGACAATGGGGAGCACAAACCATTACCCTATACCCAGGGACTGAGCTAAGTGGGGCTTGGGTGTGAATTGTAATTTGAAGTTTTACGTAAGCACTCTGCTAGCATAGATCAAACAGCAGAAGCTAAGCTGACAGGTTAATCTCATTGTCAGGATATTTCAGCATTTCCAAAGCAGGTTTTGTCTGGATTTGAAGTGAAACCCCCAAGGCTGCCATTTGTCCTCGGAGCGAGCAGAGTCCCTGTGGGCAGAGGAACTGGTGGAAAACAGGACAGGGTTCAAGCAGACCTGCACTCTGCAGAGCTGTTTCTAAAATTAGGCATTTAGGGAACATTTTGACCTTGTCATCTGGCATTTCCAACAATAAAAGTGCTTAGTAATTTATTTTTCTCTTTCCTAAACAGCTCAATTCCAACCATGTGCAATACATATTTGTCAAAAAAGTCATCTGCAATTCACTAAACTTGCCCGTTTGCCTCTGAAGATTCAAAAGCATCATGACCTCTTTGAATATTAGAGCAATTTTATTTTGCTGCTCTTCTGACAATGTAGAGAAAGGCCCAGATGAGAATAGCTGTTCTAAAACAGTTTGCAACACACATGAGATAATCTGAATGTTGCAGCTGAGCGCCCATCCCGCATACCTCCCTCTGATCCTAAGTCTGATCTACCCACACAATCATGAGGCCAACCTCTGGCTAAGTTCTGAATGCCACTGAAAACCCACAAGAAATAATTATTCTTCCTGGAAACAACTTGCTCCAGTGAGTGGAAATAATTTCATAATAGCTTTTAAGATTATAATTCTTCACTATCTGAACCTCAGTGATACAATAGGATAATAAATCTCACTGAAGAGTGCTGTAATTGATGGGAATATGTAGGCAGAGAATGTGAATCTCGGAGTATATTTGGAGCACCTGAATAGGTGATATGCTCGCAGTGAAGATGACAGAACTGGGCATTTTGCACTTGGCATCATTAAAATTTTATTTTCAAGCTTGATTATAAGCATAAACCCTAATCTCAGTTTTCCACCCTTCACTTAAATGCAGCCTAATAACTTCAGTGGCTCTGATGATGACTTCTGTGGCAGAAAAGTAACATTAGATCACAATTCTGCTTTCTCAATTTTGTGCAAACATGAACAACATCTCTAGATCATCACTGTATCAGTCCAGAAATCACTGTATGTGTGACACTGCAGAAAGTCTGTGTTGCCTACCTGACACATATACAGGCATGCCCTGGCTTGAGGATCATTTCACCAATTTCCACATGAGCAGTTGAAAAAAAGACTACGTTCTTTCCCAGACAACTAAGCAGTGAGGGTTTTTTTAAAACAAGATTTTAAAGTTCACTTCTAATCAGCTGTGAACAGTTGTTAACAACTGTAGAAGCACTTGAAGAAATTAGCGCACAAATTAATTACTACAAAAAATTGTTAGGCTTTCCACTTCAAAACTTGTTCTAAATCTCCTGGGTATCGAAAAGGAATGTGCTCTTTAACATATTGTCTTGTTTCAGAGCATATTATTAATTATTTCTTACAAGAATATTGTGTTAAAAAGCCACCATTTGTATCTGTAAATGAATGGCAAATCACAACTTAAATGAGATGGAAAAAACAGTCTGTTGTCTTTGTGAGTCTTTCTCTAAGTACTGCTTTTTAATTTTATAATAGGAAATATTTTGCATCTAATAGAAGTATGTTTTGCATGTTATGTGACAAAAATAAAACAATCTCATTTTCCTTGGTGGAGGGAATGACTGGAGGTTGAATTCCTTACAGACACCCTGCTTCTGCTGGGTCTGCAGGTGTTTCGCCAGCCAGGCAAAAACTGACTCATGTTACTTAGAATCTTCTGCTTGTCTTTCAGACTCATCCTTCCCTGAGCTGGATGTTGAGTTTAATACAGATGGAAAGCAGGACTGTGATTTGCAACAATGTCGAAGAGACTAAGGCACATGTACCCAAGAAAATGTCATTGATTTGTGGTTTTTTCCTTCCCAAGGCAATTCAGAAAACTCTTGATCAGTCATGCATGGTCTTACCAGCACCGGACAACTCATGTAGTAAAGCTTTAAAACCCAGTCTTGCACTTCCTGATCTTAGTAGGAAGAGTTGAAAAAGTATCCACAGATGTCTCACAGTTTGAAAAAGTAAGGATTAAGCTCTTAAAGCTTTTGGCTTAACTATCTCCTGTGATGTCCCTTATGTGGCAGATTCTGGGGAGGGAGGGATTTATGATTTTTCTTACTGTAGTTGCATGATGCTTTTCGTTACCTGAAGCTGTAAGCTGGACAAACACACCCTCAGCCACGGTGTTGGCAGTTCCGGATTCAGCCAGCTGTTTAAAATCTATGTCTGAAAACTCATGTTAAGATGAAATAATTACTTAACTTCTTTAAAATGAAAGGGAAAAAGAAATTTTTCGTATAACATGCTGTGTTTGCAAAAGGAAAAGCTTTCTAATCAATGACAGAACAAACTGGTTTATTTACACTTTTTAGGTTCTCTTTGATGGTGAACATGTTACTGTGCTGCCAAGACACTAGAAGAGTTTGTAGTCCATCACAAATGTACAAATCAGGTTTCTATGAATGTATCCTTTGGTTACGCAGTTTACATTTCTTCACTTTAAACGTATCCGCATTCAAAGAGTCCATATTGCAACATCAAACTGTGGGAAATGAGTTTACCAATTGAGGTTAGTTTTCAAGGAGTGCTTGCACACTTAGTATTTGTGTTGATGTTTTTCATAGATTTTTTTAATGTATAAAGAGGTCACGGAATTAGGATAAAATAACACGTAATCAGATATTCTGATGGTGTTTCAGTTCCTGGAGGGGAGGAATCCTGGCACAAGACTCGATCTTGCTTTTAAAGCCAGAGAGGACTTAGTGCAAGGGAAGAAAGGAAGTTGCTGTACATAAACAAGCAGAACCACTCGGTTCCTGGGCTCCAGTGGTACCTCAATGTTTGGCCATACTGCCTGTAGTACTGATGACCGACTTCGGTGGGACACAGTGATTTATGAAGGAAATGTTCCTATAAGCAAGGAAGCAGCCGTATTTACTGATTTATGACTTAACTTGGAAGAAAAGAAAGAAAAGAAATAGAAACAAAAGTTAGGTCTCCATGAGAAAACACAGCATGTCTCCTCTGTATGAAGGCTTCAGCAGCTCCAAGGACAAAATGGGTGATCTGTTGTGGGGCACGGTGGCAGTCTCAGCAGTATACCAATGCAAGTACACAGGAAACAAAAGGTGCCACAGTTCGAAGCTACATCTTATCTCTGAATCACAGGAAAAGCTTCTCACCTGGTATATGTCTGATTGCAAGCATAACACTGCATCTAATTAGATGTGTCGAAAAAGTAAAGCTTGCAAAAATAATTTCACAACTGTTCTGTTCTTTGAGAGTAAGAAATTCTTCCTTCAAATGTATTACAGTTCTTCTAAGGATGTGCATACAAACACATACTAAATGCCCTGCCTGCAGATTTTGAAGCTTCAGTGCTGTAATTCTTCTGTGGGTGCACCTGAACGGAGAGCAGTAAAGGCAAACGTTAACACTGGAAGTCAAGAAAAATGTAACTGTTGACCCTCAGTTAGCAAACAGAAACCCCCCTGGGCACAGCAGGGAAGCACATCCTCCAACCAGGCTTTGGTTCTTCAAGGACATTAATGTGGGCTGATTTTCATGCAGGAACCGTTTGCTCTTGCCAGTGCATGTCTAACAGCTCACCCTGTGGCTCTGCTCTATTAGCAGTGATGAATTTCAGTCAAGGGAAGCAAGTTAAGCTGCAGTATCTCTTGAACTTTGAAACAAGACACAGCATTAATGAGGAACATCACTGGCTTATCTCCATAGAGTGGTGCCTGATACTTCCTTTGTTTTCATGCCCCTTAACAGTGACAGTTTGTAAGAGTTTATCTAGAAATAAACCCCTTCTTTTCCCAGTGTTGCCCAGTGGTCACAATACACCCTGCATTATTTCTGGGGATGACTTTTTTGTTGGCTGCACCTGTACTAGTGGCCACCAAAGGAAGAAGAGTATAGAGCATGGAGAGGGTAGGCTATTGGCCATTGATTCACTGACATGTGCTGGTTCAACTGCTCCAGGCTGCACTCTTCACACTGCTACAGCACTGGGCTGCAGTGACCCACTTGTTCTCTGGTTTTGAGTACTTTATCTCCTGTTTCTTTTCCCGAACTTTCCAAAAAATGTTCGATTAGGTTTTCCGGTTCGAGGATGAGCTGCAGTATACGTGTGTGTAGAGCTAGCAAGGAACAAAGATGCTCTGAAAACTCATTAGACTAAAAAAACCCCAACATACTCAACATAAAAGCTAGCAGCAAAAGCTTAAACCCACCACAAAGGCTGAGAAACGGCATGTTGAGGCATAGCACCCTCTGCTTAACCCACATCACCCTGCCTTGGGGCTGTGCTATGCAGTGCACACACAGCTGCAGCGTGCCTGTGGGAATGAATCAGTGCTGGCAACATGATCTTCAGGTCCCATTTGGTGAGCGGCTGGAGGGTTTGGGTTTTCTCCCATGCTTTCCCTCCCACTGGAGAAGCTCCCTGTAAACACCCCCAAAGTTCCCTCATTTCTTCTCTTTCCAATCTGCCCTCATACACCTCCTTGGGCTTAAAGCAGTGGGGCCTGAGGCAAGCCCAGCAGTCCACTTGGCAGGCTGATGTACAGCGACACAGCCTTTCCTCTTGGGAGTGGTGTAGCTGTTGCTTCTTGCCTGACAGTCTGTTTGCCTATTGGGGCTGTCTTTCATTCTGTTTGTGCAGCAGCTGGCACAATGGGGTCCAGGCATGGCATTTTTAAATACTGGCATCATATAAATGGAAGACACATCCCTATTTGCCTTCCAACAGAGCAGCTGGTTTGGAGCCACCTCTGCAGTAAAATGGAATGAATCTTCTTATTATTTATATTAAGGCATGTGATATTTGCTAAGTGACTGGGCACTCCTGTGTAACTGTCAAATCTTTAGGAAGGTTGCACCACCTTTGCCCAGGGCAGAAGAACTTGCACCAAGTTGTCACATTGTGCCATCCCTCTGCTTCCTGTATTCATACCCAGTGAAGCGGGTGTGTAACACCAGACTTATTGGAGATGGACAAACCAGTACAATGAGTGGTGGCAAAGCCATTGCTCAGAGCTTAACTATTGCCATCTGAAGCATTAGAAGCATTTGGCTACCCATTCTCTTTAACATTTTACAGATTTTTCAGTCCCTTGGGAGTTTTTTTAAAGCCAAGCTGAATGTGATTACTATGTGAGCCAGGAAAGGTGTGTTTCTTGGCCTTGTGTAGTAGAACAGCTCCTAACTGTGCCATGGACCAATGGTGCTTGGTATGAGTAACAGTAAATGAACTCCTTATTCCAAATAGCTCTGCCTTTTGTTGCAATACTAATTTTTGTATGCCTTTCAATGTTGCTGCCACTAAGACTTGAAGAAATCTATGAGTAGGAAGATGAATATCACTTGGAGTCACTTGTGCCCTTTGCTGAAGTTTCTTCTGACATTGTCTGTCTACTCCCATATTGGGTTTGATTCAGAAATCATTTGAATTAGCCCAATTTCAATGAGATTTCCATTCCTTTCAAGGGAACTGGAACATGAGAGGAGAATTAATTTCATCCAATGATAGCTATATAAAAGTAAGACAAGGCACCTCTTCTGAATCAGTCATTTGGGCCCTGCAGTCATCAGTGGAAAACCACCACTGAAAAGTGGTTTAGATGAATACCACAGCAGACATCTGAGTCTCATGGACATGTCCTCTGGATATCCTTGTATCCCTCCTTGCACTGTAGAGGGAGTCTGGCTGATCTGACTGTATTAAACGCCTTGCATTTAAATCACTGACGTCCATCTTTGGGTCCCTGAACCCCCCTCCCAGTGCCTGTGGTGGAGCCAGAGGGGGCTGATGGATCTCTTTACTGTTGTGGTTGCCTTTTCCAAGAATGGTTGGAAAAGCAGCTGTGTATCAGAGTTTCTAGCAATACTTACTCAAGGCACATTGTGCCAGTTAGATCCCGCAGGGTGTATGTGGAGGACCTGGGCGGAGCCAGTCCCTCCATACACACAGGATCTGGACTTTACTGTGTTCCCACGAACTGAAGCTCTCTGTTTAGCTCCTGTTGTTTGTTTTTCAGCAAACAATAATGATCTGAACTGGGGAAATGCTTGCTACTAGTATCTGATCAGCTCCTGTGGAGATGCTTGGCTCTCACTGTAGGCTATCCGTAGTGTAGGATATGCTTGCTATGTCCACAAGGCAGCAGTAGGATAGGGGGCTTTGTGATGAATTTGATGCAAAGGCGAGTTTAGTGGGAGGACTGTGCTCTCAGCCCCACAGCAGCACTGCTGATGGAGTCTCCTTGAGGAAGAGCAGACTTCTGCTGGGCATCCCCTCTGTCCCCAAGGCAGCTACAAACCACTTGAAAGATTCTACATTTTAATCTGAGTTCAGGTCTTACTGCCTTGCTCATCTTGTTACTTCGTCTGACGGCATGAAGGCATCAGGCTCGCTAAGCACTCATGCTGACTCGTCCTTCTCCCAGCTGGCTTGTTCCACACACAGCAGAAGTCAGTAGTGCAAAAAATTGGATGCCCTCCTCTTCATGACACAAGGGCAAAATTATTCCTCCCTGCAATATAAGCATTTGGCCCCTCAAACACCAAAGATTTAAGTAATGTTTCTTTTGCAGCTCCCTGAGCAAGCATTCAAGGATTTAATACCTCTGACCATTACTATATTTTCACTGATGTCTCCCCTGCATTCTTTTCATGACAGTAGCTTACTTGGTTTTCTGTGCCTCGGTTTTAGTATATATAACTGGCAATAACTGTTTATAATGGGCATCACGAGAAATGTGGAGCTCTGAAAACCTTTACAGTGGAAGGAATACAATAGCAGATTCCTCTACCCAGGACAAAGCCTCAATTGGCATAAATTAGCATGGTTTCATTGCAAAGCATGTACATCAGCAAAGGATACCTCCCTGAGAACTTCAGTCCCCTGTGTAACAAGGTTAATTTTTTCTCTCTTGTTGTTTCTGAAACCATGCTGCATTTTAAGCTTTCTTAAATCCAGCCCAGTAGTTCTCACTTCTTTGAGTCAGGATTATTGACAATCAAATTAAACAAGAAGGTAGCTTGAAGAGAGGTTGTTTCAGATATTAATTCTTTTGTCCTTTTCAATGTCCTTCCTCAGTCCTAACTCCCTCGCTCTCTCCCTCCTTTCCCTGAAATCCTTCATGCTGACACCTCTAAAAAAATTGGAAAACAGAGTATGTTCTTTTGTTTTGTTTTGTTTTGTTTTTTTTCTGTTTTTTTTTTTTTTCCCTGGCCTTATTAGCTAGCACTGTATGCATCATCATAATTGTGGAAAGATGCTGTCAGCATCAGCGGCTAGTTTCACAGATTGCTCTGACTGCTTTCCAAGCATCACTATGAATAGCTCAAGACAGTGATGTATGATGCTGAGTAGAAAGCTGCCACTGCAACAGCTCCTCTCTTCCTGTGGACCTGTATTAGGAATTGCAAAAATGTTAGACTGGAGAATCTCCTTTGAATGTTTGGGGTGGAAAAGGTGGGCAAGAAGAAGCTGAAGTGCATATTCTGTGTTTCTTATATCCTCTGACTCTGAGTAACACTGAACACAGATAATCATCTAAGGCTGGTTATCAGTGCACTGTTTGTTCATTCTGAGCAGGCAGTTTATTTGTAATTGTTAATCTGCACTGTGTAGTACCCAAAAATCAAAGCAGAGGGCATTTGCTAGAGTAATGACCTTGTGAAGAAAAGCAGCACAGTAAAGCTGCTGGGTTTTGTGAAGGGTTCAAAAATGAATTTTCTATAAATTTTTTTTGTGCTGTGCACTTCTTACAGAGACAGATGCATCCATAATAAGTGCTGCATGGCTTGAAACCACACATACATATATACACTCTCAAAGGTCTGCTGTCAACAAATTCAAGTTTTAGAGCCATGGACAGTTCTTGAAAAGTTTGCAAAGGCTTGTTGTTGTTCCTTTTGATTGACTTTTATGCCTACTAGTAAGAACATGGCTAATTAACTGCAGACTCACCTTCCCACTGATGAAATCTGCAAACCTGCCACATAGCTGTAGTGAAGAATAGTGCCTTTGGGCACAAGAAAAGTATAGATTTTTACAAACTTCTTTTGTAGGAGCAAGCAGACATAGAGCATCCTTCTACCTATACTTACTTATAAGCCTTTACCAACCTGCCCAAAACATTTCTTTAGGAAAACAGGCTGAAACATTCATGATGGAGTTCAGATGACTATTTTTTTTTCTTGGTCTTTCTCTTCCCTTTTGTTTTCCTTGTCAGAAATGTATGCAGAAACTGCTCTGCTTATTCTTGGCCCTCCCTGGGCAGAGTAGAATGGCAGGCATAGGCTGGAGGCTGCCTTTGTGTCCCTGCCTGGTGGGGCCTGTCCCTGGTAAAACCTAGTGTCCATGGACGTTCATGTCTTGAACAAATACAGGGAAAGGTGGCTGAGTGATATCTGGTCCTTGTGACGATGGCCTGGGTTCTATTCCCAGTTCTGCCATGCTGTCCAGGCACACAGTTCTCTGTGCATCATTTTCCTTGGAAACAGGGAATAAGGAAGTGCTCAGCTAGAGGACAGCTGACCACAGGGGTGGTGCCTCTAGTGCATGGCACCACTGGCTGGCATGGGACAGCAGGAACAGACCTCAGAGCAGCAGAGTTGGTGTCTTGAAGCCAATGTCCTCTCTGCAGTGGTGGGTGACTGTGGAGCAGGCTGAGGTCCTCTTAGCAACCAGGATGCATCTTCTGGTTTTGTTTCATCCCAAAGGACCCTAGTCCATGCACTTGGAGTCTCCCCACCATGTGGGGGGCAAGCAAAGGCAAGTGCCTGGGAGGCCAAATCTAAAACAGGATTATGGAGGCATAGTCCAGGCCAATCCAAGGCAGCTCTAGATACAATTTCTTTTCTTGCAATATGGCTCTGAGCAAGCTTTTCCTTAACCAGACCCTATGCTTTGATGCCCAGGAAAGTCCCCTTCTTGCAGAGAAGGTGGATGAGGTTGACTGCCATAGCCCTAACACTGCCAGAGCCAGGCTTGGAGTCCCATTGAACAGCTATATAGGGAGAATGGGAGTGCTTACCTGCTGCTAACTCAACTCATGTCTGTACTGCTGTATATGACCCCAATGTCAAACTGCCCCCTACAACCCAGAAATCCATGGAAGGGGCTTAGGAAGGTAGTAACATCTCCAGAGGTTCCTGCACTCTACCTCCAGTCAGGAGCAGAGACACTGCCTGTCATGAGTTTTGGGATGGGAGAAGGCTCTTAGCCCACACATCCTGCAATAAGAATGGCTCATCTCCACCAGGTCCCTGGAGGCAACTGCAGTCTGGTACTCCTCTGGAATAGAACTTGCAATTTTCCCCAGCAGTGTTCCCAGTTGTAGCGGCAATTCTTCAATCATGTCATGTTTTACTATTGTTGCATGCCTGTTATACCGAGTCCTCATCATAGGCATGCATATGTTGTGATTCAAAATTGTTCAAGATGTGGAGCCTCCAGATTTTATCAATGGAAAAGAGTATGTTCACCTACAGAACTCTTTTAAAAATGCATCCCTTAAAATTCATTTACAAAGGCACAGAAATTCTCAGATGTGCTTCTGTGTCATGCTTGGTTTAAAAGACTGCAACTTTAAAAATGCTGTACACCACTCTCTTCAAAAGTAGAATTTGCTCTTGATGAAATGTATAAGCAAAACCAATCCAATCAAGCTTGAAATGTCTGGCCCCAGCCACTGTCAATTCACGTGCCCAAGATTTTTGGGATGAACCTCTATGCTTCCTCCTCCACTCCAGACTGGTAGGGTTTGAGGGCAGCCTCGGCTTGTTTGGTTTAGTGGCTCTAAACTGGATTGTATTTGCAAGGAAAAGTTCCTTCTAAATGAGTTTCTTTGATAAAACTATGTTGGCCTGAAAAGTACCTTCACTAATTCTATCAGAGTCCAAACCCACCTCCTTCATATGCAGGTGTCATTTTGCAGCATCAGACTCTGGCTTAGAGAAGGCATTGCTGGAGGAAGGGTAAGGTAATGTAGCTGACCCAGACTGTGTCCTTCTGAGGTGCCCAGGGCAGCAGCTGCCGGGCATCAGGGCTGCCACATGTGGAATGATGCCCTCTGTGAGGCGCCAGTGATGGTGGGTGGCACGGCTGTGGCTGGGACTTCAAGGAGGCTGCAGCAATGCAGCTCAGTCCGGCGTAGCCATTGATGTGGCTCTTGGCACCACATCTGAGGAGGCTGCTGCACAGCAATTATTTCACCTCAGGCATTTTGCACTCAAAACGGCAAAAATTTCAGCTGGTGTTGAACTAAAAATACCATGTTTCCGTGAAACTGTAGCCCTTCCTGAGATCTGTTTACCCCACAGCAGCAATAGTAAAGCACCCGCATTCAGTGCTTTACTATGGAGTCTAGGAGCATGCAGCAGATGAACTTTGCAGCCTGAGAAGGTCCTTCATTTCTCTAACTTATCTAAGATCCACTCTGTAAATCTGACAGAGGAATATAGCCCTAAGAAATGAAGTCAAGTGAATATAGGTGAAATGAGGGATTAACTTCATCTGATACTGCATAATAGCAGACCTGTGTGTAAAAACGCACTTTTGAGATAATCCTTTTTTCCTATTCCTAACCTATTTCTACTTTGGAAAATTTCATATGTTATGTCCAAGCTCATGGTATTTTTAAGAGATAAGCATGTCATCATCCCATATGCAGTAGAGGGTATGGAAGCGAGAACAGTCAATATGTTTAATACAGTCTCCCCAAAATGAATCCATTTTATCCTTGACGATAACAATGTGTTTAATATCCTTATACAGTGAGACATTTTGTATATGATCATCAGGAGCGTCGTTAATGTGGAACAGAAGCTTATACCCAGGGCTGTAACCATGTAAAAAACGCTTTCTTCCACCTAGCTCCTCAATCACAAGCTGAAAGCTTGCCCCAAACTTCACCAGCATCTTACCCCAGACTTCTACCACTGTAATTATTCCATGGACATGTAGGGTTTAACTGCAAATAACAACCCTTAGATCAGAGGAAGGCAATGTACCAATGCAGAGCAATGTAATCTTCTCCACGCGCAGCTAGCTGCAAATGCACACGCCCAGCCTGATTTGGCTGTTCTCAGTGCCCTGTGGTATATGAAAGCATAAAAGCTGGGATGTCTTAAATTGTTCCACTCCAGTAAGAGTGCAGTTGGTGAACTGCACTGAAAAAATACTGTACTTGCTTTTGCCAAGCAGCTGTTCTCCAAACACTTCCAAATCAGCAGGCTTGTGCTTTTTCATGCCTTACATGGTCTTGAAAATATCTAGGTGGAAATATCATTTATTCAAAGAAACACTGGCAAATGCAGAGAACAGCATATCAAGCTATTGTGAAGTGAGTACTGCACTGTATGCAACATTGTTCTGCACCCCATTTAATACAGGCCAAAGATCTCAGACGCCCTTCATTTTTCAGATTTCAGAGAAAAGATGTAAGTCTCTGAAAGACTGCCTAAAGCTCTGGGACAAAGGCAGTGATGTCTGCTCCACTCCTCCGGCCCAGTGGAATTTGCTGCAACCAAGGGAAAACCCAGTCTTGTGGGAGACAGCTTTCCCAGGGGTTAGATCAAGACCGTGGTAAGAATCTTCCCCGGAAACTAGATGTTCCCAGCCCACATTCCCTGCTGTGCTTACAGGCAAGGCACATTTCTGTACTGTTTTCTTCTTTCATATAAATGCAAGGCAAAGTGTCTGGGAGTTCATATATATATGCACACTTGCATACATACATATTTACTTACAGAAGCATGCACTCCACATGCATATATACATATATACTGTCCTGGGTTCAGCAGCAGCAGTCATTTTTCTCCTTCTTGGTAGCTGGTGCAGAGCTGTGGTTTTGATTTTGGGCCTGGGAGCAGCGTTGATAACACCAGTGTTTATAGCTACTGCTTGGTAATGTTTTGGTCTGACCAAGGACTTTCTGAGCCTCATGCTCTGCCACGGAGGAGGAGAAGCCGGGAGGAAGCAGAGACAGGACACCTGACCCAAACTGACCAAAGAGGTTATTCCATACCACAGCACATCATGCCCAGGATGTGAAAATGGAGGGCAGAGACCGGGAAGGGTGTGGCGGTGCACTGGGGGGTTCGCTGCTGGGGGGGGTACACTGGCTTGGTCAGGCTGGGTGGTGAGCATTTGTATTCTCTTTCTTTGTATTTCCCTTGTATTGTTATTGGTGGTAGCAGGTGGTGGTCTGTGTTATACCTTAGTTACTAAACTGTTCTTATCTCAACCTATGGAAGTTGCATTCTTTCGATTCTCCTCCCCAGCATTCTTTCGATTCTCCTCCCCATCCCCCCAGGACTGGGGGAAGAAAGAGAGGGAGTGAGTGAGTGAGTGAGTGAGAAAACTTCGTGGATGAGGGGCTAAAAGACCAATAGTTCTTTTTTAGCACCCAAAATGGGGCACGAAGGGTTGAGTTAACGGCAGGATTAATAGCCACTCGTCACAATGCTGATTTAGCATCTTATTACATCTATACATATGTAGAATTAAAAAATCTCAGAAGTGAACACTGTGCTGGGCACACATCTTCCTACGGGGAAATGATGAAAGAGCAAGAACTATGACAGATGTTTGTTGTATTGCTTAATGAACCACTATGAAGCATTATACTGCTTAGTGTATTAGAACCAGCGCAGAATAAACCAGAATCAAATAGGCAGGACTGGGCGCTGAGGAAGAACAGAAGTGGAGCCTGAGGACAAAGGCATCTGTGGGGCTCTATGTGTTGGCTGAGGAAGGTAAAAAGCTATGCAGCAGCTCCAGCAGCTGTAGTGCGGTTTGGGAGTGCTTAGGGAGGGTGGTATCTTGCGTAGGAAGAGAGTGTAGTGGGGAAGTCGCATGCAGTATTCAAAAGAGAACATTTGGAGATGGAATATTTTGAGGAGCTGATTTGAAATGGTTAATTCAATTAAAAAGACTCATCTGCATAAAGGAGGTAAGGTGGAGGGAAGGAATTTTTGCATTTACCATGGAATTTATGTCAGAACAATACTTACAATTGTCTCGTATGGACTGCTATTCTGTAATCTCATAGCAGGGTTGCCAAATCATCCTGGAGACCCTGACATGGGGTCCCTATTAGAGGTAAGCAGCAGCCCGTGTGACTGCCTGAGAGGAGACCACCAGAACCTCACAAAAGCCTGCCATTCTCCACCACCACATCCTTTACCTTTACTCTTGCTCCAGGCTCAGTCATGAAACTGGAGGAAACGCATGCTGCAAACTATTTGAGACAGGAACAAAAGAATTGCTGGTTATAAATGGAACAGCATGTCTTTTTTCATCTGCGTATTCACAACACTGGAAGCAAGCAAGAGCTGAGGGTGTAGTTATTGAAGCAGATACACAGACATCATCATTCTTGGAGTTCTGCACAGGAATATGGAGGAATTAAATCATAGAATCATAGAATAGCTAGGGTTGGAAAGGACCTTAAGATCATCTAGTTCCAATCCCCCTGCCATGGGCACAGACACCTCACACTAAACCATGCCATCCAAGGCTATGTCCAACCTAGCCTTGAACACCACCAGTGATGGAGCATTCACAGCTCCCCTGGGCAACACATTCCAGTGCCTCACCACCCTTACAGGAAAGAATTTCTTCCTCATATCCAATCTAAACTTCCCCTGTTTAAGCTTGAACCTGTTGCCCCTTGTCCTCTCACTACACTCCCTCATGAAGAGTCCCTCCCCAGCATCCCTATAGGCCCCCTTCAGATACTGGAAGGCTGCTATGAGGTCTCCACGCAGCCTTCTCTTCTCCAGGCTCAACAGCCCCAACTTTCTCAGCCTATCATCACATGGGAGGTGCTCCAGTCCCCTCATCATCCTTGTGGCCCTCCTCTGGACTTGTTCCAACAGTTCCATGTCCTTTTGATGTTGAGGACACCAGAACTGCACACAATACTCCAAGTGAGGTCTCACAAGGGCAGAGTTAGAGGGGCAGGATTACCTGCCTCAACCTGCTGGTCACGCTTCTTTCCATGCAGCCCAGGATATGGTTGGCTTTCTGGGCTGCAAGCGCACACTGAAGCCGGCTCATGTTCATTTTCTCATCAACCAACACCCCCAAGTCCTTCTCCTCAGGACTGCTCTGAATCTCTTCCCTGTCCAACCTGTAGCTGTGCCTGAGATTGCTCTGCCCCATCTGTAGGACCTTGCACTTGTCATGGTTAAACTTCATCAGGTTGGCATCAGCCCACTTCACAAGCGTGTCAAGCTCCCTCTGGATGGCATTCCTTCCCTCCAGTGTGTCAACTGAACCGCACAGCTTGGTGTCATTGGCAAACTTGCTGATGGTGCACTCAATCCCACTGTCCATGTCACCAACAAAGATGTTGAACAAGACTGGTCCCAACACCGATCCCTGAGGGACACCACTCGTTACTGGTCTCCAGCTGGACATTGAACCATTGAGCACTACTCTTTGCGTGTGGCCATCCAGCCATTTTTTCATCCACAGAGTGGTCCACCTATCAAATTGATGATTCTCCAACTTAGAGACAAGGATGTCATGTGAGACACTGTCGAACGCTTTGCACAAGTCCAGGTAGATGACATCAACTGCTCTACCCCCGTCCATCAGGTCTGTAGCCCCACCATAGAAGGCCACCAAATTGGTCAGGCAGGATTTCCCCTTAGTGAAGCCATGCTGGCTGTCACCAAGCACCTTGCTGTTTTTCATGTGCCCTAGCTGCCTTCCAGGAGAATCTGCTCCAAGAGTTTGCCAGGCACAGAGGTGAGACTGACTGCTCTGTAATTCCCCAGCTCATCCATTTTCCCCTTCTTGAAAATGGGGGTTCTATTTCCCTTTTTCCAGTCATTAGGAACTTCACCTGACTGCCACGATTTCTCAAATATGATGGACAGTGGCTTAGCAACTTCATTCACCAGCTCCTTCAGGACCTGCGCATGGATTTCATCAGGTCCCATGGACTTGTACACATTCAGGTTCCTACGATGGTCTCAAACCAGATCCTCTCCTACAGTGGACCCAGGGTCCTCATTCTCACTGTCCCTGATTCTGCCTTCCAAGACTTGGGTGATGTGGTCAGAGCATTTGCTGGTGAAGACTGACGCAAAGACTTCATTAAAAACCTCAGTCTTCTCCAAATCCAGGGTAGCCAGTTCTCCCGATAGCTTCTGGAGAGTGCCCATGTTGTCCATAGGCTGTCTTTTATTTTCAATGTACCTATAGAATCCCTTGCTGTTATCTTTCACATCCCTAGCCAAGTTGAATTCTAAGTGGTCCTTAGCTTTCCTAACCTGGTCCCTAGCTTCTTGGACAACATCCCTGTATTCTTCGCAGGCCGCCTGTCCTTGCTTCCACCTTATATAAGCCTCTTTTTTCCTTTGAATTTTCCTCATCAGCTCCTTATCCATCCAAGGAGGTCTCCTGGCCCTCCTGCTGCGCCTTCTTCTAGTAGGGATGTGTCGCTCCTGGGCTTGCAGCAGGTGATCCTTGAATATTAACCAGCAGTCTTGGGCCCCCCTGCCCTCTAGGGCTATATCCCATGGAACCTTACTGAGCATGTTCCTGAAGAGGCCAAAGTCTGCTCTCTTGAAGTCCAGGGCAGTGACCTTGCTGCACGCTCTTCTCACTGTCCTGAGGATCTCCAATTCAACCATCTCATGATAGCTGCAATCAAGGCTGCCCTGGAGCGTCACATTTCCAACCATCCGTTCCCTGTTGGTGGGGACGAGGTCAAGCATGGCACCTCTTCTTGTCGGCTCCTCTATTACTTGCGGAAGGAAGTTGTCTTCCACACAATCGAGGAACTTCCTGGATTGCTTGTGCCAGGCCGTACCATTCCTCCAACAGATATCAGGGTGGTTGAAGTCCCCCATGAGAACAAGGGCCTGCAAGCATGAGGCTGTTCCTACCTGTCTGTAGAGTGCTTCATCCACCGAGTCCTCTTGATTAGACGGTCTGTAACAGATCCCCACAATAATGTATTCCATTGCTGTTCTCCCTTTGACCCTGACCCACAAACTCTCTATGGACTGCTCACCTGTCCCCAAGCAGAGTTCCATACTCTCCAGCCTCTCCCTAACTTAAATAACAACTCCCTCTCCCGGCCCAGCGAATTGTCTTTCCTAAAGAGCCTGCAATGTTCCATTCCAACACACCAGTCATAGGAGCCATCCCACCACGTTTCTGTGATGCCTATTATATCATACCCCCGTAGGCATGCACACATCTCTAATTCCTCGTTTGTTCCCCATGCTATGGGCATTTGTATGGAGACATCTGAGCCGAGCTCCAATTGAAGCCGGCTCATTGGCTGGAGCAGCTGGAATATCTCTACATTGCTCTGTACATTTATTATAGGTGTTGGCAACTGACTGGGTGTGTTGGGATGGAATGATGCCCCCCTCCCCCAATACATCTAGTTTAAAGCATCCTTGACCAGTCTGGCAAGCCTCCTACCAAATCCACTCTTCCCTTCTTTGTCAGACCAGCTCCACCAGCCCCCAGTAGACCTGGCCTACTAAATTGAATCCTGGGTTCAAGACACCCGAACCCCTGACTATAACACCACCCATCTAACCATTTATTAACCTGGCCAATCCTCCCAGCCTTTTTTAGGTCCCGCCCTGTATCCTGGAGAATTGACAAAAAGACAATCTGCGCTCCAGAGCCCCTAACCACCTCTCCCAGAGCTCTGTAGTCCTTCTTTATGTTCTCCAGGCTACTGCTATCTCTATCAGCAGCACCCACATGGATCACTAGAAGGGGGTAATAGTCAGTGGGACCAACTAGAGCAGGCAGCTTCTCTGCAACATCGCTGATCCGAGCCCCTGGTAGGCAACACACCTCCCTTGAGCCTGGGTCAGGCTGACAGATGGGTGCCTCTGTTCCTTTCAGAGTAGAGTCCCCTGCTACTACGGCCCGCCGCTTTTTCCTGGCAGCACCAGTGGTGATCTTCTTTACCAGTGCACCAGCCGGTTGTTCCTGGTGGGAGTGTGTTTCCTGATCAGCCCCCTGCAGGACAGCAAAGCGGTTCTGGGTAGGAGCAACAGATTTAGGAGGAAGCCCCCCGCCTTTAATTGTCCTCTTCCTCCTTTTTTTGTTGTTTTTCTCTGTTACTCTTTCCCAACTTCCTGGGTTAGCGGCCTCCTTTCCTGCATGAGCGACAGTAGACGCTTGAGGCCCCTGCACGGTCTGGTCCTGGAGCAAGCAGCGCTGCTTCCTCTCAGCTCCCCTGACACCGTTCAGCCTAGTAACTGTGTCCTGCAGCTCAGCCCCTGCTGCAGGAGGATCTCCACCAGGGAGCACCGAGTGCAGCCCTGCCCATTGTGCACCCTCCTCTCAGGAGAGCAGCGCAGGCGCTCTCTACACCCCGAGCTCTGCATTGCAAATCTTGGATGGTGTGTTATATTTTAACACAAAACCACAATTTGTGCAGAATATTTTCTTACAAGTTTGTGCTCAAGGTTCCTAAACCACCATCCATCAGAATATGTGGATTTCTGCTTCAAGAAAACCAGAATAACAGCATGATCTTGACAAATAAGATCAGAACGATCTTTTTAATGTTTGTTCTCAGTCACAATGTGGCTTGCTGCATAATGTGAACTTGATTTTAGTAGCAAAGTATCTGTTTTGAAATCCATCACTGAGAATCCATCACTAAAAGGAATCCTGTTCATTTTATAAACCTCACACACAGTAATCAACTGTCTCATTAAAAGTATCTAAATATTGGTAGAAGCCTACTTTTATTTCTAATCAGCAAGATCTGCAGGCATGAACAGCAATGCAAGGATGGAGCACTTAGACTTTGTTTCTAGTTTCATACATGGCTAAACAATGTTCCACAAAGACAACATACAGAGAGGCTACTGAGTGATCAGGCTAGGTCTCGAGATGTCACCACTGGGACAATAACATATATTCAGTATGACCTGCTGTGTGTGACATTAATTATATTAAAAGGCAGACTCAGATAAAAACTGGCTGTAGAAAAATTACTCTATATAGCTCCATACTGCTGTACTCACTCTGATTTTCAGATGAAGACCAATAGCATGCCAAAAAAACAATTTTATCCATCACTGGTAGCCTTGCAAATTAAAGCAGGGATCTGTAACCCACCAGTTCCCAGGGATTTTTTTTTCACTGGCTTCAGTAGAAGCGAAATTATTCTGAAACTTCCTGGAAACGTATACATTTGGTAAAAAAGAGTTGGCATCAAGGGCTCATCCTCAGATATCTCTGACCACCTCACCAGACGCAGAAGTACATGCCCTGCACTTCAAGGTTCACAATAGACTGTGTCTGCTGATAAGTTTGCATCCAGTTGGTGCAACTGTTTATCACTCCGGGATCTAGGGAACCAGTTAAAACCAAAGCCCCCTGTTTAAGGAAGTGAGCACAGAAACATGCTCGAAATTCAACATAGGCAAACTAATACCACCACTGTGGTAGCTGGAAAGAGAGATGAAGTGGCCCCAGGTCTGCCTGTAGCAGAGCTGGGGCTCACACCACTGTGCTTGTATGCTGCCTGTCCCCCTGGAGAGGAGCCATGGTCCATGGAGAGAGGACAGATTTCACTGGTGCAGTACATTCACAGGCATTTTCTGCTTACAACTATAATTCAAACTGATTTTTTTGAAAAATGCTTTACTACCCCCCCTATCTAGGTTTGACTTGATTCCATCAACAAAGTAGCTGAGTTGTTTTGTACTTTTCTCATCAGAAATGTAAACTCTGTAAGTTGCAGGTGTCAGGAAATCTGAGCAAAATGTAGCAATGGGATGGGCAGGAAAATACATAGTTCCTCAGCTCCTACACCTTTAAAAATAAGAGAAAGCACAAGACAGGGCAGATAATACTGATTTACTGCAACCTCACCTGCATGTGTACATGAATATAAATACTTACAGTTTTATTTTGACTTTATGATTTATTCATTATATACATAAAGATATAATGAACAACACGTCAGCATGCTATGAATCCAGGTTTCATTGAGAGTTTTCATTGACAAAGTAAAGACAAAACACCCAAGGAGGAACCTTCTGCTCTCTTCCTAGTATACTGTAATTGGGGTGTCAGGGCTTTTTAAGTTACTCTTTTATTTAAATTAAATACACAGACATCATAAGAGCAAGCATACTCTCACACAGAGAGGCAGACAGACTAGATCTTCAAGTTAAGAAAGCAGATATTTTTACATGAATTATACACCTGCTTTTTTTTCCTGTTACTGAGAAAATCAGACAAAAGAGGAATTCACTCATCAAAAGTGGCTGAAGCCATAGTTTTGCAAACATCTCTGCATGACAATGGCTTAGCACAGTAGAATGAAATTCAGCAGTACAGCTGCTCAAAACATTCTCACAGTGCAGTGATAGCAAGTAGCTGTTGTACATGATAATTTTCATATCAATTTTTAGCTGTAATCTTTAAAAATCTTTTTGTAGTGCAAATGAAATATTGTGTGTTTTCCAACAATCAAAAACTGGAAAGCCTGTTGGGTTGGGGGAAAAAACCAACGAAGCCAAACAATCCTTCCCCCCAGTGTATTTCTAAAATGTGAAATTGTAAAACCCAGTTACCTTAACTTCTTTTCAGTAAGAACTTACAACATCAAATCCAGGTGCTGAAGCAGTTCTCCTGGAGAAATAGACACAAGCCACTCCAGTATAACCCAGGTGTGTGAAAATTATTTTCCATCTCATGAAAATTTAACACTTTTCCAGAGATTTTAGCACAGCTTTGAGCTCCAGTGAATATAACATCTGATTGCCCAACACTTTCAGCTGCAAATTTCATGTAGGTTATTAACTCTGATGCCTATATCAGTAGGTGCTATAATTTTCATGAACCTTTTGAGTGTGACTGCTGAAGGTGTAGCTTGTAAAAGTATACTTTCTTGGGTTGTGAGATACACTAAATACAAGAGTGAGCAAAAGCTCCTACAATTTCAATGAATGTGTTTGCCATATCTCCTTTGTCTGTAATTTGATAGCTAAAAATTACATATTCCCTGCTCAATTTTGCAAGTTAGCCACAAATTCTACAGCAATATTTTTAAATGTACAGGGTATTCTGTATATTTATTTGGAAACATGAACAGTGCTGGGAACCTCTTGGTCCTCACAGCTGAAGAAGACTGTGCCCCACCTTTTGTGGAAGGGTGGACCAGATGACTTTCACAGGTCCCCTCCAACCTCAGCCACTCTGTTTCCAGCTTATTTATGCAAAATAAGCTCTAAGTGTATTAAACTTTGTCCCACTGGTGATGTTCCAGTTTGCAGCAAAACAAGCCAAATGCAGTTTGCTCAAAAGGAAATAAGTAAAGCCAGTGAAGTGCAGAAAAGGTATCTGTTATCCTTGCAGGTCTGCACCAGCCCTTGAGCTGTGGCCCTGGATACCCAGGAAATAAAATGTGAAGGCCGCATAGTTTAGGGGAAAAAATAGAAACCTTGAAATATATCATATATAAATAGCTTCATCAAATTTGCCTAGGACTAAAAAAGACCTGATGCATTAGAAAGGGTGCATTATAGGTTTGTCTTATCAGGTAGTGTAAACTGATCAGGACAGATTCAACATGTCCTGCAGTACTGCAGATGGCTAAGAAATCTAATTCAGGAAAACCTTTGCCGGCGCAGTCATAAAGAAAACTACAGAAGAAACTACAGAAGACTTTAGGATACATGTGCTATTGCTGCTGCATCAGTCCATTTCTCTCTGATCATCTCCTTTCAGCTTCCCTGTGCCCAGGAGCTTTCATAGATTTGGCTGTCTGAACAAGCTCCACTGATTTTCTATATTGTTTCTCTCACATAAGGCCCTTTAATCATCAACACAGTTTCTGCATTCAGAAGAATGTATCAGCACCCCAGAGCATGCCCAGACAGCTGAAGGAGAGCACAAGCCCCTATAGGGTGTTTCTTTTCATCTCCTGGTGCCTCCTGCTCCTTCAGGGACAGCGATCCCTTAGATTTCAGGGGGGAAAGAAAAAAGCTGTAACACATCTTGAGCCCTTCATTTAGTTTCTCTTCTTGCAACATTTTCCCTTTCCAGTGCTATGGCAATTTTCATGCAAGGGGACTGGGGTGAAAGAACAGATGCTGCTCCTGTTTCCTCCCTGTTATCATCCCACTCCCAGCAATGCTCCCTGTAATCGTCCCATTGTATGGCTGCATTTCCTATAAAGCTGAACAATGAATAATGGATGCAAAAACTAAGTGGTGTTTCAGGTTCATTAGTATGCATATTGTTATAAATTCGTTTCAGTAGGTGCTGTGAAATCACCCTCCTCTCTTTTGTATTTTGAGGTGTCACTGCTTCAGGCTCTGCTAATGTTCATTTTGTATTCATTCATTTGCGTCTGTAGTTTTACCTGGATTATAGGCTATTGTTCTTATTTGCAAAGCTTGGGTTTAATTTCCTGTAGGAAGCTTTTCTTTTGTCTCTAGGGCTCATTTTCCTATTATCATCCACCTTGAGAGTACCAAAGCACTGTCCTGCTGGTAAAATATAATCTGTTTTGTAGTGTTCTAATGAAAATTTTACCACTTCTGTCCTCAAAAAAATAAAATCAAGATTTTCCTACTTTCTTATTCTGGCTGTCAGTATCCAGGGCTTCCCTTCATTCTTATTCCTGAATGTTAAACAGCCCATGAGCTCCCCAGCTACAGTTCTGCAAATCCTTGTTACCTTTGACCCATGTCCAGCTGCCAGCAGAGGCTTTGCTGGTAATACTGGGCTCCTGAAAAGAATTCCTGTCAGCCATTCAGAAAGCAAGTCATGTAACAGGATTTTCTTATAAAGTCAAACAGAAGCTATCTCCTGCTCCTTTTCAGACCTCAGCCGCTGTTAGTACATTTTGCAGTTATTCCCTTTATTTATATGGCATATATATTTTATTCATTCTCATTATGCTGTTCAATAACAACCCATTATCTTTCAACAGACTCATAGAAGATAACACATTCATATTATTGCCCCTATTTTTATTTGTTTTATGATAATCTCCCTCACACATTCAGACTCATACTTCCTAACAACAGCATACCATTAGGCCTTGCCTTCAGCTATTGTTAACAATGAACTGATAAAATGCAGCAGGATGCCACAAAAAAGTAAAGCTGATCCCAAGTCCTTTTTTCCTCTCTGCCCTATCTGTATTGGACCGATAATGGTACAGAGCAATTAGCTCAAGAAAGTACAAAATGAACTCCAGCGAAAATGGAAGAAAGAGACAATAGTGAGCTAGAGCTGTGCTCTCCCAGGACACTTTGCACAAAGGAGAGATTGCCCACAGCAGTTACACTAAAATGGAATTTGCAGTGGGTAATATTTGGTGTATGCACAGTGTATATAAAATAATACAGTAGTTGCTGATTGCAGTTAACTCTGTGCATGAAAAGCACTTCTTACTGAAACTGTTTCTTGTCTTCAGTGGTGCATGTAAAGCCTTCTTAACATTATAAGTAGCAGTGAGTTTTAAGGACAAAGTATTCAGATCAAGCTGCTAAAGACAGGTGTTGAAACCTGAGTACTGAACTGAGTTGTCCTACATGCAGTACCAGGAATCAGTAGCCACATTTTGAAAATGGTGATGTAAATGACTCTTGGAAGATGGAAAGGAGAGCCTGTGAAGGAAAAGAGTGTCAGTCAGTCCACTCTGCCTGGATCATCATCCCCTTTGTTCCCCTTCTTTCTTCCCACACCAGTAAAAAAAGTCTAGCTCTCCAGTTCTTCAGTCATATGAAACCAAAGGTGAAAATACATATACTAACAAACACTTGTAAAGGCTACAAAATCAGGTGAGTCAGGCTCCTCAAATGCTTCATTGGGAAGCTTGTAATCTCAGCTATGTCTAGGATGCCTGTTTTACCCATGGTGACAGCAGATGCACATCCAGTGGTGCTTCCTTGCTAAGACAGCCAAACTGCACATCCCTGATCAGAGCATGGATGCCCTCAGATAGGTAGATGGCATAGACAACAGATCTAAGAGTTACAAGAGTGTGGCATGTAGACATACCACATGAGGAGCAGAAATCAGTCATAAGCAGCTCATTTCCACTTTTATCACAATACGTTGCAGGCTTACAGTAAATTGAACAGATGCTGATCTCTGAAGTCCGAAATATGAAAAACTTAAAACTTACAAAAATATTCTCAGTGTGCAGTTCTGCTACAGACATTATCATGATCGCAGGAACAGGCATCTTCATAAGTATCACAGTCTCACACATGGTGTGTGCATGTTTATATATGAATATATACAAACACACTGAAAGAAACCCACACATATACACTGTAATGTTATTAATATATAAATATATACTCACATCTCTCTCTACATGTATGTATAGACAAGCAAAAAATCATATGTATGTAGATACCCTAACAGATATGCATACTTATAACAGTTTTTTTAAACAGGTTTACTCTTATTTATATAAATATTCCGTCTTGCATTTATATTTAAGGCACTGTACCCAGCCACAGTTTTGCTGGCAAGGGACATTGCCAAGGGCACTTGCTGTTAGTCTGTTCCCTTTCACTTTTTTAAGTATGGTTTTACTGTATATTTCTTTGGGAACTTGTCTATGTGGAAAGGAAATAACCAACTCTTGCAGAAACCACATAACCTCTGTTGAAGTGGTGTGGGGGCTGGTTAAAATCAGGGTTAGTTTTGTCCATTTGGGTCCAAATGAGTAACTGAGGACAGAATTTGTCAGGAATGCTCAAATGGTCCTATCTCTAACCATAATTAGAACGTCTTATAGACCACAAACCTACAAAGATATGACTTGATAGTACTTCTCCCTTCCTTCCAGCTTGGTGCTGTATGAGCCACATGATGCCCTCTTCTCCGACTTGGTTTATCGATATTGATTCCACCATATCTATGGGAGTCTGGAGCTGAACACCTTCAGGACACATGTACTTCACCTGCACCAAGTGAACAAAAGGTGTGTATTTTATTGTCAGAATTCCCTGGAGTCTGTGTTACAGCTGCAGCTTGCTGGGATGAGGGTCTTACTGTGTGTGCACCTGATGCAAAGGGAACTATGATGTAAAGTGGCTCCTGGAGGTGAGGACAGAAGCTGAGATGTAAAGGCAGGAAAAGGGTGCAAGACTCTAAAATCTAAGCCTAATTCTCTGTCTGCCATGAACAGCTTGTGAAGGAGAACAACTGCAGAGAAAATTGAAATCTCATATTCATGTTCTGCTCCCAAAATGGCAGCGCCTGCAAATGGTCAGTGGGCTGCACTGAGAGGCAGGAGGGCGCCAGTGGGACTGGGCTCCATCCCATTCCTTTCCACACCTTCCCATCCAATCCCTTGCATTCTGGCTCCCCATTCAGCCCCGCAGAGATGAAGTGCCTGGACACACTTGTGCCTCTTATCTGTCACTTCTGTGCCCATGAAAGGCAGTAAGAGAGCCTTCCTGGCTTGAAATGAGCAATTTCAGATGGTGTACACTCGAATATTACTGCAGTGGAGGCCAGAGAACAGTCAACATACTCATCTGTCAGGTATATAGCTCCAGTTTGCAAATCTGGAAATGATTATGGTAGTTAATGTGGTCCCTTTTCTTTCTTTTCTCTTTCAGCAACTTGTTCTTTGTTCTTGTAGTCTACTTGATTCTAAGGATTTTTATTCCAGGGAAAGATTTGATTTTTCTTTTTAATACATGCCCCAGCACTGAGGACCTGCTGCAATTAAAGTACTGGTACTTGTCTCCTGTGAGGCTTATACTATTACGAAGTCTTATCCATTGATTGTAGACTAATGAACCCATCAATTCATCACAGCACTTCTATTACTCTACTGCTGTTGTGGGATATTATATTGCTGAGCTTGGGTAAGAGGATTGACTCTCTTGCTACTGTCCCAACTGTTGTTAAGGATGTAAAAAAAGGTAAAGTAATCAGAATTTCGATACAGTTCAACTTTGTGGCCCTTCTGTGGCATGTCGGTTCCTTCTACAGTAGGACTTTCTCATTTAAAGCAAATCAATTTCAGCAATACTTGCTGTTCAGAAACAGTGGGCCTTGAGTGGGATAGAAGAGAGGAAGAAACTTGATACTTTGCTAGGAAATAGAGGGGGACACAAAAACTGGTCTTTGGGTTTTATTCACTCATAGAAATTTTCTGGAGTGGGGCATCAGCAAAACCTAGGTAAGCTCAAGTTAAAGTAAGTAGAAACAGCAAGTAATGGTTTGAACAGCAATAGCAACAGCAGCAATATGCTTTTCTCCCTCTGTATCAGATGCTGGTAATGCTTCTTTCTAAAGCCTAGTACCAGATTATATGTGGCAGATTTACTTACCATTCCGTAGATTGTTTTCTGTCTTTTTCAGATTGCCTGGTATTACATTGATTCAGCACACAAATGCAGAAATGCGCAAAAGAAATTGGTAACAAAATAAAATCCAGAACCACAAAAGGAACTGCCTTCAAGGTATCACTTGGAGTTGAGCAGCCAAGAATCAAATACAATAGTTTTGGCAGTCTTTATATCTTTCTTGAGAAGACATATTGGTGTTGAGTCTTGAGGGCGAACACTAATAAAGGAATATACTGAAAAATAAGAGACCAGACTGTTCTTTATAATTGTGTCAGACAAATCACAATGCCTGTATAAGAAGTATGCAAACAGTGGGTCTGCAGACACAAACGAGAGGACTGGAGGTGTCTGGAAAAACAAGATGCCTATAAAGAAACATAAAAAGCTAACAGATTGAAAAGAATGCAACCTTTTCAAATTGCATTCCTTGCTAAAAACAGCTAGCAGGTCAACCGAAAAAAAATAAAAAAAAGGTTAAATTTAGGCAATACAAGCCCACAGAAAAAAGGTTTATAAATTACAAAAAGCTAAACCTCTTTCCATCCAGCACAGTTGAATTCAGTCACCAACTCATTCGCTTGTTTTTTAAGCCAGCTGTTACAACATACATAAAATCATAGAATAGTTAGGGTTGGAAAGGACCTTGAGATCATCTAGTTCCAACCCCCCTGCCATGGGCACAGACACCTCACACTAAACCATGTCACCCAAGCCTATGTCCAACCCGGCCTTGAACACCACCAGCGATGGAGCATTCACAACTCCCCTGGGAGACCCATTCCAGTGCCTCACCACCCTTACAGGAAAGAATTTCTTCCTCAGATCCAATCTAAACTTCCCCTGTGGAAGTTTGAACCCGTTACCCCTTGTCCCATCACTACAGTCCCTAATGAAGAGTCCCTCCCCAGCATCCCTATAGACCCCCTTCAGATACTGGAAGGCTGCTATGAGGTCTCCACGCAGCCTTCTCTTCTCCAGGCTCAACAGCCCCAACTTTCTCAGCCTATCATCATATGGGAGGTGCTGCAGTCCCCTGATCACCCTCATGGCCTTCCTATGGACTTGTTCCAACAGTTCCATGTCCTTTTGATGTTGAGGACACCAGAACTGCACACAATACTCCAAGTAAGATCTCACAATAGTACTCTGGTTATCCAAGCATCTCAGTTATAGGACTAGACTGTTTTTCTAAAGCACATAATCTGATGCCGCAGTACAGACAAGGGATTTAAGCAGTGTGGGCATTTTAATACCATGCCCATCTGCTGCACATGTTCTGACATAGGTTCTTCTGGACATGGGAGATTGAGCATTTAGATCAGGCGGAAACTAATCTTCTTTAAAAACAAGGCCAACAATTAGCTAGTAAATAGTGGTGCTGAAAGTCTAATTAATTAATGTTTGCAAAATGTTCTGAGATTCCCAGATAGAACATGTCATGGAAGTGAAAAATATTGCAAGTAATCTTTACTGATGCATTAATAACACAGAAGGTAGGAATGCAGCTGTGTTATAAAAGAAGGCTCATAATAGGTTTCTCTTGCAGCAGGTTTGCTAACAGAAGCAACTGACTGCAAAGCAAGTGCAAATCTCTGCTGTAAGCTGTGGCGCCTCAGGAAGGCAACATGGCTTGCGTACATAAGCAATGTTTGTTGCTGATACCCCACAATGGAGCTGGGTGCTCCATCCACCTTCAGGCAGGTCCCTAGAGATCTGTGAGCCTTTGGCTTTGTTCAGCCTCTCTCCTCAGTGTCCACAGTGAAATTTCATCTCTGCTCTGCCAATTGCAACCCACAAAACAAGCAAGTGGCTTAATAAATAAGAAAAATTCTTCAAATGACAGAACTCCTGGATTGGAGTGTTCTTCATTGCAGACGATCCAGGAAGGGCAGCAGAAGATCACCACAAGACCTGCTGCACCATGAACATGGGTGACAGGATAAGGATTCCCCCTCTGGTCTCTTCCGGGGTTCATGTTTTGGCCTCTTTCATCTGTGAATACAGTGATCCAGTATGTGCCCTCTCTGAAAGCCTGCAGACTGTCCATTGCAGGGAACTACCATCCAGGTACTCTCCCTCTCACCCAGTTCAGCCCTGAACAGCAGGACTGAGGCAATGAGAGTAAAAAGGTTCACAGATACTTCCACCAGCTGGGATTCCAAGGCATGCTGGAGGAAATGTTGAGGGATGACGGGATCCCAACATGGTACTTTCAGGGGTGTGTTGAAAAGCACAGGGGGAAGACAGCACCTCTGCAGGAAGACGCCTTGGCTCCTGCATACCACATACACTGAAAAGCAAATAAACTGACAGTGACTGGGAAGTGACTGATCCATACCAAAGGTATGACCAGGTGCCCCTGCTCCTATGTCCTCATCTCTCCAAATGCCACTCAGGATTTTGAAGTTTTAAGGTCCTCCCATCTTTTTCCTTGGTTGCGCCTGCCTAGTTGAACTGTGGGGATCCCTTTGCCATACTGCTGAAGAAGCTGATGCCTGACTGGCTGAGCAGAGGGACCACATGTAGGGATTCCCCAGCCAAGCAAAGCCCCAGCAAGGCTATGCTTCCTTGCACTGACATTCATTCCTTCTTATTTAGAAATAACCAGATGTTTTGATAGAAAAATAAACCGGCAGTGTCAAACAAAGCTGGTTCAGAAAGGGCAGGCAGAAAGGAACCCTAGGTCAGAACAGTGACATGAGTAGAGATTTGGGCAACCTAAACACAGAACAGAGGAAGGGATGTGCACAATATAGGACAACTTATGTCACACTGCTATTCCGAAGCTTGATAATGGAAGCAGTGACAGGATCTTAATGTAGAAACCCACTCACAGGCCCTGTGAGTGCACCAGCATGGAAAGGCTTGGTTATTTCTCCAGGCTGCTTTCCTTGGAACAGCATTCTGTGAAGTGACAGACTTGCACAAGAGTGCTGGGTTGGCTGCAGCACACCTTGTACGTTCACATCTAACAAGTGCACCTGCAAACAGGCACTGTTGCATACTGCACATTGTGTTTGATTACTTCATTATTGTGGTTCCCACTGGTATGCATGGACACGCCCCACTTCTTTCTGAGATCTTCTTATAAGATACCTTCATGCAAGCTTAATGAAGGTTTGTGGGAAAGTCTGCAGGCGTCCATGAAGGGCATTTATTCAAGCTGAATGCAGGATGTGCAGGTCTTTACACCTGCTCTCCAGCCTCTTTGCCTGTGTCTACATCTACAGTAGTCAGATTTTTCCAGCATGTCCCTTGCAACCTCCAGAGAGAGCAATGAGGCTGAGCAACTGCAGAAGCAACATGGAAGTTCAATGAACATACTCCTTTCTTCCCCAGCATGATGTAATAGGATGTAAGTGATTTATGAACAGGAGTCTGAGGTAATTGCAGTACTCAGGACTAATTGCAGAGTTCCATTACCCTGTCACATGTCCAACATTTGCCACAGACCTGGCAAAATAAACCATGAGGTCTCAGCAAAACATACCCTTACTCACTGCCACTAAGGATGGGAATTAAATCTTTGATTAAGTCCTACAAGCTTCAAAGTTATGGACACTGACTGGAAAATGTGAGCTGCAGAGAGTGAGTGAGAAATACTCTTCCTTGTTTGATCTCTGAATCTTGTGGGACAGCTGTGGGGAAGCCTGTGCTGTGCTCACATAACAGCCTAGCTTCACTCATGAAGCCATCATCCAGCTACACGTCCCATGCCTCCCTCCAAGGGCTTTCTACTATGTCAGACCTTCACATCCTTCCTTCTTGGCTTTTACTGTCCTGAAAGAGGAACTGTCATTCTGAGGGACTTAATTATTCCATTCCTTTATTCTATCCTTCATGTTTGCTGCAGAGGCATAGACCAAAAGTCTTCTCTTCTTCCCTCATGCATCTCCATTTTTGGTCATCTCTTCATTTAGGAAATCAAAGCTCAGTGACATCTCTCCTTTCTCTACATCTTATGCTGGTTACCACCATCTTACAAAAGCACTGAAACAAACCCGTCTGTTCCCAGTTAGATATCTGTTACCTCAAAACACCTGAGAGTCATTTTGATCTCTTTTGTCCCATGCTTGCACCCAACGGCTTCCCTGCTGTCGCTATGAAGCATTGCTTTTCCACTGTTTCCAAAAGCAGTCAATTCCACTGCTGCCAGAACCAAGAGATACTCTGCCCCTGGACTGAGCTCATCTGCTCCCACACAGCATTTCCTGTCCCTCACCTTCATTCCCTATCCATGTTTTACAGAGCTTGGAAGCAAGGAGCCGCTTTCAGGCTTTCCAGCCAGTTTTTGGGTGGAGCAGCTGATGAGATCATTGGAGCTGCGCTGGCCCTCATGGGCTATGGTGTTCCCAATCATTCAGAGACAGCAGCTAGAACACTAACCTTTGTGTGCATTTACAGCTAGACCAGTGCTCAGGCACTGTGGAAACAATGTGTAATTAAACTAATTGTTCTGTTCAAAAATAGTAAGTAGTGTAAGATCTACAGAAGTAATTAGAATTGCCACACCATTACTATTAAGAAGCAATAATGCATCCCTTATGTAGACATTATTCTGATAATTACCTTCTTTAATGGAGATTGAATATCAGTGTGTTTGTTTGGGGTTTTTTATCTCCCTAGTGCATGGAGTCCAAAAGTTGGGTTACAAATTCCACCATCTTCTTTTTATGAGGCCTCTGAAGTGCATGATTCTTTTGGAAGGGTATCCCTTCCTGCACCAAAATATCTCTCTCTTTAACACAGGTATACATACATACCTACATATACATGTATCTCTATGTGCATGTGTGCATTTGGGTGTGTATAACCAGGGCCCTCAGAGAAGCTGCTAGGCTTGTAACACCTGAGAACTTGTGCTGCTTTTCCAGCTCACTCTTAGCTGCATCCTTGTAATGGACAGTAAATGGCAGGTTTGTATAGTCCACACTTACACCTCCCAGCTAATTCCTCCAGATCAAGCATTAAAACACTCTGAGCCTATAATTTTTGAAAGATTCTTAATTTGTATTATAACTCTTGCCAAGTGACCAATTTTTCTTGCACAGAAGGACTGAAGACCAACCCAGTATCCTAAAGCTTGGATATACTGCACAAGAAAATGAGAATGGGAATAAATATGCTCAAAATGGAGGTGGGTGGAGTGTTAATAGCTAGTTATCTTTCTTCAGATTAAATCAGCAAATGCAGGTGTGCCTTAATTTTTAAATGCTATGCTCAGATAAGTGATTATATTGGTCTTGGAAAACTCAGTTGAGTTTACATAAAATGAAACTAACACCTGCTGTGCAAGAAAAGAGTGAAAGATTAAGTCACGGCACTGGTGTGTGAGGTGTGTCATGGTGGAGAATAGGTGCAGAAAAGATAAGTTATATGTTGAACGTTGACAAAAACATTTTCCTAGCATAACCTTGTTGTCCACACTGTACTTGCATCTCCATACAAAATAGCCCCCCCCCCCCCCCCCAAACTTTAGGCATCATGACTTTGAAAGCAGTGTTAAATCTTTTGACCAATGAACTGTCATGCTCTTTTTGAAATAAAGGTTTAAGAAAGTGTTGATGGATACCTTCCTGGAGCAGATACTTTGTGTTTTAAAAGAACTTACCTTTTACTCTTTGCTTTCCTGTTGCATTATTACACACTGATAAAGCAAGTTGTGGTGTGCTTTTGCGTAGTTGTGCTCCTTTCTGTAAACATGCACTTATCAGAAACTAAGCAGCTTTGGTTTATGAAGACTGAACTTTCTGATCTTTGTGCAGAAGTTTTTTTCAGAAGAGGTACTTCTTCTACCTCAGAAAATACCACTTCTGTTTTTCGTTACTTTTTCTGCCTCTGTAGTCAGACCCTCACCATCTTACTGAAGTGAGGTTCTCACAGTGCCTAATAGCACAGGTCCAGACTGCAGCACTGAAGTGTTCCACAGGAAAATGATAAAAGAATTCCCAAGATCTGCCCAGCCTCTTCTGCTCTCTCCAGCCAAGATCTTTCCTTGAGAACATGCGTATCCCCAGAATGAGAGCTTAGACTTCTAGGTTGCCAGTATTAATGAACATTATCCAAAATCTGATCCTTGAAACTGCAAAATTTTCTTAAGTTTTTTTTTCTATAGTTTGTTTGTAACTGTGTAAAGCTGGACCCATCTCCGTGGCTTTGGTTCTCTATTGGATCCAGAAGTGGTGGAGAGGGTGAGACTTGCAAAAGGATGGGCCTTGGGGAGTAGGTCATGTTGTTTTTCTGTGTAGAGTTAGATGCAGCTGCAGCTTAAGAAAAACAGATCAGAAAAGCCCCAGTGGTTTGCACAAAACTTCCACCCAAGGTGAGGGAATCCTCATGAGACTGTCTGGGTTTTCTGTTGTTGGGCACTTTTTTTTTTACCTATGAATTCCTGACTCGCCCATTTTGATGTGAGAGACAGCTTGATAAATTCAAACATAGCCAAAGCTAGTAACTGAAAACCATTTCTCTGGAGTCTTTCTTGATACAGCTTGTGTGAAATCAGTTTGTCATCTTCATCCAGCCCTTAAACTCTGGCACAATTCAATTCAGCCTAATTTGGAAAACATTCCAGACAGGAATAAATCTTTACTGGAGGAAAAGTAAGAGAAGGGTGATTCATATTACCCCAAGAAAAAGACAAAGGCTTCAAGAATCTGACTTGGTTAGCCCAGCAAAGAGAAAACTGAAAGGGGAAGACTGCTTCCTATGTAGGGCTGGGAAACACCAGCAAGGGAAGACCATGTGAAAATGAAATAGATCAACACCCGCTGCTGTTCATAAATTTGGAAGGAAACAAGAGAGAAGCTGATAACAACTACAGCAGTGGAACAGCCTTGTAAGAATGAAAAATACTAAGTAGTTTAAAGACAGTGTTAGGATGATAAAGTTGGGGCTGTTCAGCCTGAAGAAGAGAAGGCTGCGTGGAGACCTCATAGCAGCCTTCCAGTATCTGAAGGGGGGCCTATAGGGATGCTGGGGAGGGACTCTTCATTAGGGACTGTGGTGATAGGACAAGGGGTAATGGGTTCAAGCTTAAACAGGGGAAGTTTAGATTGGATCTGAGGAAGAAATTCTTTCCTGTAAGGGTGGTGAGGCACTGGAATGGGTTGCTTAGGGAAGTTGTGAGTGCTCCATCACTGGTGGTGTTCAAGGTCAGGTTGGACAGAGCCTTGGGTGGCATGGTTTAGTGTGAGGTGTCTGTGCCCACGGCAGGGGGATTGGAACTAGATGATCTTAAGGTCCTTTCCAACCCTAACTGTTCTATGACTCTATGATTCTATTTCTGAGGAAGTCTGCAATGTGTCTGTCTCTAGCACATGCTGCGTTCCCAGTGCAGCAGATATGATTAGTTGGAAGTCACTGTCATCCTTAATTTGGAAGCAGTCAAGATAAAGACTTCTCATCTTCTGTAAATTAGATATATCCCAGATCCCTGTCTTCTGTCTGGAGGAAATGGATCTCCTCATAGACAGTACGTTTTTCCCTCTGATCATAGACACTGGTGAAGCAAGAGGGGAACAGACTACAGAAAGTGGCCAACTTCACATGATCTTCCTGATTATCATCTCGCAGTTTCACTGTCATAAACTGTGTGTTGGGCAAGAGGGTCCATTGCTCTGACCCTCCTCAGCATTTCTTCATTTCTTTTATGTTCTTTATTGTTTTCTCACCCATAAAATTGAATACTCAAAAATATTTTTTCAGTCATGTTTGTGGGGGAGTATCAGGAAGTCTGACATCAAATTCTCTGGGTTGGATGCATTGTACCTTGCATCTTTTCCAAAATACTTGCAGCAGAAGAACCTGCGCTCATCATCAGAACAAGGGTGAGGAGTCCCAAAAATGTATTGGCAAACAAACAATGAAGATAGAGGGGAATGTGAACTAAATCACAGGTAGACAGTTATATGTGCAAGATAAGATTTGAGGAAAATGAGGCTATTGCACAGGCAAACAGATGCAAACCTGTTTTCAGAAGGCTTATTCAAGGAACAAGGAATAGTCTAGGGAAGTCTGCAGACCCTCCCAGCGCTTATTTTTTATGCCTCAGTGGTTTCTGTGATTGTGGTTTGAAAGGGTAGCTGGTGTCAGACAAGTCAGACTGCAGGGGAGCAGAGGATTTGGTTACCATTCATACTATTCCCAAAAATAGAAGGCAAAGCACAATCATACTCCAGACCCTGAGGTCTGTGGCTGCTGAGGTGTCTGTGCAGATGAGGCAAACAGATTGAATTTGGTGAGACTGGAACAAAGAGAAGCAGCACAAGTGGTTGAAGGGGAAAGGAATGTCGAGGGTAGAAGCTTATTAGAAATCACTGTGGTCTCTGGAAAAAGCTGTGATGTGACTAGTTAAGGCAAACCACAATACACAAATTGGAGTACTCTCTGTCCATCTAGCACAGTAACTTATCCAGCTACTCCAGTGACCTATAAACACAGCCAGTGAATGTGATAGACTGGAGCAACAGGGAGATGTTGCAGTCACTGCTGGGTATCCATTCAGGCAGAAACATGTCTGCAGAGGGTGCAGTCCAGTCATGAACTCAGAAGCATGTTTGCACCCGCACTCATTTATTCATCATTAACAGCATGCTGCAGACAATCATAAGAATGCCAGTTACTTGCCAAGGCACAGAGATTTCTCACGTCTGTCACTTGAGCTGGGCACAGCAATAACAGTACCGGATTCCAGCTGTGTGCTACATACAGCTCAATATTTATGAGTTTCACATCGTGAAAGCATTTGTTGTGGTCCCATTCATCTGGGTACATTAGCAGCATGCCAAGTCCCGGGACAGCTCACACTGGCATGGTATCGGGCTCACTGGCGGCAAACAGAGCCTTGCTGCCTCCATCACAACACGACACCTAAAGATGAGCATGGGCATTGAAAAGGAATAATTGGCAACCATGCTAAAGACACCCAAGAAGCTGTGATACAATCATGATGTATGTTGTCACCTATATGTGTTCATACAATTAATATGAAAGCCTAGAATCAGCTCCTCCTGCTGTGTTTTTTGTTATTCGTTTGTAGCCCAGCAACAGTTAGCCACCCAGAAAAAAGCCCAGGATTTCAGTGTGCTAGGAAATGCATGAACACAGAGCAAAAAAGGTGGCTCCTGTCCACAAATATTTCTCATCTAACTGCTTGGGAAAATGTCACCATCCATATATAGCCATTTGCTGAGCAATCCGTCTGTCATTTCCACAGTCTACTAGGCAACATGACCATCAGCCTTACACCGCCCAAGTGCTTGCACTGTTAAAGAGAATATTCAGCAAACCTCTCCCATAAGCACTGCTCTTTGCCAGTCCTTTGTGGCTCCAGATTACCAAGTCTGTTGTATACAAATGTTTTCATATGACATTGTATATTAAAACGGATATTTGGATGAAGCAGCAGCTACAAATACTTTGCAGAACAAACTCTACAAATGGTTTCTCTGTTTTCAGCTGCTAAAGATTGACTAGCAAACTCATATTATTCGGTACCTCCAAAACGTGTGGAAGTCTCAGTGCGTGCTAAAAGAGTTGAGCAGTATGGTGTAAAAATTACATCCATGCTACCAGCCTCCCAACCTGGCCACACTGCAACTCTCAGTCCAAGTTCTCATTTCCCTTGCCAAAACTTCCACTCGATTCTTTGTTCTGCCTCATTATCCAGAGGGTCCTGTCTTTCCTCCCTTTTCTCTTTGGCACCTCCCTCCTCACAGACCAGCAGAGTTTAGGGATTTCTGTAGGAAGTGCCAAATCCCAAGGCAGGGCGCAGGAGCACAGGCGGTGTTTCAAGATCCCAGCAGAGGACCCAGCCCCAACAGGAGGGGCCAGGAGCCACAGCTGCTTTCCTGCCTGCAGGGGTAAACAGGGAGCATGAGAAAAGGCGCTCCTGGCCATCTGTTAGAAGTCATGAGACAGTAAGTACTTAGCAGAGGAAGGGGGAAGAGGAAGATGAAGGGTGGAAAGGATCATGGCATGGCATCAAAGGACTTATTAGGGTAGAGCATCATGGCTGTAGAGCCTAGCTCACTTTGCCACAGCTCTCACCAGCATGACTGGTTATAGATCTGGAGCTTCAATGGTGAGACAGCAAAAGCTCAATAAGAGAGGAAAGAGGGGCTGGGCAGGGAGGTGCCCTTCAGAGTAGGAAGGCAGGAACTTCAGGAATGACATGAGAGCAAGTTCTCACTGGAGGCACAGGGCACAAGCATTCTGGAAAAGAAAGGCTGGATGCAAAGCATATATGAATTGCATGAGATTAAGATGGGAAGAGGAAGGCACATCTAGCCATTACCACAGGAAAATCCACCAAGCATGAGATACTTCCCCACCCATCCCCACCCATTCCCACTCCAGCACAGCTTTGACAGTGCCTGTGTGTTTTTTCCTACTCTGGACAGATTCCTAATTGTATCACTCACACTGTACCAAAACCAGCATGGGGAAATTCATTAGAATTGCACACTTAATGGTGTTATGGCAGAAAATACAGTCTCAGCAAGCAGGGGCAATGTTCTGATGTTTATATGGAGAGTTGCAATCTTCCATCCATTCAATCTAGGACTAGCTCCTGCCACCCTTATTTATGCTGGATCATGTTCACTGCGAGCGCAGTCCCATTGCAGCCAGCAGTCCTAAGGCACATTTGTTCCAAGCACTACAAAAACTGTCCAACTAGAAATACTCTTTGCTAATGCAAAAAACACTTCTCTGAGGTGAATGGTGCTATACCCCTGTGGTTTCATCTAATGAAGCTAGACTTCTGTTTAAAATACAAACTTGCCCTAGAGCTCTTTTAGCTGTTCATCCCCAGAATACATACCTGTACATCTCCTGGACAGTGTAGCCCAGCAGCAGTAGCTGGGCCCCAGAAGCTGACTTTGTTGAAGCAGTGAAACAGGTAAATCAAACATATTTAGATCTGTGTAATAAAAATGTTCCATCTTGTCTTTTTCCCATGCTGAAAGCTATGCAATTATCTTTTTTAATAGTTCCCAATCCTTTCAATAAAAATAATCATTTTAAAAAATTAGCAAAACAGGAGAATCGCTTTGGAAAATGCCTTAACTGATATTCAGAAGTCAAATTTCATAGTTTATTATCAAAACTGGTATGAAGAAATAATCTGTGGTCAGTCAGGGGGATTGACAGGTTTTCATATTATTTTTTTCTTTTCAAAAGATAGAGCTTTGAGCTTGAATTCAGTGTATTACACCAGATAATTGTTGGATTGGATAGCCATTTCAGCCAAGAATCATGCAGAAATTGTAATTGATATTTTATAACTAAAGTCCAAACTGAGAAGGAATAGTAACAATTAATGGGTAAAGCACATAATAAGAAATTACAATATAGCTGGGAGATTTCCTTTCGGCAAAGGAAACAAATTGCCCTTGAGCTTTCTTAAAGCAAAATTAATTTCTTGCTTTTTGAGGAGTAGTTTTTGGTTTTCTTCCTTTAAAGTACACTTCAGACTCCAGTAACCACTAAAGGGATGATGCATTTTTATGAAGAAGTGTTAATAGTCTTATTTGTACTGTCTTATCCCCAAATGTCCTAAATAGGATCTGCTCATACTCACTGCTAAGTGTTGTGCAAATAAAAAGCGGGAGAGAACATATGCCCCTCTGAGCTTTTATACAACCTGATATCTCAAAACACAGAGCAGGCTGCAAGTGCTAATGAGAATTGTTCAAATTCCACCTCTAAAGGTTTTACCTTTTCTCCCTTTCCTCCATAAAAAATTCTGGCAAACACTCAGACAGAGCTGGTGACCAGGGAGGATCTGTGCAGCATCCGCTGTATTTTCCAGCCTGGCACAGTTGAGTACAGCAATCTCAAACCAGTGCATCCCTGGGCAAGTATATTCTGGGCTTGAACATTTTGGTGTCACCCAAGCTTATGTCATGTGTTTGGGGTTCTCCTTGCAAACCTGTTTCTGTGAAGATCTCCATGAACCATGAGAAAACATATAAAGTCAAACTGTTTTCAGCATTAGCTCTAGTCGTCCTTTTGCCATGGGAATGAGCTCTAGTGAGCAGATACTCCTCACTTGTATTCCCCTGAGCCTTTCATACCACATGATGAGTCCAGGGAGAGATACCAAAAGGCTTATACTGGCAGCTACATAGTGCCTCGGGAAAATGTCATTTCCACTTGCAGGGTTCCTCAGATGCTTACAGGTGCCATTTATTCACATTTGCTTCTTGATATGCAGTGCGACAAAAAGGAAATAAAGAGCTAAAGATCTCTCTCAAGAACACTTCTCAGAAATGTCCTCCCTTTGTTCTTCTATTCTTTTTTAATTAATGCAAACCATGCAGAGTGATAATAAATTAAAAATTGAATAGAATTTAGTATAAGAAAGAAATTTATTAAAACATTCAAAAAGTGCTTCTTACCCTGGATTTTTTTGAAGGCTGTTTTGTCACATCCCTCCTTTTCCTCTTACCCTGCAGCTATCCTTAAGAATCTCTTCTATACATCTTTCTTTCCATCACTGAAGGTTCAAGGTCCAAATAGATTTTGTTCTGTTGACTGAGGAAATTCTGTGCTTCTCTGATGCTTGGGACCCTTGTGCTCATCACCAACCCAATGCAAATCCAACCCATTTCACCACTTCCTTTAATTATCAAAGCTTGACATTTTGAAATAATAATAGTAATGTATTTAGAAAGGTACTTGGAGGCTCTTTTTAAACTATCCACTTTGTAGATACTGATTAAAGGTAACCAAATTATAAGCGACATTACAGGCTAATGTAGCAATAGTATTAGTATTATCTAGGAACAATGTAGGATTATGAATCACATGCAGTCTAAGGCCAAACTGTAAAAAACATAGTCATCCTGTTACTATGCTATACCACCAAAGTATCTCATTGTATTTCTCTCTAATAATACTGCAATCTATGTACATTTCTAAATGCAAGAGTTTGCCAGACCTGTAGCACCATTCTGCTAAAACCTCTTCAACTGTCCTTCTCTAAACTGAGTTTGATTTAAACAGATTTTTTTCCTTATTTTCTCTTCATATTTCTTTCAGTCATACTTCTTGCATTATTACAATACATCTTCATGACTTTTTTTTTCATTTCTGCTGCTCCTCACCAGTGCATACTTTTCAATATCGGTGTTACAATCTGGATGACAAGTGGGACATATTTCTATTATCTTAACACTACCTAGTTTCATATCCTATGCTTTTGAGACTTTCTGTTAGTTCCTAGGTGTTCTGCTCACCAGTGCTGTTCTCTAGATTAATTTACGCTACAGATCTCTTTTGACAAAGATTCCCGAGTCACATATACTCAATTCTTCTAGCCACTGCCTTTCTCATGTTCTCTCTCCTCTGCTCCTTCTGATTTCTGCCTGCAGGTCACACAGATCTCCAATTCATTTTCAATTTAACTAGGCATGTGAGTAGTCACAGTTTGCCCATTTAATGTCCACATAGGCATCTATAGGCAATAAAGATGGGATTTCACAACCATGTTCACAAACAGGCACCTGCATTGGTCTATTGTTGCAAGCTCCTGTTACAGCCGATGGTAATTAAATCAAAACAACTGACAAAGCCTTGGGAATAATTCAGTTTATCTTAAAATAGTCATCTAAATTCTAAATATTTATTCAGTTGATTCACTATAGACATCCAGAATAATTTTAGATTGCCCAGCATAGCACCTGGTGTCTACCCTGGAAGGGTGCATGTCTCCTATGGCTTCTGTGCCCCATCAGCCTCAATGTCTTGTGCACCACTTGGATCCCTACATTTAATCAGCTGAATTGGGTCCTTTGTGGCTGGTCAGCCGAGTCATCTGCTGGCATCACTGCCTATAAGAACTAGAGCTGAGTGGCCCACATTTTTGCAACCTGTGGCATTTCAGATGTTCCAGTTTGACTCACTTTTGCAAGGAAAGGTCGTGGTCTGTAGGTCATGTCCTATACATGGAGCTCTGCGTTACCTTTCAGTCACTCAGATGTTTATGTTCAGCTCTCTGAACCTCTGCCATGGCTCTCCAGTGGGATCTAGGACACATCGGAGCATGCAATCACTGGAAAGTAGGTGTCTCCAACCTAAAATGAGTCTTGCTCAGAGGTACGCAGTTGAGTGGGAAACCCCAGCTCCTTCACTACTGTCATCTCACCAAGGGGACTGTGCAAGATAAGGCAAGAAAATTCAAGATCAGCAAGATCAGCAAGATGGGGAGAGGTGTTGGGGAAGTCGAAGTGTTTGTTTGGTTTGGGTTTGTTTTTCCTCAATACTGAAATCACTGATTTGCAGAGGTGTGCAGCTCCAGAGAGGAGCCTTCAACCCCGGAGCTAGGGGAAACCCAGCATCCAGGAGCCTCAGTTCTGAGCGGCAGCAGCTGCCAAGGGACCCTGGAGCCCCCACCAGGCCTTACCCAGCAGACACAGGCATCCACCACAGCACATACAGAAAAGGAGGAGGGCTGTAATCCAGGGAGCTAGTAACAGAGGAAAACAACAAAAAAAAGGAGGAAGAGGAAAACTAAAGGAAGGGTCTTCCTCCTAAATCTGTTGTCCCCACCCAGAACCGCTTTCCAGCTCTGCAGGCGGCTAGCGAGGAAACACATGCTGTACCAAATGAACATTCTGCTGATGCACCAGTAAAGAGGATGACTACTGGTGCTGCCAGGAGGAAGTGGCAGGTCACAGTAGTAGGTGACTCTGAAAGGTGTAGAGGTACCCATCTCTCAGCCTGACCCAGTCTCAAGGAGTTGTGTTGCCTACCAGCGGCTTGGATCGGGGATGTTGAGGCTCCCTTGTTTAGTAAGGCCGACTGTTACCCAATTCTTGAGGTCCATGTGGGTGCCAGTGACACAGACAGCAGTAGCCTGGAGAACATTAAGAAGGACTACAGAGCCCTGGGAAAGGTGGTTAGGAGCTCTGGAGCTCAGATAGTTTTTTCATCAATCTTCCAGGTCAAAGGGGAGGACCCTGAAGAGGGCAGGTGGATTTGGCAGGTTAATAAATGGTGAGAACAGTGGTGCCATTGTCAGGGATTTGGTTATTTAGAACATGGGACTCGATTTGGGAGGCCAGGTATGCTGGAGGTTGGTTCGGCTGGTCTGACAAAGGGGAAGAGCTGCTTTGGTAGGAGACCTTTAAGTGGTGAACGCTCCATTCCTGGCAGTGTTCAAGCTCAGGTTGGATGGAGTCCTGGGTGACGTGGTTTAGTGTGTGATGTCCTTGCCCACGGAAGGTGGTTTGGAACTACATGATCATAAGGTCCTTTCCAATCCTAACTATTCTATGACTCTATGATCGGAGTTTTATGTTAATTGGTGATAAATTTTATTGATTGGAATTCTATGAGTTGAGTGTGTGACTCAAAAATTCCAGTGAGTTTAGACTAACTGAAGTAATTTTGATTTCCCAGAAGCCTTGTTTCACTTTTCACCTCCTGCTTTCTCATCAATTTTAATTTATTCTGTAATAGTTTAAAAAGCTCTTGTCCAAACTTGGATCATTAAAAAACATGGGAAAATCCCAAAAGCATGAAAATAACTCTCTGAAGGAAGTTGGTCACTTGTAGGAGAGCCAAAGGAGCACCTTGCACACAGATGGGGATTCACAAATGGAACAGCCCACTTTCAAAGAGGAGTCGCAGTTACCTTTTGCCAAACACAAGGCATCAGTCAGCAGTATATCAGAGAAAACAGGAGCTTCACATGGCCCATCTGTGGTTTAAAAGTGGACGTGTGTGTCTGAGTGACTTTCCGTGTCTTTCAGGAATGGAGAAAACAGGACAGGTTTTGTAATACCAGGTGGAAGGTGGCTGGGTCATCTGCACATCCACCTGAATAAATCATGCCTTTTAGCACCATGACACTGCTTACCAGAGGGGTCTGTGCCATGGTCCCAGCATGTCAGCAGAGGCACCTGCTGCACCCCGCTCACTTGAGTCCACTGGGCCAGTCACCCCAAAACTCTTGGCAACCACGGTCAGTCACCCCCATCAGCTGTGGAGGATGGATGAACCTCGCAAAGCAGATTGACCATGTACCAACATCACTGTGTGCAAAGAGCACTTCAGATGCTTTCAAATATTCTGCACTGGAAAGGGAAATGATGATTTAATATGAAAATGGTTTCTAAGAATGTTTTTGTGCCAAAGCTGAACTTTATCAAGAAAGCTTTACAGGTATATGCTCATTTTTATGGATCCCTATTTGCCTTCTTTTAATTCCTGATTCAAAATAATATAATCATCTAATTAGGGAGAAGAAATAATGCTAGGTGACCACTATGCACTGAAAATAATAAGGAATTTGTGATCTAATGAATGAATTTCAAAAATACCACAGACTGAAATAAACACATCTAAATTATCAGGAATATTTAGAAATAATGGAAGAGTTTTTTAGATGTAAGTTCTGTACTGAAGTATTGAAGAGAAAGCTTTCCTAATCTGATAATTAATTTTCAGTGAATAATCTCACTGCCTCTACAAATTGAACAGCTCTGCATGGTCAATGAGTTATATTAGACAAACAAAAAGGAAAATCAAAGGAAATGTATGCTCATCCAAAGATCAGCTAAGCAAAAATGCTAAGATGCTGACCTTTCCTTGAAAAAATGAAAGGAATATTCAAAGATGGCATGTTTTATTGCACATCCAGTATCATTAAGGAGAAAAACACAGTTATGTGTATTGATTGGGACTTTGGAGTTTAAGAAGCTAAATCAAAAATTATTGTGTATTTCTGATGTCAAGCAAGAGGCAAAATCTGTTTTGTAAATACTTCCATCAGCAGCTCAGAAATGATATCAAGAGAAACTGGGCTTTTATCTTTGAAATACCCAGGCACTGAATATCACCGAAGTCACCACAACATGTAAGTGACTGTAGTATAAATTCCTGAGAGACAAATTTTAATAGTCTGATTTAAGTTGAGAGACCAGGTGCCTACATCCCTAAAGCTTTAATCCTGCGCTCAATTCCAGCATTTTAAACTTACTTCAGAGTAGTTATTTTGGATTCACATTAGCACAAGTGAGATTAACACTGGAGACAGAGGCAGTTCACACTCTGCCTCGTTCGCAACAGCAGAAATGCAGGGGTTGAAGCACACTGCGTTATGCTGTAGAGTGAAATAACAGATTTTTTTCAGGATTTTAATCTTACATATAAGATGTTTTTAATGTATATTCATTTGTTCATGTTCATCTAACTAAATAAAATCATTATTAATGTCCAAAGCATATTACTTATTTTGAAACACTGTTCTTATTAAAAAGAAAAAAAAGGGATTAAAAAAAGAAGCTGCAAACTTTAATTACTTGATAGCTTGGTCTAAGCTGTGTTTCTTCCTGTTATTTACAGAAATTACAGCTTGGCACTATAAAAGGCGAAGAAGCCCATTGAAAGAAGTAAAGGAAGGTGAACGTAATAGTTTGTGTAGAAGTCACAGGACAAAGAAATTGTAAGGTTATGAAGAATATCATGGTATATTGAGGGCTCTCATGGGAATTAATCAACTAACAGAAAGTCTGTAAAATGTCATTGAATATCTTTCCAGTTCATAGTGGGATCAATTATTTCTCTGTGCTCTCTACTAGGTGTTTCTCTCATCTGTTCTTCAAAATCTCTTCAATGTCAAATATTCTAGAGGTGCTTTCTTTTTCACGGTATATTTCTGTTTGCCTATGTCATTTGTCACACCGTTTCTTGGAGATTTTCTAATTCCACATTAGGTTTCACTTAAATATCTAGTTAGCAGTACGCTTACATGCTGGCTGAATCACTTGTCTCCAGAGAACTATAAAATAAAAATTAACCACATCCCCTGTTTTCCATTTTGATTAATCTGAGTTAAGTGGTTTAATTCAGAGTTGGAAAAATGCATAGATTACTCACATTGTCTTTCCTAGATTACCTGCCATAGAAATCCAAGGTTTCTCCAAGGCTTTCTACACAGTATCCCACAGCCACCTGCTCTTAGAGAAACTGATGCATCAATGGTTCCTCATGGAGGCTGGGAACTTGGCTAACAGACTGGGTTTGTTCAGCCTTCAGAAATGAAGACTTAGGGGAGATCTTATCACCAATCTTAAAATGTGTCTACAAAGAAGACGGAGACTCCATTTTTGCAAGGAGTCACATGGAAAAGACGAGGGATAAAGGGCACAAGTTAGTACTAGGGAAATTCCAATTAGACACAAGAGGAAAATTTTTCACAATAAGTACAATCAGTCATTGGAATAATCTCCTGAGGGAAGCTGTGGATTCCCCAGGATTGGACACTCAAAATTTGTGTGGACAGGGTGCAGGGCCATCTTGTCTAGACCATGCTTTTGCCAAGAAAGTTTGGACCAATGACATCAGACAGCCCTCTTAACACCCTTGGGTGGATATTGTCAGGGCCCATTGATTTGTAGGGATCAAGTTTCTGTAATAGTTGATCACTTTCTTCATTTTCATGCCCATTACCAGACAGGGTGGCCTGACTGCTGTGCATTCATTTAACACATGCTTGCTTTATTCAGTACATAGTTCCTTGCTTTGATTGTGTTATAACATGTACTTGTGGAAGCCACACATATTCTGGGAAGGTTCAAGTCCTAAGTGACTATTTTCTTGGGGCCGAAAAGCAATCTGGAAAGAGTTCAAGTGAACGAAGAAAAAAAGCACTAACAAAAAAGTATTGATTGTATCAGATTCAGTCACTTGACTCACCAACATCTTTCTCTGGGTTTTGCATTTGTCGAAATATGTTGGGCTTGACAGAGGTATTCCAATGTGAAATGAGAGCAAAGCAGTGATGAATCAGGCTCCTGATTTACAAGTTACTCTGTCTAAATCCCACTGTTTGGGATTTCCCATCTTCTGTATGCCTCACTAAATGGGAAATTTACTATCATAATGATGTTCTAGGAGTAGTCTTTGCTTTCCCTATTAATTGGCTAAGCTAGTATATTGGCAGTTGTCCCAGAGGCACTGATAAAATAGATATAACATACATTGTAAAGTTTGTCTGGGATAAATAGAAGGGTCATGTCTATTTTCCTTGTTGCTCTTCCCATATGTTTTGTATTTTCTGTCTCAATATTGTGCTCTTCCTTGTTTTCTCCAGAGATATTTTTGCTAATAGTATAAGGGTAATTTAGGAAGCTATTGAAAGATTTTGGGAACATTTAGCTGAAAAAGGAAGTGTCTGAAAAAAAACCCTATAGAACCAGACAAAATGTCATTCATTCACAAGTTTTGTATTATATAAAATCGCATGCATCACATTTGTACAATTGAAGAAAAGAATTTGAAAACTGAGTCTATAATGGATAACAGAACTTTTCATCTCTGCCTCTAAGTGCACTTAGCAACACTACTGTGTGATCCCAAAGCAGATGGAAGTCTTCTGAAGTTCTTGGGCAAGGAAACAGCCTCATCCTGCTGTCATTCTGTAATGCAGTCATACCCCAATATGCATACTTGATAATAGCAAAATCTGAGAGAATAGCATCTGAGATCTAAGCATCAATGAAACATAGCAGACATTTTGATTTGAAAATCCAGGCAGCTTTATGCTTCAGTAAGGAGACAATGCCTTAATTTCAGATCAACAAAAGGCAACTGTTTCAGACTGAATCTTTCTTTAGTATTGGCAACCTTCAGCTTCCTCTTTGCTGTTCTGCCTAAAGTAATGAGCACATCAAAGAAATATGAAGATAGTTCCTATTCTGCCAGGAACTTAGTGTGTCCATTAAATGAGATGCATTTCTTTGACCTCATAGAGTTACTTCTAGGAAAGACATCTCAGCCTGAAATTCATTGGTTCATGAAGGCAGCCCCTGTCCAGCCTATCAGCTATTAGGAATACCCTTCTGGACACATAGCTGTCCCCGCACATGCTGCAGAGCCAATACCTGCTACCAATTTCACAGCAGGTAGCTACTGCCTTTGAAACTCTGTCTTACCCACATACAGCATAAAGGAAATCACCTTTTCTGCATAAGCAGAAAACTTCCTGCCTAGTTTCTGCTGGAAACAGAAATGTTTCTTCCATTCACCAAGGAAAAAAGCTGCACGTTGTGCACATTGCACACATGCAGTAAGCCTTGTCAAGTTGTGCAGTTCACATAGCATATCTTCAAGCATCAGTGTCTCTTTCATTCTGCTGAGTAATTACGGCTACAAAGTCATGGGCAGAATAATGTGAGCCTGAATAAAATACTGTCTTACTACTCCAAAACCCACAATCAGGGTGCTTGATATTCACTCGGAAAAGAAGCAGTCTTACAATCCCAGCTTGTGTAACTGACACCGCCTGCCTTTTTTAGCCTCTTTCTCCTGTTTGCACCAACAAGCTTTCACCTCCTGGTACCTGAGCACCTAGTGAGAACAGTTTCTGTTCCTGCCTGGTCCTGAGCTGCCTTCCTCCTCACTCTGTCATGCCTCAGGCAGGGCTTTCCCAGGAGGAGGGCTGCTAGACAGGAGGCCACTGTGACACAGAAAGCCCAGCATGAAATTGCTTCCTCCTGTACTCCAGATAGTCATTCAGAAACATACGGCCTGCTACACTGCCTTCTCCATCCTTTCTGTGTTGCTCTGGTGGAAAGGGGAAACAATATCCTATTTCCTTCCTTCCTCTTCCAAATCCTACTTTCCTTTTCAGAGGAGGAAATGCTGTCACACACCTGTCAGACTGCTGTCACACACCACTCTGGGGAGCAGAGTTACAGAATGGGTGAAGCAGGGAGGTGGATCTTCAAACCATTCATAACCACCTACCTCAACCCTGCAACCAGCTGGGCATGTCCCAGTCTGATGATCCTCACTGAGCAGAGAAGTGAGCAACTTGGATCTTTATAAAGCAAGGCTCTTAAAGTCAAGCCTGAAATTAAAACCTTGCACTTTTTGCTGCTCCCACCATGAAATCTCATGTTCCATGCACAACAGATGAAACAAATTTTGCATCAAATTTGACATATTTTTGTATATATTTCACTAATAAGTGTGAGGTAAAAGGAAAACTGATTATATCACGCAGTGCCGGCCTGTTGTACCTTCTTTCTGTATGTACCAGTTATTTGAACCTGTCCTCCGTTGTCTCACAAGCTGTTGATGATTACATCTGTTATCTTTTAAACACAGCATGAAGCTAATTGCTGCCACCCGTATCTCTAGGCACCTTGGCTGCAGCTCTGATTATTCTTAGCTTTAGATCAAGAAATCCCACCGACCCCTTATTTGATAAATTCTTCATTTATGGGTTTTGACTGTGCTGTGTATGTACTTCAGACAGATCATTTAGACAAGGAAATAGAGTCAAGGACAGTTGTTCAACCTAAGCACGATCATCCATTTCCCGCTTTCTCAAAATGTTTTGTAACCAGATCTCCACAGGAACTTTGTTCTCGAAGCTACAGCTGGAGCAATGCCGGTGACCTCAACAAGGCTCAACTACCTGTGAATGGATCTGATGTCTTTAAGAAAAGGGCCTTTTCTGTGTCTTCTTTGGAGATTCAGTTTTGCTGCTGCAGATTAAAGCTTCAACCTCCCTTTTTGGGGTATTTTACCTTATTATTTATTCAGTGTCCATGAAAAAGCCACCCTGAGTGCAGTGTGCCTCTTCTTGAATTGCAGTGGCAGGGTGTCCACAATGTCCCATGGCAGGTGGTGGTCCTACACTGTGGCAGCAGCCTGGCAGTAAGAGGGGCTGAGGAAACCTGGGGAAACACCAGAGGTCTCTAAGCAGCAGCCATCTTTCACAGGAGCCATACTCAAAAGCTTCAGCAAAAGGTAAACAGTGCATATTGTTTGAAAGTGGTAGGGACATGATGATCTCTGGGATGACAATAGGTTGTTCAGTTGCTAGAATACAGCAACATCCAAACAGCAAGATTATCTGTATAGCCCCATAAGAAGAAAAAAAAGATAAAAAGAAAAAAAGGAAAGAAGTGTAGGAATTGGTATATATTTGTCAAGGGGAAGTTGTGTTAAACTGATCTAATTTCCTACGGCAACAGGGTTTGGGTCTTTGCGGTTAGAAGCGAAGCACTGTTGTCTTACATCTTAGTTTAGAAAAGATTTGCAGTATATCACACAGATTCTCATAAAGAAATTGGGAAAACATGATGTAGGAGGGGTGAAAAAAAGACTGGGAAAGTTCTGGGCCAGAAATGGAAGGACAAGCCAAGGGTTTAGGTTCTGTCTTGTTACATGTGCTATTTGCTGTTTCTGTTAGTGCCCTGAAAAACAGATAATAGCATGGTCATTCAGCAAGGCACTGCAGGGCACATCTAGATCTCAGAATCAGAAAGTGCGCTAAGAGTCATCAGCTGTGCACAAGGGTGCTGCAGGATGGGATAATGAATATACAAATTCATCAGGCCTAGGACAAGAAGTAATAAGCTTAAGGGAGATGTGAATTCCAGGACTGCGAACAGTGAGGCTACAGAACAACTTGCCCACTGAGGCCATGCAGTGCACATCTTGGAAAGTTTACCAACAAACAAACTTTACATGGGCTCCCTGTTCCTCCTTTTTTTTTTTTTTTTTTCCTCTCTCTCTCTTTCCTTCGTTTGTTTTTTCCTTTTGTTTCCTCCCTTCCATCTTGCAGGATGGGAGGATGACACCTCCAGGTTTCTTCCAGCTCAATGAAAGCATGCAAGCCCAGAGGTGCTGAAGATAACCATTATTTTCAAGAGCTGAAGGAAGTGAGAGAGATTTGAGTGAAGTTATGGATACATCTGACAGATATCGTCACCCTGAGGGGATTAGCAAAAGGCATTTAATTTTCACTTATCAACAACAGCCTTGCCCTACAGGGAAACACATAAACATGTGAGCCCATCTCAAGACCTACCATTTAATTGCTCTGAGCTATCCATTCAGTGCTGCCTTTCACCTCCACAGTCTCTGAGAATGCCCTTGCCTCATGCATGTGTTCAGGCTCCCAAATGTTATATACAGCAGTGAAGTATAATGCTAGGGTGACTTTAGGGTGACCTCTCTTCAGATATCCCAGTGAAGGCAGGGCCTCTGGGACTCTCTGGCTTCCATTCTCCCAGCTGCAGCAATCTCCACTGCTCTTGGCTGTGGACAGGCAATGCGCAGGCAGACATATTTACCCAGTGCATGGATGAGTGTCTATCTGGAGGAGCATGGCACCGCCACCCCTCTGTGCATCAGGGGTCACTCAACGACTCCCTTGCCACCTCCCCTCCACCACAGCCTGGGAGCAAAGGGACCAGAGGGCATGCACATTTTTTATCTGCTTTGGAGACAGTGATTTCCACCTCCTCTGGGACAGTCACCAGTCCCATAGCAGAGCAGGTAACAACTGGCAGAAAAGGCAAACATGCCACTTCTCATGCTTCCAACCGTGCCATGCTATGATGTGTTTCCACAGGACCCTGGCAAGCTGCAGTGCCACCCTGACAAGAGCTGACATAAGTGTTACACTATAGGATACTTCTGACAAAATAGTTAGTATTCCTATTGCTCTGAGTCTCAGCACTGGAAACTTGGCATAGCTTTACAAAGGATTGTCAGGAACAGGTTTGTTTTTTACTCTTTGGAGAGATTATGAGCCACCTAGCTAAGATGCTCTTTACACGACATCGTAGAAAAAGCCAACACAAAACTTGCCAAAGCTTATTTAAATCTGATTATATTTCCCATCTCTGCTGTTTTCTAGGATGAAGTCATGCTTTTAATGCCCTGGATGGAGATGATTCTGAGATGTGTGCCCCAGAGATGCCCAGGGAACAAACTTTGCTTCCTGAAGGTACAAAGCCCAAGGACCCTCTAGAGTAAGTGGCTAGGGTGCAAGTTCAGTTCACTGATCTGCTATAGGTCAAAGAGAAGCTAATTGTGTGACACTGTGTAGGATGTATTATCATTACTGTTATTCATGTTTGCTGTGCCAGTGTCTTAAGACCATCCATGGACGGATCCTCATTGTACAAGATTAGCTGACAGTCCCTGACCCATAGAAGTTACAGTTCAATAGCCAGAGAAGAGGCTGGGAAAAAAGCATCTAACACACACAAGCAGAAGCATTCATCCATCATATTGATCTCATAGTGCTTTATTTTGTTTCTGTCTCTGTGTGTAGCTTAAATAAGCATGGGTAAGATAAATGGAAAAGTGAGCACAGGTACATGAAAGAGAGCAGATGAGACAAGAATAAGAGACTCAAAATGCATTTTAAAAACTTGAATTTCTCTTTGACCCAGAAACCCTATTTTTCATCTAGAATCCAATCCATATGTTTGCACACATGTTCTGCAGTCACAGCCCCATCCACCTTGAGGAATTTGTTGCATGCAAGGTGCAGGTTGTCTGTCAGCCATGCAGGTTTCTAAATTGTTCTACCTATTTAGGTCTTTCATTCAGCCACAGGAGCACAGCTCGTAGTTTGATTTCTATTGCTGGCAAGTATCCATCCATCAGTCCCATCTGTTATGCTTAGCCTGCCTGACACACACAGCAGGCTCAGTCCTCAGGGCTGGCTGACAAGGGGCTGGTGCACAATTGCATTTCCTACCAGTGACTGAAATGTATATAGCAGCATTTTCTGTGGATGGAAAATGGGAGAATACACAAATGTCAAGGAGACGTTTGACGTCAATGCTTCCAAAAGTCATTACTTCACAGACAAGATGGCAACTGCATTTGGACTTTTTAATAGTTCTATTCTTAATCCTGCCTTCAGAACAGGTCTCCTACCATCATGTCTGTCAGAGTATTTCCAAGTTCTCTGTGATCTGGGGATGTTCAGTGAGTTTTCTCTTATCTGTTTTTTTGTGTGAAAAAGACATGACAGAAATCCACATGGATATTCAGCAACTTTGAGTTTTGTTAGTTTTTGGCTTGTACAAACTCAGTTTCTCATGAGCCTTCCTTCCACATCAGCTACCAGTACCAGCTACATGGTGATTTGTTCATATAGAAGATTTATTTCTGATCCTTAGATTGCTTGTGAAGAGGGGGTATCTAGTTCTCCCATGCTGCCTTTAACTATTGCACAAGCAACTGTGTCTTGAAGTGCTGCAAGTGATGTGGAGAAGTTACCCTGGCTGGTGAAAACACTGTTACTGAGGCCTGAGAACCTGAGAAATGTGACATCTAACTCTTGCAGTTGTATAAGGGCAGTATTAGGAAGCTTTAAAACACAACTGGTAATAGATCAACAATCAGAAAAATTACATCTGTCATCAGATGAGGTTTGCAAAAGATACCCAAATCATCTGGTGGAGGAAACTGAGTGGATGGGGCAAATATTCACATAATAATATCCAGTGATAAAACACTAACTGAATAAAGGTATTCCTAGTGATTATCACATTTGTATGCTAAATGTGCTTAAAACTGTAAAGCAGGTGTGTGATAGAAGATGGTAACCAAGGAGGACACATTATGAAATGTATGGAAGATGGAATATATGTATAAAGGAAAACCTCTCTTTGAACATATGTTGCTGGACAGCCAGACTCCACCTTGTGTTGCCTGACCACTGGCATAAAGTGTACCTGTAGCTTTTTCCCATTGTGCCATAGTATGGAAACCTGCTCATAGTGTGCAAGTGGGAGGTGTTCCTGCCCATTGCAGGGGGATTGGAACTAGATGATCTTAAGGTCCTTACCAACCCTAGCTATTCTATGATTCTATGATTCAATGAACCTGGTATGCAGCTAAACTGTGCAGTTTGTGGAGGCCAACTTCTGGGCTAAGATTTATGACTGCAACAGCTGACTGTGGCAAGGATGAAGCATCCCCAGCACAGAGTGTGGACCAAGGGACACCCTGTGTTGCCCCTGACCCTCACATTCTGGAAAAGGCTGCCTAAAGCCTAAAGACTGACAGATCTGCCAGTCCAAACCTTTCGAGAAACCTCCAGCTTTTGTTTCTATCCCCATAACTCTGTTGGCCAGCTCCATAGATCAATCTACCGTGTTCCCTGTCCTCACAGACTGACATTCTCTCATTAAACCAGCCGTGAACTGATTTCCACACAGCAGTGTAGCAGACCTGCACGCAGCTTCTACTAAGGTTATAGCTGAATGACACCTTACATCCATGTAGAAGGTTTTTCTTCCCATCCTCAGTGTAATGCAGTTTCTTTTAAAGTGCAGGGCTACTGTAAAGATACTAGTCTAGTTAAAGCAGCATGAATAAAAATTGTATGAAAACCAAGCAGGTTTCCTAGTAAGATTTGGCACCTGACAGCAGTTCTTAACAGCAGTTCCACTCTGTGGCAGACTAACAGGGCTGTATCCCTGTGTTCCACATAAAAATTTGCACAGCTTATTGTATTAATCAGTTTTCTCCAGGTCATGGCTCCTTCCACACCTTTTCACTTGTCACACAGGAAATCTTATGGTTCTTCCTCATTATTGCTTTGTATTTTCCAAATTCATGTATGGATCCCATTGCACACCACTTGCATGCTGTTGTTCATTAAAGCAGTGAGGTCCAGGTTTTTCTTCTGTCTTTGTGCCAGCATAAGCAAGCGAGCTGTGTAGAGATGCAGTCCATTTCATCCTTCATGGATTCTTGCCTATAAGCTCGTTGGGTTTTGTGTGAACCTCCATGCACATGTGCAACAAGTTGGATGACTAGAGCAAAAAAATCCCCCTTCTTATGAGTGAGTTCTGCAAAGCAATTAAAGATGGTCAGGTGAACATTAAAAACATCCTGCAGTTTTGTGTCCCTGTAATTAGTGGTTGGCAGACAATCAGAGAGGAAGGAGTTAATGATTCCATGTCTTCTTAAGGCACTGTGCCCCCAAGAAAGGCCTGGTAAATGAGGAATAACTGAAGGAGAGCGAGATGTCATCCATAGGAACACCAAGCAGAAGCACCCATGTTGTGTCATCATCTGCACAGATCACAGGGTTCAGTAGGTTTTCAAGGCTGCAGATCTTCTTTTGTTTGCTGGGGGCATCTCATTTTTGCTGAGAGAAATACATTGTAGCAGTATTCAGAATGAAATCTGTGGGCTTTAATGTGCTTTACCATTCTCATGGGCTCCCTAAGCCCCGAACCAGTGATTGTCTTGAGAAAATCATCAGTCTGCAGCGCTGCGTTAAAAATGCCAATTAAGCAGCATAGTGAGAAGGAAGAGGGAACACACTTAGGAGAAGGACTGTTGTGAAGGATGCAAGATGAAATGGATTAACTCTCTTCTTGCCTTTAGCGGTTGCAACCCAAATGTCACACTTTGTCAATTCTGGACAGGATATACCACAGGGAAGGAAACCCAGCTCTAATGGCTGATATGTATTTTCTATGGTTTCACAAGGTATTTTGCCTGAGTCGGTCTGGTTTTTATACAACAGCCTGTCTAATGAAGTCGTTGTGTTGTCCTTTTCAACAGTTTTGAAGTACAGCATGTGTTGATTATCTCAGTTGAATGAATCTGAGTTCATTTAGAAGTTGCTTTGTTTTGACATTTTTTTTTTAATTTCTTTGTTCCTCCCTTCTCTGTCTAAAGCATACAAAATTGTTTGTAGAGGGAAAAACATAAACAGTGTGATTTAGTACAATAAAGAACAGCTTGTTAAAAATATGCTTTTGGTGTATGTGGAACATAAGCTTTTCCTCTTTCTATCATGCCTTAGTACAGAAAGCATTAGCTGAGGTTGCTCTGGGACTTTATACAACCCACTTTTCTTCTGTCTGTAAAAGCCTCAAAAATCCTTCTTTTCAGTTGAAATGATGTGCATTTTCCTTTAAGATGAAGGCAACATTTTACTAAAGTATGAATAAAATTCACACATTTTTTAGTTTTATGAAAATCATTAATCTTTTTGGAAACAAATCTTTTTGCAATGATTAGCCATGACATAGAAAAATCTATTCATTTTTTCCTTTCTTTTTTTTTTTTTTTATTCATCTTAAAGGAAGGCAATGAGATTTTGCTATCTCTCCACTGAAACAAAATCAAATCCCATCCCTTCAGCTGAAAAATCATGTGTGACTCATTCTTACAGCCAGGCCAATCCGCAAATGTGGACTGCCATTAAAGTTGACCTTAACTCACCAAGAGTTGAAGCGGCTTAATACCTGTTTAGCACACCAACAGTCATATGCATTCACTAAATGTCAACCTATATGTCTGGGGCTACATGCTGACATAAATACATCTAATGCATGTTAATTATGAGGTAGTGTTTCACTCTGGAGATCTATCACTGCACAAGCTTTCTTAAAAGAGCACAACTGTCTCAGCATTGAGACCGATGTGTTTGGGCCTGCTTCTATGGCTTCACTTGCCCAGGCAAAGTGCAAAAGCAAGAATGCTTTGAATAAAAATTTCAAAGCTGACATGCTTTGAATAACAACTGAATAATGGCATGCAAGTAGGGATGCAGTTCTGATGAGCAGCTAAGGAATCTTCCAGCTACTGGGAATGGTTTTCATGAAGGGGAGAGGCTGAGAGCTGAAGCTGAGGGCAGATCTTGGGGCTGGGGAGGGAGGAATGGGAGCTCTGGAGCCTCTGCCAGCCCTTGTGTCACCCTCCGCCCCTTGCTTCCCAGGCAGGGGGACGAAGAGCAAGGTATTTGCCTTGAGAAATAGGAACATGTATGGGGCTAGATGGACAGAGACGAGTGGGGCAGTGGATGGAGTTACCACGGGCTTAGAGGTTGCCCTGTGGTTGTGGCACTGGGTCGTACCTCCTCTCTGTGCCTGTCTCCTCTCCCTCTACAGGGCCTGCCAAGAGGATGCACTGCAGGGGCTGCAGCTGTTGCCCAGGCAGATCTGGGTACAAAGGCCATGGGGAGCTGTACTTCAGTGAAGGCACATTTTGTCTGGACCCCTGACAGCAAGAGCTGTGGTGTGGTGGCTGCAGCTGGAGAGAGTGGGGCAGGGCCAAGCAGGGGAGAGCTTGACAGGCAGAGGGTAACGGCAGCTTTGCTGGGCTAGAGAGAGGGGAGCAGAGCTCCCTTTGCTACAGAGTGGAGATCACAGGTTTTATTTGCAGGGGAGAAGATGGGTTACCTGTCAAATCTGGAGGTTGGGATGCAGAGCATCAGGACAGGCTAAAGCAGACAGCAGATGTAAGGAGCAGAGGAAGAGATGGATGCATACAGAAAAGAAAGGGGAACATGAACTAAAAATACAACAAAACACTGGTACAAAGAAGGTATTTCAGGGTATTCTTTCTTTTTATATCAGAAAAGGGGACATACTCTCTAAATAACAGGCGACATATTTCTGATGAAGGAATCCATTTCCAGCCACAGCCTAATGAAGCGTGTGGATGTGCTGCAGCAGGAGCTCCCAGAGGTCAGGTGTACCGCAGGATTGGAACAGGGGCTAGACTTCTGCACAGCAATTAAGATGGTTCATGGGAAACTTCTGGCCTATTAAGGAGCAGATATTTCAGAAATTTCACAGAAAAGCTTAATGTCATGGGATTTTCATCTAAATTTGCAGACAGTAGAGACTGAGGTGCTTTATATATACATTTTCAAAGAACAACTGATATTTGGATGCTTATGTATATATAGCACCCTCCAGCTGGGGCTTTGCTCTTCTCTGGCAGAACCACTAGGATTAGCAACAGCTTTTGCCACTGCAGATATTTGAGGAAAGCAAACATGATCAGATTTATCAAGCTGTTCCCTTAGCACAGCATGAACTTTAGCTTTAGAGTTTCTAAGAGAATTGATCAGTCAGTCTCTTGAAGATAGAAACCCTTAGGTAATTAGGAAGATGGCATTATTCAGAAGCCTTTGCTTTTAGTACCCTTTACAGAACAGTTGGGTTTGGGTAATTATAGTCCCTAGGGTATAGGTTTCAGTGATTGACAGCTTCCAGCAATGCTTAGGCCTCATCGTCCCAGCTGCACAGAGAAGTGAAACTGCGCACAGAAGCAGTTTTTGTTTGAATTTGCAGCAGCAGGGATTTGTGTGTGTGTGCATGTGTGTATGTCTGTGTTTTTTTCAGGTTTATCAGTTACAAATAGAAGAGATAGGTTGTGTGCACAACCTTTCCCTTACATCAGCACCAACATCACTCTTGGAGGTCATCAGCAGCTAATGTACTGTGATTTTTTAACTCCTTTCTTACTGGTAAGATACTCTTAAGAATTCACCAAGTCAAGTGCAAAATCCATTAACCTATATGTACCATTAATGCAGTATATGAACAAAAGCAAAGGCTTTATTCACCTTTTAAAAAGGCAAGAAAAGCATTTGCTAAAATTAATGGGTGTATGCAATTGCACAAGACTCCTGTATATGAGAAAATATGGAACTGTTTAGCAATAATTTCTTTCTCAGCACAGTATGTATGGCTAGAAGTAAAGTACTAGTGGATGCTGGTGCTCTCCAGTTGGCTACAAAGAATTTCTGAGCAGAACCAGCTATACTTCTTGTTCTGAATAGCCCAAGGTATTGCAGTATTTCTGGAATTTTCTACATCATTTTCCTGTGAAAAAGCTGACAAATTCCATGCATTTTCTTCTGAGTTATTTGGTGTCCTTTTTCTTCTTAATTCAATCTGAATTCTGAATTTCCTGCATTCCAAATATCTTTCTGATGTATTACCTATCAGGCCACTGATGTGTAGCTCTAATCTGACCAGCAAATTGAGTGAGGGGATTGATTCGATTAGCAGCTGCTCATTAGACTTTCTTTTTTCATTTTAAACTAACATCTGTGTTCTTATCTAAGAGACTATAATATCATAAACAGCACAGGGTAATTTCTTACCATGAGGAAGTTTTAGATGGATGGATTGCAATTAATCGTCAACTGCCTCTGAAGCCATTTTGAGATTTTTTTATTTTAGGCAAAACTACCTGATTAAATAGTCATCAAATGGAGAGCTGAGGACTTCGATTCATTAAGCAGAGGTCAAAAATACCTCAGAAATTAAGTCTGAGGAAAGGTGGAAATTTGCTTGTGGAGGTGCCTTGCAGGCTTTCGTTATGTATGGACATGGCATAGGGATGCATCAGGCAGAGGTAGATCTGATAAATGAGCTTAATCCCTTGGAAAAATCCAGCCACCTGAGTAAACTATATTAGCTTTAGCAAAGTAACAGGCTGCAAGGGTGATGTAGCACTCTGTGAATGCATCCCAAAGATGGAGGCAGGGAAAGTGAGGCTTAGCATTTTAAGGGAAAGAGGAATTTGATCTGAAGATGAGTATTTCAAGTGAAATACTCTTTTAGCAATTAGGGTGAAGGGCAGTGATCACACATCCTGCCTTACACAGGTGCCAACATTTCAGCCCATATAGAGGGCTTGTATTCAGGTTTATGTCTCTGTCATCTCTATGTTTTACACAGGCATCCTTCCCTTCACTGCTCTGCAGAACACAAACTCTTCCTACCCCAGCCAATTTCGTCAGATTAACAGCCATCAGCACTGCCCAAACAAACACCTCAGGACTCACTACAGCAACTCCTGACCATGTAACATAGGAATAATGTACTATAGAATGCTGATGATGAGCCCAGGGACTTCCATATGCTCAGAGCTCAGCTTCCCATAAAACTATTTTCTCTGCATCCATTTATCCCTTAATTAGTGTGATACCACATGAAAGCCCACACTCTCCCACATTTTCTGTCCTCATTAAAGATGTTCCCAGTGTATTTAAGTCCTTCTTACAAACAGAGCACAGAAATGCTTCTTTGCATTTGATCCACTTGAATGGTATAAGCACAAACAAAGAATGCTGGTTTGAAGCCAGGGCAACAAAGGAGCAGGAATGGATGCCGTAGCAAACAGTCAGTAGCCTTTAAGCTCACAAACATGTGGCAGTTATTTGAACCTGATGGCTTCTTTCTGAGGCCCTCAGACACTAGGCTCATATTATGATGCAGGTCTAGCTACAGAACTTACGTATGCATATGAAAGTTCTTCATGATGTAACCCATAGTCACATGAGGAACCATGTGTTCTGGTTATTCACGCACATGGACAAGCAGTGGGAATTGTGCTTCTGAAGCAGAGCCATGGAGTGGCAATCTGAGTTTCAGTCAGCTCTACAAGGCCGTGCACCATAGGGTAGGAGAAAAGCTGTGCCCTCTTTGGCTTTGTGTCACTGGCTGGTGGAAGTGTGAGGCCTTGTGTCATTGAGGAAGGCATTGGTGTTCAACCAAAATGCACCTGGAATGTAAGAGACCCACAGCCACAGTAAATGTAAAGTTTCTATTGGCAAAACTTCCTAGACTGAAGGAGGCTGGAGAGGAGGCAAACTGAGGTAATAGGAGCATAGGAGAGAATGAAGGAAGAAGGACAGTGCAGGAGAAAAAAATAACAAAACCTGGGTAATCATCCAGGCTACAAGTGGGAGAGACAAAAGCAGCCTCAGAAGTAGAGTCCTACCTGTGTGCCTGGTGTCTTATCTGAGCCCACAGCTGGATCTTCTCTCCCCTAGGCAGAGGACATGAGCTCCATCTCCGTGCTAGCATTTTTCCATAGGTTGGGAGAAAAAAAGAAATAATTATTCAGCTGACAGGCCCTGCCTGAGTTTATTGCCTGCTCTGATCGCTATGAGACACAGGGGCAAGTACACAAGCCTGCTCCTGCTCCAGGAAGCTCCCACTGCTGAGATGACCAAAGCGTGTATGATGTGTAAGCTTTGAGAAACCCCAGTGGATCTCTCTGATGAGTAATTGTGTTCCTTTGCTTGTACAGATGCTAGTGAGCACCTTAAAACCTCAGTGTGGGATTTCTGTTTGCTGCACTCTCTGGTTAAGAGGTTTCCCACTTGCATATAAATTGTGTTGGTTGCTTCTGGTTTTCTATAACCATCCTTTCAGCTCATTCAAAGTCTATAGCAACCAACCAGCACTAGACCAGTGAAAGTTAAGCTCCTAACAATGTTGTACACCTTGCTGGGGATGTATTGCCCCACAGGAATTTCACATTCCATTTCTGACTGATAATGCTGAAATGCAGGAATTCTCCTCTAGACAACTATTTCAAATCTCACCTGATCCCTGCTGGTAGTGTCTGTGGTATAAACCACTGAAAAATGTTATTTCCACTGCACAGGCAATTTTTCTACTGCCTGTGTCAGAAGACTTACCAGTACTGGTCAAAACTGAAGCAGCTGCCTTAGCTCTTACTCGTGGCCCAGTCACCAGAGGTGGAGCATGACCATCGGGGTTCACATTCAGAAGAAACAGCCACACTGCACAAAAAGCAGATGTCTTCAGCTCATACAGATTGGAAGCAGAACAGGGAGGACCATGACTCTTCAGCCAAATTGGGCGATCTTGTTTTACTCATTAGGAGATGGACCAGAAGTTTATCCCATGAAACTGAATCTTCCTTAGGCTATTGAATTGTGGTACCTCCATACTCTAGTGAACAATGGATTAAAATGTAGAAGATCAATAAATACAGTGATTTCAACTGACATTGAGACCTGGATAGTGTTTAAAGGATTTTGAAGGACAAACATCTATACATTGAAAGTAATAGTGGGCAGGAAAAACAAGGGTTTTACTGTTACTAAGTGGACTCAACTGTTGTTGCTGTCTTCACAGAAAATTATGGGGACTCTGGAATTAATTTAAAAGACAGTGTTATATATGTTTGGATTAAAGCTGTACTATCTCTGTCAACTTCCATCATCAGCTTTTTGAGAAGCAAGATAATTCTTGTTAATCAAACCCTGGAGGAGTGAGTTTCCAAGAATGACATACACACTTATCTTAGGCATGCTACACTGCGTTTCCTAGCCCCCAGCCAACTCAGCTGTGTATCTAATTGCATTTTCTGTCCCTCCTGTATAGAACCAGGCCTGGCCAGGCAGAAGCAGGAGACAAGTCATGCTGCTAAAGCAATGTCTCTCAGCCCATCCATATGAGAACAGTCACTGGCACAGGTGCTGATAGTGGAGAGGATGCAGCAGTGAGGCTGGTTTCAAGCTGAAGGGCTTACAGAAGGAGTTTGATTTTGCAGATGGTGGTCTAGGCCATTATGCCTCTCTCTAGTTACTGTTCTGGAGCTCCTTGAGGGCTCATGTGGGGCAGCCGTGGGGTGCAGCCTTGCTGTGATGCATGCAGGCACCAGTGCAAGCGGGCAGCATGGGGAAGGAACAGGAAGATACGTGGCCTAGCACCAGCAATACCTGGCAGTGCTTTAGGAAGCAGCAAGGAAGCAGATGAAAGTCCCTGCAGCTTCCCTGCATGGCCCAGTGTTCCTCTAGGATGGCAGTCCTAGAGGAGTGATGCTGTGAACCATTAGGGTATGGAGTATCCTGATTCCGGGGCAATGGCCTGTCACATACTGGAGGCAATTCCAATAGCCAGGAGCAGCACCACACAGCTAAAATGTAGCTGTCCTAGCACCGCCCCCACCCCTCCCACCCACCCCCCTTCTAGATATCCAGTAGTATTGATGCTCTGCCACTGTGGTTCCTCTCATGCCCTGCCTTAACGCTGTTTGCAGAGTACCCTGCATTTTACTGGAGCTCACATGCCTGTTTATGCCACTGCCTGTGCTTGCTGCTGGCTCCCCTGCAGCCAGCCTTGCTTTCATGTCCTCAAAGCACAGCCCACCTTCTGCTACCACCAACTGCTAAGTGTATCTACTACAGATAAGCTCTGCTTCTTTGGAGGGTCCTCCTGTCCCATGATGACTATGGGAGAGCAGCTAAAATCTCTACTAACATTTTTTAGGAAGCATTTAGTACTTTCCATTTTAGTCATTCATTTTACTAGCACCACTTACCTAGAAAAAAGTGAGTCAATCTCTGCGGGAACTATCTTTCTCGGACTTGTTCCTCCTATCTCTTTGAGTTTCTACACCAGAAAATAGTCTCCCTTGCTATGCTTCAGATTCCACACACCAGTTCTCCTCCACCATGTTTCAGATAGAAGAAAGGACTCTGAATGCTAAGCTTTAAATCTAAATACCCTCTTGAGCACAGGCAAAGTTGCCATTCTGGTTTTTATTATATGGAATTATAGTTAAATGTGATTGTGCAGATATATAATTTCCTACTGTGTTGTTAAGCAAAATTTCAGCAGAAATATTTTGCTCTTTCTTTTGTCAATTTTCAAGTCTATTCTAGCATCTAAATTGAGGAAAAACCTGATCTGATTCAAGTAAGATTGTCTTGAGTTGGGATCAAGATTATTAACACTATAGACTGTTTCATCTCTTCAGGGATGAAAGGAATTTCCATTTACCTTATCATCAGCCCAAGCAACTGAAGAAAGATTTTATATTTTTTAAATTTATCTTGCTGCTTCTCTATGCTGGGTCTTGTTATAACTCTTGTGGTCCAGACTACAGAGAAACACAAAAACCCTTCACATTCTGCAATGCTCTCAGTCACCATTACTACTTTTCTGTGCAGACTCCCACAGATCCTGGTCTTTACTGTAAAGGTGCCTTATTAGATGTTGTGCACATAAGGCATTGTGAGTATCAGCAATGTGTACATCAGCAGGCACATCTGACCATTAACTTGATAAAATCCTCCAAAAGAACAGTGCACAGTATTTAAACTGTGCTGTGATACAGCAGTTCCAGCAAGAGATGGCTGTCTTTTGGCCTTGTATCTCTATGTGCCTGTATACATCACCAGCTCCAGCTGCTGAAGTGAGTAGCGATAAAAGATTTATTTTGAGACAGTACATTACCTTGAATAGCATCACAGTCCTGGATACCAGTGACAAATGAATAATGGAAGCACTTTTTCTGCCAATAGTCTGTATATTTGTCTATTGCAGCTCCTGCCAACAAGCTTCTGAATTAGGGTTTGCGTAACTAGGGCATGAATTTACATAGAGTATGAATAGCTATTATTTACTATGGGTTGTTTTGCAGATGCAATACATTTTTATACTTTTATTTCTTAAACCGTATTTCTCAGAAACCAGAAAGCAAGCAAGCAGTCTTTCATTTAATTTTTAAACTGATGAATGCAAAGCGGCAAAGCTGATCAGTCCTAGAACTCAACAGTAAATCTTCTTTTGCGTTTAGAACTTAATATCCTTACGCACATGGTCTGCCCCTTTGGTGCACAAACTGGCAGCTAACTTGCACACAAGAAGGAGGTATCTGATGCTTCAGACAGGTTGCATTCACATTTTTGTGCCAATAAGCTTTGTTATCAATCCTTTCTCACCCAGCCTATGAACTGAATGAAGATCAAAAGGTAAACGACAGTTCAAGTGAAGACCAGACATAGATATTTTGGGGTGCTGTATGAGTTTAACCCCCATCGCTGCTACTGAGCAGCGTCTGTGCAGTATCTGCAGTGTCTGCTGCATAACCTGGCTCTGGCTGTACAATCAGCGCTGGAGCTACATCCCTTCCTGAGGTATAAGGAAAGGATCATAAGGTGGAGGCAGAACAGAAAAGATTAAGACCAACCAAACCTTGGCCTATTTCCCATCTCCTTCTAAAGAGATTTATGCCTAGGAGAAACGAAGGGACAAGTGGTCCTTACTTGAGGGGATAGACCTTGGCAAGGCCAAAGAACAGGTTTGGGAAGCCACTGTGCCCCCATGCCCCATCCTGTGCAGTCTGCACAAGAACTGCCTGTGCTTCAGTCCTTGATAATTGAGACAGACAGAGACAGGATTTTTAGAAATGGATCTGACATATCACATTCCCTCGGCGATGATCAGTGCCAAATCACATTGACTTCTGCTGTTTCCATCCCAGTCTGGACTTTATCCCAAGGTTATCTCAAGGTTGGAAGGAACCATGCTCCTCCTAGCCTGAGGAGCTGATCTCTGTTCATGTTTGTTTGTGAAATTACTTCCTCCCTGATTATATCTGTCCTCTTGGAAGAATGCCATATTTATTTTCACTGAAAAATATTGGCTAAAAATCACCATATTGTTTGTGCTTCTGTATTTATTGCTAGCTATTGGTTTGTGTTGTATACCCCTTGATTTCACCTCTGACTTCCAAACTTTCAACCCTTCCTTTCTGCTTCCTTCCCCTTGACCATCAGTTTCTTGTTTCTGGTCTATTTCAGTCACCCACGGTCTGTTTCCCAAAGTCCATCCTAAGGCTCCATCATTTTCACTCCTCCAACCACATCCCAAAACAGACTAGAAGCAGCAATACAGCAGAGATCACAGGCCACCCCACAGAGATAGTGTGGCCAAGGGGCTGCCACTGAGCAGAAGTCTTACCCTGCATGAGTCTTGCTGTGGTCTGGTGAGGAGAAGATACATGAAAATTTGTGTTAAAATCTCATCCTAACCAAGGCTGCCTACATCACACAAGTCTTGACTCCTCTCAAGAGCTTTTATTACACATTTCTTCATTACTGGGAGAGTTGCTAGGTCAAGGGATCGCGAGACGTCTGCTTTACTTGCCTAGATCCACAGAGCTTTACAGGCTGCTGTGCAGCTGTATTACGTCACTCACGTCCTCTGGAATTATTTTTTTCTGTATAAATTTTGATTATACACAAAATAGCACCATATTTAAAAGAAAAACATTGATAAAAAAAACCCAGAGAGTCAGTGGAGCTGTCTGTACTGCACATTGATTTCAAAATCAGATTTCATAGGACAGCAGATTTGTACAAGTCTCTTACTCTAATTAGACTTCCAGTTTTAGCAAGCGCTGTCAGCTGAAAAGAAATGTGGTAAGAGTTTAGCAAATGCTGAATCACAGTGGACACCTTATAACTGCCCTATCTTATTTCAACATACATAAATTGGCTGTTGTCATTTTCCCTGCAGCGATGGGTGACATAATATACTGACATCAAGACAGAACTGTAAGAAAGCCCAACTGAGAAGAACACAATCTTAATAAGTGTTAGGTTTGAAGAGAGATTTGTAAAACCACCACAGCAAATTCATTCACAAACTTCATTCAATCGCTGCTCACAGAGAAAAGCATGTCACTGAGTATAGCAATGCATCAGCCTCCACAGACTTCCCTGATGGCAGAGAATAACCCAATCTGCAGGCCAGAGCTATGTATTAGTCACCAGGCACCTTTTACAGCTGAATTATAGATCTGTACTCCCTTTTTAACAGCAAAGGAGAGGAATAGTAACTGAAAATGAGCAATGTTGCATGCATTTTAATTTGCCTTGCACCAAAAACTTCAGCCCAATTGTAGAATGTTAAAAACCCAGTATTTTTGCTGCATAAATGAGCTCAATCATTAACACCACCCAGAGCAAAGGAGTGATGCTTCATATCTGTCTTAGGCCCTCAACACACTCATCGTCGCAGGATTTCCATTTGCAGAGAGCTAAAGCACAGAGCAACTAAGTACCAAGAACTTGTTTGAGCTGAGGTAAGTTTTAAGGCTTGTAAGAAGAGGATCAGAGTTCATATTCAGACAATCTTCCTTAGGTCCCTCATCTAAACTCTAACTCCTCTCACTGGCGACAGAGGAAAGTTAATATTTGACGTCTCTGCTTGCCCTTTGTGAAAGATGAGGCAAAGTGCTTTTCCTCCTGTGAAGAGACTGATTATGTCAAAAGTGCCCTCTTATGCTGTGGCAGTGTAACCTGGCCCATCCCTGTCCCTGGCAAAGGATGAATTGGCTGCACCATCTGCCTTAGGCTGGCTCACCCAGGCAAGGGGCGGCCAAAGGCTGCTGTAGCCCAGCTGCCCAGGTCCCCTCCTCACAGGTCACTATACCATGTAAGCCAAATCACATCCTAAACTACATTTTAAACCAATTCAAGTTTTGTCCTTACTATTTTTAAAAGTCCACTACAGAATTTCACTGCTCTGACTTCATGAAAACCTTCTCATTTCCCAACCAGATATATTCCTGACTGGGAAATACTTCTGTGACCAGGAGATGATGGCCAGACTCATATGGTTTTCCCTGCCTGCTGCCTCCTCTTACCCTGCCAGACATAGAGCACTGGCCTAGGGGGACCACGCTTTGTGCAAGATGCCAAAGATTGCTGGGAGAGAGCTGATAGCATTGCCATGATGACCTACAACAGGGCTGCTCTAGAAAAGGAAGCATTCCCCCTTGCCAGGAACTCAGCTGGTCGTGGGGGCTTCCAGTGCCTGAGAATTCCCTCCCCAGCCCAGCCATTACGTCCTGTGGGCCAGCAGGGTAGCAGGGACATCCTGGGTATTGGGACCACCTGTGACATGTTCTGGAGAGAATAAGGGAAGGCTCTTTGAGCCCTTATCTTCTTTGCACATTCATTCATGGATCTGGCTGTAAAGCTGCTGATCTGTATATCTCTTAATACATCTGGGAAGAAGGAAAAATACATTGAATTTTGATTAAACTGACAAAACAGCAGAGTGTCTGCCTCTTCTGAGAGTCCGGAACGCAACTTGAAGTTACTCTATCCTCTGTGTGAACAGTAAAACTACAGGCAGGATCCTGATCCCCTCTCCTCCTTTTTCACTCAGGGCTGCCACTGGGAAGCTTGGTTGTGCTGCTGCCACCAGTTTACTTCAAGGGAACAGAGATCTGTATAAGATTCAGAGTGCTTTTAAAGGCTTAAAAGAGGCCACAGCTTGGCTAGAAATCTAAATTAGAAATCTGTTTCCAAGGTTTTGACCAGCAGCACCAGCCGTCACAGTGGCGGGCTGGAAAGTTGGGCGTGCAACTGTGCACCGCTTCCCATGTCCAGGGCCGGAATATTTTAACTGAGGAAGTGTGGGGAAAACCAAAGGGACAGGAACCAGTTAAAGAAAGAGGACGGCTTGAGGGTTCTGGGAGGGTCTGTGGGGTTTGCTTTTACAGAAGCAGAGCAGTGGGCTGTACTGAGACATCCTGATCCTGCTGTTAATCGAGGGAAACATCCCAATAAAACAGCCCCACAGTAACAGATGCTGTAGCATCACTTTATTTGCTGCCAGGGTGTCCCCTTTAACACATGTGTAAATAGAGTGAATGATGTATAATACCTGCCTAAGAAGTTATAAACTTATTTCCTAAGTACTTACACATTTCTTTGCTCACTCCTTCCCACTGTTGTGCCCATAGCTGAGCTCACTGTTGGCACCAATTAGGTTTTACCCACTTCCCAAAGCAGTAAATTCGGCCTGTTTATTGCTCCCATCCTCTCCCAGATGCTGCACTTGAACAGACTCTTTTGGGCAAATATTTCAGGCTTCATTATCACACCAGCTGACTGCAGCTAGAGGAAGTGACTGAAAGCAATGTTATGATAAGGGAGCAATGTACATGGAGAGACCAAATTCTAAGCAACTGGTTTTGTTTTGCATTTAGCTCTGAAGTCAGCTGCTATGTATCAGACCTAGCAAAGGTGCTATGTGCTAGAAACCTTGTCTAATCTTTTCCAGCCATACCATTTAGTCTAATACAAGACAGCCTGTGGGGACAAGTCTCAGAGTTGCAGAGAGTAATGAGAAACCCAGCACCCAGTGCTGCTAAATGCGCCTCCACTGTGGCAGGGTGTATCTTGGAAAAAAGCTCTTGGGAAGACATAAGCACACAACAGGGGTGGTTTATTTGTGAGGGCAGCTCTAAACAAATGCTTTGTCTTACCTATATCCTGGTACTATCACAGTTACAAGACAACAATCATTGATGTATTTCAGTCATGTCATCCGCTTGCCATTATTCTGTTGAAAAAGAGAGGACTCACATTTCCACTGCATGGCTGCAGCAATTAGAAATAGCTGTGCATGTATCAGTGGAAATTTCCAAGGGCAATGCGCAAGGTGCTTCCTCTTCTCTCTCATAACAAACGTATCTCTGGCAGCTTCCAGCCACAAGGGTTTGTGTGAAAATCAAAACAGTCAGGTTTTAACTCTTGTATGCTTTTCTTTTGATAGTCTCAATAAAAGCAAAAAGAATCACAAAAAGTTTTCAATAGGACATAATCTCTACGTTATATGAGGAACACCTCTCTGAAAGTGCAGAACTGTTACAATTAATCTGCTTGTACAAGAAGAACCCTTGAAATGGAAGTCCGTAAAATGAGCACTAGTGTTGAAAAATAGATCAGTTCAAAACCTATGATTTGGTTTCTGAAAAATTTCATCCATGTCAGCCCAAATACACACAGGCATGCACATGCGCACGCACACACACAAATCTAAATGCTTTTGCTAAAACAATATTTTTATGACTATATTTCAACAAATATTCTGGACTGCTCAACCAAAAAGTTCTTTTTTAATCAAAGGAAATTGTGGAGATCCTCGACAGTATGAAATGTGTTTGCAACTATCCTTTATTATTAAATCCTGATGGGGCATCTGTTTTATCCTATTCAATAAAGCCCTTTATAGATTTTGATTCTTTCCTTTCTTGAAGCAGGCTAACACTTCCTGCTGTAGGCTCTGGATGTGCATCCTTTTGAGTTTTCCATCCAGGGATTGCTCTTGTTCCCTGTTGTTGTAGTGAAGATCAGACAACCTGGGTTTTCTTCTTTAACTTTACCTTTGACTTTGCTTGTACCCTTAGAAATGTCTGTTTCACTTTATACAACAGCCCACTTTCATAGACAAGTGGGGTTTTCAGCAGTCACACCTCACATATATCTGACTGCCTTCCATCTTCTCTTAAACAAAACGCATCTCAACCTTCCACCATTTAACGCCACCTATTTCATTTCCTGTTTTCATGAAACTACTTTTTGTTAGCCCTCAGGAGAGGGACCATTAGAACAATTCTTACCAGTTGCTTAACAGTTTTGATGGCCTCTGTGTTACCATTGCACCCCAGCAATACTGACCTGAAGGTAAACTGCAACTACTTCCCCATCTTATACTCTGTCCACACATGGGAAAACCCAAGCTTCCACCACTGAAGGTCTAACATATGCACAGAGGGGATTCTCAGGTGACCTTAAACATGATCCCATGTTTAAAAGACAATTTAACCCCATCCCTAAAAAATCTTGAACATCTAAGGGCTCTGCACTTACCAGTGCATCCTACTCCAGGAGGGCAAACTTCCTGCAGAAAATACACATGAATTCTCTTTCTGCTTGCTGCTTCACTGTTAAAGGCTATGAACCTGCTAATTACTCTGAAAGAAATCATGCCCTCTGTTCTCATAAGGGCAGATTTTGCTGATACAGAACATTTCCCACTCAACTCAGCCTTCTAATATTTTCAGACAGTCATTTGAACATGGCAGAGGTGTCTAAGTCTCATACCTATATCTAAACACAAGTATTCATCCTGAACTACCTTACTGTGCCGCCTGGGTTGCAACTAATTCTGGGGACTTGGCTGGGTATCTTAGCCAGACCAACAGTAGTTTTTCTTCCCCCACCTGGGCTACTGTCCAGGCATCCCATACAGACTTTTGGGATAGACACAGGCATGCTGAGCTATCAACTTTCAGCATAATCATGAGTCGTTATTCTAATTGAAGGGACCAGTCCTACTGTGAGCTGCAGTAAAGGCCTTTGACACTGGAAAGGAGATTAGCTCGTATTTACCCTGTTCGAAGACAGCTACATCCCTTGAATGATGCTCAGTATCTCCACTGAAGAAGGTTATGTATAAATCAAAGTAGCATTTTACAAAGCATTTACAAAACAATTCCAGGAGATTGTTATACATTTCATGTCTTCTGCCTAGATAGAATTGTGCTGGATACCATTTTTGGCAAACTGTTCCCTGCCACTGAACTCCAGTATTCCAGAGTCAGTGCTGTCACCCTTAGCCAGGAAAACTGCTTCTTCCTTTAGCCCACTGCTAAATCTCTGGCCTGTAAGTCCTTAGGTTGACTGCACTGAGGGAGTGGGAAATCATTTCTTCAGGATGCTGCATCATAGCCCCTCTCCTGCTCCCACTCTAACCCCTCCAATTGCCCCTGGACCCAGAAAGAGCTATCTTCTGCTGCACCCTTTGCACCCAGGTGAGCAGTAAAAAAAAAAAAAGATATTTTCCAGTGTTACCAGCACTGACATAAAGTAATTTGTCATCTTATAAACTCTTCTCTTTAGTCTATTTTTTACCTTTGATGATGTGTTTTATCCCTGGAACCCCATCATACCTCAAGAAATTGTTCCTAAGTAATTCTACCAAGAGTCATCAATGCCATTCACAGGTGACCTTCCCAATATCAGGAATAAGCCTCAAATACAGCCAATGACTGAGTCCAAGAATTCATGGTCTTAGTTCCTCCTTGGTTCCCTTCATTCCTTCCTCACCACTCCAGTGCAAGTTTGAAATCCAGCTACTTTGTATGGGCACTGCATCGATGTGCTACTAATGGCTGTAAATTGGGCCTTTAGGAAAGGTAGAGCTCACAGACCCATAGGATGCACCATCACCAGGGAGGCTCGTAAGGGGGCCAAGCAGCTCTGACAATGCAATAAATGTCTGAGACAGTCAAATAATGTGATTGTCTGTGCTTGAGAGCTGTATGGACATTGATGAAAAAACATATGCAAAATTTGTGTTCTGCATATCTCTAGGAGCACTCCTGTCTTTCTGCAGCGTTAAAAGCCAGCCCTCCATCTTCAGACAGAAGGGGGCCAAGGACAGGATGTCTGTGATGGTGCCACCTCAGGCCCACATGTCACCCACATTTGATATTTATGGTGGCTGCTCTCAAAACATATCTGTTTCTCAAGTGCATTCCATTCAAGCAGCTTTCTGAAAATCCAAATGTCTACACAGTGGTTTTATCTTACAACAGCAAACTACCTTTGCACAGATAGGCTGAAGTTCTGTGTTTGTACATGTCTGTCTGTGACTCTTCTATGCAAATGTGTCCCACTGGCTCTGACCCCGAGGTTTGGTTGCAATAGCACCAGGTAATCTTTTCTGTGCAGTTTCCACAAAGAAGCAGTGCTTAAGTATTCCTATGGGCAGCTGATGAATTTGGGGGTCTTGCATGGTAAAAATGTTTGTGTTTTACAGACAGCCCAAAGACGCCTTAAGGAATATCCTCGCAGGAATTTTTGCTGATGCAGTTTGTTTTGTTGCTTCCTAATTGGAAGGAGGCCTTGTTATCAGCATTTGTGCCCAGTTGCGCAGATTGTTTACCTGCTGTGAGGGAGCCGCAGCACTCTATATTTAAAGTCAGAGCTGCTAATACTATTATTTTCTGAGAACACAGCCAACAAAAATATCAAAGCTGCCCAAGGTTAACATGATGGTACCTCCTCTCAGCTGTGGCCTCCAGTTATAAGAAGCTTTGTGGTTAGTCAGGGAAAATCTCTCAGTTCTCAAGAGTTTAAATTTTAAGAGGATGTAAAGGATAACAGGTTTCGCTACTAAGGTTTATTCCAAGAATGATGGTGGTTTCAAGAGCAGAGTCCTATCCTTGCTTCCCAAGCCCTTCTGAGATCCTCTTTGTAAACTCCAGGTGACTTTATCTGAGAAGTAGTTGTGAAGGGCTTGGGAGACACCAGCCAGTACACACCAATATTGATAACTGGGACTGACAAAAATAGGATTCTGTTTCTGGATGATCCCCACAAGGTGCAGTGAGGCCAGAAGCCCTCTGACCTGAGGTTGGGTGGAATGTGGTCGAAGAAGAGTAGTCCCTGCCCTGGAAGACAGGTGGATCTCAGACTACAAGGTGATGAGGAATGAGGGTCAGTGATTCAATACATTTCCTTGGAACCACTCAGATTTATTAGGAATGGCCCTTTATAAGAAATAAAACAAGAAGCATTTCTTTTTATATAGAAATACAGGGAAGGAGAAAGTTGATACTCTCAGCAATTGAAACTAAGAGAATCTGGAAACTCTTGTTTAAAGGGTATCTTCTCAGAAACCTTTGTTTAACATCAATGCACTCATCAGACACTTTTCTTAATGGATTGTTCTCAAAAAAATTTATGTTTTCCCTGAAGCACCCAGGAGATGCCTGCATTTACATGTTCAGGGCTTATACGTTAAATGGGAAATACGTGTTTGCTAACACATTACATTACATTACAGTGAGGGTATTTTTTTTTAATTATTCCTTTTATTTATCAGGCTGATTGCAGCCTTTTTTGTTTAATCAAGTACATGTGTGCTGTCTACATCTGTGATGGCAAAGCAGCAAAATGGGATGTGAGATAGGGAAGTGGCTGGAATTCACTGAAGACCACTGCTTGTTCACATGCTTCTGTCTGAAACAGGTGGATCTGGAGGGAGTTATTTTGAGTTTAAGTTAATGCTGACCTCAGCTGAAATAATTCGCCCTCTCGCTCTTCCTCCACTACAGAGTCAAGAGAGAGCTGTCTGACTGCTGTGCGTGATTGTACACATCTGTCAACAGAATCGGAGATCCGAATGCAAAATGTAGCACTCGGGAACACCATGTGGGTTTCCGACACTCCCTGAAGGACGCGAGGACCATAAACCAGTGAATGGATTACAATAAGGTGTAAATAGAGCATTTTTATCTGTGACAGATGTAACCCTGCTCCAGCACTGCTTACATTATTTAAAGGAAAATGGTCTCTATTTCAAACCAGCTTTCTGAATTTCAAATGAGAATATCAGTCACAAGTATTTTTCCATGCAAATAATTGCAAGCCTTCTTTGGAGGTGGTTTGGCAGTGTTGTTTTGGAGGGGGCTGGCCTTTAGCTCCCACAGAGCACCCCTTCCCCAGTGAGCATAAAACCAGAGAAGGGACTGCAGGCTTCTGCATCTCCTGCCACTCCAAGCAGGGAAAGGCTTGCTTTGCTGCCCTGGCTTGCCATTTGAAGCCTGCAGCACCATGAGCCAGCTAGGCTGTAAGAGAGTTATGAGGAATAATGTCCCAAAGCCAAGAAGCAGGTGTGAGACATGCTTCTCACTTGTGCAGACATATGCTACAAAATGTTGCAACCTTTCCTGCATATTATCTTAATGTATAGTCATTAGGCAGGACAGAGTGGAGAGCGCACATATGGAAAACGTCTCTTATTTGGAGACAGGAGCGTGTACTTTCCCTTTGATGCTGGCACATGCAAGGAAATACTGATATGCCAACTCCAAACTGCAGATCACAACCTGATAAAGAGACAATCTCAAAGAAGGCAGGAATTTTACCAGGTTTTAGGCTACAAATATTTTTTATGAATTATTCCCAGAAGCAACACAGCTGGATCCTGGATGACTGTATCGGTAAGTCCTACCAGAGAAATAACTTGAAAGACAGAGACTTGGGATGAAGGTTGTGCTAAATTCAGGTAATATGGGCCTATGGCATTGAGTTAGCTCATTCGTTGGACAATCTTTAGTGTGCTCACAGCTTTTGAGTCAGGAAAGGAAACATGCATGTCAAATAGCTGGGTAAGAGGGTGTAGCTGAGTAGAATATTCATATCAATAAATGGCCAGATTCTAACACCTTTGAAGTGCTGGATTATTTTAGTTTTCCCTAAAAGTAAATCCTGATGACCTCCAAAGACATCTAAAGTATTCTAGACTCTTAAACTAGCCAAGAAGCAATCACAGACACTGACTTGCCGCAGGAAACAAACCCACAGAGCAGCTGATGGCTGGGGTTTAAGGAATCGTTGTATTGTATTACTAGGCAAAAACTGGTAGAATTCAGGCAGAACAAAATAATCCTGTCCCGAAAAGTCTAATTAAAAAGACCATACCAGTTAAGGGCTGGTTATCTGAAGATTTTTGAAAGATTCAGGCATTAAGCAAGAATAAGAATGATGTGGTTATTACCAATGAGATAAAATCAGGATCTTTAGAAGTTTGCCTGAACTTCCAAAAATTAAAAAGCAAACCCCGCAAGTACAGGCAAAGTTGCTTGCGAAGTAACTTTTCAGGGGAAAAGGAGAGAGTTTCATTTCTTGGAATATTAAAAAACATAGCCAAAACCTAGGAAATGAGTTACAGAAAATGAATGTACATTTTCATGGAGATGAATTAGGTGAACTTCATGGCACAACAGGAGCACTATTTTTTCATTTCTGTCTCTATTCAACTTCAGCTACAGAGACATAATCATACCGGTATAACATTCCAGTGATTTTGTAGACTTGATCTTTTGGGACAGGCACGTAAATATACCTCAACATATTTCTCTCTTTCTCTCAGCCGGTGTAGCTTAGATTTTTATATAGATCACATCCTGCACTGCTGTTCTGTTCCCAGCTGGGGAGATGTTCCGTGCAACAGCAAAAATAACACACTGACGTAAATCCATGAACATTTATTCAGCCACTGTCGAGTCCATGTTCAGGCTTGATCCTGTTGCTTGTACTGCCCTTTCCGGATGTGTGCATGGATGGACAGAAACAGGTCACTAGAGCCATGCTGCGTCCAGCTATCACATTTCTCTCCGCATTTTCTTAGCCTTTCACTTCCACTGCTCAGATTCCAGTCCTATGAAATCTTGGGCTTTCCCTCAGTGGTGCCCAGAGAGGGGAAGATATTAATGAAGCACATAGCTCTGCTACTCTCTGAGAGTCAGTGGAGATAGAGGTGTATGGCTTCTTCTCTTTGCATACTCCAGAGTAAGGGCAACTTGCAAAAGAGGGATTTTTCCTCATGTCTGTTTATAAAAGATTAGGTTTGTGCTGCATAGCTGTAATTTGCGCATTTTCATGTTGGTGTTACTTAGACATTACTGACTGAGAAGCTTTGATACCTAGAGCAATTGTGAAATTTCATCAATGAAATGGGTAAATCTTGCAATACTCATCAGCTACTTCCCAGAGCGTACCTTTAGCAAGAGACATTCCAGTGTCTTGTAGGATAAGGAATTTTCTTGAGAAGTTTGTGTATAATTTTGAAAACTGGAGAAATATGATGGCACTGTTGTTGCTTCAAGGGCATCTCCCAAGCAGGCAGTAATGAAAGACATGTGACACATACTGGTCATGGAGAACAATCCCTCCCTGTCACCTGCCACCCATCCAGAGTAAAGTGCGCTTGTGTGCTTTACTCAGAAAGCCAGCCCATACCTTTTTTTCTGTACTATGAGTGTCAAAGCACTGAACTCATCCTATTACTCTCTGTTGTTTATAGTCCTGATGCATATTTCCAGTCCCTGCCAGAGATGAAAGGCTCACTGGACTTGCCACAGTTTGTTAATTGCACAAAGCATTTGATTTGTTCCAAGCATGAGGGCATATTCAGTACAGCCAAGACAAGCTGCAAAATTCTTCTGCTTCTTCCATGATCTGTCATCACCTGCCTTCTAGCCAAGATGTGGTTTGGAAGAATCAGTGGGTAAACAGCATGTGGAACAAATCATATCTGGAAAGAGAAAAAATCCAAAGTAGTGGTAGTGCTGCACACGTTGCTGGCTCTTGTATAGGGATCTTCTTGCTGGACTCTGCAGGCTCTTGGTGGACAAGGAATTTTCTTTTATTGATATTAACCTGTTCTTTTTTTTTTTTTTAATCTCCCAACTGTACCTGCTACCAAGCTACTGATGATTTTAATATGCATGGCATGAAATCAGGTTTTTCAGGGCAACAAAAATTCACCTCTCAGAAGGAAAACTTTGAACCCAGTCCAAGTTTCCTTTAGTTTGCTCTCTGTTGCCATGTGGTTATATGCAACCTGTATGTAACATGGTTGCATGTAACAAAGTACGGATAAAACTGGTTTCAGTTGAACGAATGAAAATAATATGACTTAAGCTCAAATATTTAAGTAAATTATTTATCTGTACTACGAATTACACAGATAAGCTTTTAAAATCAAATCTCTTTTCCTCTAACTGATGATGTTTCTTTATTTTATGAGTGTTGAGTGGTCTTTCTTTACAGGACAAAGTTGTTTTCTTACCTGCTTTTCTAGTTCCTGTACGTCAGAAAGAAGAGCTGGTTTTGATTTCAAACAGTGTAGAAGAACATTTCAGTTCAGAATTATAGCAACAGGATTTTAACTGGCATAATTTTGTAAAATGTTACACTTTAAGATCATAGACTACTCTGTAAAATACAGTTTTAAAACACTTAAACTATTTAAACTGCTCAGCAGTGGCAGTACGATGGGGAACAGGAAAAGAACAAAACGAACTGTGTCTGATTTCTCTTTCCCCTCTGTGCAGAGTTGCAGTCATTAAGATTCTCATCACTACTGTCAAGTAAAGCTTCCTTCCCCCCTGCATGCACAGCGTGCAGAGGAAGGGGTTCCTTGCCTTCACCCATGCTCTGCTCCACTGCAGGGAGCACTGCTGAGACTGTAGGTTGTCAGGGACCAAGAGGATGGTGGGGTAGATGGGAGGGATGAGATGGAGGATCTGCTCAGGCCAGGATGGGGGTTCGGAGGGAAGCACAGACCTCCATGCATCCTACATCACTCAGGAGGACAAGACTGGTGGGCAGCTGGTCTAGCTGTGGCCCTGTGCCCAAAGAGCTGTGTGTGTGGCTCAAGGATCTTTCTCAAGATTCAGCTTCTTCCATGCCCAGTTAGGATGGCAGCAGGAGAGTGACACTCAGCCATGCTCAGTGGTATGCCTGCAATTGTTCCTTAACCTCCCTCTACCTCCAAGACCGTAAGACAAAGTAATATTGGATCCCTGTGGAGGACATACTCTGTGCAGCTTTGTCCTTTTAATCTCCAAATGCTCTTCCAGTTTAAGCTGTTTGTGGCAAGACCTAGACTTAAATTGCTGAATGCAGACGTCACAAATTGCTTTTCAATATGCCCTGGTGATTCCTGGAGCTGCTGAAAAGACCTGAAAGGGTGAGTTGTAAAAGAAGGTTTTAGTTTGGACAACCTTTGAACTGCTTTCTACTAGTTCAGCATCTGGTCCCACAGGAGTGATGAACCAAAAGGTACAAAGGGAAAATGAAAGTGCTTTCTCAGAGAATGGGCTCATAGCCCTTGAAACTCTTTGCCAAAAGATGAAAGTAAATGTCATAAAGAAACAGGGAACTCTGGGGAAGGTGGGAAACCTCCTTCCATGGCAATTTTCAAAGATAGATGCAGAGGAATATCTCCTTGAATATGTCGTTCTCTGGAGATACACAAATTTGTCTGGATATAATCCTGTGCAACCTGCTCCAGGTGAACCTGCTTTGACAGGGGGGATGGACTAGGTGATCTCCAGAGGTCCCTTCCAACCCCAACCGTTCTGTGATTCTACGATTGATTCTGTGATTCTGAAAATCTGTAATATGTGGAGCAGGGCAGTTTGTAATTGCTTTCCACTATATTACTGCCGTATCCTTCCTAAGCAGTCCATGTAGAGGACTGCCAGATACAGGAACCTGGGCAAGACAGATGCTCCCTCCAAGTTGGTTATGACAATTCCTGTCTCCTGAAGGACCTGTAATAGCTCAGCCAGGAGAGAGGCAGCCTTCAGCACATCACCTGGGAAAGGTACTGCTCCTGCAGCTCTATCGTCACCAAAACCAACAAACCAAAAACATGTTTAGGAAAAAATGTGCCTTGTTGGTGCTCACCACCAGCGTGGCAGAGAACTGAATGGAAAAATTGTCCCTCCAGCACTGCGACATACTCCTTGCAAACACTGCCACGAAAATTCTCCATCAAATCCTCTGGGCTTTAAAGGAATGAAAATGTGCCAAAACACTTGGGGGCAATTGCATATTTATTTATTTATTTATTACCTTCTTTATAAGTGTGTTCATCTGGCATTAAGGTCCGATATTGGATATTCAGGTTGTATTCCTCTTTTAATTATGAAAATGTCTGAATCTTATGTTACAATGTTTTTCTTTCTTCCTCCCCCTATCCTCTTCCTTTCAACCTAATTCCTTGAGATGCCAAGGGTTACTGGTCTGCAGTTAGTGACTGGAAGGTTCTACTCTGATAATTATATTTAATATTTAATTTTTATATCAATATTGATATTTGATCTAAATCTACTTGGCATGATTTTAGTGCAGCTCTCTAGTTATTTGGAGGAAAGACTCCAAATGCACCCATCTTGTTGACTCTGCATCTGGAGAGCTGCAGACCAGTCCAGACTGGGAACTTTGGTGGCAGGGCTGGATGGGAAGAAATAAGTTTTTTCCTACCCAGGGAGGGCAGCCAGGCTCCCTCACCCAGCAAAGCAGCTCACAGCAGCACCCAGGCACCACTGTTGCAGGGGCCAGTAAGTACTGCAAACTTGAAAGTAAATAGCTCAGCTATGAGGTTCAGAGCAGACGGAAAGTTGAGGAGAAAGGGAGCTGAACTGAGAACACCTCCATATTAGGGTAGGCTACTGAGCAGGGGAAGGGAGCTGCAGTCTGGCAAAGGGATCTTGGTGACAAAGTGCGTAAATGTATTGTCACAAGTCCTGTCTCCTTGTTCTTGATGAAACCAGACCTCTATCCTGATTGGACACAGCTCTGGACCTACTTCCTGACTGCTGCTCAGAAGCTGCATGCTTATATATCTTTTAAATTCAAAATCTCTATGATAAACAGCGGGTAATGCACAGCACTGTGTTTACCATCTCTTCTCCTGTGAGCAGATTTCTTAATTGTCTCGAGTGATGACTGTATATTGCACTAACCCTCCCAGTCCCCATGAGGCCTCACGCTTGCCTGACTTTCCTGCAGGGGTTTTCTCAGAGCAGATGGTTTTGCTCTCAGAAGCTGCATTTTTTTTTAGCAAGAACAGTTATGGCCCAGCAGCTGAGTGGTCCCCAAGGCAGGTGTGGAACCATCTCTGGAAAGAGCCTTCTGGAGGGAGCAGGGACAGATCATAGCTGGGACTGCTGCCTACTGAGATCACAAAGGCCCACAGGACAGAAGCAAAGCACAGCAGGCTGGGCACAACCCATTCCTGAAATAACACATCTGATCCTTCATCTTATTTTAAACAATATTTTGCAATAACAAAAAAACTTCACAAGTTCTCACTCCATCTGAGCATTGCGCCTTCCTATCTTTCACAACAGCACTAGCTAATCAGGCAATTTTTACGTATTACAAGGAACAACCCTTTTCCCAAATGATTTTCTGCACTCCTGGAGTACTTTGCTTTGTAATATTGGATGGCACTTAGAAAGATGGTTATTCCCACTCTGCAAATGAGGAAAATGAGATACAGAAAAGTTATGCAATCGGGTCAAGGCACAATTGTGTTTACAGAAATAGGTAAGAAAAGCCAGAAAATCCTGACAGCTGTGTAAAATCTCTTGATCTTTTTCACAGCACCAAAACTAGTTCATTTCCTTGCACGCTGCATTGGAGAGGGTCATCTATTACAGGTAAAGTTTGTCTTCTGTCCTTAATTATTCCATACAAACTGACCACTAACAGAGAGCCACCAGTCCTGAGAAAGCCCTATGCAAATATTTAACCTATTACCAATAGTTATGGGCATTTGGGCTAATACATGGTTGTACGCCTGACATGCTAACATGAACTTTGCATATGGAAACTGCTTTGTGAACACACAAAGCAACTGCTTTTGAAGTGTCATATTTTAAGGCATTTTTTTAAAGAGCAAATGTCAAAGGAATGCCCCCTCAAGCCCCTAAAAAATTCAACTGTGCATATTTTGATTAATCTTTTGCCAAAGTTTGTTTTTAATTGGTATTTTTTTACATTTAATTACCATATATAAGTGCAGAAATGCAAGCCAAACCACAAAAATCCCCCTATTTTATTTAACACTCATAATAAGTTACAGTAAAATTGTCAAATGCACATATTTTGTAACAAACTTGGAAACCCTCTGTCTTGAGCTGGGACAGTTAGATTTCTGCATTAAGGCCACTCTGCAATAAAGCCGTTTCCCTGAAAAGCTTCTATTCTTAGACGAGCGGAAGAACTTAGTGTTCCTCAAAAATAGTAACAATATGTGCTCAGTAAAGCACGGGGGGTAACCACGAGGGCTTCCAGCAAAAAAGATCTAAGTTGCACATGGCAAAGCATTTCAACCAACACTCTGGAGACAAAGTTTTGGGAATGAGTTCAGCCTCTGAGTTATACAAACTTGAAAAGCCTTTGGGTGTTGACCATTACAGTATGATGCTCGTGGGATTCATTTCAGGTGTGACAAACACACTTCATCCTTGCCAGCACATGGGGAACTAGGGATGCTTTCTGAAGGCCCGGCTGGCAGCATCTCAAAAATCAGTTGCCTGCTAATGAGTTTCCACGCCTGACAAACTGATCGTGAATTTTTTAAGTCCTTTCAATTATGAAGCTATTGTCCACCTGATCCTGTCACTGCCTACAGCATGCCTTTCCACTAATTTTAATGGCCTTTGGAGTCACCTGAGGGAGTGGGCTCTGGACCTTAGTATAAACATGCCCTCAGGGACGGAAAGGTGAAGTCAGCCTGTGAGCACATTAGAGGTTTCACATTTTGGTGGCCTGAAGGCAAAGCTTGCTATTGAAGGCTCCATCCCATGGTTCTGTGGTAAAGGGTGTATGGAGTGAAGGGTAGTGGGATGCCAATGAGGGTTAAATCTATGCCCTGAGAAACAACAGTGAGAAATTGTGAGCCAGGGGCTTTAAAAAGGCAGTGATATATGGTAACATAAATCCACCCAAGAAAACAGCCACCAAAGATGCTGTGAAGTGGCTTCTTTCTGACCTCGCCATAGCCCTCTCCCTTTCTTTTCAGTGGGCAGAGTGAAAGCCTCACACAAATGCGCACTTTAACCTGATTGTGATAAGCAGTGCTCAGCATCCACTCAGAGTCATCCCACAATGAGGAGGAAAATCCCTGTTAGAGATAGCAGGTGTCACCATGGCTGTATGCATGGTGGAGAACACCACTTGCATACAGGAAAGTAGTGGCCTTGGTGGCATGCTTGCCCTGGAGTGATGGCTTGGCCTCCCGCTTGAGACACAGATATAAAAATAGGCATACTTTTCCTCAGGGCCTCACTAGCAGTGTACTAAGATCTACTCTGAGCACCAGTGCATTTATTTTTTTCCTCAAGGCATTAAATGTTTGTTTATTGTCATGTTATGCTGCATAAGAAGAAATGTAGTCTTGTGGAAACAGGACAAACACACCTTGGGTGACAGAACAGCAAGCTTGCCTGCTCCATCCTCCCCATCATTTCTGGACAAATAAGCATGTCTCTAAACCTGTTTCACTCTAGCCATGCACACAGGAGACTGGGCCAAGGTTTGCTGAGAGGCACTGTGCATAGGCTGCAAGAAGAAAGTAGTTCTCCTCTTGTTCTGCAAGCATCCTTGTTGAGATTGGTGAAAAATGAGTTTGAGCCACGTGGTCTGACAGAGGCTGCAGCAGTTCCTTCCCCTTGCTTCTGAGCTGTAGAGCCCCAGCACATAACACAGCACCCCAAATGGCAAGCAGACCTTCCCCAGGATGGCACCTTTCAAAGGACTCACATGCAGCTGCCTCTTCCAGCCTTCCTCTGACAACTGCGATTTAATGTGACATCTCAACGTTACAAGCTCCTATCTCCCATCATAGTCCTATGATAGCTGATGATTTAATGAGAGTATAGCTGTGGAAACAAATGGTTACCTGAACAGCTGAGGGCTAATTTTTCCTTTAATTTCTTTTTTCTTTTCTTTTTCAAAAACCACATTTCTGATTTTCACAGGAGAACAAACATACTGATTTTGAAAAGAATACAACCTTTTGTTTTGCTTTGGGGTTTTTAAGCCAGTCTGATTGTTTGGGAAAAAGAAAAGTCTGGGTGCCAAGGCAGTGGTAGGGTCAGGAAGAATGCAACTAGAGAATAAGACCCCTCAGGCTTCTGATGAGAACTTCAGGGATTTTGAGAAACAGGCCCATTTCTCATTAACTTCCTTCACACACTGGTTTTATTTATGCTACAGCTATGTTTGCTGATTCATTGGCTATCTAGCCTGTCCAACTGCTTAATCTCAACCTATCGAGTGTGGGTTTGTGGAGATGTAGCAGCAGATGGATACCATTCCTTCAGTAAATCTTTTTACAGTGTTTGTTTATAGTGTGAAGGAAAGGACTCTGAAGGAATCCAGAAAGCCACAGATTTCAAAGACTACAAATTGCTCATGGAATAGACTCACCACAAATCTGGCTGAAACTGGTGGGTTATCCACCGTTGCTCCCATGGCAGCTTATGTGGGGAGGTAGACCATAAGCAGATGTTTGTGCTGCTGAGCTGCTGGTCCTCTGTGTTGCAACAGGAGGGATGAAGAAGAACAAGCACAATGCAGACAGGTTGTCAAGACTATCTGCTCTGTTTGATAGAGATCTTTGTCATTATGACTGGAAAAAGGGTAATATAATCCCCATTTTCAAGAAGGGGAAAATGGATGAGCCAGGGAACTACAGACCAGCCAGCCTCACCTCTGTGCCTGGCAAAATCTTGGAGCAGATTCTCCTGGAAGCCATGCTAAGGCAAGTGAAAAACAACAAGGTGGTTGGTGACAGCCAGCATGGCTTCACTAAGGGGAAATCCTGCCTGACCAATCTGGTGACATTCTATGATGGGGCTACAGAACTGATGGGCAAAGGTAGAGCAGCTGATGGTCATCTACCTGAACTTGGGCAAAGTGTTTGACACTGTCTCACACGACATACCTTGTCTCTAATTTGGAGAGACATCAATTTGATTGTGGGCCACTCAGTGGATAAAGAACTGGCTGGATGGCCGCACGCAAAGAGTTGTGCTCAATGGCTCAATGTCCAGCTGGAGACCAGTAACGAGTGGTGTCCCTCAGGGATTGGTGTTGGGACTGGTCTTGTTCAACATCTTTGCTGGTGACATGGACAGTGGGATTGAGTGCGCCCTCAGCAAGTTTCCTGCTGACACCAAGCTGTGTGGTTCGGCTGATATGCTGGAGGGAAGGAATGGCATCCAGAAGGACCTTAACACACTTGTGAAGTGGGCTGATGCCAACCTGATGAAGTTTAACCATGACAAGTGCAAAGTCCTACAGATGGGGCAGAGCAATCTCAGGCACAGCTACAGGTTGGACAGGGAAGAGATTCAGAGCAGCCCTGAGGAGAAGGACTTGGGGCTGTTGGCTGATGAGAAAATGAACATGAGGTGGCAGTGTGCGCTCGCAGCCCAGAAAGCCAACTGTATCCTGGGCTGCATCAAAGGGAGTGTGACCAGCAGGTCGAGGGAGGTGATCCTGCCCCTCTACTCTGCTCTCCTGAGACCTCATTTGGAGTATTGTGTGCAGTTCTGGTGTCCTCAACATCAAAAGGACATGGAACTGTTAGAACAAGTCCAAAGGAGGGCCCCGAGGATGATGAGGGGACTGGAGCACCTCGCGTATGAAGATAGGCTGAGAAAGTTGGGTTTGTTCAGCCTGGAGAAGAGAAGGCTGCATGGAGACCTCATAGCAGCCTTCCAGTATCTGAAAGGGGCCTATAGGGATGCTGGGGAGGGACTCTTCATGAGGGACTGTGGTGATGGGACAAGGGGTAACACGTTCAAACTTAAACAGGGGAAGTTTAGGAAGTTTAGATTGGATATGAGGAATAAATTCTTTACTGTAAGGGTGGTGAGGCACTGGAATGGGTTTCCCAGGGGAGTTGTGAATGCTCCATCCCTGGTGGTGTTCAAGGCCGGGTTAGACATAGCCTTGGATGGCATGGTTTAGTGTGAGGTGTCTGTGCCCATGGCAGGGGGGTTGGAACTAGATGATCTTAAGGTCCTTTCCAACCCTAACTATTCTATGATTAGATCAAAACCAGTTCGCTTAGACAAGATTTTTTTACCTCTGATCCTTTTTAGTGCCTGGCTGGAGGTATTCACTCATTGCCCTGCATCCACCATCCATTTCTTTGAGATCTATTCAAAAAAGGCATCAGTGACTAGATAAAGATATATAGATAGACAAATGAGGGCTGATTATGATTGCTTTAGTATTTTTCTTTTCACTCTTAGACTTAAAAGAAAAAAGGATTTTAAAAAAACCCCAAGAGAAATAAATCCAGCTCTGCAGGCAGACTAGAATCTCACAGTGGCAGCTAAAGGCATCAGTCAGGGGAAAAAAGTGCTCTGTAACAACTCCCAGAGCAACCAGAGAAGACAAGAGCTGGAGTACTCCCTCTTTGCGCCCAGTTTCAATCCAGATCTATGATTCCAGCTCCTCAGTCAATGGTGCAGTGTGCCCTTGGGACCATCAGTACAGGAGATATTATCATTCTGTACCTGGTCGTGGATGTAGCAGCCAAGAACCTGAAGTACAAAACCAAGAAATATTGTGGCTTGGATGTCCCAGTTCTAGAAAGGTAAACACAATTTCTGTATGGGGTACATATGAACCTAATTGCAGTTAGGACATGTGCAGAGAGTGAACTTATCTCTTTCAATACAAAAGCTGAAGTCAGTGTGGCCAAAGCTAAAGGCATTGGTCTTCTCATTTAGAGGCGGTAACACACTGGATATCTCCAGCTAATCCCATGCAGATTGGCACATCTGCTGCACAGACAGCTATGAAGCTGGGTCCAAAAAGCAGGGGAAGCTGCTAGGAGCTCCCCTGGTTCACAGCAAGATGACCATTTTGGCAACATGCAGGCTCCCGCACCACAGAGCCTGCCCCATTTCAGCATGTTCCAGCCACTCATGGGAGCCAACAGGCTCCTTGTTCTGCACAGGCTGCATCTGCCAGGGGAGATGGACTGGTGGAAGGGGATTTCGAAATGGCAAAAGTTGTTCAATGCAGAACACTGTTTCTGAATTTGTTTTCTGCCTATAAGCAGATCACACAAATCCCACCTCAACATGCTCTCCCTTCAGGAGCCTGGGAGGCTTATTTTAGAGAGATCAATGAGTGCTTTTACAAGTTGCTGATCTTGTCTTAATGTGTCCTCCAGCTGGCCACGTCCTTCCATTTTGTTGGAACCAAGGCAGGCTATTTTCTCCACCTGTGCTTGCTGAAAGCAACCTCGATGTGTCTGATAGTACCACCGTCAGTCTGTGCTCGTCATTCCCTACTGCAGCTGACACTGTAATACATTTTCTGTCTGGTGAAATTTAGAGGCACATTAACCTGCTTGACAGGAACAGCGAGGCACGAACAGCTCCTGAGGAGAAACGTCCACAATGCAGAAAATGTTTCAGGGTTCTTTAAGCTGCAGCTTGATACATCTATAAATTATGTTTGCAGTCTCACAGATACCCAGCCAAAAAAAAACCCCAAAGTATAAAAACTCATAACCTTCCTTGAAACATAGCTGAGTTTGCTGCATGACTTTTCTAGATATTTCTGTCTTCCTTAAATAATCAAAAGCAAAATCACCTATGAGACTGTCTTCATGCCCACTAGTCTGCTGCTAATTTCAGAGCTATTTGGTCCGTGCCATGAGGATTAGTTGTGACCAGTGCATTTGCTCCAGAGTCAAATCCAAAGTCAAGAAATGACCTTTCCATGTCTGTACTTGAGTATGCCTGTTTGATTCGCAGTTTCCAGGGCTGCTGGTGCTGGTGGTGGAGCAGTACGTGCTGCTGTCTGGGGCTTTGCAGTGGCCTGGCTTGGCAGCTTTGCCCTTAGCAGCTCTGCAGAGCAGGAAGGGAAAGGATGCAATGCCCTGGGGTCCTGGCTGTGGCACAGTGCAGGGACTCCTGTACTGTTTTTCATTGAGGACCAGCTCTTTCCCAGTTGGTGCATGAGAGAGCCATTGACACTCAAGAGATTTCTGGCAGGCTTCCCTGGAGACAGGTCACTTCCAGCAAGACATGAGAGGAGCCTGGGAGTGATTCAAGTGTACCAGGCAGCATGGAAAAAGTAACTGGTACTGGTCATCCCCCGCCATTTATTTTAGGAGGAGCAGTCATTCCTAGCTGGTGGTGATGGCTATTGTCAGAGATGCTTGAAACCAGGGTTAATAGCGCTGCTGGTATCTTTAACTTGAAAGCGACCATAACCGAAAAGAAATCTTTCTGTCAAAATGCTGGGTTTGCTGGTTTTATCTTCTAGTTAGTAGCATAGCTGCATTAATCACTACTTTCTTCCTCTCGCCCTCTCTCCCTATGTACTTGAATGGCTCCTGTCACACTCATATCTGCTTGCCTCTCCCCTAAAGGAATTTAAGAGTAAAAATAACTCTCTATCTCCTTTCCCAGGCTAGAGAACTGCTTCCAGTTTATAATTTCCTAGAAGAAAACTGGACATACTTTCTCCCAAAAGAGCTGTTCTCCTCAGCAGGAGTATCTAATAGGAAAGTTACACCAAACAGCAGCTGGATGTAAACAGAATAGGGAAAAATCCCAGGACCTGGATCTTTCCCTGGACATATGACAGGAATGTAATTTCTGTTATGCTTGTATAATCTTAAATTACATCACAAGAGCTGCAAAGGAAATAGATATTTACCTGTAGAAATGTACATATTTAATTCAAGTGTAGGATGTTTTGAGATGCATTAGTTAATGCTGTAGGACACTATGAAGATGTAAAATGCTGCATTTGTGACAAGTAGTATCATTATTAAAGCTGAATTGAATAACGCAGTAAAGATACTGCAGAGTAATTGAAAATAAACAATTTCTTCCAGTTGTTTGAGGGAAAAAGCACAAAAAGGTTAGTCTCTCTTATTAAAGAATTAGCAAACCATTCACTGCACTTGCTGTAGGGAGATGAGTATTTATTTCCCAGCAAAAGACCTTTTTCCAAAAGCCACATCCGTTTGATACTTCCAATTAAATCAAAGAACATGTTTCTTTTTACAGATGCTTTATTGCTTGATAAATGATCCTACCAATTTATACGAAAGGAATTGTCATTCCTAACTACTTGAATATAGCACCACTATAAAGGAGGGTATTCAGTGAAGCCACCTGGTAAGATCTTCCACAAGAAGATCAGGAGGCATTCCCAACTGCACTTCCAATATAAGGACGTGCCCTTTGATCAGTGTATACCACCACTTTTCTATCTTTACAATCATTTCTGCCTTGACAGCCTGACTTCCCAGGAATTGGTGCTGATCCCATGTATAATCCCATGTATCCCAAGGTTCCATTGGCATCAGTAGTATATACAAGGGGAAAATCTACAATAAAAAAATTAATCTGTGTAGCCAATATTCTGTACTAGCAATGACACATTCTTCAGAGGAAGCTGCAAAGATCTGTATACTGGGTATTTGAAATGGTATCTTCAGAGAGTCTGAAAAGACAGGCCTCTAGCTTGGATTTTCACATGCTCCTTGGTGCCTAATTCCATTGCATCAAGCAATGAGAAGTTAATGGAACAATTAACAAATGCTTTTTGTACACACATGTACAAAAAGGGCCAAAGAACACTAAAGCAAAACATAGCTGGGCTATTACATACTATTTTGTCCTTACTGGGTATCCTCTTTGAAAAAACATGTGCCCTTGTATATACTCCTACTTGCTAAGAGAAAGCTTACAGCAGCACATGGAAGAAGAATTTCCTTAGACCTAACTGATATGTAAATATCTGCTAAATGGCAACATGCATTGTTTATAAGGTAGCCAAAACCCCAGGTAATTCAAATATGAAGGATGCATCTGCACTGACTTATGTGTGTAAGAGTGCATCTGTAATAAAAGACTTCGTCCCAGAGATGTGTCCCTTTCAGGAAGGCAGGGAGGCACCCACATTGTTCTCTGGGAGTTGAAAACAAGCTCACAGAAATTAAATTAAGCTTTTGAAAGCAATTTTTAGCCTGTTATGTCTGAGTGGCTGAACTCTGTGTGAGTATGTACAGAAAGAAGTTATTTTGCATTAGCAAAGCAGATTAGATTTTCATATTTCAGTCTTTGTTGTGACCTTGGCTATGCATAAAATGACAGCCAGGTAAGACCTCATTGGATCTTGTTTCTTAGGGAGAAATGTAAAGAAATGAGTGATAAAATTCTTGGTTCTGGTATTATCCGGGGAAAAAACCTCACAACCAGCACACCCCCATTCCCTCACATTGTGGCTGAGAGCCAGAGCTCTCTTAACCCCTTTCCTCACTTAGACCACTTGCTTACAAAATAAACAGCCTTAATCAATGTTCATTGAGGGCCCTACATAAAATGAGGTTTTGCTGTTTGCTACTGAACAGCCATGATGCAACAAATGACAGAAATACATTCAAGTGTAAGGTATAATCTGGAAACTCTCCTCAGGACTTGTCTACAAAAAAGCATTAGTGTTTTATTTTACCAGCACACAAAGCAGAGCACAAGGGCAGCTGATCCTGCACCGGCAATTAAGCAAAAATTCCCACTGAGATCACAAATCATTTTGCTTTATCAAGAATGCATGTTTGTCTAGTGTTCCTGTGTATGTGTATTGCTTAAATGCATTTCTAGTTGGCTCTGTACAATTAAGCATGTTTTCTAGTTAATAAAAACTGAGTTACTTAAACCATATACTTCCTTAGCTTGTGAATATGCTGGTATTGTTAAGCAGTGGGGGACATGGCTGACATCCAGTGTCTCTCATTTTGGGCAAACTCTTAAAAACTGACACAATTAAAAGTGAACTCAATTGTTTCAGCATATTTCATTGGACATTCAGGCTGGGGTTCATCTCCTCTAGCATTAAACAGTGAAGACACATAGGATCCACTAAGTTAAGTGCCTAAGGCAGGTCAAGAACCTATGAGACCTGTGTCTCTCCGCTGACAATAGAAAAAAACGTGAAAGACTGACACAAGGTTGTTTGCTTTTTAGACAGCTTAAGTTACCATACTCAGGTTACAAGAAAAATACCTTGTGGTTTCACAGTCAGCTGACACCAGTCTAAACCCCTGCTAGATGGAGGCAACCTGCCATTTCTAGGTCCCTACCCTGATTCCCCAAAATAGACAAAAGGATCCTTCCTCCTTTTTATCTCTTCACCACCACTGCCCCCTCAGCTGCCTTTCATTCTTTACTTGTAATATAATTTAAAAAGTACCTGATCTGATTGCATATACAACACCCCCAAAATGCTACTGCCATTACTAAGGGCAGCGGTAAGATAAATCTAGAGCTGTTTAAGCCTACCATGAAACTGTGTCAACCATTTGAAGCAAAGTTTCGTTTTGTCTAAAGCTTGTTCATTCAGGAAAATGTTATTAGCTACATTAGTAAAAGATGTGGACTTGAATAATATAGTTTACATCAGACTGAACTTTTTATGTGAACATTTTTGTTTGGGAATAATAGTGGTAGCTTTTGATTTATTGTAATTTAATTCTAAAAAATTATTGACTAAACTACAAGGGGAAAAAGGAGAGAGAAAAAAAGAGACCCAAACAAACAAAAGACATTCTCCTCTCTAAAGAAATAAATTCACACTAGGAATTATTCCAGGAAAACTAAATTAGTTTGAATTCATACCTTTGTTTATGCCACTGTAAATTTTCCATGTAGACAACCCCATATAGGGAAGTTACATTTTACATTATAATGAGGTTACAATGTGCTAATCCCCTTGGACTGAAGCAATTATCACCTGCCTGCTAGGTGTTAAATGCTGCATTGCAAGGGGATTATTTTCTCTTTTGTTCTGACTGAGGCCTGGTCTACCCACAAATTCACAGTGGTTAATTCATGAGAGAGTTTGCATTTTGCCTTCTCTGAATCAGTTATGTATTGCATTAATAAAACTGGACTCAATGACAATTCCCTTGCTATGTTGTAATTCAGAGTAGTTCAATGATCGTTTGTAGGACACCTGGCCATACACCATCATTCTGAAACCTCAGTTATTTGATTTTATTCGTAGCACCTTTTATTTTATTGTTGCATGTTTTCTCCCCCACAGCCTAGCTTTGAACCTTGCATGGAAGTGCAGCTAAATACCATAAATGAGGCAAGTTTGGAACTTTTTCAGTCCCTGGAATGACACACGGCAAATACAGATGCCACAAGAAGTAGGTCAGCATTGGCCTTTTTTTTCTTTTCTCACTCAGTGCAATAAAATAGTGCCAGGGGACAGTTGGCTGTCGGAGATGCAGTCTTTTGAACGTTTGTAGCGCTGTTCCAGCTCCCACGTCAGTCTTTGCAGCAGTAATGAAAGGCTGCTGCCTTGAGTGTCCTGGGTGAGTTCCAGTTACATTATTACAGTTTACATGTCTCAGTTTCCCTATTGCTTATTTGTATGAAGCACTGATCACAAACCTTTTGTGCAGACATGCATCCACTTTAGAGGCATCTGTCTACCACTTCAGAGCAGATTGTGGTTTAGTGATGGTTGAGTGAGCTGCACCCATGCACACATCACATACAAACACACATTTCTCCTCATCTACAGTCTCACTGAACATAGACAAGGAGAGAAACACCCACTCCAGTTTATGCCTCAGATCTCAGATCTCGTATCCTAAGCTTACCTTTTGCTGCTCACTTCAAAGCTGGAAGATGTTTTTTTGGCATGAGCCATTGCTCCCCATGTGCTGGGTGTGCTCATAAGGCTGCCAGGCACAGCCCAGACTGATTGCTCTAGGACACATTTCCTCCTACCTTTCTCTCCACAATTCCTCATGGGTTTCAGGACAGACACTATTTCTGTAGCCAGACAATTCATGACTGTGCACAGTTGTACTGGACTTGCCCAACGTTTTGAGAACATTGTCTTATTTGGATGAAAGACAACTTATAGAACCAACATCCCCATCATTTGTTAGTTGTAATGTGTCCAGAGACTCCTTGAAGGCCAATTATATTGTGCCTATTGTTTCAGGAGCTTGGGAAAATTTATGCAAAGTACCTCAAATAAAAATAGAATTCCTTGTGGCTGCATAAATGCTCCTCATGAGTCTGAGTCTTGCAGACACTGTCAAGAAGAAAGTTGATGACAAAAATCTTTGTAAAACCATCTTGAAACCCACTTCATTTTCTTACGTGTAAGCTCAGTCCCACACTTAGTGCAATCAGTGTAGGACCAGCACATTTAAAAATGCCTGACTTCAAATAAGTCAGTACTCAGCATTTACCTCACAGATTCTTACCAGTTTCATTGCATATACAACCAAAGGATGCTGTAGGTTCTGGTTTTCCCCACTGGATAAATGGCATGGTAAGACTCACCAAGACTTCCAGATACTGCTGCTCTAAATGATGACACGAAGCAAAGGCCAATGTAACTTAGACATCAGGTTAAGATGTGTTTGCAGCTGATTTGTACCATAAGACTACTGCAATCTTGTCTACCATCACAAGCTGAACACTGGGTTCATATAAAACATCCTAAAAGCTCCAATGCCTGAGAAGCCATGAAGGGTGCAGGCCCATTCAGAGGGAATGCAAGCAATGTTTTGAATAGGTGATGTCATTTTAGCAAAGGTCTAAAAGAAAAAGGAGAAGGGATTGCGGCTGAACTCTCTCAGTCACCTCCTTTGAGCATAGCTGCAGCATGAAATAAGGCAAAGAGTGTGGCCAGGACTCAGTGTAAATGGATGTATTGTAGATCACAGTAAGTGTTTCTCTATGGTAGATGTCTGTGAGCACACAGCAAAAAGACTGGTCCCATGTCCAACTTTGCCCATGGCAGAGTTTCAGAGAATCACTGCTGCTGCTGCTGCTGCTTCTGTGGAGGCAAGGTAAGAATGGGAGAGAAGAGTTTCTAGCACTGAAAAGAGAAGGGTTACTCAGTTATCTTTGCAAGCCCCTAAAATTCTTGTGATGGAAGTCACACAGCCTCTCCTTCCTAGCAAGGCACAAGTAGTCCTGTGCCTCTGTGGGAAATCTGGAACACCTCTGGCCTGGGGCGAAGAGCAAAGGGAAACACTCCATCTAAGCTATCTGTACACTGAGCTGAAGTCAATGAAGGCAGACATGCAACATACTGTGGCAACATAAAACTGAGAACTGGCAATCCACGTGGGTGTCTCCTCCACCTGCACATTTCACTATCACTATTATTTAATTAGGAACTGAGCATCTGAAGGTTTCTCACTTACAAAATAAAGAGGAACAGTTATTATTTTTTCTGCAACTGGCTGGTTACCCAAGTCACATCTGGTCTAAATCTAGTAGGAAGCCAAAACTAGAACTGTCAGCATTGCTGAAGGATTTTTTAGCTGTGCTGATTAATGATGACAAATGTAACCCTGCTGAGATTCCTGCCTTTTGTCTCACAATAAACCCCAGAGTCCTATATACCATGCGTGGCTTCCCTGAAGCTCTGCCCATTTCTGCAACTTTAATGAGGAGTGCATTAGCGATATTCTCCTTTGGCGACCAAGCACTTACCAAAATCCTTAACTCCAATAGGTAGAAGGGAAATGATAGGGTGGAATAGAAAATTCATTAAGCTAGCTATGATGAAGGTGGGAGACATCTGTAACTGATTCACATCCCCCTAGTTTAGGTCTTTGCTGGTTTCCCTTCTGCCTGTTTTGCCTGTGCCACCACCCTGAGAAACCAGGTTGGCTCCTGCTGCTCCTGCAGGAAGGAGAAGGTAAGAGTGTATGAGGCAGTAGCCTACTTCTGGGGCAGCCCTTGTAACAAAGGGCAGTCATTGCCCTCATCCTGCCTATTTTGTCAGTGGCAGGAGGAGTAATAAGGCTAGTTTATAGATCCCTACATGCCTGGGAAGCCTTTGGCCAGTGCTGACTGCTCTTTCCCTATGTTTCCTGCTTCCTCCATGCCTTAGAGCTGCTCCTAGACTCACTGGAGAACATTGCTGGAGCAATTTCTGCTGACCAAAGGCTATAGTTAAGTGTTTTACCCTTTGGTTAAGAGCAAAGCAGATCATTACCACACTCCTTTGCTAACAGTCCTTTCAGACAGCTGGAATTCCTGGCCAAACATGGATAAATTCATGTCAATCTGCACATGACATGATCTCCCTAAAGGTCATAATTTTCAAAATTGTTTTGGTTACCTCTGAACTGCCTGGCTGGTGACACCCATGCTCTGATTTGCAGAGACAATCTTTAACTTCAGTACTTGTAAACTTCATGCAGACTTCTGAGCCTCCAGCTCTACTCAGAGACAGACCATCACGTCTGAAACTGGGACTGCACAGCTGACAGTACCCCAAGAGAAGGAGTAGACATTCATGGAAATGTGACTATTAGCATGCAGTGAGCTATATTGCAGGCATGTGAGAACAATGCTGCAGAAATCCTTGAATGCACAAGTTCTGCCTCTGTGGTGGAGTCTGAGAATCAGGTCATCAGCTCATAGCAGAAGGTATTTGAACCTCATAAGTTTATTTATTGTTCAGGGAAGGCTTGTCCTTGCCCTCCTTCCTTCAAAGCTTGTAATGATTCAGTGTTCTGTAACTGTAAACCTTCATCTTTTCAGGATCATAAACTCTGTGCTGCTGCAATATTATTGAAAGAAGCAGTTTTCCTTGCTCATGTCATCTCTTGCGCACTTAGGTCTGTGTGAGGTGGCTTGCAGTTGGACAGCAAGGTAAATGACACAGCACTGAAACAAGGAGATCACATTTAGCCACTGAAGTAGAAAATGTTCTGTTTTCAGGCTGAAAATGCTTTTGGTTTGTTTTGTTGTATTTTTTTTTCTTCAATATTGGCTGCTACAAAGAAAGGTACACTGGGGTAGAACCACAATCACAATTCATATAAATATCTACAGTGATGAAATTCCCTTCAGTCAGACAACAAAGAAGAAAGATTAAATCCTAGGCTGCAGGTGCCCCCAAATATTGGTTGAATGAACAACTGGTTTGCATTAAATTTCAAAGGCTTATCACATTGCAGTAAGCCTGAATTCAGACTTGTTGCTATTCATCCCGAAGTACCACCCGAATTCCGACATTTAGATCCCTTGTGCAAGAAGACAGCCCCTAGCCAGAAGGACATAGGTAGTCTCTAAGGACTCAGTTTCTCAGAGGTATTGGCTCTTCTGCAGTTGTCACAGGAGCAATGCCATGGACTGACTCCAATTTCTGAACAGGTACTGGGACCTCTGTAGTGGTGGCCAGTCATGATCTTCTCAGGCTCTGTTTCAGCAGTGTCTGTTCTACACCATCACACAGCGTTTGGATTTGCTCTAGGATTAAAAGCAGAGAAGTCCAGAGAATGAATGGGGATATGGCAAGAGGTATGGCATTTTTATCACCTTCTCTGGGACTCACAAGGTACAGGCGTGCTACCTTTCAGACATGCCTGGAGGTTTTCTTTGGTGCCTGCTTTTCAAGAGGTCTTTATTCCCTGGTGAGCCCTGAGAACGAAGATCCTGGAGGAAGAGCTTCTGTGATCCTGGGTTGTCTTCTCTTCCAGAAAGGGCTGTATTGGGAAGCAGGGGACACCTATGAGGACCCTTGCTCTGTAGGTCACCAGACTTTGGACAATGAACATGTTGATATGTGTTACTTAACTCTGGGTAAGTTTAATCAGTGGGCAAAATCTAAGGGAAAAGTATTTGCAATAGTGCAATAGGATACAAACAGAAAAATAAAAATCCCACTGTTAAGATTATACTAACAAGTAAAAATCCTTTGTGGATCTCAGCCATTTTATGTTTTTCTTTTATCCTGTATTAGGCACCAGAATCTCTCTCTATTGTCATAAAATGGAGTTTCTTTGCCAGAGACGACCGTCGCCGCTACTGTCTCCTCTGTCACTCCTTATTCACCCAAGAGAGGGAAAGGCAGAGGGCAAAAGCTAAGACTATTTTTCAAGCCATCCAAAGCCCAAACACCCCAGTTTTCACATAGCTTATTTTAGAAAACTTTATTATCAACACTGTGATTAGTTTCTGGACTCCACATGGCATCATATAAAGAATTACCTAATGTCTGTCCTCCCTGCTCCTCAAGATCCTTTGATTAACATTTTTTATCCTACCTAGCAAAATCCTAGGTCTGGTATACTTGTCTTTATATATACTTGCCTGGAATACTTGTCTGCAGACAAGCAAAACACTGTGCCTGTGAAGTGATGCCCACTCTTCTTGCTAGACTTACAACCCCTTTTTTTGGTGACTACCTTGTAAAACATGAATGCAACGCTACAGATGATGCTGAGCGATAGTAAACACTACTCTGCATTTTACAGAGATGCTTTTGACAGACACTGTCACAGATACTATGAAAAGTTATCTCAACTTACGCCACATGTAGGAAAGAAGAAGCTATTTCACTATTTTAAATGGATTTTTAAACAAGATGTTACATCTGACATGGCGTTTAGGCAAGAACTGATTTATACGTGAATAAGAGTTACTAACAAGACAGCAGAAATTAGAATCTATTCATACTTTTTCAAGAGTGAGATGTGCAGTCACTGCAGTCCTCTGGCTCATACTCTGACACCTTCTCTCCTTCTCTTGAATAATCTAATAATAACTGAAGTTTCCACTCCAAAAAGCCATCTGCATTAATCATTTGGTCTGTAGAGATCTCAGCTCAATTATTGTCAGCCTACATCTCTGCAGCTAGGAAATTACATTAAAAGTCACTCCACTGTGATGTCAGAGTGCAAGAGTTGAATGGTGAAGGGGTAGCTGGGCTTCCCTGTGTAACAGCAAAGCATCCTTCTCAGGACTCTGCTGAGCTGGTATTCAGTACTGTTTCCAAGGGGAAAAAGTAAAATTAATGCAATTAATTTGCTTCATGTTTTGCCTTGTCTCAAAAATTATTAAGTCATTAATCTTAGCAATGTCATGCTGTTGTCATTCACTGAATTCAATTAAATAGGAGCTCACCCCTAGAAATCTATGCATTCTTCACTTGCAGTAATACCCTTCTTGACCATAATAGGTTCAGCTCCCCTTGTAGATTTGGGGGAAATTAAAGGAAAGGGGCTAACGAAAACGAAAGAGTAAAGTGCTTCAGTACACTGAATCTTGTACTCATATAACCCTGATAGTACTGGGCCAAATTCTTCTTATACAGTCATAGGCATTAAATGGAAATGCAAGTCCACAGACTTCATTTCAGGGCCCCTAGCTCTTATGCTCTTCTACTTTCTAATCTCTGTTTTCACTGAGGTAATGCAGAGTTTCTGGACCAAGAGGCCATGGGCTTTCATGTAGTAGTGTGCCCAGCTGCCTCCCTCAGAATTCCTGTGCTGGAAAGAGGCTTTGTACCCTTGTGTTGTAGAAACCACTGCTGAAACAGTACAGTATTGCAATGCAGAGGAGTGTTCATCAAAGGGGCTGCATGCTGATGGTTTGAAGGAAAACTAGCAGGTCTGAAGAGAAATTGGTGAAAACAACATATGTCAAGAGGTTAATTGAGCTGAAGCTAATTTACACTGCATAGGCAAGCAAAAGTTTCTGTGATGCCGGACAGGAGTGGAATTAACATGGGAATATCAATGAAGCTGCAGTACACTAGATCAATAGATCATCAGGAAAAAAAAAAAAACCAATAAAAATCTGTCTATGTCTAAGGGAACTGTCAGAACAAAAGTCACACAGGAGACTTGTTGTTGTCCATAACTGTTGAAATTATGTCTCTGGGAATGATGCAAAAAATGGCACCCAGACTCTAATGAGGGGAAAGCACTGCTGCTGCCCACTAGGGATGGAGAATGCTCAGGGAGAATCTTGGGGTTACTTCTATTTTATACATAAGCATGTTGCCAGGAATCCCAGGCTACCATTGACTGGTCTTGGGCCACCTTATGACCTGGGCTGTAAGTTATTAGCAGTAGCAAATGTTAGTTTGATTCCCTAAGGATGTATAGCTGGAAGATAACAGGACAGCACCTAAGGTAATTAATTATTCTTGCCTGTCAGCAGAGCTAAGCAGCTATAGCAACAGTGGTAGCATAATGATATGACAATGGAGCTTCTGGTTTTGGAGCTAGTGTGGATGGGTGTCTGTGTTGTACCTGCCATTATGCAGCACTCATGCCATCTCACATATACCAAACTCAGCCTTAACTGAATTGCTTTTGCTATCCTGAATGCATCTGTGACAGACAAAAGTTTTTAGTACTGTAGCTGTAATCTTGACAGATATCTGAAGACCCACATGCCTTTGGTGTTATGTACAAAGGGATAATGGCAAGTTATGGCCCTGTGAACAAGAGGCATTACTTCAGAGTTGCAAAAATAGTGTTGTTGTCACTGATATTGCCCCAGTCCTGTGTAGGGAAAAGAGCACCAAGACTTGAGAAGCTTTGCTCTATCCCTGAGCAGATGTAACTGCTGGAGAAGTATCTGAGAAGCTATCTCTGCATCTTCCTCTCTGGTTATTTCCTGGCCTCCTAGGCCAGACAGAGGTTCTTTTAGAGGGCAAATTAGGTTCTGGTATAGTGCAATATCAGCCACTCAGTGCATGGTTTGCATATTCAAAGTGTTTCATCAGGTTCTGTAATGACTCAGGGGACTGATTACTATACAGAAAACAGCTGTAGTGGCTTAACAACTTACAATTCCCCATCATTTGATTAATGACCCTTTCTTGGAGATAACTTCTTCCTTAGAAGAGAATAGGTGCCTGCCTTTACAATACTCAGTTCACACCATCTTTCTTAGCACAAGCCAGCCTTCAGTAGAAATATCACCGGATTTTGAATATCTGAAGACAGGTAGGTGTCTTGGCAACAGCTCGCATCAGAGCCCACTGAAGTCTTGACTGACTCAAGACTATCCACCAGGATGCCTTGCTCAAAGTTCTGGAGTCCTGGTGCAGCAAGTGATCAGTGGCTGGTACTCATCAAGAAAACAATCTTGCAGGGAGCCAGACTCTGAAGTCTTTGCTTTATTAAGAAGAGGGGTGCTTGCCTGGTGAATTACAAGTAAGTTTTAAGACTATGTGGAGCTAATATTGCTTAACTTCTGCTTCAGGAAATTGTTAAAGTGAAACTGAAAAGGTCAGTGAAAATGCTCACAGACTGCTCCATCCCTTGTATCAATTTCTCCTTTTTCCACACTGTTGTGGCAATTTCATTACCTTTCCCACTTCTTGTTAGCTATTTATAGGGACTCTTTCAAAACTGGCAATTCTTGCAAAGTCGTCTTATGGGTTGGTTTGGGGGGTTTTTTGGTATGGGGTATTTCACTGTTTGACAGACAGCTTTTTCTATTTTAATAACAGAAAAAAATATTTAACGAGAGAATAGCAGGGGGAAAAGTATGCAAACATCAGGGAACAATTCTGAGGCAGGGGCAGAAAAAGAAAAAACAAGCACTGAATGGAGCTAAAGGAAAGTGCAGCCATAAGCTGCAGTACAAACTGCAGGGAGATGAAAGGAGTAGGAGATGATGATTTGCTGAGGCACAAAAGTGGTCTTTTTTTCACATAGATGTGTTTATTCATAGCTCATAATTTTGGGCGGATTTTTCAAGTAATTGGAAATACTAAGTCCTGTATATTGTTATTTTTATCACCATCCAATTTTTATTGTTTTCTGTGCTTGTTTTATCATTGAAAAAATATTTCTACTAGGAGATATCCAGTATTTAGATAACTAAATAGGAAAAACGCAATAAACGGCCACATCTGAAAAGTGAACATGTGTTACAGTTTGCATACTTGCACCTTGCTCTTCTTATAGGTTCTCAGTTTGCAACATTTTTTCTATCTTGTAAAAATTTGAACAGATTTTACTATTATTGGAGTAGCCTTTGTGGTCCCGCAACATAGGGCAGGAAACATCTTGTATTTGTGTATAGGTAACCATTTTGGTTAGCTGGTTAATTTAACAATTAAGGTGCTAACAGTAGCAGGAAGCTATTTCTGTCCTGCTCCAGGCTCACTAGGATACTTTGGATGCTGAATCCTGTGGTGCATGCTGAGCAAGGGATGTCATCCCACCCCAGCATGCTGTGGACAGGCTCACTCCACACTGTCCTTATCATGGGAAGTGGCTGGTGAGATGGCTGGTTCCCTATCCCCCTGTGGGACCCTATCTGAGGTGAGAAGCTAGAGAATGGAGTGGGCAAGCTGGGATGGGGAGGAAGAGGAAGGGAAAACCAGCACTGAGCAAAGACAGGGCTGGCAAGGGGAACTGGAGCCAAGCTGGGGAGGGGGGGGGATGGTCTCACAGATGAGGCAAAAGTACCAGGAATGACTGAGGCTTGTGAGGACCTAGGGAGAGGGGAAACTGGGTCTGAATAAAGAGAGCATCCCAGGCAAAGGAACCAGCACAAGTAGACACCCAAGGAGCAGAAATTGGGGTGGGATGGAGTGAGATGGGAGGGAAAGTAGATTCGATGGAGAGGGGAAGACTAGTCAAGAGAAAGAAGATTCATCAGCTGCAAAAAATCGGCAGGTAAAGAGTGAATTAGGCATCAAAGTACAGGAAATTAAAAGCTTATGTCAAGGTTGAAGCAACTGATCACTGCTCTTGAACATCCAGTTCTGTCCTTGCAATCATCAAAGCAATACTATGTCATGCTTGACATGCCATTTACACCAAATTTGGCACTGATAATCACTGATACTGTGGGGGTTTTTCTACTTTTTGTTGCCTGAATTGAGATGCTGGAGCTACCCTGGCTGCGGGGGCTGACAATGGACAATGCTCATGGGTGTGTTTCATGCTCTAAATTTCCAAATATGCCCAAATCATCACACCCTCATCATTTCAGACAAGGTGCTGAAATCAGTGCTACCTTTTGACCTCATCCTTGCTATGCCTGTGAAACAGGGATCAGACAGCCTCCACCCCCTCTCAGCACTGCTGTGGTGCAGTCACGCACAATGCAGCAGGTCCCAAGGTATGAATCAGCCTGTGGGGAGGTGGGTGGCCCATGGGATGTACCGTGAGGCCCAGAGCATGGCTACAGATCTGGAAGCAGCATGGCAGAGGATGCCACATTGTCTTGGTCATAGTGCGAAGGACAAGGGTTATTATGGGGTGTGTCAGAAAGGCTGTACTGGGAAAAGCAGCTTGGGATTGTTGGACCAGCATTTAAGATAGGTTCAAAGACTGTAGTGCCTAACTAGTAGACAGCCAGATGAGGAAACACCCAGCTTTCTGAGAAAGGTTTGTATAGTGCACAGAAAGGTAGGCTTCATTTGCAGAAGGCTGCATTTGAAATAGAAAATACTGAATATTTGCCCATCAAGGGATCACAAACTACTATGTCACTGCAGCAGGTGCTATAAGAAAATTGATGAGGGCAAGGTGTTTTCAGACATGATGCATTTCTAATGACTGAATTTTTGAGCATGTAATTTGGCAACCTTAACAATGCTTTTCAGTGTTGCTTTTCCCTGTAATGACTGGCATTTGGAAAAGTTTCAGCACCTGACTAGGACACAAGCAGAATATATTCAGCCTCACTCAGCAGGACTCTTGAAAATAGTGAGACTTTAGAAAAAAACACCTGTGTTAGGCATTCATCAGCTTTGGGGTGGAATGAGGTTGAAAGTGCCAGTATTGCTGAACTCCATGTTAAATGATCTAATGTTCTAAAGAAATTCTTCTTATTAATGGCAGTGTAACAGGCTTTAAGATTAAGAGTGCTAACGGAAAATGGAGTCCAAATCTGACATCTCTGGGGACAAAGCAAATCCCAATCTGAAGCATTGCCTTATGGTAAAGCAAACAATATGGAGAAGCCAATCATCATGACCATGGTATGGTGCAGACAGGAAGAGAAAAACAGTCTCTCATTGCACATCCTGCAGCAGGAATCATAGTACCACCTCTTTATCAAGCTGCTTCCCAGGAGCCAAGGTGGAGCTTGGTGGGGCATGTCTGAGAAGCCCCAGATTTGTAGGTGAGTGGGGTTATTTCTAAGTGCCTCACTGGAGCATGTGGCTGCTGCAGCTGAGAATTTGCCACCAAGTTTCTTTCTGAGGTCCCGTTCCAAGAGTAAGATTTTCAGTTTCAGCCAGCCATAAAACGAGAATGATCCACTATCACTTGCTTTAGTTTTGTGGGATATTTTTTGTTTTGGTTTGGTTTTTTTTTCTAACCATTTGTGTTTATAGTTTGTGAATAACAGGGACAACCAGGGATCCTACTATGCCAAACAAAGCAATCAAAAACACTCGGCTCATCCTTCTAGCCCAGGGGAAAATAAGTATGGTAGTATTTAGTGAAGAAGCAACATAGTCATAATAATGAAGTACCTCTTTTTTTAAACAGTGATTGAAAATAACAGGTTCATAAGCAAAATAGGTGGGATCAAACACATCAGGCATGCAATCCTAGTAACAGTAATTAAGGTTATGCTCCTGGGAAGAAAAGTGTGACTAATACAGATGACATGCAAATTTTTTCAAACAATAGCAAATTGTAAAAGGCCTTTAAGTGGAGTAATAGAGCACAGAAGTGATCCTATCTTTTATTTGTTGCCTGGCAGACTGGATTAAGTTTAACAGATACGAAAGGTTGCAAGCGGCTACATGATCTTCCTCTACAGTTATGTAAGCACATTTTGACTTCACAGTAACCTGTGTGCTTCCACAGAGAATAAACAAAAATCAGCTTCAATTCCAGTTAGAAATAAAGGGAAATAACCTGCAAAACCACTGAGGGATGTTTTCCATATTAGCCCCCTTTGAAACGCAGAAGCCCTGGGCCTGATCCTAAGCTGTTACCAAGGGAGATGGCTCTTCTGACTTCAGCTAAACTCCCACTTTTCTAGAAGTTACAGGCCTGGTTTGGAGTTTTGTAGCCTCTGCCTTTTCTTTCAAAACTGCCTTTAAAGCTCTAAGTAAAAGCAAAAGTGGTAACCATACAGCCCCTTTCCCTGCCTTTTTAGGTGCTCCATTTTAGTACAAGCAGTGTGATGTAGAAACAGTGAAGGTCAAAGACATTAATTTATCTTTCCAAAAGTCAGTGGAAAGCTGCTCGTGGCCATGTGAGGTCTGGTGTCAGGAACCTCCACCATCTCAAAAGCTGGGGCACAGGGGAATATTCTATTTTTGAATGGCATATTTTTAGTGAGGCTGAGTCAGAGCTCTTGGGAAAAAAACTGAGATGGAAAAGTAGAAAGATGCTCCTGTATTAGTTGCTAACACATTTGGCTCCCCTGCTACAGATGTACGACTGCCTAGACTGGCACTTGCATTTGAACAGTGCCTGCAAGTTGCATCCAGCAGCAGAAGCTTGCCTGCTGGAGAATGGTGTCAATAAATTGAGTGCACTGCCCCTCAATAAATTTCCAGGTAAGCTGTTTGTTTCCTGAGGGTAAATTTTCCCTCTGCAGATTCATTAGGAAAACCTCCCCTGTTTATGCTGACATTCAAAAGCATCAAGCTAGAAAGGCCCAGGCTTACTCCATAAATTATCAGGACAATTTAAATTTCTTAGAAAGAGAAAACCAAGAGATTGAAACAATCTCAAATGCTCCTGACTCACATGTTGTGTATTCAGTGCACTGACTGTCAGTATACAAACAGCTATTCCATGGAGTCTTTATCAGAGAGAGATTTGACTGTTCCCATTTTCTTGGCTAATTTCTAATAAAATGTCCTAAAGTCATGAACCATAGAATTCTGATTGATGTGCACAGACCAGTTTGCCTCGGTGCCACAAAGAAACAAAATAAATCACTGAACAACTAAATTAGCACTTTAGCTCTGAGCTAAATGAGTAAACGCAATTCTTGATTAACACGGGAACTTCAACATCTCATCCCAACTGCCATAACAACCACCAATACCTGCAATGTTGTTGTGCCTAGTTTCTATAGCAGGGGCACACTCCATGACCTGGCTAGGGAAAGTCTCCCAGTAGAAAAAAAGGCACAGCTGACAAACAAACAAATGCTTGCTCCCTCCTGAACAGCCTGGGAGAGGAGACAGGAAACTGGTGACAGGCTCAGTGCTGTCATGAGTGAGCATAATGTAAATACCTCGACAAGCAGAATCTGAGATTTTGACAGATGTAACATAGCTGCAAAGCAAGTAATAACCGAGTGCTAAACCCCCGCAGTGAGGGCGCAGCCCATCTCTGCTGGCATTCTCTTTATCCCCTCTCCCCAACCCTTTTGTATTTTTTTTATCTCTTTCTTCTACCTCCTTCCCCCTTTCTTCCTTTTGTGTTTTTTATCCCTCCCTTCTCTCCTCTTGGGATCTGGCAGTTTGGGCCCTGCGATTCTTCACAGTTCATTGGTTTTGCTTTGCAGGGCTTCATTCCTCCGCATCAAACAAAGATTGCGAGGAGGAGAGCAGAGGCTATAGAAAGGAGGTTACATCTGGCATGTTGTAGACAGCGCTGAAATGTGTTTGTAACCTTGCCAGCTGGATGGACAGCCCCTGCCCAGAGGGGACTCTTAAAGCAGATTCAAAGTCGTGCATACCAGGGGGTGGGGAGGGGAGGGAAACAGAGGTGGGATGTCAAATTTCCATATATTTCCATGAGCTTACTGTCATTTCTTCCTAGCATGTCACTAGCAGAATATTACAAGGCTTTCCTCACTAGTGCTGCCTATTAAAAGCATACCCTGACCTAGATGCTCCATTTTCCCCAGAAAAAAAATGCATACTGTGGAAAGAGCGTAGACACTGCCTGGAGCTTGTAGGAAACATCCCTTGTCATGGTTTGCTTGTTTGTGTTTGTTTCAGTTGCTGTTCTAAGCCATGCAAAACAATTAAGCAACTATAAACAGGGATATCCCTGTCACCCTTTGAGTGTATCGAGGATTTGATCCAACATCACCCAAGTACAAAGGTGCATTGTGTAAACAGGCAGACGCTTGTCACATCGGCAAGTCTTACAGGTGTTACAGTCTGCATCACTGAAGTGCCTGCAGCCACAGCCCTGGGTGGAAATCCACAGTGCCAAGCTCCATCCAGAGGGCCTGGACTGAGGAGCTTACATTGTGAACACATCTGAGCAAGTGGCATCATTAAAAATAACAAATAAGAGCATTCAACACTTTATAAAAGGGGCTTACAGCAATGGCTAGTCCTTGAAACTTACCTTCTGTCAAAGCCTCAGGGAAGAAGAAACCTCACTGATACCTCATGACAAATAGAGTCTGTCTTGGGCACAGAAGGCAGTTTAAGCCCAGCCCTCCATCCTGCCACCACCAACCCACCGTCAGCTCTGCTCCATTGAAAACCAGAGGGATAGCTCTGTCCAGGGAGCCTTGAAGATGGGTCTCTCAAAGCAGGGTAACTTTAAACATGTATTTTTTCGTGTTTCAAAATGTGTGTAGCAACCAAATCCTGAGAGAACAACTGGAATACTTTGCAGCCTGCATTGAAGGCTGAGGGATACCATGCCTGACTCACCAGCTGAGGCTTGTAAAGGACAGACAAAAATCTCCTTTTCCTCCTCCTGAATCCATAACACAGTTCTTGCAGAAAGGACAGGTCTCCTCCATCCCAAGAATCCAATGTCATCAACATTCACTGCAGTGACTCACAGCTCCTTCACTGGCCTGTCAGGATGGAGATTAGGGAACTAGTTTTTCTAATTCTCATGCCCCAGAACAATATAAGGTGTGTCCTAAATCACGCCCACCAACCTTGGACCCTACAGGCTCTTATGTTGACTGAGCCTTAATAAGTTGTGATGCCCAGAGGGAAATGGTTTAACCGGTTAGTTGAAGTGCTCCCTGTACTTGGAAAGACTCAGCCAGACTCTCAGCCCTTAAATACTGCCCTTAGCTGGAGAGGTATGTCAGGAGAATCCAGCCTTACAATGTTCATGCACAAACAGGACAAGACATTTTTGGAGGAATTCATGGCTTGGACAGATTTTAACGGTTTTTCAGTAGCCAAAAATAGTGTTATATCATGCCTGCCTAGTATCCACCTTAAAATCAAGTCCTAGTCCCTTAATTTAGCTACTTACAAAAGCTAAACTACTTTTGAGATAATAATTTTTCCTACACTTTGACTTACACAAGTGACAGCCATTTGCGAGTGCATGTGTGTGCGTCTAGTTTAGCTAAAGTCAGACAATTCTTTGCTTAGAGGGAAATAAATAATTCGTTTCCTCCACACTCCATTGTCTACCTTCCTGCTCCTACCCCTGCTCCCTGCTCCAGCAGCTGAAGGCCAGAAAGCTTCCACAGAACTCACAGAATCCTCAAAAATTAACAAGATGAGCCCAAAGACAGCAGGTTTGGTGGCTTGAGAGGGGCCAGCTGGGACTCCAGCCCATGACAGTCTGCAGACTCCAGCGTGCTCTGGCATGCAGCAAGCTGCTTAGCTGTTAGACTGCTTCAAAGAGCTTAAAATAGGACCTTCCAGGGGAAGCAAAGCAGTGGCTGAGAGTGAGCAAGAGCATAAGGATTTGTCCCACAATGTCAGAATGAGCTGGGTTTGCTCTTACACAGTGGATTTCCATTGTTTTTCTAAAGGCATTTCTTCTCTCCTTGGCACTCTGTAAAACAAGGAGTATCAGGCCCCTCAAATGCCTTCGGATGCTGCTGAGACATTTGTCACCAAACCTTAAAGCTGTTGTTTAATCACTTCACTCACAGCCAGATTCCTCCTTTTGCTTATAGAAATTTCTGCAGTCTGGTATGTGTTTTCAGGCAAGATCAAGCTGTTTTCCAGAAAAAAGGTCTTTTCAAATCTGCAGTCGTGTCTTATTTGAACTCCAGCTGGGCTCCTTTCTGAATGCAACTTGTCATCATTTACAATACAGCATCTCTTTCTGTAGCCATTGTTTTATTGTTCATGTGTGAAGCTGACTCTGAGCTTCTGCTATCCTGTGCCCACATCACCTCCTTGTAGGAAGTGCTGGGGAATGAGGGCAGCCACCATGCCATGCTTGGTCTGGTGTAATGCAGGAAATACATAAAGATGTTATCATATGTTACATTATGTTATGTTCTAGGCAGAATGCTGTAGCCATCTGTGCAGAGCTACATTCAGCAACTGTATGATGCCATGCCTGACAGATGACTGGTTTACACAAATATCTGGTGAACACTTGACAGTCTACTAAGATAAGTTACTGTCTAACCACTGCTCCCCACCCCCATTCATTGCTTTTATGCCAGTAATGAATAATGGTAACATTCCAAGGAATTACCATTTTTGAGACATTTTATTTCACAGCTCAATGTTGTCTGATTTTGCAAGTTAAATGATCAGCCCAGGATCCCTCCCAACCTACAGTCACAAATGTGACACGCCTCACATTTTTTTTCCTTTTTTGTTTCTTTTGGGTTCTTTTTCCTCTTGCCATCTAAAATTAGAGCATTCAATCAAAATAACTGCCTAGGAAAGGTTAAGAAACTTTCAAGGGTGGTTTAGATGATCCTTTTTTCCCTTACTTCACTTTACCACAGTGGATATCAAGTGTAGAAGTAGACTGTCATAGTAATACTTAGAATAAATGCTGTCTAGGAAATGACAGTTCTTTCTAGGAAGGCTCATGTGTGAACATTACAGTGTTAAGACTAAGCAAATGTAGACATGATAGCCTAAGTACATGCCAAATATGAATATAGCAGCATTGGCAACCAATCTAGTGTTTAGGGGCTCTGCACAGCCCATTTTTACTGAACACAGAAATAGTTTGCAGGAAACTATTTGGTCAGTTACCTGCTATTGCCCTGTTTGGCTGCATGCACAATGGGGAATAAACCAGGAAAAAAAATTGTATCAGAATACAAACCAGTCAGATATCAATGCAGTAACAGAACCTGTAGGATGATTGGTAACAGTACCTAATTTCAGAGCTCACAGATAGCATAATCTGTTAATTTACTTATGGCTGCTCTCCAGCAATAGTCAGAAGTGTGGCTGGATAGAAAAGGATACAATAGAAAGAAATCTGCAGAGTTTACACTAAGTTTGGCAGTGTCAGCTGACAAAAGGGACCCAGCAGAGGCCACAGCCAGGTTAGCTGCACAGTGCCAGAGCAGGGCTGCTCAGCATCCAGCAGCTGTTGCCTCCCACTGCCTGTGCTTGTCTGCTCAGCCAGGGGTGACAATGCGGGGAGCAACATCTGCTTACATCCCCTGGCAAAACCATACCTCACAGGAGAGGATTTCCCCCTCCTCCCACGCTCAAATTTCAGTGAATTGAAAAATATCATGACTCTTACCAATTTGTTTGTTACGTATATGTGATGTGTGCAGAAAAATTGATCACTGGAGGGGCAAACTAGATGGGTTACACAGCTCCAGAGCTGGAAGACCTCAGCTCCTACTGAAATCACTGGGATTTAGGCACCTATTTTCCTTGGAGTTACTGAACTGAAGTATGTCCCACATCTCCTGCAGTTAAAAGAATTCCAGAACAGGAACAGGGGTAGAAAGCTTTATTTCTAAAACAATGTACCCCACTAAAAAACTGGTGTTATATCACATTTGGCGTCTGTCCCACAAATACTCTCAGTAGCTGTTGCAGTGTCTTGGTTGGGATTCCTCTCACCTAAGTTCAGTCTTCCCAAACAAGTCTTCCCTCCAATCTGAATTTGATCCCTTGGCCTCCCCTGCAGCTAGGCAGCTCCTCCAGATGGTGACTCGGAACTCCAAAAATTGCCCCTTAGGGCATTTCTGTGTCTCTGTAGTTGAAGTTACTTTGAACAATCAACTGTTTTATGAAGTCCTACTCTGAGAAAACATCCTTTAACCCATTAAAGATCACTGCATTCTATTACATGGAGCATGAGACACACAGAAACCTAGATGTAAAATTAATCATCTTTTATTGTGTTTACTCTTTGAGATTTTAACTGATCCTGTAAATCTGAAGCTGTAAACCAGCAGGGAGCTGTATGGGGATGGTCCCTGAGAGCAGGACGCTGAGCTCCTAGGAGCTCCCAGGGATCCCACAATAGAAATTCATTAATGGCTTTGCCCTCATTTCTGTCTCCAAGATGTGGCAGGGCAGGGTACTTTTATTCCAGTAGTGTTACTTTCGAATAGAGGGTGACAAAACCTGAGGTATCACCCTAGCTAGAGCAGCAGTCTTCAGCGTCACAGTAAAAAAGCCTTTCCTGGGCACAGGGGAGAAAAGGAGAAGAAAGGGAATTTCTCTCTGGAGCCAATGGCAGCCTACCCATGCTGCAGAAACAGCCCTGGGGCAGCCATCAGAGCTGACACAGCTTCTAGGGAGGCTGTAAATAAATGCAGCCACTTCCCTCAAGATGAAGTCCTCAGCACTACAGCTTTGTCACATTAGCAGGCTCTACTTAACAGCAGCTCATCCCTCCAGGTGAAAAACAGATCTTCCCAAAAGTGTATGCTCCTTAAACTCTGGGTAAAAAGCAGCATCTAGAACACGCAGAACTGAATCCTTAGCTGCTCAGAGACACTGAAAAAAAAAATGGGTTTAAGACAAGCACCAAAACTTTTGGTAGAGTGGTAAACTGAGCTCTTCACCTGGGCTGCTACTGCTGTTCTCTTTCTAGTAGGCTTGGGGTTTGTTTGGGGTTTTTTTTTGGGGGGGTGGTGGTGGTGGATTTTTTTTCTGTAATTCCCTGTTCGTGGGGGTGGGGACATTTCTGCTCATTCAGGGCACCTGAAGGAGGTAATTTAATTTGCCAGTGGGGTAGCCAAAGCTGTAATTAATCTTATGACTTGCAAGCATTGGAGTCTCCATCAGTGGTGAGTGCTTATCAGCAGTGGCTAATAATGAGGTACCTCTGCAAGGGCCTTTTGGCCTCACAACCTGGAGCAATAAAGGTCAGTCTTGCTGAGCAGTGCCTTTGTATGGCTGATGGTGGAGTTGTGCCTGTTGTATGTGTTGAGAGCAACAGAGGTGGTTTATTTTGGATTGAGCTTTGTAGATGTCTGCTAAAAGTATCTGGTGAGTGTTGATTTCTCTCTGCTTGCCCACTTGTGAAGCATCTTGGATACAATTCACAGAAAAGAGCATGGTATGTGCTGGCTGCCGAAAGTATCTGTCTTTTTTTTAATTGTATCTGAGTATGCCTTTGTCAGGGTCCTCTGAAAAGTATTGCTTTTGGAGGAGGGAATTGTATCTTTGCATGTTGAACCTCTGGTATTCTGGTATTTGAAGTTTGCAGTAGAATTAAATCTGAGAGTCATCTTTCCTGGTCAGGCTTTTCTCAACCCTACTAAGGTCTGGGTACCTATCCCTTTTGCTTAGAGGGACTGGTCCCAGCCATGGACCAGTGGACCAGGAAATAAGTCTGTGGGAAAAGCTGTTCTTGCTTAGTCCTGAGGTGACATCTTCATCTTTTGAAAAGAAAACTCTCCTTTTGAAGTGTGTTTTAGCCTCAGCTTTTAGATCCCTTTCATGTGAAGACTGTGTCCATCTTGGATGTGATACTTCCCTTTCCTCTAACCCCAGTTCCTACAGAGTTTTCAGCTGGTGCTGCTTCCAGAAACCAGCTTTGTATGTGTTGGTGAGAAGGTATCTCAATCTATTTCTCAAAAGGCAAAACTGTTCCCTCATGCCTGGGGATCTGCCTGCCTAAATCTTGTGAGGGGCCACATGGCAGAGGGGCATTTCTAGGAAGACTAATCTGGGGAAGGGAGGCATCAAGGTGCTTGTATGTGACCTCGGTTGTAGCAGTGCATCTCTCTGCCTCATGCTGTGGTTTCTACTCTGTTGGTAATCGAACTGAAATCAAAACACAACCATATCTCTCTGATGCTCTGACTGCTAAATAGCAGTATTGTGAATAAATCAGCATTACTTCAGAGAATCTCTTTAACATGGCAGAATTGCAGCAATCAGAGGATAAACATAGATTTAAGAGTATCTGGTAAAGGAGCTGATTGGCATTCAAACGAAAATGTTTTTGTTCAGCCTTTCTGCAAGTAGGGGTAAGTATCATCCAGAGGAATTAAGAGTGCTTGAAGGCTAGGGTAACTTCTCATTCCTGTTCTGTCCCTGTGGCTTTATGTAGGAAGTCTTGCTTCCTGTCATTTTTTTCCCTAGTTTTGGGAGCGCTTCCTTGGTCCTCAGCGCTGCGTGAGACTGCTTATTTCACAAAGAGCTATATGGTCAATAAGTGGCTCTCCCTCCCTGATACCAAACTAGCCAGGCTGAAGGACAGGGAATGTTTGGCTTGATAGCCAAAACTGTAAGGCAATGGTTGGAAGGACCTAGTGGGATTTCAAGCAATTAATCCCTCGAGATAACCTTATGTCTTGCCTTCTCAATGATAAAAGATGCCACAGTTCAGTATGGCTGCTATTGAGTGCTCCTTTGTGTCGATCTCGTGTGCATCCTGCTGTCTTTGTTGTCATTCCCATAACACATTTTCACCATCTGCCACAGCCTTTAATGAGCCTGTGCTCTACAACCCTTGAACAAAAGAATTGGCCTACAAGAGAGGGGATGGGGGTGGGGGAAAGATCAAGCTTAAAAATAAAAACCACTTGGGAACTATTTTTACTGGTTGGCTTGTGAAGGAAACTGGTGGCACAGGCAGGGTAGGTCAGGGTGGGTAGGGAGAGGGGTGTTGGCTCTACTGGCTTCCAGCAGTAATGGTGGGCAACAGGTGAGCATTTGATGATGAAGCTCAAAGGGTAACAAATGCTGTAGCTTCAAACTGCCGCACCATGCAAATGGTGAACAAGAAGGTTGATTGGAGGGGTACCTGACCTGGATTTTTAAAACCAGATTATCTTCCAAGTATGCTGTTGAGGATGCTAGATTTCCAGGGAGGTTGAGTGACTCTTGAATTTGTGGGACTTTGACCCTAAGTTCATGGGTCAACAATTTCTATTTTTACTTTATTAAAATCATGTTGTTCTGTTTTTTTTTTTTTTTCCCCTTCTCAGTTTGAAATGGGCATGAAGACTTCCCACATTAGCATGAAGCAGCAGAGGGAAAGAAGTCAAGGCTCAGTCACACGGTCATGAGCACTCACATTTTAATGAGCTCTAAATGGTCCTTTGTATGGATAATAAAAACACACTCTTTTTCTAACTTCGTTCAGGGTGGCAGAAAAAAGAATCCTCAACTTGCCCATTTGGAAGTGTTTTTTTGCTCAGCTGAGCATATGCAAATTAGGATTTTTGCAGATTTTATGGAGAATTATTCTAACTTTACCTGGAACTGCCTTTAATTACTCTACAGTCACATTAGCATTGCAAGTCAGAAATAAGGTGTGGGGCTAGGTATCCCCCATCAAAAAATCATACAATGCCACTTTTGTTTCTTAGAGATAATAGGTATCTGGGAGAACTTAATTTATACATTCATTTAAAAGACATATGGATCAATTAATATTTGGTTTCATTTCTGATAGTCTTAGTTGGATCAGCCTGTGTTGTAGAGAAGAACCTTTTTGTGTGTGCATGGTTTCTTTCAGCCTTATGATGGAAAGGATAGTCTGTAGTTTGAGTTCTTGCTGTGGTATGTTGGCACTAATCTGATTCAATCTACATCAGGACAAATGAATCTATTGTTTCTGATCTGTAGGTCAAATCTATTGCCTCTTGTATATCTCTTGTTATCACCTGTATGACAGCTTCTGTGTGAAAGGCCTTTATGCTTCACAAGCTGGTTAAAGATACATTATTTATTTATTTATTTGTAAACCAAGAACTTCAATCTGGTCTTGGAATTTGGCTATCCATAACACTAAGGTATTTCTTTCTCTACCTGTGGATGTTAACTTGTTTTTACTGAAGCATTACATACTTTGAAGTATGCGCTGTTGTTCTCAGTGCTATTCTTCAACACATAAGGCAAAAAATATAAGCAAAAATCTAAGGCAAAAGTGGCAATTACTTGAGTGCTATATGGGACCATCTACGGAAGTCCTTTCTCCAGAGGTATTCCTGGCATTCCCCTCATATGAGTAAAGGAGTGGGGGAAAGCATACAGGGAAGTGAAGTTCTGCATTATCAGATTTTCTGTACAACTACAAAGCAATATGACAAATAATTTCCAGTGCTGCTCTTCTTGGTCAGCAACTTCGGAAGTATTTCCAAAACACCTTAGTTATAATAGTAGCTATACACCTTGGGTGTCTGTCTCTGCTGTTTCAGAAGCTTTTGCCTATCAATACACCATTCCCCTGTGCAAAGCTGCCAAACTGGTTTTGTCCTGCCTGTGGAGTTCACTTATTTCAGCTTACAAAGCCAGGTGTGAGCTGGAAGAATCTCTGAATTTGTGTGGTGTGAAACTCCCTCAAATTTCATAAGCAAGATGAATACATTTGGATTGAAATACAGTGGGAATAACAGGCTGGGGCACTCTCTTACCTGTCTATGATAAGTTATTTCCTCATGAGATGCAAGGTATTTTGCATAAGCCTTGTGATCTCTCTTACTTTGTAACCCAGGACAAGGTTTACAATTAATCTGGAATTGTCTTGTCAGCACCACCGAAGGCTCTTTGATTTTTGTTTTGGTAGTTTCCATGGCTCTGAGTTACTCACAAGAGGTGTTCTGTGAACTTCCACATCCCAACTCAGCAGTGCGTGCCTGGCTCCAGATGGGCTGCCACCCTGCAGGGTATTCCAGGTTGTCCAAAACTCCTGAAAATATTGCCAGTATCAACAGTCTGGAGACCAATGTGATTATCAGAGGTGCAGAAAGAGCAAGACTAAAGTCTCTCTGATTTGGGGAGATCAATAATTTGAATCTGATTCTTCTGTACTCCAAGGAAGTGCATAATTGCTTGTGCATTAGCTATGGTGGGAAGCACAGGTGGTTTCTTAATTGCTGGGTTTTTTTTTTTGTTTTGCTTTGCTTCCCTTTCCTTGTGTAAGAAGACTAACAAAGCACGATTTCCTCAGGAGGGATGCAAAAGGAAGGTTTCTCTTCATAGGATAGGGGAAATATTTCCTGCCCAGCTCTAACAGCAGTATTCCATTAGTTCAGACAGTATTTCAGGTAAGCGGTGTCTCTGGGCAGTTGGGAAACTTTTAGGGAAAAATATTTTCCCTTAAAACCATCTGTTTCCAGAATTTTCTGGCTTCTGCTCAAGTCAAAGATGATCTCATCTATATCCACCCCCACTCTCTCAGGACATGGGGGATGTAGAAGGTGTACAGAACAGGAAGGGAAGGTTTTGTCCGTATTTGTGATTAACCTAGGCTTGAAAGGCAGCCTCAGTCTGAGCTGAACTTAGTTTTGGCCAATGGCTCTCATTCTGTCAACACCAATCACCTCATCCAACTTAATGAAAGTGACTTATAGGAGCCCATACCTAGGTGCTCTTTTCAGTAAGAAAAACCATCAACTCCCTCAAAGATAATAGGAACTTGGCTCTTGCCTCTGGGTGAGAGTGGCAAGTACTAGCAAAGCAGAAAGCTCTCTGGCAGGGCAATGAGTAACAGGGAGGAGCAGGGATGACTTGGCATTTGGAGCATGTGATTGCCTCTGTCCCAGCCTCCTCTGTAGATTCTCAACATGCTGGTTTGCTACTTGGTGCTCCTGTGCCACTGTGGGGACAGCCTACTGCAGCACAGGCTGGACATGGTGCTCTCTGGCCCCTATTGTACTGCTTTATCCAGGTAGGGAGCAGTCTCTATAGGTGTTCATGTGTGCAGGTTGGTTCAAGCAGGCATTGGCATCCTATAAACCTACAAGCAGATGCAGTGCCTCATGCCTTAGCTGTTTGGGATCTTCCATAACAGCCTTGTTGCACACAGCATTACCCCAAGGAAATATGCTTTTGTTGCTGGATTTATTTTATGGGTTTTTTTTCCCCACTTGGAGCTTATCCCTGCTAGCAATCTCCAACATAGCAATTCCTGGTGTGCAGCAAAGATGAGTATGGAACACAATATATGTCATTAGAAAGAGAAGCTGGGGCCTTTGCTGATCTATTCTGAAGTGTTAGATGACAGATGGAAGTCATTAAAGCTAGGACTTCTACATCTGTATTGCCACTGAAGTTCAAATGCTATCTACTGCCCCTCATTCTGTATAAATCGACACGTGTACTATGTAAATGGCAACACTATCGCTGGTATACTTTTTGATCTTGTTTTTTGGTGGTTCTTAACTGTTCACCATGAACTTCTCTGTAGTCATGGGGCCATAGAATAGTTAGGGTTGGAAAGGACCTTAAGATGACCAAGTTCCAACCCCCCTGCTATGAGCAGGGACACCTCACACTAGACATGTCATCCAAGACGCTGTCCAGCCTGGCCTTGAACATCTCCAGGGGTGGAGTATTTACCGCTTTCTTGGGCAACCCATTCCAACACAACCCTCATGGTAAAGAACATCTCCCTTATTTCTAACCTGAACTTTCCCTGTTTAGGTTTGAGCCCATTACTTTTTGCTTGTCCTACCACTACGGTCCCTAATGAAGAGTTCCTCTCCTGCATCCTTGTAGGTCCCCTTCAGATACTGGAAGGTTGCTATGAGGTCTCCACACAGCCTTCTCTTCTTCAGGCTGAACAGCCCAAAATTTCTCAGCCTATCTTCATACGGGAGGTGCTCCGGCCTCCTGATCATCCTTGTGGCCCTTCTCTCACATTATTATGCTCATAAGAGCATAATTATTTGCACAGGGTTGCCTCTTGACCTGCTGGTCCTGGCAAAGGGGGATAAAGCCTCTCTCCTTATCTAGCTAAGTTTTCTACCTACACTGCACTGTGAAGTACTGGGTGAGAAGAAGTCCCAAGTTATGGAAGGTTGTGCTGGAGAGACAACCAAGGAAGGGCAAGTGCGTGGAGGAAGCATTCAAATAGCAGGATTTTAACTGTGGAAGATGAGACTGTGCACTTACTAAGGAGCAGTGTGATTCTTGGTCTTGTTAGAGGAAAACATGCAATAGATATCCCAGACCCTTTGCTTAATGTTTGGGATTTCCTGTCCAGGCTTCTTCATTTATTTCAGGCTAAAGTAAATGGAAAAAGCATAACCCCTACTGGGGTCCTGTAACCACAGCCTTGAGCAAGTCGTGAGCAGCAATTCCCAATGGTGAAAATTGAACTTGTGAACAGAAGCAGAGGGGAGGACATCTCACAGCTGCCCCAGCAGCCTTGGGGTGGTGTGCCAAGCTCTGGACCCACATCCAACTGCAGGGACAGCACCACAACAAGGGGGTCCTAGTAGGCGGGTTATCAAGGCCAGCTGTTGTAATGCCCAAGAACACCAGCTGGCTTGGTGTGAGGCCAGGTACAAGAAGCAGCTCTTCCTGCCCATGGGTTTGGCTCTAGTTCTGGCCTCCAGAGGGCTGCTGCATGCTCTTCAGCAAGTGAGCAGTCTGGCTTTAGCTTTTGCTCTTCTCCTGTCATAGAATCATAGATTTCTTCATTAGCTGTTCTCCTGCCTGTATCCACCTTCCAGTGATGATTGCACAGCGATGTACTGAACAATGTCCTCTTTCCTGGAAAGGGGAATCTCGCCCCTCTGGCATGTAGTGCTGATGAGTTGTGGAGCATGTTTGTAGGGTGTATTTGGGTGATCCTCTGAGCTGGTGACAAAACCAAATGGGAGATGCTGACAAAGGAGGAAGGGCCTGTCTGCAGCAGGAAACTTTTAGTGTAGGAACTTAAGTCTCTTGTTGCCTTGCTGTAATTCATGTCAATCTCTGGCAGTTCTGTGTTTATAGATCTTGCATCCTTTTCTTGTTTACATCAGGTTCATCCAATCTTTGTACCTTGCATGTGAAAGGATCTTCAAAGGTTGGCATGCTCTCTGAAATTTGTGCTTTAAGCTGCTCTTTATTATTGTTTTTCTCTTGAAAGAAAAATAAATCTTCATACAACAGTGCTTTTGGTTGGTTTCTAGTCTGTAATTTTGAAATGCTTGCTCCTTTGTTACTTATTTCTGATACCCTATGGCAGAAAAACATATAGTACATTGACATTGTTTACATCCTACCTTGGGTTTGAAGTGGTAAAAGAAAGTATGTTCAATAGAAGAGCATTCCACAGTAGGGACTTAACCATCCAACCTCCTGAGGAAGGTGTAAAGCTGTGGCTTTAGAAGGATGTGGGTCCTTTGAAGTCTTGTACCTAGGTGGTTTGTTTTCTTTTTTGTAAGAAGAGCCAGGTTTGATTTCTCCTCTGGAAAATATATGAAAATTAACATGTTGGTCTTGTTTTGATTCGGGTTTTGAAAATCCAACTTGTATCCAGTTGTAAAAGCCTTTGAAAGTCTGCAGTTGTGATACCTGCACTGAGTAACTCAGAACCGCACTGAAGCACTGTGATACCTGGCTGAAAGCATGCCACAGACTTGGGAGGAAAGGCAGGAGGTGCTGAGCGCATGGTCTGTGCGCAGCCAATGGGGCTGCAACACACCAAGGAAAATCAATTTGTTGCAGATGCTGTATATGACTGAGCCAATGGAGGGAGGGGGAGAGGCCATATTGCCTCTGACCTGCATGACACAAATGCATTTTCTTTCCCTAACCAGCTTAATTTGCTGTGAAAGATTGGGATGGATGGGAGCTCTCACTTGAAACCTATTCTAGATGGTAAAGAATGAGGCTTCTCCTGCATCATTTCTGTTCTTCCCTTTTCTATCTTCCCTAGATATCAACAGGAGCCAGACAGACTACTAAATGTCCAGAAACTGAATTTAGTAGCTAAATACATGAGGAATTTGCTGGAGCCCTTCAAGCTCTATAGTAAGCACTTAGTTTGTAAATCTTAGATGGGCTTTGTTGTCAGCTTTTTCAAAAAAGCTCCAAAGGATCCCTTTTCAGTGTAACTACAATGAAAGAGAAAATACAGGAGATGCCTTTTGAGATGGAACAAAGGCCAAATGGAAGTTCTTTTCCAGGTGCCACATGCAAGTGCAGCAATATGTGGGAATTCAGACTGAAGGGACTTGAAGTCGCATTAAAAGGTTGTAGGCACTTGTAGGATTTTGCCATCACTAATTCAGAGGTCTTCTATGAAATAGTTCTTAGAAATGGAAATGTTTTCATCATGACACTGGGTTATCAAAGGTGGGAGCTTGTACTTTCTGAGGAAGGCTCTTTTGGGACTGCCAAGCCTTTTCTGCCTTGCAGTTCCTCCCTTCACTGTTGACCTCCAGGCTGTTGCTCAACTGAACAAACTTGACTCAAAGTACCTGACCTGAAGGATCCTGATCTTCACAGGTCGGAGCATCTGCAGCTTCCACAGGAAATAGTGGGAAGCCTAAGCACTGCTCTCCTTGAAAGACCTGACACAACTTTTGTGGCTCCTTGAAGCCTAACTAAAGGAGACAATATAGGAGAAATGCAGCTGTTGTCCATTTAAGGGATAGAATCTCAGCTGCTACTGAGATGTAGTTGAGAAAAATCTAAGCACTGTTATTTTACTGCTGTTTGGGGGTAGGGGAGGGATTGTTTTTCCTACTTTTATTTTTTTTGTAGTCCTGTTTCCATGAATAAACAACAAACAGAACCTATACCCCCAGCCCCTGTCCATGCTGTTATGTTTGGCAGCCAGGGTGTAGAGGATCAGGAGCTGCCATATAGGACAAATAACATTCCTGTTTTATCACTTGAAATGCTACTGTCTGGGTGAGTTTTGGTCTGTGGGTTTCTGCTGTTGTCCATGCAAAATTTGGGTAGTGGTAGCAGCCCAGAGTATTGATTTTTGGTGGTTCTGGGTCTACAAATCCTCCAGCTTCACTGTGCAGCTGGGCAGAAGTGTTGAGCTCATCAGGGGGAAAACGACACTATTTTGGCTTAAACAGAGCAATGTGGCTGTCTAGACCTAGCTACCTGGAAAACTGGCATCCAACACATGCTTTTTAAGGCAGGGTTCTGCTGTTTCAAAGGGGAAAGCAAACATTTTTCACGTGTTGGAAGACTATGAATGGAGGTGGGTCTTGAACTAGAAAAAGAACAGCTCTTCAGAGACCAGAAGCATTTTCTGTTTAGTTTGCCTTAAGTGGCTTGGAGGACTGGTAACTAATGAGCCAGTACTTGGATGTGGTCCTTGCTGATAACACAGCATCAGCTGTTTGGGACCTGGCTGCTCAATTAAGTAAGGTAGGCTGTTTGGTTTCTGTCCCAGGTGCATGTGTTCACATCAGGAAGCAAAATTAGAGCTCATGCTAACTGGCACGGTTGCCAGGCATCTGTGTGCAGAGGGAGAGAGAGCATGCCCTAGGCACATGGGCTGGGAGAGTATAGGCTCCAAGCTGAGGATGCTGCCTCTGCTGCTGGCCAGACTGAAAGCACTGGAGAAGTCAGGCTGGCACTGACTTTGCTTTAGTAGCCATTGAGACCTGCTGGAGATAAGACTCATCAAGTGAAAAGTGAAGCCCTGACTCCAGGCTGAAGAGGCCAGTAGAGATTGGGAAGGGGTAAACCCTCCGCTGCTGGGAGACCATGTCACAGCTTGTTGAAACTGAAACTTCTCTGCTTGCATGAAATACCAGTGGTGCAGAAGAAGTTTCACCCTTGTCCTGCATGCCTTGAGAGCCCTGTTCTGAGGTTTTAGGACTACTGGTGTCTGTGTAACAGGGCTGCAGCTCTGATTCAGGTGCCAGGGCATCTCTCCTGTCCCCACATCTAAGAGTTTGTGCTTAAAAAGCACTGCACTGGATAAGCTGGTAGGGAATATGGCCAGTTGTTACTGGCTCCCTACCTTTACTTTGAATGAAGCTCACTGCAAATGAAATATTTATTAGCTGGAGGGAAGGTCCAGTTGCATCCATTGGAGTTGAGAGAAGGGCTTTGGAGCTGAGCAAATAATGTTTGTGGTTTGCCTGTTCCAGTGAAGGCATGACATCTCTTCTTTACATGCAACTCTGCCTCTTCTCCTAAAATCCAGCTGGGAAAATAAGTCAGTCATTTCTCATCAGGCTAAAAGAATTTCAAAACTCCTCTCCAGGGCTCCTTCAACACTTCTCTACCTACATCTTAATTTCCTGTAACAGTCCTAATCTGCTTCCCATAGGTACCCATGGGAGCCTTGTTATCAACCTCAACTGGAAAAAGGACTGTTTCTACCCCTCATTATAATTGCTATTAACTGTCATAGTTCTTGCCTGTCTCCATCACAGGGGGAATTAACATAATAGGTCAGAGAAAGTGAGCTCTGCATACGGCCCTTGAAGGTGTCCCGGCAGCATGGGGATGGAGCATGTTGGCTGTGCAGGAGGGAGCTGGTCTGGCTTCCCTCTTGCTCTGGGAGTGTCGAGATCTGGGGCTGTCAGAAAGGGCATCCTTCAGCAGCGTTTAAACCCCCATGTCTGGAAGAGTGATGTGGGTGACAGGCTGAAACTTCCCATGGCTGTTATTCCTTAATTGCCTGTTCCTGAAGCAGCCTCTGGGGAGAACTAGTGTTCAGTAGCTTGTTACCTGCGTGTCTCCATAGGCTTCCTGCAGAGCCAGTGGGGTAAAACAGATGATGAATTGTCCTTGGAACTTACCTTTAACCTCTGCCTTCCCAGAGTAACTGGGCACTGAACCTAGGGTGAGCTGCTGGTTTAAACAGCTCTCCCCCTCTTGCAGTGGCATGATGGAGTACACTGAAGTCTCACCTTCCTCTCCAGAACCAGAAACACCCAAATATCAGACCAGGGCTCAAGTGGACTGGAAACAGATTTGGTGGCAGAAACGAAAGAATAGTGAAGTCCCATGTGCTTGTTCTAGGAGCAAGTCACACATTCTATGAGGAAGATCCTGGGTTAGCTGTGGCACCTGAAATATCCTCAGGATTTTTTAGCTACCTGACCTAGATGCATGTAGGGCAAGAGGCAAATGTAGCACAGGCTTGTCCAGGTCTCGGACTGGCCACTGGAAGGTGTTTCAGATAATGCCCTCCAGAGAGTGCATCCCTTCTGGGAAAGCAGCCCCTTTCTTTGCTGAGTGTTGCAGAGGAGGGAGATGCTTGTTCTGCGCTTCTACTCTCATGTTTGCCATGCCTTGAGCTAGTCCTTACCCAGGCATTTGAGATGGGAGGGCAGGCCAAAGAGACAGCCCTTCTGCCCTCTGCAGCCTGCTGGCATGGGCCAGAGATAACCACTTCTGTTGCAATAGCAGTCTCAACGTCTGGGTCTTGCCAGGTGTATCCACACAGGGTACTTAACCTGAGACAAGCTCAGTGTGTGTGGTAAGTCTGGGACAGGCCTGTAATTAAAATCTGACTGGTGTTACAGACCTCATTGCCTGCCATCTGCCCTGAGTATTTTTGTGTGGCCATACAGATTAAGAGGGATGCGGAGGAAGGGGCACGAAAACCAAGCTCCTGTGCTGGACAGCGTATAGTCTTCAACCCTGACAGATCAAAAGTGTCAAACTTCAGTCTGGATAGCGTAGGACTTAGTGACTTGGTGATGTGCTTTTTTGGGGGGGTGGGGGGGAGGGGGATAAAGGGGCTGCGGTGGTGTGTCAGAAAATGAGATTGGAGAAGTACTTGTAGCACATGGCCAGTATGCAGAGCTTGCTAAGAGCCATAAAGACCTGTAACCACATTTGTATGGATTATACAAATCCATGAATTTTTAACCCACGGGACCTGGCCGTTTTGAGCTAGAGAAACACAGAATTATCAGGCACTGCTTTGTGATGTGCTAGTACATGTCCTGTGGCTTTTTTTCTTATCCCCATTAGGACCTGTCTAGTAAGGCGGGGTTGTGCTCCCACAGCCTGAGGTTCTGGCTGCTAGTGACAATTTGACTTTTTTGGAGCACAACCTCAATTGTACATTTAGGAGGCAGAAAAACTTCACCACCCTTTAAGCTTGCTTCAAGGGACAGCATAATCAGGGTTCTATTTAAATATAATCCATGGATTCACTTACATGTTCTTATTTTCTTACGTTGGTGTTGGTAATGCAAATGCAAGCAATCTTAAAATCCCAGATCATGGTTTACATTGCTCACCTTTGAGAATAAACTCACCCTGTCTTCATCTATTTCTTATTCTCTGGTTTAACATTGCAATTTCAGGGTCCCAGTCCCCATACGGAATAGCTCATCTCCAGCTGCTCTCTGGCTTTTCACTGTTCGATTCCTAGCTCTCCCTCTTAGTTTTGGCAATTGCTTGAATATCCCTGGCAGTATCCTTTTAAAAATGTTTCATCTGAGTTAGCAAGCTAATGCCTCCTCTGGGACCAAGGGAACACTGTTTCATGTGCTCATCCAAGCCTTTTAAAAACTACAGAGGCTGCTGAGCAACGTGACTGCAACCTATACTCAAGGGAGGTTGTGGCCAAATTGCAACACCTTACACATCATTAAATGTGACTGAAAGATAAAGTTAAAAATCACCAACCTCAAGGGATCAGGGCTTGAGTTAAGTAACTGACCCCTCCACTAAGCTGTTGAGCATACTCCATACCTCCTGAAAATGAGGATGCTGGAGGTGCTTGTGATGTGATAATCTCGCACCAGTAGCATTGAACCCTTCTTGCTTCACTGGGAAGCATCAGTGAGATAACACCAGTTTAGTATTGGTCTGAATTGTTTTGTGCTACAAAGTTTATACTATTAATGTGGACTGAAGCCAGCCTGTGGAGGTCACATTCCTGTGGGTTCTGTGCCCATAAGTTGTTGGACCCTGGACCTATTCAATGTGCTATCTTTAAAGATCTACAAAACCAGGCAGGGCAGATGAGTTGTGCTGTGGAGTAACCCACCCCAAAGAGACTTCAGAAAAGTTAAGTGTTTGTAGGAATCCATGTTGGGGGGTGAAAACACATAAAATGCGTCTTCCAGCTACTGGGGGCAAGGAAATAGCAATATAGTTATTGAGGGGAACCAGGGCTCACAAGTGCCATTTGGGAAGTGTTGGAACAGCAGTAAATGAATTTCTGAACTCCAGCGTGCTTGTGAACTGCTAACCTGATGTGACCGCTTCCTGGCACACAAAGTACTTTAAAAAATGCTTCAGCATCTGATGCTGCTATCTGCTATGAGATGGAGGTGTCTTCATATTGGCTAATAACAGGGTTTCTCTCAGCAAGTTTCATGTGTTCCTCTGCAAACGTAGATGGGCCCCTTGGTACCCTCCCCAGGACCCCTAAATGTCCTTTATCAGGCTGAAAGTCAGGAAATGATCCAGAGATCCATGGCCAGCCTGTGTCCCAGACCCTATTGTAATTGCCATTAATTTCAGCAGCACTGGGATGCAATGCCTCTAGTGAAGGTCACAGAAGGAGGGGAGAGACAGATGTAGCTTCACTGGCTCATGTGTCAGATACTCAGCACAAGGGTGCAGGTAACTCTGCCCTGCTTGGATTAGCAGAACCATGGCTGGACCTGTCTAGTCCTTACTGGCCTCCAAACAGCCACATTTCCTAATTCAGAGTATGTAAACTGATGGATGTTAGAGTGGGTACTGGTCCTGGCTTGCCCCAGGTTAGTCAGTATTCTCTTTCCTGACAAAGTTCAGAACTACCTTCCCAAAATAAAATGTTCCCCCAGTTTTAGTCACACCGTGCATTTGCACTGGTGTCTATCCAGTGCTGACCGGAGAGTTAAGAGAAATACTGAAGCTTCATTAAGAAGTCTGCAAGCTGGAAATAGAGAGGAGGGCAATATGGCCCTGAGGGTGGGGAGTGAGGGAAGGTGAGGAGAAATATCATGTTCATGCAGAGCATTTGATATTTAAAACTTGGTACCATTTGCAGGGTAAACTGATATCTGCGGTTCAAAATGGGATGTGAAATGCATCCCCAGGGCTCCTGGGGATGCTCATCCTGTTCCCAGATTCAGTGGGGTTTGATAGAGCTGTTACTTCTTGTCTGCAGACTATTTGGCACCACGACCCATGACGTGGCTACTGAGTCAAAACAGGCTTATGGGCTCTGTGACTCTCACTGAGCTACTTTTAAACTGGCTAAGCATCATCTAACAGAGATACGGATGTGCCAGAGCTCTCATACAAAGCATGTCTGATGTGTTAAAGTGTGATCTGGCTCAGTGGCATGTCTGGAACACACCAGTGAAGTGATTTATGATGCAGATATGGTCTTTGCTCTGGTCCTGCCATGTCTCTTTATGTCTCCTGATGCAAAGCACCCTGTCACTGTGCACACAGTGGCTCTTCAGCATTGTGGAGCCATGGAAATAGGGCAAGCTGCAGTGCAGCAGGCAGCATGGCCATTCAAAATGTGCCCAGCTGCCCTCTGAAGCTTCTCTGGTGCAAGAAATATGGCACTGAGGTGTTAAATAAGAAAGTGTAGACCTACTTTTACCAGCTAATTACTGTGTCAGAATTGGTTAATTAGCCCATGTCATGATGAAAGCAGGGTCCTGTATGTGCATATAGGAATGAATAGTACCAAAGGGCTGTGTGGGAAGGAGAAAACAACCCTGCAGAGTAGCTGGGAATATTCTGCACCCCAAGGAGGGAATTGCAGGATCTGTTGGAGAGTCCTGTTTTTATCTAGCCTTCATCTAGATAATGTCTGCCCTGATTTCTGCATGAAACATGGTATATCTGTTTGTGAGCTGATGTTTGCAGATCTCTGCATTCACTTCTCTTGGTTTTGGTGGGTCAATGGTGGGACAATCTCCCCCTTCTCCTCTCAAGGTGAAGCTGATGAGAGCCAGGAGTGGGAATGGTGAGCTCCTTGCTCCTGCTGCTGATCGGGCTGCATGGAGGTTTTCTTTGCTGCTGTGGAGTGAGCTACTGCTCAGAAAGCTCACAGTATTTATTTTATTAACTGGGCTTAGAGGATCTGTGGGGAGTGAGAAAGGTGTCTCTAGCGTGTACAGAATGGAAATGGGCAGTAGGCAGAGGGAACTCTTTCAGCGGGAGCTCCCTCTGCCTGCGCAGACCAGGCAAATGGTGGGGACCCTTGTTTCTTAGGATTAGCTCCACATTTGGGCACAGTTTTTTAATGTCTTGGTCAGTGAACCTGGGTGAGGAAGGCTGTCTATTTTATGATAGGTTTGCAAGAGTGAAAGTCTTGTGAAGAAAGTTATTGTCCTTGGTTTGACACAAAGCACGCTGTTTGTTCCATACAAAGTAGTCTGACATGAATAATATTGCTGCTGACTCCAGGTGCGTGTGGAGATGGTGGTTGAGCTCATCTTTTTTTTTTTTTTTTACCTCAGCTCCTCTCTTCAATAAGGTAGCAGGGTTTGGTTTCTTGTTGATTTTTTTATTGTGGTTATTAATTCACATAACACAATATATAAAAGACATACACCACTTTCTGCACTGCCTCGCTACTGACAGAGTGATGGTAGTGACTAATGTGGTGGACCAGTGTGGGCAGGTATTATGTATGAATATGTAATCACCTCTGTCATGATAGATAAGACTGCTGAGAATACAGGGCCTCACTCCTTTGTGACTGCGAATATTTAACTCGAGATGGCTGAAGACATTATTTTTCCTGGTTTGGAAAAACACTGCCTTGTTCTTCCCAAGTGCTCTCTAGCATTGCTGACTTACATTTATCCCATTATTGTGGTGAAAAATGAGGACTACATGTTTCCTTTTTAAAACAGTTGGGCAGCATCACCACATTAGAGTAATTCCCCACACCCTTTACAATAGGAACTTTGTTTCAGCTGAGAAGAAAATATTCACAACATTTTTTGGATGAGATGTGAAATAAAAAATCTAAGGCAGTATCTTCCTTGGCAAATCCACTGATGGCAGCGCTGCCATCACCCAAAATGCATGATGTGCTCTGGGGTCTTACAAACCCTTACACAGAGTGACCCATGAAGTAAGTTATGCTAAATTGTGCCCTTTGCAGGGACCTGCCTTGCATCTCGTGCCTCACTGGATGAGAAGTGTCAGACTCATGGGTAATCTGTAGCAGTTTTTCAGGGTCTGGCCTGAGTTTGTTTTCTGCTCATTGCAAAAAGAGCAAGTTCTTATCTCCCTCAGAGAGCTTCACATCTGTCCCTGAGCTGAGCTGGGGAAGCCAGGCTTGTACTTTACGTTGCAGTGACTACCTTCTGGTGCAGAGTTTCAGTGACAAATATCGTCATCCCTGTTATTTTATGAACATGAAACTGTCCTAAGAGAGGACTGTTTTACATCCGTTTCAAAGGAGAGACACAAGGAGCCCAAGTAGAGTTCAGATGCTCTATGGATGTGGTTGCAGATGACAGACCTTTTTATCTTATCACCTCAGGTCAAGCTCTCCTTAAGCAGCTCAGTTGTTACTCCAAAAGGGGCAGTAAATTGTTTCCTGTGCTTAAATCTTATATTTGGGTCAGTGCTGCTTGTAAAGATGCAATTCAGAAATGAAGTGCACTTACTGCCTGCCATTGTAATGATCCTGTGTATCTGCCTAATCTCGGGTTTCCCTAATGTTTTAAGAGCAGAACTTGAGAGCCATGTCAGTGGCATGCCTCTTGCCTCGGTTTTTCTGCTGGTATTGCTTTGTGACTCTCCTTGGAGAAGTCTACGTGATCCTGCACACTGTAATGCTCCCTCCAGCAAAACCTCTTAAAGGATTACTTTGACTTGTGATAAAAAGTGGCAGGGAACACTTGACAGATCTGCAACTCTGAACAGAGCAGTCCAGTTTACTTTCTGGGCTTTAATTTTTGCCTCTTATTTATGTTTTAAAGTGGTCAAATTGCCTGCCGTGCCTGGGAGGGCAGGTGGGATTTGGCTCAAGACTTGGTGTTTAGCCTAGAAAAGGGTGGGGTGGGAATGTATGTGTTGAAGCTTGTATTGAATGTATGTATGAAGGAGAAGCTTTCCCTTTGCCAGTCCATGATATAAAATCTCATTCTGTGTCCTCTATGAGAGAGGCTGAGTATCTGCAAGGGGAAACTCCAGAGGGCATCAGCAGGTGGAAAGAGCAGCTGAAAATCAGCATCAGGCTCACAGAGGAGTGGCAGCGTCTGTGGGAAGTAGAGCTGCTCCCTGGACTTGCCTGTGTATGTGGTGCTTGCTGAAGCTCAATCCAAGTCCCTCCCAAATGCAGATCCATGTTGTTCCTCCATGTGAGCAGAAGTTGTCAAGTCCTCCTTCTACTCAAAAATAGCACGGGAGAAATTTTGCTGCCTTTTTGTAAGACTTGATGCTAGAACTGTAACCTCTTGGCCAACGACTGGAGGTAGAGTACCGGCATTTGATGTTGTACTTGCGGCTCCCACTAGGGCAATTTGCTCACTCTGGGTGAGAATGAAGTTGCATTCGGTGACAGAGATTTGCAAGAGCATATGGTTGAAATCTTGCCACCAAGTCACAAGGAACGACTTGACCTCTAACAGGCAGTGGTGTTTGTGTAGTCATGGGATCTGTCTTCTATGTCATGTGCTTCATGGAGGGTATCTTATGAGCTTAATTTCCTCTTCATCAACCCAGGATCACATAAATCTCTGCCTAACTGCAGATGACCACAACACTTTGGGTTTTTTTTTGTGTGCTTTTAACCCCAGACTTCACTGTCAGCATTTTGAAAATCAAAGTGGTGTCCAAAGTCTGAAGAGATGTAGACCAAAAAAAGGGTCTGAACATCCTGTGCAAGGTGAACACTGTGTCCTTGCACCGGGGACAGACTGGCCAGGAGATCTGCTGCCAGTGTGCAAGTGTTGAGTTTGTCAAGAATAGAGAGGCATGTGGATTTCATTCTAGGACTAGTGAAAACAGACTAGAAAAGCTCAGCTTGGACAGCCTTGACAGCATTCTGGTTTTATAGTAAGGGCACAGATAAAATTTACTAGGGACTTGGGTTTACATCCTCAAAAGCATTAAGTGTTTAAAATCTCAGACAGAAAGCGACCTCTCCCCTTTCATCCCCCTTCAATGAGAGTAGTGCTGGGCTGGTTAATTACCGGTTATTTAGGGATAGCTTGGAGTTGCCTATCAGGTATGAGAAGTTCATCTCGCCTGTTTCTCTGAAATCCTTCACAACTAGTAACTGAGGTACACAGAAACCATGCAGGACTGATATATTAACTACAGCTGAGCCTGGTACAGTTTGGTGCAGAATGCCTGTGATCATACAGCTGAGCTTTGATAGGGCCAGATGGAGAATCAGACTGTCCTTGACTTGTAAATTTGGTGGTGGTGTACTTCAGGCAGATGAGCTTGCTTTGCCCTTTCAAAGGGGGTGTGTGAACTTCTTACTGCAGCTGATAAGCCCCATGAAAGCCTGAGCACAGTAGCTCAGGCATGTCGGGTGCTGACAGGGTCCTGCAGTTCTTCCTTCCGCTGGGGAAACAGGCAGGGCGAGCTCCTACCTGCCCAAATTGTACCTTCTGCCTCCAACTTCAGCCAGTGGAACTAAGCTTTCTTTCCAATCTGGTGGTGTTTTGTCAGTGCTTCTGCAGTGATAAGGCAAAGATTTTATAGATGCTTTGGGCATGTGGTTACAGACAAACAGCTCTGTTCTGTGTTAGGCTGGCCTCAACTTCTGAAGAGGCAGATGTGTGTGAGACTGCTGAAAACAGCTTTCTTTGAGCTCACCTCTGCAGATCCTTAATCTCTGACAGGCACACTTGCCTCTCCTGAGCATCATTTCAGCAGGCTTCAACCCAAAGGAGACAGGATGAAGCTCTGTTTAGTTCCTTGGACTGAGTGTGTGTGAGCATGTGTGTGTGTGTGCCTGCGAACATATGGGGAGTGCAGGGGTGAGGACTGTCACAACCACTCATGTCTCTGAGCCGAGATGCAGCCCATGGCAGAGGCAGAATGTTTTGCAGGGAAATGAAAGAGCTAAAATGAAAAGATTACTAACAGCCGGGGGAAAAAACCTCTTGAATTAATTCCAGTACGAAATTAGCTCCTTTCTTTCAAATCTGTGCACTGTTTAGGTCATGAGTAAACCATATGTTAAAGGTGTTAAAAGGATGAATGTGGAATAGATCTGTTTGCCTAAGCCTTTACCCAGGGGTAGACTGACTAGAGGGAAGGATAACTGCTCTGGGAGCTCCTGACCAAGAGACATAAACATCTTTGCTTAGGTTGCTGGATTACAGGACTGTCTGTACACAGGAGTTGGGATTATTTTCTCCTGTTGATTCAAATCCTAGAGCTAAATATCACCTCTGATAATAAATGACCCTGTAATCATTAAATAATTCAATCATTAAATAATTAAATAAATGACCCTGTAATCAGTTTCAGAGGCAAAACTTGATGCTTTCCAATATCTTTTGCAAAAGATAAGCAGGGTCTGTTACCAATTTATAGGGAAAGTGAATAAAGAAATCCCTGAATGATTGTCCCCCTGGCCTCAATATATCTTCTGGGAAGAACTTTCTAATGCCCAAGAACTAAGGCTGCAGAAGAGGAGACATTAATCAGGCCTGGTGTTTTATTTATCTTTTAGGAGACACCATTGCTGCTTCATTTCTTTTATTTTCCGCTACAGAACATCTTTATTTTAATAGGATTACTAAGTATTGATATTTAAGAAGACCTAATCAGTATTACATTTCCTATTCAGGATAATAAAAAACACAGTAAAAAGAAGGAAATAAAGCTGTGATGCCTTACTGTTCCCATGTCATAACCAGGAGGTATTCCTGTACTGGAAGAGCTGTTCTGTGTTGCTGCCTTCTGCTCATGATGCTAAGGAGAAGTTTCAATGAGAGTTGGGGGTTTGGTACAGCTGTAGCGCATATCCACTCAAAGACTTCGGGGTACTTGATGAGAAGACAAAGAAGAAACGTTTTCTGTCAGGATTAATGGAAAGAGACTGGCTTCCCTTGCTACAGCTGATTATAGAGAACTAGCAATGACAAATCACATATAGCTGTGAGAGGCAGGGTGTTCTCTTCACCTTTTCCTTCTCACTTAATGAAAATGAGTGGCAATAGGTTGATCAAATGCCAGCACTGGAGCCAAAACAAGCAGTGCCTCATGGCTGTGTTGCTGGTTTGGTTTCTCTGGGTTTTCTTCTTTTGCAGAGGATGTTGTGTGGTGCTGCAAACAGCTGCGCTGCCTGTTAGGCTGGAGCACAGTGTGAATGCTGAGCAATGCGTCTACTCCCAGACATGAGGCCAGTGCCGGCATCATCCCATCCTGCCTGGTGCTGCATCATGAAATGTGCCCCCAGCCACATTTAACCTGCTGGCCCTGAGGAAAGAGGGAATTTGGCTTGAAACCCTTGGCTCCTGCCTAGTCAAGCTCTGAACCATTTTGTAATAGCTTTAGTCTTGGCATCCCAGGAAAGATTTACAATAAGCCCTTCCTTAACATTTGGTTTCACTTGCCCTTTTGAGCCAAGGTCAAGATCAGAAAGTAGGTAAACAGGTTGTTCCAGCTTGCAGACACCCAGCTGCCCTGTCTGCCAACTCTACCTCTGCTGCTAAACAACAGTTTATCAAAGCATTTGTTCTTTCTGTGCCCTTTTACTTCTTATTTTTAAAGCCACTAGAGAAAATGCCTATATTTAAGGTAAAGCACTGTGCCTACTTGTCAATGGCATCCAAATCGTGCATGTATGAAACTGAATTGTGGTGCTTCCCGAATCAAATGTGTTACATCTGCAATGCAGGAAGGCCTTCTTCACAATTTTAGAACAGAAGGAAAAAATAAAATCCCAAGCTTGCTTTAACTTTGAGACAGTTTTTTGCTCCAATGGTCAGTTCTTGCCCTCCCTAGAAATGTCTTTTTCTGTTGTGGAAGATTCTGCTAAATGAAATAGCCAATAGGCAGTGGAGATCTTTCCCAATGTAAATACTAAAGGATGCTAGTGGGTCACACTTTGGTCTTTAGCTGGCTAAGTCATTGGTACTCAGCTTTGTTGATCTGTTGTTAGGAAAATCTAATTTTCTCATCTCAGCCATTCTTGTACCTCTTTACCTGAAACCTTGTTTGCTTTCATTTTGTGGGGACAGTGGATTTGGCACCATTTGTAAAGCCTTATCAGTGCTGCATCCAGGTGCCAATACCATGTTCCTGCTCTTCAGCATTGCCATCTAAGAGGGAGAAACCAGCCTGGTCAACCAGACAGCTGCTGCTCCAGGAACTGTTGTTGAAATTACAGGAGTAAACTTTGATCCCAACTCATCAGACAGTAGCTGAGAACAAGTAGGTCTCATTGCTGGACCCTACTGTATTAGAGCCAGGAGAAACTAATCCTGGTCCTTTCAAATTTCATCGATGATGCACAAGGAACTTTCTGAAAATGTACTTTAAACAATAGGAAAATAAAATGTTTAAGTTTCTTAGAAGAGCACAGAAATAGTGAGATGGATGTGTCCCTGTTGCCCCTCCCAATCCCCAAGGAGTGGAACAGGTTTGCCCTGGTATCTCTAACCCAGTTCCTGTGACACTGACTCCCAGTGCAGCCCTGGAGGAGCTCCTATATCCAGTGCTGTGCCTGGCTCCAAGCCGCTGGCACTGGGGTGCTCCCAGAGGGAAGTCTGAGAGTGAGCACAAGCTGTAGGTTTTGGGATTGAGCTGATACACATAAAATCTTGAGCCTATTTGGTAAGAAAATCCAGAGGTGTTTCCTTCGGTGTTTCACAGTCTCACTGTCAGAAAAGTAATGCATTAGAGGTTGTCTTCTTATTGCAAATTGGATTGCCACTGTGATTGTCTCTTAATTTTCCATTTTTCCAGTGAGACCCATCATGTGTCTCCTAGCTGTGACTCTGATTATTCTAATATTTTCTCTCATTTTCCACTTAGTATTCCTGTATGGCTGCTTATTACAAACTATTTGTTCAACTTTGCAGATGATTATAAGAACAAATAGCTTAGTGATGTACTGACCTTGTGTCGTGGTTTAAGCTGTAACTCATGCAGTTTGCTCACTCACTCCCCCCTCCTTCTTCCCCCCTCTCCCAGGCAGATGGGGAGGAGAATCGAAAGAATGCAACTCCCACAGGTTGAGATAAGAACAGTCCAGTAACTAAGGTATAACACAAATCACTACTGCTACCACCAATAATAATAATGACAAGGGAAATACAAGGAAAGATAATACAACCACTCACCACCCGATATCAAGCTGGGCCCAGCAGTGAACCCAAACCTTCCGGGTCCATGCCCCTCATTTTTACATCCTGGGCATGACGTGCTGTGGTATGGAATACCTCTTTGGTCAGTTTGGGTCAGGTGTCCTGTCTCTGCTTCCTCCCAGCTTCCCCTCCCTCCCTGGCAGAACATGAGACTCAGAAAGTCCTTGGTCAGAGTAAACATTACTGAGCAACAACTAAAAATATCGGTGTTATCAGCGCTGTTCCCAGGCCGAACGTCAAAAACACAGCACTGCACCAGCTACTAAGAAGGAGAAAAATGACTGCTGCTGCTGAAGCCAGGACACCTTGTGTGTGTCTTTGACAATGCCGCAACACCCCCTTCTGTAGGACACTGCTTTTTCAGACAAGAAAACCAGGAAACAAACAGTGGCCAAATGCTATGCATGTGAAGAACTCAGACATTTCCTTACTCACTCAACCCCAGATGTTCTTTTCCCAAGCCTCATATTCAAGCCTTCATTAGAAATTTGAGAGAAATGCTTTACTGTGGCTGCTGGCTTGGCAGCTTTTCAGGTTCAGAAAGAATCTCCTATATTCACAGGCCTGTCTTCCTTTTCCTTTTTTTTTAATCTATCTAGAAACTTCTATTATCTTCCTTAACAGTACAGAAAAATATCCACGTGTGCATAGTATTTTAGAGCTTCTTTGTAGCATGTTAATCTCTGAGACTAAAAAGAAAAAATCTCTTGGCCCCAATCTCATTTATGATAGGATAGTAAACTAAGAGGATACATGAAGATTATTCTAATCTTACCCTGGAGCTCTCTCCAGCACTATCTGGGATCCATTATTGAACTGCCTTCTCCAATGCTCTAGAAAAGATGTGCTTATCTTGATCTAACAAGTAATGATAGCAAAAGTCTGAGCTGTCATGCTCTAGAAAGAATGGATTAGCTAACTGATTGCAGAAGGAAATACTGGGCTGGAGCTAAACACCCTTTGGGGTGCTGTCCCCTCTTTGCTTTCTCCTTTAGTCCCTTGAGTATGTCTGTACATGGGTGGGAGTGGTGTTGGTGGTGCATATTAAACATAACTAAATCCTCCTCCAAAGCACATGCAATGGACTGCTTGAGGTGAGCTGCTTCCTCATCTTGCACCTTTCCTCAAGCAGTCTGTTGCATGTGCTTTGGAAGAGCAAAGAACCTGTGAAGGTTCCAACCTAAACAATTCTGATTCCTTTGATGTGGCAAAGGCTTAACACACAAAGCCTGTACGCCTGTGTACTCCTCAGAACTTTGAGGGCCGGGGTCTTAGGGAGAGCACCCTGCTCAGAAATGAGAAAGAGGCTTATTTCTGTTGAGATTCATTGCTTGCAGGTGGTAGGACTTGAGTTCACCTGGAGATGGAGTCCTAGCAAGCATATGTGAAACACGTCCTTGGGATACCACAGATGCTCTCTTACTTCTCATCAAAGCAGGTTTACCTGTCTGTATAGCTCATTGCATGATATTTCTCTTCCTTTCGCAATGAAAATAGCTACACTTTGCTGTGAGACTCTGGTCTTGAATGCATCTTTATAGACTGCTTCCAGAAGGCATCACAGAATTTCCCAAGCAGAGGCATTGCTGCTGTCTACAGCACAATAACAGCCACGCACATGGTTTATTTCTCTTTTCCTCCCCTCTTCATCCACACCCACCTCCCCAGGATGAAATTTCTAAAGCCTTGTATGCTGCACAGAAGGCAAACAGGCATTGGGTTAGTTTAAAACATTCTTCTCTTTATTTGAAAGATTTCTACCCACCAATAAAAGGCAGCTAATACATTGCATAGTACACCTTTCTTTAAGTATGCTTAGTATTCAGCATGTCTGAGAAAAGGAATGATTACTGGCTCTAACTTCCCACAACAAACAGTGAAGTTAATGGAATAATAAATTAAAGTAGTAGTAGTCCACACTATGTATAAATTGTTAACAGAGACAAATATGACACGAATGATGACTGATTCAGTTTTCCTTCTCAGGAGTTCAGTGTCTTATTAAAGTGGTTGCATAGGTTGAGTTTTTATAAAAATGCAGCAGTGCTCTGAAACACAAAAGCCACAGCAGGCTTTTTAATTGAGTGGGAATGTCTTCAAGAAAGGGGCAGTGAGGATGAGGGTGCTGTTCTCCTGCCCCTGTGATGGTTGCTGAGCAAGGAGGCAGTACACTGCAGGCACTACTTATTCAGAGGACAAAACTCCACACACCCCTCAGTGTGTGGGAGAAGGAGGGTCATGCAACCTTAGTGTACTGGCCATCATGTTGTCATCATCCTATATAAGAGCTCATAGCTGGAAACTTCAGTACCTGGGCCCCTCTGTGGTGTTAACCCACAAGGAGGTTCTACAAGTCTTAAGGAAGCAGCTGTAAGAGACTGATCTTGTCAGTGTGCTTTCTTTGCTGTTTACCTGAACTCAGGTGGGCTCCACAGGATGGGAGCTGGTCCTGTGCATTAGGTGAACATCAGGGTGCCCCAGGCTGCTACCCATGCTTATTGGGCTGCCTTAAGCTGGAGACAAATGCCTTGTTTGTCCGTCTAGGTGCACTTCTGAAAGTGCCAAATCTGCTATGGGGAGGAAGGTATTGAAAAGGGACTGTCCAGAAAAGCTTGGGGAAAGCAACTGGTCAAAGAGAGGAGCAGCAAGAGATTGGGGATTGGAATGGGAATTGGGGGGCACAGTCCAGACGAGGTGAAGATTCAAAAGTCTTTACCACAACAAGGATGCTGGCTCATCTTTTACACAGAAAGAAAAGTCAACCATGTTCTGAATTACAGAGTTGTAATTCCACCTTGAGGATCTGACTACAGCAACTACCTGAGCTTTGCTTTGACAACCGTATGCTCCCGGATGCAATTATAATCCTGTTGTATGTCTTGGCTGCCTGAATTTTTTTCCCTTCTATCCTTAACATTGAGGTAGAAGTTTCAACTAGTATTAAAACTGGCAAAGAATTTGAACACAATCTTAGTGGGCTAGTAGTCCAATGACCTTCAGAATTTGTAAAAACCTTCACAATGTGGCTGTAAAATGAGCAATTGAAGAAGCAAACAAAAGTAATCCTAAAAAGGTCAGAGCAATAGTATAAGAAGTACAATACAGAGGTGCAAGACATTTTCTTCATCTATTGGCTTAATAAAAAAAAATCAGATTTTCTTTTTAAATTATTCCCCTGCCACAAATGGCAGAAGCAGAATTTTTTTGTGACATCAGAAATACACCGGTATCAAAGTAAAAGTACATGATGAATTCCTAAAGGCACTAACTGTTTTGAACAATGATTTAAGTATAGATCATTTATATTAGTTGGCTTCAGTTGAGCATTGGTTTTATTGCCTATAAAAATACAGGTTTACGTATATATACATATACCTGTCTGCTGCAAAAAAATCTGCATTCCTGTTGAAGTTTATAAGGAAGATCAAAGTAATATAATAGTAGTAATAATCTTTACAAGGAGACATAATGACATATCACTCGTACAGTATTTAAGGTAGACAAATTACCAATGTAATAATTCTTTGTGCTTTACAACCCCTGTAATACTAAAGCAAGTTTATATTAATACATAAATGAAACAAGTTAAGCTACTGCTATAGGGGTTGCTGTTAGTTACCTCCACTGTACTCAATACCACAGAGTAAATGAGGTCCAAATTTCAGCTGAAAGAACGCTGTTAGTTTGAATTTCATCCTATTGATTTAATTATTGCAGGAATGTGAAAATGCATTCAGTGTAAGAAAGCTGTTAAAGCCAAAGGAAAAGGAAAAAAAAAGTTCTTACAGCTAGTTTTCAAGAAATACTCGATGTTCCAGCTTTAATGCTACATTTTTAAATCAGAAGGAAAAAATCCATGAGTAAGGAAGACAGACACTGTTTATGAGCCTTCAAGCAGAACATTTCACTGACATTAAAGGCAACTTTGCAGACTCACTTGAAATGTATCAATTTGTAATCTACACATTTACAGGGGCTGCTCGGCTCTGAAAGCTGTTTCCCAATCTGTGCCAGAACATGTGAGGCTGTGTAGCATACTTCTGATGATAGACCTCCAGGCTCTGTTGCTCCATAATTGATTTAGTTATTAGTTATGCAGGGAGAGAAGAGATCCCTGAGGCTTGGTAAAACAGTATTCAGTTACTAAAAGCAGCCCTTTGTGAATTAATGTCATCCTACCAGCTCTTTCTGCTCATTATTCCTTCAAGTCTTGTTTTCCTGGACACCAGCTGTCACAGAGGAAGTCTCCAGCCTTTTCTTCTGCCTCCCTTGCTGGCTGAAGTTGCATGAGCACTGTCTGGAGTGTCTCCTTCACCACCTGGATCTCCCTCTGCAGAGACTGTGCAAGCTTTATTAAGGAATAAATCCATAGGTGATTGGCAGTCCCTCTTCTCTTTCCAAGTTATTAAATAAATTCTTGTTCTGCTGCTCACAACAGATGGCCATGGCTATCTTATTGTAGCTTCAAGTTCTTCCAAATTGTTAGGATTAAATATTAATACATTTCTCACACTTGCTTCCAAAAAGAAAAAAAAAAATCCAGGCAAACTGGAGTTCTCAAGTAGCATTATTTAGCACTTTAAAAAAGGAACAGGATGAGGGATACTGCTTGGATATTGTTCTCAGGGGAAGGAAGGAGATGAAGAGCTTGTACCATGCATACAGCAGAACTAGCTGCAAGCTGCCCACTGGGTGCAGAGTGGACTTTTAAGCCAGAGCCACAGACCTGAGTTGAGCAGACCCCAGATAAAGGCAACAGGACAGCTGGAGCAGTCTGAGATGTAAGCCAAGTGATCACAGCTTGTGTGGCTTTAGCAAGCTCAGAGATGTGTGCTATGCAAAGGAGAGTTAGGAAGCTAGGTAAGTAGCAAAATTAGCTTATAGCAGAGAAAATTTGTGCTCTACTTACCTCCAGAAAGCTTTAATCTTAGCTGAATTATCAGTATCATTACAGCACAAAACCCACAAATATAAAGCTATAGGAGGTTTCACAGTGAATGCTTTGAACAAGTTGAAAAGCAAAGAGATTAACAGCAGCAAGGTTATGCAGTTGTGCATAAAAAGGAGAAAGGCCACCAGAAATGCAAATGATAATTCTGTTAATATACTTCATTCGGTTAAGAAAGGAGAGTTTTCCACATTTTATTAGTCATTGTCTATTTCAGATTTTCTGCAAGGCACTCGGGAAGAAAATTAAAGCTAATGGATCAGCCTCTTAAGAGACCTTCCATTTCCCTCCTTCCCCAGCTCCAAAATGAGAGGCAAGATAGCAGGAATGAGAATATGAGGGGTGCAGCAGCGACCAGACTCGCAGATGAAAGCAGGAGCCTTGTAGAGCTAGTGGCAACTGCCAAGACACACACAATTTTTAAAGTGGTGTAGCTTCTTAGGCAGTACAGCTTTTTGTTCTGATGCCTACTCTCCTGGGAATAAGCATAGTTTGTAGTATCATTATATCAGCCTTGCTACTGATAATCTTCTGTCCGTGAGACTACCCATTGTTGAATCAAGTGCAAGGACTGGGTGTAGATCAAATGACACAAGCAACCTTATTTTCTTCTCCCCAGGTTACACTATGTGGAGAGCAAAGCAAGCACGTTGCAAGTCAGAGCCTGCTGAAGCTGTGAACCAACGAGCAAGCCCCTGTGAACAAGCCCCAGGGACCACCCCTTCCACACTGAGGCCTCTTGTATAGGTATGGCTTGAAAGGCAAGGACCAAAAAAGGTTAACCCAAGCAGGCCATGAGAGAGAAAAATATGTTCATTTCTAGCAGTAAGTCATCAAATGATCTCTGGGAAAGCCAGAAACTCACTTCAAGGGAAATGAAACAGGCTGACACTGAAACAACTCCATTTCAAAAATACAACGCACAGGAAGAATAACGCACAAGGACAGGCTTTATCCTTTACAAAGCTCACCCATTATGAAATGTTGTTTTACTCGACCCCAATGTCAATGCAATGTCAAGAAAAAAAGACACCCTCAAGTCATGTAACTGTAAAAAGTGAGCTGCTATATTTGAAAAATTGTGACTAGAGAGGACCATGGGAAAGCTATACCAATCATGGCTATTTCAGGCAGTCACAGTTATGCCTTTGAAAAGCATTTTTGCTGCTTTTGATTCTGTTATCAGGTCCTCAAACTTTTGTCTTTGTATATTTACATATATTTACTATGATGTTTTACTCTTAATACATTCACCGGGAGCATTCATGCACACTTCTAGTTTCTGGACAGCTCTTATTAATATAACAAGATTATGTCTGTCATTACAAGTAATAGCAGCACACATAAAACTTCTTCTAGGATCTCAAAGCACCATACAAGGACAAATTAATTATGCTTTGCATCTCCTCTGAAGTAAAAAACATTATTATCTTCTTATTTGCAGTCCTGGACTGTCCACCCCTCTGCAACTTTCTGATGAAAACCTAACTGGTAGAATAGGAATTCTTCAGTTTATGAACACCAGGAAGCCTCTGAAATTTAATTACTTCTGATGTGCAGTTTCTGGCTACACGCTGTTATTTGTAATATCCCAAACTATTACAAAATCTCTTTTCAGGTAGAGAGAAAAAGAAAATTAAAACATTTTGGTGCCAGTGGATAAGAAACCTTGAAGGATGGATGAAAATTAAGAAGATAGAAAAAGAAACTCTTAACCAACAGGAAGATGGAACGACAAGAAAGATGACTGCACAGTCTAACTGCAGCAAGTTTCAGTAACCTCATAAATAATACCACAGCCAGCTGCAGACCAGTAACTGTCAAACAAGCTGTTATAGCTAGGAAAAATATATGGCATAGGGCTATATATTGAATCTCTCTATATATACAGAGGTTATGTCTGGATAAACAACTTCCCCCATTTTAAAAATGGAAAAATACCCTAGTTTCGCATGGATCCACATACAAATATGTCCTTAATGCTTAAACGCTCAACCCAATGCTGCAAATATCTAGTCAGTATCAAAACAGAAGCCAAAATTAGTTTCAACTAGGAACATTTTCTGGTCATGCTGTCTTCCTGTGAAATACTGGCAAAATCTCTTCAATGTCTCATAAGCAGTAAATTCAAGTATTTAGGAACAGCTTCACATAAACACAATCCAAATTCTACAACAATACCACAGCTCTAATGTTGTACTGATTGTAGCTTTTCAGCTATTTGACTTTCTTTCTTTAAAACACTTTAGCAACATGACAGCCAACGATTTACAAAGGAGATACAAAGCCGAGCTAATTATGGCAGACTTAATTTTTAGACAAAACGGGCTCATCGATGATCTTTTATTTTCTCAGCTCAAATGTTTAAGGAAAAGAGACAAAAAGCAGGTATTATAAACCAGTTGCCTTCCTATAGGAAAGGTTAGAAACTTAAAAGTATATTGTAAAACAAAATGGAAGGCAAAGAAGCTGCAGCACATGGGTGTAAATACACCAACCTACCTCTATCATACACAAACAATACAAGTGGAACCATGTTCTCTCAATGTGACACAGTGGGGAAAGGGCTCACCCTCCTGTCATCTAAAATAAAATCAAAGAGGGCACCATTGACATCTCTCACTCTCGTGGGATCCCAAAATTTCCTGCAGGTTCACCCAGGATGAGATTCCACACTCCTGGTTCTGTCGAAAACCTACACTGGTGTAAAGTAAGATTTGATGGATCCTGCTATATGATCAAGTTGAAGGGTTAGCAAAGTGACCTGCAATGCCTAATGAACAGGCACAAAATTCTGATTTCAAAGAAACTGTTCAAAATGCCCATTTAAGGATGACAAATGCAGATTGCTTTTATAATAATAGTCCAGCCAGGTTTCTTCCAACAAAGGCATTTTCACCAGGAGGAACTATTACAAGCATTCAAATTGTCTATCAAAATGTAACTGCTAATTAAGAACAAAAAGGACTGTGAAATTGCAATATAGGCTCCATTTAATTTTAGTGGGAATTCCAAGCCTTTACTGCCAGGAAAGTAACACCTCTCATCAGCTCTGCAGATACCAGAATGAGTGCCTTTCATCCTTTGCTATTTCCAATTAATGATGTGGACTGTTTTCAGACACTGAGCAATAATTAGCCATAATTGAATGCTCTGTGGGTTTATTTAGAATTTAGCAAATATGTCATAGCACTACAGCGGATATTTTCTTCCCCCTTCCTCACCCATTGCTTGATGCTTTTGATACAAAAGTACAGTTTAATATTTGCTGTGAAAGGCTTCAATAATAAGAACCCCAACTCAGCTTGTGCCTATACTCAGGACCAAGAAACAAGCACTAGATTTCTCTTTTGTTCAGGTTGTGCTGGCAATTATGATGAACAGCACGGTTGATTTAAGTGTGCTGTGCCACTAGAACATAGAATAAAAAACAATGACATCTGGGATTTTTCTTCTAATACAAACTTAATTATTAATCAAAGCTATGACACACACTAAACATTGGCAAATGGTTTAAGCGCATCAGGAGTTTATTTTTCTCAGTGGAGTCTTCAAAAGTCTTTTAATAATCAGATGACAGGACTCATTTACATCTGCACAGCTCCCAGTTAGATTTTTGACCTAATACAGTTTGTAACATTTATTCTTAAGGCAGTTTTGGGGGGGATGTTGAGAAGGGCAAAAATAACCAGCAAACAAGCGTTTGAAAAATTCATCCTGCTTTCATTACAATCACAGATCTTTAAAGCTCCTCAAGAGTTCTACAGATTTTTTAATGAACACTGAATAATTATTCAGTATCGGGATAAGAAATTGTTTCATTTCAAACCAAATAAACTACCATGCAAACAATAGATCCATTTATTAATCATAAACCATTCTACTGAGGCTAATTCTTGGCACCAATCTCAGTCTAGTTCCTGCAATATAGGCATGTTACAATGACTGAAAGTTTAATTTATAGGCACTGAGCAGTTTTTACTTAAAAAACAATCTACAGGTCTATAGCACTGTGGTAGCTATTTCTCCTCATTCCTTTTTGAAGTATAGCACAGCAATTACATGTACCAGATGGTAACATTTTTATGCACATTGATCTGGACTACCTCTGAAATAGCAACTGAATGTTAATGAGAGGTAGCTGAATTGCTGAACTGCTGCTCTGTATGTCCCTATGTTCTAAACACAGTTTCTCACTTTGTGGCTGGTGGTCTTGCTAGGACCAGGATATCACACAGTGTGCATTTCTGTATTTAGATAACGTGAACTGAATTTCACCAACAGCAGAAATCAGATCTGTATCAGACAAGCGTGGCTTAGAATGAGATTGATCTGCAACTCTTCTCAAACTTTCAATGATTAGATTTTATTTTTTCAACTATTTCTTTTAGTTTCAACAGCTACAAAGAAATATGCACACTCCATAGAAAATACAAATGGTACTATTTTACCTGTAGTGTATTTTCTTCAGGAATCAAAAAGTAGTTTTCCTGCTTATTTATATATATTATATATATACACACCAGTAAACTGTGACTACGATCAGACCTGACTACTTGAATGCGAATTTAAGCCCACTACAAAGTATCCGCAATTCAATGTTCTTCTATCAGGGTTAATGAGAAAAGCTTATTTGAGAGCAAATATGCATAAAGGAGGAAGGAAATAGATGCTCTGCACGCACACAAGACGCACACATTCATACAGCTCTGAAAAGAATGCTCACAAACAGCATCAGGGAAACATAAATGAAACCCAGCACGCAGGCTGTAAATATAATTGAAAGAGTATTGCAAACTGGTCTGTGGTACATACAAGAAAATAATCTATATGTACACTGAAATACTTAGGAAAGAAAGATTTGAAGTAGTAACAAATCAGTGACTGCCCTTGTCTCCTCTGATGCAGCACCTCCCAGTACGTTCCTCCCCTCTCTGCCTTTAAGTTTATGATTCTGATACCTTTACAGAAACCAAGTTTCTACAATAGGATTTTGCAATATGCTGGCCATAGATGCCAAATTACCTAAACCACTGTGGTATTTCCACACAGTCTATTTATTATCCTTTCTCTAAACCCTCTCCTGCAGGCCTGCCCACCTCAGGTTAGGAGGAACTGAATCCTTCCTCACCTCAAATCACCTTCAGGTGTCTGTAAAGGCTCTTCTATTAACCTCTTCAACTTGAATTTATTCATATCTCCTCATTATCCTATTGCCTGCCATCTCTTTTCCTCTAAAACTATCCAGCTAAGTACTCTCATCTTCCTTAGCCTCACTGGTTTTTATTTTTTCCCTTTCTTAGCTGAACAAAATCTCTTTTGTGATAAGCTTTTCTATGAAAGTTACAAATGAAACAACACTCTGTGCTCTTAAATTTTGAAAAATGCCCAATGAATACCTCATAAAAGTTAAGCAATCTTCAATCAGATACAGAATGACAGATGAAGCACAGAAAGATACGGGTGCTTTATAAGACATCTCATCTGGTTACTAGCACTGGAGAGTTAGAGGCAGATTAAATTGCATAGGATGCCACATGATGCACCTGCTGCCCATTTTTTTTTTTTAAAGGGAAAACCCCCAATCTACATGTGCCAGTATGCACAATCTGAGTCAATGATGTAGCATTTAATTTGGCTAAATCATGTCGGGAAATGCAGGTGCATGGATAATTGTATGGAGGCAGCTTTTAGTGTGCTAGGCATTTACTTAAATGAGCATTACTAACAAAAGGATTTTAACAGTAGAATAAAGGCTTTTCAGTGCCTAATCTCAGTGTGCACAGAAATAACTTCTGTTTAAATCAATTCAAGCTGGATCAGACCACAGTGAAAGTTCACTGTAGGAAAACTTGCTACAACAAAAACAGCCACTTCAACAAGACAATCCTCACCTTCTTAATGTATTTAATCTAAATTAAAAACTAGTATTCCAGGTGAACCTGAACGGCAAGTATTCCAAATACATACTTACATAGATTGATACATATCTGTAGCTGTATCAAAAAGGATATGAATAACTCCTTCATCAACTCTGCAGGCAGAACTCTGCAATTGATCTTCCAGATGCACCAATTTCTCACTTATTGCTTTACATTTTTCTCCCAACTCTGCAGAAAATATGAAGAACTCCTACAGGAAGTTGGAAAAGAAAAGAAACCATGTTTGCTGCTGACTACAATTTTCTACATCAAATTTGCATCAAATTAAGGGGAAAATAAAATATTAGTAAGGGGAAATGATAACTTTGTAGTGCTAAGACATTGCCTGAAAGCAAATTCCCATTAGAGAGACAAAAAGTTGTTACTATACAATAAATAGGTGGTTTATACAAAATGGTATAAGCTTGTGGTCTCAGTCTATTTCTCAGCACAAAAAAAGTCATGATCTCACTTTCAGCAGATGATTAAAGGGGTGTGAAGACTGAACTGCTCTCCCTCTTCCCTGTTGTCTCACCATAGCAGGGGAGGAAAATCTCACACTGACTATGCCATTTAGGGCATACTCAAACTGTTCATGTAATTATGATTTACACTGTTGGGCCATTCAAAAATCTAAAAGAGACACCACTTTTGGTGCCTCTTATAAACACAAAATATACTTACTTTTTTGAGGAAAAGTATGGCCAGAATACCTAGGGACTTTGTTCCACAGATGAGAGAAAATGCATCAAAGCCTTAAGAGACTACAAAATGAAACTACACTTTTTGTGTTATCACGAAATGGCCAATTTTTCAAGAGTAACGCTTCTCTACTTATACAGACACTTTTTTTCAAATTTGAACAGTATTTTAAACCAGTTGCAAAGTCCTTCCCCTAAGATTTACTGCACAATAGTATTTGTATCTTTATATTTTGTACTTTTTATTTCTTTGAGAAACAACCCAAATAAGCAGAAAATACAAGAGGGGAAGGGGGAGGGAAACTCAATTTGTGCAGCACTGAGACAAAGCCACTCCTCTCCTTCCCAAGACATCATGAAACTGTCTACAGTGATTGATAAGGAGTACATGTAAGGAAATAAGGTGCCAAGATGAAGTTCTGATGAAGCCACATTGGCAAAAAAAGAGTCATTCATCTGCTGGAATACAGAAGAGTAGACTTTTTCTAGACCTAGTCTATACACTCATCCATAAAGCCAGCTGCGCATGTGGCCATACACAATCTTGATAAAGATTTTCTCATTTAGAAAAGTACTTGAAGGCTTTTGCACTGATCTGTTGCAATGATAGCAGTCCATAAGTGGTTGCTTAAGAGAAATCAAACCTTTAAGGAAAGGCCTTCCAAAAAAATCAAGCTAATACTTATTGGAATGCTGCCCATTGTGAAACAATCTGATTTTTGGTAAACACATTCACCAGACCCGAGTTCTGTGCTACCCTTACGCTTCATGTCACACAGTACGTACACAGAGTTAAGTGTCAGAAGAACTCTGCTTGCTGGCACAACCTTAGTTACAGCACAGAGCTTTGACCTTTCTGCTTTTCTAGGTCTTCTGCCAGACATGGCTATTCAGCAGACCACACGGGTACGCATCCAGCTGCAGTTTGAATCCCGGATGAGCGAGCTGGTTAAGGAAGGTTTTGTTGCAAATACCCACAGCTTAGAGAAGCACAGTGTGAGAACCAGCTGGCTGAGTCCCTGGCTCTGTGTATGAGTCCCTAGCAGCCATCTTCAGAGTCAGTACCAAACACGAGAATCTATGGCAGCACTCCACAGAATTTATAGACATAAAAATGACCCACTGTTTTAAACATAAGAACAGGGGAGGAGACGGTACCCATTCTCACTACATCAACTAGGAATGTCCTTTTCTCAAGGAACAGAAGATGAATAACAAGTCTTCCGTCCAGCTGCTAAATCATTATTTAGCACACCAGCAGGACTCCATATGCTGTTAGGGAGTGGAATAACCCAGGCTATTTATACCAATGGAAAGCTTTTAGGGAACCATGCTGTGACATGCATGCAAGAACTGATGACAGTGGTCTAAGAGAACTTAGGTCTCAGGCCAGAAGAGTCAGTAAACTGCAAAAACCTAGTACTCTGAAAGCACATCTAAAATTCCGAGCATCTAGAGAAAGCTCCAACTCAGAACACTGATTTTCTCTAACACCTAATTACACCTAAGAAAAACAGGTCTTCACATAACCATCATCTCAAATGCAAGAAAAACAAGTCAAAAATACTCAGTTTGTCCGTTAACTAAAAGTTGTTCTTCCTAAATTAACTATTCCATGATAGTATAGCACTAAGTATTGCTCTGACAGACAAAAGCCATAGGTGAAGTTTTCCAAACCAGCCTCTTCTGACAGACTGTGTACTTTGACAAAATGAATTAGTCCTGTACAGATCCTGAGGAGCTGCTATGTCATAGTGACACATAAAAAGTTGATTCTTGCTCGTATAACATCAAGATATTGAATACTTTAGTGTGATCCAGTCACTGCTTTTATCAAAAACTATTACCATAAGAGATTTTGGATCACACTAATGCTGTCAAGAAGGATGACAATTCCAGTCCCAACTTGAAATCATCAGTTACTACAGGGAGCAAATAAAGAACAGTACATGTTACAGTACGCTCCTGAATACTTGTGCCATTAAACGTGTTTAAATATAAAAAGCGTTACAAAGATATGCATTATAGTAGGACATCCCTTTCTTTTTTAGTGTACTGTTGATGGCTTGAACATTTATCCAGATAATCTCTCACCCACTTAGCAGTATCATCAGTTGCTGTAAGAGAAGATCCATTTCCTCTACTTCAAAGCTTCCCTCGTGTTTCCTCTCTCATATATGCAAATACACAGAGTTCGCTAAGTAGCTAATCTAAATGATAAGCACACTGGCTGGATTTGCCCAGCTCTGCTGTGAAGATCCACAGTTTCCCTATTTGCTGCGTCAGTGAATGTGCAGGGCAAAATGGGCCTTTCAGACTAACCGCGTCACTGAACTTCAGGTGGGTTAAAATATGCTGGAGACAGCATTTAGGTATCTGGTTGGCAAAACAGGCTCCAAGCTGTGAGTGTGGCCTAGCTCTGATGGGCACAGATCCTGAAAATCCAAAATAAAATATAACTACAGCCTGAAATCCACAGTTGCAGTGCATAACTACATTATAAGTGGATAACTACACTTTCTGGTGTACTGCTACATAATCTGATTTCATGTTTGACATTTTCTTTCCCCTTTTAAAATAAAACTTTACAGCAAAGTAAAGAAAAGTCCCAGGAAGGATGGAAGTGACCAGCTCAGCAAACAAGACCCCAAGGCTTCAGGTGAATGCTAATTCTGTAGCAAAGGCATCTCCTGGTGCTTCGAATCAGTACAAACCTGTATTTGGGATTCTAAGCTTTGGCTAGTAGCTTCTAACCCATTGCAGTTCCAGGAAAGGACTTTATTGGTATATTGATCTCACACTAAACATGTTTAGAAATAAGAGACTATCATTTTTATCACTGGCTTTAATTCCTTTGTCAATCAAATATTTAGATTCTCACTTAAAATAAAACGTCCATTCTGTCTCATGAAAAAAAAAATAGTGTAGTGTTCCTGAATGATCACATTTTGAGTATGTAATGAATTGCCTAAAAATATAACAAAAATCCTGTTTACCCTGGAAATGAATATAAAATGAACAATGAGCACTGGGACAATGTGCTTAATGCAGTTCTGTTACAACAACAGGGAAAGCCAGGAAATCTGAGAACATAAAAATCAATCAAATTTGTTTAGGTTTTTAAACACTTGAAACCCATTTAATCATATCTATATGGCTATAGGTGCACTGCAGTTTAACCAACTCCATAAGGTAAGGGTTATATTCTATTAAACTCCTAATAGGTAAGTTGCAGCTTAATTCCTCTTCGCTACAACAGTAATAGTGTACGGATAAACTATTTTTTGCAGCTATGTGATACAGCTGCCTTTTTAGTTGAAATGAGAAGTTTCTCCACGGTTTAGACAAGCATCACCCCTAGGAACTTACTCAATTATCACATGAAAAATGCAGAAAGGTCATCACATAAGTTATAATTTTCCAGAACATGTATATATTGCTTTCTTATTTTGGCTTGGAAAGATGAGGTCATGCAGAGGACTCTAATTGAACAGGAGGAAGAGTTACAATTGGAAAAAAAATATACTGCTCTCAAAATATACAAGAATAATTCTAAGAATTCAAATCAATTCCACACCTTCTGCCTCCAGGGCCTCGTTTGAAAAGAGTTCAATAACCCAGAGACGTAGATAGGAAAGATTTCCCTCAGTGCCACTCATGCCTAGCAACATCACTGGTAACATTTTTATTTGACATTTGTCTGTGTAGGCAGGGAAAAAGCTATCGATGACACACAAACTATTCAGAACAGCTCCTGGTTGGAAAGTGGCACTTTACACTGACCAACATCTCTGAGAGGAGAGTGGACTCTGCCTCCAGCTCAACACATTAATAAAATACAACTCATCCAAGCTTGTAGGTTATGTCAACGCTACAAGCTACTGTAAGACTTAAAAATGCTTTGGTTATTTTTGTACTAACAGCATTTTTAGGAAGTGGATAGGAAAGATTGCAGGAGTCAGAAGAGAGCTGAGATGCAGTATTGCTTTATGGATTTTTCTGTGAATGGCTGGCTAGAATTCTCACCCCCATCCTTAAGCAGGTGAAAACAGCACAAACGTGGGTATAATTTGTTATTTTTTTTTTAAGGTGAAATTCTTCTGTTTTCCCATGCAAAGTAAAAATTTTCATTTTTTCCGTGAGATGTCTGATGCAAGAAATGGGAAGAACAATCTTTCAGCTAATGCACAGCTGGAGCATCAGCATCCCAAATTAAGAGCAGAGAAAGTGACTTCCACTTTAGTCTTCTGCATTTCATTTTACCCTTTTACAAATCATTTTAGTCACCTGTGAGCAACAGCTCCTTGACAGAATTACTCAAGAAACTGTCTGATCAGCTTTTCCAGTGCAAACACCTTCCATCCTCTCTTGGATCTAGTTCAGCAATTTTACATGGAAGAGTCAGTATTGTAGTAGCTAGATTAAGCTAACTCTATTAGAGACTCTATTAAGGATTAGAGCTACCATCAGAGTCTGTGGCAGTTGTGCTGAGAAGCAAGATTACCAGATATATCCTCAAAATTAATTCTTCCTACAAGAGGAATTTTTGTAAAAAGGCGTTGTCTTGCTTCTAACTAACAATATCATAACTCCAATAAGATAAAAGCCTTAGATGACCTTCTGCAGGTCATCTTCAAAACCTCAAAGAGTAAGAGATTTACAAAGAGCAAATCCTTTCTCTCCTACAATAGTTAAAATAATTCAAAATAACATAAATAACATCTACAAAAAGTTGGCCTTGCAGACACTTCACATTATGGCACAAGGTTTAGAACAAGTGACTTATCACCGGCAGCAGTGCCACATGCTTACCCTCACCCCTTTGCAGAAGTTAATGTAAATTGTGAGAACTTGAATCTCCAGAACATCAGGCCAGGGCACCTCTTAAATCATTTCTAGAAACAAAAATGCATCCATCCATCTGTTTGTCCTGCACAAGCAGATGCTTCAGTCACATGCAAGCTAAGCACACAGGCTTTCAGATAGTGAGCTACACAGCCACAGAACATCCAAAGTGCAGGTGGAGGCAGTGCATTTGTCCCTGAATTGTGGGCATTGTCCTGGGCAGGACTAATCTCCTACTCTGCAAATAACGCATGTAACTCATTACCAGCACCATCAAGGTGACTGGCAGCAAGGAACTTGACAAGGAAGCAAGCAGGGAGCACCAATGCCTGCTCTGTAGCTTGCAGTACTATCAAGGCCACTATAACTCTCCTCAGCTGCTGTTCATCTACACAGCTCTTAGCAGCTGACAGAACAGAGCATGCTCCAGGGCTTAACAGCCCTTGGACTGAGCAAATCTTCCTACTGCAAATTTCCCTTGCTACAAACCAAGATGGCCACATTTTATTTTATCTTTCTATATCACACAATGATAACTAACAGTTGTCCTCTGTATAATTATTTTTACACAGCTGAAGACTTTGACTTTCAACCAGGATTCCTAAACCTTTTATTTCTGTTGTTTTCTTTCTTTTCTTCAGTGTGTTCCTGCCTTCTACAGTGAGGTGCCCAGACCAGTAGTCCTCTGGAGTATTTGACATTCTCAGCTAAGCACAGTAATTATATTTCTGTCTTACAACTGACATTCCCATTAATGAGGCTGCAAATGACATTTGCCCTTTCTTGGATGAAGGTAATGAATCCCACTATCTGTAGTCCACTATAACCTTAGCTTCTGCTTCTGCAGTATCGTCATCTTAACTGCTATTTACCATCTGTATACATAAATCCGACTTTTTTCTTCCTCAAATGCAATCTGCACCTGTCTTTTAACATATCCCATTTTATTGATTTCAGGCTATTCTTCCAATCTATCAAGAAGATTTTGAATTCTAATCCTAATTGAAATGATGTTGACTTGTACAAACTCCTGGCCTGCCTCCTTTTTAAAGGTAAATACCAAGTCTGCCTTTTACTGATCCCCTGGGACTTCAAGCTTCCTCCAGGAGTTTTCAAAGAGGTTTGTTAATGGTTTGGAGATTGTTTTTCTTGGCTCCTATGCACTCAGAAGAAATTTCATCAGTCTAGCCCGACTTGAATACATCTCACTTGCCTTAGGATCCTTTTCTGTTTTCAGTTCTTGCTACCTTGAAGTGAATATTAAGAGCACTACATTACGGACATAGTTTACCATTTTTAGAGAGACCAAAAGGAAAGAAAATAAGGAATGGAAAAAAAAAATACTTCTGCCCTCTGCTCTCATTTCAGTATTTTCTCATTCACCTTTATTACTAGAAGACACACATTTTCTTTCACCTACCCCTTACATACAGCTTATTCCTGAACTCCCTTGCCATTTTGCATGTCTTTTGTTTACAATACCTTGGTGCATTCAGGGGTCTTGTTGATGCACTCTTACAATGTGCAGTAGTACACATTTAGACTCATTCTTAGGAACATTTTTATCCTTTCCTTTGCAAAATTCTTTTGGAGAACTGAAGAGTTGCTGACACAGGGAGGTAGATTGTTACTGTTCTCTCTTTTCTGCCCCAAAAGGAGATGGTGCTGTACTATAAACATGATGTCTTCTGGAGGTTACCAAAGATCATCTGCTGATTCCTTATCCTACAGAAACTGCCTTTTCCCAGAAGAGGGATCAAGTTTCTTTCCCAATTACTTTTGCTCTTATTACCTTCTACTTACAGAGTGCTAGCTTGTTCCGTCAGTCTGTTTATGTTATATATATTTAGGAGACTACAGCACTACAACGCATTCCTCAGTTTCTCATATGCAACAATTCAGGCATAAAGCTTTCCAGACAGCTGTTTTGCAACTGTGTCCTACCTCCGCCCCATCATCACATGCTTTTCCCACATTCCCTTTGCTTGCACTGGTTGCCTCCCCTCAAGCACAGGGATACACCACCACATGGGAGTGTTAAATGACTCATCAAAATTACAGTCCAATGCTGGCAATCCTTCCCCTCATCTTCCATTACAGCAGTGGAGGAATGTCCTTGGAAAAGCATCTACATAGGAACAGAGGTTTCCACTGCCTTCCAGCACCCAGCTGTGGTCAGGCTAACAGCAGTCTTCCCATTCTCATCTCTAGTAGACTGAGGATCTTCCCTAAGTGCAGATTCCCTGAAATGCAGATTTCCTAAACACTATTGCACTGACTCATTTAATTAAACTGGGACAACTCCAGCTCCTGCTGTGGGAGGATGAGAATATATACTGACTTACCAATAAAAATTCACAGTGGACCAGGACTTGGAAAAGAAACAAAAGCACCAAACTGTTTTCAAGTGTCCACACCCTGCTGTGCTAGGAGTCAGCATAGCTGGATATCACTTATAGGTAGTTTCTAGTATTGTTCACTCCCATCTCTGCTCCTGAGTCACTAAGATACAACAATCTGAAATGAGTAACAGGGTGCTCTCCTGCAGGCAGCAGGCAGACTGACAACAGTGGATTAGGGGACCAGAGTATCAAAGGAGCATTTAGGCAAAGCCCTGACATACTAATTGGTGCTGACAGTTTCATAGAGCTGTCTACAAGTCAGCATCGATCCAGCTGTGGCAGTGTGGTAGGGCCTGGCTTTTTAGTAAATCTCCATTTCCTTTATTTGTATCATTGCTCTCTATTCTCTTTATGCAGTTTTTCCCCCTCAAAACTTTGAAAGGGCAAAGTTTCTCTGCCTGTGAGAACTCTGAGATATTAAACTGTTAGTGAATACTTCTACAGTGCCTGTGAATACATGCCTACATACCCTCTGTGCCTGTGAGCTCTGGTGCGCGTGTAAACCCAGCACACACATCACATGTGCTATGGGCACATCTCCTGTTAAGCAAAAGAACAACTTCAGCTAAAGGCTGGGTTGTACTACAGCTTTCAGTACAGGTCACTGTTGGACACAAACATGCAGCTGTACTCTCATTTGCTTTGGTCCAGACCATATGGGAATGTTTAATTTCCAGCTGTCTTGGCAGCTGTCACTACCAATGAGCCCTCAGTGTTTCGCCCCACTGGCAGTAGGGCTTTTTGCTATCTTTATCCTGTGGAACTAACCGCTCCTATTTCACATCATCTGTGGAAACAAGCACCTGCACAGTTTTGCTTTAATTCACAGCAAAGTTCAATGATAAGAAAGGCTATCTGCATATTCTGCAAAGTTCACCTTCACTCTCAAGGCTTCCTGGCTTTATTAATGCTGAATCTACACACAGCCAAGCAGTTTATCGTAGGTGTGCTCTCATGTCACAGTCTCCTTGTATGCACGGTCAGCAATCTGAGTTTGGTCTTGCAGTTAATCTTTCCTGGAGCATTCCAGTTGCTCCACAGATTTTGGATTCATGGTGGGAATCCAAAGAAATGCCTCATCTGAAGAGTTATCCCAACTGCAATTTTTATTTATTTAGTATTCCTTAGCTGAGCACTTGCCACTTGTACTTTACATGCAGCATATATGCTGTTATAGAAGGTGACTGAGGGGTACTCATCTGTGTAATTAATTTGCTGGCTGGACACAATGCTTGCATAGTATATTTCCTTACTATGTAAGTTGCAACCCAAAGCATACCAATAAAGAAACAGACCAGACAGAATTAGTACAGCTCTTAGAACCAGTTTAAGTCTATTATCTATTATCTAAGCTCTTAGTTTGTGTGTAGACCAATTTTTCTCATCACTTTCAGCAAATGCATCGCCTGTTACTCAATTATCCTAGACTTTATTAAATGTATAGACTAGGACCTGATGTCTTTTTAGTTATGAAAACAGTAAAAAATGACAACATCCAGTATTATATTCAGATTAAATTCCTATTACACACTGTGTTTGACAAGCCACAAAGATGATCAGGGGGCTGGAGCACCTCTCCTAGGAAGACAGGCTGAGAGAGCTGGGCTTATTCAGCCTGGAGAAGAGATGGCTCTGGGGAGACCTTAGAGCAGCTTCCAGTGCCTAAAGGGGGTCTACAAGAAATCTGGAGAGGCAGTTTATACAAAGGCATGTAGTGCCAGGAGAAGGGTGAATGGCTTTAAGCTGGAAGATGGTAGATTTAGATTAGCTATAAGGAAGAAATTCTTCACTATGAGGGTGGTGAGGCACTGGCACAGGCTGCCCAGAGAAGCTGTGGCTGCCCCATCCCTGGAAGTGTTCAAGGCCAGGTTGGATGGGGCTTTGAGCAATCTGGTCTAGTGGAAGGTGTCCCGGCCTGTGGCACGGGACTGGAATCAGATGATCTGTAAGGTCCCTTCCAACCCAAACTATCCTATAATTTTATGAAGTGTCATTAGTTCTGAGGCCCAGAAAAGTCTGTACAATATCACTACACTGTCTAGAAAACACTTACCTCAGATAAACGACCCTCTGCTCCAAATGAAATGTCTTCCGTAACCTGTTAGAGACAAAATTATTAAGTATACGGTAGATACATGGTATATAAACAGTAAGATTTCAATGGAACTTAACAAAACCATGTAGCGCTTTAAAAAGTTATGTAAGAACAATTACATTTCTTTAATTTTCTTTCACACACATGAAACATTTCAATCGCATTTATAATGGAGCAGTTGTAGCCACCCAATATTTAAAGCTAAATTTGAGTACATTTTACTAAAGCCTGCCTGTGACTTCACAGTTAAAACCCACAAGGAATACAGTCTCTAAAGCTGAAGGACTAACTACAGATTAAACCAAACTTTTCTATCAAGCTTTTATGGATCTATATGCCATTCAGGAGTCTACAAGAATTTTCCAGCAAAAACCCTGTAAATTACTTTGGGCAGGACATATAAGAGACCCCACTGATGATTTGTATTGTTAACACGTGCTAACTGTAGCCAATTCCTCTTTCAAAACTTGCTTCATCTGTAAAGTCTGTAAGAAATTAGCCAACACTTTATTGATTGGCTGAAGAGCAAAGAAGCTTGATGTTAACATTATTGTATAATCATTAATTCTTATCACATATAACAGTATTGATAATCTTGCAATAAGCTGAGATAAGGATATTGCTTTGGTAGGGCAATAGTTAGTATCACAGATATGTACATATATATAATAAAGTGCAAAATCATTACTCTGCTATAAGATCGTTATTATTGCTGGGTATTCTTTTTCAGTAATCTATCCGAAAAGAGATTGCTTAGTTTTCTTTTACCTGTAATATTGATTTTTTAATTACATTTTTACTGCAAAATACACATAAGCATTAAGCTTACTGAGATGCTATGATCATAAGGTAATGGGGTAATGAGGTAGTATTTTTACCAGTGGATACTGCATAACAGGATCACGTGCCACTCAGGGGCATCATACTGCACAACGACACATGTGACTGTACAATGAAGATCTCACCCTTGTGTACAAGCCAGCTGCCTGTTGGAGCAGAAATCCTTTCCAGCTTGGATCAATACAAAAAACCACTCAAACACTGACTTTCAGTGATGCTTAATGCTGACATTTAAAATGAAGATTAACGTTTCTGAAATATTTTTGCAGCTCTACAAATACAATGTTTAATTAAAACTCAAACGAATGCCAGTTTATTTAGCCTTCTAAAGGCTTTGTCCTTTACACATTGCACATTCGCCTCCTGGAGCACAGGCTATCTCAATGCACAGTAATGAGTTACAGCCTACTGACAGAGGCTTTCTTGGCGCTTGCTATCACTACATTCTGAAAAATGTAATGTTATATCTTGTGATTATCTCTTTTTAATGACAGACACCACATTAAATTTCTTATCCTTTCACAACTGTCCACTTAGCATCACTTGGAACACTCAATATCTTAAAAACAGTGAGTCACATGAAGGTTTTACAATTACAGAACATCTTCCCAACACCAGAGTGCTCTACAGATCTCAAAACATTGTCCCAGACTGCAAAACTGCTGCATGCAGAGGTGGGGAAAAGACAGCAGCCCTTGTTCTTACCTCTGCTCCCTGCTTCTTTTATGGTGAAAATGTGAGAAATGATCTACAAAAAATTCTGACAGGATAACTACCAAAAATGCTGACTTACAAAAGGTAACACTACTGAATTTTGGTTTTTACCTTGTAACTTTAATCACCTCAATTTTCTTGAAATCTAGTAGGTGTTTCTTTCCTTCATAGTGATTAAGAGGGAGCACTGCACAGCATGCCAGATAGCAGAGGAAGAAGAAAAAAGGATAGGTCAAGAACTCAAGCCTGCAGGTGCACACATACTCATGTTCATCAAGATATTTGCTGTTAGGGAGGTCCCAGCACACACACGGTTTTTTAGTTATCATCTGTTTCTGGTGCTATAACAAGGTTTTGCTTACACATACATTATCAACAAGCAATAAAAAGTAAAGCAAGATATCATAAGGAGTAGTAAAAGCAGGCGCTAATCTCTGAGGAGAAATTAAACGTTACTGTATATTTTCAAAATCATCCAGATAGATATCTTAATGTAGAATAATGATTGTAACAACTCAGATCTCACTCACATGTCACCTGGCCAAAATAACTTGCAGTCAGTTTGAAAGTATGGAAAATTTCTGGGATGAAAACAAGAACCCACATTTGATGCATCAGAGACTTGGGAGAAAATCAAGCCAAATTAGTCATAAAAAGACAAACTACAACTTCAGTGATGGGGCACCCTAACTTCATTAAGACAGCTATCAGCTGCAGAGTACATGCTTACAAGGAAATTCAAGCAGCAGTATCAAACACATGAGACAACAAGCTGACTTGCACATGGCTGAAGCCAGTAATAACGTCTACAACTTTTCTTCAACATATTTTTTTAAATACTTGAACCTAATGAATTACCTGTATGAGAGGAGTACACCTTAATTTTTAAGTAACTAAGAGTGCTCCACAGGATGATCTTTGCTGACCTCACTTTATTTAGTTTTGAATTAGTAACAATGCATCAACAAGCTGAGACACCCAAGCATGCGACTGCCTTCCCTGGTTAACCATTATAAAGGAAATTTGATTTACCAGATTATTTTGGGATGCCATAGTCTACACAACTGGGAAAAAAAAATTCTGTACTGTCTTAGAGAACACAGTTATGAAGACTATAAAGTAACTGTTGACAGTTAATAAACCCGTGCTTCACACGGCAGTGAAATAGCTGAACTTTCAAAGAATTTATACCTTACATATTTTATAACAGAACATGTCGTATTTTACGATCTAGTGGGGATATTTAATTAAAAAGGAAAGACACTCCCTCTGCGAGCAATACCTGAGGATCTAAGTGAAGGGTGCTTTCAACTCATCTACTTTGCTTTTCTTATTACGTTTCTTACTTGTTTCTTTGTTTTCTAATGAAATCTATACAGTAAGACACAGTTCTATGCAAGGAAACTATATTTATAGTATACATCAACAAAACCAATATCCAATCCACAGTAATACTTAGCCAGATATGACATGATAAATAACTGGAGAGCTTTGTTTACAGCATTTCACCATAAAGTAAATCAATCACCTGGGAAAAGAATTTACCTTCCAAGGCATATAGGCACATGTGCTGTTATTACCCTTTTCTATACTGTTTTGAAGCAAGAAATTCAATAACCTTTAAATATAAAGGATGCCACTGTTTCATTGTGCTTCAGTGACCAACAGCACTTTCTAGAAATTCCCCAATGGGGAACAGAAGGGACACAGTTGAAGAGAATAGTCATTCTAAAAACATGGCAACCACATCAAGCTACTTCTCGCAGAGGGATATCACAGCCTTCTTAAATAATATCAAACTGAGTATTTTGACAAATACATGCTTTTCTACTAGGTATCCCGACTTACTGCAAATGGCTACAAAAAGGTTTGTTACTAATGGACAACAGTAAGTTTTTCTATGGAAGTCATATGAATAACAAAATTTAGAGGCTAAAAGCCACACCACTGTTGTTTCGTGGTGGCTTTTTTTGGCCAAAACCATGAAATTATTTTTAAATAGAAACAATGCAATACCATATGCCAGACCACTTAAATGCTCCAAAGTGGTTTATCTTTCAACTAAGTCCATTTACACACCAAGACAGATCCTGTCTTGCACTCCAACATGCTCAAAACTGGAAGTCAGCATGATTTGTGTCAGGGTTTTGTTTGGTTTTATATTCTGCCCTGTGATGAACTACTAGGAGATGTTAGGGAATGTTATGCTATTGTTCTTTTCTAAAAGTTTAGATACTGCCTGTCACTCATACTGAGATGCTACCAGCTTTACTACTTGAAGTGTACTCATCTGGGAAAAATTACTAAACCCCACAAGGACAAAAATCCTAGCTCCTGAAAGTATAAAAGCAGATTAACCCTAATTCCAGAACAAGAATAGAGTCTATACGTTGGAGTTGTTTATGGTTGCAAGGTGTTGCAGTCATCACTGATGTATAACTTTGCCTCATTGCCATAGGCAGCAGTGACACAGAGGAAGGCTACTCGACTAAGCTGTAAAATACAGCTGTGCTACTCAACTCCTTGTAAAAGCTGGAAAATGAACAAACAGTCTTATACTAACAAAGCTGCTTCTTTTTTTCTGTCAAGTTTGTCAGTCCTAGGAGCACTGTGGAAACAGATGCAGGAATACTGATGGGAATTTTCATGTTTATATTTGCACATTAGCTTCTAAATGGATTTTGGCATGTTCTCAAAATGGAGTTTGCTCAGGGTACTAGGACAAGCCATATCCCAGGCAAAGGCATTTATACTACAAAGTTTAAGCACTTGGATGAAATATGGAAGCCTGGAGGTAGTCTCCTGAAGTTCCCTCTATGGTTGATAGAGGCAGAGGGAAGTTATCAAAAAACAAGTTCAAAAAGAAGAGCTTAATCAAAGCACTGCACGTATGCTTTCCTCTTTTGTTAAACTTATGGGGAACCTGTCTGTCTTGAGTCCTGCACATCTCTCCAGAACCAGAAGTCACCTCACTTCAGCTGCCTAGATGTCATTCTAGAATAGCAATGCTGATTTCCAGGCAAACTATCTGGAACTACAGAGGTGAAATAGGCGATCGTCTACAGCACAAATCTCAAGAGTACTACACAGTCACAAAACCCAAAACCCCCACCCCGATCTTCTCAACTGCACTTTTGAAAGGGGAGTGCAGCTTTCCATAACCAAGAGAACTCTTTATTACTTCATCAGACTCATCAGGAATACAATAAGAAGGGGTTGGGGGGCAAATCAAATTCACAGCTGACCATCTCCAATAAAAATGCTGTCTATGTGTAGTCAGTCCATAAACAATTTTCCCTAGGAAAAGGCTGCAAGCACTCTTGAAGCCCACAGCAAGAATTTTACTAATGAGAAGATTTCACAGTAAGGTAAGGGCCTGCTTTCCACTGAGTTTCAGCTGGTATAAATGCAAAATTAGGCATCAGCTTTCAATGTAACACACGGTTCAACGGCTCTTAACATGAGGTACAATTAAACACACTTCTAGTTTTTGTCAATGAAATTCCAAGATAACAAAACTGACAACTCCTGTTGGAGGGTCTTTTTGTCACAGTGGTGCTGGTGAGCTGATGAAGCTTATTAACAGCTTCTTTGCCTTGGCAGTGCAGTTAAGATTATTAGGTAGCTGTATATTTTTTTAGCATGGATGGCATTCCAGAACAGAACATGAAAACTTAGAAATTTGTCAAACCATTTAAGACTCATAACTTTTTTCCTCTTTTTAATACTTTTTGGATGCTGGAAGCCGGCCAGCATCTGAGCTAGGAAACCTTTGACCATTTCACTAGGGAAACCATTTCACTAAGGAAAACTTGTTCCCCCCACATTTCAGCTAAAACACATCCAGGCTACGAAGTCAGCAAAACTAACTCAGAGTGACACTCATCAATGAGATGAGGAACAGCTGACAGCTTGTGTTAAATACTTAATCGTTTTTCCTTTAAGTCCTGATGTACATTCTGTACTTATTGTCTGAATAACTTCCACATTTTAAGAAGACTGATTGTGAAAAGAAAAAGGGTTGAATAGCTTCTGAGAAGCTAGTAAGCTATTTTATTCATTTCCCACATTGGAGGCCAGATATTAAATTCATACTTAACCTGCCCTGCTGACCCGTCACCCAGATTCAACTCCTCCTCTCAGAAAGAAAACTAGCAGTTTGAAATGCAGCTGTAGAATATTTCAGATACCTCTTCTAGCTCGCTGTGCTTGGGGCAGGCAATAGTGCCCCACTCTATGCCATTTGGAAAGTGATCTTCTTTTCTCTTCTCAGAATCAGATGGGCCATCAGCAATCATCTCCATCTCATCCATTTGGTTCTCCTCTTGCTCAAAACCACAGCAACTCGCTTCTTTCAGTTGAAACCCTCGGATCAACAGCTGACAGGCCTCCAAGTCAGCTTCCCACACTCTTTGGAGCAGCTGGCTCCTGCAGCTGAAAGAAAAGCCAAAGGAAAATAAAACTGCAGTTCAGGGAGAATAGTTGCTATTTCAAGAAACTTTTGGGGTGAGTGCTTGTTATTAGTTAGGAAAATAAAAACAACAAAAGAACAACAGCAGCTCAAATGCTTCCACAGAGCTAACACAAGTGATTTAAAATTGAAAAGCAGTAAAATTATAGCCCTATTACAAAGCCAATGCCATAAAAAAAACCTATGCCATAAAAAAACCTCTTTGCGCTAAGACGTTGCTTCCAACTGTATGTTGTACACTGGCTATATGTGTTCTTCTCCAGATCAGACCAAAGATCAGGATCTTGTGATCACAACCAGAGCTTCATTCATCCTATTGGATATACAGGCTCATCACTCTAAAAGTAGTCATGTGGCTTTCCCAGATTTGACATAGAACATCATCTATAAACAATCACACTATTTACTGCATTAAATCAGCTCTAAGTTTTGGAAAATATATACACTATATTTCTCGTTAGACTGACACATGCTTACTTCAACCCTGGTGAATCTGATTAGATCAAACTGTAATAGCCTTACTTCCCCTCAGCCTTATACTTCTGTGTATTGTCCTTATCTCTCACTAATATATTATGGTTTTTATTTCTACTTTGTTATCCCACCAAAGAAAAAACAAAAGTATTACAAAATTCAAAATACCAAACTTCCTCATACCTTTAATCTATTGATCATCTCTCAGAGATACCCGTGTATGTTACAAATACTGCTTCTGAGATCCATCCAATAAGTAATTCCACCTGAAGTAAATGGGAATTCTAGGCATAGATAGTTTATCAGAACAAGACACTGATTACTAAGATCACAATGCTCTCAAGAGATGTGGTCACATCTTCATTTAATAGATGCTGTTTCTAAGGACCAAAAGATTAGGTTGCCTGCTAAAATATAGCAGATAAGTGGCAGAGCCTGGGATGGGACTCAAAAGCACCGAGTCTCATGGCAGTACACGCTTCCAGACAGATTTCAAGGCTAATATCTAATAACCACAGTATTTTTTCACAGTGCTTTTCAAATTATATTACTTACTATATAATTGTAAGGATTATAAGTGACTGAAAGAAGGAAAATAACTATTTAATTTCAGCTTTTCTGACTAAATTAAATACTAGCTTATCTTTTATTCTAAACGAAAGAGATAAAGGAGCTGCACTGCTCACAGTGATTTCATTAACCTAACAAAGGTACATTTTTAACCCTACAAACTCTACCAGATGCCAAGCTGTAAAATTCACACAGCAATATTCTGAGACCGAGACTAAAATTACACTCCAGAAGCTGAGCTTTTTCATCCGTGCTTACAGTCAGTATGTATGTTTATTGAAGGCAGAATGCAGCATGAGGTCCACAAATTGGTCTCCCCCAAGGAGTTCAGAGTATTGCTAATTAGAAAGGAAATACACCTGTGTTCCATCCAGGTAGCGTTTCATCTACAAAGCCAGAAAAACAAGATAACCCCCACTGTTTCTCTACTTCTCAATCACATCATCATGGTTACACAGTCAAAATATTTCCTTGCAGACATACATAAGCCCATTTACTTACTTTTTGAGAAAGTTTGTTTGCAGCTGTACGTTGTTTATTATTAAATGCTTAGAAAAGACACTAGAGACCTAAATCATGATTTCCAGTGGACAGCTTGTTTTGGCTATTCAATTTAACAAAGAGCTCTATTGACAAAACTAGGGCAGAGACAGTGATGTATACAGAATTCACAGTTGAGAAGATGAACAGCAAATATATATAAATATATATATATGTACAGAGTAATGGTGCCTGGGCTGCTGTTATTGGGCCATGTCTTACTTCATGGGTCAACATGCTTTTGACTGACACCTGGTTTAGTAATCAGCAGTTACTGAACATACCTTACTTTTATTTTAAGAGTACCTTTGTTTTACCACCGTATCTGTAAAACTCTGATACACTGTAAACTTAGCCACTGAGACGCTAGGATGAACTTTTAAATTTTATCAGTGAATGCATATACACTTGGATATACTAAACTTATCTACCTAAGCCCAAGGACTCTGCATCTTTAGTCTGCATTTGAAATTCAGTGCCTAGAAGCATTTTTCAAACATACTTTTTGAATTAAAATTACTTGAAAGCTGCAAATAGCTGACAAACATATACAGAAATTATTCAAAATTATGTTGTTACCGGCATGCAAAAATCTTCAGGCTTTTGCATCAGGTGTGAAATCAAGCTCAATTGAATTTCAGTTTAGTTTATTCATGCTCAATCCACACTAAAAGTGCATTTGCAGCCTCCATGAAGCCAAAAATATGTGGATGCTTTCACTGAATAAAGCTTTTTTGTATATGCTACTTTTCAAAATGGTGGATCAAGATTGGATCAGATTTTGTATTATTCCTATACTTATAAATATTTTATGATATATCAACCTCTGGGTGTTATATGCCTGTCTATGTTTTACTAACAAAGTGGCATATGTGGCAAGTTCAGTGGAGGTGCCAGGATCAATTTGCTGGAATCCACAGCAAATCACAATCCACCAACCATTTATAGACACAGCAACAATAAAGCATACCTCAATCACTTACAGATTGTGAACTTCCATGTTCACATGAGTGCTCACGAGTACAAAGTGCCAGGCTTTGTACAAGATACAGAGGAAGATATTCGAAGAAACAGAGACAACAGTGGACTGAACATGGCACATCAGTTACAGTACAATGGATTAATTTGTTACATAAGTAACTAATTAACTAATCTAATCACTGTCAAGCACCCTGAGGTATCACAGTGAATGAGCATTTTCAGAACCTGCAGGAGGCCATGAAACAGGTCAGTGGATATCCAAGATCTTCATCCTTCCATAAAGGAATCGTGTAAGAAAAAAGCAGAAGCAAAAAAGAGCAAAAGAGGCTAGTATAAAAATGCAATGGGCAAGCGATTGATACCAATGTGGTTTAACAGTTGCAGATGGAAGTCAGCCTTCTGATTTAAAAAAAAAGGATTGAGTAGGTGGTAAAAGACTGAGAGCAGCGTTGACATTGAAAGCTAGTTGTTACACTTGATGTGACAGGACAGAGGGAACCAATGGAGAAAAGCAAACAAATTGAAAAGATTAGACACACAGAATTTAAGAGAAAAAGAACAGTCACTGCAGTGTCAACAGCCCTTTGAATGGATGAGAGTAGGGCAAGACTGCTTTTGTCAAGTCATGGCCAGGGAAATGTATGTGGCAGTAAGATGCAAGACTCAACCTGAGTAATATTTTTAGCTGGATGGATAGCTGGGACAGGTCTTACCTCAAGGACACTACGCATAAAGAATCTACAAGAGTAGGCCTAAGTTGACTTGAAGAATGGCTGAGACATCCACAGCAACACAAAAGGACACAGCAGGGAGTAATCTGGATTAGGTCAAGTTGATGATGATGAAAGAGCTGTCAGAGAAATGGAGATGTTTATGGACAGGAAGGAAATGAACACAGAACAGATAGGTTTATCCTTGAGTTCTCTTCATAAAGTAGCAAACGAAATTGTAACTGCAGATGCCTCTACCAAGACTCAAGTAGTCTTCTAAGAAACACCACCAGAGACCAGAGGGTACAAGGAAACTAGAGGTCATCTTCAATCTACACATCACATTGGGTGAAATTCATGTCAAGAGTCATATGCAACAAGGATTCTCTCTCTCTTCCTTGAAATCCAAAGAATATTGCTCCTCTGTCTTTTCACAAGATTCTCAAAGATACCAGTGGGGACTCTCTATGTGTCTCTCAGCACAACATTATTCTAAAGCTATTTATAGTACTAACTGGAACTAGGAGAACATGACTTTCCTATTGAGGGCTCTGCACACATACAAAAGGCACATTCAGTTCCTGAACAGTACAGCCTAAATAAAAACATACCCATGTAAAAATAGCATAAGATTTTATATTAAACCCTATTGAAAAAAAAAAAAGACAACCAACAAACCCAAAAAACTAAAAGCCACCAAACAAAAAACAACAAAACACAAAACCCAAACACACACACACACAAAAAAACCCAAACCAAGCAAAAAAAAAACAAAAACAAAACCAAAACAAAGTCCCCCAAAAACTCTTCAAAAGCAAACTAGAATCAGCACACGGAGATGGCACTACTTTAAATTTCATCGTCTCTAGTGCCCCTTTATGAGTGAATTGTTAAAAGTGGTTTGTAACACCCCGAGATCTACTGTGTTGGTAGAAAAAGTTGCTTATTTCACAGGTAATCCTGTAAGAAGACATATCTGGAAAGCCAAAAGAGTGAGACTGAAGCTAAAAGGGTACATAGTAAAACATCTGTTTAGAAACTGCATAAACAAAAGCTGACTTACAAGGTGAAAGTAACCATCACTAAGAAGAAATACTTTAGACACTTCTGATAGGTGAGCCACTCCAAGGTGCAGATACAAGAAAGTATGAGCTTACCTTTTCCCAGTACCTAGCACTCATGTTAACACTGCATTCACAGAACATAAAGGTGGTTTTCTTTGACAAGGAAGCAAACAAAATGCAACAAAAACAGCTCGGTAGAAGCACCAGGGATTTTCATTACAGCAATTAAAATGATTGGAAAGTTTTGAGGCTTGCAGAATCAAAAGACTTTGTTCTATATCCCCATTCTTTGCCACTCTATTGTACAAACTAGGGAAGGTTTCTCTATATTTTGGTCACCCACTTCTATTTATATTTTACAGAAAAAGGAAGGAACTAGCTCTTCTTACTCTAAATTTAGTTATGCCTTTGTTGCCTTTTCTTAAGGCAACAGCCATGCAGTGAACAAAGGAGGCAAGGGAAAGACAGTATGGAATAATAATACTTGAAGGAAGGAAGAAAACCCTTTTGCTTTACTGGTGGAAGAAATCCACCCCTCTTGTTTGGTTTATCACATTAACTCAGAGTCATGCCTTAACAGCCCTTCTTAGATTTAAGAAAGAAGTATTTACTACTTCAGGAATATGTTTTGCCTTTCTCCTTCATTTAAAAAAAAAAAAAAAAAAATAGGTTTCCAGCCTGATCAGTTCTTCATCTTTCATCTTAGCTGTTATATTTTAAGATGCCTACAAGCAATCTGTTGAACGAACCATGGACTACAAGGTTCATGACCCCCTTACGTGGCTCATGCAAGCTCTAGAGAGGGAGGCACTAACTCTGTTTTCCCCATTTGGCTGGTGTGCAATGGCAGACTGATAAGGAGAATATATAGGTAGAGCTCATTAGATCACAGCTCTCAGCAGATGAACATAAAAGAAAGAAGAAAGGAGGCACAGAGAAAAGAACAGAGAAAAGCTGGAGTCTGCTGAACAGCAAAACTTGTCTTTTTTTTTCCTTGCCCTGTGCACTAGAATATAAAGTCACCTCTTTTAAATATCTGAAATAGAAGTCTTTTGCGTTTTTCTACTTGCAAGTTCCCCTAATGCTATAAACCTCTTCATAACAACGTCAATTTCACAATTCAATTCCTTGCATTGTGTCTCCTCTCCAATCTCCACAGCATCCCAGTAGCAGAGGCAAATGTGCAGAAAGGGATAGATTTGATAAAACAGGTGAGCAAAGCTTCTACACCAAACCAGCCCTCAGTGTGACAGCTATGGCATCCTCCTCCTCTCTACTCAGGGATGTAACAGGTCTGAGTACACCTGGAGGTGCAGCAGGCAGCATAACTGGAGTCAGGCATCCTGTGTTGAGTGATCTGACCTTTACGATACTCTCAGGGAACATCCACCAGTCTTTTAAGTTATATTGGGATTAGAAGCTATGAGCTCTTGACTTTGTGAACAAAACAAAGAACAGTTCAATCCCCTCCTTGCTGACATCTGCCAAATTTTAGACAAAGCCTAGTGGAGGACACCAAATACAGGCAGACACCTGCTCATCCAAGATATCTAACACTGTAGACACCCAAGGCCCAGTATAAAAAAGCCGAACAGAACAGAACTGAAATGTAACAAAACCACTTTGGAAGGAAAAATGCCATGCAGAAACACAACCACTCAAATACTGCACAATCCCCTTAAGACTGCTGCTGCCTGCTGCACAGACCTTGCTTTTCACATCTCTCCTTGCCCCTCTGAACTTTCACTCCAGGGACAGTGTATTTCTGCAGGTCTGACTACAGGGACAATCTCCATCAGCCTTTACAGTCTTTTCAGTTGAAAACTTAATTCTTTTTTTCCCTGACTCTATTTTCTCCCCTCCCTCCCTCTCTCCCCTCCATGCTATTACCTATCAGGTAGCACTGCCATTTTATTACTCTGCCATTTTATTACTTGTGGTAGCTTCAGGTGGTGCCTTTAGATGAAGATCCTATGAAAGACCATGCACGGAATAAGTATATGCTGTACCATAGAATTAACTAGCTGAGAACATGAACATCACGTATTATGTTTACATGTATTACATTCTATTTTTAAACAATTTTCATTGTATTGTTTTATCCTTCGTGAAGGACCTCATAATACGGGATGATACATGGATGTGAAGATGTTCACATATGAAGGAAATAAGCTTTTTTATATTGTATAAATACTTTCCTTCTAAAATAATGGTAGTGACATTGAAGCAAAATCACTATTACACATTTCACAGTGCTACAAAATGAGGGACAGATTTTTCAAATGTGCATACCAAATTGTCAAAGCAAGGTAAACAAAAAGGAGCTGTGAGTGTAGACAGTTCCCTAATTTGCACTTGTAGCTGAATGATTTCTATCAGCAGCTGAGACACATTATTGAGAATACAGCCTGTTGTGCAGAAGGCAAGACAAACCTTGTATTAGATAGGAGAGCTGGAAGCAAAACACTGCTCAGGACTAACTGCAAGGGACACCACTATGTCTAACCTCCTTCCAGAAATCCATTTTTCTCTCTAGTTCCACAGATTCCGATTTAACAAATCATTGTTTTACATCAATACCTGTGTTAACAAAGTGATGAACCAGATGTAAGTTGTAATATTTCCCACAAATTCCACTCCACACTCGTCCCTAAATTACATGTAATGAAATCTAAATTATATGTAATGCATCAAAATATTTCTCACATGAAGAGTCATTACGTTCTCACATTAATACTTTAAAACAGTTTTGAGCATTTTGTACCTATGCATAATGAGGTTATATCACCAATTCCATACATAGTATAAATAAGAAAAAAAATGATGAATGCACTCCATTATGATAGATGGATTCTAAGATTCCTAGGGAATCTTCTCAGACCTTCTAAATGCTATTAAGTTGAACTGACTTCATAAAACATTTCTTTAAAAATTTATTCCCTTTACAACATTCAGATTTTTCAAAGAAGCTAACAACAACAAAGAAGAAATATGGTGTATATAATATTCATGCTTAACCCCTCACAGTGAGGTCAGTGAACAGAAAAACATAAATATCTGACAGTATTTTCTGCCAACTGTTTTAAAAAAAATTAAGCCTATCAGCTGTACTCATCCACAAATTCTTCCACTCAGTAAAACGTTACCTACTGCATCCCAGATATGGTAGGATTAGAATCTAAACTAAAATCTAAAACCAATCTAATAATCATGACATCTTTCTCTTGCCCATGGGAAAAAAACCTGATATCAGTGTCTTGAGGTCTGAAATACCACCTTGTATTTTATATGAAATGTACATATTTTACGTCTGCCTTTTCTTTCCTGAAGGGCCTGTTCAGAACAAGAAGGAAGAACCATTTTTCTAGTGCTTAAAAACAACAACGGACATTTGATTAGTGTTATAAAAAACAAGATACCATACAATACGAAAGAATATTTTTGTTGTTTTCTAATCAATCCACTACCCATTTATTTTACCCAGCACAAAACTTTAATTATGGCCTGTCATCTTTCTATCAATATTCAATGTCACTGGGTTATACTTAAATTATCTCCACTGGAAACACGAAATGATAGACTGCTGGTCTTCACTTGATGGTTTTCACTTTGATTCTTAATGCAAGGCGGATGCGGGAATGGGACTGACATGTCGAACGCAGGAAATTAAGTAATTTACAAGGGAAGAAGGAACGCACCTTGTACTGAGAATTTACTACTCAATTTTGTCCCTACATTTACTACACAATTTATTTTTACTGTATTGCCTAACCTACAATGTGAAAATTTAGCAGCTGTTTTCAGGGCTATTTATTTGTCGTTAAAAAAAGAAACAAAGTAACGGTCCTCGGCCCCTACCCTCCACTGAAACATCTATTAGAAATAATCTATTCTAAGAGTAAAAAACTTAACTTTGATAGATGAGGAGAAAGCTACCAGGGAATTCTTCTTAATAAGCTGTCCACATAAAGCCAGCTTCTAAACCCTTGTTTATCATTCACCTCATTCATAATCTGATAAAGCACCTTCAAGTTCGGTACTAACTCTGATAACTCAGTCTGCATGCTGCTTGCCTTTGGCTCCTGCAATAACAGCAACACCCCACAACGTCATTAAACAATTGGATCAGGTTGTTTAGGGTTTTTTGACTGGATGGGAATTGCTGGAATAAGATTATTTCTTTTTCTGCGCTATTTAATATTTGATCCGAAATCAGATTTAAAGGAGAGGCATGAATTAGTACTTCATTTTGGAAAGCATGCATCTCAAGATCTATGTATTCCTCTAAGCTCTGTTCAAACAGCTGAGCTGCTGCACAAGCCTAAATACCTTTGTGAGATTCCCACAAAGGATTCTAGTGACTTCCACTGAAACTGAAGCAATTCAGTGGCTTTCAAAGCCAAAGCCAGTTCTAAACCCAAGAAAATGCATTTGTTTCCAAAAGTATGCCACAGGAAAAAAGCACAGCATTTCCATTGAGGCCATATTCTCAGCTGCCACAAATCCACTCTGCTGCAATAGCAGCAATGGCTATTTATACCAATAGAAGAATGCATTCTTATCACAGAGCAATTAGAATAACAAGCCTGATCTCTGTTTATTATAGTCTCTGACCACGTGTGTTAGGAAGCATAAAGAAGGATTTTACAGTTCTCCTATCATTTTTATCCTGTTCTCTGATATAAGATCCAACAGTTTATAATATACTCCTCTGAAAAAAAAAAAAAAAGAAAAAAAACCAGATTTAGACTTTCACTGTCAAGTGAATTTGGGAATGTGAATTGTTCTGTGTACTACTGACTGAGCAGAAATTAAGCATACATAACAATTGAAAACAACAGGACAAAGGAATGCCCTTTTAGAAGAGATACAATTGGGAGAGATTATATATTGTTATGATGTGAAAATGTACCTTGAAATTCAACCTCTGTGCCCAGGAAGGCACACCTGGAAAAATGAGTGTTTGCCAAATCGTGATGTCAATAGCCGCATGCTTACAGAGTTCCTCTGAAACATCCAAGGGCATGATATGACCTTCTGTAGCTGCAGGGTCAAACAAAGTCAGGAGCCAGATCCTGTTCTGGCTCAAAAAGACCAAGAGAGAAAGGGTGGTGTCTACAGATCCTCCCTGGCTGGATCCTGTTAGCTACAATGAAGCCTGCACTGCTGACAGCACACTCTGAATAGCTGGGGCCTGTGTGCCTTCCCAAAATGGTACAGCACATTCCTAGCAGTAAGTACATTAAGTAATGAATGCTTCCAAATGCTATTGGGAAAAACTGTCCCAGTTGTGTGCAAGATAGAGCTATCCTACATCTTCATACTCATGCTATGTAGGTGGTGATACTTTATTTCTGCTTCTTTAATTATCATGATGCTTGTGTCTAATTGGCCGGTCAGCAGTTTGTGCAAAGTATTGTTCAAACACAGGACAGGAGGATTTAGCAGCACTTCTGGACAACAGGCAGATGACATCAGATTTCCATCCTCATCTTCCTTGATGCTCTATGTTACTACTGTTGATAGCAATCCTGTTCAAGAGAGACAACAAAGCTTCCAAGAAATGCACAAACTGGTTTCAAGTCTTGTCTTCAGGAATGCACTCAAAACCTGCAGCAGTAAGAAGATACATATCCACCTCTGAACAATTTTCTTGCCAAGGTCAGAAAGGAGCAGGTCTTTCTCACTATGTATATTCATTTATATGCAGCCACTAAGGAGACCTGGTAAGAGAGCAAAAGCTTAATGCCATTGACACAGAGGTGACGCACAACCTTGCGTATCCCTCCCTCTCTTCACATAGTTCTTTCTTCACAACTAAGATAGGTTGAGGTTTGCATTAAATCAGCTCACAGAGAAGACAATAGCAGGGCAGAGCTGGGAAAGGAACAGGTGATGCAGGTGGGCAAAGAGGAGCACCTTGAAGAGTTTACATCCATTATGCTCTCTCTTTTCAGTAAAAGTTAAAGACTGGGAAAGTCACACAAAATTGCTGGAAACCGTCTTCTGCTTAAGTAGAAGTCTTTTTATCCATTTTTCAAAATCAGTCCCTAGTTTCCAGAGTGCCTCTTACCCAACACTATGCTCTTAGCTAAACATCTGCAAATAACACCAGCACCTCCTGTTGAACATTTTCTCCGTTATCTGGACGGGATGGTGAAACCACTGTCCTTTAGCTTGAACAAGTATCCAAAGGTAACTCCTCAGCATCTACAGCACACTGCAAATGCATCCTCAAAGTTGATGGTCTTAAACATTTTCTTCAAACACCCCTGAAAATCCTAGGATGCAGTCAACAGGCTGAACATTCTTTATGAAGCCCAGTGGAGCCATAAGGTAGAAATTTCTCAGAGCCACTGGAAATGGAAAACTATTAAAAGCAAATAACTAAAGCTCTTTGTAGCAACCTTTCCTTCTTTAATGCAAATATATATTAACATAGGTACCTAAAAAGAAAAATTTTATAGGCTTCCAAATCAGAAATCACACAACCTACTCTTAGGGAAGAGGAAGCCAGTATGGCTGTTGTCAGTCATGTTAAACACTCACCATTCACAAAACGGGATCTTCTCTGCAATGAAAAGCATCCCTGATTCACAAACAAAATATGAATATTAATTTTAAACTCCTAATAAAATTAATGCAATTGAATCAAATAGAAAGACATGAGAAAACATGTGGGAAAGAAAGGAAAATATTACTTCTGCTCCAAAATAGGGAAATCTGAGCACATCAAAGCAGCAAAGTGATGTAGAATTACTTATTGCTGATGAGGCAAGAGTTTGCAGCACAAAAGACTACTGTGACATTAATGAGTTTCAGCAGTGTTGAACTCTAGCTTTTCAGGCATGACTGACCAGCACCAGAACAACATAGCCTAAGAAAAAGACACAGAATAAGAAAAGATCCTAACGAAATGCACAATTACTAACGAGCTAGAAAGGCTGTGAACTTTCAGCACATTTTCTTTTTAAGCAATACTTTCTGGTTTTAGTAGGGGAGACCCAGCCTTGCCCTCTGATGATTTTTGCTATGCTAAGTATAAAATGAATGGAAGACAAAGAGCCTGGAGGGAATGGGGGTAGGCAGGCAAGCTTTTCCATGAATAAGCAGCAAAATCCCATCACCTTGTCTTTGCCAATGCTGCACACTAACCATTCAAGTTAATTCTGTAACTTTGAAAAAGCCCTAATCTAGATGAAACCTGAATTAATATGGGCAGACTTACTAAAGGCTGTGTGACCGTATGCTTTGCTTTTTCTAAAGCTTTAACAAACACTGGAAACCGGCCTCAAACCTGGCCCTTTTATTTTTTCCCTAAAAAAAAAAATAAAAAAAAATCATTTCAGTGCTGAGATTAGATTTAAACCAAACAGAGCTTTCCCTTACTTCTCACGAATCAGTACAGTCATGGGCCACTGTTCCCCCACTTCCCAATTAAAAAGAAATCAATTATTTGTGACCCAGCAACCCTGAACAGGCAAAATGCAAAAAGAAAAAGAAAACAGACAACAGTTGCTAAGCTTGTAGTTCTTGTGCCCTTCTTCACTTCTTACTGTCTCATACAGAAGTCAGTCAGTCATTAAAAAATGTTCAGGGCACTATATATATATATACGCACACCAAATATACATTGGTGCAATACTAACTCACCACTAGGCCTTAAAGTGGAAAAGGAAATTTTGTGTTTTGTTGCCTTCCCCCAGACAACTGCTGGACCCAAATCCTCCCCATCACATCTCTCCTTTTCTGCAAAAAAACCTCTTCCTCCACACCTTTATCCAGCAGGTGGGTCCTCAGGAATTAAATCAAACTCCACCTTCCCTTGCAGCAAGCATTTGTTTTATCACTGCAGACTCAGAAGGTCCTTGCTATTGCCACAAAAGACATTGGGGGTGCCATCAGTTTTATTATCTCCTATATTGTGAAGGCCATTAGACAGAATCAATGGGAATTTTTTGTTCGGGGTTTGTTTTTTTTCATTCTCTCACTTAGTGGATGAAGCAGGTAGCATTCTTTGTCCTCCTCTGGTTTTATTGCTCGTACAAAATGCTTTTCGTTTATAGAAAGGTATAAATATTAGTTCTGCCAGTGCTGAAACACACAAGCTCAGGCTGGGGACCAAGAGTTGCACCCTGCCTGAGATGCGAGCTTGTCTATCAAATGATCTCCGCGGGCACATGGCACCCTAAAGATGAAATATGTATTATACTGCAGAGACATTACAAACTCTAATCTGCTGCACTTCCAGAGAGATTATTTCAGTTTCCATCCCCTGTGAGCATTAGCTATACTTTTCACATCCAAAAAACAGAAGGAACAGCAAAGATTGTCCCCTTTCCTCCAGACCCAGCTGATCTAGGTTAATCCATTTGCTTGTAAGATTATTTAAATTTAAATGTACTAACAGCTTCCAAGATACTATACTCTGTCTGGACATTGCAGGCATTTTCAAATGTACTGCAAGTGATAATGCAAACCTACACTGTGGTCATGCAGTCTAAGATATCTCAAAAAAATCTGCTGTGTTTTAAAATTGATAGCAGGTTCTCTGTGCATCAAGTGCTTAATTATATTCCTGCCATCCAACTCTCCTCCCTCCACCCCCTATGATATACAGAGAGGAGATACACAGAAATAGGTGTGCTAAGGAATGAAGCTGGAAATAAAAGAAAGAAGGTAAGAATGAAGTTTACAATGTGGAAATGAGACAAGTGGGAGACAGAGAAGCTACAATAAACGAAAGACCAGGAGGAGAATAAGAAAGCTGTCTCTCTAAGAATGCTAACTTCAAGATAGAGCAATTGAAGAACAGCAGCAAACATTAGAAAAAAAAGCACACAAGTACTTAAAGCAGAGGAAACCCAGGTTTTTCTACTTTCTTAATTGGATTCACCATTGTGAAAATTAAGTTTCCAGAACTAGTAAAAAAGAGCATGTATCTCCCAAATAAGGCTGGGCCAATACAGCAACCAAAGAATTACCTGTAGTTTATTAACTAGTACACTTAGCAGTTTGCTTTTCATTATTCACTCCTTTTATTCATGAACATTTTGGGCAAGTAATCTTCTCTCACTACAACAGTAACAAAACAATCAGTGAGGTCTTGCCCATTTTTCACTCCCCTACAGAAATCTATTTAAAACGCTATTTTTGTTTTCAAGTTCCTATGTTCTTGTAACCAGCTACACAGATGAAGTGATAATCCTTCAATTCATAATATCACAACCTTTCCACAGCAAAGTAAGTGCTATGACATAGGCAGTTTTAAAACTAGAGTATCAGGAAAACATGAGCCTTTCAAAACAGCAGTGCTGTTTTCATGACAGCATCTCTCATGTAGACTAAACAATAAGGTAACTGAAACAAATCAAATGTACACAACAAAGAGAACCAATTCTCCCAAGTAAAGTGTCTGATGGTCCTCACATGGGTTTAGTGACACTGCAATGCTTTTGAAACATTACTGGGACAAATATCCCATACAGATAGGAACAGTAGAGAAGCCATAAGGAGATATGAGAGCTATGCATCCACAAGGACACACACCCCTTTTGATGTGCTCTAAGACAATCTTCAACCAGCTTTAGGACCATCAACAGTATGAAACACTGTCCCTTCAGTGTGCCATGCTATTAAGAGCATTCATACCAAGCTCTGCTCCTAGAAACATTTCTGAAACTTTATATGTTATAAAGGAGACTTGAGACATATGGCATTTAGCTAATAGGATGAATAATAAGGGAAAAGAATAACTGTTTTAAGACTGTTCATCTTCACGTAAACTGGAATGTGATGTGGTGGCAATTACTCTTGACCTGGACCCTCAGGACATCAGATGTCTTGTCTGAAGGGATGGAAGTCAGTGAAGATGCTGCGTTCAAATGCATTAAAAACATTGCTTGCATGAGAAAACCACAAGTTTCTGATACAGAATGCATTCTCAGACTAGGAGTTTCAGCAAGTAGGTTGCAGCCACATTTCTTCTGAACTAGTCAAGTGGCATTTGATTGAAACCCTTAAAACAGTAATCACAGATGCATAAGATCAGGTAAAACATGCCTTGGGTTTGACTTCTGCTTCTTCAGTAAATGCAAGCTGTCCTAATCACACACAATCCTCTTCACACCTCAGTGAACAAGGAGTCATGCAGATGAGCACACCACATAGCAGGGTAAGACCCCACTAAATTTCCTGTACTGTGCATCCGTGAGTTGAAAAAAGCCACCATTAACATGAAACCAAACATTACTGAACTGAAAATCAATCAAGACAAACAGTGAAAGACAATCAATTAAAGAAGAAAGGTTTCACATACATTTGTGAAGCTACCAGGTGCTGTATCATTCAAAAATAGCAGAGCACATACCAGTAGGCGCATTTATTCATTTCCCCCTTCTTGCACTGTAACTCAGAAAATAGTTCAATAGAACACCTTCATGTAATTGTCACCAGTTACTCTTGAACAATATTATTCCCCAAAAATTTCATGATTCCTATCCAGGAATTAGAAAAAGCCACTAACATGTCCTGTGTTTGTGATGAATGGAAGTCACATCATAATCCCTGGAGGCCTGGAGAACAGCACAATCACATTAAATTCCCTCAGCTCAAGAAATGTCATCTTTGCATCAGCTGGTATAAAAAAAGCTGCTTGCAGCCTGAGGAAGTTATGATAAGGGATTTAGAAGCCATCACCATGTGGGCCATGAGATATAAAGGAATGCCTCACCGCATATAAAGTGTCTGCTGCTCACAATTTCAGAACTAATGTTCTCACAGCTGTGTATGTCTTAGACTAGCTGGGAAGAAGAAAGGGACTAAATGAGTCACTAGAAGGATCTAGTATCTTGTCTAACCTGCATTTAACACTCCTGCAGCAAAACTGCTGGGAAGCAAAATAAGATCAGATCATTATCCACCAAAGGATGGGGCTGCGTGCTCTCCTGGAAGCACAGCAAAAACCACATAGTCTTGGGGACGTAGGCAAAGATGGCATTACAGCCTTAGCTCTGCACTCCTAAGATACTACCAGCAGCTAAAATGGCCCTCAGTGCAACTGAGGCAGGTCACAGGTCACACAAATTACTGCAGGCCATCTGGCACTCCCAAGCATGCCTGCACTGCTGCACATAGGAGAGGGAAAAGCTTTTGGAAAGCCTTAGCACAGCAGCCTTAGCACAGCAGTTCTTTAGCAAACATCAGGCTTTCTACACAATGACATACACGACACTAACAGCCCAAGATGAAATCTTACCCTTACAGAAAATAAAAGTCTGAAGATGGCCACAGAGGAGTTTTGTCATTAAAATGCTCAACATCTGCAAGCTTGTGGTGCTTGTAGGCTTGGATACCATAGACTGCTCTTCAACAGTGTCAGACTTCAAACAGGGCTCTGGGTGGATGCAGGATGCTAGAAAGCTCCAGTTGGACAAAGAGACCTCACAGTAGAAAATCATTACAGGCTTGAGAAATGTTTAAGGACCTAACTGTTTAATTAGCGATGAAGGCAGCTCCTTCTGGGGTTTCTGATGCCTCGGGGTTCAATTCTCCATGAAAGGTCTGGCTCTTACATTCTGAGTGCATGCATAGGATAAATGATGCTCCCAAGATCTTTGGTTTCGCCGGGCATTTCATTTGCTCTCTGCCTCCTTCCCCCTCAAGATGTATTTTCACTTGTGAGATGCTCCTTCATTCAACATCATATCTGTCATTAATTGCTCAGGCTATAGTTCAGGCAAAACTTTCAAGTTAACATGCAATGTCACTCAGGAAATATTTGGTATGGCAAAAACCCCAATTCTTAGGGCAAATGTCAGATCATTCACAGCATACAGAAAAATCTTCAGATGAAGCTCTCTTCTAACAATTCTGCTACATTTATTCCATCTGCTTAAGAGTGCAAACTTTCACAGATTATCAGTTTCTAGTAAGTTTCACAAGGGCAATATATTCCAAATATGTTTCAATGAATATCTAGCAGATGGACACTTGAAAAATAATGTATTGTTATTTCAGCCTCAATCTCAGGAAGCCAATTTGCACCATTAATCTTAGTTTTGTTTGGCATAAATATTAAAAAAAGCATAGAAAAAGGATTTTATTTAATTTATAAAATGCCTTATTTCCCTCTGCTACAGCAAGAACAGCGTAGCAGTGCCTCCAAAGGTAAGACTGAGCTGAAAGAACCAAAGCCTTTTGCTGCATGTTTCAGTGATGTAACTGAATTCCTGGTTTTGCACAGCACTTTATAAGATAACTGTATTTACTGTGGAGCATTTACTAGCTTCTGCAAGGGCAAAGGTCTGAAAGATAATTTTTATTTTTTTTTTTCAATTTTACCTTGTTCCACACATTTGTTTTCATTTCTCCAGCTGTCAAATACAGTTCTCATAGAGGCCAATCTTTCTATGCGCATGTATTCTCACACAACCTCCTCTAGAATGGAAGGGAAACAGACTGAAGCTAGGACAGAGATTTAATGAAATACAGGGCACATGTAAAATGTGACAGAGATACAATTGCTCGTATCACATGACTTCACTGAGATATGCAAGAGCTAGCAAATAACCCAGAAGATGATGGATTTTCATGCAGAAATACATATCAAAGGTTTCTTAACCATTTCAAATGCAGGTGATTTTTTTGGTATCTTCAAAAACAAGTGAATATTTACAAAACCCAAGTCTAGACTTGTATTCCCACATCCAAGTACCTAACCAAACACAACTTAGTACCCTCTCTCCACCTCGATTCATTTCAAAGGCATTTATAGGTACCCCGCGTTTTACAAAATCTAGCCGCTTCCAGTTAAATAATGAATTAGGAGATAGACAGCATTTAAGCACAAAATTCCAACCCAAATGTTCCGATCTTATGGCTTTCTAGCACTCTTTTGTGGGCTCAATTCATGACCCTCAACAATTTACATGACCAGCTCACTTATGGCTGAATTTAGTGGTTCTTTAAAGAGTTGGATTGCTGAATCATAGAATGGTTTGGGTTGGAAGGGACCTTACTGATCATCTGATTCCAGTCCCGTGCCACAGGCAGGGACACCTTCCACTAGACCAGGTTGCTCAAAGTCCCATCCAACCTGGCCTTGAACACTTCCAGGGATGGGGCACCCACAACTTCTCTGGGCAACCTGTGCCAGTGCCTGACCACCCTCATAAAAAAGTTTTCCTAATATCTAATTTAAATTAGATAATCTAAACACTCTTTTAGTTTCAAGCCATTCCCCCTTGTCCTATCACTACACTCTCTTGTAAAAACTCACTCTCTGGATTTCATACAGGCCCCTTTAGGCACTGGAAGCTGCTCTAAGGTCTCTCTGGAGCCTTCTCTTCTCTAGGCTGAACAAGGCAAGCTCTCTCAGCCTGTCTTCACAGCAGAAGTGCTCCAGCCCTTTGATCATGCTCATGGCTCTTCTATAGACTAGAAGCTCACTTTAGTCACGGTAATGATATAAAGCCCCAGCAGAGCCTTCACTTAAAGTAGAAAGAAATGAGATGTAAACTGTTTTCTGTGGAAGAACAAGGATCACACAAGAAAATACACAGATGACTTTAAATGAGCTAGAGCAGACACCTATAAGTAAACTTCTCCTGTACAATCCCTCTTAAATCCCTTATCTCAAGTAATGAGATTAAGTTATCTAAGCAAAACTTCTTGCACTTCAGATATTCATACAGACAGATGCTTTCACTGAACACAGAGTTTTATTATCCTAACTTTAACCTCTTTTGCACATCTCCTGTTTACTAACAAAAGAGAAAACTTTTGTAAGGTGTACCATGGTGTTCAAGGCCAGGTTGGACAGAGCCTTGGGTGGCATGGTTTAGTGTGAGGTGTTCCTGCCCATGGCAGGGGGGTTGGAACTGGATGATCTTAAAGTCCTTTCCAACCTTAACTATTCTATGATTCTATGGAAGGGATGACAATGGTATTTGCACTCTCAAAAGAGCAGATAATGATTTAATGTATAACTCCTAGGAGTGGCTTGATATATACTGGTGACTGGAAAAGAGACAGTCGCTATTTATTTATTATTTGATGGGAGGATACCGTTCTCAACAGTTGCCAATCCACTGCTCAAAATACAAGCTATATTTCAAAAGGAAAAAACACTGCCAAGTTATTTGTATACTTAATGGGTTAACTTTCTTTGGAGTGAAATTATTAGATACTGAACATATTTCCTTATTTGCCTGTGCATATTTTCCCTTTTTTTTTCTGTAGGCACAAGGCTATTAAAAGAGTACTGTTTCTAATCAAACAGATTGACATTCTATAAAGCTACTTGAGAAGAGAGACATTTCGTAGGCTGCAGTCAAAAGTATTGCATTTGTTTAAAAAACAAAACTAGAAAACAAGACCCCCCCAAAAGGCACTCCAGTGAATAAGCCAGGTCCCACCCCCACCCTCTGATCCCAGAAAACCAAAACCAGGCAAAACCCAAAAAACACTACAAGAGGAATATATTCAAAGTTTTCTTAAGAAAATAAACCAAAGAGAAGGAGAGGTGGGAGAACATTTTCATTGATAAAATTGATACTTTATTAACCTTAATCTTCATTAAAGCTGTTTTGGTCTGAGTTCTCTTCATTAATTCTCTTGTATTAAAAAAGTAGTCAAATATTACATTTCTAAGAGTTCTATCTTATTTTGAAGGTGTATCTTTAACTGAAGGGTTCTGAATCTAGGTTTCTACTTAGAAGATTACCTAGCAAAATGATACGTTTCAGTTGGAGGAAAAACTTTAGAATCTTATTTGAATTCATGCTGCACGGATTTGATCCTCTACTGGTTTCAAAGGCATCCAAAAAAGTGCATACATGAGCCAGATGCAAATTCTTCCTCTGTCTACAACGTGAACTTACAATTTACTCCAACTTCCCTCAGAGTGTCTTTCTTTAGGTTATGATATACATAAAGGAGTAATCTGGGTATCTATATGAAGACCAAACAAAGAGAAACAGTCTCTCAAGTTATTTCTCTAAGGGGAGGTGCTTGGAGGGGAGGAAGCCTCTTGGGCTCTTGCTTACTTTTTTTAATTACTCAAGCTGTATAGCAGGTGTAGTTAATTACTCTAAAGCCCAAAGAACCTTTAAAAACAAGTATTTGTAACAACTCTATTAGCATAAATACAAAGAGATTTTAAAGATGTAGTATCTTAGAGACTTCTTTTTTGTTAAAAATAGCTGAGATTTTCTCTTTCCACCAATATTAACAGAAATTCTTTTCCCTTAATTACTTGGGATAAACTATTTTTAGAATAATAGCATCTGTATGTATTGTAAAACTGTCACACTGTTTCAGGACTCAATCTTCACCATCTGGGAGCTTGGCCAACACTGCACTGGGTTTTTTGGGAGTTTGGTTTGGGTTTATTTGGTGAGTTTTAGGGGGCTTCACTGTTGTTGGGGGGGGGTGGAGTTTGGGCCTTTTTATTATTTATTTTTAATTCTTAAGAGAAGGATGAAAAATTTTAGAAGCCTGGCACCACCACAACAGCCTGTTAGAGAAGCTGTTGGCAAGTCCTGAACTGCATGTTAAAGTGCATGCTCCAGCGATATACTTTGACTTTGTGCGTTTGTGTCCTCAGCAAAGGGTGCAACAACACTTACCTCAACAGCAAAACATTTGAAGCCTGGTTGCAATAGAGAACCTAGACTGAGCCCCAGGTCTATGTGGTATTCAGAAAGGCAACCCTTGCATACAAAAGCAACAAATTATATTACAATATTTGACAACTCTTTCATCTTCTAAGGGAACTTTGAAATGGACATCTACTGTTCATCAAAATATGCTTCCAAAATATAAAGTAGTGCCAAAAAGAGGGTTTAACTTTTAATCCTTGCCCTGAAATGATACTTCTCACAGAAGCAGGATGAATACCAGCAGTTCAGCATGGAAATTTCTCCCAGAAAGAGCAGGAAGAGAGGAAAAAAGCATGATGCAAGGTCATTAACAACACCTATCAAGATACACAAAAATGTGCAGTAATACAAAATACTGGTGCAGAAAAGTCCAGGTAGACAACCCAAAAAGGCATAAATAAATTAAAACAAATCACAGCTGCAGAGTCTATCTAATAAATCCTTGTGGGGGGTGTGTGTGTGTGAGGGGAATCATATGAATTCTCCAGGTATTTAATAGTTAAAGAGAAATTTACTTCCTTCTGGAAGCCTGATAAGTCAATTGAATCTATACAACCTAGAAGCATCAATACATGTTAGTATACATTATATCTTAATACATTAATTTTTATATTGTATTTAATAAAGGGTATGGTTTTCAAAACAACAACCCTCAGAAAGTTCTTAAGACTTGTCTTACACTTATGGACTGGAGTATATAGAACTATAGAACCGGCTAGGCTGGAAAAGACCTCTAAAATCATGAAGTCCAACCATTACCCAGGACTGCCAAGCTCACCGCTAAACTATGCCATGAAGTAAAACGATATGAAGAGGGGGTTAGGCAGAACACAGTCACACAACTTGATCTTGAGGTCTGTTTCCATCATCTTTCACTTAGCACTAAATTGCTTTTAAATTTAAGAGTTATGCAAAATAACTTCCATATTCAAAAGTATGAGTGAGCGAATCTAAATAGCTAGAAGCCTCTTTTTGTAAACATACAACCAAAAATAATGAGGTCAACAAAGCAAAGTCCACAAACATAAAATATTCATTATACCAGCACTACAACATTTGCTAAGCCTATTTCAAGGAGTAGCCTAAAATTTCAGGGGTGATCTACAGCCCCTTCCACACAGTAAGGGAAAGAAATGCAAATGCTAGCATTTGAGGAGGGGAAAAAAAAAAAAAGGCAGCAGGCAAAAAAAGAAAAGGCATAAAAATAACCAAATTCTGCACTAGGATTCAGTTCTTAAAATATCTCCATTGTTGTCTTGGTTCCTATTTGTCTTCCACAATCACCCAAAATGGCATGCTTTCAAAACTGTTGCACAAAGACTCATTACTTGTTAAAGATGCCCAGAATTCTAGTATGGGATTCCTTGGCTCTGCTTAGAGCCGAGTTTCACATAGGTACAGATGAGTGATTTTTCAACCAGCTGTCACATCCCAAATACTTCAGGGCTTCTGGGCGTTCAAGAGCTCACATCACCAATCACAGCACCTGCAGGCAGAGCTGGAGCAATGCACACCAACCATACGTGTGCTCCCTTTTCTCCGACCACTGCTTCAGAGCAGCCCTACGCACTTGAGAGCACAGTGATTTTTCTTTTACCTGCATCCACTGGCAGGCTGGTGGCAAAGCTGCTGAGCACAGCCACAAACAGAGATCTTAACAATAACACTTACGGGGTTTCCAGCTTCGAACCATTTTTTGTATTATACTAACACAAGTTCCTTAACAAGGAACTTAACAAGTTCTTTAACACTTTTATGCATATAAATGCTGCATTAACAAGCCTTTTTAAGCTTACAAAGGTTTCCATAATATCATCCTTACCTATGCAGTTTATCTTCCAGTATCTCCATATACTTTTCAGCATTTTCTTTTACACTGGTGACTGCAAAATAAAAGTTAAAGGTAGGTAATGGTATAACTGTACAGTTTTTAAACAAATAATTTCTTATCCACAGGTTTTATATATATCAGTTGGAAACTGTAATTCCATTAATCTTTTCCACATTCAAACTGCAGTGTGGGTGTCTTCCCCCTTTTTTTCTTGACAGTCTATTGTATCTGTATTGCATTAATATGTCTTGTAAATCCCACACACCTAGGTCCTCCCCTTTACCATCAGGAGAAGCAAGGAAGCCTAACTAATTTGTCAGTCTATGCGCAAGAATCCTTTCAAATGTTATGAATCTTGTATCAAACTTGTTTTGATAGAACCAAAACAGGATAGAATGGAAAGAGTTACCACTAAAGATTGTTTTAAGATTTGTGATGGGTTTTGTGTTTTGGCATTTTGGGTTTGCTTTTAAACTGGGTACCTAGATACTGCCTGCATGAGTCCCTACTACTTCTCTCAGGAGAAACGCCAATAAACCACTCATCATAACACACAATAGTAAAGCCACTCCTCTGGATGACACGTGGTACTCCATCATGGGTACGAGTGGGGGAAAAGGTAAAACCCCCCATGAAACAGGAGGCTTTTAGAGAGTAACTACTTTCACATTATGATAACTTTTTTTTCCCCCTCCCTAATAGCTGCTTGCCAACTCCTAGTCTAGTAAGATTATAAATCAGTTGGCCACTTTTAAACTCTTAACTCGTTGTACATCAGTTAAATATATATTTTACATAAAAATGCATTCTACAGAGCATCACTGTTTTGATGGGCAAAGCTTGCTACATAGATGAGGTACCCTGTAAATGTAACCATCCACCTCCCCCTATCTTCCTTACAGTACAGTAATGCCTCCAAGCAGTTCACACATATCACGTGCTTCATATTTCTCACTCTCCTCTCCTCCCTTTTTTTTTTATCTTCACAAAATAAAATGTCACACACTAAAGCCTAATCTGAAAACTCAGCATTAACCAAATCAGATGTGCTAAAGTTCTGTTCACACACACACACATACACACAGAGGATTTCACTAAATGAAACCACATGGGTATTACCATTAGCAGTGAGGATCAGGGTCAACCTAACATAAACTGTCTGCAGACAGTGGTGGTCATCTGGTCACACAGCAGTTACACATCACTTAAGCAGTCTGCATGCTAACAGCATATATAGGACACATTTTGCAAAGTTGGTTTACTGGGGGGGGGGGGGAGGGTATTTAATTTAAAAGAGACTATCAGAATAGCAACACCCCAAAATCTGACAAAAGATGACAAAACCAGACAACCAACCAACCAAAATAGAACACTACAACCCTAGTACTCTGGAAAGCACCACAGTTTTGTAACATCCTTAATCCAGGTTCCCTCTCAGAACAGGTTCTGCAACACATCTTGAGCCAGCAGGATTCTGGAAGATTGCATTTTACATAGACAACTGCATTCATTTGTATATTCACAGACCCATCTCACCATGAGAAGAGTACTGATGAATGTTATGCAAAAGGTTATATAAGGATAATGGCACTGGAGACTAGAAAAGTTTCCTCAGCTTGTAGCAGTTCTCTAACGACTACAGGACATAGCAGTTCTCTGTTTCTTTATAATGCTTTTATTCCTACGCTTCCTGCGGAACTGTGGAGAGCTTGCAAGACTGCAAGCTTTCCTTTAATGACACTCTACAGCTTTATATAAAATACCACCACTTTTTCCAAACTCCCTATCTGTCAATCCCCAATGTACTGACCTGAGGGCCAGTGCATGCTTTGATAGCAGATAGCTTAAAGGTGTATGGCTGCTGTACTTCCCCTTCACTTGCTATTGTCATAATATCCTTCAACATGAGCTGTTTCAACTCAGGGGCTTATTCTTTTGGATAATAAAGTCAGCAGATATTATTAATTTTTGAAGAGGGATGAGAAGAGGTGGAGAATCTGTTTCACACTCACTTTGTTTCTAACCGATATAGTGACTTTTTATGTTACATGAAAGATAAACCTTGCTTTCAATTTCTCCTGCTGTGCTTGTCACTTTTTAATTGGGTATGATCTGATAGAGTAATTCGTACTTTCACAGTTCAGTCGTGCCCCTACACGCAATTTTACAATGCCCTTGAAGCACACAGCTTAATATATCAGCATTATTCAATGACAAAAAGTAATGGACAAGAATACAACACTAGTCAAAAGTAGGTCAGTAAAAAGCTAACACTCATTTGGAAATCACCTCACATCACTAAACCCTACTCTCTCCTGTCAAATGTTTTAGCTACATTAAAAGAAATGCAAACTTTACTGCTGAAAAAGAACACTCCCCAGACTAGCTCTGTCTCCTTGCCTTCTTCTGCATGTAATTGGACGAGCTGTGACCTGGAGATTTTGTTGAAGGAAAACACTGCTTAAAAATCTTACAGAGGTTATTTCCCTCACAACAAACTGCAAGTAGCCCTGCACCAAATAAATAAATACTTTCAGCCTTTTAGATCATCCATTTGAAAGAGAAGACAAGTAACAAATTAGCAGATTTTTTTTGTTTGAAATTAATGAATCTATTCACCATCACTTCAAAGAAAAAAAATGCAAGCAGAAAGCTGTGCATGCCTTCAATCTAGCTAAGAAAGTACTAGATGACAGAGGAAAAAAACCCGCCATAATAATTTATGAGATTCTTTTCTGCATAAACATGCCAAATGGTTTATTTTTACATTTACATGAAGGGGATTGCTTTTTTCATCAGTTCTCTGGGGATTTACATGCTTAGCTCTTATTGGCCTTGAGAGGAGGTATTAAAATAAGTATAAACACCCACAGAAAATCAGACACCAGGGTATTCACTAAGATTAAAAAGACTTTTTTTTGTGAAGCCTTAATAGAAAAAAAACTGATTCGGCAGTTCTTTCTCTTATTTTAGCATATATTTTTCTTCCTCCTTACACCAGCAGGAAAAGTCCAGTCTTGGAACTGTTCCTGGCCAGATGGAGCTGAGGGGCAATGGTGAGCTCCTGGGGTGTCCTTTTAGTTGTTACAGAGCATATATCTGCCATTTTAGAAGCTGTGTAAACATCTTCCAACAATTAACCTACATATTGTTCTTCTAAAATAACATCATGTGATGTTTCTCATCTAAAAGCAGCCCCACTGGGGTAATGATACTTCTACTACTATTTGAACCTGCACACGGAAGTATATAATCATTTTTGTTCTTCTATCTTGGTCCTCACAAATTGACCTTACAAAGATCTATGGACCATGACATACGCTTTGGATTCTATGATCAATGTTTTCAAAAACTTTGTAAAACTGAGTATCTGACTGGAGACACCTTGAACCCAGTGTCCATATGGAAGCTCCAGAGGTAGAGATGTAAATGCTTGGCACCTCAGAAAAATAAGGGTCCTCAAAAAACTGGTAGCCAATATCACAGCAGTTTTTAAGTGCTAGCCTACAAGTCTGTAGGTTTCTACCAGACAAACAACACACACCTTGAGTCCCAGAGATGTAAGTCCAAAGTTAACTTCTTGCTTTTGATTCTAAAAAGCCTTTTAATTTTTTGTTTGTTTTTTTTTTTGGGGAGAAAAGGGGTGTTTGTCTGTTTTGTGAGCGAAGAGTGGGGGTGAGCCATTCTATGGTTCTGTGAACAGTGACACAAATTTTTACACAAAATCAAAGGTTGGAACAGCCACAATGGCTGCTAGAAGATCCAGACCCAGCATGAAAAACACTGCCAGACATTACCTGCCCACAGAACAAACCTGAAGCCTACAAAATTAGCCTCCCCAATCCAGAAGCATTACGTTCCTTCTCAAATACTTTATTAGTCAGGTAAAGCAAAACTCCCACTGGCTTCAGTGAGATTTTTGTATGACTTAAGAATCTAAGATGAAATTTCACTCTTAATGATAATGTAAACTTAAATGTAACTGATGGACATGCATTGATCCACCTGTGATAAACTCATGAAGGCAAAATTAGGAGCGAACAAGGTTGACAGGTTGCTTGTCCTGTCACTATACAATTTTTAAATGCGGAACTTGTTATTAATGCTAAGAAAAAAGCAAAACCAGAACATGATTCGTTGAAAATATCTAATGTTTCCTGTCATGGAAGATGTGCTGCATTAATGTGTGAAGTTGGGGCCTGAAAAACTGCAGAATGGCTTCAATATATTTAAAGGTTAACTTGAAAAGCCAGTCAAACTTCAGAGATGACATCTCAGATACTCAACTAGATGTCAAGCTGATTTACCAAGCCCGTGTAACAAGATTTAAGATTACAGGATGGTAAGGCATTTCACATCTTGCAGACAGAAAGAAGAAAAACCCAAAGAACAAGCTCTGCATAAAGAACAGCCTCTCTCCAGTGCATTATTTCCAGGGAACTTGATTAAAAAGAACAAAAAAGGCCAGGATTAAAGAAAAGGAAATAGATGCCTCGATAAAGACATGCAAATACTCAAAAATTAAAGCTAACATTCTGGGTTAAGTCAAGCCACCTAATTCTACACAGGTTCACTGATTGCCTTCTAGTAATGAAGTAAATACTGAGATATACAGTTACCACCCGTCTCTTCCAGCAATTATGGTTTGTTTTAAGGAATGTGATAATCTTCTAAATATCATTGCAGAACAGAACAAAAATTGCCTCAGGAAATTACCGCCATCAGAAAGGAGGGGGCCAGAACTTAAGAGTCATCTAAAAAGATTGGCTATTCTGTGAATAGGAAGACTACATGAAAGTGAAGTAGAAAGACGAAAATCAGTACTGAACATCTATGAAATGAAAGCCACACATTTAAAGACATAAGCCAATCTTTAACCGATGGAGTTGAACATACTATCTGCCTAATTTGAGATTATTTCATAACTCAACCACAAGCTTTCTTTCTCCTTCTAAAAACAGCTGGCCTGGAGAATAGGATACTGTCCTGTCACACAAATGTAAAGCAGTGCTTTGCTGAGACATGCCACCAGTGGGTAGCTCTAACACAGCAGTTCTGCAGGGACTGAGTTGTGTGAATGCAGCAGGGCTGTACTACCTGGGGCTGCTAAACAGCCTGAATCCCTCTGGGTGGAAGAGAGACTGCAGCAACTGCTGGGGGATTTGGGAATGCTGACCTTACCATAACCCCATTCCAAGAGGACAGAGGGCTTTCATGGATCTATTGTCAAATGCCACTCCACTGCTTTCAGAGAGAGATGCAGTATGTTGCATCTTGACCATATGAATATTTCTGCCATCAGCTTCAGTTGCCTCTCCAGCACTTGATGTCAACTGCTCTGATACCGTAGAGCAACTCTTCTGATATACAGAAACAAAGGTTCTAGCTTGAGCATCACTGTCTTCAAACACTTTGCTCACTCTTATATTTAAAATCTTACAGTATACTGCCACTTCATACTCTCCACCTTTGCTGAGGGAAGTAATAAAAATACATAAAATAAAAATACATGAAGAGTAATAAAGAGATACAAAATTGACAGAGCACAGGACGGCATAGCATTTTCCCTCTTACAATGCACTGAAACAGGAAAAGCAGAAAAGTACAGAGTGAACAACTCATCTTCCTCAGGAAGTTCCCTTTGGGGTTGTTGACGCAGAAGGTCTACTCTTAACTTTCTGTCAAGCACATGGGTACATCCTGAACAGGAGGAAGCAAACAGTCTAACCTCTAGACATGTTGGGAGTAGGTGGGCAATGCTATATGCAAGACAATCAGCTTCTCCTCTTCCGGACACCCCAGAAAGGCCAAGTACCAGCTCGTTTGGAGAGATGGCAACGTTTTACACATAGCAGAACATGCACATAACACATAGTGAAGAACATGCTCCATTTGTGTCTCTGCCTACAAGGCTCTTTACATATTTACAGCTAGCTTAATTTTTAGGCCTTGCTGCAAAAGTGAATGTGAGCCTGCAATGAGTCAAGTGATACCTTGCCTTTGTAAAAAAAATATAGCTAAACATATATAGTGTATAGAAATACTGATTTTAAAGAGAAGCCACATCCTGCCCTCAAGGTAGATGTCAGGGCAGATATAAGCTACAGAAAATCTCAGCATGAACAGAAGTTTGACAAAGAAATAAAAACCTAGAAAGCCAGATCTTATAAAGAGAAATTACAGGAGGTGACAGCAGCTCTGCCTGTAACAACTTACAACTCTGTCTCTGAGCATGGCATAAAAGGCTTGCAGAGCAGAAGAGTGGGGAGGAGGAACCACCCTGAATTAAAAAGCACATCTGAGAAACAGCCATTCCAGGAATTTACCTCCTGAAGCTTCTTCATTTTATGCGCTACTTTTCATCCAAAGAGACAGGTAACCCTTCAAGTTCTGTGATGACTAAATTGCCTAAATTGCAAAGAATTACCATGCTTTCGCAGGGTTTCTAAGGCTGCTTTCACATTTCTGCAAAACCTGGTGAGCCTGACACACAGTGGTTCCTCCCATGCTACATATGGGAGACAGGAGGGGAAGGAGGCAAATTACTTTCTAAACACTTTCAGTAAATGATCTACCTTAAAAAAAAAAAATCAGCTGAAGTGTTACGAATTGTTTTATTACGCAGCATCAAAGCAAGCACGCTGCTTCTAAACTGAACGGGTGGTAGGTGAAATGCTGGCCCAGCAGCGACCAGAACACAGAAATTACATGACAACAGACCTGCCTTGATACTTAATATATATTGATACTTGATATAACGTGTATCGAGGGTTATCAAGTAATTAGTGCAAGACCACCCACCTGTCCAGCCATGGGTCTGGGAACAGCCTCCAGGCATTCTATCTTAAATGTCTCTCTTGCACATACCACCTCTGAGGTACCACAGGCCAGGTACAGAGACTCCTATCACAGATTTTCTTACTTTTCCATAAATGATTCAAAAGCTGCAGATGTTTGGGGTGCACCAAATGAAGCTTTAAATTGGTTGCAGACCTGGAGAAAACCATTCCTACTACTTCATATGGCTGGTACCGGATGGCAACATTCTCCATTTTGCTGCAAGGAAATCTGAACTCAATCACAAACTATATCTCTGCTTTAAACTGCTGATACAAATAGGCCAACTTCCCCTGAAAGGTCTTCTTCATGACAGACAAGTTTTACTTTATTTACAAATCTGCAGAACCATACACAATTCTTAGCTCCAGAGTGACTGCACAGCACCACTTTCTGGAAGGATGCTGGAGATCCACACTGAGAAATCCTTAGGGGCAGAGCCTCCTAAATTCTCCTCTAGGCAAGGCAAGGGTTGAGTTTTACTCTCCCAACCCATTCCATGGATAGGATCCTCCTGGTTTGCTTGCTTCTCTGCAGTCACCCAAGTTACTGTTTACATAGAACATTACACAATAGTTTATCAATGCACCTTAGGATTGAAATTATCATATCTTCTCCAAAAAAACATGAGGAAATTTTCCTTTCCCTTCCATTCTTTACTGAGCAACTATGAAGAAATGAAGCAGAAGGCTGAGGGAGAGCAAGCAATCTGCTTAGATTTTCTTCATGTTTTCTCTTGCCTGGCTTTCCTCTGCCTGTTTGCTACTTATTACTTCAATCCTCTGCTGACCATCTGTTCAGACACACCCCCCCCCAAAAAAAAAAACTATTTTATTTTTACTCATTTCTCCTTGCAAAGAAAAGCTTTAACATCAAGGAAAGCCATGTGTCCACCTTGCCCCCTGTGGACTGTCAGCAGTCACAAGAGATCATCTGGAAACCATTACACAAGCTAAAAAGGCAATGAGACTCAACATGCGCATAGGCACCAAGAGAGTTCAAACCTTTTACTCAAATTGCCACAAGATTTTCCTGAAACTGTTAGATAAAACACACACACACAAAAAAAAAAACAACACCAAAAAAAAACAAACCAAAAACCCAAAAACAACCACCCACAAAGCCAAAAACAGAATGAGCCCTTTACATAGCTTCCCAAGACAGAGAACAATTAGACTTTATGCAGGAGCTAAGCTCCATGACAATAACTGACAACACCTAACGCCTATATTATGAAAAGGAGGAAGAGGTCAAACTTCTTTTGGCTGAGGAGACAAACTGTGCAACAAGAGTAATCGTGATTCAGCTTTTAATGGGATACCTTGTAGCTAATAGGGATGATCCACTGACTATCAGACATAGTCACAGCCGGTTAGCAACACCAAGACTTCTAAAACATCCAGTAGCTGTTTTAAGTTCTCCCCCACAGTGGCTGTTATGATGAAGTTTCAAGTAGACATTATTACACCTAATGTTTTAGTCCTTTACAACCAAAAATTGATATTAAATGAGTAACCCACTTTGGCTTTTTAATTTAAGGTCACAAAGGAAAGGCTGCCAAAGATTCCTTTGAATCACTCAAACTCCTCTAGAGATTTTTCTCCAAAAGGACTTTGCAAAATTTCATGCTATGCTTAATAGTGCTAATTACCTTTTCTCCACCTCAACATGCTGGCTAGTCATGCTACACAAATTAGGAGGAACCCAGACACCTACAGACAAAAAGCCAGAGGATAAAGTACCTTTTGTACTTCAACAAATACAATTATTTAATGCAGAAGATGCTTGTGCTCAGAAAACTGCTTTATGGAACAATAACACAGCAGGGCAGCACAGGAAAAAAAAAAACCCAAAAAAAGTAAAAAAAGGGGGGGAGGAATTTGCTCCCAAACGCTGCCATAGAATCTGGTTACTAAAAGAGATGAAAAGGAATGCTGAGTACAAGCATAAGAGCTTTGAAAAGCAAAAGAAAAGAGGGGGAAAAAAGTGTTAAAACAAGGCCAATGTTACCACTGACAAAGGAAAATGACAAATACTTATCTTCACTCCAGTAGGACAAATGGCTTCTAAGACATCAGTTCTTCAGATTATTTTAAAGACAACAAAGCAGAGTTCAAACATATATACCGAAGTAATACATACTGCAATAGCGACAAGAAAGAGGAATATTCGGCATTGCAAGCTATTCATTAACAAACTTGAAATGACATCAAATAAAGCATCAAGCTCCTGTACCAGTACTTACAAATGATAATTGCAAATAGCACTAACTTCCATTTTTGCACTGCTGTTCTCTCCAAGGATCTAGAACAGGTCTTCGAACTACAGAGAAGCATCAATTTCTGTTTTGAAAAAGAGCTGACAAGGCACAGTGACACAAAGAAGCAAAGTGTCCCACATAGACCAATACACTGCAGTTTTTAGAAGCCCTTTGTAAACTACTTGCCCACTGATGGCTATACCAGGCATCTTTCCTGCAATGCCGTTACAGGGCTTCTAAACACGAAAAAATGTGAAGCTGAGCAGAGCCTTTTCTGTGGCCATTCCAGGCACAAGGAATAAAGCAGACAGCCTTAATATATTACTTCCCTTAATCCCTAATCTTTGCCCTGCCGCTTCCTTCTTCTCCTGGCATTATGCAACTTGCTCACAAATGGCTGTGAGTTTCATTAAACTCATCAGCAATATTGGGCTACACTTGACATATCACTGTAAACATGACGCTTTATGATCATGAACATGCAGCAACACCTTAAAGACAAAGCTGGAGCAGTTATACAAAATGTAACTGGGAAAATTACAGCAGCTGAGCAAAACAGACAAAGCTGCAAGAATGTACGTGCACCAAGTGCCCACACTAATCCTGAGCACCCAAAAGAGCAGAGTTACAGACAAAAGTGCACACTGTTGAGTGGTCTGACCTTTTATGAACTACTTTCAAGACAGGATCATTAATTTAATTGGCGGACTTAAAAAATACTGCTTATACTATAAAAACTATGTTACCTTTCTCATTAACTTTCTAGTGCAAAACTCTACTATACTAGAGCTCTTGAAAGCAACAGATTTAATACCTCTAAGTTAAGGCGGTCCCAATGAAGGCATAAGATTCCCCATAAGATGATAAAGTACATTTTATAAACAAGTTGCACATATCACTTTTGACTGCACAATAAACAAGGGATTCCAATGACATTCCAATGGAAGACAAAACCTACTACATTGTAGATTATCATGTAATTTTCACCTATGCTGCTCTATATGTCGTAACTTTTTTTCCTTGACACCCACCCTCTGTCACCAGAGCCAGACATAAGTCTGCATCTTCTCCTTATCTGGATAAACTATAGAATATTTGAGCTCCCTCTAAACTTTTTTTTTTTGGGGGGGGGAAGGTAGACTTATTTCTCACTTCATACTTTGCTTAAAGAGATAATGAAAAAAGCAGCTTTATCACTAGTTCAAAATCTCTTTCTAGATTGAAGCAGTTTCAGCATCAATAGAAAAATCTTTTATTGAATTAAACCCTAAGACCTCTGTTTGAGTAACGTCCATAAAAGAAGGGAATTAAAGACCTTGCCCTTCATAGGGAGTCTCATCAGCATGGCTGTACTGTAAGTAGGATGAGTGGTTTCATTCTTCATAGCAGCATAATGCTTTAATGCAGTGGCTCTTACCCCCAAAAATAACTGTTTCCGGTGGACCTGACACTTTTTGTTGACTTTTGACTGTGATTTTCTTTTTTGTACAGTTTTGTCTGCCATACTACCCTAGCTGTCTGACTCACAAGTCTACACTGTTTATCTCATTTTCTCCTCCATTCTTTTTTCTTTTCACTTCACTGCCTTTCGAATTCCTCTTTTTCGGTTCTTGTCAGCTTTGCTCATTCATTTTAGTTGGAAATCATTCATTACCACAGGGAATTTTACTTCTGGTTTTGCTCTCCATACCAAATTTGCAGTGCTTCAGTTCCTGTCAGAAAACAAAACTTTCAGCACAATCTAATAAGGACTCCCAAGTTGGTAGGTTGTAGACACTCTAATGGTTATTCTGGTGATGTTGAAATAGCTTCCCAATGGCTGCTGCAGACTCTTCGTACAGTAGCTCAATTTAACATATTCTAATACCAAGTGTTCTTTAGGTATGAATCCACATGCTTAATTGATATAATTTTCATGACCCAAATTATTTTTCAAGAGGCACCTGGAAAGTTTTAATTTCTTAAGTTTTAAAGACATGAGTCCGACTCCGGTAAAAAGCAACATCCAAAACTTCAGGACATCCCAAAACCCATAGCAACAGCACCAGTGGTATTGTGAGGCTGCTCCAAAACGTACAAAATCAGGATTTTATCCCTCCTCTCTCAATCTTTTACTTTTCACATATAAGAGCAACAGTAACTCTTACTTCTTCTAGCCCCTCCCAGGAGAAAGTAATCAACTTTTCAGACAACATCCACCTGTTTCTCATCACTCCTTCATGGAAAAGCTAGCCAGGTAGATGGAATTGTCTGCAAGCCACCAGGCTGGACCACACCAAATTGGGGCTATGATGGCTAGGGAATGAAATTTTCCACTGCTCCCACAGCCTGAATAGAGAGAGGATGACTTGGGTTTCCTGCTCAGCTACCCAGTCTAATTACTGGACAGTTAACAGTACAAGAGAGACAGTCTGCCCAGGAATAGACTGGAGCAATGCCAGAAAGAGAACTGGATCAAGTCAAATAGGAGGGGGGAAAAAAAAGTCATAATGAAGAGCAGGTTGGAAAGTGCTGCTGAAAGAACTGAGCCCAAGGGGACACTCGTTGGTCTGAGCTGATCAGCACATTACAGCCCCATTTACAGGGCACTCTGTTTTAAGTCTAAGTGCTCCAGAGTACCAGACTGGTGTTCAATTGAGCTGCTGCCTCTCTGCTTGCTGACTGATACGTCAGTTGAACAGTTAGAGTGATTTGCCTACCTTCGGTGTTTTGGTGGGCTTTTTCCCCAGTTGAATTCTAAAGGTTGGGCCAAAATGCCCACAGTCTAACAGAACTGGACTTGTATCAGCCTGCATGTCTGTGCACAGCTGAGGAGCATTCAGTGGTTTTCTGAACTTTAAGGCCTCCCATAGATTTTGCTGCTCACACCAGATCAAGTTGTAGAAGTGAGAAATGCTCACACAGCAATGCTTCCACAGTGCTGGATTGCAAGAGGCTTTTTCATAAGCAGTGTTTGTGCATTTTAGCCGTAAAACTTCCAGTCATATCAGTAGGAGTCACACAGCTAAATTCCTAAGCAACACTTTTGGTAGATGACTTATATTTAAAGAAGGATTAGAAGAAAATACTTCTTAAATCATTTCCCATGTAACATTATTATTATTAAATTCAGAGAAACATGGAATCGTTTGGGGGAAATACAGGATTCACTGGGTATCAATTTTTCCATCCAATTAGGTTGGGCAGCTATGCTGAGAGTTTAACACATACCCATACCTCCCCCACCCTTTCAACAGAGTGTATATATTAAACACAAGTTAAGGCTTCTAGGTTTTCAACTTTGTTGATTTTACATTCCTTTTGGGACTTAAAGTTCTATTTTGTTTAATTATTTTTCCTCTACTCATCCACAGTATTGAATGACAGTAATAATGAGCTCAGAATCATTGTACAAATCCCAGTAGGAACCATTCATAGTTTGCTAATAGGACATTATATTTGCATTACCAAGTTCAGTTCAAAGCACGTTGTGTAAAATTAGCTCTGAGGGTTACTACTACAAATCTAAAACCAGAACATCAGGTCAATTAGCACAGCTCTAAAGCACATTAGTTTGGGTGAAAACATAAGGGGTATGATTAAAGTTCTAGGAAATCCTCTCCCTTCTCGGTCTAAGTACCTCTCAAAAGAAGCCTAGTAAGCTTTTGGGAAAAACCAGAATGCCTTAGCTCACAGCAGTGTGGTCTGATGCTGGTGACCCCAGTGCCTGATAAGCAATGCTAGCCTGTTCCAAAGAGGAGGGCAAAATTAACTTGCAGGAGGTGTGAAAATCCTCAGAACACTAGAGAGGATCCTCCAAACACCACTTTCTTTTTCATTCAAATTAAAAAACAGGTGAGTATGAGGAAGACTTGAAGGATCTAGGAATTTAATATAAAATATATTGCTTATATGAAAATGCAGCTAACACAGAAAAGCTATTTAGCTTTTACCACTGAGATAAATGTAGCACCACCAAGCCCACAGCCACAGATCAAAAAGTCACAGTTCAATAATTATGAGAGGAGGCTTACAACTCCCTAAGACAGGGAGTTCCCAGTAACCAGTACTGTAGGACTACTTACCTTTTGGCAAACACCGTACATATATATATATACACACTTGTCGTGGTTTAACCAGTCAGCCATGCAGGTTGCTCACTCACTCCCCCCTCTTTCTTTCCCCCCGCTCCCAGGGGTATGGGGAAGAGAATCGAAAGACTGCAACTCGCACAGGTTGAGATAAGAACACTCCAGTAACTAAGGTATAACACAAACCACTGCTGCTACCACCAGTAATAATAATGACAAGGGAAATACTAGGAAAGAGAAAACAACTCCTTACCACCCGATACCAAGCCCAACCCAGCAGTGAACTCCCACCCTTCCGGGTCTCTGCCATCCGTTTTTTACATCCTGGGTATGATGTGCTGTGGTATGGAATACCTCTTTGGTCAGTTTGGGTCAGGTGTCCTGTCTCTGCTTCCTCCCAGTTTCCCCTCCTCCCTGGCAGAGCATGAGGCTCAGAAAGCCCTTGGTCAGGCTAAACATTCTAAGCAGTAACCAAAAACATTGGTGTTATCAGCACTGTTCCCAGGCTGAGAGTCAAAACCACAGCACTGCACCAGCTACCAAGAAGGGGAAAAATGACTGCTACTGCTGAACCCAGGACAACACTATATATACATACACACAAACAAGTGCGCACAACTGTGGAAGTAGCTAATGAACTTCAGAGACCAGACAGAGCATCTTTGGATCAAACTGCTGGAACAGAAGCATATAAGACTCAACAGGAGGAGGGGTATCCTAATGAAGTTCTACCTCAAGACTACAGCTCTGATGAAGCTGAAGGATGTCACATTAAAGTAAAAAAAAAAAAAAAAAAAAAAAAAAAGAGGGGCCAAAGGAAACTATTTTGGTCAAGTCAGTTTATCGGTTTAAACCCTCTAGTCAACTCAGGTCAGTCTTACCAAGCCATCAAAGTCTCTTGACTCTTTGACAAAGTCTCTTTGACAAAGAGGCAGTATACCTCTGCCCAGCCAAAGATGATCTTAAGATTCATTCCTTTATCATTTGGTGGCTATCTTCTGAAATTTTAGCTAAACGACTGCCTCGTAAAGCTGCTTATTTGAGAAACACTAACTCAAAAATACATCCTATTCTCTGCAGAAGCATACCTGAAATAATAGACTTAAAAAATCATGTAATCTTAAACCTAATTATGGGATTGTCCAATTACACAAATAAATCACTCAATCGACAGGTTTCATTATCAACCGAATAAACTTGGTCATTCCTCATACACTAAGACGAATATAGATGTGACACAGAGGAGGATTTCATCAGTAATATTTATAACTCCTTTCTTTGTACCACTTCTTGGCAACTGCCTAATAGACATATAGGAGTTGAACTCACCAAAGCTTCTGACAAGCCCAGGAAGAAATGACTGCAATAGACGCAGAACCAGGTAGAAAAGTCTTAAAAAAAAAAAAAAAAAAAAGAGAGATACTGGAAAAGTAATTTGGATGTTTCAGTCGAGTACTTCTGTGAAATGCTTCCAGGCCCATGCCCATGCCCAGCTAAATAGCTGTAACCTCCTGCTGGATGAAGTGGGGAGAATGAAAGAATCTGCCTGTACAAGATACCAGGCATGCTTTCTGGGAGAAGGCAGCACACAAAAGCATAACAGATCCCACCCTACCTGCAGTGCAAACTGATGTGTGAAACAGAAAATAGGCTTTTAGTGAATTACAAATAGCTGTCAAGGACTTATAACTACTCAGTTGGGTGAAAAATGCTGTATATGGAAGACACACATGAAAGATCAGAAACCACACATAAATTGAAAGAAAATGAATGTATTGTCAGAACACAAACAAGTGAAAGAGATATTTCAGAAAATAAGAACTGTAAGACGCTTTACCATTACATGAAAACTCAACAGCAAAAACAGATGAACTAGAGTGCCCACCAAAGTAAAAGCTATTTGGTACAATAAGTGCTTATGAAACCAGGTAAAGTAACACAAATCAATAGATTGCTTATTATATCTACCTATTTAGTAGCACAGGAAGGCTTAGATTAGCCTTAGTAGGATTAGATTTCAAGCACAAATGAATTTGCAGGGGCAGGGAAACAACATATTACTGCAAGATTCAATAGGATCTACTGTGGAGAAAATTCTGTCTTTAAAGGACTGTTCAGCTGAATTTGAATTTTCCTTTCTTTTTTTAAAACAACCCATGACTTATTTTCTTTCCTTATTTCAGTTACAGCTGTTCATTTCAATTTGCTGGTTTTTTTCATTGGGCTTATGGCTAATGATTCTTCCATCACATTTTATATCCACTAAAGAGGCAGAGAAACTGCCAAGTATTTTATTTGGGGAGGGATTTTCTGTCATTCTGCATTCCTATATTCCCCACAGAAACATCAATTAGAAGTTTCTCTTTAACATATGCAAACGCACAAATGGATGGGAATCTGCGTTAGACTTTTCTTCAAGATGCATCCACGGAGGGTCAGGGTAAGCACAGAAGGAAGAAAAAGCTTCTCTGCTTTGTCTGTTTTACATGAGACTGTCAGTCTGATATCACTTCCCTCATGAGTGGTGCAACTATTATTCTTAATTATGCATTATTCCAATTTTCAGCATTTTTAAAACCAAATTGCCTAAAGAGAAAGGAGATGTCCAAAGGGGAACCATTCCCTAAGAAAACACATTTGAGTAGCAGCAATTAAATAGTCACTTTCTAAAAAGTTGTGAGGCAGAATTGCTTAATAATGATTCATTTCAAATGATCCCAGAGAACCTCAGGTTTGGTTTTTTTTTTTTAAATAGCTTCATTCTCCTTAGTCTTCCCCAGAAGATATTTAAACAGGAGACAACACTGCAGTCAGCAGCAGGAAGCAGGCACTGCTTCATAAAACATAATGGAGCATATTAGCAAAGGAAAACACAGCTGTCTCACCTTGGTTTCTGGCATTGCATCTTTGCTCAAGATATACTCTTGTGGGAAGTTCTGTGACATTTGGATAGCTACAACTCTTTGAAAAGCATTAACATATTGATGTTTTCTTCACTTATCTTTAACAGAATTTGGAACGCTTGTTCCCCCACCAAATTGGACAATCTGTAAGTTACTGATCAGCTGAACTGGTCAAACAGATAAACGGGGGCCAGGTACAGTCATTTCAGAAAACTCTGACACTTCAACTCCTACTGCCTGAAGTTACCACCTCTTCCTCCTGGGCTTCGTAACAATTTATTAAAATCCACTCTCCCTGGTTTGAGGACCTTTCCTCAAAACTTTTTCCATCTGCCCTCAGTACTGTAGTGATCCATTTTTCTACCTGGAAAACGGGAATTTCGCATTCATGGAGGCTCAGGACCAGGAGCACACTGTGTAGCAGCTACCAGGGGATGGTCTCCAGTGCAGAGCACCCTGGCAGGACTGGAGCCCTCCAGAGAGTGAACAGTGCCACTTTCTGATCCACTGTCCTGAGCTCCTGAGGCATGGCAGCCTCCTTCAGCCAGCCAGGCATATAATGACTTACCCAGATTCAGATGGCTGCACAGACCTGCCAAGCTTGCACAGTGCAATGAGGAGCAGAAAGGCAGACAAAACCAAGAAGAACAGAAAGAAACCCTTGTGAAACAGCTTCTGTCACCCTGCCATTAAAATCACCTTGCAGTCTAGCAAGAATCATCTTTGATTAACCTTTTATCTCCTGGCCTCCTTAGCTAAGATATTAGCAACAAAGGCATTAAATGGCATTGGATTTCTTGTATTTGATTTGTACTGTTCTGAAACCTCATGAGTTCTGAGAGGTGTTAATGTAATCTGCTTTCTACCATGGCATGGGAAATACAACACAGATATAATTCATCCCGTTTAACAAAAAACAAACAAACAAAAAAGTCATTATCCTAGTTTGACAATTATTTGAAGAATATTTGTTGTTTTGACCTAAACTGTCCAAGAAACACTCTGCAGTTTCGGTGTTTACCTATAAGGCATCTTTTATTTACAGTGATTTCTAGCAAAGGAATGCTACTCTCAAGTTCATTTTTATGATAGACTTCAGTCTTCCCTAAGGGCAATTTCATCCTTAGAAACAACACAATAATGCAAAGGTTCTTTAGACAGAGAAAAATATATGCAGGCACCCTAACAGGCTATAAATCCTCTCCACAAACTTCTGCTGTTTTTTTAAGACTCTTAAATTATCTCTGGTGCTGTGGATTGGGTAACCAGATGCGGAAGAAGGGACCAGATGGACAACAGAAAGAAACCTCATCCTTCACTGTTCAAAAAAAGTCTATTTCAGGAAAAAAACTTTTACAAAAAGCACGGAGGCAGCAATATACTTTGGCTGTCACAACAGGAATTCTGATGGAAACCACAACTATTTCAGATCAAGGAGCTTCAGATTAACGTGACAATTTGTATGTCGGGACTGTATTTAAGGGCAAATCTCAGCCTCTTGTAAGTGCGCTTCATCCTCCTGTAAGCATGCTTCACCCACTGCGACTGCTGAAACAAGAGCAAGGATTCTCATTTTTGCCTAAAACAGCAGATGAAATGTCTTCTGGACTGGTCAAGATAGTTAATAGAAGACCTTCTTTGGAATTATCTCCTGGCAAAAAGAGAGCAGCTCTCAGGCTACTCAGCCTTCTGCCCTGCATAAGATAATTCCTACCCAGCAGCCTCCAAGATGATGGCAGCATGTTATCTCCTCCATGAAGAAGTTCTTGTGCCAAGGAGCTTCCTGCATTTAAACTGTAGCAACAAACTCTACCTACCTTTAAATGAACACATTCACTGCTGAATCCCAAAAACTAAGTGATGCTCTTCACTGAGAGAGGAACTGTTTCACCATTTAACACTTACATGAACAGACCCAGAAAGACACAGGTACTGTGTCACATCAGCCAAGAGAATATGAAGCAGAGACGGGAGCTGAATCCAAACATCCAACTGTTCAGTTTGTTGCTCCAAACTGCATATTGCTTCAACAGACCTGCAACCTAAGTCTACTAAATACATAACAAAAATTAAGGCTATTTCTAGTGTTTCACTTCTAAAAGCATTACTGAGGTGAAACCAAACGCTACCTCTCAGCAGTAAGAGGATGTGCTGCATACTGCCAACACACATTTCACCCAAGGTGATGGGCCAGATCACTGAGTCACCTGAAGGACTGGAATGATTCAGAAGCTCAGTGGGGATATCATCCTTGATACCAGAAACAGTGTTCAGGGACATGGCTTTCCAGCCTTCTGCATAGGGATACACCACCCCTCACCAAAGGAGACCTGAGACATGCCAACAGTTTGTGGAGGGCAGGGCACTTTAGGCAGCAGATCTGTCAACTGACTGTGATTGACAATGCCTACCAAGGGGGGGCCTAAAATTCTCCTCAAAGGGAGACTGTAACTTGCAGAGGTCAAAGCAAAAAGTTAGTCAGCTGGTACATACCACAGACACAAACTCTCATTCCTCTCATCCTCTCAGCAGGGCTCTTGCTGACCTGCTTTTCTCCCTTCATTTTTTCCCCACTTCCATTCACCCTTCTTCAAAAGACTGCTAACAAAGGTATTTCTTCTATCTGCAGTCACAGCTTTAAGTATCTGCATCAACTGTCTATGTTCCTATAGTGTTAGTGTCAGCATTCCCCTTAACCCAGAAACTACATGCAGAACATCTGCAGCTAAGGTGGGCTGGTAGGGAGAGCAGCCTTTGGGGAAGGAAGCATGTCAAGGCATATCATAGGCACAGGAACTGCTGCAGAAACAGCAATTTGGAGGTACCAGGGTGCTTAATTTTGAAACTGAGAGAGAGTGGCTGGAACAGAGGGGGAAGATGGCAAAAAAGAAATGGGAATGAACCCTGGTGCAAAATGAACTTCCTTGCCTATTCTGAATGGACATAAAGGCTTCTGGGTCTTGGAAAGAATAGCTGAGGTAAATAATTTTAGCAAAATCCTGTTTTAGCTGCATTACTTCATATGCTTCCAGCTCAATGCTGCTATTCCCTCACATACTCAAATGGCCAAAACATACAAAGGCTGATCTCAGTGTGAACAGCTGTTTCTAGTGCTGCATCAGCAAAACTCACCACAGGCAAGTTACTTTCCACAGGGCATAATAGGGAATACCCATTCCAAGCATAAATCAGATGATATTTCAATTCAACCGTTTTGTTCAGATTTCATCCTACTACTATAATTTTTCACATTTCCTTTTATAACTTTAATGGAAATTTTCCTCCCAATGTTTTCAAACTTTTTAGTAGAACTAATAAAAAAAATTAAAAGAGATCCCTCAAAAAGCCCCTTGAAAAACTTATTTCCATTCCGATCAGCTTTAGCTAAGCTGAAGTATTTATTGACTTATCACTGCAATGAAGAGAGAAAAAGAAAACCAGAACATCCCAAAGATTCAAAGAAGCATAAAACACAAGAGCAGGGGGGACCCACCTTAACAGAAGTGTCTTCACAAGCGACTTACCTTAAAAACACTCAAATCTGTCAAAGAAACCCTGAAAGCCAAATTTCAAGTACTTCTGTTATCTGGATGTGATATTCCTCATAAGAGACAGGAAGTCCCCTCCTTCTGCAGAAGGCATATACATGCTTCAGCAATGAATTAAAAAATAACCTATCCCATTACTCACCCTGATGTTAATTTTTAGTAAGTTCAGTTTCAAATTCTCTCACTGATGGTGTTTTGCTTTGAATCCTTTCTCTCGGTCACCTGCTGAGATCAACACCTCTCAGCATTTCCAGCTCTTAAGGAGCAAAATTAGAAGTCCAAGACCTCCCTTTAATTGCTCTTCCTGAGCAACTGATCCTTTTCTTCAGTAATAATGGATTTTGAGTCCAACAACCTCCCATAGCATTAATGCTATTAAAGCTGCTCTTCAACATAACCCCAAAACATCAGCATACCGCGTAAAAATAATGAAAATTAAAGACAGACTCCTTTTAAATTGTTGTCAGGAACAAGCAGCAGAACTGTGAATTTCTAAAGAAACAAAGTCTTTCCTTTCCAGCATTTAAAGGACTCTCTCATGTCTTCCATGAAGATTGTATCAGATTTGACACAGAGAATATCAGGACAAATTACTGATGGGATGAGGCACTGCAGATTGAATCAAAGACTTCAAATAGATAGTGCTCACAGAACTGCCACTGGGAAAAAAGGAAGCAAAATCTCTTTGCCTCAATCATAGCTCCTTTGTCCACCTGCATAAAACTCTCAGAGAGTCTGGAAGCCTACTGCTCCAACTCCTGATGAGCATTGGTGGTTAACAGTAGGTAACTGGCACAAGAAGATATAACAAGGATAGAGCAAGGGGTCAGAGGGTTGAACTCCTTCTAATGACAACAGGTATGGTGGGGGAAATCAAATATAAAATGTACTGGTTCTGGGGATCAACCGGCATACACAGAATCGGCTCAAAGAATATTGCAAAACTATGGCAATAGTTTTCTTGCATAATACCCTTCATGCTACTCTCATACAAGTAATCATAGATGGATTTAGAATAATTTTAAGTAGGAAGTCACCATTTTCTTTACTGAATAGCACTATTCTCTGATGAAACTTAATGTATAAGTCTCAGTAGCATTAATCTGTATTTTTGAAAGAACATCACTATTTTATAATTTTACCTTCACCTCTTACAAATTTGTTTTAAATTAAGCAATAAAACACAAAACAAAGATAAAATCATGCTAGTGCAGATCAAATATAACTTATTCTTCCATTTAAATGCTTCAGAAGCATCTAGAAAAGGCATAAAACAAAGAAAAATATTCAGGTCAAGTGAGGATAACTTCATCTTTCTTGCTGATAAACAAGCCTTTGCACATATTGCCTCAGAATGTGTTCTATCTAGTTAACACAAACAGCTTTGATATGGGAATCAGGGAGAAAAATCATTGCTTGCTAATCTCTTGATTGCTTTAAATCGAGATAAACTAAAAACTGGGATGGGCAGTTTCAAAACACTACCATTTACTTGTAGAAATCATATCCATTTCCATCTCAAAATATTCCTAAATTTGCACTTGCACAAGGAGTATTCGATAAAGCTCGCTAGAGACCACGTTTCAATGAAAATAAATGTTTTGGGAGTACAGACGCACACAAATAATATCTCGGTTATGAGGCAAAAGCAAGGCTACTTCAAAGAAGTAAGATTATTCTTCAAGAAAATAAGTTTAGCAATCTGATTCTTCCTAAGCAAGTCGTTCACTGTTCTGGACACAATTAACAGATCAACTTACTTCAGCAGTCAAGTACATCAATCTGAATTAAATATTTTTCTGAGTTCAAATCACCTTGTGTGGACTCAGGCTACTCCAAACTTGGAACATGGGAAAAGGCTTCCAAAAAAAAGAAACTTCATCAATCCAAACACAGGAAATGACATCCCCAGGAGACTGGAATAAGCATGGTGCTAAGTCATGTGCTATCTCGCACTATACACGCTGTTGACCTCATTCAACCTCAAGATTTCTGGCTGGAGATGGGTGGTCAGAAAATGAATTTGTATCTGTGTAACAGACTGAGCATGATAACAAGACAGTGTGAAGGGCAGCATACATCTCCCATTCAGGTGAACTATTTCATTAGCCTACAGTTGGAGGCCCAGGTGAGCTGGTTGGTTTTGCTAAGCTTAGATATACAAACTGCTCTGAGCACTGCTAGTAGCTGCTGTCCTCAGTCTTTCACCCACATAAGACTGATGGATCACCATGGTACATTCACATCTAGGGCACAGGAAAAAGATAAGCCTGATTTATATACCTCTGGAAGGCAAAGAAACATAATGAAATGTGACAATACCTGCTATACCTCACTCAAGGCTTTTGTGACATGTCACAACATGCTTGGACAATATCCATCATCCCACAGATGGATCTCTTTGGAATCCACTCTCTCTCTCCCCTCAACCCCTTCCCCCCCCCCCTTTTTTTTTTTGTTTTTTAAAGCCAACAGTGGTATTCGAACAAACCTAAGGCACAGGAATGCATTCTGATTCATTTGTGTAATTATTGACTTAGTCTGACTAATTGTTCAACCTTCCCTTCAAAAAGAGGCCCACAACTGACTTGCAAAGAGAGTCCTATCCATCCTTACAGACTAGGGGGATTTGGAGGATTTTGAGTGAACCTCAGCAATTTTCTCCTCACTGTCTGCCAACTTCTTCCAGGAACTGACTGTACTGTTGGAGCATCTCACATCTGACAAAGTCACCAGGGGTCAGACCAGAAAAACCCAGAGACACACAAGTGGTGTGACATAAGGAGGCAGAGAACAGCTGAAATTTCTCTAGGAAGAACTTCCTATAGAAATGTAATCAGATTAGTGAAGCCACAGAGATTTTGTGAGTTTACTAGTAGTGAGTGTTAGGGGAAGACCAGAGTAGAAAGTTACCTTAAAAGCAAGAGAGCTAGCCTGGCTGTGAGGTGAGGCCAAGCAGCACCACTAAGCTGACCACTCAGTGGAGCAGAAGGAGAAAGAAAACCAAAGAGAAGAACTACAGCAGCAGTCAAAGTTTTGCAGTCAAAGTGTGATTGCAAATTATTAGACCAACACAGTGCTTCAAATCACAAGCATAATATTGTGTACCAAGTGTTCTCCAATCACACTATTTAGAGATGAGACAGGGTTCATTTTAACGCTGCTCTTCAATACCAGCAAGAAAACGTTATGCTTTTACAAAGTGAAAAACAGTCCTGACAGAATAAAAGATGGAATAAACCAAGACAGGCAGCATACAGATGAAGTAATTTTGTTGTAAAACATTGGCTGCCTGGAAAACTGTGCAACTATTTTTAAATAGAAATTCAAAGTCAGTATCAAAAGAAAAATCAGAATTTCTAGTTCATTGCTTTAAAACCCTCAAAATTCTCTAGGGCTAGTGAAGATACAAAATATGAGCTCTTTCTTGCTATGCTACTGAAAATCAATGAATGCAGTTTTGGACCATTCACGGTGTAAGAATCTAACTAGAAAGTAAAACCAAACCAAACAAACCCATCAATGTTAACACACACCACCTCAGAGCTAAGCAAAGACCTTCCACCTGCAATTGAAATTAAACAATCTCTTTTATTGGTTGTCTGAGTTTATCAGCGTCTAAGGATGCTGGATAGGTTTATACCTACATTTTACCTACATTTTACACTTTTCAGTTATGCAATTCTTCTGAAACATACTGACTGAAGAGACCCAATTAGTGTAAAATTCAAATTTGTTTCTTTGTAATTATACAGGCCATAAAATTCATTGCTTTCAGGAACACTTTTACAAAGGAACAAGTGAAGTGCCATCACTTTATCTTCCTTAGTTACAGTTGTGGTATTACTGGCCAAGAATTTTCACTAAATTCTACGACAATTCTCATTCCTTCTGAGGAACAACTCTATAAGTCTATAGTTGTAGTCCAGTTATAATAATTATTATGCAAATCCCTCAACTCCGCATGGTTACCCAGCCTTAGAACTTATTACAGATTCATTAGAAACACAGTTACTCCATCTTCTCTTTCAGATACTTTGAAATTTAATCATTACCATGAACTAGGGGATAATGCTGCAGTATGAACATTATACTCATCACAAAGCTTTTGTGCAGGTGCACAGGATTCTCTCATGCTTAATTTGTTATTAATCATACTTTAGATTATAGTCAGTGTTGTGGGTTTGTGTTTCTTTTAATATAAAAAAGTAATCTTCCAAGTAATTGCCCCTCGCTCACACATTTACCAAAAACATTAAGAAAGACAAACAGAAATTAATTACTCTTCACAGAGACTGGGATGTCAGACTCCTATTTTTAATTTCTTTTTTTATGGGACTTGGAAAAGTTCAGAAGAGAGTAGGGAAACAAGGGTTAGGATGAGAGGGCAGATACCTTGAAAGACGGCAACATCAGCAGCTGTGGTAGTTATTTCTCTCAGGGGCACAGATGCTGAGGTGAGGGAAACAACCATGATGCAGGACCGATAGGATGAAATGCAATACTAAAACACTGTGCCTTGATTTCCTGGGTCGGAGCAATCCCAGGCACAGCTCCAGGTTGGGCAGAGAAGAGATTGAGAGCAGCCCTGCAGAGAAGGACTTGGGGCTGTTGGTCGATGAGAAAATGAACATGAGCCGGCTTCAGTGTGCGCTCACAGCCCAGAAAGCCAACTGTATCCTGGGCTGATCAAAAGGAGCGTGACCAGCAGGTCGAGGGAGGTGATCCTGCCCCTCTGCTCTGCTCTCTTGAGACCTCACTTGGAGTACTGTGTGCAGTTCTGGTGTCCTCAACATCAAAAGGACATGGAACTACAAGTCCAGAGGAGGGCCACGAGGATGATGAGGGGACTGGAGCAACTCCCGTGTGAAGACAGGCTGAGAAAGTTGGGGCTGTTGAGCCTGGAGAAGAGAAGGCTGAGTGGAAACCACATAGCAGCCTTCCAGTATCTGAAGGGGGCCTATAGGGATGCTGGGGAGGGACTCTTCATGAGGGACTGTAGTGATAGGACAAGGGGCAACGGGTTCAAACTTCCACAGGGGAAGTTTAGATTGGATATGAGGAAGAAATTCTTTACTGTAAGGGTGGTGAGGCACTGGAATGGGTTGCCCAAGGGAGTTGTGAATGCTCCATCGCTGGTGGTGTTTAAGGCCGGGCTGGACAGAGCCTTGGATGGCATGGTTTAGTGTGAGGTGTCTGTGCCCATGGCAGGGGGGTTGGAACTAGATGATCTTAAGGTCCTTTCCAACCCTAACTATTCTAAGATTCTATGATTTACAGAGGTAAGAAATACACACCAGCCGAAACAAACAGGAAGTACCTCCAAGATACTCAAACACAGAAGTAAACTGCAAAGACATTTCAAAAGTATAAAAAGTTACAGTTCAGGTGCTGGGATGCTGTTTAAACCTGAAGAATTTCCAAATTTCTTTTTTTTGTTGTTATTACTATTAACAGTATTGCACAGAACAATAGTCAGATCTCAAAGGTAAATAAGGAGTGGATGATTCAGACAAACTTTCACAGTAAAATTGGTGACTTGATACAATCTTCTAACATGGAAGGGATTTTAATTAGGCAGAACTGACAGTGATAAACAACAAAGATGAAAAACCAATTCCTGCTGCGGACATGAATTCTGCTTACCTAATCAATGTAATTAAATGCTTAAAACGTCTTCACACTGGAGCTGCAACACAGCAATTTCCCAGGAGAGGCGCAGGGAAATTTCATAAGAAAAACACCAAAAGGTTTAAAAAAAGTGTAATATTATTCTTTACTTCACTGGGGCAGGCAACGATGGGCTTCACCTTCCATATAGTTTGAACCCCCACAACAGCTTCATCTGTTATGATCTCTTTTGTTCCAGAAAATGAAGAAGATATCACAAAAGGTACTGAAAAACATTATCACAGTAAACTGGAGAAGAATAAAAGCAACCACGATAAGTTTACTGCAGAATGCTGATGGCAACCCAAGTTTGTAGATTATATAATGAACTTTGGCAAAACTTCACAGCAAGGCTGTTTTTCAGGCAACACAAGTATGCTGAAGACTGAGGAAAAAAGGAAGAGGGAGGAAAGCAGGATGATCATTCAGTGGGTTTTGTGTGAAAGAAGTGACCCATATATACTCACTGAAGGATAACTCAAAACGCATCCATGCCAAGCTATGAAACAAGGGAATAAAGCAAAAAACCCCCACCACTGCTGTCTAAAAGTAACAGAATTAAGGACTGAAAATAAAGCATTCAAAAAGAAAATATATACACTTACAAAAAGATATTCTTTTTTTTAATGGAAAATACAGGGGAGGGTCTGCAAAAAATTTCTTGGTGCATGATCAATACATGCTGCAACAATAAGCATCCCAAAAGTAGTTCTCTCAGTAACTTAAAGAAGCATGTTTTTGCATTAACAATTCAATTCTAATCTCCTCCTGCTCTAATTTCCCCAAAGAGATCCAATAAAGGAACTTCATCTAAAGCACCCATCCAGAACAACGACTAAAAAAGGTACAGTAAAAACAAACTAAAACTGCATTGCAGAGGCTGATCTGACCACTAAATGTAAAGCATGAGAAGATAATTGATACATCCATTTTGAAGTGATAGCAAAGCGGTCACCAGATATTAGAAGTCACTCGATTGCCTGACTACTGTAACAGTAAAAGACCTCTCAGATCAACAAACATTTTGTTGAGATCACCCTGACATCATTTCTCTTCAGGAGTGATCGATTTGAACACGCTTCCCTAAGCCACATATTGAGTAGTCAAAACTAGCGGCACAGGTCTTCAAGTTATAGTTCAGGGGGAAAAACATGGGGAAAACAAAAAAAATCAAGTATGAATCCCTTTTCCATAAAATCTAATGTTAGACATCAGTGTTAACATCTGTTTAGAAACAGCCTCGTACAGATCATGACATACAGAGATCATTTTACAAGTCTTCGTTTTTACCTTCTTATGGAATTAGCTGACTGAAATTAGTCATTTATCTTCTGAAGTCACCATCCTTCATGTACAATAATATCGATATTTCCACCACACCACTCTTCAGTCTCATGGACTAGAATTCAACAAGGAAATAAGCAATAGGGATCAGCAAACTTCAACAGAATCATAAGATCCATTTTGCCACAAATCTCATTTATGTTATCAAAAATAAACTAATTACAAAGTTTGCCTCTTCTGGAACACTACCAAATCATCATGTGACAATTCAAATTGTACAATAACAAAGGAGGAAGGGGAAAAAAAAATGCTTGTTTTTGCTACAGTGCTAACAAGCTTTTCAGACTTGCAAAGCTTCTGAAATGTCAGGTGTCAACATCCCAAGAAGTGATGTAATTGTCTCAAACCCCCAAAGTCCCCATTTCTTAATTATAAGAACTGCCTGCTTGCACAGAGGAACAAAAGAGAAAGCAGAGAGAAGGGACTGGGACTGGAAGAGAGCCTCAAATTCCTTCCAGTCAATAGCGTTTAAAAAAAGCTATCTGAAGGGATACGAGTGAAATATAGCAATTAAAGGAATGAAAACCAAGGTGAAGATTCTCCACAGGATGCCTTATTATCATTTTAAGTGTCATAGATACCAGGGAGCCTAGCCTCCACTAAAGTGCCAAAATTGTTCAGCATATATGACTTCAGCTTCCAAATCATACCGGACCTTTTGAAAGCCATGACCTCTTTGCTCAGTCACTAAGAAATGCTTTTGTAAGACACCCCTAACCAGAACAAAATTCTCTTCAGGACAGAAAATGTGGTTGTGGTTAAGACAAACCTCTATCTCTTCCCTTTCTCTCTACCTCTACCACTATAGGTAAGGGGTTTTGCCATGTAGTTTAACTGTGTTTATTGAGAATACAGCAACTTTAATTCCTAAGAGAGCTAAAGAAAAGCCTTGTGCAGCATATCCTGACATCAAAGTCCTTATGTTAAGTGTCATCTTTACAGGGGATGTTTTTCTGTGTTATAATTTTAATTTATTCCATAATTTCTACAGTAATTTGTAGATGTATGTCTAATGTCCTGAGAAATTACAAAGCTATCTTTGCAAAAATGACAGTGCTGACTCACTGTTAGCAAGAATGGAATAGATACAAAAGTAATTTTCCACTCCTTGTACTGTGAGTTTTGATGATGTTTCAGTAGAGATTAATAGGCAAAGGTTTTGCATTAGAAAGAAACTTGAAAAACATTCCCAATAAAAAGTCATAGGGAAACTAACATTTTACAAATGGATTCTCTATGTTACTACTTTTGTCTGTAGTATTTGTTTGATGTTTTAAAAGCATTTAAGTATTAAACTGGAAGTAATTAAGGACTTGCGTAACCTGCAGCATTGAAACCTTGCAGAAAGCCTTTTATACAAATGATTTAACACAATACACTGACAGGTCTTTCTAACCAAGAGGAATCAGTTCATAGCAAAAGAAAGGACTCATTTTCATCTCTACTAAAACAGAACATACTCCACAAACTCTCTGAGGACACAGTATGTCATCCTGGTAATTCACAGGCAGTCTAAACCATTCAATGTGCCTCTAAGTTCACTAACATTTGAGTTCTACCGTCAGCTAAAGCCTTCTGGGTTTAATATCCCTGTTTTGGCAAGGGCATGATGCTCAATGTCTCTCTCAGGTATCAATCTAGTCAAAATGTTCCACTGATCACTAGAGAGAGAAAAAAAAAAAAAAAAGAGATCACGAGGAAATATTACTGTCTATCCTCTTGGTTAGAGGCAGAAGACTGGCAGTACAACTAGGGGCCCTTTCCTTCCCTGGCAGTTTGGATATTCTTCAACAAATTGAAATCTGTCAGTCTCTATCCCTGCAGCCAACAGAGAAATTAAATACTGCCTATACTTTAAAGGACAACCAGCTTCACTTGGTGTTTTGGAGGCGAGGAGTGGAGGGAGGGGAATCCCTCTGTCCTATCTTCAGGACACAGGGGCAGGCTATGAACTCAAATATTGAGAAACACTTCCCTAAAGGTCTAGGCTAAATACCTAAGCTCTGGAGAGACATGAGGCTAGGGACTCTCTCCTTAGCCTTTCTTACTGGCTAAGTCTAAGCAGTTGCCGCAGATTCCCATCTAAGGCACTAATTCTCTACAGGCACTGTACAGGATGTGCTGTATCACACACTGGAGGATCTAGCACCTAGAAGCTAGTGATGGGCCTTGCAGCACCTAGTTCTTTTAGATCAAGTCCTCAATAACTTATTAAAGACCAGTAGAGAAAGCCACATTAGGTTGTCTGTGAGAGACATGAAGAGAGCATTTGCTTGGTACACACTAAGAGCAAAATCAGACTAAATGATGTAACAGCCTACTCCTGGCCTCAGCCCTGTGTAAAAGGATCTTTACCGCCAAGGGCCAAGAGACTAATTAATTTGTGCTTTAAATAACTCTGTAGAAACTTGGAAGAATGATGCTACTCTGCTCGCAATGCATTCATTCTTTGGTTAACTTAATTCAGACTCCTTCTCCCTCAGTATACAACAGCATACACCTCCCACCCCCCCCAGGAAGAGACTCTGTATAAGCACAGAAGTAGGAGGCACTTTGGAGTTCAAAGCTGATGATTGTGTATGTTGCTCCCAACGCATTGTTTTTATAGTCTGTATATATAAGGCTGACTGAAAAGCTAAGGAATAAATTAAAACTTTAGACTGTAATGAGACAGGCAGTTTTGCCCTTTGTTTCTCTCCGTTGTCCTCAACATGCCAGAAGGTTGGTAACAATACATGCCTACTCATCTGTGGTGGATTATCATCACCTACAACAAAAAAGAACTAGGTACAGCTGGGATACTTAATGTCCTTTCACATTATCAGAAGATCAAGGCTCGCTCCAAACTAGGGTAAAATAAAACACAGAGTACCCTACCATGCCTCCTGCTCAAAACCAGACTCTGCCTCCATCTAGGCAGTTGACAAAAAGTACTAAACACTGAAGAACAACTGTCCCAGATAATTGGGTACTGACCCTGACACTGGGAACAAAATATCCGAAAGCAGTGCTAACAAAGGCCGTGGCTTGCCAGTCTGGGGACCAGTCAGACACTCTCCACCAATACTTATGTGCTGAAGTGAATGGCACAAGAACAATTTACCCAGCCAGTCATCCAAGACTACAGACTTTGCACAAGAATGCAATGACCAAAGATACAAATCCCACTGCATCAAATACCCAACTGGATAACAAGCAAAACTACCACATTGCTCTCTGGGACAGTTTTAATCTTGGATTACAACTAGAACAAAGCCTGGCCTTAAATCAGTCTTAATCCATGCTTCTGTTTTTCAGTTCATTTTCAAAAGAAATGATTCTCTTTGGATAGCAATCATTAAAACAGGTTCAGCCACTACCAAATCAAGCTGTCTGCCAGAATGTATCCTCTATGTTCTGACAGCACACAATATAAACACTATTTAAACTGTTATAACCTACCAGAGTTGTATCTTTATATTATCTTCATAACTGTTTTATTTGAAAATAGCAAGTGAAGTTCCTATAGATATTTTGATACATTTATACCAAGCTCAGCTTGAATGAGAGCCCTTTTTAAATGGCACAAAAAGAACACTGCAAACTGGTATTAATTCACTAAACAATTTACTTCCAATGACTTGTGTACATTTGAAGGAAGCTAGATTTATCAAAAACTATCTTAAATTGATCAAAAGGAAACACTGCCTCAAATTAGGGACTGGAAACAACCAGTTCCGGTTCCCCAGTTCTTCCAAGATTAGAGTTCTGGGAGACCTGTGTGTCCAAACACAGCTTTTATTTGCAGACTGGAAGAGGGGAAACAAGTTTATTATAGTTTAACTCAGTCAGCTCCTCAGTGTTCAATAAACCAGTCACTAAACTGAATCAGTCAAACTGAAATAGAAAATGATTTCATAGCTCTTGCAGCAGAGTCAAGAAAGATAAGGTGACGTCAAACATTCCGTTTCAAACACACTGGAATCCCAGGTGGCTGGAGTCCAAACTCCCCTTTCAGATCAGCAGCTGCATTTCCTGTTAAAACTGTGGCTGGACATAGCTCTGTTCGGTGCAGGAGCAGCAAAATATGAAAAATGTATTTTACACGTCACAGCAAGCTTAGTTCTTTACTGCTTCACACTAATATCAAACCCAACTTCAGACCCTTTGCTTTCACCTTCGGTTCTAAATCCACCCCAATTTATTTACTGACTGTCTGTAGCTGGTGGCTGGGATCAGTGCTTGATGTAGTGCTGCACTGTGCAGGGCACCAGCCTGGAGCACACTGCCAGGACAGGCAGCACTTCCCTGGCCTCTTCTCCCTCCATTATCTATCTTCTTGTATGCTTCAATACAGAGAAAATACAAACCACAGTTGCAATTCCCTCAATACACCTTGAAATAATGAGAGTTTACTGCTGGAGTGCTCTTCCTTTATACTTCCCAAGGCCTCATATCCTGATTGCAACCCCCTACCCTTTCCAGTGAGACGATTTATTTATTTTAATCACAAGCAAATAAGGCACACCTACAGAGCACCACTTCTTATAGCTGCCACTTTCCCAGGGACATCTCCACTGCCAATATATTCAATTTGATGTTAATAAACCACAATGAGTCAGCAGAAATCACTCCTGTCCCAACCACTCTCCTCCCGAGAGTGTCAGCCGATGTTCAAAGGAGAGATCAACAGGAGGGCATTGCCAATCACCTCAGTGTTATTTCAACCTCACTTATTTGTTCAGCTTTTAACTGTCCACTTTATAAAGAGGGGATAAAGAAAACACATCTTTTCAGTGAATATAGTTCACTCCTGCAGAGATAAAAATCTAGCCAATCCCATTCACACTTGCATGGAAAAACATACATTATATTGCTTTATCACCTGAAATGATACAAAACCACTGTCATCTGAATCAACTGGCTCCTGTTTGCTACACAATATGTCACAATAAAGCTCAGAGGGTTTTGTCCACATTTGCAGTTGCATCAATTCCCAGTGCAGAGAGCTGAAAGTCTTCCCTCTGCAGAGCTCTGGTACAGGCACATATGAAATATTGCATTCAGCTCTGAACACCTCATTATCAGAAAGATTACACATCAGAGAGAGTTATTAGAGAAGCAACCAAAATGATAAGTGGAGATTGAAGAGATTGATTACATCAAAACATTAAAAGTTAACTGCAAGAACACTGGCTAAGGAACAACTTTCCCAGGGACACAGTAACAGCCTGCAAATACTGGAAGTATACATATGCCAATAGGAAATTAATTATTTAGGATGGCAAAAAAAAAACCAAGATACAATTAGGAATAACAAGCTGAAATTAAGAAAGGTCTGCCTCTCAAGAAAAAAAATAAGGGTAATAGAAGACAGGCTTTGGGACGTCTATCGCCTGGATGACTTAATAGGTCTTTTGTATCTCTGCCTCCTGTAACTCCATGATAATAATGATGGAGCGAAAGAAAGGACTCAAAGTATGAAATCCAATTAATTCTTTGCCAGTAGGCAAACCATCTTTATCAGATATTTTGGCTTAGCAATAAACTTAAGCTTGGTATGATAGATCCTACCTGTCAGTTACTCAGATGTAGCTTTTTGTAAAGTCTTCAGGGAAGACAAGAGTATTTTTATGCTTTCATTAAAACACAGACAACATCCATCAAAGAAGAAAGTATATTAAAAAGATTTGTGGCATTTTCAGAGTAATCTGCGCATCTGATCGGTGCCATATTTAGCATTATCTAATCTGTTTTGTGCATCTAACAGACAGCAAACCCTTTGGGGCAGAAATCCCATCCTCCTCTTTCCTTCTATTACGCAGCGCCGAGTGTGTTGATAGCGCTCAACAAATAACAGCCAGTTCCAAGGGAGGGAAGTCTGTGCTAGTACACACTGTGCAGTGTTATTGTCAAGAGATAAAACCTTCCATTAGCAATGGAGCTAGAAGTCTTCATGTCCACTCCAGTAGAACAGTAACTCCTGCTTCTCCCGGGAAGAACTTTACAAACAGAAAATAACCTCAAAACACTCAAAAAAATTTTCTATCATTTGGGTAGGTATGGAAATTGGCAGGAAACAAAGAGGACACAAATTATTTAAGAAAAAGGAATAAATCAAATATTGAGACTAAAATTTAGCACTTGTGAGGAAGAATCCTCTTTAAACACACATACAATTTGTATGGATTGTGATACCATCTTTAAAAGTAGTCAGGCATCACTTCTCAAATAACAATAATTAATCACTGGGGGTACATTTAAAACAATCCATACCAGTGTATTACTCTGTTTCCCAGCAAATATTTCATCCAGAGTTCACTCTATTTATTGACACTGCTTTGGCTCATGCAAAACTCTTGCAGAAGCAGGTCCCATCTGAGGAGCCAATGAGTCTGCTCTCCATTTTACTATCTGACAAAGTCAAGTTTTGAAAGAGCACTTAGGGACATACATAGCTATATATAGATATGTTGCCTTTTAAGGTGCTCTGAATTAAAACATAACAAGCCAAGACTATAAGATAGGTGGGAACAAGTTATTGCTGTCAGCCTTCATGGTACACCTGGATACTCCAACTCCTCCTTTTAATATTTAATATTTCACTCACATATTAATATATTATAGAACTCCTGATTATAAATTCCAGCTTTGAATCACATACAACTAACAATGCTACTCTTCATCATCCTGAATGAGTTTTTTTCTGGGCAGAGATGCTGCCTGTGCTGCTCTTAGATGAACTTTTAACCAAGAAGCAATGCCAGTGCCAGTTGAAATACTGATGGCCAAGGAAGGGACAGGTTTTAAAGAGATGCTTTATTTTTCAAATGATCCTAGTTAAGCGCATGAAACATCTGTTTTATACTGCTCCCTGTGTGCAAAATGGGTATTAAGGAAAGTAATCAACATTAAAGTAGTACAGTGAGGGTGATGAACACTCCTACCTCATTTGCCATAGCCTTCAAATGCTGCATGCATTTACAGAGTCACTAACTTCAGAAACATTTGCACTGTAGCTTTTCTTTCCAGGGATAACATTAGCTAGAAGAATTTAAAATACATATTCAAAAAATTGCATTTCTCTGGCTCAGTTTCCTAATCCTTAATACTCACTCAAATGAATCCCAGGTTTTGATGGTGTCCTGGGTTCAGCAGTAGCAGTCATTTTTCTCCTTCTTAGTAGCTGGTGCAGTGCTGTGTTTTTGACTCTCGGCCTGGGAACAGCGCTGATAACATCGACAGTTTTCAGTTGTTGATCAGTAATGTTTACTCTGACCAAGAACCTTCTGAGCCTCATGCTCTGCCAGGGAGGAAGGGAAGCCGGGAGGAAGCAGAAACAGGACACCTGACCCAAACTGACTAAAGAGGTATTCCATACCACAGCACGTCATGCCCAGTATATAAACTGCGGGCAGTTACCCAGAAGTGTTAGATCACTGCTAGGTTGGGCTGGGTATCGGTTGGCGGGTGGTGAGTGGTTGTATTCTCTTCCCTTGTTGTTTCCCTTATCATTGTTATTATTGGTGGTAGTAGCAGTGGATTTGTGTTATACCTTAGTTACTGGGCTGTTCTTATCTCAACCCGTGGGAGTTACATTCTTTCGATTCTCCTCCCCATACCCTCGGGAGCGGGGGCAGGAAGCAGGGGAGTGAGCAAGCAGCTGCAGGGTTCTGTGTTGCTGGCTGGGCTTAAACCACAACAGATGGAAAACCTGGGAATTTTTCTGTTCACAGAAATTTTTTTTCCTGTCAAAGTTTCATTTAGTTTGAGAAACACATTTAAAAAAAAAAAAAAAACCAAAAAAAAAAAAAAACAAGACTTCATTGAGATGGAAAAATAGATTTTGTTACTCACTTTTCATTAAATCATTAAAAAACACTGTCTAAAAAGATATTGAAAGCAATATACAGATAATAAGACTGCAAATCTTATTTTTATAATGCACTTATGCCATTAAACAGCCTAGATTCTAGCTGAAGTCAACAGGATTTCAGCTCTTGGGATAACTTATTCCACTGGACAAGCCAAGCAAAGGGAGACTCTTGAGACACGATAGTATTAGCTATCTTGATAATATAATATAGATCTTGATAGTATTATCAAGTTAGCTTGCTGCCAGCTTCACCACCTCCGCTGTCAAGTAGCGCTTGCAGGCAGATACATTTTTTGGAACTCACAAAAGTCAAGGGCAAAAGCAACCACAATGACAGACAGAATTGTAATAGTGGCAAGAAACAAGATCAAAACCAAACAAACTAGGAGAATTTTTGTTGCCTCAAGTGAGTATAAGTATTTTTAATAGTATTTGTCAATATTAGGTAGAAATTCCATCTACAGTGGTTACTTATCTGCCAGGAAAATTAGAAACACAGCTGAAGATAAACAACTTCTAACTTTACATTCAGTTTTGTCAAATCTAATTGAACCTTTCACACTGCCCTGCAATTGACTTGAGCCTTTGTGGTAACAACCACTAGAAACCCACAGAGTAGCTGATCTTCTAAATCATTTGGAGTAAAAAAGAAATTTTAAAGCCACCATTTCAACATCATTTTAAATATTTACCTACACTGCATGCACATCAAATGAGTACACTTTGAGCAGCTTTTTAAGGACAATTGCCTAAATCAACTTCTTTCCACCTTTCTGGATGGAAGACAAACATATGTCCCAGCATATACAGACTGTACAAATTGTACTAAGCTGTACTCAAAACTCAAGAGAAAAAAGGCTTGATGAGACTGATTATCTTAAATAACTGGATAGCTTAAATAAACTTAAATAGCTTGATGAGAAGAGACTAAACTCATGTCACAAACCAGTGGAAAGATTAATTGTTGATTGCAAGGCCTGTGGTTCAAAAGACGCAGAGGCTCCATTTTTTAAATTCTCTTACACGGTATTTCCATGATAGTTTGGTGATGATGTGTGTGTACTTTATAGTGTCATATTTAACATCTTTGTAATCCATTAAGATGACATATGTTGTTAATGTTTCAAGAGCTATTCTCATTCTGAATTGTCATTTTAATTGTGCATAAAAAGGGTTCAGAAACCTGCATTCATTATAACTTTCCACATTTCATTTTATACCACGTCCTTCTTCAAAGAAAAACAAGAGAGAAGTCCAGAGAGCAATGCAAGTCTAATGGCAAGTTTTCCTGTCTTCCACACAATAGAATTAGTAGAGTGAGCTCACAAAAAAAAAAACCAACAATAGAAGGGAAAAAAAATCTCAGCATGGCTGACTGTGAAATTCACATTTTCCTCTTATTGCTAAATAAATGGCTAAACACTAGCACTGAAAGAAAAATGGCTGCATATCTCAACATAACAAATCATATTCTGAAACAGTAACTCACCTGCAACGTTTGTATTGATTCTCACAGATAATAAAATCTCCCCCTAAAATGTATTTCACATTGTTTTCACTCCATTGATCAGGAGTGTTTTATAAACGTTTCGATCAGTCTGATGAGGCTTTCAGCTACACATGTGCATCCTGCGATCTTGGTGAGCTCCAAAAACACACAGATGTGCATGCTAAGTAAAAAGAATCCATTTTTTTACTATGAGCTTTTTCCTTCTTCATACCTACTGTCTTGCTAAGAACACACTACACTAGATCTACCAGCAACAATTAGCCGCTTGTATCTTCTACAAAAGATTACCTATATAAAAAAGGAAGGTTTTTTCCAACACATATTTTACATTTGGCGAATTACTGACATTTTTAGGTTCCTTATTGATACAGATCCAGATGATTTTTTTTCCTTGAAGCATTCATTTGACCTTCTGAAACTAAGCATGGTTGTTATGCACCAAATAAACTGCCTTAGCAAGCTCAAATCCCACAAGCAACAAAGGCAAATGGTCCTTCCACTTCTGTCAGTAAAAATTATCATGGACAGAAGGCTCATTTTATGCACACAGGGGCTACACAGAAACAAATCTATAACAGTGCCAATGCACCCGCTTGCTTTGTCCCTGTACTGACATTAAAGAAGATTCATCCTCTATGAAAATGCACTTTATGCAGCTCAGTCACTCATTACTGTACAGACATTTAAAATTCAGTTTTGTTGCATTTTGCAGCATCACCAGCACTGGCCAGGGATAATTCAGTTTCAAAGCAGCATTCTGATATTTTGAAGTTAGGTCAGACAATGCCCAGAATTGTCTGGTCACTGTCTCAAGAAACATTAATTCTCTCAAAGGGTCTGTTTACAAGTGAGAAGATGGATCCATCCACCCCAGGAAATCTGGTGCAGAGATAAGGAGGGCTGGAGGCTCTATTCCTCCACCACCTCATTCTGTGAAGACGTAAGTATCCAACACTGCCCTGAACAAAGCCACACACAGACCTGTACATGGGTATCCCATTTCCCAGACCACTATATTTACTATCTGTTTTGCATCGGTTGCTTGAAGAAGTTTTAGTCAGAAGTCTCTGCAAAACGTTCTGTGGTGCTCAAAGAAATGAAAAAACTTAGAGTTTTTACAAAGTCTTCTCACTGGTTGTACTTAGACTGTACCATACACCTTCCTATTCAATATATTAAAAGAAAAAAAAATGCCTCACAATTCTCATATACAGGAAACGCAAAATATCATTATTCCATTACACAGCAGAAGTAGCACAAAATACATGTGTGTATTTTGCTCCCTCTGTGCTTCTATTATAAGAGTCTATTATTAGTGGGATTAACAAGGTTCAGCTCAGTCATATCAGTTTAGCAGCACACAAGGTCTGTGAGCATACCTGTTTGTGACACTTTCCCACCTAATCATGCGAGTTGGTCTTTTCCTCTTGCAGAATTAACTCTTTGCCTGTAAGTGCAACTTGAACAAAATTCAGAGTTAGTAAGGCATCCTTCTCCACTTGAAACTACTTCACTCTTCCATACTGCACTACTGCTTTAAAAATTTACCATCAGGAAAGGTGCTGACATAATATCCTAATTTAAATGGTTATTTTTTTCTCCCTTGTTAAATCCTGAAGTGTTTTGAATACAGCACCAGGGGCATAATAGAATGTGAATAAGTAATGAAAGATAAAGAAAGTGGATTTAAATAAAATATCCCAAATTACCATTCTTAATTCTTATCTATTGTGAAGAGGACAGCCATCTGGATTATTACAGCAAGGTGTGCATTCAAGAAGAACCCAGCCAGGAATAAACGCAATTCAAAGCCCAGAACAGCAGCCTTCAATCGGGTTTCAAAGGAGGACGCCTGGCTACCAAGAAATGCGGCAGCCACAACTACTCTTCCGCGGCAACACCGCCCTCTCGTGCTGCCACCTCGGCCTCTCCCAGCCTGTCATTACTTTAATTGCAGATTAATTACAGCCTTTCACCAAGGTCAAAAGAAACATTTGGAGGCAGCATAAATGCATTATGCAGAAAACACAATGTTGAAAAGCTTTGGGCTTTTTTAACGTAAAATTTGACATTTGCTGCCTTGACGAGCACAGAGCTTGCCTCCCACAGTGCAAACCCCTGTGGTAAAGCATCTCTCCCATGCACCAAACCAGTGACCATTTAACCCCCACACCAAACGACATTCAGCAAACATTAGGCTTTCCTCTAAATTAATCATTCTTGAAAATACTTTCTATTGAAATTAATTCTTTTCCAAATGAGACTAGCCAATAGGGCTACCCTACCTGTAATTATGTGATATTTGTGAGAACATCAAACTTTTTACATTGATTCAATTCAAAAGCAATGGAAACAGCCGTGAAGAGCAGCTGTTGAGTCAAAGCAATAAATCATATAAATTGCATAATTACAACTTCCCGTGGCTCCAGGGACAGTTTGCACTGGGAAAGGCAATGAACGATAAAGCAGAATTAGTTTTATAACCCCTAAGTTAGCATGACGCAGAGGTGACACCACAGGCCCTCCTCCAGAGCACATTCAGCTACTGAGGACCCACCACCCCTCTCCAGTCCTACCCCTGTCCTGCGGGTCAGCTGAGCCAGAGGTGGATTGAAATCCTAGACACAGGAGAAACTGAATCCAGACACTGCACACCAAGATAGCTCCCTAACCATTGGGTCACTGACCTCCCACCTACTCTTTCTGGGGGGAGAGAGGGGAAAGAACTGAATTCACCTCATTCTGCAGGTTTGTAAGGGGAACAGACCTAAACATTACTTTTGGCTGAAGGAAACATTTCACGTATTACTAAATCAAGAGCTTCTTCCAATCTACAATACCTGCTCTTCAAATGTTTTCTTAGTTTTTGTGCCTCCTTGCTGTCCCCACTTCAATTCTTCCAGATAGGCTTTATTCTCCTCCTCCCCCCTTAATTTTCCAGTTTATTACACAAAATGAAAAATAAATCATTTGCAGTATCCAAATCACAAGTGCCCCCCCATCAATGGAGGAAGAGCTCCTTCCTTTTTCTTCTTCATTGCAATTGATTTACTACAAGTCACAACCCAGCTGAGACAGCACCATGCCCTGCCAGGCAGGGAAGTGCCTTCTTGGTGCACACTGATAACACAGCCCCAAAGCAAGCGACAAAACAAGAACTGGCATAAGGCTTCTCGTAATACTTAGTTAAGCTGGCGTAGCTGATGATACAAGACTCTAGTGAATGCTAGAACAGTTTAATGTTACTTTCTCTCTGCCAGCGAGAGAAACCTCGCTCCTGTTTTCCAACCAATTTACAGCCCACATACCTACTCTGCTGTTATAACTGTTTACAGTAAATCAGATTTGCCCGTGATTGTTGAAGCAATAACTCTCATCAAAGGGGGCAGTAAGAACATATTTCAATCTAATAAACTAAATGATGGCACATTACACTCCCTTTTAAGGAATGCCTTATCAAAATCCATAGAGAGACTGTCATTTCACGGAGGCGGGGGAAGAGGGTGGTGGTTGCTGAATCTGGAAGAGTTAAAGAGCTTGTTGTCACTCACAGTGCGCCAAAGTAACAAAAATGCATGAAGAAAGCAATCGCCTACAGTAGGAATGAAGAACAAAAGCTAAATGGGTTTTGCCTGTGCTAGTGACCTCTGAGTGCTAGACAGCCAGATAACTTTTCTTACCTAACCTCTTATTACAGAGTTGTGCTACGATAGCAACTCTTCTATTACTGTGCTTTTTACTTATTTTGTAACATTAAAAGATCACAATACTCAGACTCAAACTATTCCCTGAGGAATACCCTATGTATTGAAGCAGAATTCTTCATTAAACAACCATTTTAGGTAGTTTGCTTCCAGGAATATATCTTTTTGCCTTTTTAAAGGTTACCGCTACTGTAATTTCCAGAAATACCTTGGGTATGTAAGTTTATCAGAAGTTCTATTGTTCAGCATCAAAACACAATCGTAGAATCATAGAACAGTTGGGGTTGGAAAGGACCTTAAGATCATCAAGTTCCAACCCCCCTGCCATGGGCACAGACACCTCACACTAAACCATGTCACCCAAGGCTCTGTCCAACCCTGCTTTGAACACTGCCAGCAATGGAGCATTTACAACTTCCCTGGGAAACCCATTCCAGTGCCTCACCACCCTTACAGTAAAGAATTTCTTCCTCAGATCCAATCTAAACTTGCCCTGTTTCAGTTTGAACCCGTTACCCCTTGTCCTATCACTACAGTCCCTCATGAAGAGTCCCTCCCCAGCATCCCTATAGGCCTCCTTCAGATATTGGAAGGCTGCTATGAGGTCTTCACGCAGCCTTCTCTTCTCCAGGCTCAACAGCCCCAACTTCCTCAGCCTATCATCATACGGGAGGTGCTCCAGTCCCCTCACCATCCTCAGGGCCCTCCTTTGGACTTGTTCCAACAGTTCCATGTCCTTTTGATGTTGAGGACACCAGAACTGCACACAATACTCCAAGTGAGGTCTCAGGAGAGCAGAGCAGAGGGGCAGGATCACCTCCCTCGACCTGCTGGCCATCCTCCTTTTGATGCAGCCCAGGATACGGTTGGCTTTCTGGGCTGCGAGCGCACACTGAAGCCACCTCATGTTCATTTTCTCATCAACCAACACAACCCCAAGTCCTTCTCTGCAGGGCTGCTCTGAATCTCTTCTCTGCCCAACCTGGAGCTGTGCCTGGGATTGCTGCGACCCATCTGTAGGACCTTGCAGTTGTCATGGTTAAATTTCATCAGGTTGGCATCAGCCCACCTCACAAGCATGTACAATGGAGGAAATGAAGACAGAAAGACAGAAATAATAACTCCAAAGCCAAGTCACCTTGGGCTCCCTGAAGCTTAACACAGGAGAAATATGCCTCTGTGGGATCATCACACTCTGCCTTGAGAGCTTAGTATTTCCATCACAGCTCAACATAGTCCTTTTTCTAATGGGGAACTGAAGGAACAGGTAGGAACCTGGAAAACACTGCCAAAAGAAATACACATTGGTGATGTGCAATGGCACAACTAACCCAGGGTTACCCGGCCACACACCCTTTAAGCACCACATCCAACAGGGACAACATGTAGGGTAAGAAAAATAGGAGGTTTGTGACAAGGAAACTGTGTAAGAGTGTATGTCCAACCAAGAGCCAAGTAGTGTTGTTTCTAGCCTGGTTATCATTAACACCCTATAGCAAAAGAGAGCAGTATTTTGAGTGAAGGCATTTCATTGCACATCTGTTCTGGGACAGAAAAAAGACCTGGCAGTACAGAGCACTACTTAGCTAAACTGAGATGAGTCTTCTGCTTTGAGAATTTCACATACATTGCTGCTGGAGGCAGTGAGTGAAATACTGTGGGTTAGTCCCTGCTGGTTTACACTCCACAAATAGTAAAACACAGCCTAAAGAATTTTCTATTCCTTAGAATAGTGAGAAGGTACATACACAGGAGAAAGAAACAGAAATAGCCTCCCATTTGGCGTCAAGCTGAAACAGGGTAGGGTTTAGATGTTAAGAAAAAGTCGTCACTATGAGACTGGTGAGACACTGCAGCAGGTTGCTCAGAAAGCTGTGGATGATCCATCCCTGGAAGTGCATAAGGCTGGGTTAGATGGGAGCTTTGAACAACCTGGTCTAGTGGAAAGGCAGTTAGAACCAGACGATCTTTAAGGTCCCATCCAACCCAAACTATTCTATGACTATTCTCTTCCACTGAACTTGCACACTGGAAAAATGCTTCTCATTAAGAATTGACGATTTCTAGTGCAACCATCTGACTACTCAGTCCACAAATCATGCATGTAGAATGAAGAATCTTTCTGTAACTCAGGTTTGCTACACATGGATTGAAACAAGAAACCAGCCTGCCATGTTTTTAAAAGATGTAAAGCATCAAATGTGGAAAACTCAAACTGGGGAAAAACAAAGACAAAATAAAATTTACAGCAAAGTCTGTCCATACAGCTTACTTCAGTAATCATTCGCATCAGAAAAACTATTAGAAATGAGAGAATAGCATGATAAATTATTTTGCACATACACAAATACAAATAAAAAGACTACAGAAAAAGCAGAAGGATTGAACAGAGATGAGGAAAGATAAAAGTAAAATACACATCAGTTGGACCTAGGAAAATGAAAGCTTACAATGAAAATAAACACAATAGTAGAAAGAACAATTAAGGGGGGAAAAAAAAAAAAAAAGAAAAGTTGTAAACAATTTAATGCCCAGATTTTAAAGGTTAAAACTTCTATTCTGCTGCAGAGATGCATGGCATTTATCAGAGATGGAGAAGCACTAAGCACATGCTTTGCAAAGTGCTTAATGCTGGGAAAAGGGTATAAAACAAATGCAGGAATTGCAAAGAGTACAGACTCTGGAGGTTCAGAACAACTCCCAAAACCCAGGAGAACTTTAAAAGATACAGATTTTTTTACTTCTTTATATTTCTTTGAAAGGCATAAAAGGATGCCTGATATCCTACTTAGGGGGATGCTACAGAAGCAGAACGAACTAATAAATGTATACCCTGATGGTTCTCAGATGCAGTTCAGCATTTTAGTACTGCGACAAAGTATTCTAACACAAGAAAGGATCCTGGTTGCCCTGGTACTTTATCCTGCAAAAGTGTGAATACATCTTCCAGTTAGACCACTGAATATCAGTTTCCAAGGTCAGGCAGACAGCCTGTAAAATGCTCTATGCTTTTAGAGTGTTCCATTTTCTCCTGCAGTCTCTATTTCCCTAAACAATCCACTCATAGGCTACACAAGTAACCTCAGCAGGGGTCACCATGAGAGGCAAAATGCAAGCAGCATCAGAATGAGATAACACGTACATACTGTGCCTTTGAGGAATTAAACAAGTCTTCTCTGACTTGGGCATGGCAGCTTCTTTCAAAAATAAATTTAACAGGTAGAGAGGGCAGTAGTGGTGAATTGCACACGGCCCTGGGAAAGGTGTGAAACTGTGTTCATGTGATTAGGAGCTCAAATGAACAGAACTTCAATGAATTATTGAATTGTAAGAAAACAATTTCACAGAGTATAAACTGGATAAGAAAATAAATTATGCAGTTTGGAAAAAAGTACTGGGAGTTAATCAATTAAAAATTAAAGAAAACAGGGGCAGGAAAAGAACCAGGAGTTGCCACAGAACCCAGTGAACAGTAACACCAACAGAAAATGCTAATAGTATTCTGCATTGGGCTTCATTCACCTACAAAAAAATACCAAAATAGGAATAGATTCTCTAGTTACCATATTGATAAAACAACAGTTCCAGCATACAAGTCTAACAGAGATTACTGAATGCACTGATCCTGGTCATCTGTGAAACACAGACAGTAAGATTTCTCTGAATTCATTCCAGCTGGAACGAGGTATAAAAAAAAAAACAACAAACAGTTACTGGAAATTTACATCAATCTTTGCTGAACTCTGGCAAAAGCTAACCGTCCTGTCAGTTAAAAGGTGAATGACTCACTTTTTTAACCTAAGGTTGTCAAGCTTCAAATTGCTAGTCATTAGAAGTGACAATTTCTGCTTTGGTGTATCACCATAAAGATCTTTCCACTATCTGTTCTAGTCTCTGAGCAGGCAGTTGGAGACTGCCATTCAATGATCTCAGATGTCTGTTCATTAAGCTGAGCAGAAGCACTAAACACCTTAAGCCTCCCATGACTAGGCTGTCTTCCCAACCCTTTAATCTCCCACAACTGCTCTACAAATTCTCTTCAATTTTTGAAAGTACAGAGTTCACTCCATCATTGAGTGTCATCTATGACATTCCAAAATATATGAAACAAATGTTAAAAAATGTTCAAGTTCTAGCTTTTGTCAACATTAGGCAAAAAGCTACTCACAATGGAAAAAGAAAAATACATATTTTTTAATGAGAAAGACTAATTAGAATTGCAATCTAAAATTCCTTTTTTTTTTTTCCTTCCAAATGCTGTATGAAGAAATTCTGTGATCAGTACAAATACGCATTTTACTCAAGAAAAACTCAAGTTAAAAGAACGGAGAATGCTCTTACTCACCAGAACAAATGTACAATATTGTCTCAGGCTGCCTGTGATGGCAGAGGATATCATACCTGTCTCATTGGCAAATGCTATTCAGATACATGGACTTTATTCTTCCACTTCTTCTGGTCTATAACCCATACTGGAGACAGCTTGTAGGCAAAATCCTTGAGTATTGGCCAATTTACTCACAAAGCACCTTCAGGCTATGACACTGACACGCCATTTATGTTTTTTGGTGCTGGTGAAAGACTGAGCCAAGTACTTGCAGAAACTGCCAAAACCTCTGTTTCCACAGCAGAAGACTGCAGGAATGTTGTGTCCTGCTCTAGTTTCGTTATTTTTAAGTTTTCCCAAGACTGTCATTACTCAGCACATAAAAAGAAAGCACACTGAGAAAAAAGAGCTACATTAGCAAATATTCACACCCATGCCTTCGTAATGCCATCTAAGGTGCTTAAAAGAACACCACCATTTCGGATATTTCAGCCAGTGTCTAAGGCTTATTTAGAGGCATCTCTCCCACTGCAATAATATCCTTCCACTTAAGAATGTGGCTGACCACTTAATGAGCTCATGAACGATGGTACATTAAGCAGCTTTTTTCACAGATACTGAACAAAACGAATAAACTTCATATTGGGATTTAACATTTTTTCTGCTGGGACATGCAAATTTTTATTTTGATTGCTAGATTAGAATTTACAAAAACATTTTTATACCCACAAGACTGTACACTGGAAACCTGAGAATACAAGAGCAATACACATCTCACTAGGGTCATTCTACTGCAATAACAAGACTAAATGCGACAGATGATTCTGTTGGAAATACCACATTGTAAATACTCAGACTTGCAAAAAAATTTTTTTTCTCCAAACTACAGAGAAGAACTGTCCTAAAATAAAATAAAAAAAAAAAACCATTGCAGAAGTCAATGGGATAGAAGTTCACTGAACTAAACCCAAAAGTAATTAGCTTTTAGCTTAAAAACTACGAAATAAAACAACTTTCTTTCCCAGGAGGGGCCTACCAACTGCAAAATGTATCATTTTGCAATGAAACTGAAGGATTTCTAAGATAGAGCAGAAATTAGTCTGAAATTCATTTTTCTTATGTTGACAGCATTTCCATCAGAGTAAGTGGACCTGCATCCAAGCAGCTCAGGTCAGAAACAGATGCTGTAGCTTCAACATAGCAGAATGCCAGAGGTGAAACTGGAAGCAAAATGCATTGTTACCAGTGCACCAGAATTTCTGTCTCCATGTATTTTCGAAATCCTCTCTCAAACAAAACATTCAAAATCAAGAACAAGATATTTGCCAATTTCTGCAGGATTTAACTGTTTTTCAAAGATTCTTAAAATCAAGCCCACAGGACACATGGCTGGTGCCTATTTGCCTTTCTCTGGCATGGAGCACAGATAACTCTACTCTGTACAGTGTTTCAGAATACAGGAACTGGGAAAAAAATTAATAGAGAAAATGTTACTATGGCTTCTGATCTAGATATAGGATTGTTTATCTGCACAGAAGTAGACATAGTTTCAGCCTGTCATTCCCAGCTTGCACTGTTAATTATGTTTCAGTGCACCTCACTAGATAAGAGGTATATTCCAGCCAAAAATGCATAAAGGTTGCAGTCCAAATTATGCAATGTGTCCTCCAGCTGATAATTCCAACATGTACTGAACTGTCTAATCTTATGCAGCCTGGCAAACACTGTCTATCTTTACCCCAGCCTTCCACATGCACATCAAACCAAATATACTTTCTGTAAATACAGCGACTGAATCTTCTTTTCATTTGGTATCAAAGTTGAATTATATTGTGTCTACTACAATATTTTCAGATAGAGAAATATACCAGGATTTGAACACAACAACGAAATAAGAATAGGCTTTCAAATATCCAGTTTGATGTATTTCTTACATGAGCGTAGCTTATCAGTTTACATCTGACAGGTACTCAAGTAACTAATCTCTAGCTGCTGCACATGGACCACAGATTCTGAGCAATTATTGGTGGCAAAATTGCTGGTCTTATACTATAGACTCCTACTACCATCTCCTGTGCTTAAGCATCGAGTCTACAGACCACAGACCTCACAACATAATTGTAACAGAAAGAGTCATTACCTCAAGCCCTCCTACAAGGAAACTGTGGCACAAGGCAACTGAAACATGAGCAACCTCTCCCTGTTCCTTCTTTAGTAAGAAGAGAAATCAAACTTAAGGGTACCAGATTCTAGCTCCTGACTCCAGGCATCAGCGATTCCTTGGTTTTCTGCCTCTTACTCCAGTTTATGTCTCAAAGGATAGAGGGAGGAAGAAATTTATGTGATGAAAGCTTTACATTTCTGAACAGGAGATACAAGGTACTTAACTCTGCTCTAAATAATAATATTTCCATTGCCTCAGAGTGATCAGTTAGGATTTAATAGAAGAACAGAAAGGACAAAAAGCTTAGAGAATAAAGAGCAAGAATTGTCAATTATAAATATATTTTCTCTGGGGAATCGTAGAACAAATAATCTCTCTCTCTTCCATTTTTCTGTATTTCCACTTGTGTATCTTGGTGAAAGGTGTGAATTGGAAGAGGTTTTCTACAATAAAGCCTCTTTTAGGATAACACATGTAGTATTAAAATAATTTTGGGGATAAAAAACACCTGTTCTAGGGAGGATTACAAATTCAGTGGTTTTATTCCATTTTTATCAACAGATATTATGCCTTCCCCATCTTTCCATTACTCCAGATTTGGTTATACTTCTCTGCATCTGTGGGTATAAAGCCTGCAGCATTCTTGGAACCTTGCGGTCATTCAAGTAACAAACTATACAGCAGACAGCCATTTCATTCATTTTAAGTGTATAACTATTAAGTAAAAAGTCAGTAAAGGATAATAATATTCCTATTTTACAGTACCTTAATTACAGAAACCTTCATTTAGCTCATATCTTTATTACTGTATTTACGAATACCTCAAAGAAAACCTTGAACCAATTAAGAGCAGTAAAGAATGAGGCAGAAAGATCTGACTAATCTGCAGCTGACAATCAACAGGAACAAAAACTGGAACAAAGAAAAAACAACAAAAAAATCCCAACCTGTATTTCATGAGGGACATGTTGTATTCCCAACGTAATGGTAACTCAGGGGCGTCTTTTGCTTAGGTGTTCATACTCCTAGATGCCACATCTAAATATTGCCAGTTGATATCAAAGCAAAGATAAAAGATAATGTCTCAGAAAATTATCTGACTTTTCAGTTCAGACAGAGGTGAATTTACCAGCAATGTAAGGAGGTACAGTTCTTTACCAATTGCATGCATTTATGCAGGCACAGACTTAGACTTGTACACTGCAACTCAAGAACACTGCCAAAACTCCTGAATGAAAACTTTTGGGTGGAAGAGTACTACTGTGCTAGATTATGCATTAAAATACATAGATGTGAAAAAATAACCCATAAGTAAAAAGCTAAACAATACCTTCGCTCTCTGGTTCTACGGCAGTATAATCCTGTCCTAGGATATTAATTTTACATCAGTGATCTCAGATGACCCAAGTCAATACTTTCTTGCTTACAGGGAAAAAAAATTAAGTCCAAAACATTAACTGAATGTAAAATGCTCCACTATTTTTACTTTCAATCTTCAGAAAGCCTGAATCTTTGGAAGGATAACTGCCTGAAATTGGTTTCACTGAAGTGCTACTTGAAAACAAACTGACACTATTCCTTAAATATCCTATCAATCTCTATACTCATCCCCAAAAAGAAAGCCCATGAGGCAAGGAATCCTGAAGAGCCCTTTGCCCATTTTGGGGACCTGAAAATATATGCTATGTTAGCAACACTAGGCCAACTGTTTACACACTTTTTCAATAAAACTTTGGGTCCTTAAGAGGTCAAACACTGGTTTCATACTTTTAACCATATTTCAAGATCAAGATTTCAAATACATGTCATAATCCCATCCAACATGTCCGGACCAAATACATACAGGCCCTAGGATATACGAAATGGCAAGATAAAGAGAACCACAAAACCAATTACCCTAGTGTCCCAGTTACCTCACCTGTGAGACAAGGAAAGCAGTATTTACCTTGCTTTGAAAAGCAATGTCATTCTATCTGTTAAGTGTAACTACATACGTCAGCAGCTTCCTTAGTTCTCTTCTAAGCATCCCACCATCCTCAGACACGCTTCACCTTTCTGCCTGCCTCCCAAGCAGCTTCAGTCAGACACAACTTTACCTTTCTGCCAAAACTGTAATTCTGTTACTACGATGTATAGAAATGACAGCTCTACACCATTCAGGAAAACAAGAGCTTCACAATGAAATAAATTGGAGAGTTCAGTAGCATGACAATACTATCTGCTCAAACTCCAGGAGTGGTAAACATTAAAGAAGGTCTGTTGGGGATCATCAGGGTTAGTGTCATGATAAAGTAGTTAGGATTGCACAGGAACCTGTTCACCGGTCTGATGAGAAGACACTTTATTATTATCTTTTTTTTTTTAAGTTTTTTGGCATCTTAGCATCTCTTTTCTCCTGAAAAAAAACATTATAGTCATGAAAAAAAAAAGAGGAGCTCAACCTTAGCCCAGTACCACAGAAGATGCAGCTGCAGAATTAGAATCCAATGAAGAATGGTTAAAATTGGTGGCATACACTTCCAAATTTATTCCAGATTCATTCATCTATGTTGCTTCATATGATTGCAACTCAATCGGGTAGAGCAGCTCAACTAAGAAGGGAAGCAATGCAGAAGCCTAGAGCACAGACAGCAAACTAGGAATAATTTGATATTTACAGACACCTCAAAAGTTTAATGCCCTGTGTATATAGCCGGCAATAGCATTCCAGGTATAAAGGAAAAAGTTGCCTGGCATACCCATCAGGAGTTTCTGCTTGCTGATTTATTTGTATGTACACCAGCACACTAAAGTATGCACATTCCACTGCTGGGTTGAGGTTGACCATCTCTCGCTGCAGCAGAAGGCTGTTCAGTAACACTTTTCACCATCAGATTGCACTTCCATAATTCCAACAGAGCCACTTTATATTTCTGCAGTGCTACAACTTAGAAAACCTTCATGTCTACTGCTTATCCTAGTTAAAGAGATCATCATTTTCCCTGATGAGAGACAGCTTAAAACTTATGACCAAGCTTTATTTCTTGCACCTGGTATGTAACCACCTCTAACAACTAGAAAAAATACCAGGTCATTTGACGAGCTGTTATTCTGTGTGTAATTAGGTCACGCTGCTACCTACAGAGAAAAAGTATAACACAGATATATAAAACATTCCAATAAAGTTAATACCATCACATCTCAGAAGAAAGAGATGGGAGAGAAGCTCACCTCTGGGCAGCAACAGAGAAATGGCCTGATCAAAAGACCCCCATAGATATCAGTGGGCTTTGAACCAAGCTGCTGTGTCAGTTCAAGGTGTCCTCAACACGTATTTCATATTTCCTGAATTACAGATATTTGCATCTAATTATACAGAATGGCCAGATTAATTTTTTTAATACCTCCATTGCATTTATACAAACTAAACCATTATCCTCCAAGTGAAAATTATGAAGTATTTTACATATTTAAATGAACAACAGCAGACAAGATGACCTTTATAATTACCATTATAAAAAACACATTACAAGTGACTCAAGACATATAGCAAACAATTATCCTAAACCAGACTGGTTTCCAAACTTTTCAATCCTGACAAAAATCAATGCCTAAAATACAAATGTATTACAAGTTTTAATTACAGGAAAAGCTTAGCAGAACTTAATCTTTATATATTTCTAAATTCTACAGATAATATTTATCAAAAAAGCAATTTCATAACACAAAAAGCACTCAAGTACTTACAATTAAGTATTATTCAGCAGAGATGATATTGCTAAAAAAATTATTTTACTTTTATATAAATTTTTGTGGAAGCCTGATATGGAATGAAAAGCATTAGTCTGAATTTGATCCTCAAAGCTGGGCAACAACTCAAAATGCAATGACTACCATCACAAAATTGTAAGACAAAAAGATGTATATGGGTATACTTAACCTGAAAGATTCCAAGTGCTTTAAAACTGACTGAAGAAAATGAGAATCACGCTCACAATGAAATGCAGACAAGCATATAATATGCGTAACAGTACAAGTCCAAGCAAATGCAGAAATACCAATTTTTCAAATGAAACAGCAGAGAGAATACTGATGAGCAGAGTGCAATTACTCATGCTGTATTTGGCCATGACAACACAAAAGGAGCTCTGCAAGGTTAGGCTTCTTGCTTTTGTTGTTTTCTTTTTTCCTTTTCTCTTCTTATGTAGACCTGGCTTTTACATGTTGCTTGACAGAGGGCTGCTGAGCACTACTTTGGAGCACCAGCTGAATGTCAGCTGAGAATAAAGCATGCTACCAGCTACAGTGCCCGTTCTATTCCTGCATCACCACTGAGGCTTTTATACTTTTTGGTGAAAGCTAAATGGGGTGAATGCTGGCTAAATCTGACAAGATCACTGTTTAAATAGAGATGGCCATAGGCATAAGGAATAAGCCATTCCATTTCACCATTCACTTGAATGACAACAAGCATTTCATATAGGTATGACATGCAGAACATAATGACCTTGCACAAATTAGAAGTGGACACACAATGAGACTGCAAATAGCTTCCTCGTCATGGAAGCCCATCTGTTACACATTGCGCGGTTCTCCTTTAATGATTTATTTAAACAGAAGCAATCAAAAGGTTTAGCTTTTCAGTTTAGAATCAGATAATCACTTACAGGATGAACCGTGGAAACAATATAGAAAACCTATTTGATGCAGAATAACCAGCACTGAGGAACAAAATTAAAACTACCACCTGAAAAATCAGTAAACAAAACATGGAATTATTTTTTTCATTTCATAAGCAGATACTGAAATGGGGTTTTTTTGAAATAACTAAAAGCAGTATAAGGCTTTTTTAGACATTTTCAAAAAGCACTACAAAAATCAGTTACGAAAAGAAATACACAAGCTTTTGTACAATGGCTATTAGTAAAAAAACCAAATAATTAAACTAAAAAAAAAAGAGTTCCCAGTGGGAAGCACATGCTATTATAAGACTTCAAGTATTGAATCTGCCAGAATAAAGTATTTGTGAAAGAGAATAAAAACACTTTGCATTAAACAGTCATTAACAGATTGGTAAGTCACATTTTATACAGTTGCATATGAAATACAGAGTCTAACTTTCACAAAGATTCCTATATGCAAAGCCAATATTGCTTTAAGCAGCACCACTAGCAATTTCTGCTGTCCATCTGGTATTAAGCTTTAGACTACTTAATCACATCCTCCAACAAGAGCCAAATATGCAGCTTTTAAAACAATGACTGTAAAAAGACTATGAGAATTTCTGCCACTATTTGAAGTACATTCTGAACATATTTTATTCGTAAGTAGATAAGTTAAAACATTGTTTTTTTAAAAGGCAAATTAAAAAATGGATTCAAATAGGTTTCTTTTCCGTTAGAGGACAGAAAGCTATGAGGTATTTTGTGCAAGCATGCAGAGCGTGTGCATTGAACGAGAGAAAGAAAATCTGAGTGTGAAAGAAAATTCCAGCATCCTAAAAAAACCTCTCTGCTCCATCTAATTCATTATTCAATAAATGTACCTGTTCAATCCCAGAAAGCTTCACTCTACAAGCAGGCTGGGGTAAGAGCTTTAGGACTTACACAACCAGTTTCTAAGACCATAAAACTCAATCATGTCAAATGACAGTTGAGCAGTACAGACTGAAGTACCAACCTCCAAACTATAGTTTAAAAAAGGGTTAAAAAGCTATTTTGATGTGTGGGATAGCCTTTATTTTGTATTTCCTCTAGAAATTAATTCAGTATAGAAATTCTACTTAAGATGACTTGGCAAGCACAACCTAGCAATTATAAAGAAAGCAAAATACAGTCCCCCCAACCACAGTTTTGTGCATAGATACATTATTTACAAGGAAATGCTTTCCCAAAAGTGAAAAATAGAGGCAGAAAACAGCTGAGTGCAGCCAGAAAAGGAATTCACCAAATGAGGCAGGAAAACTTGCTTGTCAGTACTGGTAATGAGGAAATCAAGAGGGTAGGTTTCATTTCCAGCCCTGGGTTAACAAATGTGAATCAACCCAAGCCAGATTTTATGAGCAGAATCCAACAGTTCTGGCAGACAGGCAAGTAATTAAGCTTCACTTGTCTGGAACATGGGTTTTGTTGGTTTGGGCTGCAAAGCAGTTCTCTTCCTTGCCATAACAGGACCTTCCAATTTTGCAAGGCGTGTCCGCTCAGCAGTAAAGCCCAGACCTTCAGTGATTTTTCCCATAACCATTACGTCTGAGGCTACAGAAATACCTGCAGTCTCGAAGAACGTAAAGCTCACAGAGTATTGCTTGATTTCAAATCTGTTTATTGCAAGTCATTAATTCAATCATAACTGATGTTACAGCATCAACTGGGAAACTGTTTCACCGCCATTCCAGGTAAAATTGCATGATCTCTGAGTCTCTGGCTTTCTTACCTGTAAAATGGCAGTAACAGCTCACCACTTCCTACAAAAGTGTTCTGATGCCCCTAGAAAAAAGTGTCTAAAGAGCAAATTAGTACTATTCTTCCTAAAATGCTCATACACGGCAGTATTTGTCAATGCTTCTGTTATCCAATAGGGAAAACATTTCTGAGTATCTCTAAAAATATGAAAGGTTTTTTGTCAAATCTCCATTATAGGGAGTACTGACAGCCCTCAGCACAGTAAGCCAAGCCTGATTTTTTCACTGCATCTGCAATATCTTTTATACTTGGGCAGCTGGCATAGAGTGAGAAAATTCATTAACATGCTAATGATGTGTCCTATTTAAAATTCCAGCTCTGATTATTGTGTGATTAAGTCTCTTCCCTTGACGTCTGCTTCCTTATATCTGCATTACTGTGAGAAATCAACAATTATTAGTGAAGTAAAAAAATAGGTTACCAATTTATACACAAGAGAAAGACAAACATACACACATATTTCAGCATTTCAATGTTTTCCAGACAAAGCAGTATTACCTGCAGTTAAAAAAAAAAAAGTTTTCAAGAAGTTCCCAGGCACAAAAGATAACAGTTCCAGTGCCAGATGAGAAATAGCCATGTGTAGGAGGAATACCTGCACAGAAGGTTTTAAGGTTCTATTAAAAAAGAGGGAGGGCTCCTGATGCAGGAAAAGTAGATTATGCCCTGCAAATAATACAAAAGCAAGAATGAGAGGAGACAACAGCTCCAGTTGATCTGATTACCGCTCCCAAAGAAAAATGAAGTTATTTCCTTTCTACAGTGAAAGACATTTAAACCAACTGACTTACTTAAACTAGCATACATTGGCCTTCAAAATGAGAAGACCAAGGGATCGCTTTCTCTACATTACTTGCAGTAACTTGTGTTTAGTTACAGACACCTATTCCGTTGTGTTGAGCCAAAGCATAGCACAATTGTGTCGCAAAGAGGAATCAAAGGTACATCCCTACTGCACACCAGGACGCAGATCAACCAGCCTAGCCCAGATTGTTTTTGCTGCTTATGTTCACATAGCCTGAAGGGTTCCCTAATGAAGTTTGTGCAAGCAGCTAGTAACAAAAGCCAGAGGAAAGTAACAGCCTCAGCTAGTAGAGTTAGGTGAAGAAGGGATTTCTTCCACTGGCTTCTAACAAGAAGAAGTCATCAAACTAACCAAGAATAGGCTTCACCAAGCAATGGTACCACTCATGCTAATTTCACCCACAGCACAGAGCAGCTGAGCATACGCTGCACTAGTAGCTCAAAGAACAGAAATCATTTTCCTGCCAGACTACAAACTCCTAAAATCACATTATCCCCAAAACCAAGGGGTCAGCACACCCTGCATCACAAGCTCCATGCCCTGATGCACTCCTTGTGCTAACGCTGGAGCTCCCACCAGGCATTAGTGGGTCTCACGGGCGCACTGATGCCCAGCTCGTAGCAGGCTTCTGGTCTGAGCTGGCATACAGGATGGGGAAGAAACACAAGTAAAAGGCAAAAACACTCTTCTCAACAGCAACACAGATTTTACTGGTGTAAATGAACCACAAAGCCTGAGGATATGCATTAAGTCAGCTCAGCCACCCTGACTCAAATTTCACCTTTGACAGTGCAAACAAAGCCAACACAATTATCTACAGTTCTTTCAAACAACAGCAAAAACAAATGGTAACAAAATCATATTCCAATTGTTTATGCTTTTTTCTCCAAATATAAAAGTACTCTACAAAATAACAACTGGTTCATAAAGTAGATGCTGTCTTTAAGACATAACCTAGATACTGTTTTCGAGAGTGCACCAGAAGGCTTACATTCAGTTAAACGTGTTGGTACCAAACTCATACTAGTGTTCTCAAACCTACATGAGTTTCCATTTGTTAAAGGAGAAAATGGTGCAGATGACACACAAGGAGGGCAGAGATGAGGGAAAAAGGAAGATCTCAGGTTTTTATTTATGTGTCTCTGACTAGTATCTGCTTGATAGTTTTATTTTACACAAGGATAAATTTCTCCTTATTCCTACAGAATCACAACAAATTAAAAGAACAATCCACACAGTAAACACAGTATTTTGCAATTTGTTGCCATAAACTGTAGGACAGCAGAGGTCAGAACAAGAAAACACCTCATTACAGCTACATATATGCAAAATGGAAAGAAAAATATCTGTTAACTGCTACCAATTCTGTTCCATCAACAAGAGTCTTGCAGAGGTTTTGTTTAAAACCCTGCTGCAGAAAAGTACAAATGAGAAGCACATGTGTATTATAGGAAGTTTAATTGTCCTAGAAACAAAGGAGCGGATTAGAAGGTCAGAACCCTCTTCAACTCACTTGCAAGTCCAAGCAAGGAGGAAGCACTGCCTGGTGTGTATTTTCAACTTTGGATCACAATGCACTAATTTGAGAAATTAGTTTTACAATTTTTATCTGGTTTCTAAGAAAGCAAGTTCTTCTCTAGTAGCGTGCGTGTATATTTATATTCTTCTATGCATTTTTAAAACATTGTTGTAAGATATATCCAAGTGCCTACAAAAATTTGCTTCTGGGACAGCTCTGCTTATCCATTTGCCTATGAAGAAACTTCATATAATTTTAAAACAGAGGTGCTTTCCTCTCTTCAAACACCTTATAAGATCTGGAAAAAGGAAAGACATTTCAAACCCCTAGAGCTTCAACATAGCTCTCAGATTTATACTTAGCTGTTTAGAGGTAACTATAGTAACTGTACATTTGTAGTCAATTAAATGTTATTCAGCCTTTTCATTTAATCAAGCAGCAAGGCCACTTTATCTGCTTAACTTCAGGAGAGGATACAGCAGATAAGAGGCTAAGTCAAGTCTAGGAACAACCGTGCTGTTTGTTAATTTGTCAGTAGCTTTCACAGTAATTCCAGAGAACTTCTCCAATTCCAACATGGCCCTACAACGAAAGCACACAGTTACATGTGATCTGTGTTTGGCAAGCTGCTTAAACCCCAACTCAAACTAAATTCACAAAGAGAACTCTTGCCTTCTGAACCAGTCATCCCTTACACCTCATGCATTCAGACTCATCACCAAGTGTTTTCATATCCTAAGTATGTTGCTATTGTCACAGCCAGCCACATCTACTGCTTCCACATACAGAGAAACATATGTGGTCTTTTACGTGAATACATGCACAATATCATCATCACTATTATAAAAATGGGCTTAAAAAACAAAGTTTTTGGGAACAGGGCTAAGAGATTTCAAAAATCTGTATGTTGCTGGGATACCCCTTCTCCCCTTCCAGACTCTCTCACCTCAAGTGGAAACAGCTGAGACCATATTCAGCATAACGTTTATCTAGGTCCTGGCCAAACTTACCTCAGAAAAATCAGTATATTTTGTGAAATGCAGGATGGTTCATCAAACCCTGCAGACATCTAGGATCTCATGACTGAGCAAAAGCTGCAAGAGCCTGTAAACTACTTACCAAAGGCAGTCTCTCCTTCCTCAAGTTCTTGTTTCAGTCTGGTGTAATCATCTTTGATTCTCTCTAGTTTTCGGACATTTCTGGCACTCAGAACCAACAGTTCATTGAGAAGTCCTTCCAGCCCCTCCTTCTCTGACGTTAATGATCTTATTTCTTCTGTTAGGTCCTTCGCAGTACCAAAATTACCTCCTGTGTGTTTTGTGGGGACAGGGGATAGGGAGAGGAAAGAGACAATGAAGCAGATACTTGCAACATCAGTAGGTTACAAAGAAAACAAGGGAAATTAAGCAACTATACTTCCCAAAAGCAACCGAAAGACCAATCTGACAGGGGAAAGGGCAAAAGAAAAAGAAAAACACAAACTGCTTTGCAAGCATCCATTTCAGTGATATACTACAAAACCAATCATGATTGTAGCAAATTTAACCTTATACATACAGAAATACCGTGTTTAAATTACAAACATAATTTACAATTTTGAAGAAAGCCTGTTCCTAAGGATCCACACCTCAAAAAAAGTCACACTGTAACTCACTGATCACTACAGTGTGATCTGTCAGACCATTTTCTTCCCTTGGAGAACACCTCAACTTGCAATACTTTTGAAATAGATGCCATCAGTCTACTAGAACCTGAAGTATTTCTTGTTGAACAAAGCAGCACTATGATGCTGTTCCTAACAAGAATCAGAAGAGTGCTTATAAATGACACACAGCATTTCTTAAATGGCATGCAGCCTGTGCGAAGACTGTCAGGAGATGCTCTTCTGAGAGACCATATTTGAAAGTCACAACTCTCCAGTTCTGGCTCATCTTGATGCATAAAAACCTCAGACACAGGCAGAATACCTCAGTATCACCAGCTCACATTGCTCTGCATTTTTTAAAAACGACTGGCTCCTTTGGTCAGGGCATCCAGAGTCAAAAGTTCAATTCCCAACTGGTTTGCAGCACTAGCCTAGTCACATTTGCCCACTTGACCTTTCTGAATACCATTTATAAGAACCTGAGAGGAATGTTTCCTTACTTCACAGGGAAGCCTTGAGTACATATAGACAATAACAGCCTGAGATGCTCAGCTATTAAATGATTTTTAAATAGCAGCAGAGTAACTATTAAATTGCTACATTTATACAGAGGAACCTGTGTGTTTTAGTGATTCAGTTGCTTGGCTGGGGGTAAAAGAAAAAAACAAAAAAAATCCACTTTAAAGAACACCAATTTCCATGTAGAATTACCCAATACAAGATAAAAGATCTATAGCACAAGGATCTAAACTCTAGCATCATCCTGACTTAGCAAAAGTTTGGTGGTATGATATAATAAATTAAGGCACTTAGAAAATTAAGTCTTGAAGCAAATACAAAGCACATTCAGTCACATATGTAAGACATATAATGGCTTCTGAAGTGCATGCAATGACTTTAGACTCCAGAAATAACTATAATACCACCAGGTATTATTAAGATATAAAGATGTCCTTTGGCTTTTGTTTCTGGAATAAGATGTTGCTTACACTCAAGAGAGTGATTTAAAAGTATGGTTTAGAAAATTAAGGCATAATCTAAAACATTAAATCCACATCACAGTATTCTAAATTGTGGCATTACATCCTTTTTACCTGGTGTCTCAAGAGTGCTGGTCACAAAGTCTTAAACAGGAATGTTTTGCCTGCTGTTTTGTTGCTTCAGGACACAGTGAGTATTTACACTGGTCAGAAACCACTGTCAGCTGCTGAGAGAGGCTTCACTCCTCCAGAATGCTAAGAGTGAACAGAAGCACTTCCAGCAAATAACTACAATCATCCTCCTGGAGGAAAGAAGCTGCTGCAAATTGAAGTGGCTGTATGGAGACGAGCATGCCAACGGGAGACTGCACTTCCAAGAATTTTGAGAAAAATGGTATCAAGGCAAGACAAATTTAAAGACTGTACACTGCAACGTAGGTAGCCTGTGTTTCACTTCAGTCCTAAGGCAATGGTAGTTTCAGTCAACCCCTTTTCCCCACTTAAAACTGACACTTTTTTTGTTTGTATTTAAGAGCTCAAAATTTTCTGATTTCTAATCCTCAGCTAAAATCCTGCTTACCAGTTCTGTCTTACAAAGAAATCCACAATTAAATAACTATAAATATGCTTCACAAACAGTAGGATCTCATGGCTTACCAGTGCATTTATTGGGAAACAATAGTGCAATTTTTATTATCTGAATCTGTCACATGTTCCCAAGTGGGCAAAACACAGCAGCAAGAAAAGCAAGACAAAAAGTCACTGGGAAAATGGCAATGATTCAGATGCTTCTAAGGCAACACAACTTACAATTCAACAGTCCACCTTTATTCACCTGAATTCATCCCAAGCATCAAAGCACAAGAGCCTTAATAAAACATGAAGGCAAGAGATTCTTCATTAGAATTTGGAACCTGCTCTTGCATTTTAGAAGTCAACAAGAAAAGTAGTACGATATTACATATTAAAGTTTTATACATACTGAATGGATCTTAATTCCCAGAGGGGAAGTTTATATCAAAACTGAGGCTATGAGGAAATGGCATTAGATACATACCCAAAATCCAAAACACAGGTGCCTGATGCAGCTACCCATGACAGCAGAAGTGTCTGGAAGTCTGCCATGAAAATTCAGAAGAGTGTACACAAACTCATGCACCACAAGTGCCATCAGTGAGCTCCTGACCTCAATCACAGCAACCAAAATAGCTGCTTTCTAAATGCCATAAGAAGGTTGATTTAAAAATTAATATATAATCCCTAGCTGCCAGCATTAAAATACATGCCCTTTTAGTGTTTTTTTTTTTTGTTAGGAGACAAAGTCACATTCGATGCTGTAGAAACATGCTGTAGAGGTGTCAAAATGTTTTCTTCTGCTAATATCCTGAAAATGCTGAAATTCTTTTGATGATAAAATAATTCTTTTTCCTAAGTGAATACAATAACTGTTACTTCGTCACCCACTCAGAGCTATGTTTTATGTAGCCATACCACTGGGAGAGTTCTAGTTGGGTGATAATACACAAGTAAAGTCAGTCCTAACTCTTCCCAGGAAACTCAAAACTCACTGAAGCTAACAGAACTGCTCACACAGAAAATCTGTATGGAGGTAATAAAAGTAAGGAACTAATTGTCTAAGATCAAAGCTTAGCGTTTTGTCTAAGCCAAGACAGAAAAAGGGATTTTATGAAAGGGAGTGAAGAGCAAAATGCTACTTTCCCCATCCTTCATCCTGTCTCACAATGATGCTTACTACCAATGTGTAATTTTAGCCACTTCATACATGCTCATATAAACACATTGGGCACAAATTGGCACACCAAAGGAGGAAACCTACAAATTGAGAAAACTGTTTATAAACCTCCAGGATTGAAAGTCTGATGCTTTATCAGAATCTTACATCTATTCCATTTCAACTTGAATACGCGGAATCAAGACTGCTCAGATAAAATTGGGGGAAGGGGAAAGGGGAGAAGTAATCATGGGAAGTAAACTTGTGATTATGATAAAATCTGAAATCACCCACATGAATTCAACCAAACTGATTATACTTCTACAACACTGAAAAGTCAATTTTTAACTTTCCAGCTAATTCGAAGCATCCAGTGCTCTTATCAGGTTGAATTACATGCTTGCAGTACACTGTCGTAAGGAGCTGAGTGGATACACTTTGCTTTTGAGAGGCTCAACAGTATCATTGTCTTGAAAGACAGCAACAAAATCCCAGTTTAAACTTCCTCTTCAATCTTACCCTCTGGGGCTATCTCTTCACATGCATCCTTCATATCCCACTCTCTACAGAGAGTCACATCAGGTAAGCTCCAGTGGCTTGATGTGAATGTCAAAAATACCAGCCAAATCAGACAAAACAGCCCACACTGGGAAAACTAAAAAAAAAAAAAAAAAAAAAAAAAAAAAGAAAAAAAAAAAACCACAAAAATACAATTATCCCCAGGCACAAAGAAGTAGCTCTATGACTGCTTTTATTCACTGCAAACGTAAGTAGCATATTTATTTTCCTCTCTTCCCAGAATTTTATTTGTATGGCTATAGCTAAATAGTGCTCTGCATATCAAGTATACTTTCTCTATACATAGTTATATGTCACAGTCTCATGCCCATTATAACAGCTCATTGTTAGGTTTTACTGTGTTGGTCAGATGGCTGCCCATTAAGTAGGCTCAAACTAACATATTGTTACCATTTGCCAAAAACAAACTAAAAATATGGTTTGACTAAAAATATGTCCCATTTTTGTAAAAGTTAAACATGTTACCATTTAAGCTTATTTCTCCCCTTCAAAATGTAAAACAAAGTTAATGGCCAGCAAGGTTGTTATTCCCACTTTTTCTCATATTTATGGCAGAAATTATGTAAGATCTTAGTTTTCATTATTTACATTTGAAGTAGAGTGGCAAGTCCCATCTCTACTGAAACTACGCCTAACATAGTACAAGCAAAGAAGCCATTTTTCCATTCACAGAAAAGCATACATAATGGACACTTGGCTTGAACATAGGAAAGAACAGAGCAGTCATTCTTTATTATCACCTATAAGCTAACTCTTCATAGACTAACACCACTACCTTTAATAATACATAAGAAAGCGAAAATTTCCATTTTAGCTTTGCCACCATGGTATTTATCAATGGCACTGGAATTCAAGGTTGAAAATCCTCTACCCTGTGATTAATGAGAATGCAAACTGATTCCAATACCATAAAAAAAATGAAGAAAATAAATATCATTCCACTGCTCACAAAGAAAAGAAAAAAACCCTAAAACCATGACAGAAATGTAAGATTTTGGAAGCACTGCCACTGTGCTTGCACTTCTGGGAAAAAAAAAAAAAAAACAACAAAACAAATAGCAAATGAGGGACAGCCTACGATCTCCTGAAACATTTCACAAGAATTCCACCGTATCTGAATCACAATTATTGTTCTAAGCAATAACATATGTCAACACTTTTATGAAGCATAATGCAACTGAATGCTTGATGTGATCTTGAAAGGTAAAGTAAGAAAATCCATCTAGAAGCAGGCAAGAGACCTCACAGATGTTTGAAGGAGGAATTCTCTGCCACAGAAAACCTCATGTTACTACACTGAACCAGTCACCACAGAGCAACCAGTAAACCACCACCTTCCCTCCCCTACCCCTCAGAAAGAGGGAGGGAGCATAAAACTTCAGCAATAATAAAATTTCAAATCAATAATAATAACTCAAAGGCTTAAGTGAAAATTATCAATAAGAAAATACACAAAAAGCTGTAGAAAAAGGCAGAGGTTTGAAAGACTGCAATTCAGCAAGACTGAGACACAACCTTTTCCAAGGAGCAGTAGCTACTGGTGACTGTCAGGCCACCACGTGCCATCAAGTGCCTGCACTTGGGGTGATAAGTATACCCCAGGAGCACATTAGTCCCAGCAATTCACTAGGTGCATTAGCCAATAAATGGTTGTTGTAAGTCCATGTATTATTTCTTTAAACATCTTAAAGGATGCCCAACTGAAAGTGACACCAAAGCTCACCCAATAGCACAGGTACATGAGCACCCAAGTTTCCCTACATAGTCACTTCCCCCACCTCATAGCTCCCACTCACCTTATGCTTTTCAGCCTCTGGATTTTACACCTCCCTACGCTATTGCCTTGGCCTCCAGTCACTGCTGCTACCAGTGGAGAGGAAGGGACATGCTGAGAATTGGTCAACAGCCCAGACTTATCTCCATGATCTTGAGGGCTGCAGCAAATCATTAACACCCTTTTTACCAATCAGGCCAGGAAAGAAAACCAGAGAAGGATGAGGGAGAGAAGTATTTGTGCCATGAAGGTTTAGGCACCAAAAGCACATGCACTGGGATTCAGAGGTTTGTCACCTTGGCTCCCAGACAGCCAGTGGAAAAAGGGACATCATTGTCCCCTTCCACAGATTGTACAGGGGTTCTCTTGCATCCCCTCCAGACCACAGAACAGCCTTTTTCCATGGCGTGAGAGCACCTTCACTTTGCAGAATCAGAGAATACCAGATTTCCCCATCTAACATTCCTCCTTTGAGCTCAAAACACTGGAAAAGGAACTGACAGAGAAACTACTTGACCTCCTCTCCTGCTCCAGGGATAGTAGCTTAGGTAACAGGAAGTAAAAGAGTAAGTTGTTCCATGACTGACTGCCTTCTGCAACAGAAGCAATGATTTTCTGCTGTCTGGTCACATATCATGCTGGAACTTGAACTACAACAAATTCACCTTGAAGTTCACTGAAAGCCAGTAACATCCAGCAGTCTCATTCAGAAATGAGATGAAAAAGACAAATAACATAGCTGTCGGAGGTCTGTGTGACTGTTTGAGAGTTGTGTTTGGGGACTCACTGGCATTATGTTTGCCAAAAATTGCATCACTTGCACCAATACACAGTAGCAAATTTTACTTCATGGAGCATAAAGCGACTGTTGTGGGAAGACATGCCAATACACAGTACTGTATGCTGGAGACAGACATTGCAATAGAGGCATGAAGAATAATTAATCTTAATCTAATATGTCTCTGAACCATTAACCCAGACCACTGCTGCAAGTAAGAATCTGCATGTGCGGAACCAGCTATGCCATCTGACAAGACACAGACCTCAGACTCCAATTCATCAAAAATTAAGCCTTCATAAGGCTGGAGGCTTTTTTGTTACAGTTCTTTTCTGAGACATGCAGAACTTGCCCTAAACGACCACCAAAGAGGCAACAGTTCTAGCATTAAGTTCTGTGGAAATATGGTATCTAGTACTTATGTCATACTATCTATAAACTATACTTCTACACTAACATAAGGAAAAAGCCCTTTTTGTTGTACTGCTGGAAATAATCCCACAACAGCATTTCCAAGCAGCTCCCACTTACAGGTATTTAATGAAATAGAGATAGTGCTAATCATAGGATGATGACATACAATCTCTCAGCAGTATAGACAGTTTTAAGATCAAAAATGGTTTAATTTTTTTAACTACTTACAATCATCTCATTGTAACTTCTGTGTTTGGATATAATTTGTATTTGCAAAGACATAAGGAAAGTTAATTACATGGATCTCAGATAACTACATAACAAACTCAGTATTTCATTCAAGCCTGCTTAGCTCCCTGCTAGCCACCTTCTGCCTATCTAGTCCCATGCTATTACGCGTTCTCAAGAGGAAAAAAAAAAAAATCACATAGATCTATGAAGACACTGTAAAACGTATCAAACAACCTCTTTTATTATTCAAATATAGGAAACATGAAATGAGGACTAAAAATTCGTTTTAGCTTATAACTTCTCTCCTATTCCAAATTATATTCTCACTAAGGAAAATGAGAAACACGCCATTTCTCACACACAATTTGCTCTCCTGCAGTACAGCCCAAAGTAGGTAAATAAATTTTAATAATATTTCTACAGTTACATTCACACTTTTTTGCATACCATTCTATCTGAATTTTCTTACTGGTTTAGGATTATTTCACCTGCAGTTTATTCCCCCAAAACATTTCATGCTCAACAGACACACAATGGTAACAAAGAACAGAGCATCATGTGCTGCTGTGGTCTTCTCATAACTGATGACAGAAGCATACTGAGATACTGCAAGAAGCAACTGCTTACAATAATCACATGCAGGTTTCTAAGCGCTAACCTTAAGGTGTTTCATTTTAATAAAAAACAACCCTACTAGATGCTAAACCATAACATTTAATCGATAAGTATTTACAAATGTGTATGCCAACAGTAACATCTCAGGCAACCAGAAGCACTTGTTAGCTATAATTAGCTGAAGCTACAGACTTAAATATATAATATAATAAGATTCTACTAATTATGTTTGAAAAAATTTCTGGACTAGCATCTCAGAAGTATTAACTGCAACTTATTTATCACAAGAGGCAAATGCCAGTCAGAAGTAAGCGAGTTGTTGATATAAAGGATCTGAACTGTAACCATTGATAAAAATATTTCTTGAACATTTCAGTATGTGCTGCTTCTCCCTCCCCCCGAAATCTCAGTGGGATTTAATGACTGTATTTATTCAATGGCTTTCAGTGATCCAAAGATTCACAAACTAACTTGCTTTCTCCCCCAAACTGAACTTCACATTTTTTCCAAGGATGAAATAATAAAAGAGGCATTCACACATGTAGCATCATCTCCTATATCTTTACAGCATTGTTTATCATAGTCTTAAAATTAAAGGTATTGCACTGACAGAACTGGTAGAATTGTTATACTTACATTTCATTAATCGTGGTATTTTCCTCACAAAAAAAAAGAAAAAAATAAACAACAAAGAAAAAGCCACCCACAAATCACAGTTATATTCTTATTTTTTCTGGTGCAAGTATACCAGTACTGTAAATCAGTGTGTTTGGTATAGGAAGTACAGTTCATGTAGAAGATGAACATTGCCCTGAAGCTATCAAGGTAGCCATTAGAGGATGAGTTATATTATCATGCTTTCCAAGTCATCACATCATTAAGTCATCGCATGTTAGCTCTGAGTACGTATATATCACTTGACGACATCATTCTTAAGCTCATCTAACTTAACTTTTGGGATACATTAATACAGATGTGTGCAACTGCATTCAGTTACTGCATTCAGTTACCTTTTTGCTTTGACACTGTTCCAAAATCACTTAAACCTAACTGCTTCCGCAAGAAAAATGCTATGTTAAAGGCGAGTGACGCAACAGCTGTTTAGAGTTGATCTCAGTATCCATCAGCACTGTTGTTCAAGGTAATTGTTAGAATGAATGATCTAACTTCTAGGTATAAAAGCAGAAATAACAGACATTTATCCCTGCCTGACGCTTCCAGACTGAATTAAAACCTCTATGACCAAACTGCATATTTAATATATACACTGTAATTCCCTCTGAATTTCATGCTATTCCAAAACTGTCCTTAAATAATTGTGTATTACCCAACTGATGATTCTCCCACCTTATAATGATTTAATATATCCAGGCTGTTCATTAACAGCCTGTTAGCTGCTTGTCAATTCAGGGGATATGTAGGCAAAGTATCTCATTTAAAACTTAACCAGTTATTAAAAGATTAAGAACTACTTCTTAACTATGCCTTATTTAAGAGATGTCACTCATTTATGCCTAATACAGGAATATACAGAAACTGAATAATTCAGCTTTCTCTATATTATCCACTGCTCACTGCTTTTGCCTTGTTAAGGAAAAAAAAAAATAAAGAGGCTATTTTTATCTCTTTCTTCCTCTTTCCTCTTCTGCATTTGTAAAATCTTTTCCTCCTGACTTGCTTCTCTGCTCACTGCAATTAATTCTGCACCCTGATTTTCTGATTTTATCATTTATGCTTTAAGACTGAAATATTTCCCTTCCCTCCCCCCCCCCCGTGTTTTGTTTTTTTTTTTAATTTCCTTTCAGGTCTTCAAGAGAGCTAATTTTTTTATTCCCATATTTCCCCAATATCCTCTGCACACTATTCTTCATGTAACATAAACAAGAGCCATCGCATCAACCAAATGTATCCATATCTTATGACAAGAGCGAGAAATTACAGTATCCACTGTCATCAAATTACCAGTTTGGCCTTGATTTTTAGCCTGTTCCCTCCAGAATTTTGCCTTATAACAACTTAGGATTGTATCACAGTCATTAAAATTCCCTGACATGAGAGCTTTTCAGAGTAAGAATTAAAAAAAAAAAAAAAAAACCAAAACACAAACAATGTTCATCATCAGTACTAAGAAACAGCACTGACACTTCTTAAAAATGCACAGAAAGGCAATCATAGTCCCAGTGCTGCGCAAACAGTTTATGGCAACATCAGCATTAAACTGGCTTTTGAATTCATCCCTGAAATAAGAAACCTCTTAACACCTGAAAAGTATAAAAAGTTATGAATGTTTTGAAAATCATCCTCAAGTTGTCATTTACTCTGCCAAAGTATCTAACTGTGGTACATATTTTTCTGGCCAACTGCTTCCTGCTGGCAGCACGAAGCAGTTGCACGTCCAGTCTGAGATATTTTGTTCTCAAGGAAGTCATAAAATGGTTGGGGAAAGCTTTGACCCTGTTTCTGAAAGCAAGAAAATTACCGACATTCAAACAGCCCACAGGCAGAGAAGGATGATTGTTCAGCTCACTTCTCAAAGTTGGACACAGAGAAATAGAGGGTTTCTATTTCAGAAAATTGTTATTAGAAACAAGGAAAATGAACATGCTCAGCATCAATACAAGAGCTGGTCCTTAATCTCCTTTAGGACTTTGCTAAAGCCTGATGTTACCCACTTCTGGCAAGCCATGTAACACTGCACAAGGTTTCAACTTTAAGAAATCTGTGCGTGCCAGTGCCAGATGCTTGTATCTAATTGAGAAGGTAAATCACAAACACATAGCTACAATATGTCACCTTGACATGTATTAAAACCCTCCAGCCTCTTTACTTGGTGTAACACTGGAAAATTCCTTGTACTCAGGTCTACATTCCCCCCTACTCAGCTTCCTCTCGGAGGCAGGTGTCTAGCAGAGACACCTACTTACACACCTGCAAACAATATGCTGAATTGAAATAGAACAGAAAACCCACCTCCTCAAACTTAAGAGACAGAACTGTGCTTTGCCTTCTTTCGTTCAAAAACAGTGCAGTAATTCCAAATAAATGGTATGTAAACCTGTTATGTACCAGGCTCTCAGATCACATTTCAGTGTTTTACTGGTTGTAAATAACAGGCACAAGTGCTCCAAGGACCAAATTGCTCTTTTGCTGCCAATATTAGTTGTTTAATGATCTGAACAGCAGAAGCTGCCAATTATTGCATTCCATTTAAAAGTGTCATTTAAAGCCACACTTGTAATTATTATACCTTTGCTGTAAATTTATGATCTTAGCTAGCATATAAGTTATATAGACATATAACTTGTAAGGTCCAGGAACAGCTATTGATAATTACTTATCAATTTCACCTATGAAAAAATATGTTATTTGCATGTTCAATGCCTACCACACAGCATCCTCTTTACCAATATTTCCCAACCACACAGAGAGGCCTGAAATACCTTACACAACACAGGACACACCCTGGTTACCCAGACTTGCTATAACTTCAAGGGATCTACATACAAGAACATCAACTTTCCTAGGAAGTCTCAGCTATTAAAAGCTCAGCAAGTGCTCTAACGCATCACTCATCAATGTTAGTCCTTTTCATGACTTAAAACTTACCTGAAACAGCTAGCATTTTGGCTTCAAGTAGAGCCGGTAGTTGAGTCTCAATATCACTCACTTTCCTCCTCAGAGTACTGCAGAGTTTCTGACTCGTGCAAACCTAGATCAAGGCAGACAGCCGTGATATACAATTCATTCATTGTAAAATATAAGGCAATTTAAATGCGGCTTCAAATGTTCTTGGTTTACAGACATGACATAACGTCACATAGCAAGGTAGAGAAGCTGAATAAAAAGTGATGTTTTTACAGAAATACCCAACATGAATCAAAATTTCCAGGCTTTGTTGCACATTCTATCATAAAATTAGGGAAAAAAGTACTAGTATTAGCCACCTGAATGAGAAAGGACATGTATCACTACTAGATACTGAGACTGCATGTAGAAGAAAGGCCATCTTACAAATTCTGTGCAACATCAGCGTTAAGAGTGATGCCTGGAGTGGAACGTAAATAAGCCAGCCAGCATTTGGAGTTTAAGATGCCATAGCACAGAATGTACAGCAGATTTTATAAAAAGCATAGGTGCTGCTCACCTTAACTGAAAACAGGCAGAACAGCCAGAATTAGTTCTCTACACAGACAAAGAATAAAGCTAAACCATGTCAATACTATATTTTGTTTCACAATCAGGAGACACAGCTGACTGGGGTTCAGGTTTATGACCTTCCTGCTCTTTTTTTTACCTTTTTAACTGGAAGTTTTTCAGCAATGTATCAGGACTGGTACTAAAAACATTGAGAGACAGAAGGAAAAATAAAAAAGGAAGGTACACCATTTCTGTACTTCTCATTTAAGAGTACATTACCACTGCAGAAGGACTTTACACAGCATACAAAATTCATACAACTTCCACATATTCAAAAATGTTAGTATTTCCTCCATATTGCATCATTCACAAAGGAAAGCAAAATGAAGAGGAAAATCCCTCAACAAACTAAGGTAAATCCCTTGTTCTGAAGGCAGGCATCAAACGCTTAAAACTGCAGCTGACACTTGAGAAAACATTGCATTCATTGGAACCAAGAGTAAAGCAACAGTGAAGAAAGGCACCAGCCAGTTATGAAGAGATGAGATGTGAAATACAACCTCCAGAGGAAAGTTTCCCTTTCCTACTTGACTTCTCTGGCCACAAAAATAAGTGCATATACCATGCTGTGAACTGAAGTACAGTTACCACTTCATTTTCTAAGAGCAAAAGCCTACAGCTCTAATGGCTTATCTGTTTGTACAATTACAATAATTCAGATATGACACTAACTGTAAGTCCTTTTAAACAGATAAATACCCCCTTGCTTCAGCTGAGAGCATCTGTTAACCTTTTCCTTGAGTCAACAGAACTACCATGCTTCTTTTGATGTAGCCCAGGACATGGTTGGCTTTCTGGGCTGCAAGCACACACTGCTGGGTCATGTTGAGCTTCTCATCGAAACACCTCCAAGTCCTTCTCCTAAAGGCTGATCTCACTCCATTCCCACTGTAATGTCACCTGTCCCTGCCTTCCCTTTAAATCCTGACTCCTAAGCTCTTGATTGCCCCTTCATCCATTCTCACACAAAGCACCCCAGATGGTTGACAGAGGGTGACACCCTCTCTTTGTCTCCCCTGCCTCTATCATTCCTGTCCAACACTACAGTCATAGTAATCTCCAAAATAAAACTGAAAGTTTTTAATAACTTCTTTCTAAGCAGTTCTCTCTCTTTAGGGGCACTGAATGGCTCAGTGAATTGCAATTAGATAGGGAATCTTTCAGCTTCAGGAAAACTGCATGAATATATCCCATGCTGGTAGTAACTTAAAGTCATTACCACTAGACAGCTGTTTGGCAATTATGCAAAATAAGATGGGAGGTTTAATCAGTTTCCAGTGAACACTGTCCACTTTTGTAAGCACTAGCATCAGAACAAAGCTCACTGGCACTCTTTATTAATGAGCAAAATGCAGGAACCAGAGGCTGTTCCTCTTAAATCACAGAGATGATTCTTCTGGAACATAAGATAAGTACATTACCAAGCCTCTACTTGTATCTATGTCACGTGTATTCTGTAAATAAATGAACAACATTAATCTTCAGAGCTATCATATGGCACAGTTCAACAAAACTAAATGAGCTACTAGGAGAGGCAAAATAATGTAACATCCTCTAAACTAACAGTACTGCTCGGACATTAGATCAGTCCTACTCTACAAGCTCAAATTCTTTTCATTTTTTTCTAATTATTTTATCTTAATAACAGCTACAATTATTCATTACAGTAGCTTATTCAGCCACAAAAGGAAAGGTTATTTCTTAGCTGACAAAAATGATGAACATTCACAAAGCCAGCCTCCTCTGTTGCTCCCATCCTCTTCTAATCAGTCTGACTGCAAGCACCTGTGCCCCCAGCAATGCCCTATCCCCTGCTGTCAGCATCCAGCTCTGCTGCAGCCCATGGTCCAATGAGCTCCAAGTCTAAAAGAACCCTCCCTTTCAGTTTCAGGGAAGTTCTTTACAGCCAAATATTACTTTCTTTAGTGGTTTGTGGGGTGTTTTAAAGATGACAATTAAAACAAACAAACAGAAAAGAAAAACCACCGCACGAAACAAAAAAACCACACACAAACCAAAACCAAGAGGCTCTTGTTCAGGAATATATCTTACAATCTGTGTTCAGACACATAGACTGCTTTTTTGAGTAGCATTTATCTGAATGGGTATCAGTAGGATGCTGTTTAGCAAAGATATGTGGAATCAAATGAAAAGCAGCAAAACACCAAAAGAAAATTTGCCTATTGTCATCCTCTTCCATCTTTCCAGCATATAATTTTAATCTAAGGCGGCAGAAACAGGGACAAGGACACTGACTAAAGTGCTGAAATTTACTCTTCCTCCAACCATTGCAAGGAAAAAGTTATAATAATAACAATAGTTTTTTAATAACCTTCACATTTCTTTACAACAGCACCTTGGAAAGAAAGAGAAATTCGCTTTACACTGTCTAAAGATGACAAACCACGTGGATCTCCCATAACAGCACAATCTTGCCATTAGCAAAAGCAGACACTAACTTCAGAAGGGTGGTGGTGGATAAGGGGGATTTGTTCCCTACATTAGCAGGCAAATTTTAGCTTTTGCAGCCTCAGCTGAAAACAATACAGATAAGGCAGAAAAGGCCATAGAAATACCAGTGGCACAGGGGAACAAAAAGACCTTTGACGATGCAGTGTTTTCCCCATACAATGAAAAGGTTTAAAAGATCAGCTCTATTCAGCTTGAGAAAAAAATTAATAGGATGAGACAATCTGAATAAATAAACCAATAAATGATTTGGAGAAGTCTCATTACGTTCTATTTATCTTCTCTAACAAATAAAAGACATCACACAGGAATGGAATGAAATTAAAATAATATTTTATCTCTTGAATATTTAAAGGAATGAACAGGCTGTGGAATTCTACCTTGCAGACTTCAATTGTTATCCAGTGTTTCAGTTCTTATTGAAAAAGTCTCTAGATACTACAGCTGTAAAATAAAACTTCAAGAGGCACACATTTTCAGGGTAGGAGGTAAAATCTGTTTTAGCTTGCAGATGGCTTGAAATAACAAATTACTGAGATCCTGAATGTCTTATTCATTTTAGTAGATGAGCTGTAGGTCAATTACAATCTTTTCCTTGATGCTTTATTTATAGTAATTTAAAAAATAGGGGAAGCATCACGTTATAATGGTGTATACTAATTTTTTCCCCAAGATGTGTGCATAAAGCAAGGAATAGAGGAGAATAAGCTCAAAATTATGTAGGAGAGGAGGGAGGGGTATTGAGATGCAGTCTTCAAATGGTCTTTTTAACAGCGAATGCCAGAAGTGTTGGTCAAGATGATTAGAAAGAATAAATTATAAAGGATAAAATTTTTACTAATTTTGGTGAGTGCTACTAGAGAAAGAACATGAAAAATAAACTTATTTCAGAGTATAAATTCATTACTGATCAAAAGCCAGATATATTTTCCACTCCCTGTTCCATATAGACCAATACGGATCAGCTACAATAAATGGACCTTTTTTTCTAGAGCTCTCTTGAAGCAAAGATGTTCTGTTGCTCACTGAAATAAAAAGAAAAGTTTAGTGTTCTCTTTCTTGGAAGGAGTCCATGAGTAATAAGAAAATTAAAGAAAAAGTATTAACACCTCTGGTTAGAAACAAAAGGTATGCTAAATATTCCATGTCACTTTTCTTGATATTTTTAAAGCAGAATGGGATTGCTAGTTTAGGATTAGTGTGGGTGGGAAAGATAGGTACTTCATTTATGCTTTTCTTTTACACCAATGAAACCAGTCAGCTAAGAATTAAGAGGCCTTGTATGAAGAGTGAAAGCATTCAGTTGTGACCAGAGTTTACTTATATTTCATGAAGCTGAGGAGTCTTTTCCTAAATAGAGACTAACAAACATAAACCAAGAAATGACAAATTACTCCGTCTGCTTCTTGAACATAATCTCCGTGGCCTGTTCAAATACAAAAGCTGGGTGTTTTTTTGGAATGCATGTTTAAAAATATTTATACGCAAAATCTGTTTAGAAGAAGCACCACAAAACCAGCTTTCTAAAACACAGACCATTTATTAAGATGCAAACTATTATCTGCTTCTCAAGATATTCTGAAGAACTGAACAGTGATGAGTACTTACTTTGGTAGTAGTTTCTTTAATGGACACGGTGAACAATTGTTCTTTTTCCTGAAGGCTAGAAGGGATTAAAATAAAATAAAGTGAAGTTGACTTTCTCTGCTGATCACAGTCGGCTACACAAGACACATTTTCATATGGAAGCACACAGGTTTTTAAATGACTCATACTAACACAAAAGAGCCAATACCAAGATAAAATCTACATTTGGTTTTAGTGTTGCTAATGACTAACCAAATTTTTTTTCCACCCAATTTCTACCCACTTAATGCTGTTTGTTTGCAAAACAGTTCATACACTAGCTTTACAGTTCCTTATTGAGCGTATATGCATTTTACTTATCATTTGAATCACAATTATGATTACTTATGTAACCACAGCATCTTAGAAGTTCCCAGCAGTGTCCAGGACCGATGCTTTGCTAGGCTACCATTCAAATACCTAATATAAAGATGATTCTGACACAAGGAGCTTGCAGTTAACTATTCTCTTATAACCCAGTTTCCAACTCCGCCAGGAAAAGTTCAACTACAGCCACTTGTTCTAACAGGAATTTTATATGAAATATCATTACTCAGGTAGTTTAATTTTACAAAAGCCTACAAAATATTTCCATCAAATTGATACAACAGAGGGCAGAAATTGAGGCATTGCTCATGCTTATATGAAGAAATTCAAAGTTCTATTTCAAATAAAACCAAATAGGTTTATTACTTTAATATTACCAAATCTAACATAAATATTTACCTCTGGTGTTTGTAAGTAAATTCACAAGTTACATTTTTAATTTGGAGTTCTAAAATCCAAGTCAAGTCAAACATTAGGAGGTAGTATAGAGATTACTTTTTCAACTTTAATACTTCCCTCCCTCCTACTCAGCAGGCACACTCTTTCATACAGCGGTCAATTACTTTATCTCACACTATTTTGTTTTCTGTCAGACACCTCAGCTCAATGTACACGACAGCACCCCCCACAGCAACGTTACAATTCTTCTTTTTTAGCTGGGTTATAAAAATTGCACTTCTTTCACAGTCTACTGCTAATATCCTTGCCAAAGAAAGAACTATTAATTCATTTCTGAGCTTTTCTTTAGTGTTCAGCACTGAAGTACCCAAACATTTCAGAAACATCACTGGATTTACTTCAGTGATACTCCCGCAAGATAAGGCAGCATTGTGTTCATTTTACAGGTGAAAGACACACACGTCACTGTTATTCAGAAAGAAAGTTAAGACTGAATGCCCATTTTGACATGCACACTATCCCTACTTCCTCCCTCTATGCATTTCAGTTTTCTTTTGAAAACTTACTTCTTCACATTTTCCAAGCATAGCACATACTGAGTCTTGTTTAAAGAGTCAGAGTTTGTGTTAAGTCTGAAAGCCAAGCACACAAAGTTGGACTTGCACACAGTTACTGACCACCTACGGAAAGGCTGGCACACAGCAGACAGCCTCAGAGGCAGAAATCAGCTATCTAGCATATCATTTAATCCCATTAATGAGACAGCTATTTGCATCACTTTCCCTAATACCCTGCTTCATGTAGCACACACCTTTTCAATGTACAGCCAGCAAGGCCAGTCACCTCATTACCACCACAGCATGCAGGGATCCCTCCAGCTCCAGATGAGGCAGTCCCCTCAGAAATAGCTTGTAAGAGTATAAGTTAATGCCTGTGTAAGGCAATAAACAGAAATGCAGCTGGCTAGCTATGTAAAAGTGGTTTAACAACATTTCCCACATAGCAGTCTCCAATTTCTCCCTTTCTACAGCAATATATAGGCAAACCACAAAATATTACCACAAAATATTACATGTGTAATGATGCCATTATCAACTTCCTGCTTGCCTCTGGGCATGCCAGAGGGAATGCACTGTTCAGCCATTTCTTTTCTCAGGCTCTGGAGCATGGAGTGACTTTCAGCATCTCCCACAATCAGTGTCTGAGCTGGTCAGGTTATGTAAAAAAGAGCTGGGCTTTGTGCACAGATGTCAACAAGGAGCAGCAAGGCTGCAGTGTGTAATTGTATGAATAATGGGTGACTGACTCAATTGTTCTGAAAAGGCCTTGTAAAATTCAACTCTAGAGACCCAGGCCATAATAAAATGTAAAGTGCAGTTATAGCCAGAAGAACAACAGTATAAAGATGGTACTCCTATTTAACAAATGTCTTCCATGTGCCTTTCCTCTTATCTGTTTACTTTTCTTCACAGAAAGCCCCCCTAGGTTCATACAACGCTTTACTCCTCTGCAGAACTCACACAGCTAATAGGAAGACAGATGAATTTTTAACTTTTTTTTAAAACATACATCCAAAACAGCATTACAAACTAAGACCTGGTTGTAAAGTCTGTATTGCTACAAGGATGCATAAGCCCACAAGGATTTTCAGGTCCAGGGGCTGAGTGGGAAGAAACAGACACTTTATATCCAGATTTCTTTTTTATGTGCGTCTATCAAATCACGGAAAATAAATAAGGAAATCACACACTGCTATTACAATGACAGCAGAACTACAGCTTTAAGAGAATTTTATATTAATCTGACACATATCAATAAAGAATATAATTAGTAAATCATCATTTTGACTCAAGCTACCAGTAGTTGCATTAACCACAGACTTGAATCTGAAGAAGCCTTTGTTACAGTTGAAGCATTCATGCAGGCTCTTACAAGTGTACTTGCATTACTTATGATACAAATTTCACAGTAGGATCCTGTTTTGAATCCTTGTTCACCTTCAGAGTGATACTGTAGGAATCCCCTATCCTTTTAGAGATTAGCCCACCTTACAATTTGCACAAAGCAATCAAAACCATGCACGAACCAACCATAGTTACCAACTATAACCACCTTTTAAGTAAGTTTATTCCCAGGTTGTTTTCTTCTACCACAAAACACCATCATGGAGAAGCCCCCTCACAAGCTTTCCAATTAACTGACAAGCTAATGACCTGCAAGAGAATTCAGACTGTCAATACTGATTCATTCTGCTAACAAAAGAGCTTTAACAGCCATGATCTTTTACATGAAACTTGAACCAGAAATAGTATTTTCTTTTACCACCACCCTGGAGCATCATATTTCATTTTAAGAGGGGTATTCTATCTGCTTAAAATGTGCTTTACTTATTACTATCAGGGAAAATAGCTTTAAAAACAGCTCTCTGGAACAGCACTAAATTCTTGCCTGGGAAGACATCCATAGTTTTCAGTAATTGTTATTCTTCTCTGGCAGAACAGCTAATCAAGAATTTGACAGCTTGTCCTCACAGTCTCTGCTATCTATTATAAGGACCATTTAGAAGTTACTTCCCAAACTCAATAAAAGCTAACTCCAACACAGAGAAAGCAAAGTTCTTGACCCAGCTGACAGAAGGACTAGAATAAGACAGGAATTCAATTAACACAAAATTAACAGACTAAACGCAGGAGAAGAAAGGTTTTCAACACTTGCAGAACTGACAGCTATCTATACATCATCTGTAATTCCTTCATTCATGCGGATGGCCATGTAAGCCTATCACTTAAATGGCTTGCAATGAATTTACATACATAAGGATCCATAATGAGGAGAGAAGAATGGCATGTAGACTTGACACATCTTAGGGCCTCATTGTATACACACAAGACCAGAACAGGAAAGCAGGAGCTGAGGAATTACCCTTTCTGGATAACAAATTCAGTACTAATTTGGCAAAATACGGACCTCAGCTGGAGAGCTGCAGGAGGATCTGGGAATGCTGCATATTCAGGAGCCGAGGCTGGCTTGGCACATAATAAAAGACCACAGGAAAAAAATTCAGATCTCAGTACTCCAAACAAGCCAGTGCCTTTTAAGTATTTCATTTTAGTGACCTTAAACAAAGATAGGAATGAGTATGTTGAACTGTAATAACGCAGTTGCAACCTGCTGAGATGATAATGTTCATAATCAGTAATGGTATGCTGGCAAAATAAAGCAAGCCAATTCAAAGCAATGGGGGACAGAAGGAGGACTGGGAGTCAGGTGGTTTGCTTCACTCAGTCCTCTCTTTATCACAGGCTTTCCACATGACCACAGAGGACATTAAATGTCACAATATAGCAGATAATGTTTAAAATGTCTTTTAAATAATACTCCGAGAAGTTACAATTTACATGCAGGAATTACAAACACCATGGAAGTGGCTTTGTTCAGAGGAAGGCTGTCTAGCACAATACTGGGAAGAATGGCTTTCTACTAAAGGAAGGCATGTTTCTGAATGTCTTTCCTTCCACTTTGCTAGTATACTTCCCTCTGCATACCAGGCTATTGTGTATTTATGTTTTGTTTCCTCAGAAAAAATTCAAAGAATGAAAATAGGCAAAAGGCAACTCATGCTGTTCTCTACATTCAAGATATATAAATATACATATTGCTTAAACAGAAACAGTTCCTGTATTATTGACAGAATATATATACAGTGACAATAAAATGTATTCAGAATGCAGTTTCCATAACTGCACAATAGAACATAACCACATACATGGTACCAGTGCAAAATAAATATATTCTGTACTCCAAATTCTTATCTTCATACAAAAACTAAGCAGCCAGACTGAAAGTCAAGAAGATACCCTTTAACAGCAAATAATTCTTACATTAGTGTCACCTAAAAGGTAATTCTAGATCCTGTAATTTCAATTCCTACCTCCACACCACAACATAGTGCTTAAGCAAAAAGAACTTCCATTTCTTTAAAGCTAAGCACAAGACAGAACAATCTAAAATTACCCATGTTTGAATTTCTAATTCAAGAGCAATAGTCTAAAAGCATATGCTCAGACTGTATGCATATGGGAAAGCATAATGGGCTGAACCCTCAGTTCATATAAATATGTATCCCCTCCTAGATAAAATTAAAGAGTATTTTCTTGACTATCAGCAAATTTAAACTGGTTAGAGTATGTCTGAATTTGGCCCAGAGTAATGAAACCGCCTGCAAAGGATAACCTCATTCTAACAACTGCAGCCTATAGAAAGCATGACTTTTCCAACTTTAAGTCTTTTAACACAATTCCTTCTTCAACTCTGAAGTCACAAGAAGCTGTACTCTCTTAGAAGATGAAAATGCATAAACCAAGCCCTACACTAGTAATCTTGCTTTTAACAGCAAACAGAAGTTGACCTTCCAAAAAACCTTTTGTCCAGCCCTTTACAAAAGAAATCGGAAGTGTCACTCACGGAACATTTGGTGTAAACATCTGCTACAGTCTACATGAAGGCAAAAATCCAACAAAAATCGTAAGTCTAGGGGCTTCACTAGGCCTTTAGGGAAGAAATCCACAATACAAAACCAAATCAATCAATCAGTAACTTTGTTGTACTTTTACAGTTCCCTTTATGTGCATATCTCAGAGAGCTTTGAAGACAAATCAGAAAAAAAGCTTTCGAACAAAACTATATTTAATGAGAGGCAGCTTTAAGCTAGATATGAACAACTAGGACAAAGGAAAAATACGAAAACCTACTTGTACCAAAAGTTCTCTTGAGTAAAATCAACAGATTCATTATTACAGATAGCACGTGCAGTTTTTTTTACAGGGTTAGACCTACAAGAAAGTGTTGCTGGCCCTATACTCCTGCTTGACTAAGCACGTTCAAAGCTAGATGGCATTAAACGCATTAACAGCACTTTCTGTTTTCTTTTTAAACTCTCCACCACGAAGTTTGATTCTACCTAATCAAGAAAGACACTGAACAACAATATTTTCATTTTATGTGAACTGTTCATAAGCCTGGCGGGGATATGTATCTGGGTATTACCATACCAGGAAAGCAATTTTTCAGTCAAGCAAGTTCCTTTTCATCTTCGTGCAATGATCCATAGGACTTTAAACAATGTGATTTTCACAGCAGCTTATCTCTGTGTTTGGAAGCAAAATCATCCATTAAACATAAGTCAGGGTTTTACAAACAAACTCTGATTTTTTCCTTAGATAATGCAGCACACAGAAAACTACTAAGATGACAGAGCTCATTAAATAACGATAAATCCACAAAATTTCTGCTGAACTGATGTGGTGAAAATCCAATTTCTCTATCTAAACCTGTATGGGCTCTTGAGATGTGGACTTTGACACTAAATAGAAGGAGAGAAAACTTGTATTTAATTCATCTGAAAATGAAATTTGTGGCAGTTGCAAAGACTAGTCACCTGAATTTGCAATAAAATGCAAAATGTCACCTTGGAAAGCTTCCAACCTGAAAAATTAATCTGATCAGAGATGAAAATTATCAAGAGATGTACTTTGAGGTACAGAAGCACTGGACCTTCTGCAAATTTCAATCTACAGAGTTCTCCAAGGAACGTGAACAAGAACCCACAATTATGCACCTAGCTCTGAACCATTAGAGAGCTGATTTTGCTCCAGCAATTTGCTCTTTTTCTATCATGTGCAGAGCAGTTTTTCTTCATTGTTGCTCTATGTCAAGGATCACTTCAATACATACATCAAGGGGCAGAGCCGGAAGTACATTTTCCCACTGTTTTCGTATAACATCAGCTTACCTATAAGGTTTCCCATTGACTCATGGGTTGCTGGGTGACTGCACTTGTTTTTGTCAGCTCTCAAAGAGTTATACCTATACAAAGTGAACCATAACAACTCATCATCCTGCCCAGAAGCTCTTACATACACAAGAACTTTAAACTGAGATGACCCTTATTTGCTACAGTGCTGCCACACACTGGCCCCAATTACGGGAGACTTGCAGAAAAATCAGGGAACTAGATGACACTTCACAATTTTATGGTAAGCATGATAAATGAGATTATTTTTTCTTTTAATACCTGCAATAAGAGAACTGAGGCAGCACCTCAGTCTGCACAGTATGGTAGCTGGGGTTTTCTTAGATAAAAATCACTCAAACAGAAAAAATGAGTTCACAGTCACTTGAAGATGCTGCTGGCATCTTTAATGATACCACCAAGCTGAATTTTCATTGGCATGTACTGGAAATCTTCAGGTCCTGTATAGCACACCATTAAGACAGCCAAACTGGCTGTCTGTTTCAACCAATCATTTGTGTGGTGTTGTAGTTACTCTTTGTCAGCTGCTGCTGCAGAGTGGTTGCAGCAGTTGCTGCTCCAGCTGCTACCTGAAACAGGAGCATCAGACTGAAAACAAAGGCACAATCAAATAGCTATCTGCAGCAGCAGTTGATCACTTCCAAACACTTTCCCCAGACTTTTTGATGTGTCAAGAGATCCCCATTCTCCTGCTACATCTGTCTGGTGCGCACAAAAACTAGAGCTTGCCCACAGCAGCTGCGATTATTCTCATAACATCCATTGTACTTCACAGACTGTAGGGGTCTGTTCCTGGATATTGTTGTTAGCTGTTTCTCTTTCTTACATACAAATGACTTCAGTATCATACACTGATTGGGACAGCTGGTCATTTTTCCCTAAAGAGAAATAAATCTCATCATATACATCCCCAAAGGAATTCACACATATGTGGCCTGGACTTTACAGGCTGCTGCATCCCATTGGATGCTGTTCAGGCAAGCAGGGGGAACCAGATGCTCCGCAAGGAAAACCAGATTCCTCATCACACTGCAGGTGTGGGTACTCAAGCAGGTGGTAGTCATCTTTCTGTTGTGACTTTTGCCTTCTATAAAGCTGCTTGGAAATATTAAAAACTGCTTTTAAGATTGCTGTAAAATACATCAGGTTGGTAGCAGTGGCTCTGTCCTCCACATTGGAAGACTTACTCTCCTTTCCCTGCTGTGCTTCCAATACGTCCTGTTCTTCCCAAGGAAGGCCAATGCTTGCAGCACAGTAGCAGACTTTACAGAAGCCCTTTTTCCTCCCTGTAACAGGGGTCCCCACTGGCCCTGGCAGGATCAGGATAAGTATGAACTGCTAAGCCACAGAACAAAGGACTCGGCTCAGACACAGGCAACTCAATCAAGAAGCATGACACCACAGTTTCAAACTCTGGCAGCTCTTGTTGGATTACTTTTGTTCACACATTTGCAGGAAGCAAATTCTTTACATGCGATGAAGCACAGACATTGTATGCCATGCCAGGCTTTCAATACACAGTTTCTTCCCACAAGCAAGTTAAAAAAGAAACAAAGCCACTTGCCCAAGGAGTCTACCCTTCAGTCCTTGGCAAAGAATAAAGGAATGAAATTAATCCTAGGTAGACAAAATGGAGAGGAACAAACCTACCTATCTACAAAAAGAAAGCTGAGCCTCCTAATCATTCAGATCACAAAGAAAGAGGCAGACCTCTTCTTTCACCTATGACTCGTCTTAGCCTCTCACAAAAGCTTGCAGACACCTTTTTTGAGAAGGCAGAGATGATGGCCTCCTCAAAACACAAACCCAGCTGTGGGACCAGCTAAAAATGAGACAATCCGATTATCAAAGCTCAGGGTGGGTTATGACATTCAACACAAAATTCAGTTTCCCCTCAAAAAGCCCCTTGTGGCAGAGTAAGCGGCTTATACAGCTAGTTGTCCCTAGGGCAGGAGGGCTGGAGAATTTCCAAGGCAGAGTCCTCCCCAGGTGCCAGGGAACATCCTCTCTGGCTCTGCTCCTCTCCACAAGCCCACTGATACAGGTTTTGTGAAAGTGTAGCACACCAAAAAAAATGGATCAGTGGATCATTAAACAAGAGAACTACAATTAAAAAAAAACAGGGCACCAAACTATCATAATTATCCCGAGATAGAGTAACAGCAATGGTATTGGCTATACTTTAAGAACCTCATAACTGTGTTTTGGTGCATCTCATGTAGCACAGACAGACAAGTTTCCTACCGCAGAAGAAAGCTTTAAAATCCTCCATTAAGCTTTAAAAACAATAAAAATCAGAGGAGCATGAAAGGGCCCTAAGTCAGAGAATCACAGAATAGCTAGGGTTGGAAAGGACCGTAAGATCATCTAGTTCCAACCCCCCTGCCATGGGCAGGGACACCTCACACTAAACCATGTCACCCAAGGCTCTGTCCAACCCAGCCTTGAACACCACCAGCGATGGAGCATTCACAACTTCCCTGGGAAACCCATTCCAGTGCCTCACCACCCTCACAGGAAAGAACTTCTTCCTTATATCCAGTCTAAACTTCCCCTGTTTAAGTTTGAACCCATTACCCTTGTTCTATCACTACAGGCCCTAATAAGGAGTCCCTCCCCAGCATCCCTATAGGTCCCCTTCAGATATTGGAAGGCTGCTAATGAGGTCTCCATGCAGCCTTCTCTTCTCCAGGCTCAACATCCCCAACTTTCTCAGCCTGTTTTCGTAGGGGAGGTGCTCCAGTTCCTTGATCATTCTCGTGGCCCTCCTCTGCACTTGCTCCAGCAGTTCCATGTCCTTCTTACACTGAGAACACCAGAACTGCACACAATACTGCAAGTGAGGTCTCACAAGGGCAGAGAGGGGCAGGATCACCTCCCTCCACCTGCTGATCATGCTGCTTTTGATGCAGCCCAGGATATGGTTGGCTTTCTGGGCTGCAAGCGCACACTGAAGCCGGCTCATGTTCATTTTCTCATTGACCAAGAGCCCCAAGTCCTTCTCTGCAGGGCTGCTCTGAATCTCTTCTCTGCCCAACCTGGAGCTGTGCCTGAGATTGCTCTGCCCCATCTGTAGGACCTTGCACTTGCCATGGTTAAACTTCATCAGGTTGGCATCAGCCCACCTCACAAGCGTGTCAAGGTCCCTCTGGATGGCATTCCTTCCCTCCAACGTATCAACCGAACCACACAGCTTGATGTCATTGGCAAACTTGCTGAGGGTGCACTCAATCCCACTGTCCATGTCACTGACAAAGATGTTGAACAAGACCGGTCCCAACACCGATCCCTGAGGGGATCGCACAAGTCCAGGTAGATGACATCAACTGCTCTATCCCTGTTCATCAGTTCTGTAGCCCCATCATAGAAGGCCACCAGACTGGTCAGGCAGGATTTCCCCTTAGTGAAGCCATGCTGGCTGTCACCGACCACCTTGTTTTTCATGTGCCTCAGCATGCCTTCCAGGAAAATCTGCTCCAAGATTTTACCAGGCACAGAGGTGAGGCTGACTGGTCTGTAGTTCCCCGGCTCATCCATTTTCCCCTTCCTGAAGATGGGGGTTATATTTCCCTTTTTCCAGTCATTGGGAACTTCACCTGACTGCTATGATTGTTCAAATATGATGGACAGTGGCTCAGCAACTTCATTCACCAGCTTCTTCAGGACCCGTGGATGGATTTCATCAGGTCCCACGGACTCGTGCATATTCAGGTTCTTAAGATGGTCTCAAAGGTCTCAAACCAGATCCTCTCCTACAGTGGGCCTAGGGTCTTCATTCAAGTCAAGGCAGCAAGGAATATTCAAAGTGACCTGTGCATTGTCCTTGTGTCATGGAAGATAATTTATCACTGACTGAAATTAATTTAACATGAACAGGCCTGGAGAGGGAATCGGAGCTGTCAGAAGCCCTGAAGGCTTCCACGCCCAGAGCTTACAACTGGGACAGATGTGAACAACAGAGAGAGCTGTTCCAGGAGCTTTGCGTCACTTCTTCAAGTGGTGTATTTCAGTTCATGCAGACCTGCGAAACTAAGACAACTGTACTAGTGAGGTGACTGAGAGCTCTCTCTTCTTCACTCCTATTACTTGATGAAGCCCTAGCTGTGGAGGTCACACAAGCTACCTGTTTTGTCGGTGCATCTGCCAGCTCAAAACAGTAATTTTACCATGTATATCTGTAAGAGGGAAACAAAGAGAGGGGAACAAATCACTCTTCTCTCACTTATATTTTACTTATATACCTTCCTTTTTAATATTATTCTTTCCCAGGACTCTTGATATTCTACAGTAATACCACATGGACTGATAGTGTACTGTGGTTGTGAGAGGGAGAAGTATTTTTAAGAGGAAAAAGAAGAAAGATTGCCCTACAAAGCAGGGAATAGTACAAAGAAAGGAGCCCAGAGGCTTTATCCTCTCACACAGCACAGGAGCAGGAATCTGACACAGATCAGACACAAGCACACATGCTTACACCACCATCAGTGAAATATAACTACCTGAGAAGGCAAGTGGCTATCAGGTTGTGACAACTGATGTCAGAAGGGGGAAAGTCTGTTCAGAAGGGCAGAAAGCCTTTCTGCCAAGGGAGCACCACAGGCTGACATCTCCCATGGCAGAGACATGATGATGAAGCATGTGAAATATCACCCCTCCAAGTAAAAACCCACAAGTAAATTAAGTTGCATGAGAAGGTGAAAGCAATGGTGACTTGCTGAAAACAGCTTTGTGTATAGCCAGTCCAAGGCCCAGCCAAACCTCCCCCACCCCCCCACCACCAAATGAGGTCAGAAAATGTTTCATATGAATACAATGCGCTTAGAGGTCTATTAAACCATCAAAGTCTTCATGGTCCAACTCACAACATAGCATAGGAGTCTCTCCTGAAAACATTCAGGAGGATCTTGTAAGAAGAAAAAAAAGTCAGATTATTTTGCCTCTAACTTACCTACTGACATCACTTTCTACTTGTAACTAAGCACTACTAAGGTTGGGAAATCAGGAAAAAAGTGCAGACAACAGAAAAAAAAAGCTTCAAACCCTCAAAAGAAGTAAACCCGGAAGTAAAGACTCTAAGCGTATCTGTCATTAAAAATACAATTCAGTTCTCTGCTGTACCATGCAGGAACACTAGCAGCCTGTACACTGTCATATACACTTCATGATACTATAAAGCCATTTCACCCCTCTGCTCTTTGTGTTTGTGCTACCATCCTATTCCCCAGAGGATATCTTTGATACATGTCCATTTTCACAGAAATAGCGAGAGAAAACTTCATATAACATATTAAATAAGGACTTTCCTGGATAGACTGCATGTTATGTAGCAAAAAAACAGGCATATTTTTGAAAGCATAGGGTGCGATTTGTTTTGCTTCTTCTAAATACAGTTCTTCAAAATTTTGTGGAAAAGCTCATGTGAATAAACATGGCTGCATTCAGAGTTCTTAGTAATTTCACATAGCTTGCCAATCACTAACTTGCCTAGAAATATCATGTGGACAATATACTCTTGAAGAACATCAACACAATGCGTACCAAACAGTCTGTCCTAATGACAGCCCGTTCTGATGCCACTTTTCATCAGTTAATGTTAGACCACATATAAACCTTTTTTCCTCACCTTTTCCCAAGTAAACCAACATCTAAAAAAAAAAAAACCACACCAAAAAAAAAAAAAACACAAAATACACACACAAGGAACAATTAAAAAAAAACCAAAAAAGGAACCAAACAAAAAAAAAACACCACCACCAAAAAAAAAAAAAACACACCACCTTTTTTGCCTTTGGGCCTGATAAACTTCATCTGAGAATGAAGTTGCTGAATGCTTTGAGTACATTCTAATAATGCTTTCAACCCCTGAGCATTTGTATTTCACTCTGAATTAATCTGTCAGATGAGCTCCAGGCATCACTAAAGCAGAGTAAACTGATTGCATAAAACTTCAGTTCTGTGCACCACTGGCAATGACAGTACTATAATAACCAATACATGGAATAGAGAATTTCCCTATCCTCCGAAGATCCCACATACTCAGTGCAGAACAAATTCCTACTAATTAAAAATTGGTCCATGGGAGGATGGAAGAAGAGATGGATTATTAAAATATTTTGAAAGATATTTAATTGAATTTCTTTCTTTTAACCAGCATTTGGTGCCCAAACAATAGTCCAGATGGAACTGTGCAATTTATTTTAAGGATGACATGCTGCACAGTTGCATATACCTGTAGATATGGATAAAACCATAATGCCAAACGAAACCAAATATAAACATAAGAGACACCCCAGTTTTCATTGTGAAAAGAAACAAAAAAAAAAAAAAAAAAAAGGGATACAACAAGTACTGAAGAGAGCATGTCAAATAATTATAACGGTCTTATTTTATCAATAGAAGACTCAAGTTACGCTAGTTAAAAACATACTGCTGAAATTGTGTCCTCTTCAGTAGAGTATGGAAACTATACATTTTGTTACATTTTGCAATCTCCAGGAGAAAATACTTCCCACTGAAACAGAGAGTCCTATTTTCCTCTGATTTCAGTATATCATTTTTAGTTAAAACACTAACATATGTCATGGTGCACACAACACCAGCTGTTCCCACCTTTTAAACACATCCCCAACACAACCCCACTGCAAAACGAACTAAGCTTTTGCATTGCAATTTCCTCCTTCTATAATAATGATTACACCCTTTAGCTTACCAAGGGCAATTAGGCCTGTCTGGATGAGCAAAACTACACATACTGTGGCCTCAACCTTGATGAGAATCCCTGTCAAAACACAAGCTAACACATTTGCTTGCACATTAACCAGCCAGGTTTTAACCTCAGCTTCCAAAAGCCCACAAGAGCGAGCACAGGGTAACATTCCTCCATTCTTCTGACTCAAAACATACTACTATTTCTGACAAAGGCTTTTTATTTTCAAAAGTCCACCACAAACAGAAGGATAAACAAGACAAAACAAAGAATCTTCCCAAAAATAACAATGTTCGACAAGAAAAATAAGCTTAGAAACAATGCTTAGCCCAATATTACACTGACACGCGCTGTTCCTTCTGCACACTTCTATCTGGGCAATTATTCTTCATTTAAGATGTTCTCTCATATTCCCTGAAGTTTTCTTTAATAAGTTGCTATTTAGTAGCATTTAGACTAAGAAAAACAAAATAATTTGTATTTTATAGTGAGCTACAAGCTACTCAATAAAACTAATTTTAGCACAGATTGTCTTGATGCTTCAGACTAGCCCTGTGTTATTCCAGTCCTGAATGGAATTCATGCACCCAACAAATAATTATACCAAAGCACATTACAGCAGTACTTTACTGACTAGGACAATGCAGTTAGAATACATAGTATCTTGCAACCCAATAGCCAAGAGACTGTAATTTAGAGCATATCAATACTGAACTACTTTCTGCATAAGCACTGATCATTAATAAATGTGCATGAGTAATAGCTTTATTTCTCACACAGGTAGCTCGAATTTTAGAAGACATTATTATTCATAAAATAAAAAGTACATTTCCAGAAAAATCTATTCCATATTAAATATCCCAAGACTTTTTAATTTAAAATTAATATGCTCAACTTACTTAATCAAGTATCTTAACCTGTTACCTAATACACAATTGCCATTCACAAGATGTACTGATTTAGGATAGCCAATACAAGTTGCAAAAATGGAAATTCTAGCTAGATATGGACCAAAAAAATCCATGCAGATAAGCCAAACTTAAGACAGACGGGGCTCTGAGCAACCTGATCTCACTTGGAAATTGAGCAGAGTTTGACAAGAAGACTTCCTGAATCATTCTATAATTGTATGACAATGCAGGGGATACCTATAGGCATATAGGAAGTATATCCACACCATATGTCTTACTATCTGCTACTGCTTTTTCCCTTAGAGAAAGAGAGAACACAACATGACTGGATGCAAACATAAGATCACTGTACCTGAGGTATGATGGACTGCACAGCTTTAAAGGAAAGAACATCCAGAAAGTCAACCATCTCCTGGGCTGCACCAAAAGCAGTGTGACCAGCAGGTCCTGCCCGTCTACTCTGCTCTTGTGAGATCCCACTTGGAGTATTGTGTACAGTTCTGGTGTCCACAGCGTAAGAAGGACATGGAGCTGCTGGAGCAAGTCCAGAGGAGGGCCACAAGAATGATCAGGGAACTGCAGCACCTCCCCTACGAAGACAGGCCGAGAAAGTTGTGGCTGTTCAGCCTGGAGAAGAGAAGGCTGTGTGGAGACCTCATAGCAGCCTTCCAGTATCTGAAGATATGACCACCACATCAGTCTCTCACCTCTCAGCTGAGTGCTACAATTATTAATGCTTCCCACTTTCACTCTCCCAGAGCCAGGGCTCCTATTGCCTGCCAGCCTTCTAGCCTTTTGCCAGATTTCTGCTCCTGCATTACTAGATCCATTAAGACCCAACTTAAGAACTGTGATGGAACATGGTTCCTGCCAGAACACTGAAATCCTTGGCAGCTAAGAGCTTGCTCTGAGATGGTAGGTTTAGATACCATCAGGCTGCAAAGGACCTGAATGCAGAGCTTCCATGTTCTGAACCAAGGACTCCAGCTTCCAAGTGACCATGCCACAGGTGGACATCTACACCATTGCTATTAGCTCTGGTCAGAAAAGGCTTTAGGGTTTGACAAGAGCACCTAACTATAAGCTGATATAGGAGATTTAAACTGCTCCCATAGGCTGTCACAGATGACTGCCTGAGTGGGCTTACTTGCACAACCCAAACCAGCATTTATATGTCTCCACTTCCAATAGCAGAATTCCAGGTATGGTAAAAGAGAGCAGAAGCACCCGATCATTGTCCCTGGTGACAAAGAGCTTATCAACAAACAAAACTAAAACAGAAAAGTTTCATTCAGTGCATCTTTTAAAAATGAACAGAAAAGAAACAAATCCATTCTAAATTTTCATTTAAGTTCTGAAGCCACTTTCAATAGCGCCTGCTTTCCCTCTAGTGATTGTGTTATTCATGGTGCTAGCAACTCTGAGCAAGTTCCTCCTGAACCAGCACTAACTAACTCATCTTTAAATCATTTCCCAAAGAGTTAAGGGCAATTCAAATGTTGCATCAGCAATGTGAGAGGGAAAAAAATCTGAATATTCTTTCACAAATAAATATAAAACTGAGAGATAACTCAAGTCAAAGCCTGGGTTCTGAGAGACTGCTTGAGACCCTTTATTCCTCAATTTCGGAAACACAGGTATAAGATACGATTAAACCAAACTAAACTTAATTCAATAAAATATTTCCCATAACCTAATCTAAAATTTTAGCCAAACCTGAAAAGAGATGAATATGTCCTTTAAAAAAATGTTCTGCTGACTTTAAATAAAAATTTCTCCATAAATTAGCACACATGAGCAGCAATTTCTTAGGAATGTTAATATAACCAAACTAAATCCAATAAACATGAAGAGAGGTAAAAAAAGGCAAGAAATGTAGTTATTGCTTATCTGGAAGAAATGCAAGTTAGGATAAACAGAAATTTTATTTTGTCCTGGTGACACAACACTTTCAATGTTCCATCATCAATATCCCATTACCTGCCAGTACAGTTTAGGCTCTGAGCACTTGTGTTGCTTTCATAAATAAAGATGAAGTTATTTCCAAGAGGTTACCAAGAGTTGCTACTTTTCCATTTAAAGGAACCATACACTGTGCATTTAAGGGCAGGGACCTGAAAAGCCTTCATGCTGCATCCTTCCCCTGCTACCTCAAGCCCACTGTCTGAGGCTAACACTCAGAATTTATTATGATTGGAAGTTCACTGAAGCAAGAAGCATCTCCAATATTTATTTGGATAATGCCTAATACTGATTTCCAGGCTATGAGAAACATGTTGTAATTACTGCAATTACCAAGCTGGGGGTGGGAGGGTGAGGGGTGGCAGGGGAAATCCACCAGTTAACAAGAAATAGTTTAAACTGATGATAGGTATTAGCAGTTGATGGATACATACACTTTCTGTAAGTGGCTGTTTACCATAAAAAATTAAGCGCAAGACCTGCAAATAACTACAAAGTCTTTCTTCCTGAGGAAGTATATTAATATTAGAACTTCAGCATCTCTTCTTAGAAAATTTTAAAGTGTCTGAATTCAGCTTAGTTCACTGGCGTAATTATGAAGAAAACAACTGACAGCAAATTCAACGGTATTTTGGGAAGATACCTCTATATCACATAGAAGCCTCTATATCACTGACAACATGCTGAAATTTGAATACCTCTTTATTGTCCCCGGAAGATCCAGACTGAATGGAATTTGATAAGACAATGCTAAAGTGTCACCCACAGCATTGCTTATTTCCTGTAGTTCTCTCAAAGAAACACAGCCAAGTAAAGCAGTCAGTTCACAGTCCTGTGACTGAATAAGCCTATCTTGTTCTTCGATTTCTCTTCTTAGCTGTTGATCTTTTGCTTCCAACATGGCCAGTCTTGCTCGGAGGTCTTCAATTTCCTTCTGCAGAGAACAAAAACCTGAGTTTACAATGACCCCTGTTAAAGAAACCCTTCTGCTCTTAGAAAAATGCAGTACAAGTCTCTAAAGTAGCACAAATTAAGGTTCTCCAATTTAGCACATTAAATAAGAAGACATTCTTTTGTTGATATACAATAACTCTTACATTTATCATATTTAGAAACTCTAGTGGTCCCAATCTGAACACTCCACTTCCATTTCAACACCAAATTTCAGGTTCTTCTTCATCAGCCACCTTCTACCTTTAAAATACAGAGCTATTTCCAAATAAAACAAAATCTCCATTCAACCATGACAAGAGAATCTTGCTACAAACTGACAGATAACGTGATCAACCATATATCTGTCCTCCTGCAGAGTATCTCTGCAATGGTTTCTCTAGGCTTCCAATCCAACATCAGGATGTAAACTGCAAATCACTGACTGTCTAGCAAGTCCTTTTGATTATTAGTATTTAACTTAAAAGCACAAAATCCCTCCCTTGATTTAGAATGACCACAGCTTCAAACCTCAGTTACGCTTGTCATGCTAGAGTTTCAAATATCATGCATTATGGTTCTGAAGTTTCTGCAAAAGCACATTCTAATTTTTCCTTGGAAAAAAAACAGGTAGCTTGCACCCTAGGAATCATAGAATAGTTAGGGTTGGAAAGGACCGTAAGATCGTCTAGTTCCAACCCCCCTGCCATGGGCAGGGACACCTTCACTAAACCATGCCACACAAGGCTGTATCCAACCCAGCCTTGAACACCGCCAGCGACGGAGCATTCACAACTTCCCTGGGCAACCCATTCCAGTGCCTCACCACCCTTACAAGTAAAGAATTTCTTCCTCATAAACAGGGGAAGTTTAGATTGGATAAGTTTGAATCTGTTACCCCTTGTCCTCTCACTAGCACTTCACGAAGGAGTCAGGATTGATGAGCTAATAAAGTTACTTAATATCTAGCCTTGGCTCATTTGTCCCAATTGAAAAGTGAGGCACAAAAGAAAAGAAAAAAAGAAAATAAAAAAGGATAACTACGTGCTACTGAAGTAATTTAATACCATTCTGGAAATTTGATTCTGTTCCTAACACTTCCTACAGTTTCTGTGAAACTTTGCAAGCCAAGCTACTACACCCACACACAGCCACAGACTGAAATGCTCACCATCTTCCATAGAACTAGAAAGAGGGGTCTCTGAAGTGTGATCTATAGACTCAACAGAAATCAAAGCTCATAATTCCATACTCTGATTATATTCAGTCCAGCTACAAAGAAAAATTAACAAAAAAATAAAACCAAAACAACCTCAAAACAAAACCTTTTACAGGTAAATAATTAGGCATTACAAAATTTACCTTAGAAACAACCATACAGCACTTCACTTCTTCATTCCCTAGCTGTGAAAGGGCAATAAGAGTACCTAATCACCCAAATCAATGTGATGGAGATAAAATTAAGTGGTTTTGAATCACTCTGATGCCATGTTGATTAATGCTGTAAAAAGAGCCCATTCACAAATTAATAGATCTGAATCGAAGCGGGTTTGAGTGACATACACTAAAATGGGGCCGAATATTAAGTATTGGAGATAAAAATGGTATTCTGAATATCTAAACAAGCACTTTCCATCTTCAACAACATACGCAGCAGGAATCCAGAAAAAAAGGCATGTTCATATAATTAAACACATTCATAAAGTATACATACTCTGCACAGATAACCGACTTAAGCATTTATTTGTTTTTTGAGTGCTTTGCTTTCAAACCTTAACATGATTTTAATATTTTCAGTGTATTTTAAGTGAAATTTAATTCTCTAATGCTAATTTTGTCAACAAACATACTTCCATGTTTGCTGTACTGCAATAAGCTCCCTGAATACCACTTAAAACTACAAGAAACAGTCCTAGCATCTTAAAAGGTTGACTGGCTCCAAAATTTCAACTTATATTAGTACTGGCACACTAAATTCATCAATTATTTTCCTCCTTTTTGGTTTTAGATTTAGCGACAAGAAAACAGAGTGGCCCATGTTTCAATCCACAGGCATTTGTCAAGGACAGAAAGGTCAGCAGGCCAAAACCATCAGTTTTATTTCTTTCAGTCTCGAATTAGGCTTTTAGTGTGCACAAAGGACAATTCTGTCTCTGTTACCAGTTTGGGAATACTGCCAAAATCTTCACAGGCCCTACTTAACACAAAGACCTTCATACTCTGTAAAAACATAGTAATTGCAATCACTCCAATAAGCAACCTACATGGGAACAGAAAGGGAGATAAACAGAATTTGGTTTTACAAACACACTTTTAGTACTGAAATGTTTTTACAACATAAATAGATAGCAGAAGCACATAATCTGTATTCACAGAGAGAAAGCTGTTCTGATCAGGAATAGTTCACAGGCTTTCTTGGGAGAATGGAAATTTTAGTCAGTAAACTGAAATTCCTCTGCCTTCTTTTCCAGAAATGCCAAGAAGCCTTTAGTGGGCTCTTGGTCAGCCTCCAGGGACAGATAAAAAAGACTTAAAGCCTCAGCATGGAGCAGCAGATAATATTCAGCTCACTAAACACAAGCTGGAGTTGTACGTTGCGGATTTGAGTTTAGACTGAGGTTTCTATAACATGACAGCTAATCAGTACTGATCGTAAACCTCCAGCTTCACTTACGGGCTGGTGCTCTCCATGAAGCACAGATTACAGTAGAAACGTTAATAAGTAAATTTTAGATACTGTCACACACTTTCTAATCCCTGAAGACAAAAATGCAGAACCAACAACAGAGAACAGAAGGAAAAGGAAAGGTAAGTACGGGGCCGAGGGGGGGTGTTTGAACAAAACAAAAAACAAACAACGATGTTTTCAGATCACATGAGATTTTGGGCAGGAGCAATGCTTAAGGGATGCTTGGGAGCCACCAAATGCCACAGGTCAGCATTCTTCTCCAGAAGCTCAAATGAGCAGTAATTTTGATCAAATGCCCAAATAGCATGCCTGTGCAACAATGTGACTAATTTGTCCCCAGTATAACTACATAGGAATAAAGACTCACCTGCAGTCTTAACTGCAGTAGTTTTCAGCTGAATATTTTGAGGTAGCTGGCTAGATGTCTACATTATTAAAAATATATCTTTCTGAACACTGATAATGTTTAACTGTACTCTTACACGTTGATGAAATAAATTAAAGAGTACAAAAGTGAAGACTAGGATAGAAAAGACATTCCTTCATTTAAGTTACATTTTGCAATGGCCAATAGATACTTTGCTCTAGCTCTTTCTGGTTTTTATATACATATTTGTGTGTATACAAATAAACAGATGACTACACTATCAGATCCACCAAAGGAAGAAAAGTATCAAAAACAAAGAGATTTTAAGACAAGACCACAGAAAAAAAATAAAACTAGACCTACTAGCTCTCTAAAGTGTCACACTGCCAAGTGTGACCGGCAAGGTTTAAAAGGAGGTGGAGCAAAGACTTGTACTAGCCAGTAAATTGGGATTGTTTGAAGGACAGTGAAGAGAGCTAAATTTTGCAGAAAAGACATACAGATTTAAAATTGGACAAAGCCATCTTAAAAGCATTCCATTTGCCAAGCTACCGCATTGTGACATCACATGTCAGTGCAAAGTTATTGTTGGCTAATGTTAACAGCTCCATGATGATTCCTTCATCCTTATGAAATGCATCAACTATCTTCCAGGAACAAAAGCTGGTAAATCATGTATTTACAAGTCAATTCTAACCAGAATCAGATGAAAACTTACTGTCTTTGAATAAAAATTTCTGGAAATCAGTGAAATATTAAAATGGCAAATTAGAACATAGAGAGGACATTTTAAAAGATAATGAGGAAAGTCAAAGCATGCACACAAGCCACCCAACCTTACAGTTCTGCTTCTCCATAATGAGATTAACTCAGTTCCTGTGGCTGCCATCTCCAATCATCACATAGATATCAACTGGACTACAGCCAAGGCTCTAATTGCTGCACAGAAGCAAAGTCACTATTACAATAAATGTACTGAATTCTGTGTGACAGCTTACAAGCTTTTCCCCACACAGCACTGGTTCTTAGAGAACTTTGCAGTCCTGTTACCTGTAACCACTTCTTTTCTTGAGAAAGCTGGCTTCGTTTTGTGGCTGAAACCTGCATCCTCTCCTGGTAAGTGGATCTCAAAAGTTTATGTTCATTTTCATGCCAAACTTGCGTTTCTTCATTTCTAACACTTTGGAATAAACGAAAAAAGCTAAAAGTTAGCATTATTGCTGAGTACCAACATCTCAAAGGCTGAAAAGATCAGAATGTTACATGTTACCTTCAGAGCTGTAACACTCCACCACCAGAATGATTACATCTTAAATGGATATAGTCAGAGAACAAGAGATTTTTCCTTGGCATATCTTCCTTTATTATCTCAAACATTTACACTGCTTTTACAACACGCTGAAGAAGGAAAAAGGAAAACTTGTATAGCTTCAGGCTTCCCCCAGCTTTTTCATATTTCAGAAATTTATCCATCACTGCCTTGAAAGAGACAAAACTAAGGCATGTAATTTCTATCAATACAGAGAAAAATCTCTCTTAGACAGAAGTTTAGAAACTTGCCAAAACCATTTTTGCAGCTTCTGACAGCTTTTGGAGACTGCATTAGAGATCATCTGGAGTGTTTGCTTCTCGATGCCAAAATTTACTTCTCTCCTGCACAGCAAGTTCTTTCAAAATTGCAGTCAGTGGGATTCCTCACAGTGGCCAGTACAACCCTCAGCTGTAAATCTTTGCATGATTGGACCCCAAGGTAATCAGTGCACTACATTAAGTGTCAAGTCTATTAATCAGCCTCTCAAAATGCACCTGCAAACAATGCAAACCTTTCATCTTGAATGTTCCTGCATAAGGGCATGCGTGCTTGTAACGCCAATTGTATTTCTGTGTCCATCTCTATAGAAGCAAGTACATTACCACATAAAGGGTACAGATGCAATTCAAGATCTTCTTTAAAAAAAAAAAAAAAACAAACAAAAACACACTATGTCTCAAAGAAAGCTTTTGCAGCATGATTTCCACTGTAATCATGCAAAGCAAATGCATTCGTGCCACACAAAATGTGCACCACAAGTCTAGTTTAAGCACAATTAATCACACACTTATGATCCCCATGCACAGCTGTTTAACAAGCATGTAGAACAAGAGGTTCCTGTCTCTTCTGCAGACCATCAGAAGACCCACATGCTTTATTCCCTTCCTATGTGCTGAAGAACATACTGAAAAGGCAAAATAATCCCTAGCACTAAAATAAATGGTATTAATATTTAAACTAAATAGACATAATGACAATGCAACTGTATTTCTGTACTAACAAAACAGCTCAAAGGGACACCTACACTATGAGGTGCTAGGTCATCATTATATATATGCCTTAGAATCATTATAGGTTGCTGTGCAATCATTATAGGTTGCTGTGCCTCCAACCAGCCACACTTGCCAGCAGCTCTGAAGCCACCTTCTTTAAGCAAAAGCTGCATCTTCCCAAGATCTGTATGCAATAGAGATTTCCGAGTAGCTGGTTGAAATTAAGAAACATTCCACAAAAATCATAGGTTATTCTCAGAACCTCCTTGGAAATCCCATGTACATCTGCCTATTTGGTACTGAGGAAACAGACACAAGACCTCTTGGATCTCACCAAACTTGGGTGATTGCACAAACCCAGGTTTAGCTTAGGTATTATTCCTAAACTAAACATAATCAAACCTGGCTCCTACCACCTGCCCCCAATATCCTGTGCCAACACCAAATACATTCACTTAAAAACCAGTCTCATAATTTAATCAAGCAAAACAAAACCAGGGCATGAATTTCAGTTTCATGTGTTGAACAAATAACCTGCCACACGCACTTTTCATTTTAAAAGTTGTTTATTTGCAAAAAGATGAGACTGGCTTAACAACTGCAAAACTGCAATGATTTGGTCATGCATGAGGCTAGCCTCATCATCTTTCTCCAGTGAAAAAAAGAAATCTTGGGTATATTAGTTTAGTCCAGATTAAGAATCAAAATAAAAACTGAAGCCTACAAGTTTTTTTTTGTGAAGAAATGGTCACATTTTCAATCTTGCACTATCTAAAAATACTGTTGGAACAGAAAGATTTTACGTCTTGTCTACCTGTATGGAAGACAAAGGGCAGGCCTGCTGCATCAACAAGACAGATCACAAACAAAGCAGTCTGAAAGGCTACAAGAATCAAGCAAGAAAAAGAAAGGGTGTCACAACAACAAACTCAAGGTCAAAGAAAGGAGCGTGCACAGGACACAAAAGTGAGGAGGATATTCATCTGACCCTGAAGAATGGCACTGCTCTCAGACCTGTGCAAACAGAAGAATTACAGATATAATCAAAGAACAGCACTAGTTTCATAAATGTATATTATTTATTCTGTGTATTATTATACAAAAAATATATTTACATTATATAAGAAAAAAGCAGCAAACTATGTATGAAAAGGATGCTTTAGTGACTTAATTTCTGTGACAACAAAGACAACAGCACCTCTAAAGCCAAAATCATTATAAAGCAAACACATCTCAATGACAAAATACAAGATGTTGCACCCTAAAGTATTAACGAATGGCAAAATAGCTGCTTAGGGCCTCAGAAGGTAGAAGCAAACAACTCCAAGGGTATGCAGTTTGTTTTAAATCTGTCTTATTCCTAACTACTATAAAATAGAGATTAAAAATACCCTTAAAAGTCTCAAATTTAGCAATAAAATCCTATTATCTGTACTGGTTTTACCTAATTTTCATGTCTATCAAAAACTATACCCAAATGTATTGACTAGCACACTGAGGCCTATGTACAAGCTGCCAGAAAACAAAAGATTTTTCTTCTTTCATTTGTGTTATTGCATTTAAGAATAGCTCCCAGTATCTATGAAGAATCCTCTTGCTTCTAATAGCAGTAACCAGTAGCATAGCTGAAGACCGACCTAGAAATAGAGACAACTTTTTCTTCCTAAGCTAACTACCTCCCTTGGGTCATCCAACGCATCTTCATTCCCCTAATCTTTGAAGCTGTTATCCCTTCAAGAGAAGGTTGAGAATTCATTTTTGTGACTTTGTACAGTGCTGAGCACATTACTGCCACCTAACAAGTGATGCATAAAAGGAAGCTCCCAAAGATCTGTTCATATTAAAAAAAAAAAAAAAAAGAATCTATTTTTACTTTATATTTAAACATCCTCTCATTGCTTGTAAAAGAGCATCAGAATTAACTCCATAGGGAACTATTGCTCAAGCTGCCTTGCTGTTGTATGCTCAAGTTGCCGTGTCAAGGATTCAATCCCATTCCCACTCAACTAACAGTGAGAAAAGTTCCATTTAATTCACCAGTTCAACATGATCAATGCTTTTCAGGGCAATTCTAAAAGAACTGTAGAAAGAAAGAGAAAAATAAAAAAAGGGAAGGTGGGAGGGGATTTTCATAAGCAAGCTCCATATTGATATGTTAGAATGTGCTTAAAACTCTTTATTAGATTTATTCATGAGTTGTATTCTGTACTTAGAGAAAAACAGAAGCACCATTCTACATAATAGGGAATCAACAAACTTACCGATGATCAGCAGCCCAGCGCAATGCTGCTTGAACTTGGGTAACAAACTGGTCCAAAAAACTGCTAACTGAAGGATGCCTTGAAGGAAGCTGAAATTTTAAAGAATTTTTCTCTTGCTCCAGTTCTTCCAGTTTCCGTCTAAATTTATCAGCTAGAAATAAAAAAAAAAAATATAAAAAAAAAAACATGAACAGAAACAACGCACAAAAATTTACTCATCAGTGACAAAAAGGTTCCGTTTTACCTGAAGAAGAAACAAAGGTCAGTCAACAAAAAGTAAAATCCACCTCACAGACAGTTCTTCTTTTGATAAAATATATAAGTGTTTTGCTCAAGGATGAATTGCAAAGACTGCAATGGAAAACATCAGACAAGCAGGATGCTAAGCTACTTTCTTCTACGACAAGGACAAAACTGCAGGCTTCTCACCACTTTCACAGAGTTTTAATTTGGTAAGGCTTCAAAGAATTGGCTCAATGCTATTATCTGTGCTTTTTTCCCAGAGAAACAGCTCTGAATTCAATTCTGAGAAAACTCCTACTCTTAGCTGTTCCAGTTTTAAAACAGTCTTAGATGGCAGTTACACATTGAAAGTCTGACCTTTTAATAAACTGCATTGTTATTAGGTCAAGAACTGAAGAATCACATATGATCGGCAATATATTTCACCAGAAAATGCACGCGTAATTATTGCATTTAAATAATTATACCATGCCAGACTCTCTTGAGTTCTGCTTATTTTATCATCCAACAAAAAGATTTACTTTTAACTTTCGATAAAAGAAACAGTGGTCCTTAAGAGATTACTTTGACTCTACCATAACTATAAATTTCTTAGAGTAAACAGTTCTCTATGTAAGCCAGTTCTTTGTTTTCTTTCCCTGTGTAGAAATCAAAGGAACACAGTTTCAATTACAAATTATTATTTCTGGGACATACATTCTGTATAGTGCCAGTATATTAGCAAAAATCACATCCACGACAGATAAGAAGCCTGTCTGGTCCTGGCCAGAACACCTTTGATGATACATTAGTCAAATCAGAGAGAGTTGAACTATCCTGCAAATGGAAAAACCTTTACAGTTCAGTACTTTCCCCATGACCTCACTGCCTACAATTTTGCACAATTAGCATTCCTTTTTTTCCTAACATCTCAATACAGCATGTTACTATCAGAATAACATCCATCTGTGCATGCTTTTTACAGCTTATTTTCCTCAAAGGGGTTTTAAGAAGAGGGGTTGTCTACATTTGCTAGTTTAGTGAAATGATCCATTTTTACAATGGTCTATCATTCACACTGATCTCCTTTCTGCTTCTGCACTGATGGTATGGAATAAAGACACAAGAACGTACTAATGAGACTAGATCTTCTCCCTGGAGCAGCAGACTGTTCCAGGGTAGTTAAACTTCTGTTGTTATTATTAGGGTACAAAATGCTGACAGAAGGCTCTAGCCAAAATTATCACCATGCAAGTTACTGCAGGGTCCAGGCCTTGCCCCAGCAGCCACATGTACATGTGTGTGTTCTCTTCCTGAAAAAGAGAAACACGTTTTCAGCAGTGAAGTTGAACTACATCTGTAGTGTGTTTTTCAGGGATCACAGTTGTCCAATCCCTACCACAACAAGGAAACTCAAATTTGAACCAGATGAAGCTCCCTAGCCCATACTTTGAGCAGAAGGACATATCAGCACTTGCAAGTTGCACAGAATTTCAAAGACAGCCATCAAAAATATCACTGTTTAAAACAGAAGTGTTGGATTGTGATCCGTGACTACTGAATGCCAAAACACATAAAAATACCTCCTTTTACTCAAACTATCCGCCAATAAGCTTTGTATGTTAAGCAAGCAGGAGTTGAGAGAACAGGCAACTCTCTACAGCCATTTAACGTTTTCACTGTTCTCCAACATAATCATACTTACACTGTGTGTGTGCGTCCAGTTGTTTCATTCATTCTATTCTACCATCCTGGCCCTAGAAACAGGCTATTTTGGGAAGGAAAACAGATGAGGGGATCCACCTGCCAATTCATTCTCTCTCTCATTAATTCTTGGCTATGTCCTGCTTTATACATTCCAATCTACACAGTATTCAATTAGTTTCTACTAACAGATGTTTCTAAATAATTTGCTCCACTGGCATTTTATAAGTACTACTTCTAGCCATATCCACTTGTTACCTCTCAGCACTAAATGATTTTTTTATCCTTTCAGCATTGCAGTTAGGGGTTACATCTCAAGGGACTCCAGCACCACTGAGCTGAACACTGCAGCATACAGCTTTTAGTCTCCTTTCCCGGAAAGCTTGACCTGGCTGATGTCTTCACTGAGTGGAGAGATCAAGGTTCCTCAGTGCCAGCTGCAAAGAGCCATGCAAATAAGGCTCATCTCAGTCCAGCTTTCAGCGTTACAGCTCAAGAGAGATCTGGGTCAAGCAGAAGTAATAGAAGTGATCAGAAGTCTAGCAAATAGAATGTAAAAAACATGGCAGTAAGCAGGGTTCCTTCATCTAGTGGAGACAAAGACTGAAGGAAATAACTTTCAGTACTATTACACACCAGGAAGCTACAAAGAAATCCGTAATATAGTGCTTTTCACCTCTCCTCAGAACTTGGGTCCCTAGTAACAAACCTGAGTTGCAGGAAAGGAGGTGAGGAAAAAACATTATATACAGTAAAGCACTAAAACTAACTGCTGAGGACAGACAGGAAATCTCCACCAGCGCTGGTTTTCAGGTCAGACAAACATCTCTCAGGAATAGCTCTGGCACAGTTTCTAAGGTTGAAGCCAGCAAGATGGAATGTGTGCTCCTGAGATCTCACCTATTTTCTAGAATTTTTCAGCCAAAAAGCAGATACAGAAGGCCTTTGCTATTCATAAGCCATCAGACTCAAGGACATCACTTCTACCTCCATTTTAGTCTTCTAAGCATGTGATTCCAACACAGAAGAGACCTTCACAGAATCACAGAGCTCACTGATGGACAGAGACACCAAAAGAAAACACACATACTTGGTTACCTACACACACAAAGGCTTAATACTTTAACGCTCTGTCCCACACTTCACCTCATTTAATACACAGCTTACATGAAAAAAAACAACACCTCATTTGAAGTTCTTAAATGAAGGAACTTGGCATATTCAGTACATACTGTTTTACAGACAAGTACCTGGAATAAGGCTTAATTCTCTTCAACAGCCTTTTATTTCACTGTATTATGTTGCTAACTGCCTTGCATCAGTCCTACAGATACCCTACACAAAGCTTCTGCTTCACAGAATCATAGAATTGTTTGCATTGGAAGAGACCATAGAGCTTACCTAGTTCTGACACCCTGGCATGGACAGAGACACCTTCCACTAGATCAAGTTGCTCTAAGCCCTGTCCAGCCTGGCCTTAAGCACTTCCAGGGATGGGGCATCCACAACTTCTCTGGGCAACCTGTTCCAGTGCCTCACCACCCTCATAGTACAGAATTTCTTTCTAATATCTAATCTAAACTATTCTCCATCACTTTAACGCCATTGCCCCTTTTCTTGCCACTACATGCCCTTGTAAAAAGTCCCTCTCTACTTCTGTGCAAACAGCAAAAGTTAACCCTTAAATTACCCCCATCCTAATCCATTAGTGCCTTACGCACCTCAAACATCCCACTCAAACTAAAGCCACCCCAGAGTACAGGCCTGGAAGACGCTGACTAGCTGCTGGTTTCGGTTAAACAGCAGTAAGAAATGCACTGTCTCCAAAGAACATGTTTTATAATAGCTTTGAGCAAAGGAAGCAATTTACATAATTTTTAATTTGCCATATGAGAACATCTGGCTACCTCTCTACTTTTTACATATTCTGATATGTATTTTTCCCTACAAGACAAGGTTCGCTTTATCAGAACTATTTATCATAATTTTAAACACATTTAAGAAAATCATCACAGTAAGGGTAGGAATCTCATTTGCTACATACTCATATATTTACATTTATTTATGCCTGTTCTTTGCTGATAGGTGAGAAGACGATCAATGCTCCTTATTCTACAAATTGCTGGACATTAAAAAAAGTGTTTCTTCACCTAGTTCAACTACAGAGTTCTCTTTTCTCATGCTATGTTTTTTGGTCTCCAAAATACACTACAGCAGAAAATTTCAAATGGAATTATGAATTATTTAAACACATACTCTATTGGTAATTTTAAACCTAAAGTCTGACCATTCTTATTAGTTGTTTCCTTTTTTTTTTTTACTGTAAATTAAAAAAAAAAAAGCCAACAACTTTTTTCACTTTCCCTGCATGTTAATAACTTCGACATCATCGCATTCAAATTGCACCATTCATTTTTCAGGAGAGAAAGACTTACATGAACTAAAGCAATGCTAGAAAGGCTAGAAAGCGGGGAGTCTAATGTGGAACCTGAATACATCACTGAAATGCAGCTGGAGAACAGACTGGTGAGTAGGATGTCTACAGCCCAATTACTAGCATTGCCTCCTGCAAAATTACTTGAAGGATAACATGCGAACCAATTAATATCCAAACGTGACATGTAAAGACTTCTACTGTGATAAGAACTGAAGGTATTACAAGCAACTGGAGTATACCTGTGCCCTTAATTTAAGAATAAAATAATGAACCATTTAACAGTACCAACAAGATACACAGTAAGAGATACTCAATTCCTTGCAAGTCCTAACACATGGATACGTGCAAAAGGGAGATTAAAATCGGATAGCTGAGCAGCTAGCCCTTAGAATCATAGAATCATAGAATAGTTAAGGTTGGAAAGAACCTTAAGATCATCTAGTTCCAACCCCCCTGCCATGGGAAGGGACACCTCGCACTAAATCATGTCAACCAAGGCTCTGTCCAACCTGGCCTTGAATACTGCCAGTGATGGAGCATTCGTAACTTCCTTGGGCAACCCATTCCAGTGCTTCACCACCCTTACAGCAAAGAACTTCCTCCTTATATTCAATCTATACTTCCCTTGTTCAAGTTTTAACCCTTACCGCATGCTGTCTGGTCACAGAGCAAAGCTTTTTCCACCTTCCCTTCAGCCCTGCATATGGAAACCTTTGAAATGAACCCAGTGCAGAGACAAACTGCACACCCAGGCATGGCTGGCTCCATGAAGGCGTGGGGACACAGGAAACACCTGCTGAAGCAACAGGAGCAGCTGCTGTGCCACAGAGCTATGCCCACCCTACGATGTGGACTAAAAGGAGCACATCCACAGAGCAAGACAGTTCAGTACTGAAGCCCCAACATCTGCAGTACAGAGGATCTTACTTCAGACTAGGTTAAGTGTAGCCCCATGGACCAAAGGCCAGTCAGTAGTTGGAGCCCCTTGGGTAAACCTCTAGAGCACATCTTCAGACTTCATCCCACCTGCATGAAACCAGTACATGCACTCCAAGACTGCTCTACAATGTAAAGCAAAGTAAACAGGACTACTGGGAAATTCCCTTCAAAGGCTTGCACACTTAATTTTAACTAATATACTATTTGGACTGGGGTCCTTGAAATATATCCAGCTGTCAGTGGAAAAAGTAGCTCCTAGAAATGCCAGTAAGCAGGGGCTAAAGCTTTCCAGACAAGGCTATAACCCCCTGGGTTACACTGCCAAAATTTGTGTTCAGTTCATAAAAGGCTAAAGCATAATGGCTGCTACAGCAAAGTGCAAATGAAATTACCCAGCCTACCCACCACTTGTTATTTTCCATTCAAACCAAAAAGGCAACTTTGTGAAATTCAGTCCAGCTGTGCACCTGAACTACCTTGAGCAACAGCTGAGCAAACCAAACTCCTGGCTGCTCAACACCCTTTGGAGTCAGAAGTAACTGCTACACAGAATCCACTCCAAAGCAGGAGGGCCAAAATCTGTAGAGTGCACTACAACTCCCATAAGTCTTTATTCTGTGTGTATTTCTCAGTTGTTTGGCATTCAGTACGGGTGACAAACCCTTGTAATTCAATGTTTGCCTTCAATTCTAGTGCTCTTTAAAGTTAAAACAGTAGAAACCTGAAGAGTGCAAGAGAACTGGTCTCCTGCACTCCCAAGCCAGAGATTCAAGGCATCAGAGCAGCCAAAATGCACAGCACTGACCTGTTATCACATTTGATGCCACAAGCTTCACCTGCTGCAGGTAACATCAATGAGAGGGGCACGGAAGAGGGAAGGAAAAGGAGAAGAGGAATGTAGATATAGGGAAAATGTCAACAAAACACGCGTGTGTGCACACGCGCACACACACACAAAGGGTCCTGCTGCAATAAAATTACAATCAACAGCCAGAGACAAATGGAGAGGACAAAGCATCAGACATACAATAAAACACTGTACCATAATTTCAGCACACCTGAAGCAGTTTAATCTCCACTGCTCTTAATCTGACATTTGAATCTTACATTAAAGCATAAACTAACCACTTCCGTAATTTTCTGAATGTTGGAGTAATAACATTTAAGTTACTGATATGCATAACAGTTGCTGAAATAGTGGGCAGTTTTCTGTATTTGACAACCCTTCACTCACCTCTGCAACTGCATGAAAATAAAGGCACAATCCCATACAGTGTCTGTATGCATCTGTAAATTCCTTTAAACACCACCAGAGTTTTAATGTGTGGGCATTTTTTGAAGACATCCTTTCTGCTTTAGTCAATTCACAATACAAAATAAGCAGTGCCCTGTGGACTGTTTGCTTTTCATAGTCTTTTATAAACACCAAGTTTCCAATGAAACCACCAAGATGCTTACATCTCCAATATGACTTTACAATAATTTACAGTAACATCAAAAGAGACAATAAAAGGAAAAAACAAGCCGATTACTGGTGCATTTCATTTGATACCAACATTATTCTGCAAGCAGTGCTGACAGTACTGTTGCTACATATGAAATGGTACAGAAATAAAGAAAAGCATGTACTGCTGATTCCAGGTGGAATCTGCATTTTAAAAAAGTAAGCCTGTGCAGCACAATGGCATAGATGCCTATTGTGAATTAAATTCTATTCTTAAAAAGATCCCTCAAGACAAGGAAGCTAACAGGAATCAATGCAAAGCCACACAGCTCCTTCTTTTATTGGAGATGGTAGAGGAAGAATTTTCGTAAAAGCTTCCATCAGCACGGTTCACCTACATGAACAACTGTCAGCTATATATTAATACGTCACCTGTGGGCGATTCAATCTCAGTTCACTGTGGCCTCTTCCTTGTTTCAGGAATCTCTAAGCCAACATCTGCCTTTATTCACTGCGTCTGAATAAATGCCATGGCTTGATTAGAAGACAGTCCAGTCAATTAACAGTGAAACAATGCAATATTCTACAACTAATTGCATTATATTTTGAGATACCAGAAACTTTTATAAAATAAGTTTCTAAATAATAAGAAATTTTAAAATCGGATGGATTGTACCTGGGCTTATATATCAAGGATTTCCTAACTACAGACACAGATTATGTTGGGATTTTTTTACCAGGCTCTACTTAAGCACATACTGTGAATGTAAAGTGCTTTGTTCTAGCTGTCAAAGAAAGAATAGCTTCCTTTGTTACTGCCTAACCTGAATATATTGAGAATATCATCCCAAAGCACACCATATGAAGAATTATTTTTTTTTGCTACAGAAGTCCAAAACTAGCATAGATAATATAAGAAGTACTCCACAGAGGTTTATCTTCTTGCTTTTAAAAGCCATCCTGTAAAAAAGCACAACAAAGCAGCACAAAGTCTAGGCTAAAAACACCAATGAGTAGATGTAGAATTGCTTTAAGTTGAAGTTTGAAAGAAAACAGCACAGATTTTAAAATGCGTTGCATATTAAATTGTGCAATGTTTTTCCCCCCCCAAGGACTATAATATGCAAAGAAACTCACTTGCAATTCTGCGTAAGCCACCAGCACCACCAAAGCCAAAATGCAATTAGACAGCATTATCTTCCTTCTGTGACAAGGCACGCTGATGAAAAAGCATCTAATATTCTTTCTTATAGAATGGATATTACCCACAGAGAACTCCAAAGAGAATATAGCTACATGCATACATCTCCAAACCGATTGCTCTGAAAACTGCAGTGGGGAATGCTATGGGGAAACATGAAGATTTGCTTCAGAAACAAAAAGGGGAGAGAAAAGATAATGGAAGTCTTTGCAGTAGCTGAGCTGAAAACAATACAGCCTTTCATAATGAATGAGTACCTGGACACCACAATTTTGGTTTTGGGTGAAGACAGTATTTTTAATTCCTCTTGCTGCCTGCATTCCCTTTCATGTCTTCTCAAAATAGCACTCAATGTTTTCTTGTTTCCAGGTCTTCACTCTCACGCTTGTATATACTTGAGATTATATAGAGCACGATCTAATTTCTCCTTTCATTGTTCCTTCCTTATCTCCAGTGTTCTTCAAGAACTCTTTACCCTCAAATTAAGCTGATACCCTTCCCAAGCAGTCTGGATCAGTAGATGCAAAACCAGAAACTGTTTTGAGACTACTGAAGATGCTACCTTAGTCCAGCCTAGGCACTTTTCCAATTTCTGCCATCCATGTCTGTTCTAGCACCCAAAAGTCACACTGCTCTCCTTCATCCAGAAAAGGCCGTATTCTAAGAAAGCAAGCAACATAAGAGTTTACAACATCTGTAATTTGTTCTCAGACTACTTTGCCTCCTGTCGGCCACAATCTCGTCACAAATTTTAACATTTCATAGAATCATCACCGAATGGTTTGAGTTGGAAAGGACCTTTAAAGGTCATCTAGTCCGAAAAGCTTAGATGACTTGCTCAAAAGTTCAACATCCTACGTACAAAGCATTGCAAGAGTATCTTGAAATTCGCTGTTTCCCCATCCTCACTCATCCACCAGTACTTTCACAGCATTTCTTGTTGAATTACCGATAGCTCAAGAGTATTACAGGAAGAAAAACAACAATTAAGAGTTGTTCAATTTCCCTGTAGGGAGCTTACAAAACAATTTATCCATCTGCTCTGCATTGGAAAGATTGACATGAACACATGAAAGTAGTTAATATAAAAAGTATCACTCACATAGGTATATTTTTCTTACTACCGGTTCCCATGAGGCTCTCAAAATACTTAATGCTAACCAAAATATCACAGGAGCATGCAGATCTTAAGCACAGCATTAGGAAAAAAAAATAAATAAAAGGAAAAATAACCAAACAGAAATAGTTACAGGCATCATCAAGAGAACCCATTTTAGTCACTTCTTTTTATGCATCTGCATCTACCAACATTTTCAGACAACAACAAAAAAAAAAAGCAGAAGGAGTACACAGTATGGTTTCCTGGAAAGGGTTCGGCCCATTGCTGTGCCAGGTGGCTTCAAGTCGTACTCCCAGTATTCTCCCATGACCATGGATTTACAGTGATCTCAACTGAATAACCCCATTTCTTTTGCTTCAAGGTCCTCTGTCTGTAAAAATTTTGATAGTAACAATTGCTCCATAGGGGCCTCATTAGGCTTAATTAACTCCTGTGTGAGATCTTCAGATAAAAGGATTGCTGTAATTACACAATCTGAACTGCTTCTTGCATAAGAAACCTTGTATTATCCCTTTCATAATTTGACCTTTTCTTAAAAGTTAGTGCCCTTTTGTTCTTTTACAGGAGTCTGTTCCCTATAAAAGACTACTACCTCCTGGAGTCACCTCTTAATTTTCTAGTTTCAAAAGCAGATAAAGCCCAGCCTTTCTTTCCTAGTTGAACAAAAGGGATCCTGAATATTATTTATTTTTTTAAATCACTGTTCCCTACCTTCCTCCCTTTCACAAACATGCTACTATTTTTCACATTTATGATATTCTTTTAATCCTCGGACTACAGCTCTATCATCCCACCACAGAGCTCCTAGAAGTGTTTCAAGGCAGAATTACCCCCTCGAGTGCCCAGGGCATTGGTCCAAGCTGTACAGCAGATTGTCAGCAGAAGGCAGTGGGGAAAAGACCAAAAGGCCCCCTAAGGAAGTTCCACAGCCCTTTAACTCTACTTTGCTCCTCCTTTAGAGAAGCACTTATGAATGAGACAACATTGCATTGACCACCAAATGCAGACAGAGGCCCAGCTGGATTATGTTCACACAGAAAAAGAGCCCACCCAACAACAGCTACTGCAAAGAGGCATGACCTCCTCCAGCATGGATATCTGCAGAAAAGCCTCTCCATGTCCCACCCAAGTGAAGCACAACAGTGCCAGTGCACCTTCACCGGTCCCCATGCTTTAAGCTACAAGACTTTAAAATTTTACATACAGGCTCAATGCCTTCTTCCAGTCTGAGCCCACGAAGTTTCACTGCCTCCAGCAGCTTTTCCACCTCCTCATCAGAGCTGCCTCAGCCTGACAAACTAAAACTACTAGACCAGTATCTATATTGACCAAGAACCAGGGTGGATGGGGCTTTGAGCAACCTGGTCTAGTGGTAGGTGACCCTGCCCATGGCAGGGAGGTTGGAAGTAAATTAAGGTCCCCTCCAATTCAAACCATTCTGTGATTAAATCTCCTGTACCATGTGTTAACTACAAATGAAAACACTGCAAGAAATAAGTTTCTATTAGCATACAGCTTCACAGTAACTAATCTCTACTTTCCTCCTGAGCTACAATTAAATAGTACCGCTACAGTAGCAGATCCTGCTGTAAATTTCACTCCATGCCAGCATATCCACATCACCTGTTTTACCAAAGCTAAATAAATATTTCTATCCAGCCTCCCACCTTGACCATGTCCAGCAGCATCTCCTACTACTGAAATTATTTCAGCAAAATGTCTTGGAAATAATAAGTAAAGCCTACATTAATATGTCTCAACAGCAACCTCTCTAAACTTTCTTTCACCTTCCAAATACCTCCTGCAAATGCAACAGACGATAGCTGAGCTGCTTTTCCCACGCACATTCAGCTCCTTTACCTTAACTGGACAGCTTTAGAAGAAGAGCTGGGGTATATGTAGATCAGACAGATGGCACTTGCTGCTCTTTTATCAATCCTGCTGCTCAATAGTTTTAAAAAGCCACAGTAATTCACTACTTGAATAGTGTCAGATAGATCCTGCGTTCCACTGCAACTTTGTCTTCTCCATTTTCTAAGTGGAAGTACTTTATTCACAGGAAGCATCAGAACCTTCAGGCAGGGCACAAAAAGATATTTGATTACAACAAGATACCCAAGATAACTGACTTCTGTTCTATGCTTTTCAATTTCTCCTCAAAAAGCACAGTCCTCTCTCTGCTTTATTCTGGCAGATCTGAAAAACAACTGGCTTCCCACCTGGAACAGTGGGGCAGGTAAAGTTTGGCCATCCCTTACAGTTCTCTTTACACTATCCACCCTCACAGTAGTGTGTGCTCGTAGTTCCCTGTTCCCTTCCACAACCAGAACTATATCTGACCATTATTTCTTTAATATATTAATAAATTATCAAAGAAGCTACTCATGGATATCTATATATATATCTATACACACACACTCCCCATCTCTGGGTGTGTATATTTGTACACACACACATCCTCCCATCCTTTTGGAAGGCATGTCTTCCTTGCTATATAGTGAAAACTGTTTGCCTGACTTTTATTCCTCTTCTTTTCAGAGAGAAATGTTAAGACAAAAAGCAAGGTTAAAATACAGAAAACCACTGTTACTTGGTTACAGAACAATGGGGGGGGGGAGAATAAAAACAATAGATTTTACTCTGAGATATCACTATTTGATGGCTGGCTTGCTAGAATTTCAGTTCATCTGTGTTCAAATTGCAATTTAGGCAGTGGTCATTTCTAAGCAAGTTCTTTCTTAGTGATGGAAGATATGCAAATAACTTTTATCATGTTCTTTACTAGAGGCTTCACATTTCAATACATATCTTCTTCCAAACAATAAGCTCTTGTCAAGTTAGCGTTCCATCAAATCTGTCAATTACAACTCATCTGGTGCTACAGGACAAGCCGACACATTGCATAAAGGTCAAGTGGAAAAACATCCCTTCCACTACATCAATGTTATAAGTTGGTAAAGGTCACTCGGCCCAGTAACTGCCACTACAGAAAATAACTGTATAATAATCTACATGATAGAGGAAAAAAAAAAAAAGCAGTTCCTTCATTTATTTTTCCAAGACACAAGCTATCATAACTGCCACTGTCTTTCTGCCTATACAGTCTGATGAGAACAGCTTAAACTTCTAGCTTTCAGAAATATAACAAACGTAATACACAAAGTTACATGAGGACAACTTTTCCATAAAACCATGAAAATTAAAATGTCAGAATTTATTGATAGCAATACTTTACAACTCTGAAGCTCCAGTCACAATAGCAGCTCAGTGGGATATACACTTTTCTATTAAAACTCCGAAGACTGTCGTATGGAAAGTGATGATATACTTATTTTATGGACAGCTCCTCTGAAGCAGACTGAAGTAGCTTGCTTACAGTTAAAACAGTAAAATACCAATATGCTCTTGTAGTTTAAAACAAACAAAACCAAACCAACCACCTTAAAACCCACAAAAAACCCACACAAAATCTGTTGTGTATTATTTTTTAGCTCCCTGTTCCTGAATAATAATTTATTCTCTCATCAAAACATTTTTCTGCTTCTCCAAAAAGATGTTCCACTATTATTTGGAACATCAGCAGTGTGTTACAAAACAAAAATGATGTATACAAATACAGAAGTTAGTATTAGACCACTTTAATGCTGGAGCTGAAATCCTAAGGCTAAGTGAGCAATAACCCAACTTACATAGACGTATGATCCTCATCACCTGAGGAAGCCTGGGCTGTGTCATGCAATGGTAGAAGAAAAGGGCAAGGAAGATGATCAGGTTCCCCTCGTCTCACTACATCTATCCAAAACCAATTCATATACAACTCAATGTACTCTCAGTTTCTCTTAAAGATTAAAAATTGAGGACTAGCATATGAGATTCAGACCCTGTATCATCAACACAAGTCTGGAAAAGATTTTGCAGTTACTAGGAAGAGCAGTAGAAATATTTTACACGTTGGACACTAAATACAAAAAACCTTAAGAACTTTTCTCACCATAGCATTTAATCAATGCTCTGACTATTAGCACTGGACTTCTGGATTTGCTGCAAAACTGCTTACATCTTAACTGATTTTACAGGTCAGCTGAATATAACAAAAAAGATTGTGTGCATCCTAACAAGCTTTAGATAAATCAAGAAGAAACAACTTTTTATTAAATTAACAAAAAGTTAACCAGAGACAGCTGCAAGTCTGTCCTTAACATACAGAATAGACATTAACTACCTGAATGCCTCCAGAATGAGGCTAATAGAAATTATAACATCATCAAAAATGGGAATTATAACATCAGAATTGGGCCACCCCATCAATAAACATTATAAGAGAGATAGTACAGGTATCAGAGGCACAAACCTCTTTCAAAACCTTACTGCTCCCCCCAAAAAAAAATCTGGCATAACATAATAACATACAGCTCCTTTCATAGGTTTTCACTTCCACAGGGAAGGGGGGAGGCTGGAAGCTAGCCAAGGGACAGGGTGGCATTCTTCACAAACCTCTTCAATGCCACTTCAGCTGCCACATGCAAGAATGGGAGTGATGTTTGTTTTACCCTCTGGCACATTTCCTAAGCGTGTCAAATTCAACTAATAATTCAAAGATACTAAATAACAACACTATCAAGACCTTAAAAAGCCATAATGCTTTCTTTGGTGGCAAGTACTATGAATGATGGCAGCACCACAATGTCAGGTTGCAAGCAGCTGCAGTAAGGCACATCAAGGAGAAAATAAAATTATTCTCAAAGATCTTTGCTTTCTAGCTGTTCAGTAACAGACAGGAAATAACACTTTAAAGTCTTTTAGGTTAACAAAGCATTGTGTTTGACACATACCTCTTGAGATGCAGATGTTTTAACTGTAATTGCATTAACACAATAAATACCATATATCCCCCCCATTCTGGAGAATGTTACTTATGTTTGGAAACTTCATCAAGTAGATCCATTACTGTGTAAATAAAATTTTCCCTTGGACAGATGTCTTCTTCCTGAAGAGGTGAAAGTTTAAAAATCCATAATCTAAATGTAAATATTCTGATATTCACTTGTGTCAGTGGGCTTTACAGGTGTGCAGCCTATTTGCAAGCTGGAGCACTTACATGAGCAGAAGAAAAATGTTTGATTTTTTTTGTAAGGGGTTAGAAAGAAAAGTTGACAGACAATACCTTACATCTTTCCAAGCACAATCCAGCAGCACACACATACATGCAACAAAACATGGGCATGTTAAACCGCTAGAAGAAACAGAAAGTCATAAAGTGACAAGAATCACCAGACTAGGTCAGACTCAGGTCCATCCAGAACAGCATCCTGCCTGCAGCAGTGACAACTGAATGTTTCAGCATTTCAAAGGATGAAGAGAAAGTCCTACAGGGGCAGCCTGACAGCCTCTAAAAGACTGCACACACTTCTAGTGCCAGGAAATCCTATGGATCAATTCAGCAGGCTACAGGACTTAGCAGGCAGCCATACTTTAATGCAATTATGTGATGAAAGTTAAGAAACAAACCCTCAAACAAAATTCCATTGTGCTAAGTTTACAAAAATCTTTTCCAGAAAAACTTTTTTAAACAGATTTAAGCAGAAGATGCAATCAGGTACAATTGTGTCAGATACAGGAAAGAGTACAATATAAAAACGTAACAAAGTATTTGCATAAACTTTCAAAGGAAGTAAGAGTCTGAATGTTATTCCTTCAGAAAACTCCTGTAGCATATCTCCCTCTGTACAACTACCTTGTCTCCTTCATTATATCCCTGTTATTGAGCTTCACTGTTGATCAAATGCCTTTATTTTCTCAAATTCTATAGTTCCCCCTGCCGCCGCAATATTTGCACTGTTACCTAATTTATATTCACCTTCTTCTCCCACTGTTATTAGGCAAAAGAATTAACAAAAAACTCCCCGAAAGTTAGAAATCAAATTCTTTTATAAGTAGCAAAAATCTCTAGTCTAATTTAGAAATTCCCGGTCACTCAATCCAGTTTCAGAAATCTTTTGGGAACCAAACCAACCATCATCTGTCCTTATACTTAACCCAACTCTTTAAATCACTTATTTACTAGGGAAAGGATTAAGATATTAATATATCCTCTAGCACTATGGCTTTCTCGCCATTCCTAGGTTGGCTTTATTTTCTCCACATATAAACAAGACTTTGGCTTATTTACCTAAATCCATTAATAATGAGCCCTAGCTGTGAAGCGAGTACAGATATCCTCAAATCCTGACAAAAAGGATTGGAACGGGATTAAAATCTTGTTGGTGGCTGGGCACAAGGCTCCCATCAGGGCAGAGAGTGAAGCTCACTCATTGTGGTTACAGCACATGTTTTTCTTGGGAAAAAGAATGCAAGAAGTATATGAGTCGATGTAAATACTTACTTTAAAATAAATAAATAAATCCCACTGTTCTTCCAAAATAGGAAGCTCTGACAAGACCAAAGACAAAAAGTGTAGGCAAAGAGCAAGTCAGAAGTACAATCCTGTTCTCCCACTCCCAACAGACCTGGACAGCAAAGGGTAAGTTTAATCCAGCCTCTTCCCCTTACTCCTTCCTGCCAAAATTCTTCTGCAATCACACACGGAAGCCTGTAGCCTCAGGAAGGGACAGGGAACTTTGTTAGGAGTCAGGGATGGCCTCGCAGAACCTGACCCAAACCATTCAAAGCCAGCAGAACAACACCACACCATCACCACACAAATCCTTTTTACTACTTTCCAGAGGGTAATGATTCAAACTACCAGCACCTAAAATTTTGATGCAAGTAGATATACTGCATGAGGCTCCCTCCCATACATGCGACATGCTCAGTAACATGACCTCCAGCTCCTTTCACGCATTCACTGTTGTCCCTCAGGCTCCTGGGGGGCTCCTTCAAATAAAGGAATGAAGGGAAACACCACCTGATAGAAAAAAGTCAGCAACTTCCCAGTCTGGTGAAAATTAACTCATTGAGTGAAAGGGATGAGGAAGATGCACCTTGTTATCATGCCCACAATCCTGACTTCAGATTACAGGTAAGCAGCAGAATTACTACCTTGCATCAGCTCAGAGTCTGCAGTCCAGAGGACAGTTTACAACCACAGAGATGCAGCAGAGAAGTAGGCTGATAATAACCACTACCACCCCCAGGATACCACAATAAACCATTGAAGAACAAATTCAAGCCTGCTCACCAGGTGATAAGCAGAAACAGCAGCAGCCCACGCTAACAGAGACTGCTGGCTGAACAAATATGCGAGAAGGGCACAGGAAAGAAGAACATGTGACTCATTGTCTTCCCAAAAGACACTTGCCAAGCACCTTCCTAAAACACAAAGCGGAGGGAAGAAGAGTTACTGCTAGAAGATACCTTACTGTTGCAAGATGCCAGCATGGGAACAGAGGACATCAGAATGGGAGACAAGAGAAAGCAAGTTTCTTGCCTTACAGTCACTGAAGTTCCGTATATCATCCCATGCACAGGATGCATTCTTCTTCATGCACAATTCCCACGCCTGAAAGACTGGAAATCTCCATTTTTAAAAGAGCATCTGCTGGGGCTGAACTTGCACACCAGAAGTACTGGCAACTAGCACTGCAGCTGGCAGCTCCTCATGGCCAAAGTTAAGGTGGTAAGGAAATAGGCACTTGGTAGCCCTTTTGCCAGAAAGGAACCCCAAGCAGTGCATTTCTGAATGAACAAATGTAAAACCCTGAAGTACAGGATCCAGCTGGGGAAGGTAGTTCCAGCAGATTCATTTTTCTCACTGGCGTGACTCTGATAATTAACACTCCCTTTTTCATTATGGTCATTCCCACAGATTTCAGTAGCAAGTAGCTGCCTGTGCTTGGAAGCAGTTGAGCAATAAGGAAGAAAGAGGTCATTTAAGTATCAACTGAAAAACAAAAATGGCAAGAGCATCACCTGTGCAAAGACCATGCACAGGCACTACAGCACTGAACACATCATAATACTGCTAAACATACCCTAGATCTGGAGGATGTTTCTCAGTCAGGTACTCAAGGTCAAATTGGAGGAAGCAGGACAGTTGTGACTTTCATGAGAGTTGGCATTGATGAAATACAACTTTCTGACCTTACTCTGAGCTCCCACGAGCATTCTCTGACTAGAAATAAGCATTCCCACAGCTTCATCCTAACCTTCAAAAGAAACCCTGTGGCAGTTACTTAATCTCAGCTGAGCAGAATACTAACATCAAGTAAGATTCAGCCTCTGTACCTCTCTCCTGCAAGTTGGATTGGGTTGTTGCTTTCAACTTCTTTACATAGAAGGGGCGGTTGGTATTTTTTGTGACCTTTAGCTGGCCCCAGTCTCTTCTGTGTACTTGCTTGAAAGCTAAGATGACAGGTTTGTGCACTATACATCACTTCAAAAAAGACCTCTAACTGTCAAGAGTCAATTGGCCTGCAGATGAGAATTAAAAAAATATCTAATATTTCACACAGTTTTCTTGACTTTTCCAAAGGTTACCCAATGCACTTTGGTATAGGTAGCCTTTCCAGTTGCCTACCAGAGCTGTATAAATCTTTTCTTTGCTTTCACAAGAATAAGTCAAGAAATTCTGCACCACAGGTAACATTTCTCAGAATCCCTTTTAGGTAAGCACTGGAACTACTGGGTACAATGTGTGCCACTGTATTATATGACATACATCTTGAATATTAAAAATGGTCTTTGGTAATTTTAGGCAGACATACATCATATCTTCTTATGGATGGGGCAAAAATAAAGCCCATAGGAAAAAAATATGAGAAAGCAGACATTCCTTAGAACTGAGAGACATCAACTATACACACCTGAACAACTAACCATCCATAAAACAACTCTTTAGATCTTGCTACAAATACAGAAATATAAACCCCACAGCCTTACATGAAATAAATTTTAAAACCCCATTATTTATCTTTGCTAAGAACACGCTATCCTTCTAGGATCTCTACTCAAGCAGTGGGGAAGGTATACAAGCCACTGATCTACCCACACCTGTTACGTAAAGAAATTACTAAGTGCAGCAAAGGCCAGGCAGCACACTAAACTCTGGAGCAGGGAACTGGGAGTACAGAAGTTCACTTTTCTGACAGAAACAGAGGAAAGGCTGCCTCTTAGGAAAGGGAGAGCCAGGAAAGCTTTTAAGAGCAAGGAGGGTCAGTGTCTCTGAAGAACTAATTTCCCATCCCTTCTAACTTCTGAAGTAAACATTGATTTTCGCAGGCAAACATTCAGTTTGTTATTAGTTACTCTTAAGAGCATTCACTCTGAACGACAATTAGGGGCCCTTCACAAGTTTCTATTAAGCAGTTATACCCTATAAAATTAAAGCAGTGAAAAATGGGTTTCTAGACAAACTAAAACAAGCACAATGTGCAAGGCAGACTTGGCTTCTAACTCCAGAAAGGCAGGAGACACAATGCTGTTTCTGGCACACAAAGGAGGCCAGGAAACAGGGCTGGCACGGCTCATAGCACAGTCTCTACAGGAGCACACATGGAGGTAGAAGAAACTTCTTTCCATAGGCTTGTTGAAGTCAAGGTCCAAGTTTGCTTCCTTAAAGCTACAACCCAGGGGATGCTTGTCCAGCAGAACCAGGTCTGCTGCATTACCCCCCCGAAACACTACAGCTCTTTCATGACCTACACCTCCTGCAGCCTGTAACTGAGTTCCAGCTTGAATAGGAACAGAATCTCTTTTCCTCACGTGAGCAAACACAGTATTTTTAAGGATACTTCAACAAGCAAAAACCATTCCGTTTCACATTTTTGGCTTTTTTTTTTTTCCCCACAACAAATGTGTGTGCCACAAAAGAAGAAAGTCAGACACATGCAGCTCAGCTGCCTTGCTGCCCACAGTTTCTGAGTAACTCCCGTCTGTTTACACTGGGTACCATTCACACACACAGACATGCAGCTTTGCCTCCTCCTTACTTGATTTAAAAGGAAAGGGCTCCCCCACCCCAAGTGAAGTAAGAGAAATAAAATAGTTTTGCTGAGCGTGTAAGACTGCCCCCTAAATATTCAGAATGAATGGGTCAGTCAATACAACACCCATAAGTAATCAGAGCTAAAGTATTTTGAAAGCAGGAGGAGAGAAAAGAGAAATACCACTTGCATATAAAACCAAGCAGGTTCAACCAACAAGCAAAGCAGCATGAAATGAAAAGAATCAGGCATTTGATAATAGCACAAATGGCATGAGGAATGAAGATTCCATTCCTCTGCCAAATTTCCCTTCTCCTCATGTGGAGCCGCATGACTGTTTTTGAAAACGTCAAAGAATAAACGTAAGTGTGATCAAAATGAAATAGCAGCAGCCTACTGGATCCTATGCACTCCTTGATATGAGTCCTTGGAGTTACAGAGCGAAAAGAAGCACCTGAGACAGGAAAACTGCACAAAACTCAGAACAATTATCTATAGGCAGACATGAACAGACTCACGATGCAGAATAATTATACTGGAAAGCCATTCCAGTAGCAGCGCTTCTGCAGGCACAGTGCTCTGAAGCAGAATTAAATTTTAATTCTGGAATAATTCTATTTTGGACTTATTTTTTCCCCAAAAACATTTCTCATTCTCCTCAGCATCTTCAGTGTTTCCTTCCCTGAAGGATCTTGTCATTTTATAAAACATTATGAAAAATACTCGCACATCTTAACTCTTCTTGCCCTAGGCCCTATGAGGCAGGTGACACAGCATGACTGGAACCTCTTTGTTCACAACTCCTCACTATTTTCATTCTTATTATTGGTTAGATGGCACCAGAATAACAAGCTGTTGAAGCCTCCTGTGACTAGGGTGATTTCAGCTCTTGCTCACAAGTGTTTTCTCTAGCCAGGAAAGGTCATAATTAAAATACTTCAAACCAACACCCCCAAACTTCAATATGAATTTTGGTTTGATTTTAATTACTCCTGTGTGCTTAAAAGAGCTGAGCTTTTTTGTTTTATTCCTTTTGTTTGTTCTTTTAAAAGACAGGGCAGCAGATTCTCTATGAGCCTGGCAACAAAGCATGACATTTGCCCTATAAATACCAACTAGCAGATACTGCTTGCACACATTTGGGGAAGGTCAGGATCAGTGTAGCACCCTTATGTTACCAGAGCTACTTTCCTAAACCTGTAAACACAAGGCTTCAGTCAAATCACTAATGTGCTATTGCACTTTCTTCTTCCAGATCACCAGTTTGACTCTTGCTCAGATTAAGCATTGAGAAATTGTTCCCCTTGAATGGTATTTGAATTTTTAGCAACAAACCCCACTAGTAGGCTTTGCACTACATTATGGTGTACAGCAGGAATCTTTTCTCTCTGTATTCCTATATCCTCATCATTAAGAGAGCCATTTAATGTCAAATGATTCCCACTGAGAAACTCGTTGCTGTTGCTCAGAATTCATTTTGAAAAGATCACAGCTTCAGACCAGTGCACAGCAGCAGCCAAAAATCATTCCACTACAATACCAGTTATTTGCCAGTATCAGGAGTCACCCACACCCTTGAGACTGGGTAAGTGAAGGTCAAAGCATAAAACAGACCACCACCACCCCCCAAAAAAAAAGGGGGGGGGTGTTAAAAAATAAAATCCTTTCTTTAGTAAAACATTTGAATGTTATCTGGGGGGAAGAACCCAGCTATTTCAGCTCTAACAAATAGGAAGTAGTGTACATCAGTTTATGGGGGCCTGATTCCTTGCAGTCTTAAACTTGAACTCTTCTCTGTCTCCAGAAAATTCAACGGTACTGATTTTTAAAAAGGTCTTATTGTTGAGACCATTATCACAGGTCCTCCAGTCTACAGCACCATCCCTGACACTTTGGTGACATGCAACACGAGCTTTGTATGGCACCATGGCACATACCAAACTGATTTTGCTCTTCACTTCCACTGATACATTTTCTCAAGAAGTCTAATGAGCCCTGGAGAGCTTCTAGCAACCCACACATTAACACTTTCTCTCTAAGATGCTATTTCTCCTGTAATCTATCATCAGCAGGGAGACATACTAAGGCATTTGGGAATGCCAGAGGTGTGCATGAATGGACACCCACAAATAAGTCAGATCAATACTATGTTCTGCAATGACCTTACCAAAAAGGCTGTTCATCTTTATTTGTATTTGGTCCCAGCATCATGTCTGAACTACACCTCTGACCCACAGCACCTCACTTCACTCTTCATTCAACTTTGCTATACATCAAACCAATCCAACTCATTAACTTCATCTACTTTTGCATGCTTTAAAAATCTCAGTGAGTACAGAGATTTACCAGTCACTTCCTCAAATCAAAACCTACCAGAAATCCTGACCAGTATTAGACTGGTAGGATATTAACAGCAGAAGTTTAAAACTCACATTATGTGGCATTGGTTTGGATGCTCTCACAATCAGGTTTCTTACAGACTTCCTAGCTCTTTGGCCAAAGCATGTAATTGTACAAGAGTGGTAGGAATTTGAAATTTTCCCACTTCACCTTTTTTATTAACAATCATTGCCATAACCCTACCATTGTCCCAGGAAGGCTAAAGGTGTCCTTAAAACAGCACATTTGCTACCTTCACCTTCCACAGGCAAAAGATAAGGAACATGCAAAAGCTTGCATATGATGAAGGCAAGGAAGCATTGGAGGGGGCAGGCATGCCTGAAGAACTATGAATGCACCCCAGGATGAGCAGTTGGGTCTGGGCATGTGGACAGAGAGGACAGGAGTGAAACCTTAGGAGAAAGGAGAAGTTAATTAACTGGAGGCAATCCCACTTTGCAGAGAAGTTTGGCAAACGATGGAAGGTCTGCAGAGATCTCCAATAAAAGCATCCTATTAAGGAATTCAACCATACACCACCCAGCAATCAGCAAGGAGTGTTATCAGTTCCCCACAGAGAACTCACATTGGAACACTTTAGTGTTTGCTTTCAAATGGTAGTCACAGTCATTCAGCATCTTTTTAATCCCCAATTATACAGAAGTCGCATTACCATGCCACCTAGAAGTTTCTGTCCAGGTCCAGTCATTTCTTAAGCAGACAACAATTAAAAAGAGAAGGTGCCCCCCACTCCCTTAAGATGTTTATAGCCTAAGTGAAAGACAAGGGCAGCAAAATAAATCTCTAGTAGTTGGTTTAATTAATACTCATACTGTCTCCAGTGGTCATGCCGAAAATGAAAGACAATTTTCTTATCTGGAGTTAATATTCCTAAACAGCAAGAGAAAGATAAGTCTGTCCTGAATATAAAATTTGGCTGCATGATTTTTCAAGTGCAAACTAAGCAGATGGGCTGGGTGGCAGGAGAGCTGTGTCACTCACTCTGTGGGTACTGTCCAGACAGCACATCAACATTGCTCCCAAGCTCTACGCACCCATCAAAGCTCTATGTTTCCAACTGCAATACAGCAAGTAAGCTCTTAAATTATCCACAATCGCTTATTTTGTTCGGATTTTTTCACTGCTTGTTTGTTTGTAAAAGACTAGCTTGGCTGTCTGAGAACAGCTTGGCTGCATCACAGGCTGAGAAACAGAGCCCAACTATCACAGGAGGGGTAGCCCGCAGTGTCAGTTTTAGACAGCAGATGGCCAGGAGTAGAGAAAGCTTCCAAGCACATGGCATGCCAAAACTTCAGCAATTTTCTTTTTGTCAAGCAGCTTCCCGAAACACAAGATGTAGCTGAACCTTTTCCTGCTGGCCAAGATTAAAATAAGAGAGCATAGTAGCATCTCACAAAATACTATCACTTCCTAAAAATATTTAGGCTGCACGGTCTAAGCAAGATACTACATGACTACAGCAGCTTCCGCTCCAAAATATTGGCTAAGGAATTAAAGATGCAGAAAACACAACTCCATTTTCAACGTGAGGGCATAAGCAGATCAACAGCAAGACCTTATTCTACCTCAAAAACACACCTTTACAAGACAGAAACTGAACAACTGGGTTAAAATGAGGATTCACATTGAAAGCATTTCAAGAACTTGCCAAAGATACATGTGCTACACATGCAATGAGTAAACAAATACAAGTGAACGTATCCAGAAATGTACACCAGACCTCTCTCTCATAAACACGGGCCATTAAAATAAAATAATAAAAAAAAAAAAGCCATTCTTTTGGCATTAAAAAAAAAAACAACATCCTGAGTTTTCCAGCTGCTACCTGACAGCAAGATAAGGAGTTTCAAACCTACAAATTGTGAAGTGCTGTAATCCTGCACAATAAATGGATACGGACAAAAAGTGTTCTACCTTTCCATTTCATACTGGCGTCTTCAAGAAACACAGAAAAGGTAAAAAAGTTGCAAGGCTTGTGCTGCCTTTGGTTTTTGGTTTTTTTTGAAAGGGAACCCAGGGCAGAAATTAGGTCAAATTTATACTTCACATAAACACTTCATTTCCTTAACCACCTAAAACCCTTTTATGGAGGCTAAGTCTGTCAAAGAAAGATAAAATAAACAAGACCCATGCAATGAAGACTTGATTTTGAGAATTTGTACAAGCCCTTCCCCCCATCACCTTAATAGCTTTACTGGAAAGTTATAAAAATGGAAAATGAAACCCAAGAAGACTTACCCACAGATTTCAGGAACTTCTACAAGCTTGTGATGGAGCAAGGTTCTGACAGTACAGCACAACAGAAAGCCCTATTTGTCTCATCCACCCCAAACATATTTCCAACTCAATGGCCTGCAATTGCAAGTTACAAACTCACAGCAAGTCTCCTGTGTCACAGAAGCTCTGCTCCTCCAGTGTCCACCCCATCACCTTTTGGTCCACCCTACCAACCAGTAGCCTCAGATGCAGAACTTCACTCAGCTAGGTTTAAGGATTTGACTTGCACAGGTATGTGCCATCCTGAAACAAGCAAAATCCAAAGTAGCACAAGCAGAGAGGAGAGGTTAAAAAAAAAAAAAGAAAACAACATAGGCTATTTTCCTGCAGAGCACACAGTGCTCTGGCACAGTCCATGGCAGCTCACCAATTCATATAGCCCAAGCTTTGATATCTCAGCTAAAATAACTGAAGGCTCACATGACATTAAATGTACCTATAGGTAAATCTTCATTGGTAGGATAGGTTTTGCCGTAACAAGCATAAATGTTTCTGTCTTCTAGCTGCCAAATGGAACAGAGGGGGAGTTGCTCCGATCAACTCAACCTTCGCTAGAGAGCCCTAACTCTGAACATGATCTGTACAGGGAAGTTACCCTTCCCTACCAGTTGCAAGCAATTAATCCATACACTCACATTCCTACAAACAAGAGTTTAAAATTGATAATAATTTATAAGGAAAGATCAGTAGTTCAGCAGAAACTTACTTCTGAGTAACAAGATGGCATATGAACCAATGACAGAATTCAGAAGCAAGACTCAGTCCTGACAGTTACCCATCCATTTGCTCCTTGTACCAGCCAATGTTGAGAAGTTCGAGCAGCAAAGAACAGGAAAAGGAGTTTAAATGTTTGAACAATAGGCTTGCATTGAGCAAAATACACCTGCTTCCACTGTAGGCACAACTTATACAGACACAAAATAAGCTTCTTCTTTTCTTCTTCTTAACCTCCTCTATTCAGCAGTGCATTTAACCTTGGAGCTGTCAAGCTCCATCATGAATAATGAGCCATGACAACACTCCAAGTGATCCTTGGAGAACAGATCAGTTTTTACTATATGCTATGCAAGGCAAAACACTTACCATATTCCCATGGTACCATACCTGCTTTCAAAATATACAGTAATGTGGCCATCAAGAGGAGACTACAAGGAAATACAGAAAAAATAAGCTATTTCCTGATATTTCATCACCTCAAAACATGGAACAAGGAATAAAACATGTAACATCCTAATGGTTCTTTTTTAAACTTAAACCAAGAGTGAGATTTGTCTCACTGAATGCGCACTTCACACAAACGTTTCACAGCCAAGGAACATCTGCATTTGGAACAACCCATGGTGACTATAGTATGACGATGGGACCCTGCAGGTCTTGCAGCACCGTGCTCAGGGTCCTCTAGCAGATGAAGATGAACACGGCACAGAAGAATATCCTCTGCCCCAAGCAGCCCCTCCAACACTCTCAGAACAAACATACACACACACACCCTCCATACATGAGGCTGCCAGAAATATAGGAAGAAACTGTAGCTGCTTGAATGACTGACAGTCCCCTACATAAACACCCTAACCATGCTGGCAGGTCTTTGGGAAAGCACAGCACAGGTAAGCATCCTAGTCTTGTTGCCACAACCAATAGCACAATGCATCACTTTCCATCCTCTGTATGGGCACCACTTTACTTAAACTTCAGTTTCAAAAAGTTACTATAAACTAAGGGAGCTTTCAAAAAGCTCTATAGAGCAAGAAAGCAGCAATATCAGACAGTAGAGCCTTGGGTTTCATTAAGTTGCTAAGTTTGCAGATTCAGACTGCAGAAACCAGTCCTAAGCACTTTGAGGAGTTTTAAGTGCTAACACACCTCCCTCCCACTGAACTGCTTTTAAAACAGAGCCCTCTCTCCAGCAAGACTGGATGGCTCTTAGTGAGCCAAAGTCAGAAAATCTCTTGAGTTCTTGCCAATAGTTAAAGCAGAAGAGCCTCTACCACCGAAGTGATAACAGTTACATATAATAATGTACTTATTGACAACTTTGTTTTCCATTTGGGGGTATAGCTACCCATACCCTGCCTCCACCTGCCCTCCTTCCCCTCTACTCACATCTTCCATGTACAGGGCATTTTGCAGCCACTCACATCATACCAGATCTCCCCTTCCCCTGCAGCACTCTCAAATCAGCAAAACCTGTGCTATCACCACACACAGCACTACCACCATCTCCCATTCAAAACAGTTCTGCTCTTAACAGAGGACTCACTCTATACTCAAAGAAGTCCCCCAAATTATAAGGGCAATAATTTTCCTCTTAGCATTATAGTTAAAACTTCCTCAGCCCTCCACATATACCCTGTCAGTTTCTCCCACTCCCTGATAATATATTTCCATTTATGTCCCACATCACGGCTCTGCATGTTTAGCAATTCCATTCCATGCTAGCAATATTTGGCAATAAGATCCCTTTAAAGAAGGCTAATTACAGATTCTGCTTGAACAGAAATTGGTACTGGGCCAAACTGTAAAGTCCTTAATGAGCTTTCAAACCTCACTTTATGCCAGGCAAGACTTTGTTCTCCACTAGGAACTGTGACATAGCTCTAAAAGCAAAGGTGGAAAGCTTGCAACTGCAAAAGAAGGAAGGAAGGTCACAGCTCCAATTCTTGCAGCATTGCACCTTCTCTATGCAAGTCTTTCCCTGGAGATATGCTGCCTGTGATTCATAAAAGAAAACAAGGAAGCCAGTTCAGATACCATGAACATAATGAGAAGTAGTCATAAAAAAAATGGCTGACAGTTCTATCAGGCAAGGAACAAAGACCAGTATGACAGTAAATGCATCAACGACTCGAAGGACTGATAAAATTAAGAATGCATGGTCATGTGCATGCATGGAGCAAGGCATTTCCTGAGAACACTTGTGTGAAGGTGGAGTTCTAGTTTTCAAAAGGACGGAGGAACATAAAGCAAAGTCTCTCAAGCACCTCAGTACCTAGTCCTGTATCAGGACAAATGTTTTCCGCCTATATATTCCAGTCTTAGCACAGAAAACAGCAATCTCGCCTGTGGATGCTCCTCTCCACCTCTGCATTGCTGCCACTTCTGCTGTCTGTAAGCTGTGCCCACAACACATGGTGAAATTACATTTCAGCCAGACTGGTTTTCTGAAAGGAATTAATGCAAGACTGCAAACCACCCTTCATGCCACCTGCCTGGTAACTAGGGTGGAAACTGCAAAGGGTAATTAATAAAACAATGGTTAACATAAAGGTAGTCCTGTTTTGAAGATACAATACTAGCACTCAGAAAAACTACATAACAACTTTCTGTGCAAACTTAGGCAAGTCACCGTTTTTCACTGTGGTCAATGACTATGTAGCATCGCAGGCAGATGTGGCACCTGATACAGTAAAATACTCCTGTCAGAGTGTTATGACTGCCCAGAAAATCCCAGCTGGAATGTGTAGGAACCATGCACACTGAGTACACAGCTGTCAGGAAGTCTCCAACTGGGAACTCAACCCAGAGGCACTTAAAAAAAAAAAAAAAAAGAAGAAGAGTTACGAGCACTACACATGTAAAGCATACACATCAATAATGTTTATTTGACAGAGATTAAACCCATGAATATCTATAACATCCTCAGCTTTTGACATAGCTAAATGTTCTCCTCACTGGAAAAGGCCACACTAAAAGAGTGACTTGTGACAGTAGCAGAGTTTTCTCCTACATACAGATGAGTGTTTAAGAGGCCAGCAGAACCACTCTTGTAAAAGGGTTACACGCCTACTCCCTGGACAATATTAAAACCCACTTCTGTCATCTTGAAGGACACCTCTGGGAACAGGGAAGCAGAACCTTGGTAGAACTGCAAAGCTTCACACATTGATTTTGAAAGGCAAACCACAAACCTAACCACTCCCCAATCCCCCAAAAGCTGAGAATAAAAAAGCAGCAGAAAAGGAACTATTTTTCTCCAGCCTTATTTCTCTGATGTACCCATGCAGATTTTACTGAAACATTTGCAGGGCTTCCAACTGAAGACAGATGAAACAGGAAGAATTTAACCTAGAACCTCAAGACTATCAAAATATGAGTACCTGAACACAGACTACCATGAAAAATAAGAAATCCAAGATGTATGTTAATAGGCGCTCTAATTATTAACACATGCACACACAGAGCTCATCAGAAGTGCCAAGGCATTTGAAAGGAAAAGCACTGTTCAAACACAGGTATCTGCCAGCAGCTGTATCATCACCATATTCTCTAGATGGTTGGTTTGATTCAATTCAGCAGACATCAAGTTAATCCCACAAGACAGTATCATTCACTTTTATAATAGCTACTGACCTCATTTCTGTGTTTGAGACCTGCTGTAGTGTCATGACTAAATGTAGCAAGCAACAAATTGCACTGTCAGCAGTCAGTGTGTGTCCTTTCTCTTTTCAAACCTTTCATTCATTTCTGCATTTTTTAAAGCCACTCTGCTTCAAAACAGCTGATCCAGATGGTGGATATTTGGATCTCAATGTTCCCACATGGTGATGTGACTCAAGAAAATAAAAAATGTTGCTACTTCCTGCTGACCGACTTCCTTCTTTGTTTCCTGCCATACATCAGAATAAACAATACAGTTCATTGAACTCACCTTCCACACCTACCCACCACTATGTAACAAATGTAAAATAAAATTAATAGGGGAAGGAGGGGGAAGGAAAAAAAAAACACAGCATAATCTAGTGGGGGAAGGAGGGAGCAACTCTCACCTTTATCGTAGTCATCTTCCTCTACTGCTTTTTCCTGAAGCCTCTGGAGCCGCAAGATCAAGGATTTTATCTATGCAAAGAGAAAGAAGTTAATGATGAAGAAGCTGCATTTGAAAAATACTTACACTATTAACCTCTACATCACATCAATTTAATAGATTACTAAATTGCTAGAATGACCTTTGAGAGTTAAGCCCAACATTTGTTAAGTGGACAGACCCATTTGGAACTCAGCTGAACTGCAGCTACTTGAGCCAAGCAGGGCTTCAGTCCAAAAACATACAGAGAATAACAAACAATGTTTCTTGAAAAGCAAAAGAGATCATGTGATCGTAGGATATTTTTCACACTAAATACACCAAAGTATGGACTACTAGAGGATTCTGTCAACATGTCATCTACTTCAGATCACATCGTGCTCCATGTGCTCTTGAGCCCATCCTAACAATTTTTGCACCACATGAGTTTTGCACAGAACAAATCCAGAATTTCCATCTGAAAACCATTTTCTTCTGCAAGTAAAAAAAGGAAACATAGCATGAATGTTTTGGAACAGGTATACTCATGTTATGGCACAGAAAACTGTGCCCACATGAAGCTTATGAAGTTTTATTAAAACATAACTTAGGCTCATCTACATAACATTGACATTTACATCTTCAGAAACGTTCACACTACAAACACTAGATGGGGGGGGGGGGAAAGTCAAACCTTTCACATCCAAAAAAGAAACAGAAATAAGAAATTAGAAAAGCTATTACTGCTTCTCATTTTTAACATGAAGGATTTGGACAAAAGTATTAAGTTTACTAAAAATTTGTAAGGCCAGGGGTGCATTTAAAGGCCATTACAAGTTTTTACCACATAAGAATTTGGTAAGAAGGTAAGTAGTCCTCATCGCCATGCCAGCCACAGCCTAACATGGCTACAAGTACATGATTGAGAAATGCTTGCTTCTTATTAAATTTACATGTGGTCTGTACCAAAGATACCATTATTAGCACTGAAAAAGGTAAGCCTGGAAAAAGCAGCAGCATACATTCTCATAGCCCAAAGCCTGAAAGTGCTTGGGAAAGCATTTTTCAGCACAAGAAAGTCTATGCTTCAGATATTTCGCATCTACAAGAGATTTCACTCCTCCCTGAAACTCCTTTATATTTAAATCTCTACATTTAAATTCTAAACTGCATAGAGGAAAAATAGATACAGCCAGCTAACAACTTACTACAAACATTAAGCTATCATGACTACACAATCAACACACAGATTAGGTAAGACATTTAAATTAACCATATTCCTTCTAAATATGGTATGTGAAAGTCAGAAAATAACTATAAAAAATAAAGCCAGAAAACAATCAAAAATAGGCTACAGGATGCCCCAGAGGGAAAAAACAACACTGCACAACATTGTAAATACTCCCTTTTCCTCAAGGGTTTATTTTAGTTTTCACATCCTGAAACTCCAATCTTTTTCTCAGAGACTGGTGAGGAATGTGGAACATATCGAAGGGAGGAGCCATGAATCCTCACCATACATTATTTTCTGTATTTTATAACATACTTTTGATAGAATTTTAAAGAAGCCTGCAGTAGGAATTATTCAAATGACTTTTTTTTTCATATATATGATGTGTAACAACCATCTACATTGAGAAGTCAGCTTTGCGGCTGTTTGCAGTGTTTTCTCCATCATGTACTCCCAGTGGCAGGTCATCGAAAGACTGCTTCAGTACCACAGTCCACACATGCTCACGGCAAACTGACTGATGCTGTCACAGTAAAGTGCTTTCCATTTGCAGGCTTGTAAGATGTTTGGAGCTCATCTAATCAAAGAGCTACTTCAGCATGGCATGTCCTATATTGGCACCATGTGATGGCCAGAAGTACAGAAAAAGCATAAGCGTAACAACCTTGGTATTGCCCCCTTTTCAGGACTATATTTGCTTTTGTTCCTTTCTGAAAGTTTGAGACTTGCCCATTATCATTACAATAGGAAGGGGCTTCAAATTAAACATAACTGGCTAATCAAGGGCGAAGATGTGAGAGCACAAATACCCAGTTCTCTGTTCAATGAATTAATGACTACAGAAATGAAAGACAGCAATGTTTCTTTTGTACCTACCAAAAAAGCATGCTGAAAAGATAGAAAAATAATTTCCTATTTTGATTATGGTTTATATTCCCAAATTTGCAGTGAATTAATTTCCCAAACTGCCCCAGACTTTGGGAACATTGTCATTCCAGGCATGAAGCCAAAGAAACTGCTCCATAAAACTGTGTGTGAAGCCTAGAACCTAGCTTGAGTCCTAGATGCATCCTCTATGAAAAGTAAATATCAGAGAGCACTGTAACCCCAGATTAGACATCAAAACAAAAAACCCAACCACCCACTTAGGGCACTGTAAACAAAAATGAAATAAAGTCAGTATTTGCCTCCTTACTGCAGGTAAGCTCAACATAGTTTCCCTCCAATGCCCACCCTGCCATCCTAAAGGCTCTAGAGCAAAGCATAGCTAATCCTTCTTAAAAGTTTCCCTTCCCACAAAAAAAAAAAAACCACCACAGTGAATGAGACTGCCTGTCTGTGTGATAGGTATACACATGGGTATACACAACTGCAAAAACAAGGACTCCTGACTCAACAGCCCTGTATTCCTCTGGGGTGAAAGGAAAAAGAAAAAAGGTTCAATTCCCAGTTGAAGTTAGAGCAAGGCCTTGACCCTCATTTTTCTTCATGGGGAGATCACCCATCATTAGTTGACAGGTTACTCTCATGGCTGCCTCACTCCAAGAACTTGGCTAAACTTACACATTTCCACTTAAGAAGTTTAGTGTTGCTAAATCATGGTGCTTCAAGAAAAGAGTTCCAACCACCCTGAAATTTCATATTACACATACTCCAAACTGCAGACAAAACAGCCATCTGTGAAAGAAAACAGTATTTGTTGAATACAGAAACTGGTGTGTGACATATCAGAAATAAGAGGATCAGTTTCAGTCAAACACAGGAATAGGGTACTATAAAATACCACTTTTCTTTTTTTAAAGGACCAAAAAGAAAGCCATTTCTCACTTTTATTACGCAGAGTGCTACTGTAAACCTTCATGAACAATTGCCATAAAAGCCATTAACATCCCAACTCCTACATCAGCTTTGACTTTGGCTCTATAAATACAAATGTTTTGAGGGCCAGGGGAGGAATAAAAGATGAAGTGAGAATACCAACCTTTAATGTACTACGGTTGCCAAGCAGGCAGTCCTGTAGCACTGGTTCATATTTTTTTATCAAAGTATCCCAGCCATGGTCACTAACAGTAAAACTACTTTCATAGCCTGAGGTAACAGAAGAGCCAGCAGATGCTGCATCTGAGGAATCCGTAGAATATGCATAAATTGCATCTGTATCTGAGAGAGAGACAGTCTCACAGTCCTGCAGTTTATCATTCACAGTGGTCTCATTTTCATACTTCAAATCCTCACAGGACCTGGAGAAGCAATGTACAGCTCCCAAGTGCTCATGAGTGTGCATCATCTCTTCTGGCTTCTGTAGATTTCCTGCAGTGCTGGGATGTCGAACATACTCGGTTTCCTCAATGGTTGACTTGCCTTCAGCATCTCTTACTCCAGATGCCGAGTTCAGGGAGAGCTGTATGAAGCTGAAACTTGAACTAAAGCTATCGTGTGCCCCAACAGAACGAGAAATGACATCTCTGGTTTGATATTCACAGCTGTTATTCACTTCTGTCTGATCCAAAGCACACATGTTTGCAGGCTTGCTCATTTTAGCACTGCCACTTTTCTGCTGTGTACAGCATACAGCAGAAATATCTCCTTTGCTTGCTGCTGCAGTAGAGCAAACCATTACTGCTGTGTTTTCTGATTGTGGACTCTTGCAACATGAAAGATTTTTGCGGCATCCTGGCATATTTCCAGTAGTGGACAACATTGTTACCCTATTAGCAGGAACTACAGAACTACAGCATAAGAACTCAAGGTTATTTTGGCATTGTCTGTGCAGAGAGCAGCACTCAAGGTGTTCACAGTGCTGCTTGCCATGTCTGAGCTTTTCTGGGCTGAATGGTTTGCAGGCACTCAGGGACTGAAAATCTACCTGTTGCTGAGCTTCTGGCCTCATGTATCCAGGTCTTTTTGCCAACTTCTTTCTACAAAGAGAGCCTGCAGGCATGAAGTGCTCCTGACCATCTGGGGGAGGGGAAAAAGAAAAAAAAAAAAAAGAAAGAATCATTAAAGCATTTCCACAGTTTCCTAGGCGTAACATATTGCAGCACCTGAAAATAATCATTTCAGGAATTTCACACAGTGCATTGCTTTCTGCTTCAACAAAACAAAGACACTGACCGTAACGCTGACAGAGGAGAAAAAGGTGTTGCCAGAGAATGCTGTACCTATGCATTCACTTCCGGAAGAGTTTGAACCTGCTTTTAAGCGAACTCACTAATGTAACTGGGACACAAACCTGGGTACAATGAGTTGCATCATCTTCCCTATTCATAGTACCACTCTTGTGCTTTTTCATTCTCAATTTGCTTAGCAGCAAGGTAAAGCACAGACCTGGTTAAAGTCTCTGTGATCCAGAATGATTTTCAGACTTACGAGGACATCTAGGATAGGACTGAATTTCCATCAAAAAGATGAGAACCATCCAAAGAAATTTTGTGCATTATCTGTTGTTGCTCACATCCAGTTTCTTGTGTTCATATCCATGTATTATTAGTACAAGCAAGTAATTCAGATTCTACTTCCAGAACAGATGCAACTCTGTAACAGTCTGTAGCTGTAGATGTCAGTCTAATGAGACATTTTATACATTGTCAGTTAGCTTTACTGTACTACCTACTGTCCAAAACACAATGCTAAATGAAAAGGCTTGCACGCAGGACCATCAGTTCTAGAAAACTTATGCCACCATGTAATTGGTAGCATTACTGCAGTATTGATATCATTAAGAAAAAGGCTCAATAGCTCAATTTCCCCACACATACCTTACTTACATAGATGAAAAGGTAAATTTGCTGTTTGCAGAGTAGAACAGAAAGAAGCAAGATAAAAATAAAAATAAAAAACAAAAAAACAAACCCACACCATACACTAAAAGTGGGATCTCAGAACGCGGTATCTTGTCTTTGTTTTCTGCACATTTCTATTAGAAAATATTATGGGTGAAAAATTGTATGGTGACTACTTTCAGTTTCACATAGGTTTACTGCTGCTAGTCAAAAGGTATTCCCATTCATCTGTCCTGCACACAATCAATGAGAATACAAGCCCGGTACCATGATTCATTTTGCAATATAAAAACATATTGACTGGACCTGTTTACCAGAATCACCCTTCAAAGAGCTCTAGTGACTACCTGAATCACGCCTTCAATTACCTGCCTTCTACTCACTGAAATAGAATCAATTGCCCGAATCTCAGGGGATAGAAACAGTCTCATCACCCACACAGAGCTCTTCCAAAAAACCACAAGTTTCCAATCTTCTTCTTTACATGCAACATATTTAATATTCATCCCTAATTACAATCCTTTAACAATTTTTACACTGATGTATGTGCACATGATCTAAACCCCTTGACAACTCCTAATACAGGTTTCATACACGCCTCAATACAATGACGCCCTATATAAAAATTTAAGCATTGGACCTGGAACTTCCCAGAAGAATTTTTTCAACATTCACTACACTTTTTCCAAATAACCTTCAACAAAAGCAGTTTATACATTTTCCACATACTAGAATAGTGGCACATCTCACCATGGGACTACAGTTAAGCTTCTGTTTTCTGCTTCCTACCACCATAAATTAGAATACCGCAGCTGCCTCTTACACTGTCTTTTGTCAGAGGAAAAAGCATCACAGAAATCAGAAATAAAAAAGGTCAGGGAGTCCATCAGCCTGTCTACTATAAAAAGACACTGAAATGCTGTACTGGGAGTAATTTAATAGAAGTCATAACAAATAGGAACCGCTTCTGGAGTAAGGGAACAAAAACTGAACAAAATGTTCTTTAGAATTTAATTCTTTTAATTTATATATAGAATAACAGCCTAAATTTCCTTTCAGCAGAAGAAATCAGTCATGCAGAAAAGTCATTCTAAGATTGGATATACTTTATCACCATTTGCAAAGACTAGCCACAGGCCTCATCTGTAAAAATGGAGAAGGTTCTCTGGTTTAATTAAAATCAGTTTAAAATTGTTCTCACTAAATCACTATGAATTTCTAAAGCAGACAGATAATCACAGCTCTTTAAAAACCAAATTTAAACTAAGCTAATATAAGTAAGGATTAAATTGGCCAAAGCATTAGATATTCACACAAAGTGAAATGGATGCAACTCTACAAATTCTTGGAGCCAAAGTGGTACAATTGCAGTACTCTGAACTAGTCCACACAAAACTCACCCACTTCTGTGCTCCCCTAGACAGGTTTACCATTCAGCTCCTTTACGGACTCCAGGTATGCCTCCTGGCAAGTCCAGCAGCACGAATCCCTCACCTGCCTACCAGAGCAGAACTGCTGCCCAAATTATACTCAAGATTATAGCCCAAGCCACAGGCTGTTCAGCAGATGTTACAAGTAGAGGACTGCAGGTCCTAAGACCCAGAGCAACTGCACCCAAGCTGATCAGAGCTGCACTCTGCACAAGGAGAGAGGACAGACACAGAGCTGGGACTAGCACCTCAACATGAACACCCACACCTTCCCCAAAGGATGATGGAGGGAGAAGGCAGCCATAACCTCATCCCTGATTCCAGCTAGAGAGCAGTCATAGTGCCCTAAACCACCCTGAAATCCAGCCAGGATGCTACTATGGCTTTGGGTATACTGTGTGCTGTTTACCATTCTGCCATGTCCCTTTTTTGAAGATTAAAATAATTTCAGTTGTTTATCATCATGTATCTGAAATTAGTTATGGAGACTTTGTTTTTCTGCACAGACTTCCAACCATAGCTTGCTTTGTCTGCACATCAGATACAGAAACTACACTGAACCAATTCAGCTAGCTTGCTAAAGAAAAGCAGGTCTCAAGTTTTTCTTGCAATTCCCTCAGTTTCAACCACAACAAATAACTGATGACAATTAACTCCAAGGCTATCAACACACTTCCTTGGCAGTACCTTGACAGTCAAGCAACTGAAGAAAATTAAAATAGCCTGATGTTATAGCATGCAGTGCATTGTATGAGACATGCACCTGGGAAAAAGAGTCACAAATGGAAGAGAACAGCCTTTCAATTGTAATATCACAAACTAATTTTTAATACACGTTACAATCCTAGAAGATGATGCAATGTTCTAATGTCAGATTATATGCAAATTGATTCAAATACAGATTATGAAAGCCCAGAAATAATTAAAAGAGCTTTTTCACCATAACAAACTTTCCTGATGACCAACATTTCATAAAATCTAACAGCTCGGAGCCAAAGCACAGTGGAGGGGAAAAAGCAGGAAGTCTACTGTAAAGCAAGGCATGAACAGCAATGCTGTTCACATCTTGGTTGTACCAGTAATAAGAAAGAGGGAGAGGCAAAGCCAAAGAGTGTTTTCCACTCTGCTCAGTGGGAAATTGGGTACAGTGGGAACTACCACAATAGTGGTAGTTCAATTTTTCCATCAAAGGCTCCATTATCATTTGTGGACAGACAGGTTTAACTACCGTACATTTTTATGAAGTCCACTAGGATTTTATAGATCAGCACAGAAACTCTGAAGCTATTATCTCTCCACCCCTGCTTTAAAGACATAATGCAAAATGCTTGCAAGCTCATTAAGTCCACCCTGAAAGTAATTGAGAAATTATATGTGCAGTTTTAAAGAGAGCTCAACTCTACGAATACACCCATATTACACACAGTTTATTTTTATTAGAATAACAAATTCACCTTCAGAGCATTGGTGGGTGGTAACTGTGGTGTGGAGGGAAAGATACTTGGTCATATTCAAATCCTACTATCAAAGCACTGCTCCAAGCCATTTACATAGTGCTGCTTCTGTTAGGGAAGCCTTAAACACCTGCATTAAACTGTATGCAAACAAAGGGAGATGAAAATATTCTTACAAATATAAACACACACAAACATTTAACATATCAGTAAAAGAAAAAATAATCTCCCAGGGATTATTCAATCTGACATGACAATAACCATTACTGTTCAGTTCCTACATCATTAAAATATATAAAATGTTGCAGGTTCCCAATTAGTTATATTTTAACTCATTTGATGAATTTCAAAGATACCACTAACTCTTCAAAATAAGATGGTACTGGTCTCAACACAGCCTATGTTAAAACAAACCACCACCATCTCTTTACACAAGTAAGCTTGCAAAGAAAGTTACTTTTCAATAAAGATTTTCATAACTCTTAAAAAACAAAGGTCTCAGCTTTTTCACCTTACTTGTGGAGTGTTAACTATACTTTGATTTATCTAGCATTTTATAAAGTGTATCGACAGAAGAGAAGCAATGGCTGAGCTACATTACATTTGATACTATTTGCAAATTTTTTCCCCACTAAGGGTTCCTGTGATTCCTCAGGTCACAGACTCGGTTCAGTTATTCAACTGCTAGATTTCCAAGACATCATGTACACAATATTCTCTGAAGTCATTAAATGCACATTAGTTTCTATTCTTCATTAAAAACACTCCAGAGTTGTGCATTTTAGAAGCCAAAGTGCTCTTCCATAGCCAGTGTTTAAACAATTGTGTTTGCATTGACACACTCCCAAAATGCGCATGTTATTGAGTTGTTACATTTGAGCCACTTACCTCCTTAGTGCAACAACTCATTTTATGATATAATGAAATTACAGCAACTCTCTCTACAGTAAGAATCACATTAGCTGATACCAGTTTCAATGTGCCATCAACTTCTTTTTACCTTCAAGAAAAAGGGCTTTTAAACACAGGTTTGCCTAAACACTAAGAAATAAAAAAAAAAAAGAAAAATAGCTGTTAAAAAGTAAGCTGGTAAATATCAAAAGCTTCCCATATCAGTAATAATCACCTATTTAGTCAGGGGGAATAAGGAATTTGCTTAATTACATACTGTAATTGTGCTCAATATTACTAAAGCTTTAAAACACATCTGCATCATCAGTATTCAGCAGTGCACTGACTGCACACAAAAGCAGGCTTTTTTCCTCAAGCAATTGCCTTGCTGAATCAGGGCCTAAGCACCTTGATGTGAGAGAAAGAACAGAAATATGCCTTTCTGATCTTTTCAAATTTAAAAATATAAGTAGCCAGCTTGTGAAAGCATGCAGTCGTACTGTAAAGGCCTATTTGATAACTAATCAACACCCTATGGCTGGCAACCTGAGCTCTAAGGCTTGGCTATTATAGAAAACTGCATACCTCTAAGCTGAACGAAAATTACACCTCCAACTTCTTCACTGCAGCGTTACAAGGAAACACATTTCATTGGCCAGAGAAGTAACTGGCCAAATTTACTCTAGAGCAGCCAGGTGACTCTGCTGTCACAATGAAGTAGGACCACTTAGATCACAGAATCATAGAATGGCTTGGATTGGAAAAGACCTTAAAGATCATCTAGATCCAGCCCGTGGACCACCAGATGGACAATAAAACACCCTAGGGGAGAACACAAGCAGATCTAGAAAAACAAGCCAGTACCAGCACTGGACGCCTTCAGCACAGTCAATAACAGAAGACACTTAACTTCCCCAAAAATACCCAGCCCAATTTGTTTTAAGCCTGTGAGCATAATTATTTTTAATTTATAGTTCAGTAATTGAGAATGTTATCCACTTTCCAAAGAGGCAGAATGACACACAAATTGCAAACCTAGCAAGAATTCTCACAATAGAGAAACAATGCTTATTTTTATACAAATGTCTCAAGCATAGGGATGTTCTGGTTCTTTCAGTCAAGATCTGAAAGCAGTTTTAAACATTACACAGAAACAGGGGAACAAGAATTTCTAATAGAAATGGTGAAGTTTGCTTAGGTCCTAAATTAATTTGCAAACAACACAATGGGTTTGCAATCATTTCCCTTTCCAACCCTAACTATTCTATGATTCTGTTTCACCAAATATGCATGTAACTATGAAATCAGTACACAGCAGTCCGTTCAAGAATGGTCTATTTAACACACCACACTTCTCTTTCATCACTCTGTCTACAGAATGACAGCGTGGATTCCCACTACTTCTGCTCAGTCAGATCATCTACAGCAAGTCTCTAATATAAAACTCGTCAGGGGGAGGGGAGGGAGAAATTAAAAAAAAGTGAAGTGTGAGAGCACATTGACAGCAGTCAATTTCTAATTCAAGCACAGTTTGAGTTCTCCAGCTTGGAGATTTGAATTTTTAATTTCACCAAGAGAGTGGGTTCCAAATTAAGCATCTGATGCACAGTCAGTCTGAAACCAGAATTGAGCTTACTGAAATAGAAAGTAATTTTCTCTTAACAGCTCAATAGTGATCACATCTAATGAAAATAAAACAATGTGGCAGTTCCTATATTGCCAAGGGTGAGGAGTTGGAATTCTTTTAGCTTTACAATTTAAAATCGAAGTCCCAGGACAAATGCTCCTCCTTTGCCTGCTGAAGGAAGTTTACCTTACATCCCCAGTCAGGCATGTCAGGATGCAGGGTCAGTGCTGTCTAGACAACAATGGGGATGGAATGGACTTCCAGACACCAGGAAAGCTGAGCAATAACTTCCCATAGAAAGCACAGTGCCTCAATGCAGCTTGAATACAAGATACTGCTTAAACCAGGCATGTATACAAACTGCAATTACAGCAATGCACATGACAGAGCCCACATGTAGCGAGGAGGCAGGCAAATGAGCAGCACCAGTCTCTCACCCTGCTGCCCTAGAAAGAAAATCTCAGGGTTTTGCATGAACCACTGCAACTCTTCAGGCTCACACCAAATTTCTGTACTCTGGTATCCTCCACTCTTTACTGCAGTGATTGTGTTGATTGTGTTTCTGCTGGCTGACAATCACCACACTGAGTCACAAATACGATTTGCAGCTGAACCCATGAGGCACAGACTGCAACACTGCTCTCCTATCCTCAACAACTACACAGACAACTTCAGTAACACAAGTCCTTGCTAAAGGTCAGCAGATTACTCTGCATCATCAGTTGATGCAACAGCCTGCAAGGGGTCAACCTTCGTGCTCCAGCAAGCTCAGTGCAGTTCCCTTAAGAGACCTACACTGGTAAGCAGGAAAGCAGCACATGATATCCCTTTTGAGATCTTTGGTAAGAATATGACTTGATCTTTACAACTCATACCCAGGGCTGTAAACAGACAAAACAAAAATGAAAGATTTGTTTTGTGGGGCCTGAGACCACAGAAGTGAAGACGTCAGTTATATCCTTTTCCTTTAGCACAGAGGAGAAAATTAAATGGTTCGGGTGCAATTCTGGAATTACTGTGTGAACAAGCTTCGGAAGAAGTACTATAGTAGATATTGCCAAAACTGCAGCAGATCACTAACCATTGGCAAGAACACCTGTCTTCTAGCAGATATCACAGCTGCTTATAAGTAAGGTGGGACAGAAGTCTCTCCACCTAGGGCAAGTTACACCAGCAACAAAAAATTAACAGTCCAGGAAATAATATACTTTCTCTCTACAAGGTAACTGCATTGAATTACAGAATTCACCAATGTGCAAGCACAGAATGATGACTGCAATTGAGACAGAGGACGAGAAGACCTCACAGAAAAGGCTGAAGAGCACTCAAAGAAGGCACCCACCAGTGCTAGACAGCTAGCAGTCCACATCTCCCCACATAAGAGCCCTGGCATTAGTGGCCAAACTTGGTATTTCCTACCCACATCATCAAGTATTGCAGGAACACTGTCTCCATAGCCAGGCTCCTGGAGATCCTCAAGAGTCACCTGACACACCTCACACCACAACTGGAAACTTAACAACTCAAGAGGACCAAAGCCCTGTCTTCACATATGTACAAAAGCCATACCCATTGTGGGAGGACATCACCAACACCTACAGATCTACTTTCACTGTCCCTTGTTCTTGTCTCCATTACCAATTCTGTCAATCCCAACACTGTACATGTTTTCCACCGCTCCCATCAAACCCTGACTTCTTTTCCACCAACTTCTTTTGCATTTCTTTTTTATTCCCAATTAGTCTTCACAAACCAACTGCTCATTTCTCTTCAAGTAAGTGTGTCGTGGTTTAAGCCTCTAAAACTCACGAAGTTTTACTCACTCACTCCCCTCTTTATCTTCCCCAAGTCCTGGGTGTATGGGGAGGAGAATAGAAAAAAATGCAACTCGCACAGGTTGAGATAAGAACAGTTTAGTAACTAAGGTATAACATAAATCACTACTGCTACCACCAGTAATAATACAAGAGAAATACAAGGAAAGAGAATACAACTGCTCACCAAGCCTGACCCAGCCAGTGCACCCCCCAGCAGCGAACTCTCCAGTGCACCACCACCACACCCTTCCGGGTCTCTACCCTCTGTTTTCACATCCTGGACATGATGTGCTGTGGTATGGAATAACCTCTTTGGTCAGTTTGGGTCAGGTGTCCTGTCTCTGCTTCCTCCCGGCTCCCCCTCCTCCCTGGCAGAGCATGAGACTCAAAGTCCTTGGTCAGACCAAAACACTACCAAGCAGTAACTGAAAACACTGGTGTTATCAGCGCTGCTCCAAGGCCTGAAATCAAAAACACAGCGCTGCACCAGCCACCAAGAAGGAGAAAAATGACTGCTGCTGCTGAACCCAAGACAAAGTGAAAAAGACAGCTGTACCAGAAATCTTTCCACTTGCTGCTCTAGACCTCTTACTGAGGATCGTGGTTGATACTATACCATGTAGAGCGCAAACCAGCCACAAAGCTCCCAACCAACATTCAAAATCACACAGAAATACTCTCTTTCCTGATGTCACTCCTCAACACCACCCCTTTGGTCCATTTTGGTTTATCCTATTTGTCACAACCCTGACATGCTCAAGCCTCCCCCAGCCCCCTTAACAGATTCCCCTCACAACAGCTAACAAGCACCTCTCAACTTACCTCCAAGTCCCCCTTACATAAGCTTCCAGACCATTCAGCTCCCCAGTCTCCTCCAGGGGACCCCATCCCTTTCCAGGTGGAGACCCTTCCTACTTCACCCTCTCCATCAGCAGGGCTCGGAAGTTTCCAGGCTTCTCCAGGTGCATTTAAAAGGAGCCCAACCCCACTTCAGCTGTGCCCACTGATTTCATTGCTTGCCCCCAGGTGTTCTGCCTTTTGGCTAACAGGGCTGCAGCCAGTTCTCAAGGCTCTTGTTACCGCTTTCACAGCAAACACATAGTTTGTTTGAGCATCTAATCCAAACCCCACTCTAAAGACACACTGTCTCCATTCATCTCCTTTGAGATCAACTCAGTAAAAACACTCTTGTAAGAGCTTCTTTCCTGTGACAGTAAATCACTGCTATTCACATCTAGGAAATCAAGACAATTACCTGCCACAATTTACTCTGACAGTCTCCCTGGGCAAACATACATTAGCTAATAATACAGGTTATACTTATTAACATATGCCTATGATGCTCAACAAAAGCACAGATTTTTGCCAGAGGATTTTTTAACTTACTTCTGCCACATGCTATTTGTAATTCACTTAAGTATTCCCACCTGAGTACAAGGCCATAGGATCTGCCACCTTTCACTGAAACTCACCTGTCTGCTTCTATGACTCATGTAAATTATAGTATTAAACTTCAAAGAAATTGTACCCTTACTCATGTACCTCATGACAATTTGCAGATGTTTCTTGGGTGCAAGTACCACACTCTGTGTGATACTGTAATGAAACAAAAGTCCTCAGCAAAATATTTTAAGTTAAAAAATAATTAAAAGTAAATGCAAAAATCAGACCTACCTTTCAAAAATATTCTCTATATTAAGATAGCCTTGAGTAAGCCAACCCCTTCTTTTTTCAGGTCAACATATTCTGGATTCAGTTTAGCATTTCAAATGGATTTAAAAAGGTGCAGATTGTACCATATGGTGTTAAACACACACACCTGAGAAGATCTGCTGCGGAAGCAAAAAGCTCAGCAGAGAAAAACTTTGAGCGTCATTCAAATTGTTTTCCAAAATAAATACAGATCATTAACTCATTATTTCCCATACTGTTTGGGTTTTGCGTTTGGTTGGGGGGTTTTTAATTTATTTATTGATTGCTTTAGAAAATCTGAATTCAGAATCCAGGATTAGAGGGTCCTCTGCAAAGTCACTCGCATTTGCCTATCACTTTCAGTTGTATGGAACAGCCCCCTGGTTCATACTACTGTAGCAACAGCAGAAAATTTCTGCCCCTGCTTCTTTCCGGTTTACCCGTAGTACTACTGACATTTTCACTGTAGGGATACACCTAAGACTTTGTACCTTTACAACTGTCTTCATGGAAAATATTTGAGACTTTAAAAGCAGCATTTAAATAGAATTTTATCTGAATAGACTCAAAGCTATCAAACCTCAGAGTCATAGGTTCCCCCCAAGGTAGATCCTGCAATAAGGCCATTCTGTGTGGGATTCTGTGCTGTGAAGCTTCATTGGAAACTTCAGGTTTAACTTACATTTTCACCAGAAATTTGAAGCAAATGCAAACATGACATTTACATGACTCCTTAACTTACCTATAATATGACTGGTGCTTACCTATAATATGACTTCTGCTTGCTTATGTCTTGGTATTCCAAATTTTGTAAATGAATCTTTACTAATCCACAGATCTGATACAGGAAAGTATATTTATAAAATATCTGTGTCAAGTAAGTCCATCAGGCTAGTCCACAGACAGAAGTTCATGAACAGGCTCCTTTGATTTCCAAGTGGAACAGTGCTACCTTTAAGCTGGAAGCCTTTTAAGTCCTGTCCTGACTAGAAGGAAAGGAAAAGTCACAGTATTCTGAAGGTACTTGCAAAAGTTTCACAACCTGAAAACATCCAATGCTCAGTGAGCAGGAACATCATGCATGAATAGCCTTATAAAAACAAACAGATGCCAATAAAACTGTGAGAGGTACTGAGAAGACGCATGGATTTTAATTTCTCTGTAATGAAAATGTCATAGTGCTTTACTGAACAAAAACATATGAAATATCTTACACTTAAATTACCTTAAAGCCTGAGTCATAAGCAAGGACTTCTCTATCAGAGAAAGCCACAAAGGCAGAACTAAGAACATCTTTAAGGTTAGAATGCCCTCTTTGGGTATAAAGATATATTTGCAGCAACAGTAAATTTCAGCAAATATTTTATGCTATAGGAAGGAAAGTAATTCAAAGAATGCCAAGACTGGTACTCTAAAACTTCCATTAAAGACATGATAAATGGCATTTGATTACCCTCTACTAGCAACAACACTCCTAAGATGCTACATACGAACAGTGAGGATAACAGCAATCCATACACAGCAGTGCACAGGGGTAGGACAAGAAAGAGATGGACGTAACTTAAAACAAGAGGTTCAAACTGGATACAAAGGAAAACTTTTTCACCCTGATGCCAGCCAAGCAGTGGAGCAGCCTGCCCAGAGAGGTCATGCAGTCTTTGGAGGCTTTCTAGGCCCAAGCGGATAAAGCTCTGAGCAACCTGGTACAACTTCAGAGTCGGCCCTGCTTTGACCAGGGAGTTGGACCAGAGACCTCCTGGTCCAACCCGAGCTATCCTATCTTACATCTAAGCTTTAAGTACATGTCTCAGGATTTGCAGTTGTCTATATACACAACAACAGTTCAAGAGTTTTACATGTGAAGATGCATCCAACTTTGCAACAAAGCAATTTATCTGATTTAACTCCACAAAGGAGTCAACTAAACAACAATGTTGCCACATCCTGGAAGCTGGAAACAGCTGACTTTCTACCAACAAAATTTCAGTACTTGAAATAAATAGGTTCACAACCAGCATTTAAGCATCCAGCATCCACAGAGACACACAGAAATCACAAACTTCAATGATGGCCAGTGCCTTAAGCAAGACAGACACAACAACGCATAACAACACAATAACTCCTGTGTTCCACAGCAGCAGACCTTTAGCAGTTAACTGGTGATTAAATGATGCTCATGAGCATCACTTAAACGTCACTTTGATCTACTGCTGTTATTTCACAAAATGTTTATTACTGAGACTTTTTTATTGCCTGTACAAACATTGGAGAGCACTTCTCTCAAGGCATCGCTCAGTTTACTATATTAAAAATTATTTTGATACCTTTTCCTAGGCTGCTTGCCAACTGGAGGACAAGACAGAGCCATCTGTGAGACTGTAACGGTATGAAGACACTTGCCTTTCAAAAAACATAATCCCTTAAATGGTGCTAAGGGTATTAAATGCACACACAGAAAAATACCACATCTGAACAGCTGCAATGAAACCTGCCTCTAAAACAAATTTCCTGGAAAAGGAATGAGGAAGATAACCTCTGCACAGGAAATATTACCTCTACTCTATTCAGTCCATGAAGTCTAATTCTAACATGGGCATGAAAAAAGGCAAACTTGCATACTCTGCCATGCAGCTAAGTCAGGCACCCATAACTATGCCAAGAATGTATAGGTTCTATGTAACTGAGCGCACAAATACAGTTCTATTTTCTTTCTTTGTTTTATTTAGAATTTGAGGGATTTCTGGGGCTGGTCTCTTTCTTCTTCCACTACTTTGCAATGTTGGTGCTCAAAATACACAGGCTGCCTACACAGAACTCCTTAGAATAGCCTTAAGCTGTCCTCTGAATTGTCTTTACCTGGTCTGTTCATTTGGGTTTTTTTATTATTACTACTCCTAGTATTACTCCCTACTTAGCTCTCTGCATTGTAATCCTCCTTCTAAAAACTTCTTTCCTATTTTGTATCGTGATTTTCAAGTCATTAAAGATCATTTTAGACAGCAAACATGTAGAACAATTGCTCCTACGAAGAAACCTGGAAGACAGCAACCCCATGTACTTCTCAAATGGCTTGCACTGAACAGTCATGTTATACTGGTCTTTCAATATTAAAACCACAGCTATCTAAACTTGCTAGGGCCACATTTAATGCCTATGCAAAGCACACATTGTTTCTCTAAGACCTGGCAGTGTGGGAAGTAATAACATAAGAAGCATGTGCGTCCAGATCCAGTAAAAAGGTCTGGACACCCATCAAAAAATTTAGTGCCACACCAAGTTCACCAGAAACACAGCAAAGCTGTTGCTACACACCATTATCAGTAGTTATAACACAGCTAAATCATTTTAAAATCATATTAAATTAATTTGGAAAGTGAATGGCATGAATGTATCCAGTCTCTTCAACCCAAAGACAACAAACCTTACCAACTGCACTCTAAGAAAGATGCAGGTGTTGGCTTTTTCTCGTCTTACAGCAACCAGAAACTCCCTGACAAAGCAGGACTTTTCCTCCGTCCTCATTCTCACAGGGCGCAGACATTGATGCACTGCTCAGAGGGAACCATTAACCACAGCAGCTCCTCTCATGGTCAAGTCTGTATAAGACCCTGACAGACTATAAGCATGGGAATGCTACAGCAGCTGTCTTGCCATGAGCACATTCAAGTTTCCTAGGGAAAGGGGAAATGCAATACCTGTTGATTATTAACTAGTTTGGGAGCAAACCCACATGGACAACCATCTGCACTGGTGCTGCACTCCAGGCAGTGGCGACCAGGCCCTTCTCACACAAATTCAACAAGGGTCTACTCAAGATTTTCACTGCTTTAAGTAAATAAAAATGTACTTCTCTCCTAAAAAGGGGTCTGGCTGGACAGGACCAAATTTGCAGCACAGTACTGTGCTAAAACACTGGTGCCCCACCACAGTGCCAGCATAGCCTGGGACAGGGTGTCAAATAGCATCTCATGCCTTCAAGACTCCACACCACTGCTGATGCATATATGTCAGCACCCCTTCCATGTCACTTCCACTTTGGATATAGCAACCACAAAGATGTTAAAATCATAGAAATCTTGCTCCAGCAATATAAAGCACCACCAAACTCAGCTATTGTCTGCCCTACTCTCCCAAGATTGGTGCACCTATTGCTCTTCAAGACTGAAGTTGGGATGTTGACAGCTCAGCTCTCCTGATCAGAGCCTGAGCTATCAGAGCAAATACTGACAGATTAATGCACTGCTCAATAAAAGGGAATAGCCAAGCCCCAGCAAACAGCTGAGCTGCCCATTCCCCACCACCACCACCACTTGAGTCTCCATGGGCCATTAGCAACAGGAAGCAGCTGGACCTTAGCCCAGCACATGAAGTTCAACCTCATCCCTGCTTCAGGGTTTTGGCCAGGGATGGTTACTAACAGAGAAGGGTAAGCTCTTGTCCCCAAAGCCATGCTCTCCAACAACAGGGAAAATCAAACCCTTTCCCATATGATCAGCTTAGCCATTGCAACAAAAAGTCACTTAGTTCACAAGGCTGAGGCTACCTGGATTTACCACACTGAACAGCTTTGGGGATGGTCCTTCCTTGAAACCCTGGAGTGCTTCCCTTAAGTCAAACATTTGCTTGTGTAGGAAAGGAAACAACCAGACCACAAGAATTAGATAGCCATAACATAAGAAAAAAAGCCTGTGGCTATAAGCATTTGGCCTTGCAAGTAGTCTCCACAACCACCATTCCAGGTGCCTGTATATTTGCAGAAGTGATAAACCATAAAAGTAAGCTGGTATGTCAGTGGAAAGGACACCTACCATGATAACATTAAAAATGGGAAACAAAATACTTCTGGTATCCCACTAAAACAGCAAGAAAGCAGTTTACAAGCAAGAAAAAAAAATCATTTTTCCACTTCCCAAGCTCTGGAGACTTTATGGCTTTCCAGAACCAAAACTAAAAGACCCTAAAAATGGTTTCTTTCAATGGTCAAAACATACTTTTCAGGCCCAAAGGCCTGACTGCCAATTTTAATTCCTAGAGCTGTGAGACAGATGAGCTGAGCTACGGACTACTCTGCTAACCCCATCAATCAGCAAAGTCAGGGAGCCACTGTCAAACTTCATTACCATCAGGCACATTAAAACAGCACTATCATTTGATTCTAGTTTTCCATCATCGTCATTATTATTATCATGCAGAATTTAGCAATGTTTTGAAAAGCTACACTGATGCCACATGCCTCACCTTACACAGATCTGGAGACTTGCAAAACAACACTGAAAATCTAATATCAACTCCTAGTTCCTGCCTGTTCCACAGACGCTAACCCTTTCATTCTTACTCAGTTTTATACTTGACATTTTGCTCCACAGGTTGCCTCAAAGGTGCTCTAGCAAGCAATTTGCCTCTGCAACGGTTCCCCCCCCCTCAGCAAAAGAAACCTTTCAACCTGAGCCCACTAAATCTCTCCAACCAACTCTTCTGCTGCTAGAGAGAATAGGGCAAGTTCACACAGATCACATTCATTCTGCTCTTAGTTTCAAGCAACCACTTCTCCACACAGCTCTCTTCCAAGGAGATTTTATTATCTGAGCATACATACACTGTGCTCAGCAAATTACTGTTATACCTGTAGTTCTGATTCAGGTGCTCTCTGATCTGATCTAAAAATACAGGTAATGCATACACCTTTGAAACAAAAGGAGCTAGTGAAGCACTATTAAGAAAACGCATTTTCCACTTTCCATCCCTAAATCTGAGTACACAGCTGTTTACATAATAAATATTTACTTTTCAAGGTAAAAATATTTATTTTTACATTTGTTGTTGTTATAGACAAACATATTGACAGAAGGCAAAAAGAGCAGAATAACAAGACAATTTACTCAGACACCAGGGTTGCAAACTAACATACCTATTTGTAAGGCAGTAAGAGAGGAAGGAAAGGGAGGAGGGGGTAAGAAAGAATAGAAGTGCCACAGATCATACTCATTAGGCAGCAAGGTCCCAATTAGCAATTTATCACACAGAGATAAGAAGACACATGCTGGAAGGAAGCATAGCTGTAAGATGAAGGAGGGTCCGAAACAGAGGGAGCAGCACTGTACAAAATGTACAAAGGGGAAGCAGAATCCAAATTCTGCATGCCCCAAAGGAGTTGCATCAAACAAAGAAACCCTACTTGAGGCAAGCACATGATCTCAGCCCTCTGCCTGCAGACTTCAGATTAGTCATTAAGCCACTTTACATTCTCAGCGTCAGTCAATAAATAGGGAAGTAACTCCATGTCAAAAGCTAATTCAATTTCCATACAGAAAACTCATGTTTAACAAACAAAGTATGTCGATAGCAGATCTCAGATTCCACAGCAGCAGGAGCTAGGAGGCCCAATACAGAAACATTTCTCACTGAAAGGATTTTTCAGGTGAGCAGTTAACAGAATCTGTGCCTATGTGCTTAAAGAGAAGAAAACAGAAAATTAAGTGGACAGTTAAATATTTAACATTACACAGAATTAAATAAATACCTCAAGTATACCTCAAGGATACGACCAGGAGTAACATAGGCACAGCAGCCTTTGTTCTGTGCAAGAGGGCCAACTTTCTCCTCGTGTGACTGCTGATTTACAAAGGGCACATTCATCCTGAATACATAAGGGTTTTGCAGCAGTTTTCCTTCCAGAATATTGAATAGTATTACAACATACCATGGGCTCAATCCTAATCTAAGTGACACAGCATGAAAGGGCTGTTCTCCGGAAAAAGATGCAAGATGCTAAGGATGAACTCGGAAATTACTATGGCAACTCTGCAGGTTCCTTTCTGCTCACCTTCGAGGCCAATATACTCCAAAGGAGGTAAGAAAATCCCTTTCCACAAGAGTTGTTAATATGTACTATGGCCAAAACCAGAAAAGGCCACAGCCTGTCAGCCTCTCAATTAGGAAGAAGGAAACCCAATGCTATAAATGACCCTAAAAAAATCATAACTCCCAAAGAGCACTCCCAGAGGTGTTACACACTCCAATAAATCCCATTTGAAAGGTCAGGTGGTTCAGCAGCTGTTGGAGGCCCAAGTTATGGTGAGCAAAAAAAGTCTAACCAAGTGTGCCTAATTTGTGAACAAGTCAGAATTAACCTTTAGGGTTTTCCCTTTTGTGAGGACAAAACATTGTTTGCAGTGCTTTCTGTCTTCCTGTTCGTCACAATTAATTTATCCTGGTGCTAATAAATCCTCTTTTCTTACATGACCCCACTATAATTCCAGCAGCAGCAGCTTAGGCCCAAACTTTTGACTTCACTTTACTGAAGCGAACAAAGGCTGATTTATCTAAGTTTGAAGAGAGAGGAAGCCAGCAGCAATACAGTACTTGCCTCTTAGCACTCTTTAGAGTGCTGCTGCACTGTAATCATCAGTATCGTGGATAAGAACAGGTTATTTGCACTGCCTAATCTCAATGAACTATACAGAAAAGTGGTAACTTTAATAGAATAAGCATTGAGAAGCAAGAAAAAAAAGACAGAGTTGGGTATGGTCTTAATCTCAAGTATACAAAACACTGTTCATGAGAGTTTCAAGGTTCATTTACATTCCCTCAACCCATCATGACCACAACATTTTAAGTAACCACAAACCTTTAAACTCAACTTTGTTCTTTTTAAATCAAATATTTATTCTAAATATCCTTACTTTTCAGTTTTGTAAGTGCTTAAAGCCCTAGTAAAAATCTGTAGCTTCAACTGGAAAACCACTCTCGGTACCTTCCTTTTCAGCAGTGACATAGGGGAATACCCATACGACATTATCAGAGACGTTAGTATTTATATAAGAAATTTTTAATAAAGAAGAACACGCATTTCCATGAGTTACTGTAAGGCCAAGAGCAAATTAGCAAGTAAATGAACAAATACGAAAGGACAAAGCCAGAGACAAGGCATCCTGGTGTACTTTGCTCATTTCTCTCAAATCTCTCATTTAATTCCCAGTAGCGCTTGCTGGTATACGTTCTGCAGCATATTTTGTGAAAGCCCTCATTATAAAAGCACTTTACTTCAGAGCTCTTAAATCTATTTAGAAGCACAGCAAAAAGTTACTCAAGCACTTGTACACAAAGATTAGCGTGGATTACCAAAACATGAATGAGCTGGTTTCTATTAAACCATTGGCAAGGCCAACTGAAGTGTTTGCAGAAAGTCTTGCTGGACTAACGGAGCTGGGAGAACCATGTATCCCAAACAACCCAAAAGGCAGCGGATGCACCCGGTGAGTGACACATCTTTCTTCCAGCTCTCCTGGGAAAGGTGAAGCATTCTTTTTCCCAGAATCTCCCCACAGCTCCAGCCTTTCACCAGCCCCAATGTTGGTAACGCGTGCAACCCTGATGGCTGCTGCGCTGAAGAAAGAGGAGAGCAGCTCATCCACACTAGAGGTCACAGTCTTACAAAACTCATGTTATTCATAAGAGTATATATGCACAGAGCTGCTCTATCAAGATGTCAGTTTCCTTTCTCTTTCTTTAAGCCCAGTTTGGAGGCAGCATATTGGTGATTGTTACTTCCCTCTTTGCAGTTAGTCATTTTAAAAACAATAAATTACACATCTTTGTATCAGTGCAACTGTTCTCACATTGGCTGAAATGAAATTGAAGGATTTTTTGCAGTTAAAAAGATAGCAAGCACGTCATTTCAATGTTGTAGCACAGTTTCTTAGACTGTATTTACTGTGAAATAAAAGCTACCATCACTGGGGTTTAGGATTAAACCTCCCGAAACTTTCAGGCTGAGAAACGCGAGATCCGTATTTTTCCACCCTTAATTCCCCCGTGTTCAACACGACTCCCAACATCAGAGCTGCCGGCCCTCCCAGCCCGCAGGCTGCATCCAACCGATCCGCCCGAAGCCTCCAGCCGGGAGAAGAGCTGCCAGCCCCCGCCCTCTTAGGGCTCAGGCTCGCCCTCCCGCGCCCTCCCGCTCCCTCCCGGGTACCGGCCCCGCCGGACGGGAGTGCTCCTTTGCCCTCCTCACGCCGCCGGCCCGGGCCACCCTACCCCTCCGCAGCCGCGGGCCCCCAGGCTGCCCCCCTCACCTGAGCTCGCCGCCTCCCCCCCGCCGCCGCGGCGCCGCCTGTCGGTACCGCCTGGCCGGGGCTGCGGCCGCCACATCCCAAGGCCCCCTCCGCCCCGTCCCTCACCGGGGCGGAAAGCGGCCGTGGCGCCAGCCCCTCCCAGCCGGAGGCGGGCCGCCGGCAGCTCCGCCGCCCTGGGGAGGGAGAGGGCCGCGAGTGGGCCCGGAGGTGGAGGCGCAGTGTGGAGCCGTGCACGGGCCCAGCGGGCAGCGGTGCTTCGGGTAAGGCCGGTCCTTGCCCGTGGAGCGATCTCTGCCCCCCCAGGTCTGCAGCACATCGGTATTAAGTTAGGAGGGAAGAAGAGGTCACTACCCTCCCGCTCCCCATCTGCATCATCCTGGAGGGATCAGCGCACCAGAAGGGCCACCTCTGCCACACGTAGAGGGGCATGCAGGCTCGTCTTGCACATCCCAGCATCACGGGGATACAGATATACCAAATATACGTACCAAATATACTATTGGGAATCGATTTGCTTTCAAATGTAGCTGTACTGTGCATTGGTTGGGTCTGACAGCCATCGTGACAGCTCATGAGCCCTGCTGTGGCACTGTGTTGTGTGTCAGATACTGCCTTCGTTAGACCATGTGTACAATTAGATAGCATCGTATTCATTGGCTTCAAGTAGCCAACCCTCTGAATGTGTTTTTATTGACCAGTGTCGATAATGCGGGGATGGTTTAGTCGCTGCTGAGCAGTGCTTACACTGGCCTCAAGGCCTTTTTTGCTAATCAGACTGCCCTGCCAGAGAGTGGGCTGTGGCTGCACAAGAAGCTGTGAGGGGACACAGCTGGGACAGCTGACCCCAACTGACCAAAGGGATATCTCGGACTGTATATCCATATGGCGTCATGCCCAGCAGTAAAGACTGAGTGGAAGAAGAAGGAAGGGAGGGGTATGCTGGCAGCAGTGGTATTTGTCTTCCCAAGTAACCGTTACATGTGGTGGAGCCCTGCTGTCCTGAGGATGGCTCAACACCTGCCTGCCAGTGGGAAGCAGCAGACGAATTCCTTATTTCACCATGTGCATGCAGCTTTTGCTTTACCTATTAAATTGTCTATACCTCAATCCATGAGTTTTCTCGCTTTTACATTTGTGATACTCATCAAGGCAGGGGGAATGAGCAAGCACCTGCATGGGGCTTAGCTGCCTACCAGAGTTAACCCACAACAATATACAGCAGATAATTTCAAGTCCTTTTTTGAAGATCACTGTACCTTTCCTGATGCTGTCCCCATGAACTTACAGATCATTGCAACAATATAACTTTCCCCTAAAATCCCTCTCCTATTTTATGCTTTAGATAATTTTAATCCATCATTTCCCTTGTATCTTCTTCCTAGTTAATACATGCATCACCTTTTGCTATCCTTAGTATTTCTCTACTGACAGTCAGCTTTATCTCTATTGGTACCCATAATTACAAGCTTTATATAAGCTTATGACTATCCACTGACTACAGCTTTTTATTACCTTTGCTAAAGTACTACCTGCTTCAACCATGGGTCATCGTATCCACTATGTTAGCCATGCACAGGAAATCAGTGTTCTTCAAGATGACCTCTATCCATCCTAGTCTACAAGAATGCTTCTACCTTCTCAGATGCATGAAGTGCTACCCTAAGTTTAAAATACCATCCTCTGCACAGGGAAGTTCTCATAACATTCAGAAAAGTTGCTAAAAAAAAGCTCAGGTTTCTCTAACAACTGACAGCTTACTGGTGTTCTCTGGCTTCAGTCCATTTATTAAGAAATACAGGATGTGCTAAAGGGAGTTTTAACCTCATGTTCCAGTCTGTGCTCTTCCTGACTTGTGAGAGAAGAGAGAGAGCAGCTGTGCCTCGCGTACCAAAAATAGCCATGCATCCTTCTCCTTCTTCCTTCAGCTCTGCTGCAGTGCGTTTGGTTCAGACGATGTCAGTGCTAGCTCCCATCAGTCAGAGAGAAATTTGTTGTAAAAGGCATTTGTACTAATGCGGACAAAGGGCCCATCTAGTACAGCCTTGTGTCCAGCTCAAACCCAGGGCAGTTGCCTCAGCTTGAGCAGGAACAAGGCAGCACACACAAAACTTCCCCTTTGGATTCTCCCACTCGCTGACTGATATCTGCTCAGGGGTTTCCTCGGCTCAGCTTGGTTTGTTGAGCCAGCACTCTGAGGTGGCTCTTATGCTCTCCCAACTGCTCACCCAGCCTCCCCTTGAGCCCACTTCAGTTTTTGCCACACTCAGCATCCATGGGTGAGGGCTTCTCCAGGTCTCACCCACTGTACAAGGCACCAGCTCTTTGTGCTTGCTCTGAGCTCTCAGCTCTGTGGCTCACTGTCTTTGAGAGCTGTGAGATACGGTGCTTTCCTATTGTGTCCATGACGCTGATGATTTCCATATGTGTTATGAAAAGGGATCATGTGATCCCTTTTCCAAACTGGGGGATGCTAAGCTACTCACAAACTGACCCTGTACAAAAGCGGCTCTAAACCTTTGATTATCTTTGTTACTTCTCTCTACGGTTTTCTATTTCTCCTTTTTGGGATGATGGCGGTAAGTAAGGGTACAGGTTAGCTATGGATTTGTACTGTTATTCATGTTTCCTGTTGTGTTCTGTGTTCCTTTAGCAAAAGTCTGTAGCATCTGATTTTTTTTCCTGACTGCTGCCACTCACTTAGCTGATGTTTTCTGGTATGTTTCCAACCCCCCAGTTTCCTCCTCAGTGGCAGCAATCATCTCAGAGCTTTTCATCTTAGATGAGAGGCTAGGATTATTCTTACTGATAGGTGCCAATTCAATTTATACACGGTGAATTTCGTCTGTTCTTTGATTGTACAGTCATTCAGCCTCATAAAGTTCTTCTCCAGGTCTTTACAGCTAGCCCTTGTTCATGCTACCTCAAATAGCTTAGCATCAGCAGCAGACTTGTTTCATCTTAAATGTTGAACAGCAGAGGTTATAGAGACACTTATCAGTCCAAAGCTGATTCTCTAAACTAATAATCAAAGGAGGCATGGCATGATCTATATTCAGGAAAAAAGAAAAACCAACCTTGTTAATGGGTTCTTTGTGTTTGTTCTGAATCTACTCCAAGAGGTAAAGTTTATGCCAAGCTTAGACACTTCTGCTTCAGGTGACTTTGCCTTGCCTCATGTATACTCACATTAATGTGCATATTTAACAGAAAATTCCCACCACAACAGAATCATAGAAACATAGAATTGTTTGGGTTGGAAGGGACCTTAAAGCTCATACAGTTCCAACCCTCCTGCCATGGGCAGGGACACCTTCCACTAGACCAGGTTGCTCAAAGCCCCATCCAACCTGGCCTTGGAATCTCAGCAGACTGTAAGTCATTACCTCATTAGATAATCAGCAGTATGTGTGAATATGTGTGTGTTATAGATATTTATATATTGAACATGGCAATCTTTTCCTTTACTAAGCAAGGAGCTGCTTTGGGGGAATCACCCTTATTCAGCTGTCAGACCATAGGAACAGAGTTGGAGGGAGATGGCAGATAGCTTCTACAGAAGACTTTAAGCATACCTGGAGAAAAAGATGCAGGAAGCAGATAGACTTCTGGTAGGTAAGAGTAGTATTCTTGGGTTTTAATGCTGTTTGAATTGTGCCCTGCATGGAAGGTCTGATCAAAATGACATGGTGAGACATCTAGAGCTTACAGAGAAATCTAGCCACCTACAGTTTACCCTAATGCATTTTTGGGCAGTACTTATTATTGGAAGTGAGATGGATGGTGTAAGAAATTACACAAAACATATCTAACAGCTGATACTATATGGCTATCTTCTAATTTAAGTTAGGGAGGAAGAAGCTGGAACGTTTTGCTACGTCTTGTTTTTTAGTTTTCATTATGATAGCATATACAGAAACAGCTGCCTAAAGAAATGGTTCTGCCTTACTCCCTCCTCTGCTTCTCCAGTTGTTCCTTCCTTCCCTTCCCCCATGCTACTGCCCTCTGTGCTGCAAGAATGTTTCTCTGGCTCTACAGTAAACTGGGAACAGATGTGGATTTAAACCTCTTTTTCTTTTTTTCCCACCAAAGCCCTTTTTCCAGTTGAAAGAGCCTGTGAAACTACAGCATTACATGCTGCATCAGAAATCCCACCAAATTACAACAATCCCCCCTGTGTACTGAAGGCAGGGCTGCTGCCTGTTCTCAGACAACTTCCTGTGCCCTCATGGAAGCTCAAAATTACCTCCTCTGTTTTCCACTCCTCATCTTGGCCTCTTTTCTTCTCATTATCTACACATAGCTGCTTCTTTGTGTGGTACCTTCGCTTCCAATTGATATCAGTGTATGAGAGCTCCCCCCTGCACCTGCTGCCATAGTGAACAGATTTCCTGTAGCTCTGTCCCTTATGACCTCTTCTTCGTCTCATAGCTCAGCTGCAAACTCTGCTTTTCTTCTTCTTGCATTCATCCCTGTTTTTCACTCTCTACCCCACTGCTGCTACGCCAGAGACCTTTTCTATTTCAGTAGTAAATAATGTACTTACCAAAACATGCTACTGAAGGGAAGCCAACTCTACTTGTAAATTCAAGTCAAATTCAGGGGGGGGGAAACGGCTTTGCCTAGCATAAAAATGAGGAAAGCCCAAACATGTTAGACTTACTAATTTTATCTCTCCAGGATCAAGACATCTTAATCTTTTTAAGCTATGCTTATATGTGGCACTGCAGCAGAAGAGTAAAGAGCCATCATGCTCAGGTTCTCATGTTCTAATATGATTTTTCTCAAGCTGTTCTTTTCATCATCTCTCCTTCAGTTTGAAAACCATTTGCATGGCATTTTTTGGAGCGTGACTTCAGCAGGGACTAGGAAAGCTGCAATGAGATAGGAGGCCAGGCAGGGGTGGTTAGGGCAGAGCAGCAGGGGCAGCTGGGGCAGAGCAGCAGCACGGGCTGGCGCAGACCAGAGGTCTGTGCCCATGGGGTGGTAGGACACCCAGCCAAACTGCCATATCTCACCAGAAAACTCAGGATAAGGGATGAAGGTAACAATGGCTGGTGGGGATATGGCAGCTTAGCTCAGTGGTTTGCTGTGGCCATGGGCTCCTGCTCCTCACATTGCAGCCCTCTGCAGAAGCCAGATCCTGGCCAATGCTTTTCCATTGCCTGGTCCTGCTGGAGCCACAACCTCTGAGCTGCTTCTCTTCACCTACATACCCTTACAGCTCAGCTCACCACCTTTTCTTTCCCCTCAGTAAAAGCTGTGCAGTGAAAACTAACACTTTCTTCCACTTTTCCTTCATTTTCACTTTAAATGTCCAGAATCAGAAGAACTCATTTCACTTTCAGTGGTGAAGTTCATCCTCAAAGGATTGTTTTCCATCAGAAAACAGTAAAAGCAAGGGCATTTTGGGTTAATATGCAAAGAACTTTTAAGTATATACATTTAGTTCATCCACACAACTGAAGTAATTCTTTTTTTCACAGCTTTAATCAGTGCTTAGCTTAGATACACTGCCATGCCCTATCCAAAATGAAGTGTTCTAACTTCGATTGTGCTTTAGTTAACTCTGAGGGGAACAGCTCTGGAACTTGCTTTGTGATGCGAGTAATCTTCATAATAGGTAAGTCAATAAACTGTAGTGCTTAATGCAAAAGCAAAGTCACAGTCCAAGTTATTAGGAGTTCCCACTGAACTCCTAGAGACTTCAGCTACACCAGCATTTTGTTAAAAAAAATAAGCAACTTTATGAAACTTTCACAAAACATGAGAATCTGAATGAAACTGATGAGACTTTAACACGATTGTTGTTACAGGTGAATACACTTCACTTTCCAGAATCGTCTTTTTCCTTGTTCATCTACAGCTGTAACGGAGCAGCTGGTTGACTTCACTGGCATCATTTTCTGATCCTGTTCCAAAGACAGTGACTCAACTGGTGTCAGGGTAGACTTCAAAACAAGAGTAAAGCTGATCGTTCATTACTACTCAGTTCAAAATATTTGTGGGATTAAGACTCATATATTATGGATAACTCAAAAATGTTTGAAGTCCTAATCCAGTGGATATACAAATCAAAAGGGTTAAGCCTTTGGGTGTTTATTTTCACTGAATGCCTCCCTATAAACTTAAATTAGTTCAAGAAAACTTGAAATTTCCCTAGAGACACCTGATCGCTAGCAAACGAGATGAGAATTCATACCGCTGTTCTCCAGGCTTTAAAAATGAACTTTAGGGCCCTTTACTCAATAGTAGTGTGGACCAGCCATAATTCTAAGTCAGTATATCAACTAAGAACAAAACTGGGAGAAACGAAAGCAGGAACAATGGTGGTTTAAAAAGCAGAATAAGTGTATTTTTTCCCAGCAACTATCCTTTTTACTGTACAAATCCCCCCAAATCCCAGATTGTCTCAAATCTGTTAGTGTCCCACTCTTCAGTTTCTACTGCTTGTCACAAATTGTTTTAAACATTACAGTACAACTACTAAGGGAACCACCTTTCCTGTATTCATCTTTTTACATCTGGATACAGAATTATTTTCCATTGAACTGTCATTAGTATGTTTGGGGTTTTTTGGGTTTTTTTCACAGCATGTGTGAACTCAGATTTGGACTTATCATTATGTGGCTGTAGCAGTCATTTTAATAGACCTTAACATGTCACCTTCCTCATGAGATGATCACTGTATACATCCATTGTATACATCCATTTTCCTGTGTGGATTGAGTGGATCACATAGAGAGGAAGGCCTAGGGTGTGGCAGAGTCCCTCACAAACACCTGCCACCTTCACAGAGCTGTGGCAGCAGCTTGTCCCATCCTATAGCACTGGGACGCAGCTGCTCTTGCTGACTTCCCCACACTATCAGTCCCCAGCTAACTGCATCAGTGCTGTCAAATGACCTGCTGGTGCTGCGGTGCAGGCAAAACGCTGGCAGAGGGATGATCCTGTGACTTGCTCACAGCATGGCTGATGTGCCCAAAGTGGGCACTGAGAAGGTGAGTGTGCTGTGCCGCAAGGGGCCCCTCAGAGCTGCTCATGTGCCCAGCCACAAAAAGCATTCAAACACATTAGCTTTGGCAACGAGTTCCTGCCACCTTTATTTTTCCCATTTTCATGCCAATATACCTTATGTTGGAACATTTAAATGATGTATTAAGCAGAAATAGAAGATATTAAAAGTACAAATATGGGAAGCATGTTCCCTGCCTGCCAGAAATCCAAGGGGTGCCAGAGAAGGACCACAATCAGGGGTTTGAAAGTCCAATGCATTGGGTCTCCAGCTAGAGAGTGGGGTCTGGCTACAAATTCAACTTGATGCACATACATCTGTGCTGAGACTGTCCTTGGAGTTTACATCAGGAACTGCAGGTTATTCTCTAATTGCATATGTTAGCAATAATTCCAGGGGATTTCTGCTTCTGTGTTATAACAATTCTGTTACCTGCAGAGCTTGCAGAGCAGCTGGGGGAACTCGCTGACATGGGAGGACTGCAGGGCTTAATGTCTGGAGTGCACAACATGCCTAACTCCAAGCTTGCGGCATATCCAGCAGATTCCCGGACACAGGATTGAGCAGGGCCTTGAGAATTTATCTCATCCTTCTCCCTGCCCAAAGGAAGAGTCACACGTCTGACATCTAACATGCTGCAAGTATCCGTTTAGGTGATTGAATCCCACCCTGTGGTTTTACCCCAGTATAAGTGTTTTTACCCTAGGTGATGAAGGCTGATATCTTCTTCCTTTGACTAAACTAAATAGAGTGAACTCTACAGTAGCTGATGAAAGGCCTTTTTTCCCAGTTCTTGAACTATTTCTATGACTCTCTGATGTGCTGAGAAAAGATCCTTCAGTCTTCTTTTTCAGTGGGAACACTCCAGCGGGATACATGTTCCAGCAGTGGTTTCATGTGGGGCTTTGATCACTACCCACTTCTCACCAATTGCATATCCAAAGATAGTCAACACCTTTTCTTCCATCACACTGGGAGTTCCTACTGAGTTGCTTCTCTCTTCTGAGCTCTCCAAAGTATTTCAAAGTGACTGCTTACCCTCTGAAAACCACCTCCTGTAAGTTCAGCCTCTGTTCCTGCTTTTTAGATGTCTAATTTAGCTAGATACCTTAGGACTGTACTAAGACATCACTTGCCTGGATGGGCTCTCTACTGAGCAATCCTGAACACTCTAGGGGACCCTTCATCATTATTTGCTGCCTGGCCATTGTTTGCACTATCTGATGTCTTAGCAGAAATGTTATGTTTATTCTCAGATCTTGACAAAACCAGCAATAAGTCTTGTACTGCTCCATGCAGACATCCCTACAGTAACTCCCATTCCTTAGCAGTTCTCCTTGGACAACTGCACCTTTTCAATCCACCAGGTCTCAGACTACCGAATTTCTTACACAGTTCTACTCTGTTTTTCATTAAATCAGGCTGTTGTGTGATACTTGTTCAAATAACTGACAGAAACATTACATTACGAAGGTCCACATTCACCAAGCTTCTGCTCTCATCAGCACTGAATACTGAGCCTCAAGCCAGACAAGGCTTGTTCTCATTAATGCCTTCTGCACTTACCACAACAGCATCTTCAGTTCACAACTGATTGGGTTCTTTAGCAGTAATTAAGTTATTTTTAGTGACTTTGTCCAGGGCAGAGGTTAAGCTGATCTGCCTTGAGTTCCCTGAGGCCAGCCTCCTTTATTGAGGAGCTTGTCATTAGCACAGCCTGAACTGGGGTTGTCACCTAACCCAAACACTGGCAGAGACCTCCTTGGCCACGACCTGCGACTGGAGAGGGAGCAGGCAACTGAGGGCAACCAATTTCTTAATATTCATGACATCTCAAGTTATTGAAAGACTGGAAGGCACCTGAGATCATAAATCCCAAGTACCATCCTCCTGCTTTCTCATTGCGCTGGTTTTGGCAGGGATAGAGTTCATTTTCCTGAAAGTAGCTGGTATGGGGCTGTTTTGGATTTGTGTCGGAAACAGTGTTGATAATTCAGGGATGTTTTAGTCGCTGCCGAGCAGCACTTACACAGAGTCAAGGCCTCTTCTTCTCACCCCATCCCACCAGTGAGTGGGCTGGGGCTGCACAAGAAGCTGGGAGGGGACACAGCCGAAACAGCTGACCCCAGCTGACCCAAGAGATATCTCAGATCATACAGTGTCATGCTCAGCACACAAAGCTGGGGGAAGAAGAAAGAAAGGAGGGACGTTTGGAGTGATGGCATTTATCTTCCTAAGTAACCATTACATGTGATGGAGCCTTGCTGTCCTGGGGATGGCTGGACATCTGCCTGCTGATGGGAAGTGACTAAATTCCTAGTTTTCCTTTGCTCGTATGCATGGCTTTTGCTTTCCCTATTAAACTGTCTTTATCTCAATCCATGAGTTTTCTGACTGTCGTGGTTTTAAGCTGTAACTCACGCAGTTCGCTCACTCGCTCCCCCCTCTTTCTTCCCCCAGCCCCGGGGGGATGGGGAGGAGAATCAAAAGAATGCAACTCCCACAGGTTGAGATAAGAACAGTCCAGTAACTAAAGTATAACACAAATCACTACTGCTACCACCAATAATAATAATGACAAGGGAAATACAAGGGAAGAGGATACAGCAGCTCACCACCCGATACCAAGCCTGACCCAGCAGCGAACCCTCACCCTTCTGGGTCTCTGCCCTCCATTTTTACTGACGTGCTGTGGTATGGAATACCTCTTTGGTCAGTTTGGGTCAGGTGTCCTGTCTCTGCTTCCTCCCGGCTTCCCCTCTTCCCTGGCAGAGCATGAGGCTCAGAAAGTCCTTGGTCAGACCAAAACATTACCAAGCAGTAACTATAAACATCGGTGTTATCAGCATTGTTCCCAGGCTGAAAGTCAAAACCACAGCGCTGCACCAGCTACCAAGAAGGAGAAAAATGACTGCTGCTGCTGAACTCATGACACTGGCTTTTACTTTTCTGATTCTCTCTCCATCCCACTGCAGGTAGTGGGCAAGTGCCTGTGTGGGGCTTAGCCACTGGCTGGGGTTAAACCACAACACCCATTCTTTGTTATCAGTGGAAGACGGAACAGCCACATTGAGTAGTGAGCCTGGCCCGTCACTAAGTTTTGTCTCTGTATAAGATTTCTGAAACATACCCAATTAGTCTTCCCCAGTTGTTGGCCTCACATCTTCACTACTGTAGTGCTTGCCTGAGAATGTGCAGATGGGCAACGTAGCAGGCATCCAGGCAGTTCTGAGCTAACAGGAAGAAACATAACCTCTCCTGTGACCTTCACGTGCCTCGCTTGTTCACAGGTTCTTTTCTGACTGTGCTAAACCAAGAGCCGGTCCTGCTGGTGGTACTGTTGTTTCTGCCTGATTAGAATCATAAAGGAAATATTTCTCTGGTCAGTGATACAAACCACACATAACAATTCTGGGAAACCTGGTTGTCAAAAATAGATCTACTTTTTAAGAAATAAACTATACGTATTAAAAATCCTCCTCATTTTATTCTCCAATTCCAGAAGTGCCATGAGATGACACAAAGATTTTCATTTGTTAATACCTGGAAAGAGGAAAGCTGGTTCCATTTCAGACACCATCAGATAATACCTTTGCCAGAGGATGTTACTACGGTTTTAGGCTAAATATAAAATATAAATAACCCATCTTCTGCTGCACAAAAATATCTACTGGCTGGAAGCAATTATTGTGAGATAATATATGGAGGTTTGCCAGCTGGGCTTGTTAGGTTTTCTAACTCTACATTTATAATTTACATTAGTGCACAGCACTATCTCCTAGCCCAGCCAAGGCCCCATTGCTCTATTTATGATCCTACTTTATGTATCAGTGGTAAAATTATAGGGCTGAAGTAAACCATGCAGTGAACTCATCTAAATCAAATCCTTAAGAAGAGATTCATTTCCATTCAGGAAATAAGCACCGTGTTTAAATGGACCTCGTTTAAGGTGGGTGAATTATTATTCCAATTGTTCAGCCAGCTTTACAGCTTGCCAGTGGCTCAATGCCAGCATTTCTTTAACAGGCTAATAAAAAGTCGGATTATCAAAACCACCGGGTCAGCTGGACACTGGATGGCAGGCGGGGAGCAGAGAGCCACAGACAGCATAGCAGCCACCACCACAACAGCCACCTTGGTCACACACGAGGCCAAGGAATTACACTTTCCTGTTACATCATGCCCTGCGGTCAGTAATAAAATGAACCAAAAATACTCCCAAGAGCTCTCTGGGACAAAGAACGTGTGGATGTGGACACAGGTTTCCCTTCACCAGTGACCTGTGGAGAGAGGCTAAGTGTGGGAAACAGAGTCCCACAAGCCTGCCTTGGGGATAAGGGACCCTGATGGGGAGAGTGGTCATCCCTCCTGTGCTGTAAAAGGGAAGGGAGGGAAGAGATGCACAGGGAAGGGGGGGGGGGGGGGGGGGGGCATGTGACTTCACAGGCTTTTGTGTTCCTGATCCAGCAATAATGATCCTGGAGGTGAAATCCTAGGAAAACATCTCACAGGCAGATCATAGGACTAGATTTCTACATAGAAAATAGACCTTTACTATGTAACAACTGGTCAGCAACCTCAGTATGCAGTTGAGAGTGCCCACAGAGAGACTCTGTTGTTGTAATGTCACCTGTATTTTCTCAGTGTGATCACAGAGAACTGGTAAGATCTCTTTGGAAACAAATGTCTGGATGGAGATAAGGCTGCATTTGCAGTTCATGGCTCCCGTGTGATTTGCTATGGAAAAAGCTAAACATGGCTCTATTCAAAACATTCAAGCTAGCTCTGGCAGACATTTTCCCAGCAAACAAAAGCTGTGGAAACTGTGCAGATGCCTGCTTGAAAATGACTGGGTGGAAAAGAAAGGTTTGCTTCCCTTTTCACTTTTATTTCCTTATTCCTTACATGATACTTATTTTTAGAGTGAAACAGGACCAGGAGCAAAAACGCTCCTTTGGCTTATTGAAGTCAGACCAAACACTTTGTATCACAGAGGTGAGAATTTAGGGTGGGGGAAAGTCTAGCACCTAGGAGGGCAACGTTGGTTAGAGGGAAGATGCTCTGATTTGCGCTCCCCATCCATCTGACATATGCCAAAAGACTGTGCAAAAGCAGGATTTGTACTAACTTTTGTCCCCACTTCAAAGCTCCTAAATTAGGATATTTGTCTTATTAGCAGACCATGGCAGGAGATCAGTCTTCACAAGGTCTTTTGACAGCCTTAAAAACTGTGTGACCTTCTGGAGGCTCCAGTCTCTCCCCATTGACTTCAGAGAGGCAAGGAAGGTCACCTTCCTCAGCTGAGTGCCCCAAGCTGTGGGAGATGACTCTAAGCCATCAGAACAGCCATGCAAACAGAGCTGCTGTGATTCAGCCCTCAGGAAAACGATTAGAAACTGAGAAAGTGGTGCATGTGGTTTGGAAGAGGGAAAAGCAACAGAAAGAGGGAAGCTAAAAGAGGAAAAGGGGAAGAAATTGAAAGAAATTCAGCTGAGTGGTAAGAGAGAAAGCAACCACCGAAGGGAAGTAGCAAAGAGATTAAGGGGGAAAAGTGTTTGAGAGAAGAGATCAGGCACAGGGAGGTCAAAAGCAGACAAGTGAGAAACCTGAGCATCACACAGAGGAGCCCTCAACCCCAGACCGTGACAAAGGACCAGGTGCTGCCTGCAGCTGCAGGAGCCACTGGCTGAGCCACCCCCAGGACCGGAAGGAGTCCTGTGTGAAGGACACTGCAGCATAGTTGGAAAATCATTCAGGGCTTCTCCTTGCTCTGTTGGCAAAATTACCACAGCATGACCAAGGCAAGGTAAGCACAGAGAGGCATCCAAACATATCCTGTGGGTGCTGGGAGTCTCTGGAAACACTTTTGGTTTAATTGTGAAATGCCTTTCATATCTACTTAGAAAGTCACACAAATGCGTGTGTTGTGTAAATCCAGTGATTAAAAATCACTAGTTCATAGCAGTAAATACACTGCTGACTGGAAAAGTTAAATATGGTTAAGAGAAATAATGTGGGAGCCATTAGCCAGTGTAATTGCTTTAATAGAGTCTATTATCTTTAATGGAGCTTTAACAAATACACAAACACATGTACACACACTGAATATACCATATTAGAAATAAAGCTGTAGTAGAGCCAAGCCGCAGCTTAACTATTAAGACCATTGATAAAAGGCCTGCCCTTACAGCTGGATTACGAAGTACTGTAAAACACAGTGAGATGCTTTTTCTCTTTGGGAAACCTTCCTGCTCACTGTGAGGAAGTGTTGCCTGAAGGCTGAGCCAGCACATGTGGGATGCGAGCATCCAGACTGCGGTCGCATAGCGCTGAAGAGTAACGTGCTGCAGAGCTGCAGCAGGAGGCTGAGGGAGGCAGAGAGGAAACTCTCACAATTGCCTGTTTCCCTGCACAGCATTAAGCGACCGAGTGATCCCAGGCCACAACAGAATCACAGGAGTGAGTCACAGAGTTCAAAACAAGAGCATCCACTAATTGTTCCATGGAAGAGGCTCAGGGAAGTCTGAAGAAGGATTTTGTAGGATATTCTTTTACTCACTGTGAGCTTTGTAGTCTTTTGTAGCAAAGCCAGCTGTTCTGATCTGAGAGTTTGTTTTACCACTCATAGCCCAGGGAGGGCTGTGTTCCAGGGCAGGGCATCCCCCACAGGCAGTGTTTTCTGCAGTGAGCCTGGAATAGCTTTGAGGCTGTCCAGGAGGAGCTCTCAGACACCATCTGACGGCAAATGGAAAGAGGGGGAAAATGGCCTTATTCCCAGCCTGGCTGTCCCGTCAGCTCTCTGCAGATGTTTCGGTCAGTTTGGTTAAGATCTGTTCACCTGCATTTCAGGTGTTCAAGGCAAGCAGATCATACTTTCTCCACCCCCAAGCCTCTGGACTTTGGTAATATGTCTCAGTGATCAACCCCTGAGCCTTACTCAGTGAGGCTGTAGCCGGATACAAAAGGGGGAAGAGCTCCAGGCTTCTGGTGAAGGTTTAGTTTGTAGGGGCTGGATGTTACATCCTGGGTGATGAATGGGAATGAATGGGAGTCAGGGAACAGGGCCCTTCTTTGCCACACTCTGTACCCTTATCTTAAGTTCATAGTGGAGTGCACTCCCTTTCCCTCATGTACAAACAACTCATCAGTGCTCCTTTGATGCTGATACACTCTGGTAATGGGCAGTGATGTATGTGAGAGGGATGAGTGCAGTCACAGGCCCAGGGGTTGCACAAACAGTTGGAAACACATTGCAGGTTAGGAGGAGGGGTGAAAGGGTATTCATCCATGGGCAGGTTGCTCTGGCGAGGGGGTCAGTGAAGATGGGGATGGCTTCCACAGTGCTTATTGCCACAGACTACAAGTTCATGGCTGTGGAACTGCCTTGTGCCTGTGCTTTCACCCTTCCCTATCCCTTACTAACCACCCCATCCAGCAAGATGCTGCAGTTGGGTCGCACACAACCCACTTGCTTTTATGGTACTGATTCCTTTGATCTCTTTGGTCTGTGCCTTGGACAAAGAACCAGTTTGTTATTCCTTGTGGGTAACCCAGCTCCTCCATAAATGCTCTAACCCCTGATTTGCCTGATTTGTGTCTTGTCACTTTCCCACAGCTTCACCTCTACATATACCCCAGGTTGTTGAAGTCCAATTTCCAGGAATCAGGAATGCATAAAACAGTCCAGGATCTGACACGCACTAGTGGTATAGAAACCTCTTTGCCAAGATTCATCTTAGTGCACACTGGGATACCATGTACTCATTCCTCTAGGCAATTCGGGTTCTTGGTCTCTAGTTGCTGTCCTGCTGGTAGCCCTGACCTTTTCCTTCCTCCTGTTCTCTGTGGCCTCTGATGCATGAGGTCTCCTCCATTCTTACCACCAGCCTTCTGCTTCTGGTTACATGAACCTGCCCAAGACACAAAAGGGATCACAGCCTACCTGCTGGACTGTTGCTTTCTGAACTAAGAGCTATTCAGTATCTCAGTAGGCTTCCTTGAAAGATAACCAAGGCGTAGTGACTCTTTGGTGTGGACTTTTTGGTCATGCTCTTTTCAAATGTTAGTCCAAACCTGACAAACAAAAACCATCAAAAGCCAAAGCAGATGGATCAAAATGGGATTTGGTAGAGAAAAGACCTGTACAGGCAGATTCACTTGGCAGAAGTCCAGTCAGCTGGTTCAGAGGAAGGCAGGAAGCACCTTATGCAGGTACAATGTCTTCAATGAGATGATATAGGCACAAAAGACTTAATGACCAACGGCTAAACTCACCTTTGCTCTTTTCTGAGAGAAGACATTAAGCAGTGGCTGCTTCTGGACCTGCCCTCCTCCCACATGTCACTTGTGGGGAAAGGTCCATGCTGTCGACAGGAGCCAGGCACATTTGGATTTTTCTTCTATCTGAATTTTTTTTTAAAATGAAGACAAACTTTTTTCCCCCATTGCCAAAAATGTGGGAATTTCAGCAGGGTGGGAAAGTGGACGAAAATTAGAAAATCTTGCCAAAAATTGGAATTTTTCCATGTTTTACAGTTGGATTTAATCCAAAATCTATCTGGAGTAAAAGCACTTCTCAAATTATTACCAGAAAAGTGAGAGGTAGCAAAAAAGAGATCTGCCAGGATGCAGAAGGAGCCTGAGTTGGTGGGAAATCATCACATTTGGGGACCATTTACTAGAATAGTAACACGGTCTCATATTTAAAACAACATCTTGGTCTCAACTGTCTGAAAACCCTCATTGCACTCCTGCCAAGTCATTAACTTACAAAGCTCCAGGCCCTGTCTACACACAAGCCTGCCACCAGTTTAACTAAAATCACTATTTAATCTATTTAGAGCAATCAGCACAACCCTTTTTGGGGGTAACCAAATTAACCTAAATCAATACAAGCCTGCTGCAAACACAAACAACTTAAGGACATCGACATCAAACCCTGCATTAGCTTGAGCAGTGCGAGTTTTGTGGCAAGGTAAGAGCTCAGGTCAAGCCTGGGGATGCTGTAAGGGCCCTGTTCAAGCTGTAAAGCAGTGCTTGAAGCATGTCCAGTTGTAGCTTTGTGCTGAGGTGCCCATGTTGTCTCTCCTGCACGTTGCTACGTGCATAGTCTGGATTGCCACCACTTCTCAGGGCTGTGTTTAGGAGCTGTGGCCGCCTTTACCCTATCCTCCTCCTGGCCCCGAGCCCTGTGCGAAAACCCCAGCCAGTCTGCTGGGGAAGCTTGAGGTGAAAAGCATAAGACATAGCTAGCTCTGATAGAAAGCGTTTGGTTTCAATGACCTGAGAAACCTTATTTAAACTCTGTTCTCCTGAGCTGAAACACGTGACAGCCTAAGTATGGCCACAGCATCCTCCCTCCCCCTATCTGTTGCTGCCTCTGCACAAATGGGCCCCTCAGGAGACCTGCTGCATCCCCCTCCTCAGAAGGAAGGAAGGAAACACCAGCAGCAGCAGCTGGCCCAGAGCACAGGCTGTTTTCCCCAGGTCTCACCCACTGCACAAGCTCCTGGTGGTTGCTCTGAGCCTGGCTATGGACAGCTGCAGTTGACGATGTCTAATTCTTCTCTTGGTAGAGACAGTGAAAGGTTCCTCCATATCCACCTTCCTTACGGCAGACATAATCCCACAGACCTCTATATACCCTCCCTACTGTAATTTTTCCAGGCCAAAGGATTACAGCCCACTGGACTTCCATAGTTTCCTTTCATAGAGAATCTGATCCTTAACTTTGGTCATCCTTTCTGCCCTTCTCTGAACATTTGTGCAGTTCTGCTATATCCTTTTTGAGATGAGGGATCAGAGTCACACTCAAAAGCAGGTGACCCAGGGATTCATACAGTGACATTTGTACAGCATATCCTTGTCTTTATTTCTAGTACTTTCCTAATAATTCCTAACATTTGACTGGAATTTTTGCTTGCTGACAAGCATTGATTCAATACTTTCACGGATAAAAAATCACAGTATTTTGATCTTGAAGGGGGCACACAGAGATTATTTTTTCCTATGTGTATCACTTCACATCTACCTACACTCAATCTGCTTCCCCATCCTGTCACTCTGCAGTCTCACACTGCTCTTCTGCCCAGTCAACTGTTGTCTTTACTACACTGAATATCTCATTGCGAGAAAACTCTCACCTCACAGCTGACCTCCTTCTTCATGTCTTTACAGGTGTGCTCCTTGTATGTGCACAAGTGGAGAGGGAAGCAGGCAGTAAATAAGGCAAAAATACTAGTATGTACTTATACGCCAGTTATTCTGTTTGCAGGTGCTGCATCATCAAACCCCCATGGTAACACCCTACAGCAAAATGTGATTTCAAAAGCAAAGAAAATCAGAATTGGAAAAGAAGCAAGACCAAAGGTGAACCATGGCGAGGCTGCCAAGATGCGGAGACACCTTCATAGATGCTTATATCTCTGTTTCCCTGCTGCTCAGAGGGAGCAACAAGTTCAGCTCAGAGCCCCTGATAACTTCAGGGAGAGCTGTGACCTGAGACAGAGAGGCAGGATGTGGCTGTTGAGGTTCAGCAGGTGAGGGATGCCACTAACTTCCCTGCCAGAGCTAGGGATTTCAAAGTGTTTTTACTGAAGACAGCAGCTGGAATCTCACCTGAGTTTATCCAGAAGACTGGGAGGTCATCAGTTCTCTCCTACCTTTATCCACAGTGCAAGCTGGATCCCATATATTCATAGATTCATACAAATCTCAGTCTTTGTTAAGCTGTGGTGGAAAAAGACATAAATCCCTCTGAAAACTGTGATCTTCCACAGGCACAGGAACTGCTCTAAAACAAACTAGCAGCTCCTTCCTCTTGTTGCTGTAATCCAGAAAGCAGTTTACATTAATGGAGTATCTGGCCCCCAGCTAAGCTACAAAAAGCCAAAGATGCTCAGATACGACTGTGACAATATAACATAAAACAGGGCTAATTTTGTATTGCAGAGTGCCTGGGCAGCAGCTGATGTCTGCAGCCACATGTCCAGACACACCAGCCTTGCTCACAGGTTAACAGTGTGATAGCCCAACACCCTGGAGTTGGGTGCAAGGCAAGCAGGAACTGTATGCTGTTCGATGGCTTTCAGCCACAGGGGGGGTATCCTGGGAAAGGTTCTCAGTTATGAATAGGCCCTGTAGGAGAAGGACCCTTGAATTACCCTTGAATGGCCTTTAGGAAAATAAATCAGTATCTGTGGTGACCGTCACCATTTCTAAGTCTGTTGATGCAATTTTATAAGTGATTGTTACCGGTGTACTGGGGCAACCCAAGTAACAACTCTGGTTGTGTTACCCCTTCCAAAAGCCCATTGCAGGGGTGTTTCATCACCCCTCTGTTGTGGTGCATACCAGGTCTCTCCCAGCCTGGGGCACCCCTGAGCAGCACAGGGCAAGGAAGAGCTGTTGGCCCAGGACAATAAGAGGGACCAATTCACCTTTAGCATCAACTGGGCAATGTCCCAGGGCTTAAACATCAACCCCAGCCCCATTCTGTTCGCAGAGTGCAGCACAGCCAGTTTTTATGCTTACAAAGTCTCTGGGTTTGAAGACGCTTGTGCTTTCTACCTGAAGGTTTTCTGTGGCAGCCACAGTCATGGCAGGGAAGTACGTAGGCACATTCACACAACCAGAAGCATTTGATTTTATACCAGGAGTTCAACAGCTAAAAAAGGCTTGCATTTTCTTGTATGGGTAGCTTGATTATGATAGAAACTAAGGAATTTAGGACTCCAGTCTACAAACCCTTATTAGCACTGGTACTCCTTAAAAGTACTAGTTCAAATAAGAGTATTTGTATAATTCACAAGTCTGCAAGAACATGTCCAGTTGAAGTTTCTCATGGCTTTTTATTTATTTGCATTCAAACACCATACCACATATGATGAGATATAAAATAAACATAAGCCATTCCCTGGTATTCCCAAAAGCACTTAGATACAAGTGTAATTTATACTGAGTATAATTTATTGCTAACAGAGGCCTAACCGAGTATAAAATTGAAGCTTAAACCACACCACTAACTGTGTTTATAAGAACTTAAAGAGAAAACAACGCATCGCTTGTAACTCTAACCCACAAGCTTGAGTATTTCTAGGACTGGACACTAGGTGGCAGAACAAATATATGGTCTCTAAAAACTGGCGAATACGAGTCCTTCAAGAAGGCAGGCCCAGAGACGTTGAAGTACAGCATATATATACAATTAATTGAAATCTTACAGGTGCCCTGCTTTTCCAGATCAGTTCCTGAAGAACGCAGGGCCTGTTAAGGTTGGGTTTAAACCTCTTATGTTCTTTACCATGAATATTATGATTTACACACACTCTCAGGTCTTTCGCCACAAATGCCCATGGTTCCCCTTTTTTTAAAAAGCAGGACCCTGGTGAATGCTACCCCAACATTTAATAGATGATAAAGGCTTTACAGAGAGGTAAGAATCTCAACTGATCCCATGTGATTTAAGAACGCTGCAAGTTTGTAGGACACTGCAGCAGTAGCTCAAATTAAGCAATAATAATTGAAATCAATTGCTTATTGCTGCTTTGCTCCTGTAAAGCAACGTTTCTTCAGCAGCACATCAACCGCGAGCCTCCGTGGGTGAAGGCTGAGCCGATAAGGGGGAGATAAAGGTCTGAGGGAAGGCAAAGGAAACGTTTTGCACCACGAGGTGTCAGCACACACCAGACCCGGCTGCCCGCTGCAGGGTGCGGGGAGCTCAAGGCGCTGGGTGCGGGGAGGCTTCAAAGTGATCTGCTATGTGAGCCTACACTGCTTCATTTTACCCACCTTCCCCCACAGCCCTGGCAACTCCAGTCACCTCTCCCTTTAGCCGCACAAAGCAAAACAGCCAGCCGTCCTTGCTGCAAGGAGAGGAACAACCCCAACCCCCTCCTAAAATGAGACTGACAGCACTGAACAATATTCCTGTGACATCAAAACACCTTGGTCTATTCACGTGCATCTTTTGCCCGCCTGGCTCCTATCCCCAGGTGTGCAAAAGCTCATTTTAACAAAATCCCAGGCTACTTCCACATAGCTTTGTTAGCTCCTTGTGGGGGCCCCCAGAAGAGAGGACCTTGAGGAAGAATCAAATGAAAGCGGTCAGTCTCTTTTGGATTAAAAGGGGCCTGGCGAGGCTGCAGGAAAGCACAGGGCTATGGGAGAAATTCCCAAGGACAGATGATGTCCCATAAAACCTGCACTGCACCAGCAGCCAAGAAAGTTTATGATGGGCTCAAGAAGCCATCTGACCTGTTGTGTCAGCGGAGGAGCAAAGCATGCACAACAGCTTATTTTTTTTGGGACGAATGAACATCTGCATGACATGAAAATACCACCATTAGAAGGGGGGAAACAAAAAGAGAAACCCATGTGTCTGCACCATGCAATAGTGGAGGCTCTGAGTTGAGCCCCTCTGGGTGGCTGGAGGGACACCAGCGCCAGCCTGCCCAGCCTGTAGGAGGAGCTGGGAAAGGTGACATCACATCATCCACGGCCAGGGTTCAGGGAGCCATGACTGGCTCCATAAGTCAGAAGCAAGCCTCTTCTGCTATGCTCTGCAAATGGGCCTTTCAAAGGGATAATAGGTCAGGTAAAAGAGGTAGAGCTGGTGGGAAATCAGACTCCTGAAAGACGGCCTTCCTCAGAATTGGAGAAGAAACATCTTTTATGTTTGTAGGCAATTTACCTTGACTCGCGGTGATTACAAACCTCAGACTAAGTAAGGTTTGCTCACCTGCAAAAGCAACATGAGATCTGCCCACCCATCCATCCATCCTGACACATGCACCACAGCCGGGGACATATGTACCAGGCCTCTCCCCTCACAGCCAGAGCACTGTTTCCGAAGTTGAAGGCACAAACAAACCTACTTAAGAAACTAACCAATTCCTCTTCCTGCATGGAGACATTTTACCCCAGGATTCCAGCTAAACAAGGAAAGGACTGAGCCCTAGGATGGACATGGGCAATGGCTCAAAAGAATGGTACTGCCTAAGAAAGGATAAGTAAAGAAAGGGAAGGAACAGAGGGTGTTGAAGCAGCAATGACACCAAAACGGACAAGTAAACAGCACGCAAGGAAACAGTGGTCAAAGTAAGCATTCCTTTGCAAAAAACTATCTAACCATGCCTCTAACATGAAAATAGTGGTAGTTCACACATCAAGGTTTGTGGCTACCAATTTGGGATCAAAGGGAACGTGCATGGGAAGTTGGGTGGTATGGGAACTAAGAGCTTGTTGTTGATTTGCGGCAGACTGGCTGGAAGCCTGCAAGCCTTCTCAGTCCAGGATCCCCAGGCTCTCCCCTGCTCAGAAAATCAAGTTCCCCTTATTTATAACCCAAGATAGATAGATGCATACAGATGCCTTGGGAACCATCTGGTTGTTTTAAATTCAGTTTGTACAGTCAACTCCAGCATCTTTTATAGCTGAGTCACCTGGTTTTGAAGTGTTATTTCTAGGTCCTTGCAGGGCCGTCTTCCTGTCCCACGTCCTCCCCAGTCCCACCCTACCCCCATGTGCACCCGCTGCCCTGCAGCTCAGCCTGCTCTTCCTCTATGCTGTCCCACTCCTTGCCACTCTTCCCCCCTTTGTCTCTACCTCGCTTCCTTCCATTTTGCCTCTCCGCTGCCTTCGCCCTTCCCAGCTAACCCTTTACTATCACACTCCAGGCTTTCTGGAGTTTTGACAAGTTTCTTTTCTGGAATGGGAAGTGGTAAACCAGCCTATGACAACAGAGTCTTCTGGTAAAAATCCTGCCACTTCAGCTCCCTCTCCCTCGCTACCATCTTCCTTTTGTTTGTCTTGGCTACTCGTTTGCCTACTCTTAAATTGAAAATGCTTTGAGGGCAGTGCCAGAATCCAGTCCATAGAATTCCATAAGTCACACAATACGCTACATGTTATAAAAGGCCCTATTTTAATTTTTATTTTGCTTTTGATTTTCAATAAACTCACCAAAAATCCAAGTAAGCAGGGCTCTAAGCAGACAGACATACGTGTCCTGTCAACAGGAAATTTCTCTTGCATAACTTCTCTGGCAGTTCTGGAAAGCAAATTGTGGTTGGGTTTATTTTCCTCACTGCAAATTAATAGCCAGGAAAAAAGTGAACATGTAAAGAAAAATCATTTCTGAGAAAGGAGATTGTAGAAAAGCAAACGATCTTTAGCACGCAGAGCTGCCCTTGTGAAACATCTGCTATGACGTAGTCCTGTTCTGGCCATAGACCAAGCGTATCAATAGCTCCACAGAGTAATGGGATAAGAAACGGGAAAATTGCCACTGCTTGTTTAGCAGCTTGTTTTGCTGATAAATGTCTGACACTTTTCAAATAGCTACAGTGTAATTGTTTTTTTTGGGAAAATATTTCCTTGAGCAGGACATTTGCAAGCCATTTGTTATTTCCCATCTGTGCTGGTGTTTTAATACACCACACATACACTTTGCTCCCTAGTAGGAATTATTCACAGCTTCTGATTCCAGGCAGACAGCCTGAAGTTTAGAAATTATGTCTGTCCTTAAGAAGTTCTCTCTCGCCTTATAGAAAATTTATTTTTCCAAATCATTAAAAACAGTATGTATTTTTTTTGCAAAAACCTCTAACACAAGGATTGCTGGGGGGAAAAGAAAAGTATTCTTTATAGAAATCTGTAATTTTAAGATAATGAATGACTGTACAAAAGCAGGAGCTCTTTTGACTACAGCTGTGGCCGCTGTGGGCTCATTCCATGGACAGAAGCAGAACACAACTCAGCCAAGCGCTGCCACGTGCTGGAGTTCATCTCATCCCTTTTCAAACTGTGCCATGAACATTTTTAAATTCCACCTGATAGCTGCTAGGACAGACAAGAGACAGACCGACCTCTGTTTAATATCACATAAAACCTGTAATAATACCTGCTTTCACTTCACACACATACACTCAACAAGCAATTACTTGCAGTAAATATAGCTGTGCCAAAAGACACAGAACCATACAGTCTTACCTGCATCAACTGAAATACTGGATGCTTACATGTGGAGGGGGAGAAGAGGAAGGAAGAAAATAAAAAAAAAAAACCCAACCTTATTAAAAAATATCCTTTTCTTTTCTTTCCCCTCTTCCCATAAGAAAAAGGTGAAAACCAAGGAGAGATGTAAAAATGTGGATGCCATTACAGACTTATTCCAGTGATAAACTTGTTTTTGTCATCTGAACCCTTTGCATTTTTTTAATACAAGAGGATCACATGAAATTTCTCTCCTAGCTCGTTTTTAGACTTCACAGAATAAAGCTAAGAGAGAAAGAGAAAAGAGATTCAGGATTAGAAAGTGTTCCTCCAAGTACAGACATAGGAATGAAGTGAAACTTCCAAGTCCAGCCCAGCACAGTGGGAAACTCACACCATTATCTACTGCTGGGACCAACAGGCAAAAGGACCAAGTAGAGGCAGTAACTAGTTTTCAGAATTTATTGTAAAAAATAGTATTAAACAGTAGGAAAAAAGCCACTCCTTGTTCAACCCACCATATATTGCTTTATGTGGAAACAATGGAAAAATGTGATAGAAATGTATTTACCCATTCCTATCTGTGTGTCAGATGGTCCCAGCTATTCAGGACATACTCATGGGAAAAATATTGGCACTATCACAGTATATGGAAGTGGAAATAAAGAACATGCAGTATTTTCAATTACAGTTGGGAGGCCTATTTCCTGGAGTTTAAAGATCATGTTGTTTTATCTGTTTTCCTTTAGCATCATGTACATTATCAGACTTTCATGACTTCAGACACCAGCAGAAAGCCCTGATTTTTTGCCAGTGGTGACATACTCACCTCAAAGATAAATGCGGAAGTCAGAATGTCTGCCTTACTTCTGTTTGCAATTTCCTTTCCATAGGAACATGCACATGATATAGTTCCTGCTAACAGAGATTTAAAGCTTGGCTAGCCCTTTCCCACTTACACCAGTTCAACCCCACTGGAGGTCCTCAGGGCAGCACAAACAATGGAGAACAGACTTCCAATACCACACCGCATTTGTTTTGTCCAAAAACTGCTATACATTCCACAATTTTATTTTTGTGGATTTTCTAGCTCATGTCAAAACTGTGAAGTACCAGTGTTAACTTGAACAGAGCTCAATTTAAACAGAGCCCCAAAATAATGACTGTACAGCAGTAGTTACCTGGTGCAATTAGCTTCACTATCAACTGGCAAAAAATTGACCTAGTTTCAGTTTCATGCTCAAAAGCATCAATCAGAAAAAACTTATAGTTGCATGGCATCTTTGAGACCACCTCAGTTTCAAAACAAGGAATGAACTTACACATAGACAGGTATATTATTTTAGGTATGAGTACAGAACCCAAATACTCAAAAAACAGGTCAGCAGAAATATATGGACAATGCTAAATAACACTACCTCACCATTTTTATTCCACTGCTGTGCTTGCCAAAAACTGCCAACAGCAAACACAACAGTTGGAGGTGACTCACATGAAGGACAGTCACTGGTGTAGACTGCAGTGGAAATTCTGGTAATTCTGAAGGAAGATACAATGGAGCAATACAGGAAATTCCAAACTGAAAGGACAAAGTCAAACATTTGTTCTCTTGCACATCAGAAAAAGTATGTTCAGTTACAAATTAACCACTGCAAACAATCTTCTCTTAGATAAAACTACAAATGTCTCTACCTAAAAAGATCTGAGAAGAGTCAAAAAAAAACGTAACTAGAAAGCTTTCCTTAAGTCCTCTCCCCTTCTGCGTTGCAACAGTCTCCTTATTTTAAGGAAGACCATCATCATCAATCAATTCTGTTTTGGTGGAGAACACATCAGCCAGCATGTGCTTTGGGATTTCAGATCCCCGTACTTTTAACGTGTAGCAGGCATTCTCTACCTTTGCCAGACTCTGTTTCAAGGTATACAGCTTCTTAGATACTTCGTAAGGTCCAGTGTTGCCAATGAAAGTAAAACCATCATAAATCTGACGTAAGAACTGGCTCAGTTCAAAAGGCGTGTCTATGTCACCATTTCCAACGCTGCTGATGCACAGCCGCATCAGCTCTCCAGTTAGATCAGCCACTCCCAGCAGGTAATCGACAGGTGTTATCTTCAGGCTCCAAGTATGTGGTTGTTTATCATGGGAACTGGAGGTCTGAGGACAGGACAAAGTCCAGTACAGAGAAACATGAAAAAGCAGCCTATAATGGTTCAAATACACACTGACTTATCTGACATAACTGGTAATTGAAAACAGTCTGGAAAATTAATTGCATGGCACTTCCACACAGTCTGATTTCAGAAGTACAAACCTCCTTCCAGCATATCAGAAGATATGAAAGCATCACTTCCACTGGAAATGAGATTTCCATTCTGGCAAACATGATAAACATACCTTGCTTCTACCATCTTTATTTGAAACAGAATTATCACATCTTTGTACTAACATTTATTTGCAGTTGCTTTTTTTACTTTTTCTTCTTTTTTGGCTGATAGGTCTCAGCCTAATAGATTTAAATTTTCCCTAAATGGTCTATCCAAAGTCATCAAAGCAATCAAGAACCAAAGTATCAGCATTATGAAAACTAATCATATAATGTTGCAGTAGTATCTTGAATTTCAAAATGTATTTCCTACCAGAAGCTGATAGGTGTAGTTCTCTCAGATCCATTTTATATCAACTGAACTCACTAAAATAGCTAAAAAATACTTCATGAAGAAAACTCATCACAAAGTTACAGGTTTGTTCCTTTATCCAAGTTTCCAAAAATTTTTATTGCGGAAATATTGGTAATGTGGGAGACAACACAGGTTTATTGTTGGTCCCCTGCTCCCACACTATCCATCCAAATTCACAAATCTGGTCAGAGGCATGTATGTATCTGTTAGTAACTCCCCAATTTCTTAAAACAAGTATGCCACAACTGGTTTGCCTCTGGTAAGAACAAATGAATTTAAGCTGAAAACATGGATTCTTTGGAAATAGCTTACCAAGAGAATGAAAGAGAATCAGAAGTGCTTTACAGCAGAATCTCTTCAACAGAAGCAGACTCAAGAACGGATCTCAAGCTGTGCATTACTGTACACTGCACGTGTACTGCATGGTCATTTCTGTATCTTACTATAAAATTGCCTTTTGTGCTCTGTCAACAACCATACTGAAACCAGTTTACTGTGGGCAGTGGCAGTAGTTTGTCCCTACGCAAAAAGTTCTATTCAGAGCACGGTAGGAGTATGGGCAAGTCAAGAAACAGCAGATATGGTATTAGGGCTAAGGTATGATGGTCCTCTGAGGGAAAGCATCAAGATCAACTCCAGGAAGATTACAAATGAGCTAAGACACACAGTACATTTTAACAGAAGGTGAATACAGTGCCTCCTGTGACTAGCCCAGTAACACTAGGATTTCATTCACAAAGTTCATCCTGCCTTTGATTCGTTACCCCCAGCTTCTGCTACATCACTATACACCAATATAGTGATACTTATCAGTAGACCTTGCATGCAGTCCCAGACATTAAAAATCCCTCCTCTGTATTTGTTTGCCAGTATTTCACTACCCGAGATCCCCTTACCAGGAGTTCGGCTTGCTCTGAATAAGAAGGATGTGAAATTTATAAACTTGTATCCCACAGATTTAGTTTACTATTTGTCAGAATAAAAAGTATGTTTTGAACGAGTCAAAGTCCACATGTATATCTAATATTATTCCACTAACTGGCCTTATTTAATCAGATGCCAAAAATGTGACTAAGCTTACTCATTGCATTTCCATTCCAGAAAGATGCTTGTCACATGAGAAAAGAAACATTTTTACCGTGTTTGTTGTTTCTTCTCTGTCTTCTGCTGTAAATATTAGTTGTTTGTTGATCTCTTCAACACTAATCAAAGAGCGTGTTTTGATAAAATACTGAAATGAGACCGCCTCAACATATTCCTGAAGTCCTGCAAAAATAGCACAATTAAGACAGTAATTCAAACTTTCCAGCAATGACCCATGCTCACATTATTCATTTTTTTAGAAATCTTTTAAGTGAGACTATTTTAAGATTACTAGAGAGAAGTGAAAACTAAGATAACCCAGAAATAACACTGAAACATAATCTAACATAGCACACTTCTGAAGTACAAAAAACAAACCAAGAGCACAGCAGATAAACATTTCCAAGTTTTTACTCCAACTGCATTTTTCATTCAGAACCTACTGTAATTCACTATAAAGCACCACGTTACTCTCAGAAACATACTGAACAGCAGCTCCCCATAACATCCCTCACAGATCTTCAGTGGGACCAGTACTGTTCAATACCTTCATCAATGACACAGCAAGATCAAGTGCAGCCTCAGTAAGTTTGCAGATGACACCAAGCTGAGTGGTGCAGTTGGCAAGCCTGAGGGGTGAAACACCATCCAGAAGGACCTGGATAAACTCAAGAAGTGGGACCATGTTTAACAAGGTTCAACAAGGGCAAGTGCAGAATCCTGCATGTGGGTCGAGGCACTCCCCAGTTTCAATACAGGCTGGGGGATGAAGGCATTGAGAGCAGCCCTGAGGAGAAGGACTTAGAAGTACTGGTGGATGAAAAACTGGACATGAGCAGCAGTCTGTGCTTGCAGCCCAGAAAGCCAACCGTATCCTGGGCTGCATCAAAAGGAGTGTGACCAGCAGGTCGAGGGAGATTGATACTGCTCTGCTTTTGTGATATCCCACTTGGAGTACTGCGTTCAGCTCTGGAGTCCTCAGCACAGGGAAGACATGGGCCTGCTGGAGCACATCCAGAGGAGAGCCACAGAAACAACCACAGGGCTGGAGCACCTCTCCTATAAAGACAGGTTGAGACAGTTGGGCTTGCTCAGCCTGGAGAAGAGAAGGCTCTCGGGAGTCCTTACTGCAGCCTTACAGTACCGGAAGGGGGCCTACAAGGAAGATGGGGGACAAATATTTTAATAGGGCCTGTTGCAATAGGACAAGGGTTATGGTTTTAAACTAAAAGAGGGTACATTTAGACTAGATATAAGGAAGACATTTTTTACATTGAGGGTGGTGAAACACTAGAGCAGGTTGCCCAGATTGGTGGTGGGTGCACCATCCCTAGAAACATTCAAGGCTGGGCTGGATGCACTTCTGAGCAACCTGATCCAGTCGAAAGTATCCCTGTTCATTGTGGGGGGGCTGGACTAGATGACCTTGGAAGGTCTGTTCCAATGCAAACAGAGCTTTTAAAAAACAGCATTTGTATGATGGAGAGTGCAGATTGGTATTTCACAAGTCCACAAAGGCACAAAGCAGAGAACAAGACTGCAGATAAATCAAAAGCAGGGAAGATCACCTACCAAAACACAGTCATTTCCAAAAGAAATTCCTCTTGTTTCATCTTAATAGCAACAGTAGATAATTTTTTAAAATGGTATTTCCCACTTCTTTATTTTGTGGTAATTAGTGAACAGGCTCCTTAAAACATGCAGGTTAGAACTTACTCTCTAAAAGCAAAGGATTCAGGGGAACAAAAGGAGTTGGCATGTTGGCAAGGAAATAAAAGACGAAATAACAAACATAGCTTGTACCAGATCTGTATGCCATCTGCAGACACCTGTCATAATTACCTCTCGCTACCTACTTGGCAGATGGTGATTTTCTGTATGCATTATTGCAAAGGTGAGATCTAAGAAAGAGTTTGAATGTTCAGACAGAGATTTCACAGGTTGTCAGTTTTTCCTTATGTGCAGAGAGCAGATCTGGGGAAAGCATGTGGGAAAACTTCATAAGCAGAAAGCTGAAGTTGGCACTGTTGGTGGAAAAAAAGCAGAATCAAACCTGGAACAAACAGCCAGGGTAGGACTAAGCTAAAAAAAGTGCTGAAGACAGAATCAATGCATGTGGATCCCTGACCTATGGAGAGAGAAAGTGCCAAAGGAGGATGTTAAAGGAACAGACTGCAACATGACAGAGATGGGTCTAACAGAGCCATTCTGAGACATTTTATGGGGATGGTGTCACTTCAAGAGAAGCAAAGAGGTGACACTGTCAGATCATGCTGCAAGGATTAGACAACAGTTTTGCCAGTGCGAAAAGTGAGAAAATGTGAACACACCCAAGGGTACCAAAAGCAGAATCCTGGTTCCATTAAAATAATCTTAAAATCCTCAGCTGGCCTCTACAGGGCAAGGACCTCATCCTACAGACATATGCAGGAAGCAGCAAATTCAGACACCATTTGGATCAAAGAAAAAGTCTAAATCAAAGAGAACATAGATTTGAGTAACAGATGATGGTGGAAATAACCCCCAAAACTAGAGGTAACCTCAAGGGAAAATTCAATCGTAGAAGGCTTTCCAAATCACAGTAACGTGACAAGTAACCTGCACGTTCTCCTTTTACGTATGTATTTGCAAGGTGAGCAGGGACAATGCAGAACGGCAGTTCAGCTGCACCCTTAATGCTTCCATACAGCAGCATTTGGAAAAGCCAAACCATCCAGCAACCAAAGCCACCCTCAGCACTGCTGATCACAAAACAGAACACACACAAGGAGCTGCAAGGCCAATTAAACACAAGAATGTGATCAACTGAATTCAGATGAAGCATTCAGGGCACAAGCAATACAAGAATACTAGATAAAAGCTACTCAGGATCTAATTTAAATAACTCCAGAAGCTGCAGAGAGGTTGATTTCATCACCCATTTCTTTCCTGACTTAACCCTCTGATGTAACACAGCCAGTAATCCATTACGAAATTCTGGCTTTTTCTGTGGATAAGCTGTAAGCTACCAGACACAGTGGCACTCGACAACATCTACGACAATCCTTCTCTGCTATCTGTGAAGAGGACTATCAAATGTGAAGAATAGATTTGGCATCTTCTCAGGTTCTCAGAGATTAAATCAGCTTTCAAACTTTTTGGTAAACAGTTCTCTTGATCAAACATAACTTCCAGTTTCAGCTCGCTCCTCTTTAGTGCTTCTCCACACATTTTGTCCTTTTCCAGGGCATATGTTTTGCTCCTCCATTCATTTATTTTTATGTATTTTATTATAGAGGCATACTTGTATGAATGTATACATAAGCATATTTTTACTTCCTCCTGCTGTTCCACAGTAGCTGTCATGTTTCTACTCTTCTCCTCACACCCGTTTAGTACCATGTGAATGTTGCACACATGGTCTGGTGTGTCATTTACTGTCACCGTTTCACAATGTGGGAATTTGTCTCCTACTATTTCCAAGTAAGCCTTACAAAACATCATTTAAAGTTGTTCCCATTACAGACTGGTAACAAATCCTAGTAATAACTACTCTGCAAAAAAACATTCATATTTGACTTCTCCCCCTCTCCCCCTTTTAAAGCCCTCCTTTTAGAAGTAGCTACATGACACTTCAGTGACCCAAGACCTTGAAAGAAGGTGTTCTCACGTGCAGGTATAAGGATGTTTAAACATATTCTGTTTTAGCTTAATGGTAGGACATCCGCTATTTTCAGCAAACAATCCCCAAGGTGAAAAACCCCATCCCATTTCACTACACCATCCAACAATACCTTTCCCCTTATGCTCTTATTTTGGATTTATTCCAAAACTGGCTTATTTATAGATTGCACTGCCAGTAATGGAATAGTAAGCAAGATTGCGTTTTATGTATTTTTTTCTAGCACACAGACCAAAAATCCCAATTAAAAACAGTGTATTATTTCTACCAGCACTTCTTAAAATTACAGATGTAAGGTAACAAGTGCTTAAGTATTCTGATATTTTACTACATTTACCAGGCATAAATAGCTTGTGCTAGTGACAAGTTACAGTGTCGCAGTGTAACAGATTCCTTCTATATTTTGAAAACTTATTTTAACTAGAAAATTACACTGAGGTATCATCTGAGCACATGTTGTCTATAAAGGACGTTTTGTGCCTGAAATTTTGCACACATTTTTGACAGCTGTATCAGCTGATAATCAAGACATTTATCCTGATCTCCATATGCAAGCCTGAGAAAGTACTGTTAAGTAGTTTCTCTACGAACCTTAGCAAGAAATCAGGTTTCTTTGAAAAAATAAGTCATTGGGGCACTCAATCCAAGAGTCAAATGAATGCATGAGGATCAGGAAAAGATAGTTCTACTTTAGAAATGAGTAAAGAATAAAAATTCCTAATTGCAGGAGTCAGGTGAGGGTAAAAAGAACCTAATTCTATCCGAGATGTACATGCACGCATGCACAGAAGTTTTAACCCAGAATGAGGGATGAAACAAGAGGTGAAAGTTTCCCCCTACATTATTGCTTACTTAATTCCTCCCTTTAAATTTAGTTAAAATATGGTTTAAAATGGATTTCATGCCTTTCAGTTCTTGATGTTAGCAATGCCAATGCTACCTGCCATCTTCCCAAATGAGCTGCTTCTCTCCCTATTTTTTTCAAACTCATTTTCCTTCTATCCCTTTGTCCTCTTTCCTTCCTCTCTATCTTTTTGTTCACAGAGCAGCCTGTGCTGATGGTTAGGACATAAGCCATGACAGCCTGTGCTCTCTTACCCTCCTAAACCATGCAGCAGGTAACACAGGCCAGTAGCAGCCACTAGAAAGATAGTAGGAAAATACACACAGCAAGTTTATTCCAGGATCACTATATGAAGGGTGGAGCACATTTACAGGGCAAGTCATGTGTAACTACCCACTTGCAAATTCATTGCAAAATCAAGAGCACGGCCACAGATCTCTGATCATCATGTTTAGGCTGGCAAGTTACGTTCTCATTAAACAAAAAACATCAAACAAAACACCAAAAACCATGCAATTCCCCCAAAACCCGGGGAAAAAAAAATCATATTCTTGTGTAAATCCCAAAGAGAAACCAAAGGTGAACTGGAAAGCTGCTATTACTAAGCTCTGCAGGATATGGGGGAATACTTGAATATCCCACTTGAATATTGAATATCCCACTTGAATAAGACTTGAATATCCCACTTCTACAAGCATATTGATTGATGAAGGGGAGAATTAGTAAAATAATCAGAAAAATAACCTCGTACATCAACTAAAACAAATACAAGCAATAAGTTTAAAAGCATTAATACACAAATTAAATCATTCTGCTTCAGAGTTAGCATCTTATTAAGATGAAACCAACAATTCACAGCTCAGCCTTTTCCGTTACAGTTCTCTCCAGACTTGGCAATGATTCCTTAATTCACAAGTCTCTTTCCACGCACAAGTGATAAAAACTTAAGTAATTAAACTAAACAATCGACCTGCTTTGTTGATTGTGATCATGAAGTCAAAGGTTAATTTTATACTGAAAGAGCATAGAGCCAGCTATCCTCAGAGACAGGCGTGCTCTGGACATCCTGTTGTGAAAGTTGCTTGAAAGAATAATTTGATAAAACTGATTTGATAAAATGGGACTCACAAACACAAATAAAAGCACTAGAGCAAGTGTCCATAAAACATTACAAACTGGGGGGGGGAGGGAGGTGTAAAGGGAGAGGGAGAATCTGTTTCTATTCACTGAGTAATACTTCAAAAGCTGCGTCACTACAGCAGGTAGGGTAACAAGTAATTTGAATCTTTAAGGGAACTGAGGAAAGAAAAACCACAGCTAAGTCCATATCCACAGAACCAAACTGAGCAATTTTCTCAGTTCATTTTTGGAATTATTTTAGTAATCAGTACAAACACAAATGTGAATATGTCAGGAAAACTTAAATAACCCTGAACTGATTATGAATGGAAAATAAATTTTCAGAAGCATATCACATCTAGCAGTGATTTGTCTAAACTGCTTTAATATTACATCAATAATTAAGTTGATGCGAATTTCTAGTATTAAGCCCTGAACGCTTTACTGGTTACTCAATTGCTACTTGACACATCCATGACCACTAAGAACTTCTGTTCCCTTCTAGCTGCCCATGTTGAATTGATGAATCATAGAAAACCTCAAGTTAGAAGGGACGCATAAGGATCATCTAGTCCAACTCCTTTCTCCTCACAGTGCTACCTAAAACTAAATCCTATGACCAAGACTGCTGTCCAGACAAGCATAACTAGTCAAATATGCAACCTTACTAACTTAGTTATCACTATCCCATAGTGATACCATGGGGAAACAGGAGGAAGTAAAACTCTGCATCAAGCCAGTACTGTTGGGAAATGTTGAGAGCACTCCACTATTACACTACCTACCACCTGGGATCCAACCTAGTAAATAATATCCCCCAAGCAAAACTTAGAGAATGCACATATTTTCTCTTTAAATTTCTCACAGAAAAAAAGCTGACTTTTACAATTAAAATATGATAAGAAAACATAAAATTAAAGGTGGAAAAATTCCAATATTGCATAACCAAACCTTTTTAAGTATTTGAACCCTCTGAGATACTGTTACAGCCACAGAGCATATGGCCAACAAAAACATGATAATCCTTCCCCCTACCACTGTTTATGGTGGCCATGCTTAAATCTTACCAGATAATACCAAGTTTTCTTCTGTGTGATAACCCATACATCCTTTTCTACCTATCACCTACTTCACGTTCCTCCTCACTTGCTATGTAACTGTTATGCTAATTCTACTTGTCACATTCCTGCTGTCTTTATCCAGCCTTGCTGGATTTGGAGGGACCAATGAGACTAACAGAAGACTCCCTCTCAGGTGGGAGAGAGCATGGATCAGTGTTCCAGAAGTCTTAATGCTGGAGGCAAAACGTCTGCTACTACTCCAACCATAACATACCCTCCCTCTGCTTCTGGAATAGCATTTGCAAATAGGGTGAATAATACCAATTTCCTGAAGACATCCTGGATACATGTAAGCTGAGGAAACTGTGAAACTGTCCATGTTCATACAGTGGAACAGGCTGCTACATGTTATTTTAAAAAGCACACTTCAGTAAAAAATTTTTATTCAAAGATGTATTTCAGATACTGAAGTGTTAATATTGTTTGCAGCACTTTGTTTAAAGGTGAATACACACCAACTTGAGAGAAACAGGTAATCCCAAATTAGTCTGTTTTCCCAGTAACTACAGCAACAAATAGAGGTCCCCTATTTAATAGGCACAGATGCCTGTGAGAGTTCAGTCGTTTCCCCAAAGAGGCACAAAACCCCTGCAGAGAACAGCAAAGAATATTTTAATTTCTCACTGCAGAGAACAGTATTATCAAGCCTTTTTGCTATTGTTATTAGAAGTATGAGTACATATGAGAAATGCTAGGGTTAATTTGCAGCTGATGCATTTTGCTTCTACTTGAAGACCTGAGGGATGTACCATGGCTACTTTTGTAACCAAGTTTATTATTATGAAGTGTTGTGGGGGAGTTCTGTCTATTCATCCCCCAATGTGGTAATTCTGAAGTTCTGCCTATGTTCTACAGAAGTTCTTAAAAAGCAAACAAACAAAAAAACCCCAAACTATTCCTGTGAGAAGCAGCCTTCCCGTTCGCTTTGACCACCTCCAGTTGCCTTGATATTTGATAAGAGTTTTAAAAGTCATTCATCTAGATGGCAAATTTTACACTACTAAGAGTGTACACTCGAGGGCAAGTGTTCAAGATACCAAAGAAAGGAAGCTCTGACTCAGCCAGGAAGTTCAATGATCAAAGAAGGAAGGGCAGCTAACACAACACAGCTTCTTCAGTTCAAACCCCAGTGAAAGTTCTCCTTAAGATGTTTCCATTCAACAGCCCCAACTCACTAGCACGGCAGAAGCACCAAAGGTGGCCATTTATCTTCATAAATGTAAATCTGGTGAGATAGTAAAAAAAATACATCACTACTCACCAAACGCCATTTCTCACCACATGATGGCAAAACAACAACCTCATCACCATGGGCTATACTAGTTGTTTCCTGGAATGTAGCTCCTCTATGACACATTCTCCTGTGTGCTTTTTAAGCAAACAAACAAGCAAAAAAAGATTCAAAGATTTTTTTTTTCTTGGTCTTCTCTCATGTTCCACCTGCGCCTGGCTCCTGTAAAGGCTGGAGAGCTCTGGTCTGTGAATGACGGCTGAGGGGGCTCGAAAAAAATCCTGAGCAAGAGCACAAGGACTCCTCCATTTGCTAACTATGAAATGAATTAACAGGCAATGTCAGTAGTTTCAGACTGTGATGTAAATAACTGCAGTATTTGCCATAATAGTTCTGCAGGACTTTAAAACAGTCAGGTCTTTACTGGAAAACTTCAGTAGGAAAGGACAATCTTTATTTGGCCCAATCCACAGCACACATCTTAAGGACTGTAAAAGCTTATCTTATGGATTTATGCTGCCCTGGCTCCTGCTGAATTTACAACTTCTGCTGAACTCAACACCTCATTCAGAGATCAGCTGATAATCAATGCTCACATAGTACATGCCCTGCTTGGTCATGTCTCAATTCACATTCACTCTCCCAGGGTTGTTTTAAGTTTTTGTGTCTGGTCATACAAACCCTGCAGCAGAAAGTAAGAAGTTCTGCAGCTGCTGATTTTTCACATTCCCTGAAGAGCCTAGAAAAAAGGCACGAACCAGAAATAATAAAAGGGTAGTAAAATGCAACAAGCTGAAGGTATCAAGTTTCACATAAGCAACTTGCACTGAAGAAAATCAGTTTGACAAAGTCTGTTGGCACTCTTGGTGATACAAATACAGCAGAGAAACAGAGAAAGTAACAAAACACAGAAACAAAGAAATTAACTAAATTATATCCGATAAATTATTCACTGTAAATTCTATTAATTTTCCAGTATAATCAGGAAACTTTATTTCCATTTCTGGCATTTTACCTCTCACCCACAACAGCAAAGAGGTTAACTTTAATTCTTCAGTTACATCCTGTTCCTGTGTTGCTATGTTTTTCCACCATCTTGCAGAAACCTGATTGCTTCCTTCATGGATACCTTTCCTTTCAAGTTTTAGGTGTGTATTCAAGTCTTTCCCTGGGTGAGACATTCACAATTAATGATACCTTCCTTATGCAGTAAAAAAGCTTTCCCTTTGTATGGCAAACCTATAATTAAGTATGCCGCCTATTTTTATCAGTTTTTAAACCTTCTTAAAGAAAAAAAAATGCCCTAGTTCTACTGTTCCTGATGTATGGAATAGTTCTTTATCTTGGTATTATTTCAGAAATGCACAGGTGTCTACAAATACAAAGGTAACCAGCACTGCTCGAGTCTCCACTGTTCTTTCCATTTTATGAGTAAAAAAGTTAAGAACAAAAAAACCCAGTAACACAGAAATCAACACGTTCCTTTAGTTATTGTTCTGACTAAAATCCTTCACACAATACCAGAAAAAAAAAAAACAAAACAATATTACTTAGATAATCAAATTACTTAAATCTGGCCTGTTTGCACAGACCTCACGCATCTCCAGCGCGTTTCTTACAGCATCATGTCTGGTGGTCCTACACACTGTAGTTAAGAAACAGTATTCTAGTACAATTGAACTATTTTTCATCCATGCGGATTTATATGGCTGTGTTCAACCCAGCAATGCAGTTCGTTGCAGTATGACTATACACGCCTGAAGTGACTCTAAATGGCATAAGGCAGGAGACAGAAATAAGCGCCATTATATCGTTCTCACGGAACACAAATAGTGCCTGCACAAGATAAATTATGTGTGAGACTGCGTCAATGCTGAACTTTTACACAGAATTTCCCACATCAGCAGCAGCAGCAGTCACAGGGCAATAGTTTTGACAAGGTGCTGACGTTTTACAGTCTCATCGTCTAATCCTATTGAGAGCAAGTGCAGACATGATAAAGAGCTAATGAGTTTCTCTGTGCACACCACTGCACTCACCACTGCTGCTAGCTCAGGCACACAGAGAACAGAAAGGTCAGCCAACAATGCTCTACTTGCATCTACTATCATCATCCTACGTCACACTACTGAAGAAGCCTCAGAAGAGTTAAGGGCTCCTCATTCCACATTTTGTCTATCAGCTGTGAAGATAATACCACACCTAGCTCCTAGCAGAATCTAACGACCTCATTGTAAAAACATCAACACACAGTTAAAACCATCACTCCAAGAGGTTTTTCAGTCAAGCTGTGTGTTATATATACAACGTATATATAAAAAATATATAAAAAATAGTTTAACACCTCAAAAACCTTAGAATTCTCTCACATGTCCTTATTAAGGGAAAAAAAAAATTAAGTCTCCAAATACCTAGAGACTTCATTTTTTAAAAATCATGTTAAAAAGGTACTCCATTCAATCCCACACAATGCCAATCTATAATGTAAGTCTTAAGTTTCCTTCTGCATTACACAAGTTTTGCATATATGCAGCACAGATTTAGAACCTACGTAGAATAATTCATGATTAAATCCTAACATAGAATCACAGAATCAACTATGTTGGAAAAGACCTTTAACATCATCAAATCCAACCATTAGCCTAGCACTGTCAAGTCCACCACTCTCCTATGCCCTGAAGTACCACATCTACACATATTTTAAATACATCCAGCAATGGTGACTCCACCACTTCCTTGGCCAGCCTGTGCCAGTGCTTGACAACCCATTTGGTGAAGAAGTGTTTCGTAACATCCAATCTAAAACTCCTCTGGCACAACTTGAGACCATTTCCTCTTATCACTTCTTACTTGGGAGAGGAGACTGACACCCACCCCACTATGACCTCCTTTCAGGTAGTTGTAGAGACTGGTAAGGTCTCCCCTGAGCTTCCTTTTCTCCAAACTAAACAACCCTAGTTCCCTCAGCCATTCCTCATGAGACCTGTGCTCTGGACCCTTCACCAGCTTTGCTGCCCTTCTCTGGACACGCTCCAGCACCTCAACATCTGTCTTGCAGTGAAGGGCCCAAAACACAGTATTTGAGATGCAGCCTCGCCAGTGCCGAGTCCATTGGGATGATCCCTTCCCTAGTCCTGCTGGCCACACTATTTCTGATAGAGGCCAGGATGCCATTGGCCTTCTTGGCCACCTGGGCACAAGCTGGCTCATAGTCAAGTAGCTGTCGACCAACACCCCCAGATTCTTTTCTTCTGGGCAGCTTTCCAGCCACTCTTCCCTAAGCCTGTAGCACTGCGACCCAAGCACAGGACCCACCACATGTTGTAGGCTTGTACGTATCTTGCCTTTAAGGCTCATACAGATCTTTCCTGTATACTACTGGTATTTTCCTTAGTATTTTAGAGTTAAATATACAAATACCCACACATATATACATACATAAAATTGTGACATTTTTTTTCCTCCCCTTCATAAATTCATACCATGTTTTTCAGTCCCTGCCTCGCACAGTGTCTCACAGCAATTTTAAAGGAACAGTACACATTTCCTCACAGGATATATAAGGTATACACTGCAAAGTGGGGCAAAGGAGCAGGAATTCTATATTACAAATAGTAAAGCTTCAAAAATATCAACAAAGCATAACATTCTAACATAACAAATGAAGAGCTCTACATTAAAAAAAGACTTCATTATTTCAGTATCTCTTTGTTTGCTTGTTTAATCATCCCCTGGGACAATCTGTACTGTTAAGAAACGTGTAGAAAACAGTCATCAGTTTTGTTGTTGTTCAATTAGTGCTATACTCAGTGTTTGAGCTCATGCAAGTGTCCTTTGGGGAAACGTCCTGCGTGCCATTAGCACTATTCTTAATGAGGGAAAGCATGAAAACTCCTTTAGTGCTCTGCCAGAATTGTTTTATCTTCAAGTCAAAAGAACAACTGCTTGGAGTAACCCCAAAAAAAGCATTTAACAATTACAAGTGGCAAACAATATTCCCAAGCATTATACTCATAGCACTCTTCTATTTATAGGCTAATAGTTATTATACTGAATAAAATATGTATTAGGCAGCTTTATTATGCAGATAGTCATGATTCCTCAGTTAGAGCTGCTATGACGGTTTCATTATAATCCCAGTTTTGATCCCTTTTACCGTTTCTGTGAGATGTAGGGTGGGGAACAGGAGGATGTTTCATGTTTGGTTTCAAGACAAAGGAGAATATTTTTAGGAAGTTTGAGGTTAATTAGACATGCTGCTTTTGAGATATGGGACACAGGCGTTTCTCTATTCTTTTTTGAAGAAAAAAGCAGTTTAATGGCATGTTTTTGTGCATAAAAAAGCTTTTTAAACTAGTTCTCCAGAATTTCTTTAAAATACGAAATCAGAATTGAAAACTAGGTGAAAGGAAGTTCAAAACTTACAGCTCTAGGAAATACATAACAGACAAAAGAACTAGCACTTTTCCTAGCTACATTTATTTTCTAAAAGGCATACAAGCTTTTTCCACTATGAAAAAAGCAAAGCTACAATTAAAGAACACTAAACTTAAAACCAAAACTAAACCAAACATTCTTTAACTCTTATCACTGTTTCCCTCCCAATTACAGATCTTCCTTAAAGGTGGGGGGCAGGGAGAATAAAGCATTCTCTCTTGCAGTTGCTCTTTATCTAACTGTTCCCTCATTCTTCATGTTTCTAGTTTTTCTATCTCCGCTTCATAATCCTGACATCAAGCATCTTCACATCTCTCATACCTCCTTGACCCCAGCTTCAGCACGATCAAGACCTGCAAGTCTTTAAGCCTGCATATTCCTCTTTTTTGCCGCCCCAATGACTAGCTGGAGAGCAGAGGATTTAATGAATAAGGTAAGAGTAAAGCTCTGGCTAAAAGTTCACATTTCATACTTGTCATACATACAAGCTAATTTAAACAATGTGTAAAAGCATTCCATGTATTCTCAGGGACACACGCTTATGTTCTAACACATACCCTTACAAAACAATGGACATAAACTGGCACAAACTCCCTTCACAGAGGTGCACCATGTAGAAGAGCTAGAATTTAAGCAGACACTGTAGATGACCTACAGAAATGGGACAAAGCATCTTATTTCAGTTGGATTTTATATGCAATCTTCGGAACGAGGCAAGAACTGCGAATTACAGACACAATGGGAAGATCCCAGGGCCAGGCAGCATTATATAACCAATGATATTCCACCGACTTACCACCTACTCATGTCACCTGGAAAGAAGAAAAAGTTAGAAGTACAGCTATTCCCAGTTCTAACTCTAGAAATGCAATGGGGGCTGCACATTTCTATCTTTTTAGTTCTGTCCAAAAAACCACGAAGTTCAGGCACTTAAGACACTCCACACATAACTTCTGGAAAGAGGAACAGCAGTGTCTACTTCTTTCTCCTTATTACTTAATATACTAATACCTCTTTGCTTTTCTTTCTTTTTATCTAGAAAGGTCAGTAAGATTCATTCTCTTGTCTTAAGACTGTGGTAAGAAAACTCTTTAAGACAATCTTGTTCCAAGCCTCATGCAGCTGTTAGGGATGTGCTCTTGTGGGTATAACTGCACGCAGCTATGAAGGATGTGAAGGTCCTTGAATGGGTCTAGAGGAGGGCAACAAAGCTGGTGAAAGAGCTGGAAGGAATGTCCTGTGCAGAGCTGCTAAGGACTTTGGGCTTGTCTAATTTGGAGAGGAGAAGGCTGAGGGGCAACCTCATTGCTTTCTATAGCTTCCTGAGGAGGCGACCTGAAGAGGGAGGTACTGATCTCTTCTCCCTGGGATCCAGTGATAGGACACATGGGAATGGTTCAAAGCTGCACCTGGGGAGGTTTAGACTGGAAATTAGGAAGCACTCCTTTAATGATAAGGTGATCAAACACTGGAACAGGCTTCCTAGAGAGATGATCAATGTCGCAACCTGTCAGTGTTTAAGAGGCATTTGCACGATGCCCTTAATAACACGCTTTAATTTTGTCAGCCCTGAACTGGTGAGACAGTTGGACTATGTGATCATTGCAGGTCTCTTCCATCTTAAATAGTCTATTCTACTTTAAATAGCTTTGCAGCTGTGGAGGTATTGAGTCATCATACACCTGCAGTAGGCCTCTTAACTTCCTATGCTGGAGATCTATAGTAACCTGGCCTGCTCTATGGTGGATAAAAAGATCTTAGTCATTTTAAGAGGCAGAGACTTAAGAGAGTGAAGGAAAGTTTTAGAAATGCTGAATTGTTTCAGACAGCATATTTTCAGTTGTTTTCTAAAGAGTTTATTCAGGTCCATTTCAATATTACAGGTATCTTCATGCAAGTCAGAGACTGATTACGCAGGAGAGTCAGTGCAGCTGACTATGTAGGAATATTTACCAACCACACAAGGCAAACCTGAACAGAAATGTTTTCATTAACTTCTTTACTCTCAGGTTGTTCTGGCTAGCTTCAGTTTACGTATCTTTAATATAAAAAAGATAAATATAACTTTTCAGGTTAGAAAATATGTATTTTTCAAAAAACAAACCCAGTAATTTATTTTTTAACTCAGGGGAGGGAATCTGGACAATCTGGAGGTAGAAACATAGCATCAGGTTTGCCCACTTATTTTGTAAGACATGGGTACACACAGAAGTTATTGCACAGTAAGTTTCCATATATCTGCTACATAGGCAGGCTTTGTCTATTACATCTGAGATGAATGCAAGCTATTTCCAGGTAAACTGGCCCTCAGTAAAAATGGAGATAGGTATGCCTCTTTGAATTCACCCCCACAAAGCCATGTACTAACAAAACAGAGACAATTCAGGTGAAGCAGCTGATACAGGATAACTGGTTACCACATAGCAATTTTGCTCACATGGCAAGGCAGACAGCCTGTATCATGAGGTCTCACCAAGATTCATGGGGTAGCAGACCTCAAAATGCTGCTGTTCTACAGATAGCATTATATGACTCACACAGGACTACAAACTGCAGGGATTATTCAGACAAGGTTTACAAGTTTCAATGAAGCTTTCAAAAATATTTGTTCGTAACACTAAATGCAAGGATTTTCAGCCTTTATAAGCAGTACTTAGAATGAAAATCAAAACACATTTTCACCATGTCAAGATACTCACAATATACTTGGACTAGGATTGCTCATCACGGTTTGAGGTCATAACAGCATCAGAGTTTTGAATTGTCTCTTTCTTTTCACTTCCTCATTACAGTACAAAGCTATATATAGCAGCAAGATGCACACAGTTTAAGCGGCTCTTTAAGAGCAACTACTTACATTTAATTTGAACAACCCAATGCACCACAGGTAAGAGAACTGTGGAACTAAATTAGAGCTATGAAGAATAGCATGGCAAGCTCCTTCTGGTTCAGAAGTGGCCAAAACAAGCTTTACCTTAAGAGCAGTCTCACTCTTAACCAACTTAAGTTCATGTAAAACCTAAGTTAACCTGCGCACATTTTGTCTTGTAAACTACATAGACATTGTAAACTACATGGACATTTTTAAACAAATCATCCAGTGTAAATCTTCAGGTCTCCTCAGCTGAAGAAGTCTTGCCTAAACAAGGAAATATATATAGGAGTCTAATATGTTTAAAACAAGACGGATAAGCACAAGATACTTTTATGCATGGACAAGATGTCAAAGAAGCAATTAAGTATTTTACTTACGTGTAGCTGAAAACAAGATATTACAATTTTAGGTAGGATTCAGATCTTCAGCAAAGATTCAGCAAAGAAATATGATTTGACAGCAAGAGTCATGAAAGCACTGGGATATAGTATCTCAAGGATGATAAAGACTGCTGTTTACAGAGAGCAGCAGAAAAAGATGTGACTGAAACAGTACAAACTCAGATTTAATGCTTGTAACACAGAAGCAGAAGCACATTCTGAGTCTTCACAAGGAAGAAAATGCTAATCTAAGGATTTTAATTCATTAACTTTATCAACTCAAAATGGGATCATTTCACAAGATAGTCACTCCCACTCTCCTCCCAGACACTATAATCCTTCAGGTGGGGTAAATGCTGCTAACTCAGAGGAGAACAGCCAGTATATTTGTTAGAACTACTCCCCCCAACTTCAGTTTCAGTCTGGGTCCAAATTTTTCCAGATGTAGTCCCCAATTTAAATCTTTGTTTAACTGCAATGATAAGCTGACTGAAGGGCAATAGCCTCTCTAATACCAAAGCCAATCTTGCTAACAACGATTAATCTCAGTCCTGATTTATAAGCATAGAAATGTGACACATTCAGACCTTGCAGCATGAAGAGGAACCATTGCTACATAAAGGGAAACTGAGCTTAGTGCCAAATAGCATACTTTCCCTATTTTAAAACAATATACCTGGAGATATAGCTCTGTGGAACTGATACACGTCTTCTCCAATCAGTTCTTGTGCAACCTGCTTAATCTTCCGTCGGACAGCATCTAGTTTTACTTCAGATTCATTTAATATTTCTTCCCCATTGGGAGCACTGTAATCATAAAAGATAAACTGAAAGAACAGCTTTCAGAAAATGAGCAAAAAGTTAAAAAAGAAGTATTACACATTTTCTTTTACTAACCAATACATTTTCAATGGCTTCAGGAAAAAGCAAAGCTGATACTGGAATGAGAAACAATTTAATTTCCATTAATAGCTATTGCAGATGCTGAAAATCTGTACATTCTTACCAGGAAAATAAATCAACCAGCCACACAGTGCTGGTAGCAGGATGTTTATTCAAGATGAGAATTTTAATTATTGCTTAAGTAAGAGCAATGAGAAACATGCGCAAACGCTTCAAAAAAGGATTCCAGAAAACCAGAGTATTTGCAAAGTCCTCCAACCTCCTAATAAATAAATCAACATCTTGCAATACACGACCATATTGCAAAATATAATACATGATCTACTTCTATATGTGATTTTTTAATTTTTTTTTAGGAAGTAATTATGGACTAAGTTCAGGATCAGCTGAAATATTTGATTCACACTCACAATATATACTTGGCATGTAAAGTTTAATTTATCTAGTTCTCTTTAAGCTTCCCCCTCCCCACCAAAAAATCTATATGGTATATTAGTTTACAGTCTGTTCAAGGATCTACTGATAGACTGGTCTCAAGAAAAGTTTTAAAAGCAAACAGTAAAGTTTACTGAAAGTAAAGCCATAATAATAGTGAAAAGCAAAGAAGGAAATAAAAATACAGCACAGAAAGCTTCTACTCTCACAAAACCAGGAATATCTTGCAAAACAGGAATCTCGAATTCAAAAGAGGAGTGGTTTTTGTGTTTCTTTCCTCTACCAGTTCCCAGCTACCTAGCTCCTGCAGTAGGAGTAGCTGTTTACAGTCAAGGCTGTAGCGGTTACTGGAATTGTCACAATGCCTCTTCGAGAACAAGCCCAAATTAAAAAGAGGATTACTTCATAACACCTATTTATAACTGCTACTACTATGGTAACTATAAATAGTTACTAATACAGCAGAATGCATTGATAGGTAAGAAAATGTAACTAGATATACAAGGATTGGAGAGAACTGTTATAATACATAAAACCAATGTCTGACACATACAGTTAAGGATTTTATACAGCAGGCTATGTGAAGCTTTAAATTTTTCTGTTATTCTTCTAGTTTGTCTGTGGCTTCCAAAGATTGCTTGAAGGCTCATAAGAACACAAAACATATATAAGCTCAAAACTTCACACAAAAGCCTCTTAGGTTGCAGTATTTACTGAAGTAAACGGAACCCAGGTCACCTCTTCTTTGGATTGATGACCCAGGGTGGGGCTGCAGCAATCAAAATGAAATAACTGCAGGAGCAACTAACCTGAAGGAAGGGTGCATGGTCTTCTCTCCCAGTTTGCTGAAAGCTGGAAAGGTCTCTTAAGCTGTTTCACTCCACTCCTCTGATGCTGTTTAATACATCAGTAAAACCAACCAAGAAACCTGAACCTGCATCTTCCATTCTCTAACTGGAGTGTGCATTCACTAGCTCCCATCTACCCAAAATGATGTTTGTGGGAAGTTAATTAAATTCCTCTCAACAGAACAGTGCAGCTATTAATCACAAATACTAAGAACACTGCAAGGCAGTTTCTAGGTTTCTGTGAACAATTTAATGCTTGATATGACTCACCTGATAAACCTGTGGAGCAGAAATATTGTTCTTTTGCTTTCAATAGTTATATCACGACTGAGCTTCACAAGCCGTTCATATTTATCATGCCTGGTGTCAAGCTCCAGCTGAAACGCTGCAGAAGCAATCATTACAGAAACAAGCCTGGTTATCACATGTATATAGCATAGGGGAAGAGCAGACAGCCTGTGCTACAGTTACTGCTTACAGGCCCCAGCCCCACCAGCCCTTATCCCTTTTCCCCCTGGCTGCCTTTTCCCAGGGTGGGCAGTGCAGCTGCTCCTGTGTGTGGCATGGCTGCAGAAGCCACCACTGCCAGAGCGGCAAAAGTCAGCATTAATACTACTTTTGCTGAATAAGTCAGGTTTAAATATACATCAACCCTGATGATGCTTTAAGACAGCCCAAACAATTTTAGGGTAAAATACTTGTTTTAGCTAGTAAATCTATTTTGTGATACTGCTGCTCAGAAAACTGACTTCAAATTTCACCCAAATTCAGAAAGATAAATTAAAAAACAGAACCCTACAATCATTAGTAAATAAGATTCAGCAGTCCGTAAAACCAGCCAAACAAACAAGGCATTTGACCAAGGCACATACACTGTTAAAATGCACCATTTAGTACAAAGAAAAGTTGCATTTCACATCCCAGCTAGATCTGGCCAAAAGTCAAATACATTAATATCCCTAAGAACTAAAGGTTCTAAAGGTACTAAAGCAAAACGAGATCAAAAATAAGATTTTTGACTTATTCATGTAAATTCTGTCTAACCACAATGAACACAAAGAACAGAGGATGTGTATCTGGTTATCACAGTCCAACTTGAATGTTTCACAGATACGATTAACATTTTATAGACAATTATTCCACTAAGTAAATATTAATAGATGCTTATAAGAAATCTAACACATTTCCTGCATAACTGTTTGAGGTGTTAAAGTGTCTGTATGAGAAGATGTTGAAACTGAGCTAAGAGGTTGAATTTTTAAAGGGTCTGACAAGTGTATCCTTTAGAAAAAGGACAGCAGTTTGCTGACAAGCAAAATGTAGATAAAGCTACAAAAATAACAGTATATCTCATCACTTTGATAAAAACTTGGTTCCTCTTATTTTGTTCTGTACTCCCCAATCATCTTCTGAAACTCCAAGTCACAAACGCTCATACTGATCTTTTAAGTCTTTCACGTGTCCATTTAGTAATCTCTCTTCTAAATTCTGAGAGCCAAGTCCATCACTGAATTGTCATCAAGAAGAAAATTTCCCTCAGATCGTTGTGGCAGAACTTGAGGGAGGGTGACTGGTACTTTCCTTTGAAGGATGCCATACAGGACATCTGCAGTGACCATTTACAAATTTCATCCACCAGGGCATTCACTATTCCAGGATCTACAAGATTACCAATGACCCCAATTCTCTTCCAGACAGCTGTGGCTTTTAGACTTTTATGTTAGATTGTAAACTTGTTAGGGACTACTAGGAACCATTTTGCGACTTGAAGTAAACCACTGACAAATATAGTAATCTTTAGCATACAGGGATGCAAGAAAACTGTACTGTTGCCTAAAATTGCAAAGGATTAGAACTCAGTGGATTCTCCAGGCTAACACATTGAGACCACAGAGCCACTAACTCCACACATTCCACTTTAATGTTCATTCTATCACTGAAAGCAAAGACTCAGACTCTATTGCTTTTGGTCATGCAGATTCAGACCATCAAAAATGACACTTGGTAAATCTTAACCTTACAAAAGAAGATACTATCCACTCTCTGTATCACTGAGCTGTCATATTTAAAATGTATTATGCAAAAAAGGTGTAACTGAACGCTCCTTGGGTTTTGATTAATTATTACAGAAGACAATTTCTCATTAATTTTTTAGGCATCTTTGGTGCCAACAGATAACTATGTCAATTCAAGTACAACACTTTTCCAAGGAGATAAAAAAGAGCAAAATACGTATAACCATTTAATGTCATACGTTATGCTGCTTAGATTCAAACAACAAACATAGAAATAGTCTGACACTCCAGATCACCTTACACAGCTTGCTAAATTGTAAGCCACCTGGAACACACCTCTTAAATCTTACGCCTGATGTGGAGACAAAGACCACCATTGTCTCCACCTGGGGCTTAGAAGCACTACTATACTAGAAAGAGTGGATGTCTGAAAAGATGACTATATCATGTCCCTTGCATCATTTCTGAAATGAGCCAAAAGCTGCTGATTGGATCTCATGTGAAAGGAGGGAAACAAGTGTTCTGAATCTGAACTAACAGCAACCATATGATAAATCAATATGCTTAAGGATGAAAAATTAAAGTACAGTTGCTCTACTCAATTCAAGCACAAGTATATGTATATTATTCAGTATAAGAGTTCAGGGGTCAAAGTTAATGATCTGCCTAGCTGATTTACACAGGAAAAAGAAGAAATATCTGTTTTAAAGAAAGCAAAGGAATTACATGCTGTTGAAGGGACCATCTAGAACAGCCATCCAACTCTTACTCCTTCACTCCCCTTAGCTTCACAAAAAATAGTCAGGATGGGGAAAATTTTACACCAATAATTAATCTGTTCCCTTCCTTCAAGACTTTTTATTCCTGAAGTTCAGCTTTGCCTGCTTATGGCTTGTCTAATGAGAAATTTCAACTAAATTTACTGGAGTTTAAATCTAGTTTTGTGCAAAACCCTATAAAAACAGTTTGGTTGGAGGGAAGTTTACACTTGCTTATTTAAAGAAACCTAAATACAAGCTAATTTATAAACGCACACAATTTGAACTAAGCATCTACATATAGGTCTGCATTAGTTAGCTGAACTCTTATTTTTAATAAGTGCATGTATGAACAGCTACCAACTCACAAATCAATGCATCCAGACCTACATTAAAGCTTAAGTCATCTACGCACCAGAGCCAAGGTCAACAGCTAAGAGCCTTCTCAGTGTCCTCAATGGGAGCCATTTCCTCCTCTTGTCCCAATGGCTCAGACTTTGCATTACACTTCCGCAGATCTTAGTTTTCTGACACCAAAGGACCCTGTCACCTGTTGTCTGGCTAAACACTTGCCCAGTTTGCTTAGCACCACATTCAGCACAAGCGGGGTGAGGGAACAGCAAGCAGGATTAAAAAGGAAGCAAATAATGAGTCCAGTGGAGCTCTGTGAAACCCACTCTCAGGACTTTACTGCACAGGAAGCAAAAACCCAAGCTCTAGATGTGTGAAGCACAAGTCCAACCAGTTTCAAGCTTCTCCACAGAGAAGCTGGTTTATTCCATCACTAAATACTAGTTATTTCCTAGCAATTTCTACATCGCAATTTTATAATGTGGCTTTCTAAATGCTTACTTACATTTGAAAGATGTCATCAAAGCTGAAGATGGAGTAACATTCTCTTTTTCCTCTCTTTTTTGACCACGGGGAAAATTGTCATGCTTTCGTTTTCTGAACCCACCCGATCCTATTAGTAGAACATATGCACACAAAACTGTATTTTAAAAATACAGCAGTTTTGCCAGAGCGCAAGCAGCATCAGAACACTGTCTTCAAAGCATTCCCAACTGGAACCATATTTTACAGGATGACATAAGATAAACTGGATGAATCTTATTACCAACTAATGTCATCTTCAAGTTAGCTTCTTCTATCGCATTCCTAGGGAAAATCAGAAAAAATCCTACCAATTTTAATGGATGAGTATGGTAGGATTCCAAGTGCCTTTTTTTTTTTTATTTTCCTTTGGGTTTTTTTTACAAGGTCTTCACACCCTTTCATGTTTCCTTTCTGTAAGGGGATGGCTGCATGGAAACCCTTATCTGAGCTAGAGCCTACAGGATTAGACCTTTCTTTTCCTCCTCTTTTTTCCTTTTTAATTAAATATTCAGCTTGACCAGAGCCATTGAAATGTTTCCAGTACTGTAATTATTTTGTGTTATGGGTCTTCAGTAATCAGAAAAAGCAGCAAGGCATAATTTAAGTAAACTACCATTAGTCAGGTATGCAGGTTTAGCTCCTGCAGCGCAGCATCTTACCTTCTGCCCATTAACTAGTTTCTTCTCTTTTAACCCCAATACAGCTGATCCCTTCAACAGGCCTTACATGCCTTTTCCTTAGGCTCCCTCTTCAAACCCTCACCCAGAGCTCACCTCTCTTGGACTGTGTTTTACTACCAATTTACACCTTGTATTGTTTCTTCCTTTTGTCCTCCCTTCACCCAGGATTGACTCACTGTGCCATTCAATGCTTTACATATTCCTCCCTCTCACTACCACCTTTTTGTGACAGCCATACACTCTGTGTTCCTAACAGAGGCCACAGTTTGGCAAACTTACATACAAGCATACCTTCTTGAATATGCAGAGTGCTCTCAATTTCCTTAAAAGAAGAACAAAAGGAAGCTACTTAAAAGTTACAGATGAACACTGGATTTTTAAATGTTTCCGTTTAATTGTTTATTATCCCAAAGCAAAGCCAGAAGTGGGCGTAGTTACTTTCTAAAATAGGAAACTGAAAATCATTTTTTCCTTCTTTTCTGTTAGGATGTGAGTTCAGGGTTTTGTTTTTCCTGTAGCAGTTGAAAACATTACAAACACAGCCCCCGAAATAGTGCAGAGAATTAAAACTCTCTGCAGTATTCTGAAAGTTGGGAACATCATAATGACCAACAGGAAAAAACAGGCCCTCCTGAAGTGTGTGTGGGAGAAAGAGAGAGAAGAGGTTCTACAGAGTAACTCAGCAACTGGGTACCAGAAAACCACAGACTGCAATAACTTAAGACTTGATTTTTTAAAGTAAAAATGCCAGCTTCCTTGTTGCAAGGCCTACTTTGTGGCTGAAAGGAGGGAGGTCTGTGACTGCCTAGGCTAACCAAACACACATGCTGAACGGTGAATGCTGTGTTACTGGAAGTTAGTTACCATTACAAGCACTATACAGGTCTAATACACAGCTTGCAGCTGTAGCAACCACTTTTTTGCCATCAAGAATGATTTCTGAAACTACATTCACAGCCGCATCTGCAAGTCTAAGTGGGAAGGCACTAACACCTCTGCAGAAACGGCCTCCCTCGGTGTAAGGGCAGAGTTTGGTGACACAGCCGAAGAGAACCGCTGTTCAAGGCAGATGCTCATCCTTCCGACACTCCTAGCTGCAGGGCCTCACCGCTTTCGCCACCTCCAAGTCCTCCCCACGCCTTGCTTCCTGTCGGCTCAAGGCGTCCAAGAGGCCCCTTAGGCCCCGCGCAGCCACCGGCCGCTGGACCGCCCCTCGGCGGCGACAGGCGGCGCACGGCCCGCAAGCCCTGAGGGACGAGCGCCCGCCCATTCCCCTGCGCGCCAGGCGGCGGCAGCGGCCCCGCTCGGGCGGCTCCGGGGCTCGCGGGACTCGCCTCGGTCCGGCGGAGGCCGTGGCTGCGCTGCGCCACGCACCCAGGAGCCGCCGGCTCCAACAGCCTCCGGACCGGGGGGGTGAGGGGGGAGAGGCACGCGCGCCGCCGCCGTCACCTTCCTTGCCGCTCATCCCGCTGCCGCCGCCGAGCCGGCCCGCGTACCCCCGGCAACCCGCTGCCGCCCCGTGTGCCACCAGGGCCCCGCCGCAAAGCCCCCGGCGGGGAGCCTGCGCGTTTGCCCTAGGGAAAAACGCCACAGAAGCGGAGCACGCCAGCCCGTTGCCCGCGGTGTGGGAGGCGCGGTGCGGAGTTGCGGCGGTGCGGGATGTGATTTCGGGCGTCGGTACCCGTGAAATAGGGGTAGCGCCGACGGTAGGGCTTCGTTTCCGAGCAGGCGGCTCTGTGGGCTGCTAGTCTGCGACTCCGCTGTAGGGCCTCCCGAGCCTGCGGCACGACGGGACATGTAGTGCTGGGGCGGGGTGGCGGCGCTGTGGGTCCCGGCTGCTGGGCTGAGGTGCGTCCGGCGAGGGAGCCCCGGTGTTACCGCCGCCGCAGCGTTCCGCCACCGCCCTGCCCCTCCGGCTCAGCGCGGGGGGCCGCGGAGCTGGGCCCGTCTGCTTTCCTCGGCCCGGGCCCGCAGAAAGTGACCGTCGTGTCCCACTCCTTCTCTGTCAGGCTGTGTGTCCTGCTGGCCCCCTTTCAACCCGGCACACCAGCACCGTGGTGCTCTTCTTCCATGCGAGGTGAATCAGAGCGCGCCAACAGCTCAGAGCAGCCAGCACCAGGCGCTGTGTTGCTCCCCTCAGTGCCCAGCTACGAGATAAGTTTGTTTGCAGGAGGCTAAAGGGGATGCTGTCAGGGACAGGGCCTGGGAACTGGAGACACTAACTGTACACCTTAAAAATACGACACAGGGGCCACCTGATACCTGGAAAAGAAACCTGAAAGGCATCAGATGCAGCTGCTGCCACAAGGGAGGCAGTGGCTGCCCCAGGAGAGCAGAGGTCCCTGGCCTCCAAGCAGGAAAAGAGGGGCCTGGGAGGACTCTGGATTGCTAATCTGACCTGGTTTGAGACTTCCAGTTCCTGAACCCGTGTTATTGATAGTCTGTGTTTTGTCAGACCTGGTAAAAATCGTTTCCTCTGCTAGGGATTGAATGTGGGTGTTCATATGGGGCAGCACAGGCTTGATTCAAGGGAGATGGATGCACCCTCCCTGCTGAGAGTACTTGATGACACTTCAGTGCTTATGGTGATGAGCTACAGAACCTCTGCTTGCCCTGCTGCATTATTCATGCTTTTCTTTCCTAATCAAGCATCCTGATATGTTCCTCTAATGTGTTTAAAAAAGGGATGGGTGTTGCAAATCCCCAAATAAAAAGCGTTGCTGCTCTGCTGCTAGATCTCATTTCTTGTCACAGCTGTTGCCTTGTTTTAGTAGCTGCATTCCCAAGGAAACAAAGCTCATATGAGCACAAAGGCAGAGCTCCCACAGCCTTTGTGCGAGGGCGTGCATGTGTGTCTGTCCTTCCTCCCCACCCTTAATAATTTTTTAATCTGTTGGTCAATTGGCTGATCCAGTGTGACAGAGGGAAAGAGCCTCCAGGAGTGATTATAAACATCCTGACTGGGGAAAAGATTTTGGGTGGAACTTGCACCTTAGTAGAGATCAGATAAGATGAGCTGTGATATGTGAATGCTTCAGAGTCCAGCATTAGCAGAGACCAGACTTCGGAAGTTCTCACAGGCCAGGGACACTATCTGTTGCTCAGGCCTCTGTGTTTAACACATAAACAAATAGAGCTATTAGTAAACTTGAATACCAGGTGAATCTGTCAACAGATTCAGGAGGACAGTAAATCACCCAAGTCAGATAGTAGAGGAGTAAAGCTTTGACAATGAGCTTTAAATGGTCTAGGCAACCAAGCAAGAGTTGCTAAAACTTGGCATTTCCAAATACATAGAACACATAACTCTGTTGTGTGGTGCTCAGGGTTATTCAGAAGCATAACATAAAACCTCAGTCCAATTTCCTAATCTAAGAAAACAGATGTTAATCACATTTGTAAAACAGCGTACAAAGAGGATCCATGCAGAACTTCCCCAGGCCTGATCTGCATACCGAGTTGCACAACATCTTGATTGCTGCCCTACCAGCTGCACAGGAGCTGTGCAGCTTTCTACACAGCAAAATCAGAATATGAAGTGATTTGTTCCAGTGTTATTGCTGCATGTGTTTAAGCACAGCCTTTTGTTTTAGAAGTACAAAACTGCTTTTGGAAACATTCCCCCCCCCCCCCCCCACACACACACACTTCCCCCCCCCCCCATCTGTGCTATTTCGCTGTTCTCAGCAGCTATCTGGACAAAAAGCAGAGTGGTTTCGGTTACATGTATGTTGCATGATAGTGGAAAGACTGATGACAATTAAATGTTTCCCAGCAGTAAAGAATTTTCAGCCAATTGTGGCAATGGATTTTTGGTCTTCCACTTAATTCTGTTTGCCTCAGTGACACTTTGCATGTGCACAGAGATGCTCAGCAGCTTGCTTAAGATGCATAAGACAATTAATTTAAATATGGCAATGTTAAACTGCTTTGGCAACAGGTTATTTGCAATATCTTTCCCTTTATTCTAGCTGATAATTAAAGTTTTCCCCCTCCCCTTACAGTTAGATTTTCTGTATGCCTGAAGACAATGGCAACTGTACCTGCACAAGTGTGAAGGAGGAATAGCAACATTTTGAGATAGTAAATGGTAACAGAAAGGAGGTGCAAGGATTTAGTAGGGGGAAAAAAATCCCAAACTAACAACAGAGACTTCAGGTCACACTGAGATGTTGCGTATGACTGTGCTCCAGATCCTAAGACAAGGTCAGTAACTTAGCTTCCATATAAAAAAAAAAAAGGTTTTTTTAAGACTCATGGTTGTGAGGACAGAGCATGAGTACGTGGACCAGATATGATCTGTGCCTTTCTGAGTGGGCAAACCATCTCCAAACAACTACTGCAGGAGGTAGAAACTTCATTAATTTTATCCCTGAAGTCTGATGCTTTGGGCAATGAACTACTTTAATAAACACTCCTACACAATATTCTTCAGTGAGGCTTTTGCTCTGCTGCAGTTTTGTCAGCAGGGACCATCTTGAAATGGTGCTCAAGGGAACAGAAAATTAATCTTTGCTTCTCTGGCAAAGCCCAAGTCTAATATATACTCCGTGAAGGACAGACGTAGGAGTGGTGGTGGATCCAACTCAAGAACCACAATAGTGAAGCTGCTTCAACACCTACAGCTTCAGCTAATGGAGTTGCACAGAGGTAAGGCCCAAGTAATTTTTCAGACACATGAAATCACAATATCTTTGTGCCCTCAGTGTTTTTAATGTAGCTCTTTGGAAACTGTTTAAGATCTCTGGGCTTACTAGCAGAGCTCACGGTATATTCATATGGCTTGTATAGCTTTAGAGTCAAATGCTATCTTTGTGATGCATTCCAGTGTTTATATAACCAGCCTGGGAATGTCTCCTAAAGTCTCTGCTAAAGCAATAGCACTATGGATAGTTAGAGCAGGAATTATCTCTGTGTATCCTTTTGGTTTTTGTTTTATCTCATAACATATGTACTCTTAGAGCAAGGTTGTGAGGTTGCCTTGGAGATGGAGGGCTCAACCATGGGGCTGCCTGTCATACCACAACATTCACATTAGCCAGTGTAATTGTGAATGCTTTCAACAAACAATTGAGTGAAGTGACAAAAGCTTATGAAACCGTCACAAGGGAATTGCATAAACTGGGCTCAGATGTTCAATTTGAGACTGTTTCATGACCGAGGAGTTTTGCAGCTGGTTGACAAAAGGGAGTGGGAGGTCAGCTGGTCTCTAGTTGTCGTAACAACAACCTGTTATGTTTCTTATGCAATGAGATGCCTGTAGTCTTGGCAGGATGGATTGGGAGGATGACTTCCTCTTTTCCTGGAATAATGTCTGAAAGCTGCAAATGTTTTTTATCTGGTTGAATTTGGGATTTCTCTTGGAAGTGGCAGGATTCTCCCAAGTGCTAATGCACCATGGTGCAGCCCTTGAGTGAATCAGTGGGAAGACTTAGAGAATGCACTATAGATTAAGCTGACTGGTAAATGAGTGAGTGGAAAAGAGAGGGACAGAGAGAACCTACAGGTTTGCTGCAATATCCAGCTCAGAAAAAAAGAGACCCAACTATGCACTGCTTTTATTCCTAATGTTTAGTTTATGTCTTCCAAGGGAAAACTGGCAAGTGACCGGCTATGAATAATGTACCCATGGGGAAAGTTTGTTTCTAAACACGAACAGTTAGTGCCTGGCTTATGTCTGGGTGGGTGTGCTGACTGTTTCATAAAGATTTCATTTTACTGAGGCAACCACATAAAAGAATTGCTTTGGAGGAATTCAAGGTGAGAATATCTTTATTCTGCATCTATATCAACACCAACACCCCTAATGCAGCAGAAGTGAAGTGCAGAGACAAACCTTTCTCCCTCCTCTCTCCCATGCATCATTCTGAGCCCCTTGCAAATTATAACTGAAGTTATACAGTCCTTTGTATTTCCAGCTGCTCTGGTTTTGCCTGCTTGGTAAAATCCTGGGGGTTTTTTGCCATAGTGGCAGGACAAAGAAAAGGTACAGGCTAAAGTTATAGTTTATTGTAGTTCAGGAAAAGATGATGATGGAGTAAGAGCTGCAAACAAAGCAAACTCCAACATTTTCTTCAGCTATAGGAGTCACAAAAGTGATGGAGCTTGAAGGTGCAGTTCTCATCAGAAGTGGTAAATCTGATTGCATAACAGCAGATCTGTGCTTTTTTTGTACACATACCTACTGCTCTCATCTGAACCCTACCAACCTTAAAGAGTCTCAGATGCTCTTCAGTACGTCGAGCACTCAGTACCCTCTGGATAAGCAGTGGAAAATACATACTTTCCTTCATCACCTCAGCCTTCTTAAGTGCTGCAGTTTGGAGGTAATGGCAAAAGAGTTAATCTCATTCATCTGCAGTTAACTCTCTATTAGAAGGAGTCTGAGAATGATGTTTGTGTCTGCATCTGAGAGAGGCAAAATACTACATTATATATGGAAAACCCTTATTCATGCCAATGTAAACCAGGAATAATTCTGTTTAAATTGGGTGCCATTGAGATGACTATCAGGCCTAGAGAATTCCCAACGTACAGAGTATTTTGTGCTGCGGTACAGGTTGGGCCAAAAAAAAAAACACAGCAAGCCTCAGGTAGTTAGAGAAATGCTTTCCTAACAATTCCCACCAAAAAGTTCTGTTAAAAAGCAGTTAAGGTTGCTCAAGGGCAAAACACACCCACACAAGAAATGACAGGTTAGGGGAACCTTCTTCGCATAAGCTATCATGCACGCCTCATATTAACCACTCCCAGTGACAGACTCCAAACCCCAACAAGAAGCTTCCCTTGTTCTACGGGATAAAGAAGCAAGCTAAATGCTTATCCCTCCTACACGCTTCAGTGCAAAACCCTCTGGCTTCTGCAATGCTCACATTAGCAGCTGGTGCACGTGTAGAGGCTATGGCAAGTATGGGGAAAAAAGGATTAGCAAATGCTCCCCTAAGCATGCACTCTGATGGTACAGCTGGTCTTGGCGACCTTCTTTGACTTTGTCAGACTTTCTCAGTTGTTGATCTCTCCATTTAATAGACCCCTTCCACAGTGCAGAGCTAAAGAGTCGTCTGCTGTGTTTTATTAGATTGGAAATGAGCTATTTGATATATTTACACTGAAGTAAATCTCGTTCCCCTGCTGCAAGAATAGCTACACCTGCACCAGGTATTTTTATAGGACTTCTAGATTATTTATTTCGAGCTGGGCCAGGAGAGATTTTTATGTGAAAGGAGTTTTGTCACCAAGTACTACAGGGATCCTGGGCAGAATGTTGATGGCACTAAGTTGTAGTTACACTTAAAGCTTCAATTTTTAAACAGAATCTTATGACCAGCATAGTAAACAATTTTATGGCCAGAATAGCACAAGGTTTTTATAGTCAGGGTCAGTGTAACTACTGTTCCTAATCACCTGGACCCTTTGCAGGTAGGGTCAAAACTTAATACTTGGCTTTCAGTATCAATATACAATCACAATATAGACTCAAAAGATGTAAAAGAATACAAGTCACACACTCAATCTTTGGAGGAAGCAGGTAACAGTGGAAGCATCCCTGACCACTGGGGGATCATGGGTTTTGCTGTTCAGCAGAAGTTGAGGTCCAAGTCCCACTTGGGACTTACAACTTCAAGGCTGGTAAGGAGCCTAGGAAGCTTGAGGCTGATGTGAAAGGGGAGAAGAAATCTGCCTGGTGCACAGGGCCTTCCAGGCCTGATAAGGAAGGGAAAGGGACTGATACATGACTAGCTCAGTCAGACAGAATGGCTGCCTTATAAAATGGCATTAGTTATGCTAACCATATTACAAGTAGTCAGGAGCATGGAAGAAGCAGTAAGAGATTTGCGTTGAAGAAGTCTTTGCTTCGAAGTATGTTGGTAGTCTTCCATCTACCTTCCCACATAGCTATACCTTCTCACACCTACCTGCTACTTTCATCCAAGTTATTTTTTGCTTCACAGGGTCATAGTGACCGGCACTGACCACGTTTTACCTTGTTTAAATGCTAATACTGAGTTAGTTCTGCCTTTTTGTACCCAAGTGTTCTAGGAACAATGTCTTGGCATCACACTAACAGACCTTATGTGCTACTTCCTACAAAGAATTAAAGACACGTAGATGAAGTACAGTAGTGCTACAGACCTTTCTCTATTGAAAATGAGCCAGAGGAGACTTTGTCAAGAGGTATTAGTAACTTTGTGTTATGGGTAATGACCTTGAAGATGCTGAGGATGGTAAAACTGAAAACCTCCTCACTAAAGCTACTGTACCCATGCTAACCCTGTGACCTGGTCATAGTCTGTTACTTGACCAGGTGTCTCCAAAATGCTGGCCTGGTTATCCCTGACTGCTATGCTGTGTCTCTGAGGTGGAAAACTGAAATCATAGTAAAACTGTGCTGATTACAGACTGAACATGTTATAGTTCTGCCCCAGTGCAATGGCCCCAGAGTGCAAACTAGTAAAAGGTCTGACATGCCTTTATAACCTCACCTTTACAAAGTCAGCATGAAGCTTTTATTTTCCTGTCCTCCAGGAAAATCTATTTCTGTCAACAAATCCCAGGGAATCAATACTCATTTAGAAAACTGTAATAACTGAAACATTAATCCTAATGCCTTTTTAATACTAAATGCCTTTATTAATGGTTTATAACTTTACCATGGGCTATGTAAGGGTAATACACAATATAGAGTAAGCTTGGAGCAGGAGGTTTGTGAGGATACCTATATATGATACACGTCTCTGCTCACTGGTTTAAGAACATGATATCAAAATGGATGGAATCTTTTCTTTGTTTCTATTACAAGAATACATCCCATATGGGAGTCATCAGTATCAATGCTAAGCTTCCCTGTAAGCTCTTTTGAGCCGCTGTTATTAAAAACACATTACACATATACCTGTACAAGTCGAAGTCTTGGAAGAACATGTCTACTTCCCAGAAATCAAAGTACTTTCAGTGCGGATGCCTGCGGGGGACAGTGATCATAAAGCAGCCAGAGAGCAAAAGGAATGCTGAGATTTCAGAGCCTGTGTGATTACCCACAGCTGTACAAACAGTACAGTGGAGAAAACAGATTGACCTTGGCCATGTTTTGAGAGTGCCAGATAACCAGGTCCTTTAGCACACCCTGTTTCAACATGAAGAGGAAAGAAGAGATGGTGACCCTGAGGAACAAGAGGAAACGCAATCATGACTAAAGCAGCAACATCCCAAGTCATCAACTTAAACATCTTCAAGGGACTGATCTGAGATAGAACTGGTTGGTGATGACAGACACCTGCTGTATGTACCTGACAGCGTGAGAAGTGGATTAGACTGGATAGATGGCAGGAGTATCTCAAGTACAAGTAGAAAGCACCCTCCAAAACATGAATTACTGTGCCTTAATTGTCCAATAAATACCCATGGCAGTGAAATTTGGAAGGCAGAAAGTGTTTTGGTATATTTCTAAATCCACAGGAGCATGGCCGTCTTTTCCTAGCTTTTAGTGCATGTATCCTCTTGCATAGAAAGAACATTGGGGGGGGGGGGGGGCGGGGAGGGAGGAAGGCATTCTAGCAAATAATTGCAATGCTCATCTTGCTGACCTCCCCTTCACCCTTGCAAGTAGTTATTTTCTTTGCCGTTTCCTCACATGACTGGGGAACACACGCTCTAACAGCAGGCTAACTTGCAAAAGCACAAACACTATCGCTAGGCTGGCCATCTGCATCCCTCTAACTCTTATCTTGGGCTGTGCCCCACTAGGGTTGTTAAGTTAGATGCTGAACCTCAGGGAAATCAGTCCACTCCCCAATGGTGGATGAAACACAGTGGATCAGCTAACTGGTAGATCAGACATTAGGTGCTGGGACCATGAACCACAGGCTTGATATAGGATGAAAGCTAGAAATTAACTTCCTACAGAATCTCCTGTAACTCAGAGCAGGCTGCAGAGATGACCCTCAAAACAGTTGTGGGAAACAGCTTGAGGATTGAGGGAAACCTTATCTTTGCTGTGCTGGAAACCTGAGTGTTACACAATCCTTGTTTTTCTCACCTTGTGAATTCTGCCCTTGCAATGTGCAAATCCTCAGGCATACATGTGCTCACTGCTATCCAGCATCTTGGTAATCAGAGAATAAAGAAAAGATGTTTGGAAAGCCTTTGAAGATCACTGTGAAGAACATTTCTGTAGTTCTGAAATGACAAGAGTTCCCTAAACAGGGAAAGGACAAATTAAAAAAAGGTGGAAAGGGATCAGAAGGTGAAGGTCACTATTCTGTCACTCAGTCGCTGGTGGAGGACTCACCTCCTAGCACAGGGACTATGAAAGTGCTTCCCTATTAAGACTTCACCTCTAGCTGCTGCCAGCTTGGCAGGGAAAGCATCTCTCTGATGAAAACAAATTCTTGCGTTCCCTGAGACTGAGTTGCTCCTGCAACACTGCAGCTCTCAAAGAACCTGAGTGACTTCAAGGAGAAACATTGCAGCTACCCTGGCTGGTTTGCTCTCCCCTTTCAAACACTAATTTTGTATTCTACAGTCAGCCAAGCAGCCCTTTGCAAATTTTACAACCCATTCTCCTGACAGCCTGAAGGTATAAAGCATTCACACAGTCCACAACCTGAGAACTAAGGTATAAACTGCATGAAAACACATAAAGCCTGCATGGAAGGTCCTGAATAAGGTCAGTGAATCTGCCAGGAGCAAGCACTCACCTGACTGATAAATGAAGAGGTAAAAATAGACCATGTTAAAAGCTGATGAAAGCACAAGTAGGCATAGCATATTATTCAGATGTGTCACACAAAAATCCCCTATCTGATTTATCAGGAAGTGTATGGAACATGTCTTCACCAGATACCTGCCAACTGCACACTGAGCCCTTTGGAACAAATTTAGAGGAATGAATAATTACAAATTGCATGTAATGAGTAGCTGGGAAGTGCAATAAGATGTAAGATGGGTCTTTCAAAACCAGATCATGCCAAAATAAGTCATTATCTTTCTTAGATGTGATAACTCAATCTCTTTGGCAGAGGAAGCATGGTAGATCTCAGCTATTGCACTCCAGTAAACATTTGATTAAGTGCCACTACTTATGTGACTAAAAGGCAAACTGGAGAAGATGAAGATTAGTAGGCAAATTGTAAAGGGGCAAGGAACTGCCTGAAGGGAAAAAGATAAGTCACATTGGAAAGGTGTTGTGTTAAAATGAGGGGGTTCCACAAAGACCAGGCTTAAAGCTTTCGATATTTTACTGACAATGTGTATATATATATATAAAAAAAAAAATAAAATAATAAAAAAAACCACCAAACAAAAAACCAAACCAAACAAACAAAAAAACCCACCCAAAACCCCAACAGAAGTGTTGTGAAACACAACTGATGTGTGATGAAATCTGTCAACAGCAGAAAGCTGGAGGGTGTTGCTGGCACTCAGTAAGTTATGGGTATCACAGGCAGAAATCCCCGAGAGATAAAATTATACAAATAGAATCAATCACTGTAACAAAAAATGGACAAAAAGGAGGTGGAAATAATGCTAACAGTGTTGTAAAAAGGCACTGGATAAGCTTCTTCTGGAATACTGTATATGGTTCCAGTTAGCTCTATTTTCAGAAAGCCCTGAAACTGGAACAGGTGCTGTGAAGAGGTGTCCAAATTATGGGGATTCCAAATTATGGAAAACTATGGAAAATTATGGGGATCAGACAGCCTGTCCTGTAAGACACTGGAAGAATTTCAGCAAAGCAAATGACAGAGCTTGCAATTTCTCTGCATAAACACTGTGGGGGGACAGGAAGGAAAAAGACAAACTATTTAACTTGAAGGATAGTCTGACCAAAAAATATTTGAGTGCAAATTGGCCATCAACAGGCTGAGTTCTGAAATTAGAGGTAAGTTCCTAGCTACCAGAGGCATGACCAAGCAGGCTTCCCATAGAGGAAGACAGCAGCAAATGTTGCTGATTTTCAGTATAAGGTGTGTTTAGTTTCCAGAGAGCCTTGTACCCCTGCCTGCCTGCAGCGACCTGGGCCAGGCTCAGTGCTTCAAGGGATCAATTCCCATCTCTGCCCCTGCTCCCATCCTCAGAGCAGCTGCTGGTGGCATCCCAGGAAGGCGTTCCTGGAGCCTGTTCTTACACAAGCGGGTGTCTCACCGGTTGCAAGACTGGGATGCAAATCTTTGAGCCTCTGTCTCCCAGCCCTGGAGGAAGGTCGCTCCCTTTTCTCACAGTGCTGCGCAAAACACAAAATCCTCTTCTGTTTCTCCAGCTGCCCTGGGCATTGCTTAATAGTTGCCAGGTTTCCAAAGGTGCTCTTCATTTTGATCTCAGGCGGTAGTTAAACGTCTCGGTTCTCTCTAGCCCAGGTGCTTTCTGCACCAAGGCAACAGGGAACAAGCACACTCTGTGGCAGGCAGGTTGCTGAGCCCCCATGCAATGCCTCTGCCATTTCACGGCTCTCTGCCTCTGCCCTCGGGCTGCACAAGTGTCTGTGGGGACCTACCAGAGCAAGCACGGGGGCCAGCCAAAACACGTGCCAGCGCAATCACCAGGAAGGTGCATGCAGGGTCATAGGGAGAGCAGGAGGAAGGGGAGGCACACAGTTGGTTATCCATGTGATGGCTACACACCCATAGCGGGCCAGTCACCTTTCTCACTGGGGAAAGGAATGTGTATTTTGAACAGTTTAACGTGATCTTTGCTGGATCCAACTACTTTAAAAACAGCATGCTGACCACAGTGGATGACCAGGTGCTAAAGCACATCACAGAAGTGCTCTCTTGTGTTTGTGAACTTCAGAGCCTCGTTCTTGGAAGAAGGGGCAGAGGAGAGTGTGGGTCAGGCAATAGGACTGTGAGCTCTGTCAATTGCACCAACACATAGGGAGTACCTCAGACCTCTGAAGCCACTGATCATGTTCCAGGGACTGGCTCTCTACATGTGTCCATAACAATGTACACTTTTACCTCCACTGCTTTAACATGCACCCACCTCCCCTAGGCTCGAGGCTGACAGCCAGGAAAATGCCATTTGTCACCTTAGCACTGCTGGCCATGCCAGATTCACTGAGCCACCCACCTTTTCTGTTCCGCATGGTACTGGCCTTGCAATAACTGAAGCTTTTCCAAATCCTCCTTGAAGATGCCTCCTCTCTGCTCTCCCTCCTCCTTGCTGGCAGCGGCTTTCTGTGGCCAGAGGCAAGGAGTGGGTACCTGCAGGGTGTCCATCCCCTGGGAAAGCGGCATCTCTTGGGAAAGTAAAAGCTGACTTTTCCTTTGCGCATGTTGGCATCAAGGAGGTGCACTGAGCTTATCCATCTGCACAGCTCACGTGGATGTAAGCTCTGCTGACACCAAGGGGGTTCCATGGGATTTGAGAAGGAGATCTGGCCAGTTTACGTAGAAAGTGTTAGCAGGGAACACACTGTGAGGAAGCCTATGGAAGGCAGGGGGTATGGAACAGGACTATATTTTACATTCTCTGTTAGCACAATACAGTCTTGGCCTGTGCAATACCTATCCTAATGCTGACATCATTCAGAGTTAAACCTGTTCCTATGCAGAGGGGACACACAATTGTCCCAGTAAATACCTCAGGAGTCTATCTTTAGAGCAGAGCTCCAGCACATAGGGAGAAAAGTTGCTATTTTGCCTGCTCCTTTATATGTTGGCCCTGATGCCCTAGTCTGGCTGACCTTTCACTAGCGTAAAAACTCCAAGGGCTATTTTCATCCTAGTGGAAATCAGTGTAGCTTCAGAACTGGCATCACAGGAAGTTCTTATCTCATAGGGACTGTCCTGGCACAACCTTCCTCCCAAGCACACCTCTGGGCTTGAGATAGCAGGATCTGCTGTACGTGCTGAGTGCTGCTGGCTGCGGCAGTCCCCCGCAACTGAGGAATCCTGAGCCAATCGTTTAGGATTTCCCGTTCCTTAACAGCGGCCCCAAACAACCACCAGTATCTTCCCTTCAGGCAGTGTTTCTGCCAAGCTGTTCCCCTGCTGCAGCTGAGCTCCTCCCAGGTGAGGAGTGTAGACCTGTCGCGCGTGCTGGAGAGACAGGGGGGCGTCTGCAGAAACCAATTTATCCCTCCTACAATCTGATCCGTGTCTCCCTCTGGGGGAGCACCCTGGACAACTGTGCTCCTGACACCGGTACTTCATTTAGGCACTTAGAATGAGGTGGGGGGTAAATCTACACCCTACTGCTTTTCAGGCTCAGTGTTTCATACGCAGAAGTGTTGTAATTCTCCTCCTGCTTGTTGCTCTTAGCTGCTACATGTTAGGTAGGATGTTAGATAACACACATCCTCCCACGTTCTGGCAGAGCTCTTTCCCCCAAGTGGCATAAATGATTTTCATCTTGCTACACTTGATATTCAACATCACTCAGTATAAAGGATACATGTATTCATATCTGCCTGTAATCAATAAACAGTTCCTATCTATGGCAACAACTGCCTGCAACATAGAGGGGTTGGATTTTGTTACGTGACGGCTGTCGAAATGACTGTCTTTTGTAATCAGTAGCCCGGGAGTTTTTCTCGGGAAGATTTGCATTGCATGATCAACAGCAACAGTAGTCCAAGCCAATTTGATGAAAGGGACAGTTAATCCCAAAGAACCAAGTAAATGGAATGTGCCCTGCTCTGTGGGGGCATCACTCAGCTACGTGCATACAGCTGGGCATGGCTGGTGTTACTGAGGCTGGTGGTTAGTCAGAAGTCTGGGGGTTGTTTGGTGTTTTGGTTGGGGGCTTTTTGTTGGTTTGGTTTGTTTGTTGATTGTTTATTGCTTGCTTGGGGGTTCTGTGTGTGCTTTGGGGGGGGTTGGGGGGGTGTTTTTCAGGGTTTTTGTTCTGTAAGTAAGAAAAGCATCCACATTGTTCCACAGGAAAGGAACAAGTAATCTACCCACATGGAATATATGCAGTTGTCCTTGTTTCCTCCTTGCTTACATTCACCTTCTGCTAATGTAATCTGGGTGACAAGGTTTTTCCAAATCCAAATTAGGATAAACAGCAGTTGGGTGCAACAGATGAAGGGGAACAACAGTCAGGCTTTTAATAAGTAAGTGATAGGCATACAGGGCAGATACTGAAGTGCATAAACCTTGCAGTATTTTGCAAAAGTGGGCAAAGGCAGTTAACTCATCCACACAGGTAGAGTCCTACAGCTGTAGGGTGTCTGTGCTTCACTGCCCACTCTCCCCTTCCCCTGGAGGCAGGTACTGCTGAGATTGCACAGCTGAGCTGCATGGGAAGCAACTCCTAACCCAGTGAAGTTGGGTAAACCTAACCCGACATGGTAAAACAAACTCCTCCTCACCCAAGCAGGGGAGTGGAAAGAAGCGCAAAGCTTGGTTCTCCATGGAGGTAAAGCACCCCAGGAGATGCAGCCTGATACCTGAGCAAAGTCATTCCCACCCCACATATGAACAACAGTGATTTGCACCTGCATTGCACTGATGCGCATGCCTACACAGTGCTACGCAGTGCAGTGAAGGACGCACTCTGAGTCACGTTCAATGCAAACTCAGGTCTGAGCTGACCACAGAAGTCAGTCTGTGAAGCGGGCTCTCCTCACCATTGATCCTGCAGAGCTCCACACAGCCTAGCAATGGAGCAGCACCTCTAAAAAGGACCAGACACTGACGATATGCACTTTCCTAGACTGCTGCAGTATGAGGTGGGCATTAGTCGTAAGTGAAGGTACCAAGACATGCCAAGCCTATGCCTGGTGCTTGGTAGAGTGGACCCGGCTAAGCTGCACTTCGGAGCACTTGATTGTGTCTCTCTGGGCTGCTCAGCTGAGCCAGCAAAGCTGACTTTTGCCACTCCAAGGATAAATAGCCAGGACTGGCACTGGTTCACAGCATTCACAGGAAGATGGAATGGCCAAGATAGAAAAGGTGGCTGGCAGAAGACCCTGAAGAGTTCGGTATGCTGTCCTACTACCATTACAGGAGGGGAAATAGCAGAGGTGAGAGCAGGGACAGTAGTTTGTACCCTCCCGTTCCAGCTTCCCAAGCTCTGCTGTATCTAAAATATGTAGCAAAGCCACCACCATTCCAGATGCTTACTTTGCCAATGGGGAGAGCCAAATTTGACTCATGCCAGCATTCCCTGTCTCTTTCTGCCTCAACGCCCAGAAGCAGCTCTGTTCCTCCTGATGAAAGGAAGATGGTGCTTTTATTTCTCTGTCAGGCCTAGAAAAGCCACAACACAGCAGAAGAGATAGAAAAACTGCTCAGAAAAGCCTCACAAAGTGGGAAGAGCCCAGGCTAAGTGTGGGGACAGGTGCTCGGGATGCCCCCAAGCCATCCATTCGCAGGTAACCTAACATGCCCAGGCACCAGGCTGCCTGAGCGCTGCTGGAAACCAAAGTGTGGGGCTGGAAAGTGGCGTAGCTGAGAGGGATTAACATTGCCATGCCCTGTGTGCTGCAAGTTTCCACTGCTTTCATGCTGGGAGGGAGCGAGTTCCTCCTGTCCAACAGGTGGCTGCCCCAGCCCGCACCTTGTTCCCGCTTGGATTCACATGTGTCACACAATGCCTTCACACAGATATATTTATCAAGCTAAAAGCAGTTCTAGTTAACTGTTGTGTTGACTATGAGGCCTAGCTGTGCTGTCTAGGAGGGAAAAAGAGGCCACTTGGAGCTGCATAAAGATCACAAGCCTCCAAAATAAAGAGGGCAGGCTGAATACTTACTGGAGTGGCAGAATCCCCGCAGCAATACAGAAATGGCTCATTTTCACACCACAGTCCCTCCCCAATGACTGAAAAAAAATAAATTACTTTTTACCTATTTCCTGGAATGTGTGACTTTATAGAGTTGCACTTTGTGCTCTCTTATAAAAGGGAATCCAGTCCAGTGGGACGAAGTCATTCTTGGAGTAGCTTTCAATGAAATCAGGAGTTGCAACAGGTCTGACTTTGGCATAAAAAGTCCTTGGGATATTGGTGGCTGCTGCAGTCATGTTTTTGTAGGCAGTCTGGATCTACTAGTTTTCCTAGTATAATAATTGCACTAAGAACTGTGGTGTTTTGTAGCCAAACTAGTTTATACTGGCAAAAGCCCTGCCTTGGATGATAGAGAGGTGACTTATACTACTAAATTTCTTCCAGTCCTCATTTGGGATTTGCTCTTCTGTCATAAAATGTCCTTATGCTGTCTGCACAATAGGTGGGGATGATTATGCATTGTCATAACATCACCATTTTCTATTTTAGTTTGTCTTCACAGACAAGCTAAAATGTCTAAACTCCTATATTTTGCAAAACACTAACCTTAGAATATGGTTTGGGGGAGGAAGAAACTACTGTCTTAAAACAAAATAGATTGATGCCCTAGATTTGCCTGCAAGGCAAATTCTGTGTGACAGTAAGAGAACAGAATTCACAAAAAAATTGAGAATACTTTATTTCATTATATATATCATGCTTGGGATCTTTGTTTCCCAAGCTCTCTGTATGACCGTCTGTCTGCATGAACCCAGAGCCTGTATGTCTATATTCGTCTATTTCTAAAGTGCTAGCTAATCTTGTTTGCGGTATGCAGAGAAATTGAGCAGTATTCTGTATATGGTATCACTTAATATCATGCCCATTTAGAAATGCGGTAGCACTGCTGCCTGGCCAGCTCAAGGGGCAGTGGAACACCAGCAGCCTTGCCATTGTCGGTTTGACTGTGGACAGGTCTAAGGAACTTTTGGAAAGTGGATGTTCACCGGGAGCATCTCCCGAAAATAAAAGGCAGTGTGACAGCACAAAGTTGCAGGGATAAAACCTAAGTATGGGGCATCTCCTTGAAGGTGGGATTTCACCTTGTATTTTGCCATGGAAAAAAATGAAGATAGGCTTGGAAAACTTTGAAAGCAAAGACAACCAGCTGTGTTTGATGGTTTAAAATCAGGGGAAACTCAATCTGTGCTTGCTGAGAGCAGTTTTACAGTATTTCCAGATGTACCTTATGTGCCTTAGAAGAACTGCAGATCAGTGCCATCCTGTTCCTTAAAATAAGCCCCCAGATAACTCACAGAACATCTCAGCAAAGGCAGGAGAGCTGGTGAAGAAGCAGGAGACTTTGTAGGATCCTAGCAGGTGATTTACCAGGAAGAATGGCCTCTGGGCTACCTGACTGTGCAGATTGCTTCTGAGTGTCCCATCGTAGATTATACTAATGAAAATTAGGTCCTTTGGCTAGAGCCTGTCTTTGTCAACCAGTTTCTTGAGGCAACCTGGAGCTCACAGCAATTAGGCTGTGGGCAGGAGGAATTTGCTCAGGGGATGGCAGGGCTATCCTGGCACCTTGCATCCACCTTTCCGCAGGGTTCCTTGCACTATTGCCCATCATGGGAGTGGCTCATATCCTTGATGAGACAGCAATGGGGCCTTGGGACACCAGAAAAAGTGGTGCTGGAAACAAACAGCCACTGACAGTGATTCAACGGCCTGCAGCTCATCCACAGTGAGCCAAAAGGGGCACATTGCACTTGGTGGTGTCCCAGCAGCAGGACACCTCTGGCTACGCTCCTTCCTGCAGTAACCTGGGGTGCAGCAAAATCACTCCACTCTCTGTGCATGTGCAAATAAGCCCATCTGCACATACAGAGTAAAACCATCAGCCACAATATAAATGGGCTTGTATAAATTGGGTTGAGTACTTCTACTGAGATAGGTCAGTAGAAAGGGCCGACAAAACAGCAAGCAAAGAGAACAAGTTTTGCAGCAGCCCTGTGAATAAATAACCACGGGGCAAATGTGTATGCATCTCACAACCAGAGAAAGGATGTTGCAGCAATCAAGGTATAAAAGAAGGAGAGTCTGGCACAATTTTGGCTGTGAGGCTAGCTAAAAAAAGACTACAGCATTTAGATATTATCCAAAAATAGCCTGCAAGACTAAAAATAGAATGGATATATCAAGGTTTATAAAGAGATCAGAACTGAAGCCTGTGAAGATTAAGGAAGTCACATGAGCATGAACTTCACAGCTTATAAAAGACAAAGAAATGGAAATTGATGTGTACTAACTCACACTACCTAGTCTCAATGCCCAGTCACCTGAGCCAAAACAAGCAGACAGTTTTATTTACTGGGGATTTTTTTTCAGTTTTCCTGGGATGTACAAACAGAAAGTTCTGTATGCCAGAACTCCCATGCTTCTCATGTATGGACTGTGTTTCTTGCTTGCACAGGCATCGCTCTTCTGCCAGCACCTTAGGCATATACTTTGGTGACTACCTCAAAATCTGCCTGAGTACTGGTTGTGCCTGCAGGAGAAGGCTGTGTGTGAATTCCACAGCTTTCTGCAGGTCAGACACCTGCCTCAGGTTTGCACAGTACTTCACATGCCACTCTTCTGCTGGTGGGTTAGGATGCCCACCACATGAGGCTGGGGTCCCGGTGTTGAGCAGGCAGGTGCCAAGCACCACCAGGGGTGTAGGCAGCTGACTGGAGGGATTTGGGATCTCAGTTTTAGACTCAGGGCCCTTAGTTAAGCATATATCCTGCTCAGGTACTCTAATCTTTCCTCTGGTTTAACCCTCCATCCCTGCTCACAGGTATTAACGGTTTAATTAGGTATTTGCAATGGGACCCAGATAGATGTCCAGGTTAAGCTAATGGTACAGAAGAGGGGCTGCAGCAGAGGCTGATCCTTGTCCCACTGGGGGGACTGCACAGAGCCCTGTCATTTGTGCTGTGTGTTGCTGCAAGCACGGGACACAAGCCAGCTCAGCATGGTTTGGACAGCCTCTGCATGAAGACACAGTGCTCAGTCCTGAGAGGGAGAAGGGCAGCCACAGGAGGAGCAGGCAGGCTGCTGGAGCAGCTGCAGCACCTCCTATGATGGCACAGGGAGAAGAAGGGAAGGAACAGCCTTTCTCAAAGTCCTGCTTCAACAGTCATAGCCTGTATTCTGTTCCATATGGCCACAGCCAGGCTGGAGACCCAAGTCTTCTTCCAGCTGTAGTTGAAGGGTTTATGTCCCAGTCTGCCTCTCCCTGGCTCATCACCTGCTAACCACAACCACCCTCCCAGGTTTGTTAGCAAAACTGCTTGTGCAGGCTTCCCTTGGCCCTCTCGAGTCGAAGTGAGCAGCACTAGCTCAAGCAGCTGAAACACAAGGTCTGCTTGTATCTAGTTCATTGCTTGTAAATAGGCCAAGGAAAGCTGGCGGGGAGTATGTGTGCCTGGGTGCTGGGTGAGCTGTAATCTCTTCAGATGACAGACCTGGAGTTTAAAGATTGGCTTACACACCTTTGTGGTGATATGCCCCAGAAGCTAATGCAGCTGACATTTACTTTCCATAGCTTGTTGTGTTTGGCATGAGCCACACCAAGAGGGTGAGTCTGGTCAGAGGAACTCCAAGCCACTGAGCTGCCTTCTTGCACCAGTGATTTTCATGCACCTAATTCTTCGCAGCTAGGAAGAGACTGTTTTTGTGCCGCTTTAAAGACTGGGATCTCGACTGGACCTTGGCAATGTAAAGGAGAGGGCCATGCTCTCTTCATTCATGTAATACACATCCTGTGGGGTAGATGGGTTTGGGGTTGAGCTTATGAGAGCATAGAATTTGCAAGTTCTCACCTCTTCCTTCCTTCTCAAACACTCTCAAACCAATATGCCACAGACTCAAAGCAAACCACTTCCTTGCAAGTGTCTGTAACTACTTTAAGAAATTCAGAACTGCAAAATTGCTTTCTCCAGGTACCTTAGTGAGCAGCAGTGTGAGATACTCTGACAAGGGATCTGAGGAGACCTAGTGTTCAGTTCTCTGGACAAGCAAGAACCTTAGTCTGTCTAAATAAGATGATTATCAAGGGGGTGTTTGTGCCCATTCTTGTTTTGGGGGACTCTCCTTTCCTTTTGCTGCCATGACTCATAAAACTCATTAAACCAGAGTATGCCTAGCAGGAGAACATTTAATTATGTAGCAATTGCAAGGTAGAGATGCTTGACAGGCTGACGGCAAGATGGCTTTATCTACAAAGCTGTTGGTATAGCCCATTTCAGCCATAAGGCTGGGCAAACCATACCAAGCACCAAACAAGCAAGGTGGAAGGTAAAATACGTGCCAGGAGCAGGCTCAGGACACTGGTAATTTGCATGAATAGCCTGAAAACGTGCTTGTCATCACTGCATCTGGGTCAACACGTGGAAACATTATCTGGTAAACCAGCAGCCTCACAATGCACACTGACCTAGATAGGAAATACGATGCAGGGAGGGAGAAGGTGAGACTGTGCAGTGTTGTGACACATAGATCAGGTTATTTGCTGCTGCTTTTATCTGGCTATAAGAGTTTAATAGCCAAAAAACCACCTGGAAACAAGTTCTGGCCTCTCCCTTCTTTCTCAGGCATTCTCACACTAACACAGCATGAAGCCAGACCAATTTATGAACCATGTATTTCAGTAACTGTCGAAGTATTAAGAAAGTATTCTGAAAACCACTGTACACACCTCAGCTACATGTGCTCCTCTTCAGTGCAGCCTTAAGGTTTCTGTGAAGCTGCTCAGAGGGATTACATCAACATTGGAGTGACCGCTCTTCTCCTTCACACCTGTTTACATGAAGAAAACTCTTTCCACTCTGGCGTTTGAGATTGCAGTAGTAGACAATTCAATTGAAGCCAGCTAGGATAGTCTAGGATCATTTTGCTCACTGGAATCAAAAAGCAAAGGGAAATGCTTGGGAGCTAATGCATGCCACTGTTTGAATTCCCTTCCCATCTGTACATGGTTTGTCATGATGTACTTAAAAGCTAGGAATTTGTCATCACTTTTTTGTTTTTATTTCCCTGTAATTTACCTTATAATTAGCACATTGTATCATATGTTCTAGCCCATCTAAGATCAGATTGTTCTGATTTTAAAACTCTACCATAAAACCTCAGCATTCTGAAAGAATTAAGTACTGTTCTGGAACAAAAAGCACATCTCCTTCACCTTTAAAGAAATTGTATCTGGATAACACTGTAACAAAGGCAGAGGGATGACAACCTCTTAAGGCAATGGCAAAGTGTTCCCCTATTATCATTTCCATCTTATTTTTGTATCAGCAAAATAAAGAACTCTCTTAACTCTGAGACCCTGCTGGCAGGAATAAAAACATTTAAAGACTGTATATCAAAGGTCTTTGGGATCAAATGGTAACTTTTCTATAGCTCAGTGCGTTCAATATGCAGTCTGTGAGCAGGAAAATGGTTTGCTTTCACTTTTCATTCTTTTGTAGACAGAATGTTTTCTCCCAAATTAGCTTGGTTGGCTCCAAATTACTGTGCTTAGTCAGAATGAGGCCTCTTTTTTATAACTTCAGATTTTTTTCCCCACAAAATAATCAAACAGGCAATGGAGTCTTCCTCTTTCAAACGTACAATAACCAAGATTATGATACTACCATGAGGCCGAGCTATCAGAAGTCAGAGTGAAATTTTCCTTTTTCAGTCCCATTTTTAAAGTCATTTTGTTTGAAAACAATACATGAAGCTTGACCCCAGCAAAATTTTTGCCCCACCTTTAAACTGTAGATAAATCTTGAAAAATACACTGCAGCTACACTTTGGAAGACAATGCTTTTTCATCTGCTGACACAATCAAGGGACATACGCTAATGAAAACAGAGAGTGTTAGGACAGATTTTTCTAGCTTCTGTAGCAGTCAGCAGGTTTTCTTCTATATTTACATATTTTTTAGGAACAAAGTTCCAAGTGTTTTGCTCTTGGGACTTCCTCCAGAGTTATGTTTGTGATTACTGCGTTGTATATCATGTCAGTCATCACAGTCCATCAGGGCAATTAAATTTCTAAGAGGTAAACTACAGTAATTCTAGCAGCATTTATTGCTGTTTTCACTGATCCCAATGAAACTATTTCTCCATTCATTCTGGAGGGTGAATGATCTCCTCTTCACGTGTGTTTCTTGACTGCTGGAGGAAATAATAAATATTTCCTTGTCATTTCAGCTGACGGTCAGTGTGGCTACATTTTCCACTCTCCTGGCAGTACTTTCAGTGTAGGATGTAAGGGAATTTCTCCTTGCACACACGTTTTCAGGAAGAGCCTTTCATCTTAACTATTTTCCTCTCAATCTGCCTGCAGACCTCATCTCACATTCAAGGAGATCCCATTCCCCTTCCCAGTCCCACCATGCCACTCCGTAACTCTCCTTCTGCTTCCTCTGGAGCTCGGCATTCCCCTGCAGAACAGCATTGCAAAACCTCCTCGGGGATGAAGACCTCCTCTATTTATAGAGTGTTGAGGCTAGACGAAAGTTTCCAGAGAGGTTTCTGGAAGGGCTCCCATCTAGCTGCTTTGAAGGCTTGCAAAGGGAAACAAGCATGCACCTTGCTTCATAGCTTTGGCCAGCATTCAGTAAACCTTTGCAGTAAAATACATTGTGCATCAGGCAACTATTTGATGTTATACACTGGCATTTATGAAGCTCTGAAGAAGTTTTCTTCCCAACATGCCTCATCCATATCTGGGTTACAAATGCGAAATCAGAGGCTTGAGGCAGACTCTCGAACATGAGCCCACGTTCTCAATTGATTTTTATCCTAGGTCTGCAATTCAGTGCTATCTTGAAATTACTGAGAGAGAGAACTGTTTTCAGCTTTGTGCTGGTTTTCTTTTTCTTAAAAGATTCAGCCTCTTGAAGCTGGTATTTTTAAATTGAAAATAAGGTTTCACTAACAAATGCACTGCTGAGTGTTCCTCCACAAAGATATGATTCAGAATTTCTTTTACACATGTCACTGATTAAATACAGAATATACGTTAAAATAGAGGAGGAATGGTCATCCTAGCTAAAATAAGGTGGGAGCCAGGCTGGGTAGGCAGAGTAGGCATATTCACAAACACAAGCCTTTGTGTGGATATGAGCAGCCATGTTTGGCCTCACATATTAATAAGTTGCTGTTTAAAAAAAAAGAAAGAAAAAGAAAAGCAAAGCAGCAAGCACTTCACTACTTTTACCCACAGCACATGGCTTTTATCAGAGGGTATGTTTGCACAAGGGAGGAGAATTGCCTCCCACCCAAATTTCAACAATGTGTACCATTTGGTAAATAGGTGAGGATAGAGTCGTCTGTTCTCTGAGGATCCCCTCCAGTTCAAACTCTATGACACAGTGAGGAAACCGCCATCTGAGGAACCCTTTAAGGAATCTGGTTTTTTAATGAAAACTCCTGAATATGGTCCCAGCATTAGACCCAGTCCAAGGTTAGACCTCCTCTCCCCCCCAAAACCAACAAAACAAACAACAACAACAAAGACCCAACCAACCAATAACAACTAAAACATAGAGAATAATGCCAGGGAGAAAATGTAACCCTAATGAAACAGTAAGGGAAAAAAGTGAAATCCACCTCCTGACAAGATAAGCATTATAATTGTCCATTGCACTGTGGGTGGATGAAGAATGTGAAAATTGCTTGCTGACCTGTTTTTTGCTTCTGCATAAAAATGAAAGGCAATTTCTTCTAGTACTAATAAATGCCACCTTATCTCTAGGTCACTAATTAGCCAGCCGGGTGAGCAAGGAACAGGTTCAGGGGTAGCAGTTCTAACAGTGACAAACTGATGCAGCATGATAGCAAGACTCAGACGCAATCCAGCCCTAATTACAGCTCTGTAGCACGTACTATCACTCCAAGAACAAATCAAAGATGTTAATAATTCATATTCAGCTTTGTGCTTGCACAAACTCCTGGTAAGTTTAATTTTCCAGGACCTAATATTTAGGTAGTGCTTCATGAAAGCTCTCCAGCATACAATTCCAGCATTATGTTTTACTGGATTCATTAACAGTGTTGTGCCATCTGAATGTCCATTGAAACACATGAAACCAATAGTGTCAGTTCAGATCATGCAGGTGGAACACACAATTCTGTCATACTAATACAGGAATTTAAATTATTATATATCCACTACTAGCATTCCTGGTTCAGTAAATATCTGTCTTAGGTGTAAGTTGCTTGGGAAGTGCTTTATAACATGCTGAAATATTTTACTCTAGTATTAGGGTATTTGCACAGAGGGCTGTACTTGTTAGTGGAGGAAACACGAAGACATAGATCACCATCTTAATGAGTGTGCAGCGATACCACAACTTTTAGTAAGACATTTTTTCAGTTCTAAAATCTTAAGAACTATTTTAACCAACAGACAGAACCTTTTAACTTCTAAAACCTGAAAAGAAAAAAAACCAACAACTTACAAATGTGAGTCCCTGGCATGCTGTTCAGAGTCAATAAACTAAACCTCCTCTCCTCCTGTTCTTAAATGCCAGAATCAGGTGATGCTAGGCATTATCCTTGCTTGGTATAGAATACCCTGCATTTTGGATCTGCTGATTCTCTCGATACAGATTTGAAAGGAAAGATTTCTCTCTCAGGGAGAAAGTAGAATTGGGTCAAGTTATATAATATGAAGTAAACGTGGGTGAAGTTACATGACATGACTGAGTCAGCTTACCGTCCTGACTTGGGTGGTCCTGCTTTTCCCTCCCTGACTCCTGGCCCTGCAGGTCCACACCCTCTCTTGCACCACATCAAACCACTAGGTAAGCCAATCCAACTTGTTAATCCAACAGAAAACTATTCTCTTGAACTGACTCACCAAAGGGCTTGACAAGCGTGGTGCTAAGGAGCATGGTGCTGGAGAGAGCAGAACCACCCCTTTTGGTGGGCAGCAACAAAACACTGTGATTTAAATGCAGCACAACCAAAGAAAGTATTGCGGAAAGCACAAGAGCCAAACAGAAGGGCATGGAGTAAAAGCCTTTGACTTAGATAAGGATGGAAATGCAAGAAAAGGCATCACAAAGCCCTTGTGATGAGGGAGGGGGCAATGGCAGGAAGCAATGGGACGCTGCACCTTGATATGCATCAGAGGGGTGCATGAGAACACACAGGCACTGCCCTGGCAGAAAGGGGAATGGGGAGTGCAGAACACGGTGCTGAGCTGTACTGAGTCCACCTAGATTGCAGTGGCTCTTCAGGGTTCAGGCTCACAATGCTTGTGTGCGTGTCTGTAGCCAGCCCTGGCAAAGGTGAGCTCTTCAGGACAGATGTGCTATCTTGATAGTTTAACAAAACATGAGCTGCAATATTGTATCCCTATTGTTCAAAAAAAGGGGAGGCCACCATTGTTCACTTGGAAAACAAACAAAAATTAAGCCTGCACCCATTCTTCTCCAGAAATTGCCTCATCAAAAAAAAAAGTATTACTGATGAATGACACCTGGTGGGTTTTATCAGCTCCAAAACTCCTTCACTATTACCTTTTCCTTCCTCTCTAAATTACTATGGCAGGTTTCTTGTTTCATAGCAGCAAATGTTTTAAGCTCACTGTTCTCTTACAATCTCTCTTACTGGTACAACTGCCTCAATGAGAAAAGGAATCTAGAGATACCAGAAATTGTGCTAGTCAGCTGAAGAGAGGGAAAACAAATTACCTCTTCACCCACAGATAAAATGTCCAGTCTTCTAACAGATACATCTTTATGGCTTCAGGGACAGCTCTTCAGCTCTGGGTAACAGTTTCTAGGTAATAAGGAAGAAAAAGGTTGAGGCTGTAACTCATTAAATAGCTGGATATATTGTAATGCATAAGCTGAGGTGCTCTCAAGCTTCCCGAACCAAGGAACACAGAGTAAACTGTCCTTCTTGCCCACAGTCCAGGGCTGTTCTCTTTCCTGAATACAAGGACAGGCACTGACAGAGGAGAGCACTACGTGCCTGGCAGCTGAAAGACCAGGAAAGAGAAAATATGATGTGCAATGAATCAGGTACGTGCAAAATAATCATGGCAGGCCCCATCATCTTAACACTGCTCGGCATTGTTTCCACCTTGATGATCTTTCAGCATGTCACGATGCTGAATCATGATGACACAGGAGCAGGAAGTACATATCAGATGCAAAGTGAAAAGGTCATGTTATGATTATGGTCCTACAAAGCACTGGAGGGACTCTCTTTATATTTGAGTCTCTTGTTCTCATGCTAGAAGACTTGTCTGCACTGAAACCGAGTGTAGTTCCAGAGCAGTTCAGACAAATTTGAGCTACATACAGATGAAATAGGAATCTCCTTTTTTCTTTCAAAAATGCTTATCGCTGTGTCAGTATGTGATTTCAAATAGTGTTTTTAAAATGTTCTTTAAAAACAACTTTCTGTCCATAGCTGGACTTCAAGCACCCCGAGGGCCTCCTGGCTTGCTTAAGTTAGAGGCCAAAAATGTACATAATTGACAATCTTTAGCAAGAGAGGGAGTTCTCTTATAACCAAAGCCAGAAATACTCCCTCTGGAGAAACCTCACAAACAATGTGGAAAAAGCTTTTGAACTTTCCATGGTACAAAGTTTAAAATGAGGACAAAACTGGAATGAGTCAGTCTTGAGCATTTTCTAAGCTGGGCTGCATTTCCATAGCTTTACAGATACGGGCATCTGGTAGCAGCATTTTCACTTAAAATAAATAAGAATAAAAGGACGTTGTCTTGTACTTCACTAGCCTAATTCATTTTTCCTTAACATAATACTCATGAAAGTAGTTAAATATTTTAATGTGCAAATCTCTCTGGATCAACCCTAAACATATTTCGGTGTAATAAAAATAGGCTATATTCCCAGAGAAGCAAATGCATATCCTTTCAGACAGATTTAGGGACAGCAAAAACAACTTCAGTTGAAGAGCCTGGAGGAATCCCACAATATTAAACATAATATTAAACACAAGTTTACACAAAGTAATTGAGAATATTTCTCTTTATAATTTAGCCCAACCCTTATAATCTCAGATTATAATGAAAGGGCTTTTTTCTGCAAACACTACACCATTATGATATTCAGTGATAAACCACCAAATTATTCTATTACTTTAATTTCAGCAAAAACTTTTAGGGCAACTCTATAATGGCATCAACAAACACTAAGCAGGATAGGAGGAGATCCAGGGTACTGGGGATTAGTTTCAGGGCTCTGAGACTGACTGTTCTGAGGGCTGTGTGCCACTTCATGCTGTGACAGGGAGAGTATCGAGCTCTTGGCACAGCAGAGACCTGAAGCCTTGATCTTGAAAACTGCTGAGACTCAGCTTGTCCTGGCCACAGAGGGACTTGACAAGATCTTGGGTCATGTGCTCTGTCATGGTGGCACTAGCAGAGCCAGTCAATCTCTCTGCATCTTCCTAATATCACCTCTACTGAGTGACCCTTTCCTTCTTTTGCAGGTACAGTGGCAGGGGAGGTATTTGGGAGATTATCTGGGAGACAATGACCCTTTCTGCACCTCAGGAAAAGAGCATGCATTCAACAAAGGAGCATTTGCATAGCCTTGTGGATGTACTTTGTACAACTTGTCCTGATTAGAAAGGAAGTGAGTGTAACAGAGGATCCAACTCACACAAACAGTTCTCTAGTTTTATTTGGAAAAGCTGCAAACCTGTTACAGTTCACTTGCTAGTATGAAAAGCAAGATTGAAAAATGCCACTGTTGAGATCATAAATAATGGTTTAAGCAGAGTAAGAGCAGTCAGGCTGAAGAACACAGTGGAGTGGTCTGGGAGGAAGAGAGCAGAAGCTACAAGCCCCCAAGTTTTGAATTTTAATTGTGATGCTGTTGTGGACATACAACTCTCTGACTGAGGCCTTACACTACCACCAGGCTCAGGAGCATGTTTAGCTTCCAAGGGCCTTCCTGTCCTAAACCATCTGAGGATAAGACTTTAATTTCTAAGCTGATTTTGTTCTGTGAAACAAACTACTCTTGTTATCCTGCATTCCCCCTTCTCCTTAGGCTTCAAAGATTATTTTCTGGCAGCTTATACCACCTTACTGCTGCAGTACACTAAATATATAACACATGGTATAAATGCAGCCATTATTACTGGTTAATGAAAACAGGACAGTTATTGACCAACCTTTTTTTTTTTTTTTATTCTAATAAACAGATAAGATCCATATCTAAGTGGTGACAAAAAAACTATGACCTTGCATTAAATTTATCCCTCAACATCCTCATCATCCTCACTGTGACTGGTATTACTTTGAAGACTTGTCATGTGCATTCTTTCGCAAAGCAATCTGTCCCATCATTACCTAGTCACCCGTCAAGTCCTTCTCCGACATTCACTGACACAGACAAGGAACTGGCTATCTTGGAAACACCATGTTAACAACTGAAGAGTAACCAGAGAAGAAAGAGGAGGAAGTCCTTTCCCCCTGAGTTTTGGCGACCATCGTGCTGGTCATTTTGCTTTGTATACTATATGTTGCTTTTCGTCGTGCTTTGTCCTTACACTGTCTGTTAAGTAACAAACTCTTTGGCAATGAATAGAGTCTTTATATGCTTGGAAAACATTTCTAGCATGCTGTAGACACTACTGTAACACAAGTAGTCATTGTCTTCCAGAGTTTCCTTACCACCACCACCACCACTCTTTTCTGCAGCTTTGTTGCTGGGCCACAACCTTCATTAAATTGTTTTGTGCTGCAGGCAAAGTGCTGCAATCATAAAATATGGCACATGCTTCATATAGCTGAAGATGGGTTTTGTTGAACTTGGTATTTCTGTTGATCACACTGGGGAACAGTCTGTCAAGACAACCTGAAGTAGCTCGGAACATTAGCAAAATTAAACTTAGTAAAAACTAAGACAAAGACCATTAATTGCATCCCAAATGACATGTGGGAAAGAGAGGGAAAGAACAAAAGACTTTTGAAGCCAAATTAGCCCATGAATTAGTAACTGTCATTAGGATTTAGCCAGGCACTGTATTTGTACCTTGGTGCTTTTCTTATTTGTTTCGTAGCTGGATTATTGAGTTTCAAGTCTGTGACCTTCATCTCCACTATGTTTGCAGGAGTATGCATCGAATGCGAAGTCTTTTAACTCTTCGGTTTCTTTGTGGCAGGAAGTCATTGGTTGCATTTCTGAAGTTTGTGAAGATTCTCTTCTCATTTAGCCCAGTCTAACAATGCTGCAAGTCCAAGGAATTCAGTTGCATTTATATCAGTTTAAAGCAAGTTGGAGAGATGCCTAGCTATTTCTGACATATCTCATCTACCTGTAGTTAAAGAACAACTCTCATTAAACTTAGATTAAAAATCTGTCCACTTCATGCTCTGGGCTTATAATTTTTTAACTCACCTCCTTCCGCCTCTACTGCTGTATTTTCTTCCAAGAGCAATAAACAGAAAAATTGGTAAACTGCAACGCTATTGGGTTTTAGTTCCCAGCTTTTCCAGTTCATTTTGGTTTTTGGTTTTTTATTGGTTTTGGTTTTTTTTTAAATTCAGCCTTGGAGCCTGCTGATCACATTCACCTTGAAATCTCATCCTTTGGGCTTTCATGACCTTGTTCTCTTAGAACTCCTTTTGCCTAATAATTCATCCTGGTCTTCCTTCTCATTTTCTGCCTGTACCACAGGCATTTGTAGCGTTGGCACACTTTGTTTCTCCTTTTACATCTTTCACATAGTACATGCAGTGCCTAACATTCTCCCAAGTCCTATTGTTGTCAGTTAATTTTAAATCCAGTTCTAAGTAGAGATGGTAACAACCAAAACATTTTAACTGTGTACATAAAGCCATCTCACTATAATACAAGTATATTACAGTCCTAAGCCTCACACCAGCCTGCGAGGAGCAAAAGCATTACTATTCCTCTTCTATAGTGGCAAATTAAAAACTATTTCTCTAGAATCAGACAAAACCCTGCTTCAACCTATGGGTTACCACCCAGAAGACTGCTTTCACCTTTCTACTCCTAGATGTGTATGCTGGATCATGCATTTGACACTCCTTGGACTTTATAATGGATTTGCTTAACTTCCAGGCAGTATACACCAGCTGCAGCCACTGTCTCTCGCCAGACCAGCCCAGAGAGCGAACACTTGTCTGTTCACCAAATGGCTTTCCAAGGGGGTGGGCAGAACTTTGCTTCAGCTTACCACGTGGCTCCAAGGCACCGACCACCATGTTGCGCTGTATCACGGCAAATTGCACAATACATTCCACTTCCCTAACACCTATCGCAAGCAAGCAAACCCATGATTTTGGGATCGACTGCAGATTACATATCACCTCAGAAGAGCCCAGATTCTCATATGGCTTCTGACAGCTGATGCGACTGCACTGGTACCTTTGTCTCTCCACCAGCATTGCTCTGCCAAAACCAGATTCCTTTTCCTGTCAGGGACTTTGCCATGCTGATCACAGCACTAGCTCCAGTTCCCGGCTTCTCCTTGTTTCAGTGGCCACATCACCTACTCCTTCTTCCTCCTTTTTGCTTTATTAAGTGGTCTGACTCTGGCCTTCATTACTAAGTTAGGTGGGACACAAGCCACAAGCTATTTATGAGGGAGCCAGGGCTTGTCCCACTCAGCCAGCCATCTGGCCGGGATATTTCGGGGCCTATTGAGAGTGTCAAAATCTAGCCCTCCGTTGTGGCCGGGTGCCACCAACACCCTCCGTTACTCCAGACCACACGCCCGGCTTCCATGTCAGCCCGGCGCCCTCCTGCTCTCCGGTGCCGTGCCTCACCTGCAGCGGGCCCGCACCCCAGCTCTCACCCGGAGGACTGCCCAACGCTGGCCACAGGGTCAAGGGCATCCACGGATTAGCGATCCGCAGCCCAAGCAGGGACACCGGGGTTGTCCCGGGCAGCCGAGATAGATCACCCCCCTCTCCCCTCAGCAAAGCTCCTCCCCGTTCCTGGCGGCGTGGGTCAGCGGCAGCAGGGGAGGCCGCACTGCCCGGTGGCTACTTCGGCCTGGTCGCCCTCCCGCCGAATCGAGGTCTCCCCAGTAGAGGCCGCCCGGTCACAGCCCGAAGCCTGCCCGTGCGTTCGGAGACGGGCACCGCGTTTGCGGCGGCGCGGTGAGGCCGATCGGCCCCTCAGCACGGTGCGGCCTTCCCCACCTCGACTCGGCACCGCGCGGTGCAGCCCGGCCCGGCCCCGCCCGCCGGGCGGTGCGGCTCCGCCCGCCTGACGCGCCGCCGGCGCTGGCGGGCTGGAAGTGGCGTACGTGCAAAGCGGGCCGCGAGAGTGGCACCTCCTCCTCAGCCCGACACAGCGGTGGAGGCGCGGCGGGGAGAGGCGGCGGCCGCGCCGGCCCGCGCACTGGGCTTAGAGGCCGGCGGGGAGCGGAAGGCAGGCCTCCCACCGTGCCAGCCGGCTGCCCACCGCCGCCGCTCTCCCCCCTCAGGCCGCGCCGCCGCCGCCGCCGGGGCGGCGATGAGGCGGCGCTAGCGGCGTTAGAGGCGCAGGGAGGGAGGCGCGGGCCCCCACGGCAACCCCGCGCCCGGCCGCCCGAAGGAGGCCGCGGGCCGGCGGACGCTGAGGGCGGCGGGGGCCGCGGAGGAGCCGGGCGGCCATGATGCAGTGAGCACTCCCTCCCCGCGCGGCCGGGCGGGGGCCCGCGTTAGCGCCGCTCCCGCCCGCCTCCTTACATAACCCCTCGGCGGCGGAGCGGGGCTGCGGCGGCACCACCAGCGCCATGGCGAATGACAGCGGCGGCGGTGCCGGCCAGGGCGGTGGCGAGAGCAGCAGCAGTAGTGGCGGCGGCGGCGGCAGCAGCAGCAGCAGCAGCAGTAGCGAGCGAGACCGGCAGTACTGCGAGCTGTGCGGGAAGATGGAGAACCTGCTACGGTGCGGGCGCTGCCGCAGCTCTTTCTATTGCAGCAAGGAGCACCAGCGCCAGGACTGGAAGAAGCACAAGCTCATCTGCCGCGGTGGAGGCACAGCGGCAGCCGCAGCAGGGGGCGCTGCCGAGCCCCGCAGCGGGCACCCCCCGCCGACCCGCGCCCACAGCGCCGGGGCCACGGCGGGAGGCGGTAGCCGGGCGGGGGCCGGAGCTGCGGCGGGGAAAGGTGCAGCGCCGTCGCCCCCGGAGGCCTCCGCCGAGGCTGCTCCGCTGGCCAACAACAACGTCGCCGCCGCCGCAGCCGCCGCTGGTGAGGCGGAAGCCCCGGCCGCGGCCCAGTCCCCTTCGCCCTCCGGGGACGCGGTGCTGCTGTACCGGGACAAGTCGAACCTGTACGCGGGCGGCGTGCAGGCGGGGCCCGGCGGGGCCGCGCTGCGCCCCAATGGGCAGACGAAGTCGCTGGTGCCGCAGCGGCTGGCGCTGGAGTACATCGTGCCCTGCATGAACAAGCACGGAATCTGCGTGGTGGACGACTTCCTCGGCAAGGAGCTGGGTGGGCTGGTGGCCGAGGAGGTGCGAGCCCTGCACCACACCGGCCGCTTCACCGACGGGCAGCTCGTCAGCCAGAAGAGCGACTCCTCTAAGGACATCCGCGGCGACAAGATCACCTGGGTGGAGGGCAAGGAGCCGGGCTGCCAGGCCATCCGGCTCCTCATGAACAGCATGGACGATCTCATCCGACACTGCAACGGCAAGCTGGGCAACTACAAAATCAACGGCAGGACGAAAGTGAGTGCGTCCCCCGCAGCCGGGGGGGAGAGGAACCGGCGGTTCCCCGGGCAGGGGTGGGTGTGCGCGCACGTGTGCTCCTGTCTGCGGGTTTGCGTGCGGGTGCGCACGTCCGGTGGTGCGGGGGTGTGTGTGTGTCCGTGGGCGCGGGCGCGCTCGGAGCCGCCCCCCGGCCGTGGCGGGACCTTCCGGGCGAGTGTTGTCCGAGGACTGTCTGCTCTCGACCCAGGAGGTGTGAAAGGGCTCGCTTGTCTCTTCGCTCTTCCCGAGCGGGGTGTGTGTGTGTGTGTGTGTGTGTGTCTGTCTCTGGCCTGAGAATGCGGCCTGCCGGGTGCCGGCCTTAAACATATGGGGAGGAGACCCGCATCGGTGAACTGTTGTCTCAAAAAGTGTAATGCATCGCCGGCGACCCTGTCAACCAGGGAGCCCCAGTGCGAGCCCCCGCAGTGGGTGCCGCAGTAGCCAGCGGAGCCATCCGTGTGAGGAGCTGGTGGGCTGCGGGCAGAGAGGCTTATTTTTTACTATCATGTAGTCTCTTTTCTGCAAAAAAAATCGTAGTCTTTGGATGTATTTTGAGACCAGAGAACTGAATCAGAAATCTCCCATTGTATTACCCGAACTTGCAGTTCTCTTCCAGTCCTTTAAATAAAGCTCACGCCCTTGGTAAAGGACTAGCAATGAATATTCATCAGTGTCTTTTCAGTTAAATAAAAAAAAAAGAGGGGGGGGAAGCCCCTTCGCAATTTGCTACCTCTGTTTAAACCTGAGGAAGCTAGTGAATTAGTAGGAACCAGCCCGTAGTGGTGGTTGCGCTGTCACAGACAGGCTGTTGTTGCTGCAGCTGCAGAATCTCAGCTGGTAGGAAGCTGCGGGAGGGAGGAGGGGAGAAACTGAGAGGCAGAAAACAGCCTTGGATTTGTTTGGGGCACGGGAAACTCCCGTGATAAAGACAAGTGGGTGGGAATTCTCTTTTTTTCCTCTTTTTTTTTTTTTTTTTTTTAATGCAGTCTTTGCATACCTTTAGTTGAATTCAAACTTTTAACAGAAACACTCTACCTAGATCCCTGGTACCTTGGACTTTACTAAGCCAACCTGCCTTTGGGACAGTCCTAAATCTCTTCAAGGCCCCATTGCTTCAAACTTGCACTCTAAAAATACCAGTGGCTTTGCTGGGTTCAATTTATGCGGCAATAAGGAATGCTGTTTCTGGTTTTATGTGTAGCTGTACAGACTAGGGCTTTAGAAAAGGACTTTTGGAACTGTAGTCCTGAATCATACATGTGATTCATGGACTACTGTCTTATGTTTCTGAGTAGTGAGATACTGATATTTCTGCCAATAGTGAAAGGCAGAAAAAATAGTCTCTTAGTGCTGCACACTTCTGTGGATCAGCAACAACACAGTGAGGATTGTTTAGCCCCACTTGTTTTTCTGTCACTGCTGAAATATGAAAATTGTCAGTCACTCTCACAGACACCACCCTGAGTTGAATGCACAGAAGCAGTTGGTGAGAAGAGATGGACAGCTCAGTAGAAGAGTTTGGTATGTTGAAATGTGGAGTTTGTCAGTGTTTGGGAATGGCAGAGATAGTGATATGGCTTTTACCTGTCTTGTGTCTTTGGAGAATGCACCTTTCCTCTGCCATTAATACCACAGTAAGTTGGATTGAAGGGCTGTGGTGAGGGAGCAGTCCATCAGTGGTAACTTCTGTACATCTCTGCAGGGCTCCTGGCAGTTTAGAAGGGAGAAAGGGAGATGTAAAATAAACAGAGACACTTCTTGGTTATCTGAAATAATTTTTAATTCACTTCTTGCCCCTGCTTTTTCTGAATCAAAGTTTGAATGGTTGCTGCTGGAATCCGAGTATACTTTTTATTCTTGGCAGTATAGGTGGGTGTACAGTAGAGATACTGTGGTAGCTGCAACAGGTTACTCTCTTCTTTTAGTGCACTTTGCATGGTAACAACTGTGTAGATGATTTGGTCAAATAAGTCTGCTTTCAAATCTTGGTGGCTATGTTGGATTTGCATTCACAGCAAAGAGTTTTAAAAGGAATGATCCACATGTAATGTTTATTCTTGCTGGTTTCATTTCAAGTTGGAGGACTAAATGCATGGAAATTTAGCAATGGTTGACCGACTGAGCTCTTACAGAATAATTTTACTACTCCTGTGTGGGTATGTTGCAATACTGTGGTTTGCATAGTTGGTGTGTGGATAACTTGGCGTACCATTTTACTGAAGGTTCTAAATAAACCAATTTGCAGTGTCACTGGAGATTTGTAATTCCCCAGCATCTGAAGCAGCAAAAGAAGTCCAGCCCTTGGGGATTCCCCTGTGCTCCCTAAAATACTACCGATGTGTGCTAGCTGCACAAGGTGATGGGTTGCCACAGTATTAAATGACTGCAGTTTGGTATGGCACCTCATGCAGCTGGGGGCCTGCTAGAATTGGGCTGTGCTCATAAATGTCAGTGATGCAGCTGTGCTGAGGAGATCTGGGGTGGTGACATCTAGGAGTCTGTGTTTCCTTAAAAAATCATTTACTGAGAAATCAGATGTGCAGTGTTGTAACTGTGAGAAGAGGATTTTGTTTTCACAATTCTGAAAGCATATTGTTTGTTTTGTTCTTTGTTTTTAAGCCTAACTTTAATATTCTTTTATTAGACCTTGTCCTGGGTTCAGCTTAAACCACGACAGACCTTTAAATAAAAAACAAGCAAAAAAACCCCAAACCACTTGCAGCCAGTTATTTAAAATATTGTTGTTGGGTTCACTGCAGTGTTGTCTTAGAAAACTGGCTTTGTTTTTGAAGGTTGTGTGAGGGCTGGCATTATGTCACAGGAGCTTTTATTGAGTCTTTAACCTTTACCAGATCTAGTTCAAGCTCTGTAAACAAGCATATCCTATAAGAGGGAATGAATCATAAATCCGCTCCACAGTGTGCTGAAATTCCTACCCTCTTTCTATTACTGAGTCTTCAAAAATGTTTTGCTAACTAAATATACCTACAAAATCAGGTTTATTCTCTGTGCTTAATTAGCAGCTGGGTACTTTTATAGAAATGAATGGATTATTGATCAAAGGTTTTAATGATGCTGTTGATCAAGGCTAATTGGTTTTGGTGTTACTGAAAAGTAGCTATTGATAAAATTGAAGCGATGATACCTAGATTATCATTTAATTCATTTAAGGCTTAACTTGTACACTTGTTGGTGTTGTTGGCATTGAATTTGCCATCACTTCTACTAAGTGTCTAGAAGCAGTATATTTAAAGGTGATGTATACCCTGCATCTCCTAGCCTGTAAAACTATTAGGGAAAAAGTACGTTGTTTAAATTGAATCTGTTTTAAACTGATTTCCATTCAATAGGACTGGTCTCTTAAGGTAAATGACATGAAATAAGGTAAGAGCTTAAGTCTGAGAAATCTGAGATTTTACATTTGAAAGTCTCTGGGTTTTCTCTAGACTGACTGGGCTACTTAGAACTAATCTACTTCAACTGATGTGGCTCTGCTTAGACCTGACTGGTAGATTACTCTCTACTCTGAAAGGTGTTTATATAGCAGTAGGTACAAACCAGCCACAGACCTGTGAGGTCTGTGGACAGTACAGCAGCAGGTATAAGAGAGTGGCTAACTATTTACTCATCTTGGAAGTCCTGACTTACTGCATTCCTTGCTTTTGTTCTTCTAGTCTCTTTCTTTCCAGACTCTGCTTCCTTCTTCTCTAGCAGATGGTGGCACATACTTGCATGCCTGAGCTGTAGTGTCTTTTTTTTCTACTTCCTGTTATTTTCTAGGTTTTTCTTCTTCCGTCTCTTCCCAAAATATTATTTTCTTCTTTTTTTTCCTTTCCCTTTCCAGTTACCAAACTTGTATGTGCATGTATTTCTGTTTCCTGCCTGTCTTGTCTTAGATAGCCAGTGGAGGTATAAACCAAAGTTTATCGAAGGATCAAAGTCAGGGAATGAAATCCTGCATTTCACCCAGATGAGGTTTTTTCCTCCTTCCCCACACAGAGGCTGAGAAGGGGTCAAGGGAGGGGGCAGCTTCAAGATTTTATTGCTAGGTTTCTCTTTCCCCTTTTGATTGTGAACCCTGACAATCATTTAAAACTTCATATAAATCTGAAATTTGCATCTTTTACTGCTTTTGCAGTAATATTGGGACGTCCCATTCGTGGATTCCTAATAATCACTGTATAAATGAACATCTGATCTTATCAACCTTTCCTGCTTCTGCTCTCATCATATGCAGCACCACCCATCGTCTAACTCTGCTCTGTGCCATTTAGTAGTAGGAGATTGAATGGAGGTTTTGACAGTCGCTGTTGAATCCCTTCATGTTTTGCTTCCTTCTCACTTTTTGTAACCAGCCAGGAGACCTGCCATTCAAATTGCTGCATTTTAATGCTCCTGTCTCTCCCAGTAGGCCAGTGGCCCCTACTGCTCAGCCACCAGTGGCTTAAAAATTTGCTTTGTTAGGTACACATTGTGCAAGCCTGCTTTCCTGCTTTTTCTTGGAATCGTTCAATTGCATAATTGCTCATCTCTTACTTGCTCCCTGCCTTCAGTCTCAAAATAAACTGACCTGATCGTAAGTACTTTAACTGCTGCTTATAATTCCCTGGATGCTCATCAGTTTGCAGCATGATGCTGTGTGCTAGAGCATCCTGGAGTTTTCAGAAGACCTGATGTCTCTGAATTCTGACTAGTTCTGACTAGTTCCTTGTTCAGAGTTGGTAATGCTCCTTTAGAAAATAATCCTGTATAGGAGTGAGTGGACTTCTTATATCCTGCTGTTAGCTTTTCTGTAAACTGGAAAGAAGAGGTGCTCTGCTCTGGCCATCCGTTTATGTTGGTGCTTTCCTACAAACTAGTTGGATTAATGTTACCAAGGAAAGAGAAACGTACCTAAGGAGCAATAATCATCTGACAGAGCTGAAGATGTCAGCAGCCATGTAGCGCTCACTGAGAGGGGGCAGAGGGAACATGGGAGGAGGATAGATTAAATTTGAGCTTTGCAGATGCTGTTTAAAGTAGTATACAGGAGACTCAAGCAAGACTTCGGGATGTTCTTTCCACTGTATCTTATTCTGCAAAATATAACCGTGAGTGTGTGTGACAATAAGACAAATGAAAATAAGGGGTAGAGAGTAAGTGTTCAGCAAGTGAGCAGGTAATGGAAAGTGGTGATGATGGCAAAACATGGTAAAAGGAAAGGGAGCACAGAGGTGGGTATAGGACTCTGCTGCAGCTTGTGTGAGTCCCACTCTGATCACAGGCCCCAAGAGCTGTGGCTGTGGATATGAGCTGAGGGATGTCTGTAGTGAGTAATTTCCCTTCAATTTGCTTGCGGCTTGCGTTGTTACAGGGATCCTTCTGTATCATTCTGGGGGTTTATTTCACTATCATGCCTTGAATTTATTTCTTGGTAGAAAACTGACTGATGTAATTGGTTCATAATGGATGATTGTATGGGTTTGAATTTATCACTAAGTTGTGGGAAGTGTGGTTGGGTCTCTCCCAGTACTCAGTTGAGTTGCTTGACCTTGATGTAGAGTATGACCAATGCTCATCTTTATCAATTCTTTTCCCAACAGTGATGTTTCTGTTGGTGATCTTCTTGATGAGTGTGCTGGTCAGCAAAGGATTGTATGGTGATTCACGGGTACTCAGGAGCCTGCAGTTCTTGTATCCCTGTTGGGGTAGAGCCCTGACATGTGATGAGCGCAGTTTCATCTGTTGTTCCTCATGTTTACAAGCATTCTGAGTCCCATATGGAATATATGATCAGAAGGCTGCTGTTGTCTCTAATACAAATGGTCTTTTGGTCAAGAAGCACAGCATCCAGAAAAGGTATTTGTTAATGGCCAATGAAAATGAAAATGTGAACTTTGCTAAGATTGTCAGGTTCTCCTACCAGAGAAAATGACTAAGATGTGCTAGTTTCTGAGGGACAACTGTGTGGTGGTTTTAATGTTGAAGTGTGGTAGGAATACAGCATGTCCGAGAGTGGGGAGCACTACCTGTGACTGCTAGGAGCTTCTCCGTACCTCCGTGTCTTAGGCTGAAGTTCAGTGAATGCTTTCGGCTGGTGCTGCTGGAGAAGTAGTCGCTCTTTGCCAGCACAAGTATTTACGTGGCCATCCTGTGAACTGGTTTGGGGAACTGATCCATCTGAAAAATAAACTGGCAAAAGAAGTGCTCCTGGTTCAGTGTTCGGATGTTTGTGCTGGCACAGGGGACTGGCAGATGGTGAGATTTTCTTTCAGCAGCAATGTAAATTTATACCAGCTTAATGTGTTTGCCAAACTACAGCCTTAGTTTAACACTCAGGGACTGATTATGCTAAAATTTGCCCATGAAAATTCAAACACAGTTTAAGAAATCTTTGCTAGCTTTCTTAACCTTTCTTCTTGCATGTAGAGTGTGAGACTCAATTCTTGCCATGAGAAATGCACTCTTACGTCCTCCAAGGATCTTCCTTGTGGCAGTTTTATACAGCAGCTTTCCTGGTCTACCCGCCGTGTGATCCCATGTTGCATGGCACAAGGAGAAAAGTATTTTCTCCAAAGGAAAACTTACTTTTTTCCTTAACCCATCTCTGCTGGCTACCACTCTCCAGCTACTAGCTAGACTTCTTAGGCTTGTTGGTTGTCCCCATCCGTTATTCTGGAGCTTTATTAGCACCAAAGACATTCTTCGTTTCGCTGGTTCAGGGTGGAGCTGGACTGACATAGCCTGTGATGAACACTGCTGCAGCTTGCTTTTGTTTGCTGCTGGCTGCTGCTGGTAAGGAAGGTCACTGCTCAGCCACATCCCCTTGTGCCAGCACTCCCTGTGCTTCAGGGGGCTCTGTCTGAAATGGGCAATTCCAATCTATTTCACTTCTCTTGGTTCCCTTCCCTGGTGCGCTGTGGTAGCTCTATGAAATTCTGTGTTGGTTTCTTGCTTGCTTTTTCTCAGTCTTTTTTGATGGGCAGCTGCAGTTAGTTTTTGAGTTGTTGCTGTTCCGGAGATTAGGAACTCTTGGCCTTGTGGTTTGTGCACATCAGTGATTTCAGTATGCTGTGGGTAATTATTTAATTTTTTCCAGTCAGTGGTATCAAAGATTTTCTAACCATGTTGCTGCTTTGCTATGCTGGTCTCTTCTGCACGGAATGGGCTCGATTCAACAGTGCCCAGCAATCATAGCTGTACAGCATCAGAGGAAGAGCTGTCTTCCCTTGCTGGTGGCCTCTTAGACTGAAATTCCTTGGAAGTGATGTCCTGCCAAGTCATAGGACTGTCTGAGCAGCAGTTCTCAAATCTCTAGTTTGGTTTTTATCAGTAACCCTGACTGGGTGTTTGAGAGATGTTTTCCCATCTTCTAGGTGATGCTTAATTTCCGAATAAGTTCTGCCAGCTATTTCATGCAAATAAATGAGCAGTGTATTACTCTCTTTTGTGTTTTTACCTGCTATCACAGTGTTTGTAGTTCAGTCCTGGTTATCTGACAACTTTTGGCTTGAACAGTCTTGGTTGCTATTGGAATTTTGAAGAATGCTGTCTTTGTAGTTGCCTCCTACATTGTCCTGTGAGTGCAAGTATGTATGTATGTACCTGTAGGTATGTACATAGTATACTTGCAGCAAGTAATCTACATTTAACCTCATGGCTTAGATGAAGGCTTTCTCCTGCAGCAGAAAGGAAACTTGGTTTATAAAAGGAGAACAGATACTCTGTATACGGCAGAAATTTCTTCTTGCCCATCTGGAAACTAAAAGGATTTTCACGAGGTTCCTTGGAGAGTTCTTGTACAAAGACAGCACTTTTTTTCAGTTCAAAATTTAGTATGGGACTGTTGTGCCTGGGTTGGTTGGATGGTTCTCCAGTGGAATGCTTGTGGGGCTCCCTGTCTCTTGTGCTGTTGTATTTTGTTACTTTACAGTAAGGGAGTGACTGTGGACAATCCAAGGACTGTGCATATAAACTTGCTCTGGATCTGTCAATACAAGATCTTTAATCACTGGCATGTTTATTACACTCCACCAAGGAAATAATATTTTGAAAGCGGCATTTTCAGTGAACAAAGCAGTAAAGTTATTTGACTTTGCAGCTATTATTGAATGAAGTATTTGTTATTTATGATACCCTTTTTGTCTTTGGCATTTGTAACTTACTATATAGACCCTTCAAAAGGGGGGACTAATGCCTGGTCTTTGTGGCCTTTTCAAAAAGCCACTTGGTG